>JAREIS010000131.1:1315000-2555437 GCA_030060385.1 Muscicapa striata striata
TTTCAACAATTAGCCTTTTATTTTGCCACACACTATTGAACTAGATCGACAGCATCTTAGCAGGCCAGCTTTAAACAGTCAACTGTTAACAATAGCATCAAAAAGAGAGACCTGATGGGGTTTACTGTCACTTTAAAGAACAGGGTGGGTTTTCACATTGTTGAAATCTGTCAGATATTTTGAAATGTCCCTCTCACTATGGTGCCACACCCCCTGCGTGCCCTTATAATAAAATTGGTTTTACTCCTGATTAAATCATTTTCTCCCTACCCACTACCATACTTCTCATAATGGACCTGTGTGCTCTACAGCTGGTGTTCTTCCCATGGTACCAATTCTTACTTTATCTTTTAAGCACTTTGCTGCTAAGATCTCATGCAGAGTGCTTATGTTTTGTTAAGAGCTTCATTCTTAGAGAAATAGCTTAACACATGTTCTAAAAATGTTGTACAACTTATTGCTTAAAACACATTTAGAAAATGTATAAGTACTGTAGCTTTGGCACAGAACTTTAAGTAGAAACCTTAAAAAAAAAAAAAAAAAGAAACACAACTTGTTTTTGCCATGCATTTGTCTTAAATGTCTAAAGTGGAATGCTTGACTTCTAAGGCTTTATAGAGACTTATCTTACCAGATTTTTGCACCATTTCCAGCTCTTCAAGGAAACGTGTTAGGAATGTATCATCGTGAAAGCAAAGGGTGTCAATTTTCCCTCTAGCAATAAGAGAGTTTTTAAAAATGTTTGCTAGAAGGAACAAATGCCAAGTCAAAAAAAAAAAAAAAAAAAAAAAAAAAAAAAAAAAAAGGAAAAGAAAATAGAAGTCCATTCAGTGTAAGACTCTCGCTTGGTTCCCACTGGTTGGAATCTCTCACATGCCATGGCGAAAGGGCCATAAACAAACACACACACACATTTCAGCCTGGGTTTAAGGGGAGGACCTGGCTTTTTGGCTTTACTCAGACATATTTCTTATTGGGGTGTTTTGCTTACATAAAGATTAAGTCCCAAATCTGGTATTTAAACTTGACAGTCAAGGACTGCTTTCAGTCAGGAGATACTGTATCTGGGAAGATGCTCAAAATCTCACAGTCCTAAAAATTTGCTTTAACTTGTCAGTAGTATTTGATTAGTTCAACTATCACTGCCAGTTGATATCATATATCTTAGATACAGACACAAATATGCCCAGAAAATCCCATAAAATTTATGCTAATACTCAGGCTGAAAATATAAAGACCGCATTAAGGGGGAAAAAATAGTGTGGGCACTTGTCAAGGTTATTAGTTTAAAAAAAAATCGATATACAATACATTTGTGAAGGGAATGTGTGTTTTACTGTGTTATTATTCAGCCTTTTCAACAATTCACATTTTTAATGGCACTTGTAATGTCTGCAGAAGAAACAAACAGGAGATCAGCTTTGGTTTAAGGGTGCCATTCTGAGGTTCAGAAAGGAAGAAGGTAATCTATAGAAAGATCAGCTACAGACAGGGAAAAAAAAAAAAAGTATGAAAATCAACCAAAGCTGTAGAAAGAGCTGAGTTTTGAAAGAAAATGGATGTGGTTCCTCTAACCACATGCCCTGCCTGGTATGTAGACTAATCTCTAGGAGCAAAATGCAGTCATTTGAGAGCCCTGCTCCTTCACTTGTCTTTTCAGATAATTCATAGCTTGTATTTTCCCAGCTCTAAGCTGTCTCTTGTTCGTGCTGCCATCACGTGCTAGAGCACCACCTTCAGAAATTTTTGCTCCCTTTGAGCATTCCACATTCCTGCAGTTCCTGGATGAACCCAAATCAGGTGGGAAGGAAGTCCTGCAAACCCATCTGGTAATGCCTGGTCTGCCGTGCAGGTTCTGCCCTCAACAAACTTTGCAAAGCCTTTGGTAAGGCGAGGCCTTTTTGGGCCTCATACTGGAATACATTTGCTGGTGTTGCTGCCTTTTCCATCATTTCCCTGCTGGTGGCTCTACACAGCAGCACTGGATGAAAATTTGGCACTTGGGTTTGTCAACCTCCAGCTCCAGTGTGGGAAACCTCAGAGCACTGGGTTTTTATCCCAGTGACTAATGTACAAGCTGAGCAAGATGTCCCTTGGATAAAGTCCTCCATGACACTGTTAAATAATCCTTACAATCAAAAAATCATTGTGAAAAAGCTGGGTGTGCACTTAGAATTCCCAGTTGGCTTAAATCCTGGGAAATTTTTTGGACTCATTCATCCCAAGAGACATTTTACTACTTAGAGATCCAAAACAGAATCTTGTGTTTGAAAGAGGAAAAGAAAATTCCTCATGCAAACACTATGAAAAGACCAACTGACCAGTGTCATGCTTTTCTTCCAGCTTGAAGAACCTTGTGGGAAATTTCAAGGCATCTCTTTTTTCTTGTTTTTAAATAGTTATATTAATAAGAATTATTTTGTAGACCATTCACTCATACAGTAGGAGAAAAGGGAAGGAACAGACTCAAGCAGAAGTTCTCCACATGCACCAGCACAGTTCTTCATCACAAAATCCCTTTGTAAGGGCTGTAACAGCACAAAAATCAATTTGCACACTGAAAGGTGTGTGTGCTCCATTGCTGTACCTGCATTTTCCAAGCCACAGCCTTTCTGATCACACACACCAGTGCACACACACAGCAGCATTCTTGGGGCAAACAGTTCTTTCAAACACTTAATTTAGAGCAGCAATCGAGCACAGAGATGTTCAGACATGAGAGCAATGGGATGCTGTGAGGTGGTGAAGTTTCTTTCTCGCTCTGTGGCAAGGAGCTCAATCCCTTGGTGAAACAGCACAAGTTAGCCAAGTTAAATCCTGCCCTGACATTGCAGCCTATATACATCCTCCAAAGTGCATAAAACCCCTGGAACTTCTATGAAACAGAACAACAAAACCCTCAACTGCTGTGAAGCAATAATTTCCTCATTCAGGTGGATTTTTGTGAGTTCCTCCTCTCTCCTTTGCTAGGTTTGGGAGATCCATTGCCCTGCCTGAACTCAATGCACAGCTCTGCACCTCCAAGAGTGCTTAAACAAATCAAGGAAAATGTCAGCTAAGCAAATCATTACATCTTGTCTGCAATGGATTTCTAAACAGCCTCGTCTGAATCCATCCAGTGCTAGCACTGATGAATAATCAAGGATATAGCCAGCAGAAGAAAGCTTGTGTGCTTTTCTTCTCCTCTGCTGGAGGAACCTGGCATGCCCATTCAACAGAAAATTTAAGCTGTGATGTTACAGTGCCTGAACATGTGTCTATTATTGGAGTGTCCATTTCCATGAAGTCCAAGCACAAATTACTGAGCAACTTAATCTAAATGCAGAGATCTCTGTGTGCACCCTGAATGCTGCTTATTCCAGTCCTCCAAAATGACAGTTCTCTGACCTGGGGGCATGCTGGAACAACCAAGTACTGCTAACTTAAACCTCAGCCTGTGCCAGAAAAAGAAAAGGTTTCTGTACTTGGGCACACTGGGTCATATTCATGCTTGTATAATGCCACAAAGTCCAAAGAGTAAGAGAGGGATGAACTGTCTCATTGTTTCCGTGAAAAAGATCCAGTACACTTGAGGAGTTCAGGGGTGGTACATGATGAAGGCATGCAGAGGAGTTCAAAGGTTTGGAAAAGTGGTGGCCAGTGATGCCACAGCGCTGGGGAAATTTCTACACTATCAGTTGCTGTTTAGAACTGAAAGTATAAAAATATGCAGTGGTACTGAAAGGACAATACTTTTGGCAGCCAGAAACAGGTATCATCACCAAGATACTCATACACTGCCAATACCTGCTGCAAGCTTCAATGAGAGATATTAGTTTTGAGTTAGCATATTCTATCATCCTCATCTGAAGCAATAATTACTGTGATGGGATTATAATTACAAGTACTTTTAAAATTCATTAAATTTGGCTGAATCAACTATTCCATATGGGAAAAGGAATGATTTTAAAGAGATACTATTTCCCCTCAAAATGCAGCTGAAAGCTCCCTAAGAATAAATAGACCACCTGTTTACAGATCAACATACTTCTGCCAGACTCGCTTGGAGGTGACTTGTAAACAAAGAGTAGGAGCAGGCAGACACAGCCCGAGCATGGAGACCTGCAGGGCTGATCTCTCCTTCTTTTGGGGCCAGAGAAATAGTCAGGTACCACCCAGGGTTTAAAAAAAGGGACAAGAAAAGAGCACAGAGGAATTCCCACCCAGCTCTTACCCTCCCACAGAGCACCAAGGCTGCCCAAACCCCAGCAAGGGGCTTGGCAGACTTTCTGCAGCTCACAGAAATTAAATGTCTGTGCTGAGGGGAAATTACATTTGTCTTACAGTGCTGAGATTCTGTGCTCTATCAAATTCTCTCTACTTACTTATTGCAGAGTAACTTCAGCTTCTTTCTTATAGCTAAAGCACACTTTATTTTTTTCTTTCTGTTTATTCTTCCCTCTTTATTTTGAATTGGATTAATGACTACAGAACAAAAATACCAAATACTTGCCAAGACCAGTAACTTATTCTTCAGGATACATTTTGCTGTTCAAAGGGAAAAGTCCATTTTGAATTCTGCTTTTGACTTGATTGATCTCCCTCTCTTTGCTCTGTATTTTGTATATATACATTAATCAAGGTAAATATCTGCCTTCCAACTTCAAATCTGTTATTAACATTTTTTTTATTGTGTAATTGTTCTTCAGTAAGCTTTCTCTGCAATCTAATTTTAGGGGTTTTATCCTTTTTTTCTTCCCCATTTACAGTCAGATCTTTTATCAGAATTATGTGTATCAGTGTCCACAAATCTACATTTTAAATAAATTGAAGGCTCTCAAGATCTAATACAGAAAGGAATTGGACAATGACTCTCTGTCCCATTTTCATACTTCAAAAATATGTTCATATTCATATCTTTTTAATTGTGCTACTAACTCAGAGTGCTTTAGGATTCTGTCATATAGCTAGCTGTTCTGTTCTTGCTGTTTCTAACACTGCTTCTATTTCCATTCTTGTCAAAAGCCTTTTCATAGTCCAAAAATCTGTACACAATGTTTTGTAATATTTGGCAGACTTATCTGAAACCTAATTCACTGCTTTCTTGTGATTCATGGGTCATAAATTATTTCACATGTAATGTACCCCAAAGGGTAAAAAATTCTTTGTATTAAATTTCAACCAGATACTTTAAGGGAGAGGGGGGAAAAAAAGGAAAAAAAGTATTTTTGAGAGAGTCTGCAAAGCGCTGACCTCAATATATTGTCTAGTGTGTTGTCTTCCACAAATGGCATCTCAGTATCCTTTAGTAAATATGAGATTTCAACATGCTACAAGCAAAAACACACTGCTGTAGTGTGGGCTTGCTATGGCCAACTTTAAAGGAAAAGGAGAAATACAAAATATGAAGCACTGGATCAGACAAGTGATGCATTAAATCAGTCCTGTCTCCAGTGATTGTTAAACTGAAAGGGTCTGCATGAAAGCAATTCAAAAAACAAGAATACCACCCAATCCTGACTTGTTGCACGCAGCCAAATATATTATTGTGACTGACCCCTGTAACAATGAGCTTGTGCCTCAGTGAGTGGGTTTCAATAATCAAAGGAAATAATTAACAAAACAATAAAGATCATTATAACTTCCTTTATGTAAATGGCTTCCAAATGTAAATAGATCAAAGCTCAAGCTAAAATTAAGCAATTCCCCAGTCCTCCTACAATACTAGAAAGGAACAAACATATATGGTTTGTTTACAGCTATAAGGATTATCAATGAAATATTAGTTTGTTCTTTTATTAGGAAAATAGAAATCTAAACAATTCTCAAAGTTCTATTCACATATTCCTCCTATCTGTAACTCCATTTATTTTGATGGGACTATTTCCAAGGATACAGGCTGCCCTTACAGATAAATCTCTGTTCTCACACCTTGCTTTTTATAGGATATCCAGAGAACAAATTTTACATTTTTCTTTTTTTAATGAACAAGCTCTTTGAAGTAGAGCATTTGAAAGAAGCATTCTTACATGAAATCAGGTGCCCACAAGCCCTGTAGATGTCAAGGACAAAACATTTTATTTTGTATAAAATTTATCTTTTGGCTTGCTAAAGTCAAAACACTTCTGTTCATCAGAACTTTTATAAAGGACTGTTTCATAATATGAATCCATTTGGATTATCTGACCAAAGATAAGACTTCAATGGACTTACTATATCATTCACCACTGTACCAGTGCCACAAAAGGGAATTACAATTAATTGGATTATGTTGGTCTCCACCCGCTGATTGTACAAGAGAAAGTCTGAAACTGTAACTATTTCAAACGGACCATATCTCTCATCAACCATGGGATTTGGGCTTTAATTTACCAATAAAGCTTAATTTCTTCTCTATATTCTCTTCTGGTTAGGAAGAGGTCATTTAAACACTTTATTCAAGTTATTCAAAAAGAAAGGACACTTTTGTTAAATACTTTCAAACTAGCACTTTAATACTTGCACCTTGTTTTAGGAATTACTTTTTTTTTTTTTTTTTTTTTCCCCTACGAGCGGTAAAGGGATTTGCCTTGAAAAACCCAAGACAAATATCCAGGACTTCATCTGGGTAATAAGAATAATTCAGGCTTCACCTCCCCTGGTTCAGTTAATGAAAATTTGGCTGAGATTGTTACCTAACACAACAATTGGTTATCAGTTATATAGTGAACAGAGACATGGACAGACATGAGGTAGTGAGAGTTTTCTATAGCAAAGCACCATGCTAGATGTAGGTTTGTCTGTATGGAAAGGTACACCAGGAAAGGCATAGGTATAAATAGAAATTTGATGAAATTTGATATAATTTTAAATTATAAATTCTATTTGCTTGGAAATAGTCCAAGTATATAACAGTCCATTCTGTTAGCTTGGAAATGCAACTAACTTCAATTATGTTAATTAACGTGACTTGTATCCTAAAACCCAACAAAAATACCATTCTTATTTTATATGTCCATAGGTTTGTACACATAGATCTATATATGTATATATAGGGATATATCTAAGTTTGCTTATATACTGCATTTTTGCTGATGGCTCTGCCTTAAAGCCATTAGCATTTTTCTTCACTACCCTTACTGGAAGGTTATTTCAATGCCTAATTTCTTCAAGTTGCCAGACTAAATTATTCAACTTTATATACTTTAAAAATAATTATTAATATCAGTAATGCTCGCTTTGATTTTTTTTTTTTTTTAATTTTTTGTCAAACTTTCACGTTCGGTTTAAGGAATAAAAAGTCCTCAGTCAACTTACTTCAAAACCATGTTGCTTAATTCACATTTGCATTACTTTTTGCTAATATCTGAAGCTCTAATTCCGTTCCCTGGATATTAGCTGGGACTAGCTATGCTGTTAAAGATAGGAATGCTTCTAAGTGCTTACTGAATCAGGGCATATGAGATGATAATTGTATGTGTTTAAAACAAAACTTTAAACAGGAGGGGATTATATAAGTTGCTAAAACAAATATATCTTCAAGTGCACTGAAGGACTTTCAAATGTTAACGAAATGTCCTTTGATAATAATAGTGCTAATAATAACATGAATTTTCAAATATTTTTATGCGTTTGGAGAATCACGTGTCACCCTGAATATGGAAGATTCTCAGTAAGTGCACTTTTTTCATACAAACTCATCAGGCTTCCATCCACTCTGAAGTCACACCAGTACATCCTGTCCTCATCCAGGTGTGGGTCATCCTGCACATTTCAGTTTCTTTTGTGGCTCGCAAACATTAATACTTTTGTGACAGCAAAAATAACTCCCATTGAAGGAATAGGATGATTTGAAGGTGTGGAAGCCCAAAGTGTCAGATCAAACCTGTGTTCATGAAACCCATGGACTCACATGATTGGTGGGACACAGAGCTGCATACACAGAAATATTTGAGACCTTGCCCTGGTCATTTTGACTGAAAGGTTGGAATTTTGGGGCCAGTGTGGGCTTAAAAGAATACCCTCACCCCCTTGCCATATGCCATTCCACGTGCCATTCCATACCTTCTCCCACTGAGCCTGAGGAGATGCATGAACACCCCAGGGCACATGTAAACACGCCTGGCAGTGCCTGTGGTTCCTCCTTGGCAGGGAAGGGGTGCGATGAAATTCGGGTGACTCACGTCACGATGTTTTCCATTTCCCACACAGCCTCACAGCCTCACGTGGCATCTCCTGCATCCACCAAATCCTTGCTCACCTCACACCTTTCCCTCCACCCCACATGCACATCTGCATTTTGCTTTTTTGTTTTCTCTGTGGTAGAACCCAGAGCAGATTTGCCACGTGTCCACTGATTTGTGCCTCCCTTTCTCTTTTCTGGGGTTTATCTGGATGTGTATTCTAATTGTAATGCTTCCAATCCCTCTCATTCCACCTCAACTTACAGTCACATATTACAGGGGGGCAAGGGTATGCTTCAAAACAATTTTACAACTTTATAGTACATGGATTTTTTGTGTTCTACAAATTAGTCTTGTGAATGGACTTGTAATAACAAGAGGATTTCAACATAAAATGACAGATTTTCATGTCTTTGGTTCCTTGAGACGCATTCAGGTCCCTCCCGTGAGAAATATATTAAAATATTGATTAGATTAGAGCAACATTTCAAATAAATGGAGATTTATACTTCCTTTTGGAGACAGAATCTTATAAAAAAGTTTCAAGGCATCACACAACAAAGCAGTTGACAAGAAAGATAGCATCTGCTTTCCTGGCTATTCAAGCTGAAGTTTTTCATTCTAAATGCAGGCAATGTTTCCAAAGTTAACATAATTAACTCACGACAATCCTGAAACATCATAATATAAGATACAGATGGAAATTCAAAGCTTTAAAAATGTCATATAACTGCAAGAGGATTACCATTTTTTAACAGCAGGAATCTGAATACTAATTAAAACAGGTGGTTTTATTTCAAACACTTTTGCCCACTGTGGCACTAATGGGTGGGTTATTTATGTATTAATCTATTAGGAAGCATATATTGCTCAAAAATTGTGATATGCCATAATAATGAATTTAAGAGATAAAGGAATGACACTCTGTCCTGCTTCCTGAAACAATGAAAGACCAATAGTTCAGTTAGTTAGTAATTTCTCTGTGACTATTTGACAGATTCTACTAATTGTTAAGCTTCCACTAACTATTTCTTTACATAATTAATTATATTCAAACGTGAACAACAAAGACATGTGGGCCAGTTGCCCTTTTGACAATGTTTTTCGCAAACTGATTTGCTTACCAAAAATATTTTTAGAAAGAAAAGATACTAATCTGAAGTGGAAATACACATCAAAAAACGTTGAAACAGCTCTGCATTTTACCATGGTTATGAGAAAAAAATTTGGATTGTTTAACATATCATTTATGCTGCATGCATAATAGCTGAAGTCTTCTAACAGAGATCTTTCATATTAATTTAGCATTGCATAAAATTCATAGTAACAGGTCCAAGGGTCAAGCATCATTCATCATTAGTTGAAGTGACATTTGCAACCCTTCATATAGCAGCTGCTTGAAAGGGGAAAAAAGGTATTCTTTGGGAGAATGGGGGGTAGCACACAATCCCCGCTCTATCTGCGGAAGGGAAAACAAGGTGCCACTATGTCAGCGTGGTAATGTGCTTAAATTTGGTGATGTCATTCTTCCCTAACCCCCACGAGTCACAAGGCACAAGGCAGCTGCATTCCTGAACTTCGGAGTTCGGGTGGAGATAAGTAATAACTAGATGTAAATGAATTACATTACTGTGGTTGTGAACATAGCTCTGTGCATCTAAATTATGATTTATATCAGGATCCTATCTTGTTTTTGAGAGTTTTCTACTTGTTAACAAGGCAGCCCTTGTTCTCATGGCATCCTCCAGGCATAATAGTTTCTGGGAAGCCAAATAAGATCACTTTTGAAACTGCAAGACAGCATTCCAAGACTTTGCAGCAGAACACATTGGCCAAATTAGGACTTCTGAAGACTGTTAACTAACAAATAAAATCTTTTTTTTTTCTTTCTTTCTTTGTGGCATGTCTTCACTACTATAAAACATTAAGATCAGAACCGAAAATGTGAGCAATTAAAATGAAAATGTAATCATCTGCAAGAAAAGATAAATTTGTATTAAATGGCTAATACTTCACAGTCCTTTTGATATTACAAGTACTTTTTAAGAAAATATATATTTTATGTCACAGTAATTTTTATTATGTGAAACATGTGATCTCTTTGGAATTATGCACATTTATAAACCACAGTCATTAAAACATCATGCAACACAAAGTAGTTTGATTTTGGAGCTTTGCTAATATTTGGTGATTTTCCTCAACTTTATACCTGAAATATATTTAATATATTCATGTCACTAATTATCTACTAGTATTTAAAGCACTGGGATGACTACCAACCCAGACTACTGCTTCTTCCTTAACAAGTTTAATGATTTTTATAAGGGAAACCAATGTTTTTTAAAGAGTCACTTAGAAGCACATGAAAAATGTTCGAGGACATTGCTTATTACACACTGCAATTCTATGAGCTGCTATAAATTAAACTCCCAGTCAAAACACTTCTACCAGTGAAAATTCACTTTTCTGTACTCTCCACAGGCATTAGGGAGGAGAGGATGCACTGGTCTGGAGTCAAAATAAGGTGCAAAATAAGGATTTAATGGTGACATTTCATTATAGCCAATATTAGCACTGGCCCTTCACATTGCACAGCAGCTGTGAGCCTCAGACCGAGTTCCAAAATGGTTTGCAGACCAGGTTGCTCATATAATACATTATTTAAAATACCAGGGGGTGAGAAATACATCCCTGAATCAGACCAAAAAGCATTTTCACACAGAACCAGTGCTGCCAGTCCATTGCTGCCATGTCCTCTCCCCTTCCCCTGGGTTTTAATCACCGTGCAGCCATTAAACACGTACGCAAAGATGTTATAGATACCAGCCAGGCAGAATGGCTGTAAAAGGAATAGAACAGCAGAGGCAAGATGACTGGCAGATAGGGTTGCCACATCCCCCTTAAAGAGACTGCTCCTTTTCCACACCTTATGTCTCTTGTACCATAAAAATATGCATAGATGTATGTGGGAGCATCATAGCAGATTTCTTGGGATGCGTGCCATGCATCTGAGCTCCGAAGCTGGCTCAACGTTGTCACCATTAAGTCTCAGTGTACACAGCAACACTTCAATCTAATTTCAATTAGGGAAAAGTTACACAGAAACTTCTTTGAGAGTACACATGACCCTACACATAAATACCAATTAAATTCAGTATCATCAGTGTCTTTGCAGCGAACATTGATATCACCAGCGAGAGGAAGGAATTTTAAATGAGGCAAGGCTTGATGACATTACCTCCATCTACAAGCTCTGCCTGTGTTAACTAGTACATCTACGATTAGTAAAACAGTGGGATTCATCTGTGAAGAAATGGGGTGAAAAGTAGAAATGACATGAAATTTTCATTGCAATCAGTTTTTATGTGACATAAGGTAGAATATTGCATTGCTATGCAACAAAATGCTACCTGGTAAAGGAGTAAAAGCTTAATCTGCTGAGAAGTTACAGACACCAGCAGAGCTGGCAGTTGCAGCTGAGATAGCAGAAGAGCTAACTAAACTAACTAAAACTACTTCTCATAACAAGGATATACAATCTCAAACCAGTTGTTTACATGCTTAACTATCCCTGTGTCCTGAACACAGACAAATCTGTAGGGAAAGGGACTTTCAGTGTCACTAAGTAAGATCAGTGAGGTTGTGCCAGTTTAAATGTGGATACTCTGGATACACAGGCACTTCATTTAGACTTGAGCCATTTCCTTTTGTTTGGCCATCTTTTATTTAGAAACAATGGGACAAAAAGTGTGGCAAGTTAGGGCTTTACTTCGTGACAATCACTTTTCTGTCCCGAACCTAGGAGAATTCCCTAACATGCAGATTACTTGAGGAGAGATAAAAATGTGCCCTTTAAGCCCTTTCCACAAAGACAACACATCCCAAACCTGCAAGATCAGGAGGAAAAGTCATCCTGAAAGCGTTAAGGCTCCCTGCACACCATCGCTTGTTGGTGACTGGGGAGATTTTACAATCTTTCAAATCTTTCAATCACAAGATGCCTTAAATGGACAGAAGGTCTTAAAATGTGCTCTCCATCTCCCCAGTTGAGAAAGATACATTGAAGGGGGAGGGAGGGGGATTCAGGCCGCAACACAAAAAGCATTAATGCAAAGAACAGTGGGGTCTCTCCCTAATTTGACTTTCTCTACAGGTGGTCTGCAGCTGCATCCAAACAGGTTACACTACCGCCTTCCCATGGGCATTACAACAAAGTAGGATCTGTATTCACAAGAATACGTTTGCTGGCATGGGCTGATTTGGGTCTAAAAATAAGAAAAAAGCATTTTTCAGTATAGCCTGAGGTAACTCTCTGCGCCAGCAGAAGACAGGAGCACTCTTGTTTCACTGGCTGTGCGTGATGATAAAGGATATCAGAAACCTACTTCATGTGACTCACTGAGGTCCACAGCCAGATTCCAATTGATTCATTTTATTTGTATTAGTTTGTTCTCCATCGACCACACAACAGGCTAGACCAAATCAATAAGCAATATTCTGTTTTCTATTGACTCAGGGAGTAATTCACACCGGGCCCTGCGACCGCAGTATCTGATTTTATAGTTCTGTATATCATCATGGAAACGGCAGGGCTCAGAGACTGCTGGGAGAAGGCAGATATAGGGAAAAAAATTGCAAAGGCAAGGTGAGATATTGGCTTTTAAACTGTTGCACCAGCCAGAGAAGAGGTCTGTGCTGTGGGTGCAGAGGGTATTTCACCTTGTGCCTAAGGAGTTCTAAAGTGCAAACGTGCCTTTGACAGTGTGCAAAAATGGTGCAGGGATGAGGTGAACATGCAGTTGTTGTGCCACACTTCCAGCCCTAGGACAAGGCTGTGAGGTGGTGCCAGCAGCAGCACACCCTGGTTGACTTTGCAGAGACAGAGCTGTAACCCATTGGTTTGGAACTGCCAAAATCCCAGCTGCCAACACCAGCACAAGCAGTGGAACCTGTCTAAGTGTGAAGTGGCCTTGCTAGGCTTTTCTTAAATAGTTCATGTCTACTTACATGGATACCTACAATTCAGATAGTTTTTTAACCATTTTCCCCCTGTTTTGTTTTTTTCGTATTTCCCTAGCTTTTTCACAGTACCCTGGGAGAGATATCTGCTCACGAGAAGCCTACAAATAACTCATCTTCACATTCCTCAAATTTCTATTTTATTTTTTTTAAGGCTTCCTCTTCTTGCAAGTAGTGGATAAGTGGAACTAAAAGAGCTTTTGCCCTAAACTGTCCCACACCACTTCTTCCTCATGATCTTACTGACATTCAATGTAAGAGCAGGACAGCTCTCATTAACACTGCACAGACAACTGACTGTATTGTAATATCTCCTTTCCCTTAAAACTTTCCCTCTGCCCCAGGTCTCAGATTCCTTGAGCTGCTGTACCAAAGTAGACAGCTGGCTTTTCAGTGTCTCCATAATCTTGGCTTTTCTACATGAGCCAGAAAAAGCAGGCTGGGTACTGGGGTGGGTGTATGTAAGGGGTGGCAGAATACGGCCCAGTGTGTTCTTCCTATCAAATACACTTGACAAACTTTAATGAAAAGTCTTCTCTACTTCCTACTAACAGATGTTTCCAATTTTTTCTCTCTCAGCACTTTAAACCACCATCTTTAGTTTTCATGTCTAAGAGACATTATTATAGGATACATCATAATGATATACTGTACATTCATATACAGTATCCCATACAATGACTAGTTGATTTATAATTCAGATCCAATAAAGGGAAAAATTGATTTAACTGATGACTAGTGAAATACTAAATGCATTACAATGTTTGAAAAGAACATCCTTTTCTTGCAATGCAAGTGACATAATAAAATTAAATATGGATATAAGATAATGCCCATTATTATTAGGCAAGTGGAATCAAAGGGAAGAAAAGGAAGAAAAGCAATCTCTATGGATCAAGGAATGCCTAAACTTCTTCTTCAAATGTACAAAAGCATGAAGACAAACGGAAAGATTTCACAAATAAAGTAAATTCAAATAATCTTGAATTACAATATAAACTTGGTTTTCCATTCACTGGCCTTTGTCCATCAGGACTTGCAGCAGTGCTGTCACATTTGGATACCATATTGGGGGTAAATGTGAATTTCAGGGGTCATTAACCTTTGGGTTTCTAAGCTCTGGGATAAGTGCTTGTTTCCTTAAACCCGTGTAGCAGCACAAAGCCAAGATTTAGCCCCACACGCAAGAAACTCATACCCTTGTCCATTTAACCCCACACTCAAGAGACTCATATCCTTGTCCTACATCTCACCCCTCCACCCTGCAAAGCCCCGATCAAGGCTCATCCCCATTTCTCACCCCATCCCAGAATACTCACACAATCAATACCGAGGCAATGCAGCCACTAATTTCCACGTCTCATTCCAGAAGCTTTACGACTGCTCCCCTTTTCCCTGTGCAGCTGTGTGGGCAAGGAGCCTGGCCAGGGGTGGTGAGGAGAGCATCAGCAAGTAGGGAGCACAAAGCCAAGGTGCCAGAGAGCTGCCCCAGCTTTTGGAACAGCCCCTCAACATATTGAACATTTCCAGGTCAGAAATCGAGTCCAGACACCCCAGAAGTAGCTGGGATTTTAACTTTCTTTAAGCATCTGCTGGAAGTCAGTCACTCCAGCATTTGCACATATCTTTGTTCTTCCAGATGGGTAAATTGCTTCTAATACAAAATAACTCCAAAAGCGGCTGTGATTGCTCATACAGGCTTAGATTGATGGTCAATTTTTTTATAATCCTAGTGCAGTTGTTTTCCCCTGTAGGAATATTTGTATTTTGCTTCTGGAGAAGCAGTGGCAGGCAGTAATCGCTGCTGGAGCCAATGGAGTTTGTTTTATTGAAAGAATCATACAGTCGTTATAACCAAAATAACACCCAAATACTGGCACTAAGCTACACCTCATTTCACTGTTACATCAGAAATATTGTTTAAAAGACTTCAGCGATTTGAGATATCTTACAGAAAAGTTATTGTATCTAAAAATCTTTCCGGGGTTTTAACCTATATTATGGAATTCAACAAAACAATATTAACCAGCTCAGAGAAACGCACCAGCAGAATCTGTGGGTCAGCTAATTTGTGCTTAAACACCTTCATTTGCATGTGCAAACGTGATAATTATGCTCCTAGCTGCCCATTCATGTGTACAGATGGGTGCACCCACACATTTTTGTGGGATAATTTTTGGAAGCCTATAGAAAATATGGTCTTTAAAGATTTTAATAAGGTTGGCAAAACATACTTTTTCTGCATAAAATTATGTAGTTCCCAAGTCTAAAATTACTTTGATTTAAAAATGAAAATTGGCAAGGGATTAATCCATAATATGGTCTAATTACTTTTTCCTTAAAAATTAAATGGTCAAGAACTTAACTCAGAATAGTGGTTACTGTTCGTGAACTGAAACTAAGAAACAGAACTGAATAAGGGATTTTATTAGGTGTCTAAATATGTATTTAGCTAATAGAATCCTCTTACCTTTGGCTGAATAACAGGTATAATAATTCTGAAAGCATATTGAATTTATAAATCTGAAGGACAAAGTCCTACTAATTATATTTTTATGAGATTGAAAGGCAAACTGGCCAAAACTTGGAAATAAAAAGTAGATCTGACTTGCTGTCAGTTAACTTGCAAAAACACATACATTCACGAACACACACAAGAAATAAAGGGAGAGAAATAGAGATAGACACAGAGACACAGAGGATGTCGAAAACAGATGATTAACACATCTTTTGGCCCTTACCGATGGCATTGTTAGCTTTTATTTAACCTTTGCATTGTTTAAAATGCTGAAAGTTTAATTTTGATTTGTCAAAGTGGACAGCTATATTCAAAGGGTATTTTCCAGCCTGCAATGTATAGGGCTTGCTGAGCACTGCTCGATAAACAAATCAGGTTTTCAGTGAGGACTGAATTTTCCCTGTCATGTTCAGCAGGAAAAAACAATATTAAAGCAAGGATACTTTTTCATGTTCTCTGGTATTTTATTATTTCTTTGTTTGCAGAGGTTACTTCTACAAGTAAGTAAATATCCCTGCAAATTTCTCTTTGTCCTTCATCAATCAGAACCGGTCAATTTTCAGAGTAGTGCAACTAGATCAAAACTCCAGGCTGTGTAGTCATATTACCACTCATATTATTACTAAAAGCGCATCTATATTCCAAACTGGGATACCATAACCCCTTTGTCATTTTCCAATAAAAAAGACCATACCAAATAGGCAGAGCACACCGTAATTAGCAGCTGGCAGAGAAAGCTGTAAATCTGTATGAGTTCTGAACGATTTGCTTACATTGTTGCTTTGTTGACAAATGATGCTGTACATGTTAATGTTCCTGAAATGTCCCCATTGCACCTGACGTGCCAATAAATGCCAGCCAGCTGTATGAATTATGGAAATAAGATTTTTGTTTATGAAGGTATCCCAGACATTTATTTTACTGCATGCCTCTTGACAGATTTAATGTCTAGAGTTACATTGAGAAGATATTTGCTACCTGACATAATGGATAATGGAAACTTTAAAGGCTTTTTTTAATGATGAGACTAATATATTTTTTTTTTAATTTTACCTTGTGGCTACACATTTACTCTCGATATAAAGCTTGCATATTTTAAATGAAATGATACTAAATTGTTTCTAATGTACCATGAGTTGGATGAAGGCAGTGCTGCAGTGTATGAGAAAACAGAGGAAAAGTAGCTCTGAGAGCCACTAAAACAAGAGCACTACATGCAAGTTTCCCTATTTCTCTGAGTTTATTTTATCTCCTGTGCACATTCACTAGTATATCATTAGTGCACAAAGGTAGCAGTTAAATATCAGGCATTTCAAAGTATGATAAAAATCTTTTAACAGATGTATTTATAGCAGACTCCATAAAACATTCATTTAATATGCTAAGGCAAGGCACAGAGAACACAGCAATTTGTACAGCTACTGCCTATATTAAACTATATTTAACTGGATTCAGAACCAAAAAATCTGTTCCTGAACTCTGAATATTTAAAAACAAGGTGTATGTTCTTAAGTAAGACACACAAAAAATCCCTGTAAGTATGGGAAGTCATGAAAACTCTTTTTCCAACCCTGCTTTTAGAAAGCATCCTCATTCTAGCCAGGGAGAAAATTATCCCAGCTATCCCATCTCTGAAACAAACTCTGTTTAGACTGGTCTAGGGACAGGTTTGCAGTTTAATCTGAGTTTTCCTCAGAGCTGATTCTCTGTGGAAGGGCCCTGAAGCTCTTCCAGCACTGGGGTGAGCAGCAGGTGCTGGCTCCTGGGAAACCCAGCCCCACATTTTCCTGCCCTCTGAGTTAGGGGACCTGATTCCTGCTCCAAAGTGGAAAAATTTTGCCTGGCAGAAGAGCCTGTACTACGCAAGCTCTTCAATTCTTCCTCTATTAGCACATGTTAGTGTATTGTCAAGAGGAACAATAGCAACCCCACAAACTATTTATTCCATCAAGAACAATTTATTGTCTTTTGTAAGTTCGTTTCCAGCTTCTGAAGCTCAAGAGAGAAAAATCTGCTGGTTCTTTAAAACTTCAGATGTTAGGGACTATTTGTAGTCATCATATAAATGGGGGTGGTAACCAAATTAACCAAATTCATTTTGTAACCACAAATCATTCCTATTAAAATACTCCCTTCTCACCCCACCTCAAAAGAAGAATAAGAATAATAAGAAGAAAAGGAGTCCAGATGGTTAAAATTATTTTTAAGCAAATATTTAGTGGTTACAGTTGAATTCTTCTGGCACACATTCTCCACTACAAAAATGACACCCCACATTCACTGTGTTAACCATTTTCCAATGTGCCAGCCAAATGAATGCCTCGGAGAACACACACACACACATACACACGTTATGGAAGCATTATCAGAAATGCTATAGTTAAAGTTCCTTTGCAATTTGGGCAGAAAGTGAGACTATTTTACACTATGTGGTAGAATTTTGTCTCCAGGTAAGACAGGCAACTCCTCAACAGAGAGCTGAGTTTTCTACAGAAATCCCCTTCTTGAAGCACAACTGGTTTTCAGCATATTCCTTTATTGCAAAACGTCACTGGAAATTCTATTTGGGAAGTGGGGGGAAAGGCTTGCAACGCTCTATTCACAGCAACTGCCATCTCTGTATTTTGCACAGTTTAGGAATGTTTCACTAAAAAAAAAAAAAAAAAAAAAAAAAGCGCCTTATTTTATTTGCCATACCCTAATTTTAGCCCGTGCAAGAAGCAGCCCAAGGAACTCCCTTTGTTGCTGCGACAGCCGCTTTAATTCCCCCGTGTTTTTCCTCGGGCTCGTTCACACACTGACCCACACTACTTGGAACACACCGAGGGTGCATCCCTGCCTTTCCCAGGGATTTAACAGCCACCACCTCTGCCCACACAGCCCTGTGTGCTCGCAGTGCTCACCCCGAGCAGGCTGGTGGGAGGCGGATGGGTGGAAGAGGAGCGCTGGCTGCGGTGATGGACGGCCGGGGAAGGTGTCCCCCCATGCAGCTCCTGCAAACTGGTTGCTCCAGTCTGGCATCCCAGGAGGCTTGCCAGATGGAGAAACCTTCTCCGCAGCAGAACTGCAAGCTGTGCTTCTCGGGAAACTCGAGGCTGTAACCCTTTCCCTCTTCCTCCACATACCCTGTTGCTTCCAGATTTCTTTCGATGCCTACACATAAACAACCGAGACGAAATCTTGGTTTCTCAGAGACACAAACTTAACTCGCTCCTAATCCTTTTTCCAGCAAATTAACCCCAGATAACTTAACACTGTATATATAGCTTTGGGAATAGAAGCTAATTCATTCTAGGTCAGAGCTAAAACTGTGCATGTGATCCCCATGAAATGGATGAGTGTATTGTGGATGCTCACATATTTTTAAGCAGAAGAGAAGGGGTTGTTTTTTTTTTTTTGTGGAGTTGCAGTGCTTGGATATCATATTTGCATGGGCTGACTAAGGAGTTGTTTTGGGCAGAAAATAAGCTTGGTTATATGGTGATCTTCTTCACCTGTACTTGAATGAGACCCTGGCAGTAAAAACTGATGGAAGCAGCAACATAGCATTAACACAGGTTTATTTTGGTAGAGATTAAGGTCTGAATTATATATATTTTTTTAAAAGAAAGGAAATACCTATGTCTGTCTCTGGGTATGGGCATATGCACACCTGTTTTACATTGGTGTAACTCCTCTGATCTTAGTGTTTTGCATCAGCATACTGAAAGGTAAATCTGACCCATACCATAAAAAAGGGCTAGCTCTCATTATTTTTGTTCCAAAAGCCTGTATTTTGCTCAGTAGAAGATTAAAACTAATGTATAGCAGAAGAGCAATGTAAGGAATCCCAGGGTAAATCTCCATCCTGCTCTGGGTACCTGCACAGTGGGGTAGTGCAGGAACTCGGGCTCCACTATCCATTTTCTCTTTCACGTGAATGGAATTCATTGAAAGTAGTGGGAAGGAAATTATAGCAGTCTCACAGGTCTCTAACAAGAGATCACTGTGTGGAAAAATGCGACTTGTCAAGAGCTACTTTCTTTGTATTGTTTCATCAGAAAAATATACAAAGAAACCTAAAAATTTTGCATTCCTCTTCCAGTACTAAATCAAATCAGATATTGGTAAAAGGTGCAATTTCACTGGAGACATACCAAAAGGTGATAATATTCCTATTGACTGAGGCCAGTGGATTGCATAAAACACATACTCCTTTCCAGTACCTTATTCCATGAATATTTGTATTTTCCCTCTGCTGTTCACTGTTTACGTAGTCTGTTTACAACCAAGAAAATAAACAGAAAAATATCAAATAAACAAAGGAAAGGTATCTAATTAAAGGCTAAATTTACTTACTTTAGAGGGGCAATTTCTCTCAAATTTTCCTGCTCTTTCCTCATATAGGTAAAAGTTCACCATCAAGGAAGAATATCTCAACCAAGCATAGATAATTTGTATTTTTGAAGGAATAAAACAATATATGTGTTCTACAGAGTTTCACATGTGTTACTGCAGAAAAGAGGAGCAGAGCAAACCCCTACCACAGCAGAGCATGCTGCTCTCAAATACCCCCTGAAATGGCAATGGGGAATGGGGAGAGAAGTGGCCACCAGGGCCGGGCTTCTGTCAAATTGTACTTTCTGCTGGAAAAGCAAACCCCAGGAAGGTTCCTCTGTGTCAGGAGGGTTTGCAGGGCACTGCTCTGCCAGGGGCTGGTTGTACAAAACGTTACCTGTCTCACTCCCTATTACTTCTGCTTTGTGCTGAAGAGTGGCACCTTGATTAATTACTACTCTAAAGTGCTTATAAAGCATCAGTCCAAGGCAGGTTTACTAGGTTGGGGCCTCCTGTGATTTATTGACTAAAGGAGAAAAGCAAAGGCCATTTGTGAAAGAGCATTTTCTTCTGGATGGAGGACAAAAGTAAAAAAAAAGTAATTTAAATTACTCATCCTCTGCTCCCCCCTAAGTAAAGTGTATGACCCTGCAGAGCAAAGCCAAAGACTTTCTTCCTCTGAAATTTATGCAAAAAGATAAATAGCAACAGCGTTTTACTCCACTGCTCTTTAAAGCACACCCTGCAAATGGTAAGAAAAGAAACAGCCCAAATCCACTGGCAAGAAAGGTCTGAAATGTTTTCTTTTGCTGATATAGGGAGCTGATCAGAGAACTTCAAAATAATCAGAGCAGAAATTTTCTACTACTTTTTGCTTTTTCAAGACTGTTGCTGGAAAGGAAGAGGAGAAAGCAGAGCACAGGCACAGTCACACACACACACGAGGCATATCCACAGGAAGGATTCATTTGGTTCTGGTTTGTCTCTGCTGCTACTTTGCTTTCTTTTTTCCACCAGTAGTAAACTGGCACTTCGGGTTTACTTTGCTTCACTTGCTAAAGCCTTTTAATAGTATATAGTGCAGGAATGCGAGAGGAAAAGATTCCCATATGACAGTGATCCTTTGATATTGTTACTTCAACCAAAACTTTGAAATACAGTAGCTGGTGTTGTGTGTAGCATATGACAATTTTTCCTCGAGTCTTAAAAACTTTGATTTACTTAACTGCTGTCGCTGATGTGACTCACAGAAAAGAAAGAATGAAAAGACTGAGAGAGAGGAATGGCTCATGTGTTAGTCTATTTGATGGCACAGGATTACATGGGAAAATAATTAGTTCAGTCTGTAAAAAGTTTACAAAAAATATTGGTAGCAAAGAAAAAAAGAAGATAGTATCAAATGCTTTCAATAATTTTATCATTGTTTCAATACAAAACTATGCATATTTTCTATTGCAATTTATTTCTGTAGTAGCTAAAGTTACACTAAGCAGGGGAATACACACACAACCTACATCTCAGCAGAGTTTTAAAGTGTGAGAGCACCGAATATACCCTTAGAAAATTCAAGTGGGGTTGTTAATTCTATTAAAAGAAATTAAGGTTTATCCTGGAGAGTGAAAAGGTGATTTTGGGGTGCCCACCCCACTCCACCACTAGCAGCCTGTTCAGTCCCAACTGCTCCCTGGTAATCATCCCCAAAGCAGATTGCAGGGAGCTCTGGAAGCAGCCTGGAGAAGGGCACCAAGCAGGTGGGATGTAAATTCCCTGCCTGCCATTGTCTGCCCTAGACATGACCACCTGCAGCCACCATGCACCCAGAATTTAAAGGTGAATATCAGAGAATCATAACCCCAGAACAAGAGGGGTTTGAAAGGACCTTAAAAATAATCTTGTTCTAACCCCCTGCCACAGGCAGGGACACCTTCCATCAGACCAGGTTGCTCTAAGCTGGGCTTGAACACTTGCAGGGATGAGCATTTGCAGGTCTAAGATGTGCACTGGGAGGCACTGACACCATGGAGATGAAGGAGGGGAGGATTTCCTCCAGAACCTGGCTGAGATGCCTTGTCCTTTGCTGGCTTGCTCTGCTCAGGGAAAAGGAATTGCCTCTTACACCTCTCTGTGGTGTAGTTTACCTATATGTAAAATGAAGACAGTGCTTGCCCTCAAGGGGTGTGAGAAGCTTAATTAAGCAGGAGATTCTTAGCCTTAATCAGACTTCTCTCACTTGCTAAGTACATGGGAAATCCTTCCGTTCAGGAACAAACTTGACACCATGACAAATGAATCTGCTTCCTTACCATTTCGCCTTTGGGAATTATTTTCCTTGGGAACAGATATTTATGAAGCTATAAAAAAATTTAAAAAATACCTAAAGAAAACAAACAAACAAACAAAAAAAAAAAACCCACCCAAAGCAAAGCACAAAAAACCAAAACCAAAACAAAAAAAATTCCCAAATCTCCACATTTCTATCATTGCTGATGTTTTTCCTTCATATTAAATATTTCCTGCAATTTTATTTTATTGAGGACCCTGCCCCTGGGAATTAGGTAAGGACATGCATGACAGAAGATATGGTAGGTGTGTGAGAGCTGTGAGGTGTTTGTGGGGAAGTCCATCTCATCCCATCCCTCAAGCCCACCCCTTTCTCTCTATGGATAAGATGATTTAGGAGAGGAGTCCCCATCACCATCACTGCCAGTTGAGTTGCCTGCCACAAAAAACTAATAATTGGTCCTGCCAGACGCTAGGCAGCTTTGGTGACATCCAGAGCCTTCTGTGAAAGGACTTTAACGCAGTTTGAGAAGCTCATGAGCATTAAGGTGGCATCCAAAAGCACAGAGGATCACGTCTGTTTTAAAGCCAGTGGGTTATTTCTAAATAGAGACGCCATAGACAGGGAACAGCATTTCAAAAAAGTCAAATCTCAGTGATTTCACTGAAATATTATCTATTTGTGGCATAAATTGATGCAGAGGCAAATAATTCTGAAGCATCTAAATTCCACCTTCCCTCTCCCACTCACAGAATCTGCTTTGAAGCAAAAATATCAAATTAGTATGAGAATGATAGTTCTCACGGTATCCCCTGCCAGCCTAAGAAGGTACAGAGAATATCTTGAGAAACTCTGTTCCTAAGAAATATTAAGTCCAGTTTTGAAAGCTATTAAGGGTTCACAAAATTAAGAGAAATATCCAAAGTTTTGGTATCTGACTAGAATAAAATTTGAACTCTGGCCCTCTGAGAGTAAATCAACAGTGTGCATGTGAAGTATGTTTTTTTCCCTCCTAAGCAAAGCACACCAGTGGGCCTGGCAGAGGCAGAAGAGGTTTCAAATATAGCAAACTCCTTTTTACCAGTGGGTACTCTTGGACCCAGCTTCTTCTGCTCTGCACCCGCCTGCTGGGAGGAGATCTGAGTCTGGGGCTTGACGCGAGATGAATCCGGGCCAAGTTTATTCATTTTCCAAATCGTGATCTCGGCGATGCCCTCCCATTCCCATTCCTCCTGTCACACCATTCCTCTGGAGTTTTGGCTCTTCCCCAGCCCAACCTCCCCCACCTCTCCTGGGACGCTCCCGGACACGAGCCCTGGCTCCGTGGTGGCTTCCCCAAGGAGACCTGGCTGACAGGACTGAAATACAAGCTCAGCAGAGGAATGTCCCCACTGATTTTTGCTCTCCAGAAGCAGCAGAGTTGGGATTATTTACAAAATCTCCTGGGTACTCCCATGTCACTGCCTCTTCCTCCCTGGCTTCACAGAGTACCCAACGAGGCAGCGCCTTCCTGCTTTCTCACCCCTAAAAATGGTTTTCCTGCATCTACTGATACAAAGTCCCTCCACACAGACTCTTTCCAGCTCCAGCCTGTATTATTTTCTGCCTGTGCTCCTCCACCACTGTGGTGTCCTTCCCAGTTCCCACGTAGGGTCTATTTATTCCTCGGGAACGGGGGGGTTAACAAGGAGACAATTCCATTTTACAGTCTCGGGCAGTTGTTTGGGTGCTTTCAGCACGTTGATGGACAAGTTGCTGCTGATGGTGCTCAATGCCTGTCAAAAAAGCCCTTGCCCAGCCCAACCCACTCATTTTGACTTGTGCGTCACTGTCCCCTGAATTGCACCTACACGAGCCAGAAACTGGGTCACAACCAATCTGGGTTAAAGATATCCCAGATATTCTTTAATGAAGTGTCAACAACTATTCTCAGGCTGAAGAGCAACCAGAACACCTCCTAATAATCTTGCTTAAATATGCAAAAAGTACGCCCTAATCTAAAATGTATTTATAATATAAAATGGAGTTCAACATTTGACCCGAGTGTATCCCACTCTGTCACAAAGACAAAGGAAATAAAAATGTGTTGCTGCAATTTCCTTGACAGCAAAAAACCCAAAACAAACAAGAAACCTCACACATATACATCTTGGCCAATATATATGATAATGTGAAACAATGAGTTAGATTTTTCATGGCCATGATGAAACTCATATTGTTAGTTCTAAAACTGCAGCCGACAAACACGATTCTTTCCCTTAATATGAAAAATCTAAATAAATAAATGCATCCTTAAAACTTCCGAGATTAAAACTTCTACTGAGTTTTTACAGACTTTGGAAGGGGAAGATTTTACAGCCAGGACTGTGAATGCTAGTAGCAAAAATAACATAATGATGATTATTATTGGTTTCTGCTGTTGTTGATAGTTTATTATTATTACTATTATTATTATCATTATTATTATACTTTTGGTGGTGGTATCACCATCTGGATTATTATAACCACAGTAGTGACAAGATGCCCTCATCAGATCCATGCTCCATTGTGTCAGGCATTATAAAAGCACATTGTGAGAGTGAGGAAAAAGTTTGTGACCGAAGCAGTTAATGCAGACAAAAGGTGCAGCGAGAAACGGAGCACAAAAAGAGCTGACACCAGAGGCCACAAAGAGAGACAATGTTAAACCTCAAATATCCAGAGTTAGCATCTATTTAAACGCAGATTTGTTTGTCTAGACAAATATATATGTATTAATGCATATCACATTATGCAGTTTGAATAAAGTATACCAAGATTAATAGACCAAAAAAAGGAAAAAAATGGCATTTAGTTATTTGTTTTACATAGGTAAAATATCTTTATCAAAGCTGAACTGATTAAAAGTGATGCAGCACAGAGAAAACATGAGATGGAGCATTGCTGGTAACTACTTTAGTCAATAGCACTGTTCAAACCACAACCCATTTAAAAAAAAAAAAAAAAAAATTCTGAGAATAACTTTTGGTAGGATCTGACCACGATTTGAACAAGCCATGGCACTGTACTTCCTACTGGGATATGGACAGTACATAATGAAGTTGGTGGTATTCCAGCTGAGGAAGACTGGTTAAAAGCAGGCAGACAGTGTGTATTTTCTAGCACAGAGAAATTTCTTGCAGCTTTTACAACCAATCATTAAGTTTTGGAGGTCAAAAAGCCTCTCTTGTATTTGGCCTTTTTGATAAGCATGAGTAACTATGAAATAAAAATGAATTATTTTTAATATTTTTCGTCTACTTTGATTTTGATTTGTATTATAATTGTAATAATTCAAACATTTGGCATTATATATTTCCTTTTATATTTACTTTGTTAGATGCCTTACAAAGACTGTTTTATTGGTGAGGCTGATATAATTAATTTCTGTAAAGAAAATATTTTTAGACTTGTTCCTGTTTAAATAGGCCAGATATTTCAGCTTCATTTACAGATGTGAACATGCCCAAAATATTTCAGCAGCTTAAGCTCTTTTTCCGCGTTGCATTTAAATAGTCAATTTTCGAGAGCTGCTTTTTGTCTTAAAGTTATTTAAAGTCTCATCTTGTCATTAGGCTACACTATGAGTAATCTAGAGTTCAGGTTTGCACACTTAATAAATTTAAATTCTAGAACAGAAGAACTCAAAATTAAGCCTTACATTAGCTAGAAAAAAATTTTTTTGATCAATGGAAAATAATTTAGTTCTGAGTGGAAACTAGTTTTCTAGCAAACAAGTTTTTTCTCTAGTGTTCAGCTCAAATTCATAAAAACAAATAGGCAAAATGACATTTAGCTGCAAGATCACATTTCTCTAAAGATAAACTGTAAGCTCTGCACAGCCATTTCTACCAAACGTTGTTTATCCGAGCTTTAAATTGTACTCTCAAATTTGAATAGACTGCAGAGCTAACAGTGCTTCTGAGGAGCAATATCAAAATATGTGCCTCCTGGGTCTAAAAACCACAAGTTATTTTAGCTTCTGCTAAGAATTGAGGGATAAAAGAAAAAAAAAGGTGGACTACCTTTTTTCAGTAAGTAAATAAATAAATACATTATCTACCTTCATGAACTTTTTGTTCCTGCAAGCAAACAGTGTCCATCATTTGTAACTTGACTTTCCATAAAAGTAACAGTTCATAAAAATCTGTGAAACTACTACCGGGAACAAACAAATTAAACAATGACAATGTAATAAAATAAAACTGCTGTTCTACTTCTATAGCAGAAGAATTGCTTCTTCGCTGGGATTAATACATCTTGCAGAAAACAATTTTAAATAATGTGTAACATATGGATTCGGCTTTTATTATTCTTCTAAAAGAAGACAATTATATTTATGTGATAAACTGTTCAGTGTTAGTAGCATAATGTTTATATTACTGGCCACTTAAATAGTCTTTGGCATAGTTTTATAAGGAACAGAAGCCTCCAGATCTTTTGAAATCCATCTTACAAAGTAAGTCCTGTCTGTTACTTGGAATGCAATGATTTTACATAGTTTTCTTGCTGGGAAAAAAAATGTACTGTAGGTAATCTCATTGTTAAACCATATGCATGATAACTTTCTGATGTTCTAGCTACAATTCCTATGGCATTTTAGGGCTTTCTAACAAAAAGTGTGACAGCCTTGAGCTGTCGGGAAAAAGGAAGAGAAAAAAAAAAAAAAAAAAAAAAAAAGAAAAACCAGTAACTTTCAATTTTAACTTTTTAGAAAGGAATGGTCAGGATGCACTGTTTTCTGTACTGAACCTTTTCAAGGTGTTTTCGTTAATCTCCTCGCTCCGAGCAGCTAGTTGCTCTGCTCTCTGATTATGCTGGGAGATTACATTTAAGAAAAGAGTGAGTTTCGGGAGGTTTTCAAGGAGCTGCTTTTGTCCCCATTATATTCCAGATAATTTTCAAAGAGATTACACAGGAGCCATAGGAGTATTTATCTTGCTATCTCCCCGAGCTCCTGAGTCGAAGCTGCATGCACTTCTAAAGGAAAAAGGAATGTGTTACCAAATAAATGTTTTCTGTGGCTGCTGTGTACATAGAATTTTGTTGTAAGCAACGCTGGCAGCAGCCTCTCTGCATTGCTGAGGTTCTGCTATCCTGTGTGTCAGTCACATAACAAGATCATTTGGAAAAAATTATGCAGGGTGGAAAAAATATATTTATCTGGGTTTATCTTCTAAAAACAAAAGAGGGGGGGAAATAAATAATAACTACAGTTTTGGGTCATGTTACCATCCTCATTTTTCACTCCCGAAGCACCAGTTCGGTATTTTCAATTCTTCACTTCTCCACTGCTTTAAAAAGTTGGGGTTGTTAACAAAAGATAAAGAGTGTAACCTAATGGAAGTGAAATCTGCATATTCAGTTAATTTGGGATTTATTATCCCAGTAACTAGACTTGCAACTGTTCTAAAACCGTTTTGACTGAAGACTTGAGAACAGTACGAGTGGTTGGCTACCCCCACCCCCATCCTTAAAAGAAAACCTGTGCCTGCTGCTTCCAATTTAGTGCAATCATGCCTCTTACTGGCCAATACAAGATGCAGCATTAGCTGTCACATGCAAATGAGTATTCATGGGGACTTTGAAATGTGCAATAAAGAATAAAGACACGCATTCTGTGAATAATTGTTTTCTTTTATAAAACTGGATCCAAAAGGGAGTGCCATTTCACCCAGAGTCTATAGCCTTTCTATGGTTACAATCTGCTGCTGAAGCCAGATATTAGGAATGAAGTGTGGATAAATGGAGGACTCCAGTTTCCCGTCCTGTCAATCTTTCACAGTATTACATTTGCTTAACAAGAAATAATCCAACCCATGTTTGTGGTTCTTGCTATCTTGCTTTCTCTTCCAACTGAGGCTTTGAAATGCATAGGGATTTATAATAAGGTTGTCCACCTTGCATTAGCTTTTTTTCTTACAAAGCTCAACCTAAATTCTTCATTTTCAACAGCACAGACAAACAAAATCACACAGCAGTATGAGCTTCACTGAAAACCTGGAGTCTTTGAAACCACTCTGATATCACTCACCAGGATGAGAGAGAAAGAATAACAGATTTTTTAGGGCCCATTTACACACAGGGTGGGGGAAAAACCCCAAACCCAACAAGCTGTGTGCAGACATGGACAGATTTGTGGAGCTGTGAACAGCCAAGCTGAGTTCAGGCACAAACACACACACACCTATTCACCAAGCCTGCAGCCAGAATGCTGCTTAGAGAACAAACAGCTGTCAGCTCATATTGATATCAAATCATGGATTGATGTGGCCTCATCTACACAGGCAAGACCCTAAATTCTTAATAAAGTAGTGTGAAGAAAGTAAATAGGTGCCTGAATTACAGCACCTTTGCAGTGAACTGCATGGTCAGAAGTTAGACTCAGTGATTCTTATCCCTTCCAACTCAGGATATTCCATGATCCTATGGTAACTGCAAATTCAGTAAATTCAGACTTCTCCAGAGGTGGACAAAACTGGTTAGCCAGCAGGAAGAAAGAAAGATAAAGATAAATGCTGCCTGTACCACAGGTGTGTGGGACTGACCAGTGCAGGCCAGCATGGAGGCTCAGCAGAAGGAAAGGACCCCTTTGCAGGTAACTCAGGGTCTGGGATTATGTTTAATATGAAAATGAGAGGACTCCAGCTCAGCCACAGCTTCTCAGCTGGCAGGATCTGTCCCAGAAGGAGTCCCAGGAAGGTGATTAGAGATCCAGGAGGCATTGCATTTTCCTCTTCCTCTCATATTAAAGATTCCTTATCGCCTTGTTTACTACGCACACTTGTTCTTCGAGGGAGATCTCTTGAAACACAGGTACACACATACAAACACACCAAAGAAATTAATCCCTGACGTTATAATTTACAATTGATAAAACTTCTATAAACAGGGACATAAAAGTGTGAGGGGGAACTGCAGGGCTGTTTCACTACTGGGAGAAGGATTCTCACCTCCAAGGGCCAAGCACAACGACCAAACCCATCCCTCGGCTGCCTGCTTACCCTTGTGACCCAGTCTGGCAGGAAGACAGCTGGTTCTTTTTAGCTTTTGAACCATATTTTACCTCCTAAGGGAGGAGAAAAGGAGGGTGACCCTGGGGCTAGGGCAGAGGTTTGAAACAAGGAGGCTTGGTTTGTATCCCTGAATCATCACAAACTTCCCTAGGCATGTTACTCAGCTCCTCATTTTCCTACTTGCCAAACATAGCTAGCAATATTTTGGTATCTCACAGAGATGTTAGCACAAGCCCATCAACATACATATCTGCTCATATATTGTCTGGATGGAGTCATTTCCAAAACTGACTGCAAAATACTCACAAAATGCACACAGCTCCATGAGGCTTAGTCATGCCAAACACGATGCATGGCAACACATCCCTGCAACCACAGGAATGCAAACCAGGACCTCATTCCCATGTAAAACATACCTGGGAGTCCTCAAGGACTGGGTCCCTTTACTCTGCAGCCCCAGCACAGAGAAATTTCAATTATTCATGCATCTTTGCCCTGCTGTCTATGGCACAGGTGGCACTGCACTTGGAGAAGCATCACAGGGGAGGACCCGCATTTGAAGACCTAATTTGGCTTTGCTTCATCCAGAGCCCCAAATCCACATTTCAGAGGGTGACTGCAGCCTTATCTGCAGTCTCTGTACACAGTAGGGACTTGGCAAATGGAGTTTGGTGAAATGGCACAGCACACAACATAGGGGACCGACTATAAATCAGCAGATTTTGGCTCTGCTCCTGGCTCTGTCACTGATTTACCATGGAAACTTGGGCAAATCTTTTACTCTCCCTATCCTTCATTTTCTGTACCCATAATGTAAAGATAATGATGCTGCTTTGCAAGCTCTTTTGAGATCCCGAGATGTTAAGTGCTAAGTGCATTTTATTAACATTAATAGCACCCAACCGAGAGGATGCTGTACAGCACTAGCCTGGCTGTCCCCAGAAAACAGATTGGAGTGGGGAAAGTGTGCATTTGTTAAGCAGCTTAGACACTGCTCATTCCCATAATACTTCCACAACACACAGGAACAAGATCTGACCTACTAAAACAAAAGGAAAAAAAAAAAAAAATCTAAAACGCCATAAGGAGAAAATTTCTAATGTGACCTGTCATCTTATTTCCAGCACAGGAAAACTTGGGGATTTACTGGAGATTATCAGTGTTGCTGTGTGTGGTTTTCGTAGCCAGCCACGAGCCCAGTGCTCACAACTTGTGGTGGAGACCACTTCCATTAGCAGGCATTAATCACCATTTTATACACTCCAGCCCAGCCATCACTGAGCAGACATCGAGTAGATGCACTTAGTTATATCCTATCACACTTTATATCTGACTCGATCTCAAAATAAGTTAATTGTACTGAATTATATCCCAGCTCTTGTATTTACAGGACCACAGCATATTACAAAGTATATTCTTTAAATGCTGACAGGCTTTGTTGCTTTACACTTCAATTTTCCATGTTTTTGCTCAAATATGTATCACAACATACACAGTAGAAAGAGTCATGAAAATTTTATTATTAATGCATGTTTTTTTCCTATGCTGGAGATAGAACTTTGTTGTGCATGTTATAAAATGTTAAATATTAGAATTATTTAAAGTTAATAGCATGCCAAAGAAAATGACTAATAATACATTATACAATTAGATGCCTTTCACATGAGCGAATCCATTAACAAAATAAAATACATTCAAACAGAAGACTCCTGATTTGCAATTTTTAGCTAGGATTGCCCATGTGTAAAGCTAAATTATTTATTCTTTTTAAAAAAAAAATAAAATGCTGGATACATCAGTTTGCAATTATTTGCATTATGTTTGGATGCTTTATCATGTGGCTCTGATTCACAAATACATATCTCTAAGTTGCTGCAGCCTCTTCATATATGCAAAGCATTAAGCACAGAAAGACAAAAGTTTTCTTTCCTCAAATTCAGCTGGTGATACCAGAAGCCTTTGGTATTGCTCTTTAAGCTGTTTGGGTGTCTTTTTGTTATTCCCCTTCAGCCCAGATGTCCTCACAGTTTCACAACTCCATTTTCCCCTCCCAAGTTTACCTTGTTTTCTAGATAGGATCAATTCCATCCCATCCATCAAGTCTGGCATCATGCAGCTCCACCTAAATTTATTCAGATGCTATGTACTAGTTTCCTCCTTTTTTTATGGAACATAATAAATATAAACCTGTTATCCCATCTCCTCAGCTGATGTCAACATTATCTTGGAACAAAACACTGAGCAAGCAGCTAAACTTTTCCTATAGCAAGGAACAGCTTGTAGCTCCTCAGTGATATAATCCTCTTGCCATTTCCCTCCTGGATTTTCCTTTTCCACCAATGCCAGCAAAGGAAGTTCCTCCAAAAGCAAATCATCTCCTCCTCCTTGCATCCATCTTCTCTTCACTGCTGCTATCTACTTAAGTCGTTCTCAATCTTCTGTATCATAAGCACATGATGCTGGTTGATGGCAATGTGTTTTGAAATCCCTGTTTGTTTGTTTTTTAATTATCTGATTACACCAGGAAAAGGAGGAAAAAAAAAAAGAGGAAAAAAAAAAAAAAAAAAAAATATCAAAGGAGATCTCTCTGGTGTACTACAAGAAGTAAAAATCCAGCAAAGCACTCCATCTTATTCTCTTGCAAGAGACTTTTTTCTTTACCCCACTTTCTAATAGTTTACCTAATCCAGTCTTTATAAATCATGGGATTTAAAAGTGTGATGAAAACAACTATGGCAAATTCTGGTAACATCATTGCAAACCTGCAAAATTCAGGTTAAAGATGCCTTTTATTATTACCTTTATTTAGCTAGGGAGAGGTGAGGAATGCCATACTTAGATTCTGCTGAGGTTTATGTCAGGATTTTGGCATAACCTAACTCCAGGCTACTGTCACCCCAAAATATCTCCTATCCATATGTGTCCCAGTGTCAGCCCAGGGTGCAAGCCATGGATAAGCCAAGTCTCCCACGTTATGTCAGCTGGTGATTGGGGGAAAAGTATGCAAAAGGGACACAGAAAAAGAATATAAACTACCAGAATTGGACACTGGCTCTGAAGCAGAAGGGGAAAATAATATATTTCTTCCATTATATTCAACTCTCCATACTCTGACTATTTCAAAATTTCACCATGCTATGTTGTACAAATAACAATAGTAATGACACAAAGAAGAGACAATGCGTTGAAATTAGAGCCATGGATTCATAGGATGATTTCAAAAGGCATCACTCTCCCAACTCACCCCGAGGTGTTTGTCCATGTGAAGGGCTTTGATTAGGCTCAGATTGTTACAGTAGAGTTGGGAAATGGGACCTTTGATCTCGAGAGATCTGAACAATCCCTGTTACTTGTACTGACAACAGGCGTGGTACAGGCTGAATGGTGTTAACACTCGGATGAGAGCTGAAAACCCAAGTGAGAGCTGTGCTACATTCTCACTTTTAAGACTCTTGGTATCATGCATAACTTCAAAATTAAAATACAGTGTGACTACCTCTCCAAGTGCTTAAATTAATATCTTTAATAATCCCCAAAATAATAAATCTAAAGTGTAAATCAAGACTTAGAAGAGAAAATGGAAGCAAAGTATATTTCTTTACATTTGCATATATGGTGTGTGTTAGTTCAGGATGGTAGTTTATGACACTTTATATCACTCTTTCTTAAAGCTCCTTCCTTTGAAAACACTTTCCCACCAAATATGTATGCAATATTTTTTATGTGCTTATATATGATGAGATTTTAACTGTTTTTTATTTGAAAAAGCCAATGGCGTAGTCAAGAAAAATTAGTAATTTCTCTAAGTACAGGCATCAAATGCTTCTTAAATGCTTTAAGACATCTCATTGAGCTTCTAGCACTCAATCTCCAAGGGTACAACTCTCCTGTAGAACCAACAGCCTTCTGAGAGTCACTCTGACACTCAGCATCCTCTCAAGTGGCACTAAATAACAGTGATTAAGAAACTGAATCAACACCAAAATGCCCCAAGAATGTATTAGGGGAAGATGCTTTCCAGGACTCTGATAATTTGCTCTTGCAAGAAATTCCAATGAATTTTTATACAGTAACAAGTGCAATAACAAAACAAACAAACAAACAAACAAAAAAAAACAAAAAACAAAGCAACAACAACAACAAAAAAAACCCCCCAAAAAAACCAAAATAAACCAACAAAACAAAACAAAAAACCCACAAAAAAAAAAACCCCAAAACAACAAAAAAAAGGAAAGAAAGAAGACAGAAATACTCAATTCTAAATCCATAGAAAAGGATGCTATAAGCAACTTGAAAATTTCTTAAGAACAAGGTTAGATTTTCAGTAGTAATGTAATTCTAGGAAATATGTAAGCACAAGAGAGACAGTCTATATAAGAACACAGGTTTCCTCTATAAAGGTTGCCAATTTTCATAGAAGTCATACTTCAGATCCTTTTTTTTTTTTTTTTTTTTTTTTTTCCTGCCAGAGTTTTTACATTTGAGTGTTTTCAATTTTGGACACCACCACTCTCAAACAATGGAATTCAACACTTAAATGCACTACCAAAATCTCCTCCAAACAAAAAATCATTTTCTACTCACAGCAGCTGCCCCCGCCACAGCATTTATGGTTTCCCCAATTCTCAACACACAGAATACCACAAATATCATGATAAAGCTAAATTCCCTGGTGCAACAACTTCCCATCCCATGCCATCCTGCAGAATATTAGGTAGTGTGTGTCCATGTATAGCATCACCCTTTTTTGTTGTTAGCCCACTGCAAGCTCATGTTTGTCAGCTACTTTTACACACAAACCACAGAATTACAGATATTTACCACAAGGGAGGAAACCACCCCAAATATTAGGCCACACCACAGTCGTGTAAGACATTGAGCATGACCAATTATAAGCAGGAACTCTGCAGATAAGTTCTCCAGGGTGTCCACCTCCTTGAAGCTCAAGCATCCCATGCAAAACTAAACCAAGCATCAAAGGTATTTATCTACACATGAGTCTGGCAACTCCCACATGCAGGGAATGATCCCATCATCCTAAAAATCATAGGTAGAAAACTGTCCTGGTAATACTTTTACCAAACGACTCAACAATTCATTTCCTTTCCTTGCCTTTTTTTTTTTTTTTGGAGCTCTGCAGAATGGCATTTCCTGCAGCGTTACTATCAGAACAACAAACCCAAACAAAGAGTCACCCATGACAACGATGAGCATCCCCCAAAAAAAGGCAGCATGCAAACCTCCAGTCCTTCTCAGCAACTGAATAACACTCCTTGAGGGGTTATCAAGAAGCTCTTCAACTTCTCGAAGTGTTACTAAGCAAGACGCTATTGTAACGCAAATAGTGCTGCGGGTAGAAAAGGAATAAAAGGCATGTTTTAAATGCTTCATCATACAATACATGCCATAAAATCCATGGTATGTTTGTGGCTGACCGCACTAACCCAGCCTGCTGCCTCTTCTGCCCCATTCCACTGGCTTATTCAGCACATGAAAAGGAAAACATGACAATACCACTCGCAAGAGAAATTTTACAGAGATGCAGATTGGGCAACTAAGACTTAGAAATCTGAATATTTTTCTGTCTTCTTTTTTTTCTTCACACTGAACACAAAATAGTTATATTGGAAATGCATTAACATTCAAACTCTATCAATTTTTTTTTATATAATGTACATTATTTACAAAATATTCTGAAGCATTCATTGCCAAAATTATCATTTCCATTAGAATTTGTATCTGACTTACAGTTACAAGTCATTTTTGGAAGTACTATAGTTTCCCCCCTTCTCCTCTGGAAAGAGAAGAGGAAGATGTGGAAAATATACTTTCCTTTGAATGATAGTAATAAATTTTCTATAGCTTAAAACAGACAGAAAGAGAAAAAAAGAAGAACCCACATGAGTAACATGCACATATTAATTGATTCACTAAGTACTGTGGGCTCAATTAAAGTATTCTGTTGTCAGAGTTTTAAAGCTTGGAAAAAAAAATTAAAAATTAAATTCTTGGCATATGCAGGTCTTAACCCAGAAGCAAGCTGTTTTATAATTATTTTTGAAAATTGCTTCAGTCCATTTTATTTTCTGTGCTTGCCTGGGAAGTGTGAAAAAGAAAGAAAAAACTATTTTTGACTCAAGGCTTTCAAGACATTTTGGTTCTCAGCTAGCAAGTAACCCAGTTTGAGCCTGGTATTTCCATCGTGAACTTTGGATCACTCTTACTGGTGTCTCAGTGGGTCTGGTCACATGAAGAGCTGCTGGCAGACCTGAGGAAGACTTTGCTGCCTGTGCTGTGCTTGATCACACCAGAAACATCACCAAAGCTGGAGGGTGGCTTTAAGGTTAGACCCCCACCAAAGCATATTCATGTGTTTTCAGGGATACTCATACATGCCTGAAAAATATAATCAATAACCTAAAATATCTAAAAATATGAGATAGCCAGATATAAAGGGAAATCTCATCAAGGTATGCACACAAGAAATTACAAACTCACAAACAAAAAGGAAAAGAAGACTGCAAGAGAGAACCATTCTTCTTTATTTCCCCCCTTTTATCCATTGATCCTTGCTGCAATTTTAAAACAAAGCCCATGACAACCCTCTTGGCCTTCCATGCTTGTAGCTGCTGTCTGGGAGCTGGCAGCTGAGAGGACCTGCTCTCCTGTGCCCATGGAGAATTTGTTGGGGGAGGATCAGAGCCCCTGCCTGCCTTTGAAATGGAGATATTTGGGCCAATGGAAAGATACAGGTGTTTTTGAATGGGAAGTTCTGTTGGTTTGGGGTGGGACTTTTTGTTGTTGTTGGTTTGGGTGGAGTATTTTATTTTCTTTTTTAAATTTTTTTGCCCCCCCCTTTTTTTTTCCTTATTTTAAATAAATAAAATTGTGAAAAGAAGACACATCTCTTTCTATTTTTTTTTTTCACCCAGCTCCCTCCTCCCTCTTTTCACCCCTTCTTTTTCCCCCTCCTAAATGCCTCCTTCACAACCTCCCAGCCCATTTTTGTTGACCTGGAGGCTGTTTCAAAGGCAGCTCCAGCCTCGTGTCAGCTCCACGGGCTGTGCCCGCCGAGGCAGAGCCAGCCAGGAAACCACTCTGGTTCCTGATAGCCCAGCTCACACAGACATATGGTCCCAGCAAGCTCATGGAATCAGCAGAACTACAAAAATAAATAAATAAACGAATGAATAAATAAATAAATCCGAATATTTGTTCCTCTCCTCTCCCAGTTCATTGATAAAGAACATGTCAGTTAGGTTGAAGAATCCTGCTGGTTAAAGGTATCATCCTTAGCTGCTCATATGGTCTGGGCTCTTACTTGTCAATTAGATTTATCCGAGTCATTTTAGAACAATAAATATAAGTGCAGATGGAATATAAACATATTGAAGATTACTGTTTCTGACGGCTGTTGTTTATTAAATCAAAAATTACGCTGAAGTGAAGATTTTGTTGATATTTCAAATGGAAAGGAAAAGTAAATTGGAATGAGATATTTCTTAGGAAAGAAAGCAAAACAAAATTAAAAAAGCAAACCCCAAAATCCAACAAACTACCATGCCATAACCTCCAAAAAAGCCTATGGGTAATAAAAAAGCAGTGATTTTACCTAAAATGCCACCTATGAACAACCTCTAGAGAAGGGATATAGCACCTATAAACTCAAAACACTAGGTATGTTGAAATCCATAAAATTTCCAATTACTGCTTCAGAATTTATTGTGCACATATGGAAAATAATACTTGTAAAAGAGAAAGGGGTTTGTGCCTGGTGCTGTCAATACTGTGAAGGATGGGGTGATTATAAAGCAAATTAACAATACTTTTAAATGTGCATTCACTTATCTTTCCAATTAAATCCTTGTTAAACAACTGCACAGACAGTAATGGTGCTTCTGCAAAGCACTGATCAAGACAGTTTTATTGTAATTTTTACTCTGTAACAATTAATCAAGTAGGCATTTTCTTTATTATTAAATTATTTAGTTAATAAATATTCGCAATCAGTTCACGTATTTCTGGTTCAAACTTTACTCCTAATTTTTCCCCTAAACTGAATCATATCTTATTATATTCTCATAGAAGAAACAACAGATTTTTTTTTTTTTTTTGCTCAAGTAGTTTTTTTGTTACTGCGAAGTAACAAATGAGATTAAATTCACTTTTTTCCCCCTCAAAATAGGAGTATTTGGAGATCTTTGGCTGTCCATTTCCATGCTCCACAAGAAATGCACCTCTCTGCAATAACATAACATTTAGCCTCTGTAAAAATTCCCATATTTGCCCCTGCTTTGGTACATAAGTAGAGTAACAGAGCTGTAAAAACACAATCATTGACCTTTGGATGCTCTGTGGTGCCTTGCAGTTAACACACAAGGTATTCCTAATGAAATAATGGGATGCAAAGGTCATCTGCACAGCAAACACCCAGCATTTTGCAAACAAAGCTTCGGATATAAAGACAATTAGGAACTCTCTTGTATTATGCATGAGCCAACACTTGCTGAATGAACCAATAAGTACTGAAATCTGTATTTCCGTGGTTAGCTTCCCGAACGTGTATGCATTGGGATAGAATCTTAGTGCTTCAGCAGTATGTTATGAACTCTTTAAAGTTCTGTTTTTTTCTTTTCAGTTAATTTAGTACTCGTGAAAATTCTTTGATTGACAGCCATAGACAAGTGAATGCCTTTACAGCTACTGAGCAGATTAGCACAGGACAAATAAAGGAGGAAGTTTCTAATTCCTCACCCAGGTACCCCTGGAGTTACTTGAGGATTGATGGGAGAGGTGTGTGGAAGCAGGACAAGGAACCTGGCTCAGCACAAAGAATCTCCTCAAACATGTGTCACACACCCCATACACAGAGATGGGGTTTGGAGCAGCCTGGGCTGGTGGAAGGAATCCCTCCCTGGGGCAGGGTGTTGGAAAGAGAGAAGCTCTGAGCTCTCTTCCAACCCAAACCATCCTGGCATTCAATAATCAGCACAATTACTTCAACCAAAGCAGAGAAAAAAATCACTTTTACTTACAAATTCTGATGGATGAAAAGTCCTCCTTTCTTGTTTTTCTTTTTCAAGCACTTTTGCCCCAGCCCTGCCATATTTTACTGTTGCAAAGCACCTCCCTCTGTCCCCAGGTTTATGTGGTGGTGCTTTCATGACTCTGAGCAGCCCCACCTGGGGCCCATCTCAGACCCTCCCAGGGGGTTTGGGCCAGAACAAGGGATCTTTTCAGTAGTACCTCACACCCTGGAACTGCCAGAACACCTTACATGGCTTAACAGACCCATAAATGTTATTTTATTCCTTTTCCTACAGGTGTGAATTAAAAGAATATCCTTATAAATACATGTAAAGGATTTAACTCACTAGACCTTGTGTAAAATCAGCAGAATCCTCCAAGTACTTTCTCTATTTCTGTTTTCTTTTTTTGTTTGTTTGTTTGTTTTGGTTTTGTTTTTATTTCAACATTTCAACTTTTAGGCTTGACCAATAATATGGAAATCATAAGAGGAGTAGGTATCTCTGTCTAATGTCTCCAGTTATTATAGAAGTCTTTAGGTGCTCAGACAAAAATATTGACTGCTTGGTGGCTCAGTTTCTAAAGCCCAAATTTTTCAGTGCTTATAGACTAAGAGAAGTACGAATTTCCTGATGTCAGTTTGGTACAAGCAGCTTCTATTGCCTTGATTCAGTGATTTGAAAAATGATGACTTAGAGTTTCGAAAGTGCTGAGAGATGTTATAGCCCAGTCCTCTTATGATCAACTGATCTTTTCAGCTCTTAATGGGAAAATAAATCATAGATAAAAGATAATCCTGTTGCACAGAAGCAAAAAAGGTGTGATATCAATAGACTTTTATAGGAAAAAGAAAACTCTGTGAGAGGGATAAAGTAAATAAGGTAGTTTGTTCTGCTGCTGCTCATGTTGGCAAGGCCAAAACCCTCTTCAGGAGCTGCCTACCTCAAGAAATTAGAACAGAACACAAAGTATATTCAGAGAATTTTAAAAGATACCAGGTTTGTTTAGTTTTTTTTAATTGCAAAGCCCCTTTAATCCTCAAAAATCTAGAATTTCAAGAGTCTTTTTTATATTTTTAATGTTCTTATTTCTTATTTAATGATAAAGCTGTCTTCTCTTAGTTTCTTTTCCTTTCATATTTACCAGTTCTCTTATTTAATTTTTGATGCTGCAGATGACATTAAGAGTATAGGAAAAGGAGCCAAATAAAGCTTTGCTATATTCTAATTAATGATTATTCTAATAAAAAATACTTTGGTATGGCAGCCAGCCTAGAGTGCCTCCTATGATCTTCAGTATGATATATATTATTTATATCCTCTAAATGTAGGTGTAACACATTGTTAAAAAAGCAGGAAGAAAGAGCCCAATGAGTATTTGGCCTGTAGAAGAACTGATTGCAGTCAATCTCTGCAATGCAAATAGGCTTTTGTCAGAACATTTGTTTGCATTTATAATTAAATTAAACTTTAACTAAAAAAAAAAAAAAAAAAAGAAAAAAAAAAAAAAAGTCACTATGGCAAAATCATATGTATAAATACTCCTTTCCCACTATTAATTACCGAAAAAGGAAGGAACAGGTCACAATAATTACTGAGGGATGAGGATGTGTGGACAGTGAGTTATTAACCATCATACCCACTGCAGAGCTTCAAGAGAATGGGAAAAAAGAAGGTTGGGAGCACACAGTAGTTTTCCTGGTAACTCTTTTCCTTCATGAAGCCATCTCAAACTGCTGCTGACCTCAGCACCCAATTGACAGGGACCACCAGGCTCTGGGACATGTTGGGTGTCCCAAGCACACCATAAATAAATCCTGTTTCTCTCATCTCCCAGCAGCATTTTCCAGGTACACCATGGCTCAGTGGGTTCTTTCCTGCCTGCAGGTTCCTACTTAGCACAGAAAAAGGATGTTATACACACTACTGAACCAGTGGCTGGCTATCCTTGGTGTCTCCTTCTGGAATGTTATGATTAAAAATTACTGGATTATTCTTTGGCAGCTACAATGCTCAGGTCTTCTACTTGCTTCATGTGGCATTGGGGACAGCCAAGTGGCATTAGGATTTACCTAAATCAGCATTTCTGCATTCATTTACCTAAGGAAAAACCTAAGTACAGACTTGATTTTTTTTATAGACAGGATTTTTAGGGATGTGTAAAGGGAGTTTGGATAGAACATCCCGATGGATGCCCATTGAAAATCCACTCCATCGTGACATAAAATGCATGAATGCCCTCATTTTATCAATAAAGACTAACATAAGAAACAGTAATTATCATAACTGATAAGATGATATAGTTCTCCAGAGGCATTAGTTTTATTTGAATTTCTTTTGGTCACTCAGTAGACAGATTTCTTTGCACATGCCTTAAGTAGCCAGTGCCAGAGTGGCTTTAATGTACTATTAACTGTAGTGATATATTTTCATTTTTCACAGTGGTATAAACCAGAAGAAAAAGGTGTCTGGTCCCTCTCTGCTGCAAAAAGCCAGCTTAGACTTCTGTCTAGCTTTACAGTATCAGCCCATCTGTTTTAGGTGAAAACTTGAGCAGTAAAGTTAACCTCAAGTATGTTAACCTTTGGATGCCACGAGACATGATAGACAGGACCATTACTTTTATGGCGCAGTATTTTCCTGAGCAAAGAGCTCAGGCAGTGAAGAAGGAAAGAAAATCCCATTTTTACCTCTGTGTCTCCAAACAAAATACAGCTGACAGTCATTTGAAAGCCAAGGCAGTCTTCATTATCGACACACAAATACCCAACAACCATAAATTTAAGAGAACCTAAGTAATGAATCAAAACTGTGAGGCTGATTGGTAAATGGTTATTTATTCAGTCTTGTTGAAGTTACTGGCATAAATACTGATTCCTCATAAACCAGAGTTCACCCTCCAGCTTCAGCTGAAGACTGATCTGGAATAGCTGAGGGGGTGGCAAACACCTACTGATCCCCTGAAACTTTCCCTAGAGATGTAAATGGAGGCTTGAAGGTGGGAATATTTTTACATCTCTCCTATCTCTCAATTTCATGAGAATATTTGAGTCAAAAGTCTTAGTTTATGTATAGTACCAAGATAATTGAGGAAGTTGTTCTCCAACAGCTATCACCCTCACACAGAATACACAACATTTAGCAGTTCTGGTAATAGTCTCCAGGTAACTTATAAAAAGATCATAAAAAGTAGGACAAAATGTTGCAGCTTCACATTTATATTTGATTCATTCAAAATTGTATAAGATCTAAAATGTAGTTTAGGATTTGGTATTTTTCCTAATTTCTGAGAAGCTTGATTTTATTTTCTTGCTAAGTGGTATCATGAGGTTCACTATCATTTATTATATTTGCTAAGATTTTAAATGTGGGGCGAGTAAGTCTTTGGTAAGAGTAGTAAACCATTTGGAGATAAATGTATTTGTAACTCATCCTTATTATTTCCCAATATCAGGTTACACACCTGTACCAGGATCTACTGATTAATCTTAGATTTCTTTAGCCCACATCAGTGAAAAGCAGGATGTTGTATTTGTGGAAATTTGCTCATTATACACAGAATCTTTGGAAATATATTCAGTAAATATATACAGGATGGTTCTAATTCTGGTTAACAGGTCCCCAAAATATTCATCTTTCCTCTTTCATTTTCTGGGGTCAAATCTTTGTATTTTCAAAATCAGTGGTAAATCTTCCACTGACTTTGGCAGAGCCAGTACTCCACTTTTAGCATTTCCTTTTAAGTTCTTTTCAGCACCTTTTTCACTGGTTTCCTTTGGATCTCTGCTCTACTTTTGGTTTTGTTTAACTTTCAACATCCAAACAATCTGCTATTTTTCCTTTTAATCTTTTTCTTTCCCCCTCACTTTGATTCCTTGGTTCCTACATATGCTTTGCTTTTTGCCACCTTATTTCACATCCCCATTTCCTCTGGTATTTTTAGATTTGTTTGTTGTTTGTTTCTCATCTCAAGTTTAACTACTATTTTCCTCTGCTTACTCTGCTCTTTTTCCTCTCTCCTAGCTGACATTTCCCTCTGTGCAATATCTTTCTACCTTCCCTTTCCTCTCTTTTCCAAAACAGGGCTCATCATTCCATGCCACTAATGCATAGCAGATTCTGAAATACTGTCATCTGAGACAGTTAAGTACTAAACAAAACATTACCAGGGTGGAGGAATCACTTACCCTGATTGACAACAAATCGTAACTTCTGTATTGTTGCCAGATTGCCGCTAACTCTGTATATTCCATCAACATCTAGACCTGAAAAAGAAACACATATTTCATTTTAGATCATAGAAGTATTTTTCTTTGTATGTCTGTCAGGAAGGCAGAGGCACCCTCACAAGTATGAAGAGGAGCAGCGCAGCGAGTGACTGAAAAATAATCCACCTGACAACAACTGAAGTGCCTCCTCACTGATTAAAGCAACAATGAAAAATAAAAGTGGGAGATTAACTTAAGTGAATACAAAACACCTAGCTATAATTATCTTGTAATTCTGTCAGCAGAATAATGCTCTGCAAGGGGGTTTGAGTGTGGCAGGAAAGTGAGGGGGAATTGGCATCTCGTGCTCGTGGGGACAGGCACGGTGCCGTGCCAGCCCTGATTGAACGTGGATGTTTGTATTAATAGTGCCAGGGAAACTTCTCTGTCTGGGCTCTGGGCTTTTCAGACATGAATTTCTGAGGCTGTGACCTTTCTGAAAATAAAGCACTGAGGTGCCCACCCCGAAATCATGCCGAGTGTGAGACTCCACACAACTATCATTTCTCTACTATATTCTTCATAACGGCTCAGACAGGCTTGAGGATGAAATTAAATATCCCAAGTAGCACATGCCCTGGAGTAAATTTCTTCATAGATATAGGCCATTCTTTTCAAGGACAACCCGACAGTCTTGTTTCTCCCTGCATATCTACTCAAGGTTTATCTTCTAGGTGAAGCTAGATGTCATACTCCCTTTTGTGACATATTATCTCCTACAGCAAGCTCTGCTGATATGAGTGTTTAAAATAGCACTTCCAGCCCCTGTTGCATAGCTGTAGCATTTCAAAGCACATGGGAACTGCTCTCCTTTCCAGGAGAATTTGCTGAGATGCAACACTGACCCAATCTGAGTGCTTGAAAATCAAATCCACTAAAACATACATTGTCATTTCACATTTAAAACTTGCAAGTACATAAGAAGCCAAGAGAAGCTACACAAATCAGATTTTTTTAAAGGCTACTTATCCCTTGGAACACAAGTTTTAATTAGGTTTTGGCAAGCAGTTTCAGAGAAAGCCTTTCTTTTGGAAAATGCTAATTTGTCAAACCCAAAAATTTTCAGGAAACTCTCCCTGAAAACATATCGAGGGAGAATAGTTTTCCAATTTGAGGTGGGAGGGAAAGGAAATCTGAAGGTGTAGGTAAGAGTAAAAACAAATGGGAAAGCCTAGAAGCCCAGCTGTGATAACTGCTGAAGAAGAAGCTGAGGTTCAAGTCTTTTTTGACTCTTACACCACTCCTTGGCACACGAGTGCCATGGCCAGTGGACTCAAGTGCTTGGATGCATTTCTCACTGATCTAGAAATATTTGAAAAAAACTTACTTTATCTTTTGGTGCAGACTGATACCAGATAAAATATTGTGTATGTTTGCATGTTTGTTTTGTCTCTTTACATTTTATGTCTATGCTGAACATCCTGATTTGGTTTGCATTAAAAACCTTATTTTTTAAATGAAGTATAATTTCTTTTTCAGATTATTGATAATAATTGTGTGTTTTATTGGATAGTTTTCTACCCTGCACCTGTGGATGTCCTGCAACATAATACTGAGACTGATGATTCATTTCAGGAAGATCTCTCCTTTGGTCACAGAGGGATAAAGAAAAAGTTTATTTAAGAGAAATCAAAAAGGATTTAGTAATCAAGAAATCTTGGAAATTATCCATCTGCTGGATATATAACATATGAGCAAATGGAAATTACTAAAATGTTTAAATAATGCAATTCTAACCTAAATCTGAAGAGTTTAATTCGGTTTCAGTAAGGGGAGAGTGAAAGACTAATTCCCAGCATAGGACTGTGGGACTCGTGGTAGAGGATCAAGAATTGCATCATGAAAATTGAAGTCTAAACCAGAAATTAAAAAGGAAAAATAAATCAAACTAACAAACAGGCAAGCCACCAGACAGAATGCTAACTTTTGTCTGGATCTAACTCAATTCAGTTCTTAACCTCATTGGTTATGTGGAAGTGAAAACAATCCATGTCACTTTGGCTGAAATAATCTCACATTAAGAGCATCAATTTGGAACCTGCATAAGTCACCCAGATCAAGTGAAAATGAACAAGCTGTGTTGTAAATTGGTGGCTATTACATCTTGCAACATAATCTGGAATACACAAGTGCATTATTATTGTTAATAAATTAATTTTGATCCAGTAATGAGGTTTGATTAGCATTGCATTTGGGCACTATAAAATATGGCAGAGAAAAAAAAAATAGAGAAAAATCGAGCACATTCATGTGCCATCAACTTCCTGCTCCAATAACTTTGAAAGTTAAGCCAAACCAAACCAATGCAAATTGGTGGATTTGGACATCCTTCTCATGACCACATTATCTTAGCTGGATTTTTAACAACTTATTTTGGAAATCCAATTAGGCACAAAGGAGAAAGGCAGAGAAAGAGAGAGAAAAAAAGTATATTTCATTGTTCTTATATCCTGATTCTATGAACAATTTTCAAAGAAAATTCACTATTAAGGATACCTCTATCAAGAATAAACAGCAGGCTATAAATACTTAGGGAACAAGATGAAACAAAAGCTTTGCCCAGTTTCCTATCTGGTGCTGGAGTTTTAGTACTCCAGTGGTAAAGAGACTTTCAGGGAAAAAAAAATCATTGTAATAAAGTCAACTTTAGTTCACTATAGGATGACCTTCTTGTGTTTTGTAGTGGGGTTTATCGGGGAAGAATCACTGGATTTTGCCCTAAAGGAGAGCAAGTATTTTATTTGATTTTTATTCCAGTCTCCAACTCTGTTTCTGTTTGTTTTAATGAGGAACCTGAGAACAGGATGGACCCACAATTAGAAATTATAGCCAAAAGCACAATAATGATTTCCACACTAAATTTTGTAATGGTATAAGAAATGTAGGAAAATGTCTTACTCAAGAATGCATCATTTCAGCTGTAAAGCTATAGCAAATTTTAACTATTTTAATTTAAAAAAATTACACAGGTGCTCCTGATGAGAAATTTAAAAGGCAACTGGACTCAGACTTGGCTGAGATTCATAAGCAGCAATGAAAGTTATAGTCATTCTGCACTGCACCAGAGATGATAGAAGAATATTTATTTAAAACATTTCTTGCACTCCTATCCAAAACTGAAGTAACAATGAATGCAAGCTAGGACCAGTTTAAGCTGGAGCTAGGTGCTGCAGAGAGATATTAACAGACAGAAGACAATTAGAGTTTAGGTGATATATTTATTCAAAAATGTTTTAAAATACTGAATTTCAATATTGATTGAGATAGTCCAGGTGATTTATGAACTGTCTGAAGTTAAATGTTCTCACTGATTCGTTTCTGTTGCATATATTAAAATAAAATATCTCTCCCAGATCACACTGGATTTCTGTCTAATCCTAATCTCTAATTGATAATATCTTCAAACTGAATATAAAAAGAAATTCTCTATGTGCAGGGAGAAAGGGGTGCAAAAATGTCTCTATTTTTAACAAGATTTAGAATTTAAAACATACAATTGTAAACAGCACTAGGTAACTTCCTGCATGGAAACCCATGGAAGTTTCACAATTAATGTATCCTGAAATAGGTGTGGTCCCCAGGCCTGTTTTGTAAAAGAAACCATCGTGCTGGATTCAACAACAAAGTGAAGTACAAACTTGAAGAAAGGCATTCTTGAGTTAGTCCTTTCATTTAAAATCAGTTATGTTCAGGGCAGAACTATTGTATTTCAAAGGAACCTATTATGCCTTCCCATAAACAGAAAGATCATACGTTTTAAAACTAAAGTATCATTATGCAATCAAGCTGTTGTATTATAAACTATTTTGTGGGCTCAGATGCCCAGGGCTATCTTTACAAATATTTAAGAGGTCATTATCAGGGTATGTTCTCCCTAAAACTATAATTCTTTCCTCGTGTTTTCATATGCATCTTACCATAAATATCTGATTTATAAACTTTTTTTTTTTTTTTTTTTTTTAAGTTTACTAAGAGCACAAAAGTGAGACAAGAAATCATTTAAGGAAACAAATAAGTGAATGCAGGAAATACATCCACGTCACAGTAATGCAATGAGAAAAACACAAAACAACGTGCAACAAATATAAAATTTCAGAAAAGGGTCAATATGTGTATTCCAGTAGAACGAAAATTATGAAGGCTAGCAAACTAAACACTAAAATTTGACATTAAAATACTGTATCTGCATAGGGTGACAAAATGTACCTGGAGTTTCAGGTGAATGTGTGAGCAAAAATAGCATTTTTTTGTCTGATGGCATGGAAATCAGAGGTGAAAATGATGAAAACCATGAAGCAAATATGAGCTACACCCCAGTAAGTGTTGGTGAAATGCCTGTTCTGCTTTTTGGTGTGGCAGTGGGTGGGGCTGTATATGCCCAAAGCCCCTGGAGCAGAGCTAGGGGCAGGCACTGGGGTTGGCTGTGCTCTGATGGGACAAAGCTGCTGTTCTGATCACCAAAACTGCTCTTTTCTTGTTCTCCTCCCATCAGATTACCACACTTTTGAGGCTTAAAACGTCCCAGCAACCTATCAGCAGCACATCATCATTTGATAGGGAAGCAGTTCCATCCCCTGTCCAGAGGGAGTACCTGGCTACCATGGAAATGGGTGCCATAAAAATGTCATGTTAGATACATCTACCAGACAGAGGTTAAACAGGCCTAGGAGATCAAAGGGTGGATGATATTGGAAGCCAATCTGAAGGACAAGAAGATAACCACTATTGTAAAAAGCATCCAAGCATTTCCATTGGTGGCCATGATATGCTTGTGCCTCACATTTGGAAACAAAATAGAGAGAAATATTTGGAAATGACTAAAGCTGAAGAGTTATTCTGATATTGTAAAAGCAGTAAGAGTGATGCTCTTGGAGACTGGCTAGACCGACCTCAGTCACAGACAGTCTACTTAAATAATTAATTCAGGACACTATGAACAAATAATTCATAACAAAATATCATTAATCCCAACCAGCACGGTTTCATGGAAATCAGGGCTTTGTCTAGCAAACTTATTGCATTTTTGGATGGAACTGAGTATTTGACAGGTCTGGTGAAGGGAGTGGTGTTGAAATAGAGTGTTTGGCTTTCCATGCCGCCTTTGACTTCGTACCACCTGACATTTTGATTAAAGCACTTGCATTCTATAGAATTTACAGGGCATATATTACATGGATTAAAAACTGGCTCGGTGACAGACCTCAAAATGTGGTAGTTAATGGGAGATATCAGTTAGCAAGGTCAGAACTGGCACAGCTCTCGAGAGCAGAGCTCTCATCCAGTGCCATCTAATACCTCTATCAGAGAAGGGACAATGAGAGAAAAAAATTCCCTTGGCAAAATAAGCAGATGACACAAAGGTCAGGGAGTAATTAAATGATGACAAGGACAGGTAAAGTTACAGAAGATCTGAACTACTACCTTAAACAGCCACAGTCTGGCAAAATCAGGTTTAGTATGGAGAAACACAAGGTACATCCAGCGCTCTGGATTTAGGCTACAAAGGACTTGAGGTTTACTTTAAATAAAGAGCTGAACATGATCTCTGAGCTCAGTGCTACAACAAACAGGACTAAAGTAATCCCTTGATTTATAGAGGAGTATCAAAGAAGCAGAGATGAGATTGAACCTCTTCATAGGCTACAAATAGGATCCATAGTAAAGCACTGCACTTGATAGCAAAGCAAATAACATGAAACATAAAATAAAAGCTTTGTTGCTTCCTATTAAAGAGAAGCTGGAGAAATGTCCTCTCCATCTGTACATTTTATGTGATTTGAAGGCACTGGACTTCCTTCCAGCACTGCCCAACTGCAGGACCTGTGGCAGCAAGCCTGAATTCAAGGTAGCATCAACAAGATTTTCTTTTTTTCTATGATCAGTAGAAATCCAACATTGTTTTAGAATTCAGTAAAGGCAGAGATAGTGGGGGAAAGAAAGGGGAGGGAATATTGTACTAGTCCTTAAATGGCTATGAAACTGCTCTATTGGAGGTGTCTGACATGAGATTTGGTGAATATCTTTAGGAAATTAGCTGAAAAGAAATAATTCTATGTTTGACTGCAATAATATCAAGAAGATGAGGGGCATTCCTACATAAAAAGAGAATCTCATTTTTTTCTTGCAGTAATAACTCGAAGATGCAATGAAAGGAGAAAAGCTTGACTAAGATCTTATTGTTTTCAAGACCCTATAGAAACTGTTTAATGGAAGCAATTAAAACACTGAATATGAGCATTACATACTGAGAATGAGTAACAAGTGAATATGATGGAGGATATACCTCATTCTGTTTCATATCACTGGATGGTAGAATTTCCACTTAGATATTTATACACAAATAAATAAGGGCAGCCAGAGTACAAAGCAAGTGTAATTTAAATGAGCACACAGTTCACTGCTATGCGGGGCTGCTGTTTAATGCCCAAATCAAGCTTGCTCTGCCTCTGTCGTCTTCTCTATTGTGCTGTGCTTTGACATTCAAGAAGTTTATGGTTTAAAAGCCCCAGGAACAACAAGACTTCCTCAGGAGGCTGCCTGTAACAAGAAACTAAACTAAGCTTTGAGACTATTTGTTTTGAATGACGCCGTCGAACACGCAGCGTGCTCACTGTAATTTTGCCCTTACCCCCAATATATACTTTTGCCATTCTGCTAGTCCCACTTCTCTCAGCTAAACAAAGTGACCTCATTGCTTTCCACTGTATTTTCTTTTAAACATTGGCTGGGATGATTGAGATTCAGGAATGTGGGAAAATGGATTCCCAAGCCACGTCCATCCCCTTTAATTCTGAGCTGTAATTTTTGGCTTGGCTTGAATCACAGTCATCACATTTCAGTCTGAATCTCTCTGTAAAGTGATCTTTCTTAAACATTTCTTTCACTCATCATGGGATCAGAAACAAAGCCATTCTAGTCTTTCAGCGAAACACTTACAAACGTCTTTTTACAGCGACTCACAAGAGCTGAATTTCCTTTAAAAATGTTTGAAAAAGAGGAGGTTTTCATTGCCTGATTGTCCTCTTTGTGAATCTTGTCATCTGTATGCCATGAGCTACAGCTATTTTAATCTGTTTTTGTTTGCAATCCATTTGGTGTCCGCCCAAGAAAATGCAGGTGATTCTAATTAACTTACTGCTGAAGATGTGGAAAAATCTCAATTGTGCGACAGAGAATTATACACTTAAAACCTTCCCTCTATTATTTATAACAGCTTATTAATGAAAATGATTACATGAATACATTTACCACCTGATTCATCTTTGTTCACTTTTTAAATCAACAAGGTTTATGCTAAAGGGGAAAAAAATGCCTACCAAATACAGACCTCAAGTACACCCATCAGCTTGCTGGTTTAAATGGAATGGCAGTTTAAAAGGAAATAACATTGTCTTCGTGCAACACAGTATAATATCTGAAATTGCCAAATGTTTGGAAGTAGCTGTTCTCTCTCTGTAATACATTAGTATTTAATTTGGAGAATGCTTATTTCTGTTTTGTTTACATGTGTGTTTTCTCTTTTAATACCTCCTTCACCATTCCTATCCCCTTTCATCTGCTGCAATTACATTTCATCTGCTTCCCACGTACGGGGTAGGAGGTCCGCTCTGACCAATCCTTAATTTATCTGAAATAAAATAAGATTTCTTTGGTTTTCTGCTACTTTATCAAGTACATTTTTTTTTTCATGCTAACCAAGAATGATCAAGGGTGATGAGGCACTAGACTGAGCTGCTCAGAGAAGCTGTGGATGCCCTATCCCTGGAAATGTTCAAGGACAGGTTGTACTGGGACAGTGGAAGGTGTTCCTGCCCATGGCAGGGGTGGAATGAGATGATTTTTAAGGCCCCTTTCCAATGCAAATCATTCTATGATTTTATATTAAAATCAATGGATGTTACCTGTATTGAGCATTTTCTGCTAGGTACAGCTAGTTTACCACCTTCCATTTCTATTATTCTGTGCCACACTCTGATAGTCTAATTTGAATGTGATGACAATATGGATAATGCTGTTTATTTTGGGAAGGATGAAAGCCTGAATAAAGGTTATCATTTTAGGAGAAGCTGACGATGGAAAAACTCATCCACTGTGTGACATGATCAGAACAGCTGGGGATGTAATGTGGAGGGTGGGGGAGAAGACAGCCAAGGTATTTTGTATGTTCAAGAAATATATACAACATTGCCATTTCTTATATCCCAGCTGTGCCTGTTAAGTTCTGGAAACATGTAGAGCTCAGCAATAAAGCATACTTGACTGATATTTACTGCAATGTGCATTATAAGACATTTTCTGTCACACATTATGTTCTGAAAGAGTTAAGTAACATGAAAAATACAGGCTCGAGATTATATCTGTCATGGATGAAAATACTACATTTATGCCTCATTGTAATCCATTCATTGGTTTATGTACCCCAGCCCTCCAGGGAGTGTCACAACTCCACATGATACTGCTGAGAGCTGTATTTTGCTTTTGGATTTCTGATTTAGCTGAAAGAAGTTTAAAAACACATGTAGCCTGACAACTCCCTATTGGCTATACAGCCGAGGAGGGTCAAGAGCATAAACCATTCCAGAAAAAGCCAGCTGTGACTTAGGCTCACTGTAGAGATCTGCCTCTTACAGACAGTAGCAGACAAGAAATTTATGCATTTTGTTAAATCCTCCCACTTTGGTTGAACTGTGCTTCATTTGGGGATCCATCATCACCGACATTGTGCCTGTGTTTTTTGAGCAATATCAGAACACTAAAGGAAGCTGCACTTTGGGGGGTCCAACGTCCTCTTAGAGTGTGCAGAACTTCCAGTCAGGTCCACTGACTCCACCAGTAGGAACTGTGGTTAAAGCTAAGGGACAGCTACAATTCTCCAAGCATCCCATGTTCCCAATGCTGATTTTAAAAAGAATTTAGTGCACAGTTGGGACAAATATTTTCCCCTTCTTTCACAATAGTGAGAGATTAAATTAGACCTCGGTAGTGTCACCTCCCCATCCTGACTAATGCTGCTTCTTGTTGGACTTGGAACAGTGGGAAATGGAAGAGCTGCACGTGTGGGCAAACAATACAAAAAGAGTAAGGAGTTTGCATTTTCTAGTCTGCAGCACCTTTGATTGGCAAAGAGATTTTTTTCATTCAATTTTTTTTTTATAGTAATGACTAGGATAGGAAGTTTAAGATGGAATAGGGATATTTAGGAAGCAAATTGAAAGTCACAGAACTGCTTCTTCTATAATACTTTGGTTTTAGAGATAGCTGAGGAGTCCAGATAGGCCACGCATTCTTTATAACAGATCCATTACTGATAACCTGACACTGTGCTCTGTCCAGCCTTAGATGTCTCAAGGTTATCTCTGTTATCTCTAGGATCAGGTCCTACTCAACTTGCCATGGACACATCCTCCAGCCCAAGCATCCCTGGGAAGGGATGCCAAGGCAGAGTTTAACTGTTACAGTTGAACAGCAGCTAAAGAAATATCAGTGGGGCACTTGATAGCACTTGTTTTGTTGCAGAGCACAGAAGGCTGGATCTGTGTCCTGCAGTCAGAAATCAGACCTGTTTGGGGACAGGAAACACAGAGGTTCTGAGTTTCTAACAGAGGAACGTGCAGAACCCTGCTCTAAAATCTGAGCTTGGGCTCTAATGTGCAGCTGGTAGTGATCTTTGTTATTCACATTGTATTGCAGGCATCAATCTTTGTGGTTGCTTTTTATCTTTAAGAGGGAGTAAACATTTAAAAAGTAGATTCTTTAGTCTAAGGCACACTATCAGACACCTTTGGGTGTTGCAGTCCATGACTGTGTGGAAAACCCAGAGGCTCTCTTGGAAGATAAGTATTCACACAGCTATCCAACACCAACTCTGAATTCTTAGCATTGCATATCTGCCCAACATATAAATGTGATAACACAAAGGTGTGTGTGTGCATGTGCATACAGAGATAACTTCTACTTTAATAGAGTCTTTCTCAGTGTACTTTGCTCACATTTCAAGACCCAATAATGGGGAAAACCGTGGGATTCCACTGAATGCCCAGCCACCTTTTTTAGTGTGATAAATCTCTAGTCTAAGAAGTAAAATTTTCTTGCTTTTTTGAAATTCATATTTAGTATTATGAAATGGTGGCATTAAGCAGTACTACAGGAAACAACAGAGAAATTAATTTTAATATGACACAAACCTATTATGCTTACATATTTTTCCACTTTAGTTTGCTATCTTCGCTGCAGGACTCTTCAGCTACATATACAGATTATTTTTTCTTGCCATTTCCACTGTCTTTTCTGTCCCCAAACAAGTTCAAGCAACTTAAAAACTCTTTCTTCCCACCCACTTAATTTGGAAAATATTTGATCACCAAACCAACACTCAGCAAAAGATGTAGTCAAGGTCTCTCCAGAAACTATAAAACTCCTGAATTGGATTACAAGGAGTGATAAGTACCAAAACTTGAGAGACTGGTGCATCCTTCATTAGTTTGGCAGAAGCAGATCCATAGTTTTTCATGCTATGGTTTGACATGCATTCCAGGATAGAATACATTAAAATAGCACAAAACTTGTATATGAAATGCTCAGGGACTCCTCAAAAAAGGTTTGTTAAGTATAGTCTGAAAAGAAACAAATTGCTTTCTGCTTTGAAATATGCAAATAAAAAGATCTCAATGAAATACAAATTATATAACTAAAACATAGCTGAGACATGCAAGAAATACATAAAAATACTGACTTCTGATAAGAAAAAAAACCCTAGTTGCTGGCAATAAAATACACTGGATATCTGTTAGCTGACTTTTGGGGAAGTAAATGCATAAATATGAATATCATTTGATATTTTCATGGAAGATCATTATTTTATAATTTAAAGCTACAGGAAGAAATTTGATTTGAATCGTTGTCTTTGTGTCTTAATGCTGACATGGCATGGAATGATGTAAGGAAGGTAGAAATCCAATCTCATCCCTTTTACTAGGGTTCACATAGGCCCTCTGGTATTTCTGAAGGCTTGGAAAGATGAAGTTGGCAAAAAGTGCTTTCCATATCTAATTTCCTTCTTTGGTGAAAATTCCAGTAATTATTAATGACATTTACTATAGAGACATCCAAGGCAGTTGCAGAGTTTCAAACAGAAACTCTTGCTGTAAGCTGTGGCCTTTGTGTTTTTAATGTATGGCATACCAGAACACAAAAATGCAACTGAAACAGAGATAATAAAAGACCATTGTGAACCATTTCTAGTGTGCAAATTCAGATACTTTTCAGGAATCCATACCATGAGAGTTTGAAAAGTATTTAAAAATATTGTGTCTTTGCAGCCACTGCTTGAGGGCAGTCCTTCAGGTCACAGATCAGGGCATTAAATAAAATGTTTTGTAGCTGCTCTGGTTTAGTGTCAAAATAGGAAAACCTGCCTGCATAAATAGCACCCTTCCAGAACCTTCCACCTCTTTGTTTGGATTCAAATCTGGCTTGCAATTTGTTTGGGCTGGAGAATTGGAATGGTTTTGTTTTCAGTGGTTAGAAGGGATGCTCAGCTTGTTCAAAGCTAAGCTTACAGTCTAAGTGAAAGCAGTTTTCAATAGCAGAGGATGTATCTTATCTTTCCACTAAGGTTTATTAAAAATATGTAGCACCTGATAATTTAACACCAAATGAGTGGCTGCTAAATTTCCCCCTCTCTTTGTCCCTCTGTCTCACACACACAAACACAGGAATGCTTCTCGCCTGCCAAGCAATGTGCCAAGATTTTGTTCACTTTAATCTCAATCATATGAGTTAGAGAACCATGAAACAAAGTCTCTACCAAGTATGCTGACAGATTTTTAGCTCTCGTGGCTCCACAGGGCATCGCTACAAGCACACGGAGGAACTTTTCTTATTAAAGGTTTCTGAGCTGATCCGTTTTCCATTTAAGTCAACATGAGCACTATCACCATGAGGAACTCAACACTTGCTAACTGATACCATACACTCATCAAAATTATTTCATTTCTAAGTAAACAAAAAGCTGTGGTACCTCCAGCACCATTGTGTGGTTAGTGCTGGCATGGTGAGCCCATTTGGTGGCAGCTACTTTGGTGTGTTAGAACACAACACCCTGTCAGCTCAGGACTGACAAATCAAAGCATAAGGTTTGAAATACTGGGAGGAATTTTCCTCTTGAGATGAAGAAAAGAGGCATGGAACAACCTCTTTCTGCCTTTTGGGGACTTTCTTATCTTCTCAGTGAAGACATTTCAGACATATCACCTTACCCTTGGTTTGGAGGGATCCATGGTGATTTTAAGAGCCACAGTACCATCTGCTCTAATGGCCCATAATCTTGGCAATTAAATAAGTTCCTGTCCCTGGTTTTTAAATCTTGAAAGAAAATCTGGGTATTTGAATTTTTTTCAAAGAAATAAAGCTTAAGGCCCTGAAACAGCAAAACTCTGACCCATTTCCTTGTACTGTAAGGCACAACTATTGACCACAGAATAGAGCCATTCTGGTTCCTCAAGAGAAGTCTCCATTTGTCTTGGTGGACAGTGGTTTGTATTAATAAAGCAGAAATTATAGGAAGAAATAACCTATACAGAATAAGCATGATAAAGCAGTTTCTGATTGCAATATCTTTTTCCCAAAAAATTCAGTTATTTGAAAGGCATCATCCCTGACACCAAAAAAGGTGCATGAAGGAACCACAAGGAGAGAGCTGGAGGATCCAAGAGGTCTGATGTGTTACAAAACAAAATGCTCACATTTTGCTCTCATTTATATCTAGGCCCTTCCTCCCAAACCATTGTTTGAGTGAAGACAAAAGAAGTTGGTTTGCTATATAATTGGATCCATGATCTGTGTGGATCCTGATCACGATGGAACAATCTGCTGAGCCAACAGACAACTGGAGATCTTTGAAAGACTTGTTAGTTCCCTGGGGGGTTATCAGGCAGTACCCAATTTAGGGACAATTCTGTTAGTAGATTGCTATCAATATCAGTTTCATAATTTCAGGGGAGCAAAACAAGCTAAAGAAATCTTCTCTTAAAGAAGTGAAAGCCTGCACATAAAGCCTCCTTTTTTATCTGTCTTCCTCCTTTGCCCTCTGCCTTCCTCCTGAAGCTCTCTGTTGGTACAATTCCTCCCACTTAGGTATCAATCCCATTAGACTGTGGTATTATATGATTAAAACATTGATGTAACACAAGCTGCTACAGCAAATAATTGAAGTAATAAAATAGAACTGCAGTTATTTGCTCTCTTGAATTGCAGGCAGAAAAAAAAAAAGAAGACGGGTTTTTTTAAACTGACCCCATAGTGTGGCATACGGACAGTAAAACTTTTTTAGTGTGTTTTCTTTCATTGCTGTAAAACTTTTTTGAAAAAATTACAGTGTAGTTGTAGTAGCTTTTTTTTTTTTCTTCCCCCATAAGAAAAGTGATTAGTTTGCATTGTGGAATTATGCTTTCATAATATTTAAAAAAAATACAACTTTCTTTTCAAGCAGAGAGATATTGAAAGGATCTGAAAATACACCTCTTTTCCTTTTAAAGGAACTTAATGGACTTAACTTCTATTTTTGTGTGTGTTTGTGTGTGAGTGAACATCTCTTCTAGGCCAAGATTCATTTTGTCAAGTGTTAGCCCAAAGTGTTCTATTAATGGTTGAACTGCAAAGTCTGACTAAACGGGGTTTGCAGTGGATATCCTGCCAGCTCCTTGTCTGTGATGGCATGTGTGCTGTACCAGGGCAGGGTGCCTCACAGCCTCAGCTTATTCAGGGGAAAAGAGAGGAGTTTTGTGTCTCTCTTTTTACCTTTTTCATGGCTGGGAGGTGAATACCCCTTATGTGTGAGCTTCCCTGAATCTGCCTTTGACCAGGGGGTGAGTCAGGACCTTCATTCTCTCTTTGGCAAAGAGCAAGTAGCACACACACACAGACTCAGCTGGCTTTCAATTTCCCTGGACTTTTTGTTTCAGCGTGTACAAGTGTCAACTCCTTGATTTACAAAGTGTATTAACATTATTTTAATATCTAGAAAACGTTGTTTGATTCTTTTTTATTTCGTAGGTTAAGTGGTTTGTTTTATTTATTATGCCTATAGAACAGGATTTTATGGAAAATTCGGAAGACAAAATGCCCTGTTTCCTTCTACATGTTCACAAATAGATATATTATACAATGCTAGAAAAAGGCAAAAGGCCAAACTCATCTCTGGTGTAATTCCAGTAAAAGCAATAAAATTACACAAGGCATGAATTTGGCCCAGGCATTGTAAATGTTACTCTGGTGCACACTGAGTGTCTGCTTGTTGTTACTGGCAGGGCTTAAAATACAAATCCCCCCTTTTTTTCATAGAAATGGATACATTTCTCTGGAACAGATTAATCAATGAAGCAGGTATCAGGTAACTCTGGCAAAGACAACAACTGGTTCAAATGCCTGCCTGTTTTATGGCTTTTTCCCCTCTTCTAACCAACTTAGAGTCTCTTATTTCAAATTTTTAAATAATTATATATTTATTCTTTGTTGTGCCCTGTCATTACAAGGCTTTTATTTCGTTTTTTTTTTTTTTTTTTTTTTTTTTTTTTTTTTTTTTTTTTTTTTTTTTTTTTTTTTTTGTCTGTTGTCTCCTTTTCTCTAATTTGTCTTGTATGCCCTTCCGTGATGTTTCCTGTTGACACTTCTTGATATTTTTTTCTAACTCAGAATGTGGCTTTCTAGCAGACACAGAGGCCCCAGAGTGAATACCCTCCAGAGCCAACTCTGACTTGGACCTTGCACAACACTATTAACTGGCTCTTACTCTAAGAAAGGTGGCTATAGTGGGATTGCCTGAGCCTGAAGACAGAAATGGCTGAGGAAAGCTTGCCAATATGTTTGCACTAAATTCAACCGCTCTTAATTTCTACTCAAAAGAACAGTTTATTAAAAAACAAAACAAAACAAAAAAAAAAAAAAAAAAAAAAAAAAAAGAAAAGCACCAAACATTTTAAATCACAAACTTGCAAGAGCTTTTCTGAGAACTTTGTTGTTTTATATTGCATTCATCTCTACATTTGAGTTTATGTTCGTTGGCCACTTTAAAGTAAACATAGTTCAATGCCCTCAGAAACAGATTTCTTCTGCACACTAGAATTCCATGGAAAAAGGCTTTATCTGCTGAACTGCTGGATATTTTTGTGTGCGTGCATTTTTTTTTCTATCAGTTTGTTTTGTTTCCCTCCCTTTTTTTTTTTTTTTTTTTTTTTTTTTTTTTTTTTTTCTCTTCTCTTCTCTTTTCTTTTACATTCAGTGCATATAAAAGTTGGGAGCAAAACCCTCCTTGGAACAAGATAGAATCATAAAAGACTTCAGGAATCTCATCACAAGCTAAACAGTACAAATTGCACATTCTTCATGGAAGTATTAGCTTTTAGTGCGTGCCTGGATCCAAGCATAATAGATTATCCCAAAGTGGGAAAGAATGAACAGTACAAAATTAGCAGAACTGGGAGCTCAGATCATTTGCTGGAGCAACATGATCTCTGTACTTGCAGGGTACTGAATCCTAAAGCCACTGGAAACAGAATGTAAAATTATATCAGAGTAAGCAAGGAAGCATGTGTAGGCCTGGGAGAATCAAACAAGAACTTGGAAAATACATTTCCAGGGGAGAATAAGTACTGAAAATCAATGAATGAACTTGTAGGAAACAAACTGCTATTCATGAAGAATTTCTTGCTCTGAGGATAGGAAGATACGAGAGTGAAAAAATGCAGAATGCATTTCAGTGGTTGTTCAGGGGCCAAGTGCTGTTGGAGAATAATCCTGCACTCAGACAGAAATATAAAATGGCACAGGATAGGTCAGTCTCCTGAGGTTTCCCTTCTCAGGGAAGCCTTGCCAGAATAAATCCTTTATGCCACTGGCTGATGGGTTTGGTCTAACTGTGCTGGGAAGTGTCCCAGGAACACTGTGCATTTACTGGGAGCCCCAAGATGGTGGCGAGCACACCCTGGCAGAACTACCCTGTACTTTCCTACTGCCTCCCTCAGGTCCTCAGGGGTGGGAATGTACTATTTTTGAGTACCAAATAAAATTTTGCTTAAGCTAAATAAATCCTGAGGAACATGCTGTTGAATTCAAACCTGATAACTGAAACAATGATTCCTTAATAATGAGAATTATAATACATACAGAGGTGGAGATAGGTGGTGGTGTCCCCATCCCTGGAGTGATTTAAAATCTGTGTAAATGTGGCACTTGGGGACATGGTTTAATGGTGCCCATGGCAGTTCTGGGGGAATGGTTGGACTCCATGATCTTAGAGGGCTGTTCCCACCTAAACAATTCTGTAAATTTCTAGGGGTTTTATACAGTGGCTGTGAATCCATTCTTTGGCTGCACAAGCATTGTGTGTTCTGCCATCCCCACTGGCTTATAATCCACTCCCTCCACCATACCAAAGGCAATGATCCCAGCATGGGAATCCTCAGCTTCAGGAGATGTTTGGGATTTTTTTTTTTTTTCTTTTAAAATTCTTCTGCAGTATTTTCTTCCATTAGAAAATGAGATAGCATTAGACTCTTTTAAAAACTCATTTTTTTCCTAGCAACATAAATATATTCACAATACTTTATATTTTTTAAAACTCATTTCCTCTTTGCTTAACTCTTGAGATAAGTGAACTCTCCTCTGTGTAAACATTCTACCAGAATACTGACTACCTTTTAAGCGATATATGATTTAGAAGGTAATGAAATATCACTTTTTTTTCTTTTTTTTTTTTTTTTTTTTTTATAAATAGGTTTTAAAGTGCTTTTAGCTGCACTTTAGCTTTTAGATTAACTGATAAAACTGATGAAAGGGACACAACCTTCTGTCACAAGGCAGCATGGCATTTGGGAGGTGAGGTAGTTTAAAATACTGTTTTTATCTTCATTTCTCTCCATTGGGATGACTGTATTTCTTTACTACATCCCATAAGGTACTTTATCTTTGCCCATAAAGGCATTTTCTTCCTTAAACCCTGAATATTCTGCAGCATGAGACTCTGTGTCTGCATGTCTGCAATGATTTTGTGCACAGTCAAGCACAGCTATGGACATTAAGTTAATTAAAGCCAAAATGAGTATCAGTTTTAGACACTTTGGGGTGTCAGACCTTGGAGCCTGTGAGAAATCTGAATTTTGGAAAGCAAGAAGTTAATTTTTTTTTTTTTTCAAAACCATGCCTTCTTAAAATTGCACATCCAGCCTTTAAGTGGTTAATGGTGCCCTCTGAAGTCTCACTGGTGCTACCCCAAATCACCCCCCAAGCCAAGAGCCCCACACTCAGAGGGGTTTTTGTCACTGCTCTTATTTAACATGATTTGTTCCCTGGGTCTCAGAGCAATGAAACCCAGTAAATAATACACTGGACACACAGAGAAGATAACAAAAGGAAATAGTTAAGGTACTATAATAATTTTAGCCATTCTTTTTTCAGGTCACTATAATCTGCCCAAAGATAACTAATTGTTCAAAGTAAACATTCCACTCCGACCACAAAAGGAATCCATTACACAAACATATAATTCACAGTCATTTTTAGTGGGTTGTAAACAGTTTGGAATGAGCATAAAATGGGACAAAAATCAAAGTGAGCATTTAGAAATGAAAAAGTGTTTGCTACAAAAGGTCAGTCCCTTTACTTGGCAAACTATGTAGAAAAGCCTGGGAAAATGTTGAACACACAAGCAGTAAGGGAATTTTAAAGCCAACAACCTCCCTGTTTCTTTAAACAGACATCGGAACCTATAACTGGATCCTGTCAAACAAACGACAGCAAAAAAACATAACAGCTGCTAAGAAGTAAAGTTGAAAGATAAAGTTTTCTAAGCTAAGAACCTTCTCAGAAGTGGACTAAAGGTCTTTCTTAAATCTTTAAGCAAGGTTATGGATCCCAGGGTGGCTTTTAGGCATTGAATCAAATATGTAATTTTGTGTATCATTCCTGTCAGAGCATCCTGTGCTCCAAGAAAAGCAACAGAAAACAATATCTGCAATGTCCAGCTTAGAATGGAAATGATACCTGTAATCACCAACTTTGCTGCCTGCAGTGTCATTTTTCAAGTAATTTAGACTGATTTGAGAACTCTAACTTGGATTTGGGAATGGAGGGAGAAAATGAAGGATGTTTCAAAAGAGAGATGAAAGTTAAATTATATTTCCCTGGAGTATTAGGACTGTATTTCTTTACAAAACCCAAGCCACACTGGATACCCTGGGTAGGTTTAGGATACGGACTGCTCGGGGTGTTCATTTACTCTGTCATTAGACACACAGACAAATGATCTTCCCTGGAAAAGAGTTTAGTATCAGACTGTTTTCACACGATAAAACACTGCTATGAGAAGTATTGGATGGCATGTTGTTGAGGTGCAACACAGACTGATATTTTTGGGTTTTTTTTTAATGCCTTCTACTCATGTCTTTTACGTATTTTTTTAAAATAAGAAAAAAAAAAAAAAAAAAAAAAAAGACAGCCATGACTTTAAAGGGTCGTGGATAACAAAATAAAAATGATATCTGGGCTAGAAACACCAAAAAATGGGTCCCGCCCTTGGCAGAAGTGTGCAGTGTGTGAGCTGCAGTGCACTGGGAGGATTATCCCAGGCTCTCCTCACTGCTCTGCTCAGCTCAGGGCTGGTGCTACCTGCCAGACACTTTCCAGGGAGAAGAAGGAAGCAGATTGAAAAAGAGGAATACAGATTGAAAAGGGCAGGTCGACAGACAGCTCCAGAAAAGCCTGAGGTCCAGCCAAGGTGTTTGTGAATAGCAAAGTAAAAGAAGAAAGAGAAAAAAACCCACAGAATGTGCTGTTCCATCAAAAACTTTTCCCTGAAGTCCCTGAGGAGACAGACAGAAAAGGAAGAAATTCTGGAGATCCTTGACTAGTCCTTGTATTTCTTCAATCTGATTGCTGCATGTATAGAATTATTCTCTTATCCTCACCAGGTCACATCACAGACATGGGAGGCTTTTCCATTTAGGATATTGCATAAAATACCAAGGATACAACATGCTTTCCCAAGATAGTTTTGACTTTGGAGGCAAAGGTCTGGATAGCTCAACAATCAGGACTAGAAGTTTATCAAAAATCATGAATTAATAATTCTGCAATTATTATAAGTAATCCATAAATACAAGAAGAATTAAGAGAAAATCTGACCTTTCTTTAAAAAAAAAAAAAATGAAATGTGACAACTTCCTTGCAAGTTTCCAAGAATGGGAACATTTTTATTGCCTCTCTTTATTAAATTCCACTACCAGCTCTGCAAGATGGCTGAGAAAATGGAGAAAGACCTTCTGTTCCACAGTTCTACTTCAAAAACTAGAAATGCAAAAAGAGGCTGAAAAGGTGGAATCCATTCCATTTTTATCACATTCAGAAGTGAATCCTTGTTGCATAGACAAATATGCATTATGGTGTGAGATTTTTTGATCAGATCTTAAAAAGCACCCCTGTTCTGAAATGGTGAGGAAGCAAACTAGGGGACAAATGACCAAACTCTGACCTAAAGCAGAGCAGAATATATCAGAATAAAAATCCTTTTGATATTCATTTTAAAATAGTGTAACTAAACAGGAAATCTTGCCAATGGTTAATGACAACCTCTAAATTTTTAATCTGTGGGAGAATATTGCTACATTTGGCTATTGTGTGTAACCTCGTCTACACAGGAAAATGAACTAATTAATATGGTTTATTCAGATCACTGCTAGACTTTCTTTCTGTGCACAGTGATTATGCTTTAAAAATCAGAAAAAAAAATAGAAAACCAGTAGGTGAAGAACAATTAAATCCATGAGCTGATAGCTAAGAACACAACGTTCAGGGAAGTATGAATGCTTTGTAAGTAACATTTAGGGATGGTCTCCTAAGGTCTTTTTTCCTAATAATCCTTTATCTTAAGCAAAGCACACAAGTAACACTTTTGGTACAGTTACAGTATGTGGATGATATATTCTCTAAATAGGAAAAGAAAGCTTTTCTACCACAGCCAATATGCCAGCTGTACAGAGTATCTAGGCCATCTTACTAAGACTATGAAAGTAAACATACAGTTTTCATTAAATGTGCCTTTCCCATAATTGGTACATAAGTATTTCCCATGACTCTGCAGTTGAGTATCTTGGCTGGAGGCATATCTGGCCATTAAGAGGAGGGCTTCAGATCTGTTGAGTCTCAGCCATGCCGGGAGACTTGGCACCTCCACATACTGCTTCCTAATACCAACCCCAGCATAAAATGTCATCAGAAGCTTGCATAAACATTGGACTTAGCTTCACATAAATTACTGCTGTCCTGAGATAGTTTATGCCAGAACTTAGTAAAAACAACGCTTTGAGTAAATAGAATGTGAGTAAATGCAAGCGTCTTAATCCAAGAAAGCGATAGTAGAAAAAAACTGCATATCAAATATAAACTCATAAATATAATGGTAACATGAAATTTTTATCTCATGCCATGTGATTAGCTTTTATTTACACATTAGGCAAATCAAAAGGGGTAAGCTTCTCTAAGTCACAGCAAGTTTGAAGGAAACACAAGAACTATAATGCACTCCTCAGAAGGATGAACCCCTTTGAAGGAATAGTGATACATCCAGTTTCTAATATGAACATTTTTTTGATAATCACGCAGACAGTAAACATCTAATTATGTTCCCTGAATTTTTCTATTACAGTTCAGCAGTGCAGAGACCTCAGGCCTCACTTCTACTTGGAGGAGTGGTCATATACTCCAAAACATCTATGAAATACCCAGCACATTCTTGGGGGAACTGGTGCTGAGGTTCTAACCAAGCAGTTTGTTAGACATGTTCTGCATGGAGTGGCATTTTTGCAATCTAATCTTTGCCTTTCCTTTTCATGTTCTGAATTTCACCTCACAATTCCTCCTCTATTAATAGCCACTTCACACATTTTTCCCCCTCTCTTATCCAGCCTCCAGCCTTTCTCCACAAAAACCCAATGCTACTATCTCCCCCTACTGAACGATCTCCAGTTTGTTTCAGTCTCTGACTTCCTGCCAATCATTCTGGGAATAATAATATCCCAGTGCTCTCTTTGCTGTATAATTAAAGCATGAATTTCCCCGAGTTTGAAACTCCAGGGTAGTTTTACTGCACCTTTCACTATAAAACCAGGTAACAATGGCAGAATTAAAATAGCTTTTTCCTTAGTGAGTAATACTAAGTATCTTTTTATTTTTCATGGATTCTCTTGTTCTGAGACTCCAGTATATGGCAGTGACAATGGGTTCACCCAGCCTTATTCTGAAAATAAATTTTCTATCTTTTGCAAGATATATGTTTCCCCAGATCCCTGGAACAAGTTGTAAACTTGTAACAGATGGTGATGAAGCCTCACATTTTTATACAATACATTTTAAGATTCTGCATCTACCGCATGCACCTTCCAAAGAAAATGACCTTCAGTGAGAGAAGATACACTCTGCAGAAAGGAAGGCAGGCAACGGTGTTAAGTGCATCTTTTTTACATTATGAAAATCCTTCTTGTTAATCAAAACTTTTAATGAGGATGGATACTCATTTCAGTATTTTTGCAATATCATGGCTTTTAAAATAAATGTAAAAATTAGATACCTGCACTCATTAAAAAGAAATGGTCACGGTAGAATGACATTTATTTTGGTTAAATACGGTTCAAGACTTAGGAAAAAGTATCAGCCTTACATTCACCAGGGACTTTAGAATGAAAGTTACTGACATTTTATCAATGTTGAGCATTTGCTTACCCAGAGAAAGACTAAACCAACAACATGTCAAAAAAAAAAAAATTGGTAATAATCAGCATGAATGAGTTCTATTAATGTCTTATCATATAAAGAAAATGAAGACACACAGAACGTGATATAGTTCCATTCATAACTATATTACAGATTACAATGTCTGCCTAACCTGGCAGTCCAAGCAGAGTTACAAGCTTAAAGTTTTTATTGCTTTTACAAAAAAAAAAAAAAAAAAAAAAAAAAAAAAAATTAAATAATAAGGTACTCACCTCTTTTTTCAACAGCATTTATGCAGTCTCTTACAAACTGAGGGACTGTAGATTTCTCATGCTCACAAACCATGTGCAAATGGGAGCCAAAAATTTGATCTACATTTGGAAAACAAGAGGAAAATACATTAAGGCATATTATTATTATTGGGATTTTTCTCTCTTCTCAGTTTGCCTATTAATTTAAAATTCAGATATTGAAGATGCACAGAGAAAGTTGGAACCAAATCCTTTTTGAGTCCTACTGGCCATTAGCTTTTGCCCCAGAACCAAATCCCTCCACATCTGCTGCTCATAGTGCTTGATGCTTCCTTCTGAATTCAAGTTTCATTTTACACTTGCACCTTAATTTTGACCTTTCTAAGGCTTGGAGATCTCCAGAGTTTGCTTGGACCTGCCATAAAAATGCGCAGGCAGCTCCCTAAATCGTTGAATACAATTTCCTACAAGATGCATTTGGTCCAACCTAGAAACTTATCTGGTTGGGTGACCTGTCCCATCCACTCATTTGGAAGTTTCACTCTTTCATGAAGCACTTTGTGAGTTTGAGGATTTCATTACGTGGCATCACCAGGACTTAGTACAATTTCATCTCTACTTCACAAAACCTTCTTTTTTAGCTCATCAAATTGCCTGCTCAGAAAAAAAGATACTAGATGTCTTTTGGTGAGGATTTAATCTTACACCATGTTTAATTAGTGATTAGTCTCACTTACTTCACGAGCAATCCTTTAACTAGATAATGCCACCTTTTAGTTTTTATTATTTCAAAGTTTTGATCAGCTTTGACTGTTGAACTTGAAATATATTTGTATTAGCAGGTTCAACTCGTCAGATTACTAATTAGCTTCCTCCACCTCATTTCCACTCTGTGTGTTTGAGAGATTATGAAAAGAGCAATCAGTAACAGGGACGTTGTCAGCTAAAATCAGAATGAATCAAACAGATGAGAGGAACTACTCAATAGGAGCCAGTTAAATGCTGAAACAATAGGAGTGTACTGTCATCATTTATCTGAAGAGACAGTCTCCATATAGCATTTCAACAGAGCACTACACTTTGTAAATTGGTGTGGAGGCTTTCAAAATTATTATATAGATAGCTGAAGGCTGATAGCACCAGTCTGGACTTTGCATAGCAAACTCAGCAGCAGCTCCCATGGAATTGGATGTTTCCTTCATAGTCAGTGCCACCATACTCCACTATAACCAACTGGAGCGCTTTTTGCTCCAAAAACAACTTTTCCTCACTACTTCACTAACAAGCAAAAGCCTCGGGGTTTTTTTAAAGTTTTTTTGTTGTTGTTGTTGTTTTAAATTTCTGTGCTGCAAGGAGCTCCGTTTTCATTAATCACCACTACTCCATACTCAGATTTCAAGAATGACTTGATTGCCTTTTCATTCCTCACATCCCAGAGCAGGGGAGGCAGTGACAGGAACAAGGTGCAGGGCAGTTGCTTTGGACTTCTCGAGGTGCATCAGGGCAGTTTATTCCAGCACCTCCCAAAGCGTGAGATCTGCATTCTGGGAGTGCATCAAAGCCTGAATTGAAGTTAGTCGGAGTTTTGGCTGCAGAAGGGATGGAGGACTGGGTTCACAGAGCTGCTCTGAGGAAGGTTGTGTGCATGTGTGGCGTTAAGCATTAGCGAACAGTCTGTTACATGTTTTGGGGTTATGTTTCTGACAAAGCACAGTCTGGTTACATTTTTTTCATAAAACATTTATAGCCGCCTTCAGTGGTAATTATACATACAGAGATTTATGATTAAAATGTACTAGCACTTCCTCTTTTGACATCTTAATTGTTTTTTTTTAAATTTTAGCAAAGACCTGTCAAATTCTTTGCATAATATGGAATGGTCTCCAATGTAAATTATATTAAAAAAGAAGTAAAAAATGTGTCTTATTTGGTGGACAACGACACTTGTAAACAATTTCAGAAGCAAAACAGGCAAAGAAATGCACTGTGTTTAGATAGCAACACATGAAGAACTGAAATGAAATGAATGTGTGGCTGTTCAGCAGTTTCTCATCTGTGTTATAACCACTTTATAATCAACTTCCAGGATTATTTCACAGTTACTCTTTCAATCTCCAATATGAACACAGAATATTTGGTATTCCTAGGAGGAAATTTTGAACAGGCTGAAAACAGTTTTACAATTCTCACCTAGTCCGTTACTTCTTTTCTTGGTTCAGATTCTATATTTTCAGCAAAATATTTAACCTCATTTTTTATACCTTTCACTGTATGGATACAGTCACATTTTGTACCCCATAGTTAAGTTTTAAATCACCTCTTCTTTAGGAAGCAGGCACAAAGGATTTTGATATTGGATAGAAAAAGTAAAACAGCATTAATACTTCCTGGGCTTCAAAACAGACTATGGTAAAAGAATAGCACATAAATGCTTTGGAGGGTGTTTTTCCCCTCCTAGAAATTAATGAGCATTTACAAGTACATGATCCCATGAGTCATACAAATACTCTGAGCACTTCTGGACCACAAATTCTGTGATTCTCTCTAATCAATTGATTTTTTGCTGAATGTTTCTGTACATAAACATAGGAATAGCAGCAGCTATATTGTCATACTTACACTTGTGGAGGTCACAGGGATACTTGAGGAAAATTCAACCAATATTTGTTTGTACACCATTTCAAAAAACAAGGAATAGTGAATTGCTCACTTTTTAAAGCTAGATTTGTATGTAAATAAAATTAAAATATTATTTTCTTATTATTTTATAAGTGTAGATATATATAGTTCTTAAAACTAGTTTAAGGGAAAGCTCTCCAGAACATTTTTTTTCAAAAAAATAAAAGAACTGGTCCCAAAGGGATAAGGGAAGCAAAAATCCCTTTGTTTGATTTATTTGTGATAAGGTCCTCCAAAACTTCATCTTTTATGACTTGAAAAAAAGAGATGTACACAACACTCCTAACCTCCTGTTATGACAGTTTATGTTTCCTATCCAGCTTATTTAACTCAAATGCCTGGGAAATAGACACAATTACCACCTTATGGAATGCTACTTAACTTTAAATGCTCCCCTCTGAATAGAAATCCACTTTATCTTCTCAGAGTTATTCCAGTTTCTCAGGAATTATTTCCTCTATAGGCTCCTGAAATGCTCTTGTTTCATCATTTAAAAATTTAAACTAACAATTGTTCAGAAATATCTTTTATTAGAACAAAGGCAATTCCCATGCAGTGGATTCTGTTCACAAGGGCTCGTACAAAGGAGCTGCATACTATGCCCATATACAGCTTTAATCATTCACTCTTTCAGCTGTTATCAATTTAAAACCAATGAAACTCCCACACTGAGTCCATTTGAGCAGTCAATTTTAATATCTTGGGGCATCTGTAGTTATTCTGAATTGGCTGCAAAAGCAGAACTAACAAGTTAAGCTCTAACCATAAGTCTACATCAGGCTGGTAAACCATACATCAAACACCGACAGTTAGTCAATACTGTAGTATGAAAAACCAACAAGCATTTTTAAGAAGAGCAATATATTCATAATATGTTTGGTGGTATGGTTTACATTACACATCCCTGATATCTGCACGTTAAAAATTCTGCAGGAGATGGTGGGGTGTGTGACAGCTTTGCTCAGGGATATAAAACCAGACACCAGAAGAGAAAGGAATGGACGTTCACAAGTTGTATAATATAAAATGATGATTATGGCTGCAATGAATTGCTCGTTCTGGGGAGTTTCAAGTTTTGCCTGAGCTTGACAGGGCTTTTTTTTTTTTTTTTTTTTTTTTTTTTTTTTTTTTTTTTCCAGTGGCTCTCGCAGGCTGCAGCAAAGCCACTAATCCTGGGCTGCAGAAATCTTGACTATGGGAGACAATTCTGCTGGAAAAGAAACAATTAAAACAAAATCACTAAAGCCACATCCTCACTGAGAATGTCATTGTTTAACTGTTTTGGGTGTACATGGATGAGATGTGGCCACACTTGGAAGGAACTCATACTTCAGTGTTTTTTATTAAAAAAACAAGAAAGGCATGACCAATACGCCCATGTCTCATGAAGAAGCCTAAATTCTGGCATGACAGGAAATGGTATAATGGTACAGTGCCCAAGTTTTTAGAACAAGAATAATATCTATGTAATTCTTGTATTCATATCTATGTATGCCTTTCAGGAATTAAATTAACTGTGCAACATCTGGATTTGAACTGCTGGACTAACAGAGCTTTGTATCAACATCCAAATTCTTTGTTGTCTTTATATCTGTTTGAATGTTGGGAAGGCGAAGAGGGAAGGAGAATGAAAAGAGAAAATCAGAGATGAATGTGAAAGGAGAGGGACAGAACAGTAGGCACCAGAGCTGTGAACTTTTGCAGAGGGAAGTGATGCATTTGGAGCCATATTCTTAAAGGTGACTTCTTCTTGCTGCTCTATGTGTAGTCAGACACATTAAGTCAGACATTAAAGTGATGCTGATTCCAGTCTGGGGCTCCAAACATTGCCATGACACTTTTACAATAAGTGGGGCAGGTCCTCAGCTGACTGAAGTCAGCGAGGTTTTCAATGGAGCTCCCCTGATTTATGCAAGCTGGGAATCTTGCCAGTCCTTTTAATGTGGAGATTTACTATATATCGTTGATCCATGGTGGTCATCAATTCAAAAAAAAATTACATTTGTGAACAGTCACTATTAAGTGGCATATGAGCTGCCAGATTTGTTTCATTTTCTCAGAAAAAGAGAAAATAGTATCACAGACACTGATGTCTCTTAAGAAATTCTGGTGTTTTGCTGGGGACAGGAGCTTGTTTGAATTCAGAGAGAGGGTGTCTGCTTTACTACTCAAAACACTTCTCTCAGAATGAGACATTTAAAAATTCTCTGAATCATTTCTTAGCATCATGTCAAAGGAACAAATCACTGTGTTCAGCGTCTGGCCCTCCACAAGGTTTAGGAAAAGTGCTTCCAAACATCCATATCAAAGAAAGAAATACCCTTGTGATCCATTGTCCCTGCAAGTCAAAGGAAACATTTCTTAACTTTCCCTAAGCTCTGATGTGCACCAGAACACTTGCAAAATTCCTCCATAACCTGAAAGAATTACAGAACACACCAAAGGTGGACCTTAATCTGCTCTTTTGGATTTCGCATGAACATTCTGCTCATTACATTAAGCTACGCAAAGGTCCAGTGAAACATATGATACAATAAAGACATTTTCCCTTGCCTGGAAATGAAATGGTTGGTGATCTCTGTGCTGTGATCTGCACAACCACCAACATATGCTGAGCCCTGTTCTATAGGCTATCAAGCCAAATCACAGCTAGTTCCTTTCACTAGCAATTGAGTGGCTTTTATTTTCATCTTGAAACAGTTGTAACCATTCCAAATTTTATGCTGTTTTGGTTTTTGCCTTAGCTTATGAAATACATTCAATGAAGTTCCTTCGGTGTCTAGCTTTTGGGAAAGAAAGATCCACCCTAAAAAAAACGAAACCTAAATAAATTTCTTGCCAGCTGCATAGCTTCATTTTCCTCATTTCCCACAGTGTCATTTTTGTGAGGTTGTTGCTCATGTTTTTTTACAGTTTGCTGAGAATGTACTTTGTGATAGTGTGTTACCAACACAATCATCATAGCTTTAAAATCACAGTTTCACAGAAGTTTCTTTTCCTTTGTTGGTCTAGAAAAATCTCAGAAATCATGATGTTAGGAGGCCAACATCAAGTTGAAGGTTGGCAATTCATTCTGGGTAATACTAAATCACGACAAAGCTCAAACATAAAGATCAAAGTTCAATTATAGACTATAAAGTTGTTTTAAAAGAGAAGATTTATATATTATTTTTCTAGCATATTAGTGCAGATTCTGTAAATTCTGAGAATATTTCAATCCCGAGGAACCAAGGACCCCTGCCCTAGCATATAAATTTGAACAGTTATTCTCAAAATAACACTGCTCAAATGGCAGACATGGGACATGCCTCTTATTTACTATTTCTAGGTTGTGTGCACGTGTACATCTAAGAACACAAGTGTTCTTAGAGACACAAACACATTCCACAATGTCCCTGTATTGCACATCACCTCAGAAATGCTTCAAAAGGCTTTGAGACCAAGGATATTTTGTGTAAGCATGAGTGAGATGGAACAAGGACAGATGATCTTCATTAGAGCCCTCACTAGAGCATGAAGAGCCCCAGTCACCAGCCCATTGCAATGAATGGAGCCAACGTGCTGTTCCCATTCTGGCTTCTTTTATGCACAGGACTAGAAAGCAAATGGGACAATGATGACAAAAATAACTTTTTGTCATGCAAAGTGTCGGTGCATCTTCATTTTCAGATCAACATGTAGCTAACATTCGACCATCAGTCTTCTGCATTCCCTGGTCTGAGTGTTATCCTCATTACTATTTTCATTTAACTCCCTACTTTACTTTCTATACAGATGTCTGCTCCACTGTACACGAGCAAAGTTTGGGTAAGAGTTAAATGACAATCACATAATTTCTAGATTTCCTGATAACAGTGTTGGCAGAACAAAGTACCCCAGGAGATCAAACTGCTATTTAATTTTGAAGCCTGTATTCCCAAATTTGGTTAATGTGGAGAAATGTGTCGAGTCTCCTGGCCAAGTGTGCATGCATCAGCGACTCACAGAGCACAGGACTGTGTTTAAGTGAACTTACCACCTTAAAATGTATTTACTCATGACTATAATTTACGTGTTAAATTTATTGGAGTTTTGGTTCCAGTGTGACATACAATGTAAAAAATCAATATAGATTTGAGAGCTTTATAGTGCCCCTGGCAAATATGAATAGCACTTGATGAAAAGTGAAGGTTTTCACAGCACCTACAGTGCCACTGCATTGGAGTAATTAACACCACACGCTTCACAGATATTTATATCAATTCTTCACCAGCACACAGAACAGCTCTTTGTCAGGAACTTGGTACCAAGATGTCCTGCAAGGCTTTATACACACTTTTATTATGAGCCCCTATTTTAAGGGATTTACAATTCTGACAGAAGTATTTCCCTATGGAATAAAAGTTCGTAGGCATGTTCTCAGAGCTGGAGGAATTTTTTCTTGTAAAAATTGGTTAACATTTTTTCCCTTAAGAAAAGAGAAAACAAATAGTTCTGAGGGGTTTCTGCAGCCATTTAAGTCACCTTTAGAAAAAAATAAATAGATGCATCTTATAATACAAAAAATTTGGCAAGCTTTTCATTGGTTATCTGGGTGGTTGCATTTTGCCATTTAAAAATATTCTAATGCAGGACTAAAAATTAACATTTAAAAGTGGTTTCTGCATAAGCACCACAACTGCATTTTCGTAACATTTCAAGAGATTAAGGGGATAAACTGTGGTAAAGACAATGAAGGAACCTTATCAAATGAGCATTTCACATAGACTTACTGTAGACTGGAATTAAGCTGTGCTAACGAAGCCTCATTTACATGGCCAAAACCTAATCCTAATGAAACTTCATGGTAGATAACTGACATGTTTTCTTCATGGCAACATTAGTTTGGTAATAAAACTGTGTTGGGTATAGATTCTGAGTTACTGTGCCACAAATCAACAACACTTCTGTTATCCATAGAAAAGTATCCCAGGCAGAACCAAGTTGTGTTTATGAATCAAAAGCTTAATGAAACTCTAGCAAAACCCAAATTCATCTGGCTTTCCTAGAGAGATGTATTAGAGGGTGGATTTGAGTTATGCTAATGAATCTGGATTTGTTAGCAGGGATCACATCTGATCCCTATGTAACACTGCAGGAGATTCATCAGCCACACTTTATTAAACTAAAAAACCCCAACCCTTAAATCCAGAAATTAAAAGACTATAAATTACTCCTCTATTGCTGTAATAACTGAAACAAACTATCATGACACATTCAAATCCCACCCTCAGCTCACAAAGTACTTCAAAAAGGCCAAACCCTCCAAAGTATTGAAACCAGTTACTACAAACGTGTAAGAACAGATCCTCAAAGTTTGGTGTGCACACCTCACACATGCATATTGACACAAAAATGACATTTTTTCAAAGTTTCTGTGTCAGCTGGAAGCAGAACCCCAAAAGTGAGACACATTGTGGTTTCATATAAAGAAGATTTCCTTACAGTTAACAACACTGCACTGAGCATCCCTGCACGTATCTAAAACATAAGAACTTAATTCATCAAATCTTCTTCTCTCCAGACATGGGCCCAGCTGGTGTTGAACTCTTGTAGCTGCTTTAGCTTATGCTGGCTGGGGTCAATCTCTTGGCTCAGGACAGACAAGTTTAATACACACGAGCAACACCCCTTGCCATTTTTGACACACCACTGGAAAACTCACACTGCAGAGATTGACAGGGGCTGCTGGTAAAATGCCTCTTTCTAGTCAATTTGCATGTGCAGTTGTGGGTTTCACACATAATAATTTGGGAGTGCGTAAATTTTTCGAGCATTATTCCAGACAATATTTAAAAACACAGCTTTACTTGGATGTTAGTGGTCGGAATGCTACTGCCTTCAAGTTAACTACCAGCTTCTCAATGAAACACTTCTTGGATAAACTAACAAACATGTTTTATCAAAGAAACAATTTTTTAAGAGTATGTGAAAGTGATGGCTGACCAGCTTAGCAAGAAATTGGAGTAGGGAAAAAAACCCACAGATTCAAAGCATTTCTTATTCGCTGACAAGTATTTCAAATTGTTAAAAATGGGCTTTGCTGGTGAGAGAGAAAAATGATGAGAGAAGACAGCAGAAAGTCTTTCAAGAAATTAGTCAGCACAGCATCTGATGGCTCTATTTTGGTTTCTAAAACATAAAACCATATTGATATTTTTTTCTTAAGAAGAAATGGGGTTGTGCAGCACCTTGATTTGCGTTAAATGGAGGGGCTTCTACCACCAAAGCACACCAAAGCAGAAAAACTGGCGGAGCAGTCAGATATCACAGAGGTAGGTGAACCATACATTAGTTATTTTGTCTCTATAGTTCAGCAGTATGCTATGAGACACAGCAGCAAAAACAAATTTAAGAAGTGATTGTCCAATGTATTGAGTCAAATATTCATTTGTGCTTTTTTAAAGAAGAATAAAAAAGCACAAAAAGAAGAACAGAGGACTGAACACACCTTTAATAAGTCCCTTTTCTTGCAATGTTTTCAAGGAGGGTCTTCGGGAGATGAATTTCTTTAATCTGCTCTTAACTCGGTTTCTGTCATTTGTGTCAGAGGCACTGTAGTTCAGCCTGAAAACTGAAGGAAATCAAAAGAGAAAATTTTAGTAAAATGACATTTCTAAATTAACAATTTCTGAAATATCCTGAGAAAAGAGTGGCCATAACCACCCTGGTGAGACGCCAGTCATGCGGTAGGTCAGCAGCGTGGCTGGTTGGACACTCCAAACCATCTGATTAATACTTTTGTGAATAAACACGATGAGTTCACTCTGCAGAGCTCTGTTATTTATTGCCCATAAGTATTTGGATGGCGACCAGTTTTCTCATGAAGTGTTCACGAATCCCACAAGTTTCACATGGGTGATTTTTCAGCTCCAACTCCAGGCTCTGAGTGTGCTATGCACCATTAGCTGAGCACTCCTTGCAATGAGAAAGGATGGATGGTCACACCACCAGTGAGGGACTGGATTCCCTTGCCAAGATGGATTAAGAGTTATATATATATTTAATGCAGTTATAGAAAACATGGCTGCGTGCCACGAAATGTGTGCAAGATGCATTAATTTATGGAAGGAAAAGTATTCCCGTCCTAATGATTATATTTTATTATATTTAAGCGTTTACCAAACTGAGAAACAATTTGAGCACAATTTATTCCTGCTCTGTGTCAAAAAGACATAGAATCCAGCTGCAGAAAATCCCCTGGAGGAGGCTTCAAAGGCATAAATTTAACTTTTTCTCTGCTGAGGTGCTTACAGGGCACGGTGATGGCTATCAAAATAGGCAGTGCTAGTAAGGAGGAGAAGTTCAGTGTGCTCCAGAAGCAGCAGAGATGCCATGGGGAGACCTTTCCTGGAGTTTTTCCTGAACAAGTAGGTTTTTAAAGATTTTTAACAAATCACCTATGACTTGTCACCCATGAATAACTCTTGTTCAGTGTCCTGAGCTGTCACTGTGCCCATTTCTGAGTGGTTTAATGGGGCAGCAGAGTGGTGCAGCCTCCTTGGCAAAGGCCTTCAGCTCAGAGAGGAGTGGCTTCTTCTTTCTAATGAAAGAACAGCCTTCCATCTTCTCTTGGAAATCAATTAATCAATCAATCAATCAACCAACCAATTCACCATAATACAATATTCTCCTCAAGGTAAATTGGCAGGAGCCTGGTCTGTTGTCCCTTTGACAGAATTGCCAAAGAGATAATTTATTTGCAGTTACAGGCATGCTCCCTTCTCTCCCCTGAGGACTGAACCTCCCCTATAATGCCACAATCTTCAGACAGAGGACCCCAGTAAAGAGAGAGAGCAAAATTAAAAGTATGATCATTATTATCAGTCATTATTTTTATCAAGGTGTCTTGCATTAGTTTTAAACAGAACCAGAACATTTAAAGGTGCACAATTATAAAACAATGGCAAGCTAAAATAACTGGTTAAGCAACAGCAACAGCCCTGGAATATTGTGGTTTACATTACAAATCTGATTTTAACAGCCAAACTTATAAAATGGTTTACGCTTTGCTGTTGTCAAGGGAGAAAAACTTGCCAAATTGTTCATTTTTAGTAAATAGAACATAGCCAATTAAGGAAAGCAATATTTAAACACATGCCTACAATGATCAGAGCATAGTTTGCTTCTGATTTCACTACTGATTTTAACAGAAGAGTGTTCCATTTTCCCACAGCACTAAAATGACCCCACACATACTTCCACAAACTAGTAATCACACAGGACAAATAAAAGGACACTTTACTGGAAAATACATGGCTTGGTGCAATAATCCATCACTTATGAAAACTAAAATTCACATTTTTTTAATGATAGCATTCCTGGAGTGATGTATCATAGAACATAAAGATTAGCATTCAATTGATGGTTGGTGCTTTTTTAACATTATAGCGGAGGACTTTTTGTTCAAAATTGAGCAATCCTTGGCAGGGACAAGCTAAAATTCCAAGTCACTTGGCTGTGCTATAAAAAGAACAACAAATGGATGTTTCTAATTCTGCATCTTAGTGGTACTTAGAAACAGTGAAGTGAATTGCATTTAGTTTGGGGTCTCTCTTGTTGCTCAGTGTCACTCTGTCCATAGCAATTCACAACTAGGTTGGCTTTACCCTGAAGCTTCCCCAAGTGATGTAAATGATGCAAGAGTAAAAAATATACTTTAAATCAATAATTTGCCTGCCTCTTTTCCCACTCTGGGGGCTCTGAAGTGGTTTATGCCCACTTTGAGTCTACACCAGATTAGTTAAGGTGTTCTAAGTGAAGTACACATGGTCACCCTGTGAAGGGTAAGACAGCAGGGTGAACATCCCTCTCTTTAGAAAGCAAATTAACCCAATTGGAAGTTTTATACCTGAAACAGCAATTATGGTGTTAAAACTACATCTAGAGGTAGGAATAATTATTGTCATGGATATCTTTGTATGTGCCACATTTTGCTGTATAGCACACAGTTCAAAACAACAGTTGATGAATTTCTCATTTTATTCTAATAAATTCATGTGAGTCACCAGAAAAAAACTCTAAACCTCACAGAAATTTAAGGGTTTAGATAGCATGTTCCAAAACCAAGCTTACACAGAAATATTCATGTTAGGATCTCACTTAGAAATATTCTTTCTCTTGCCAAACAATTCTTCTTGTGATATCCCCACATTAAAATTGCTTTGCTATTATATTTGGAAATGCAAGACAGACCAAATATTTAAAAAAAAAAAAAAAAAAAAAAAAAAGTAGGTATAAAACTCAGGAAAGCACAATAAACATTTTTTTTTAACACTTTCCCTTTCAGATTTCAGGTTCTGGATTTGGGCAGAAGTATCCTGCAGGGAAGAGAGCTGGCAAACATGAAACAACATTAAAAAAGGAGAAGAGAGTTCCATACAGAAGCAAAAATGACATTCCTAAGGACTGAAGCATAAAATAATAATGTCTTTTCTGCTAGGGCAAATGAGCGCAAGGACACTTCGTCAGCAAAAATGTAACTTGAATAATGTCTGATTTTCATGTTTGGCTGGTAGTAAGTTGAACCCTTAGATCTAGAAAAGCATTTCTGATTACTTTCGGTGCTTTATTAGACCTCCATTATTCCATAGGTTGGAAAGGTATGACAGGACAAATGAAATAATGGCAAGATATTCTCCTCAGTTCTCAAGATATATAAAGTCAAATCCTCTAATCACAATAGGGGAGTGTCATTCAGATTGGGTACAAAAATAAAACAGTATAAACACATTTTTAGGACTAAAAGAAAGAACACATCTTTGGCTTTTATCGTTGGATAGCACTGTAATAGCATTGGCTGAATTAAAGGGATAAGTACATGTTAAATGCTTAAAAAAAAAAACCAAAACAAAAACACACTGATCAAAAACTGATCTGTTCCTTTTCTGGATTATATAAATCATCTGAAATTTTTTCCAATCTAGCCTTAATAATAGCATATAAATAACAGAAGCATGGAAAGCAAGAATGAATGCAATACCTCCTAGAGACACAGTTCTACAGAAATCAAAGAAAGTTTTGGGATGTACAGATGAATAATTGCTTTTTAACATTCAATGCCTGGATTGTATCCATGATGCAATGAGAATAAATTTTCTATAGTTTAACCAGGATTAAGCAGTGGCCAGCAAATTGCAGGGTGAAGCTACAAAAGCCTTTCTCCAAGATTTTGGCATGGTGAGCACTTGCAGAGATAGGCAAGGCTCTGAACTCTTCAGGGCCAGGATAAAAATGTTTATGAGATTACTTCCTGTGAATTTCATCATACACCTATACCATGTATTTCTAGCAGAATGCTTTTCCTGGGTGTGTTGTTCTGAGCAAAGCCTGCATGATTCAGAGTGTAAAATTTTTTAATATGTCCTAAACTCCATATTTTATTGGCAAGACTTTGTAAACATGATCTCAAATTTCTTCCAATGACTTTTATTTCACTCTTAATTTACTCTGCATTTGTACATAATCCCAGGGGTTTACCTATGATTAATTCCTGCCAGGTACAGTGTATCTGAACACTTCCAACATGTTGAAAGCATTGGTTTTTGAAGAACTATCCATTAATGACTTTCTGAACTGTGACAATGGATATTGACAGTGCTTGTCAGACTAAAGCACTATTGATTGTCTCACATCATGTGTATTGCAAAACCAATTTCTTTCAAGTACCTTTTCCTAACTGAAATACATTATTATGATGCCTATCTGTTTATTATAACACCCAAAATTACCGTATGAAATTCATTTAGATGGAGAGAGCAGAATAAAGAGCAGCAGAATAAAGGCATTAAGAGAGTCAAATATCTTTACATTCCTACCTTCTCTTCACTAGCCTTGATCTCCAGGAAAAAAAAAAACCAAACAATTAGTCTGGATCATGCATATTTTTTTAGCACTCTTCAAAGATACTAAAATTTCATGAAGTTCTTAGAAAGAGATGAATTGTAATACAATAACACCCATAAATGGAGTTTAGGTAATTATTTCCCAAGGAATACTAAAAATGACAGGCTTGACCATTCAAAATACAGAATACACTGACCAAAATCCTAGCTGCAACTTTCTTAAAATATATATGAACAGATCCATGTGCTTAACTCCATCTCTGATGTCTTAAAGTAATAATTTTCTAAAGTCCTTTACAGACCCATAACCAGAGTCGTCAGCAACACCTTGCAGGACTGAAACAAAGTTGAGATGACAAAAGAAGGAGGCAGGAATAAGTGTCTATGACTTGGGAGAAAGAAAGTGCCAGTCTAACAGCAGTGCTACCACATATGTGTGAAAATATTAATTGGAAACAATTAATTAGTTAATTAATTTCAAGTAATAGGCATGCCTAATTGCTGAGGGTCTTATATTTCTGAAGAAGCATATCTTAATGTGCAGAGGTGTATGATTATGCCTACATTCTAAAAGACACCATAATTTAATATATATTTACTCATGACTCTAAGTTTTATTGGATACCACTGGAATCCAGAATTCAACATTTCATCAAATTTTTTTGGCATGCAGCAGACGTGAAACTACTGTTAGTCCTTTTAGGAAGGAGCAGCATGCATCACTGCCTTTAAAAATAGACGAGTTTTCAACCAGCAGCAGAGTTTTGAAAGTGACAAAACCAAATTCTTCCTTCCTTTTCTTTGTGATGCTCTGAGATGGAGCCAATAAAATCTGCTCACTAAGGACAAATAATTCACCTCACCTTCTTTATTGAGTTAAGGACTTTTACCACTCATCCTATTTTATCCCTGGGTGAAATCCCTGGGCATGTCTCTGAATTATACACACTGTAATTACTTTTTTTTTTTTTTTTTTTTTTGTAAAAGAGTAGAATGAGAGGTACACAGTCAGCTTAAAGGCACTAGAAAAATGGCTGATGACTGAGGGCAAAAAATTCAGGAATTTGGCATTGTCTCTGATCATTATTCTTATAAGCTTCAAAACTACAGATTAGAGCACAGACTCAAAATGTGCAGCATCAGAAGGGGTATCATCTTCCAGTGGCTTGGAAGATTTTGTTTGATTTGGCACCAGAGGACCTGAAGTCATTCAGGTTTATGGTGCAATAATAGATATTTGCCACAGCAAGTATATCTACATTTACAGATGTTTATGAAATAAACAATAAGAAAAAGAAAACAGGGATTATATAGCACAAATAATTTTTCTGTAATATGACAGCCTAACAACTTAAGTGCTCAGTAGTGTCATTACACTTTGTGAAATTTGCGTGCATTAGCAGTAAAGATTCAATAAAATGGCTGTATAATTCATATTTTGCATCATGCTCTTATGCATATAAAAAAAAAAAAAATCGTCCCCCTCTAATAATAAATGGAAATAAATTAATAGCATGTTAAACATCACTACACATTTACATTGGAAAATAAAAATGTCACTCCTCACACAGCTTTTCTTAGTGGTATTTGTACCATAAATGTTTAGAAATGCAAGCAATAGTTCTGAATATATATTGGATTTATAAACACAGATCATACCAGATACCTTTCTTTAATAAAATAAATAATGTTTTTTAGAAAATGGAAATGTAATTGGCCAAATCTATCTGGATTTCAGTTGTGTGTTTGATATGATGCCAAATAGGAAATGATTAGTTAAACTAGAGGAGATGTGGAGAACTAAAACAATAACTGTGAAGTGACTAAATAAGGTATTAAAATGAGCTTTGTTGAAAGGAGAACTACTGTATTGCAGGGAAGTTACCAGTGGAAGTCCTGAAATATTCTTGGAACTGGTCTTTGTGTTTTCGTTAAAGACTTCAGCAGGAAAAGAAAAGCATTCAAAAAATTACTTGTTGACTCAAGGCTGGAAGCATCATCAGTTGAGACAAGTATTCGGGATATCAGGGAAAAACTTGGTGACTTTGAGACTGGAAACTGAAGTAACTGGACTAGAACTAGTACTATGCACAGCATGGTTAGAGAAGTGTTGTATTTCACTGATAACAGAGAAGGATTGGAATTATGGAATCATGGAGTCATTAAGGTTGGAAAAGACCTCAAAGACCATCAAGTCCAAGTTTTCCAAGCCCACCACTAGCCCAGTCCCCAAGTGCCACATCTGCACACCTTTTGAACATTTCCAGGGACTGTGACTCAACCACTGCCCTGGGCAGCCTGTTCTAGTACCTGACCAACAAATCCAAAATATCTAATTATATTTAATAAAAAATAATTCTCTCTCATGAGCGCATAACCTTGGACACTCATACATGAGGTGGAAATTCCTGGCAGAAAAGGTGCAGGCAACAGTATGAGAAGCACCAGGAGAAAGAGGCTGCTGAGATTTTGGAAGGAGACAGGGAGCTTGGCATGTTTGGCCAGCTAGAAAATGGCTGGGAAGAGCTGTGATTGTTCTCTATAAATTTGCTAGTGGGGATGGGAAAAGGAGCAGGAGAGGAGGACAGCAGGGAGGGAGAAGAGCTGTTTTTACTGAAGAACAATGTTGGCATGAGAATAGATGAGTATAATTTGGCCATAATATGAAGTTCTAAACCACCCTTTTAAAGAAGTCGTGGTGGCAAATACAACTAAAAGAATTTAAGATGCAGCTTAATAAATTTATGTATGAGGACACAGAACACAGTACCTTGTGACAGGAGAGACTGGTCTAGATCATCCAGGACTTGCCAAGCCTTTCTTTCCACATTTTTTTTTGGTATTGTCACAATATTAGAAACATTGTTATACAAACTTAACTCGAATATAAAAACCACAATGCCAGAAATCAATGAATTCATTTTATTCATACAGTATGACCAGTTTATGTTCATCTAATGTAAAACATGTGGGACTTGGAGGAAATCTGCTACAGCACACAAAGTCAGACAATCCTAGAGTCTAGGAAGAGAGAGCACAGTGCACTTGGGAAGGGGAAACTGGTCTGCCCAAGCTCATGTCGGGGATTAGGACTCTTGACACAGTCTCTTTGCAAAAATATTCCCAGGAGAATACTCAAAGGATGGTTGAACACATAGGAATTGAAGAGTGGTCCTTGCCCTTACCTAGCTGGGTGAACCAGTGTTTGCAGCCACACAGTCTTCTCCCACTCATAAAACATGACAGTTACTGAGCAAAAGAACTGCAATATTTGAGTTAATGACTTCTGAAGATGACATATATAAAATATTATCTAAGAAGACTTCACAAAACAAAAAAGAAATCCCATGCAATTGGAGGTTGAGGAAGACAGAACAGGATACTGTAGAGTACTTCTAGATTGAGTTGAATGAGTAATTTTCAATAAATAATGCATTCAGGGGATTTTAGAATATTGAGGTCTGTTTGCTTTCTTCTGTTGTGAAATATATGCAAATAACTTTCAAGTCTTTAAACTTGCCTCCTGAGTTAATCTGGAAAAAAAACCTTTTCAACCTTTTGCAAATATTATGAATAGTCATCACTTACACTAAATTGCTTGGGCAAAAGGACAAGAAAATGATTATGGTTCCTTTTTCTACCAGTAGAGATTTGGGCCAAAAGAAAACCCTTTTGGGGTGCTGGGTGCTAGTAGCTATGTGGAAATTCTACCTTAAAAACATACATATAATTCTGCCTTATGCATTTGGAAGCAAATTAATTATCTGTAGAGAACAAAGGAGTCTTGCATTTTTATCAGTCTTGTTAAGAATTATACAAATGTTTCATATATTGAAATTGTGACATGTGCTTAGATACCTTGTTGAGTCTCTTATTCAGATCCAATCTTTTGGGACCTTTCCAGAAAGAATATCCTACCAACAAATTTCTTTTTTCTTGAAACTTTTATCAATTATGCTTTGTTCTTCTAAATTTTAAAAGTAAATTATTTTAATATTTAATTATATTCCCATTGCACTCAGTCTCCAATTATACTCATAACCTTATATTTTTTGACCCACAATGAACTTAGAGTGTTTCTTATACAATAAAGGACGGAATTAATTCACAGTGCCTAAGTTATGAAACCAACATGCTAAAACTGTTTATTTCCAATGAGAAACAGTAGTGACATTCAGCTCTATATTTGCTGCTTCAAACCACAAGTTCCAGCACATTTTTCTCTTTTAAACAGCAAGTTTAGTACTTTCCAGTGAATGTAGATGTGGTAGTTTATGAAGAAGAAAGGCACACCCATTATCTTTAAAGTAATCAAAAAAATATCTAGCCAGAGATCTGAAATCCATTTGCTGTACTCTGTCAACTAAACCTTATCAAATTATCCCTACCTCAATTATATCATTAGAGTAAGAACAACAACAGAAGATCACCCATGAGCTCATTTTTAAAAGGGGCACATTGTCAGAATTCAGAATTCTTTTTACTTCTTATCTCAAGTGGAAGTTCTGGTAAGAATATCCAATATCTTTTTTCACATAAATACAAGCCTTAGACAATCACTCTCATGCCATCAACTAAATTTTATTTTTATATAGGAACTATTTCCATTTGCTAAAACACTCTTTGCTGAGGTAGTGAGGACACTGGAAAAGCTTCCTTAAAGATGATTTAGGATCTGCATAAAATAAACAAATCCACAAAGCAGACCAAAATCAAGCCACAGCTTTTTTTGTGAGGCTACGCTATAGAGGCTGTGAGAGGAGAAGGTGCCTCGTGAGATGTGCTGTGGGTCATCCTCCTGTTGGACTGAGACGTGGGAATTACAGGAGGAAAAAGAAAGTCCAGAAAGGAGCTGCTGGTTTATTTAGCCATGTATTTTGTGGCTGGGACCCCCAGGCTGCCTGGCCATTTGTAGGGGCTCAGAGTGGGACACCTCCAGAGATCCTGCAGGGCATGTGGTGACATTTAGTGCTTTATCTAGTCTCCAGAACAGCTGCACTGGAACAAGCTGCTTGAGCAGGCAAATAGTTACTAATTATCAGGATATTTTCCTGAAATAAAATCAGGCCAGCCATCAGAACAACTCCGAGACACTTCAACACTACGTGTGGGGTTTTCATGGGTGCACTGACTCTCTGTTTGACCAGCCATGGTCAAAATTCAGACAAAATGTTAAAAAGAGCCAACAGAAGACTGTTTCAGCTTTAAAATTAATGTTTCAGCTGACAAACTGCACAGGGGCTTAACCTACTTTAGAACATATTTAATAGCATAATTTAGTCTTGAAACAGAAAAGCAAAATAACTAATGATGGACAAATTTAGGGGTCGAATCTAGTTCAGATAAACATTCAAAAGTTCAGATGTTTAACCAAACCTTATCTTGTCCATGAAAAGCCTCAAACTGAAGGGCTCTATCAAACATAAGCAAAGTACAGGAGATTGTGGAAACTTTTCCTCACAAAAGGAAAACTATTATCAGAAACCTGCACCTTATTGCAGCACTCACGTGTAAAGCAGTTAAGCATCAAAGTGAAAGCAAAATATTTCAGAAAACTGCTTCATGGTTGCTGTAATATTTGGATGAAATCCAATGCAGAGAAAAGAAAATAATATTAAGGGGAAAGATAATACAAATGCAATTAGACTATCAACCAATAAAATTTGATAGCTGAAACCTTCCAAGCTTAGAGAGAATAAGGAAACTGGAGATCAGAGGACTCTGCCTTTTGAAGTCTTGCTGTCCAGATCCTGGGGACTATTATCCAGCTGAGTATTTTAAAGACATTATGAACATTCTGTCACAGAATTAGAAAGCTTTATTACTGTGAATGACCTATAACTTGAGCAGGAATAGCTACAAATTAATTCCAAGTAAACAATTGTTTGGGAAAGGTGAATTCTGATAACTTAGTTTTCTGGGTTACAACTCACCACTTAAAAAACTTGCTTTCAAATAATATTGTCCTTGTGGGTTATAATTCTAATGGATCCTCTCCATTCTCACATTGTCCAAATGCAAACATTTTTTTTTTTTTAATTCTATTAGAAAAGATGAGACTGCTGGTCTGCCTTGCCTGGCACTGTTTCCCACTCAGCAGGCAATATCTGGTACAGTACCCCAAAATAAACTAAATTCAGACAAATGATGAAGCAAACTATGACTTTTCAGGATTCTTTCATTTTCTTTCCCTTTCCCCACGTCACCATGTTTCAATCATCCTCTTTTCTTAAGCCTCTCCCTCACATTTTCTTCTGCCTCCATCCCTCTACCTACCTGCTAAAAGAAGCAGAAAAAAAAAACTTTTCTCATAATTGAACCCCAAATTCAAACTATCAGATTCCAAAACAAAAGATATTTTAAACCAGACATCCAATGTCAGTTCAGAAACGACTGTATCTTGCATTAAGAGCAAAGTCAAAACAATAAATCAAGTATTCCACTGCTTGTAATTGTGCCATAATATCAGGTCTACCCTTGATCCATCGTATTGAGTGATTTCAGATAATATTGTATAATAATCCAGGTGTTACAGTGTCTTCATTATTTATTCATTAATTTTTAGTGTTGTCTTTTGATTTTCATTCAAACACATCAACTGAAACATTTCAAAAGAAGAAAGGAAGGTAAGAGCATTATAGCACTTTAAAATAATCATCTTTACTTTTAAATAGAGAGGAAAGAGGATTATATGTGTTTTCACACAAATATAGATACAAAGATTATTTTTGGAGAAACTTCTGAACTTTTAGGAAACCACAGAAATTGGAAGAAGAGTTTGGTTTAAATGAATGTACCTATGGCTTGGATAGAAGACAGTCAAACAGTGATCCTGGAGTCATCACCTGCACTGCTTAATTTTTTAGTCAACTTTCTGGTTCTTCCTGGGAAAACCTGTGCTGCTCAGGAGCCAGCTGACTCCTGAGAAAAACAGAAAAAAAAGGCTTTTTCTGCCTAGGTCACAGCCAGTCTGTCCTAAAAAGAATGAGCATGAAGTGATGTGGATCAAACCATGAGTTCCTGCACTTTGCATGAAGTCTTTCATTATAGACACCCACCAAGATAAAGGCTGTCTTTCCCAGATTTATAAGTTTGTGCCCCAAATTTGCTAAATGGCAAATGATCCAACGTGCATCTGGCTGCCCTGCTGTTCTGCCCTGCCCACATCTGGCCACCTTCCCTTGGGCCCTGAGTCCTTGGACTGAAGAATAACCTTCCTCAGCAAAAGTGACTATAAAATGTACTGTCACTATGGAATTGCAAAATACATTATCTGTAAAGCTTTCTCTAGTAGGGCTTCATACCTGTATGCTTTTAAAATTATTTCTGTGTTCTGTATAAAGTGTCTTCATGAATTTCAGGTTAATTCTATGATAATCCTTTTTCATCTGCAAAGGGCTTTATTTCAAATGTATTAGCACTGGGACACTTTTAAATGTTTTAATTTCATTTATTTAAAATGTGCTATTTGCTAACAGTTGCTCAGTTTTATAAGAATGTTACTTCTTTGTTTAAATTGAACACCTTAAAAATTAATTACAAGCACTTATCACATGTAGGAACATATTTTATATGCTATGAAAAGGCTTAAGGCAGGCTTGCTCTTTAGTTTTCATAATGAATGCATGGGAAGCAAGAGATTAAAGGACAGCAGAATCTACACGTCCTGGTTGTTTACTTTTAATGTCCAAAAAAGTGGCAATGAAAGAGATAAATACAATCTCTACTCTGTATCAGGTGAACCATTTATACATGGGAGACTGAATTCTGCTTTCCGAGTCTGTGAGAAGACCTAACCTTGAATATCTGTGCAAGAAACACTGACTTAAAGGGTTATTTGAGATGATAAGAAAAAAAAGAAAAGCAACACCATATAGTAAGAAAGACTAAAAAGTCTTGGCTGGCCCAGCTGTCAGCCCAAGCAGGGGGTGGTATACCTGAGGCAGAACTGCTGAAAATGAAGATCATGCTAAATGTTGCCACAAGAACACAATTGCACCACAAGTCCATTTAGGCTGAAAATTAGAGTGCTTTCAGCTTGAAAACTGAAGTTTTGGAACATTTTTCCAGCCTGAGCTGAGGGGCAAAAGCATTACTACCGAATTTCATTAATTATGAAAGGAATCAAATGAGGTAGTTGTTTTCAAGAACTGGGGAATTGATTCAATGCTACAAAAAGTCTGTCTGAGGCAGATAATGCTGTGTTACACTTTTCAATAACAGCAATGCAAGTGAATTCCTCTTGGGTGAATCCTGGGCGCACTTAAGACAATGGCCAATGGAATTAATTAAATGGAGCCAAATATCCTCGGTGGTGAGGGGAGCTGCTCATATGTCATAGCTCTCTCTTCAGCATCAATATTTAAAGCCAGCTAGTTGGAACCTTTTACTTAATTGAGAAACAATACAGCATTTAACCCTTCAGTGATGTTCCACCCTTTGGCTTTCAGAGGCAGGATCTGTTTACTCGGCTCATGAGCATGCAGATGGTGGAGCAAAGAGAAGATCCTACAAAACACATTCTTTTTAATTCCACTTATATACCCTGTCCAGGAGAGAGTACTGTTAAGTTGGTGTTTAAATATTGGGGATTTGCTGTCAAAACTATATTAAATGGATCCTTTTATCTAGAAGGAAATATATAAATGATTTCACCACAGGGAAGAAGGTGAGTCTGGAAAGTAGGTATGCCTGTCTAGAGCCTGACACACAGTCTGTCTAACTGAGCTTAATTTAGACTTTTATAACCTAAAAACCTCCTTATTTCTGTCACATTCCTCCCAAAATACCATGAGGATTGCATCTAGATTAGTTAGAAATAATATTGAAACCTCAGTATACAGTATAGTGTAAGAATCATTTTTCTGGCTACAACCTTCCAATAGGGGTACTTATTTCAATAAATACCATTAAAGGTTCAAAATTTTGATTATGGGAGCGATGGACTGGACTGGCTCTTCCTGAATCACAAAGTTCAGCAAGTCCTGCTCATTTGCTCTAGTTCTGACCTCTGTCCAAAGACTGCAGTCTAAAATATTCCCTGTTGCAGTGAGAACGCCTCCATCTATTTAGGTGTTATCTGTTGTCAGCCTCTATTCCTTCCCTGTGGAGGCAAAGTATGGAGATGCACAAACTGGAGATCTACTGACACTGACACATGGTGATGTAAGGTCAAGCAGAGTTAGCTGTCTGCACAGTGGGCTGCTTTCAACTATAAAAATCGTGGGATTTTGTACATTCTACATCAAACCTTAGTTTTGCTACTTAATGTAAAGAAAGATCTACTTGCTATGGAACTAAGAGACTACACCAAAGCAGTGGAAGACACATTGGGTAGTTAGGCTTGGAAGTGACAGAGCCAGAGTAGATTCCTCTTTGCAGGAGTCTACCTCACTTTTAGTGCTTGGAAAAAAGCCCAGCTGCTTGGCGCCGATAATGCCTAAAATCTCATTATTTGTTTGTGATTGCTTTTTCTGAAGCAAGTGTGTGTCTGAAGAAAAACCTGCAATTTTTCCAAATTTTTCTGTGGTTCAGTAAGAAAAGACTTAAGCAATCATGATATCCAGTCTCTTCTTCCCTCCATATCAAATCCATCTAGAGTGCACATGTAGGAGTTTATTTTGTTAAGAAAAATACACGGTGTCTCTCTCTTCTTTGGAACAAAGAAGAAAAATGGATTTGTAACCTTTTCCTTTTCTTTCTTTAAACTTAAGTCCTTCAATAGTGTTTTGAACAAACCTAAAGAGATTTTAAGACAGACATTTTGTATTATAACATTCCCTTGGGTCATATGTATGATCGTCTTTAGTAAAGCTCCTTTCAGTCCCAGTTGAATAAATATGCATTTTATTTCACTAATCTTGAAACAACAGGAATAAAGTTTACTCAGGTCTTTTATACCTCAGAGAACAAAACAAATACTACAAATCTTTAGAGAGAAAGGATATACAAAAGGGCTTGAGGTGAATGTTTCAAAGCAAATACTCTTTAAACGATGTGCAAATTATTTCAGCACTTGAACATGATTTATGAAAGGGGATTAGTCCACTGAAACAAGAACCGAGTTTAAACTGTTGGGTTTCAAAGTCAAGGATGAGAAGTGTTAGCTGGAAAAGGCAGAAGAAACTGGATAGTAATCTATAGTGAGGATTTCTGATTGATTTCCTTTAACTAACTCAATCCTACATTAGCTATCACTGTCATTCATACTTAACTGTGGTGGGCAGCATAAAATACCTTCTTTTATGATATAATTCCCCATAAAAATGAAATATGCAATGGTGATAATTAAGTAATAATGAGGTAATTAATAACTCAGTGACTAGCTCTCTATTTACTAGTATGCCCCATAAATGAGCACGAGGAGTGTGAAACAATTAAAGATTATCCAAGCTCAAACAGATAACTTTTCCAGGGAGTTGTGTGTCAGTGAGCAGACCAATGAGTCACAGGTCACATCTATAATAATACATTATATTATATTGTAATATTCCCACATACTCTTCACGTAATGGGTTAGAGCTACTCTTAAGTACTATAAAAATGATCACTTTTATGTAATTGTAAAGATTAATAAGTGAGCTAACTTCTCATGGTTCTATAATGACCCTGCTGTTCTAGAAGGTAAAGGAAAATTTAATGATCCTGCTCAGATATGATTAATATCTAACTTTTTCCTGGCTAAAAATCTGGACTTGGTTCAATAAAAATGAATTAAGTGAACATGCATGGGTTTCCCTGCCAAATGTTTATATGGAAGTTGGATATGCCCAATTTAAAAATATGCTTTTTCAACCCAAATAGTAAACTCTGGAATGATTTTGGAGAGTGAAGTAGAAATAAAACAAAGAATTAAGGAAACATTATATTATAATTGATGGAAACAGGATATTCAAATTCAGGAAAAAATGTAAATTTCTTCAGGAATAGTCACAGCCAGTTGTGATTTTGAGTGCAACATAATCTTCCATTATCAGTAGAAGTGACACAATTTGTTTCTCAATTTGGCATATTTTGTTTCCCACATGCCAATATTATTACCTCTTTGTTGCTGAATCAGTATTTTCCTAAGCTTTAAGAAGACAGCATACCTATACTTAATGTGGCAGAGAAACATAGGAGTACAAATATATAAAAAAATGTCTAGTCCCTGTAGTCCAGATGAGTGATTCCACCCTGCAAACCCAGCATGTTGCATTTTATTTTCCTGATTTTTTTTAGTCCGTGAAGCTGAATGCATTCCTGTCAATGCAATAAAAATAAATGCCACAAACATATAAGATGCAGAGTGACAAAATTAACATTGCAGTAGGAAACTGCATATTTGCAGCTAGTTTTCATTTTGCTTTGTGCTTTAATTGTTGCCATTGGTAATGCTGCACTAATATACATTATTGCTTTATGTTTCTTGGCTTTATTAAAAGTAATAAAACTGACCTATACATAACACTAACATTGTAATATAATAATAGTCCCTAAATAGCATCATTTGGCTTTGAACTCCACATCTAACTGAAACAAATGAGCTGGGAAGGGGAAAGAATTCAGACCTCATCAGAACTAACAAAGAAATGGAGTGATTTCCAACTTCTATGGCTCTAATTAGAATCATAAAGGTTGAAAAGGACCTTTAAGATTATCGAGTCCAGCTGTCAATCCAGTGCCACCATCATGTTCACCATTAAACCATGCCCTCAAGGGCCTCATCCACACCTTTTTGGATCACTTCCAGGGATGGTGACTCCACCTGTGCCCTGGGCAGCCTGTTAATCAGTCCCCTTTCCAAAGAGGGGATGAAGGACTACATAAAATACCACAGAATCCAGTCCTCAATACGCTTGGCTGGGCCAGTAAAACCTTCCTCTATCTCCCAAAGCCAGTAAAACCTCTCTCTACATCCCAAGTCAGGGTTTCCCAACCTTCCATCCCCTTCATGTGTTAGAGAGGAAGACAGAAAACTCCCAGAGGCTCCTCTCAGCACTGCCTGTAATTACAGTGCCTTTTTCTAGGACATCTAAATGATGTTTTCAAGAAATAAACGCCTACCTCTTTTTTCCCCCTTTCTGTTATTACACAGCCAAAACCATGTAAATCCATGTGTTTGTGCCCTGGTGCCCATCCTTTCTCTCTTCAGCAGGAGGTCTTTGCCACAGAAATTCCTAATCATGTGCAGGGACAAACTTTAAACCCTCAAACAAGTCCTTGGAAGAAGCTTTAGCCAGGGAAAGACCAAGTAACACGATGAAGTTTTCAGGCTCCACTAAATTCTCCATTTCTTCCACCATGTCCATTAAATGACCAAAATGGGTTTCTGATGCTGTTTCTCCCCTCACACCCATTGTACAGACTTAGTTATCTAACAAACTTCTTTCAGAAAGGATTCTGGATGCTTTAGTAATTACTTAAGGATAAATACATACCATGCTCAAGCCTCAAAAGTCAGTCTTCTGAAGAAAAGTGAATGAAACAAGAAAAGCAGTTTTGGGCAATTTTAAAGCATAAAATCCATGGTTCAATCCTAAGGACTATAATCTCCTGAATTTAACTGTCATTTAAGACACTAAAGCAGACTTCAATGTCCAGATGACTTTAGCAAATACCTATGAAGGCAAATCAAAATTATGATCCAGAGGTTTTTGGTTTTGGTTTTGTTTTTTTCCTTGATTTAAAAGATGCCAGGAGGTGTATTCCCAGGCACTGTCATGAGGCCATTCCCCAGGGAAACGTGCAAAGACTGTGGCATCCTAAGGGCAAAGCATCACCCTTTTGGACTAAAAGACCCATTGCTCCCTGTTGAAAGTCCAAGAGGAATTTAGGTAGGGAAAATATCATTATTTGAGTTGGCTGGTGGCCAGGGTGCCTGGGCTAAGACCCTGATCCTTACGGAGGGCAGAAAGGAATCCCAAGCCTGCTGTTTAATATGCATGACATGTCGGCTTTGCTGTCAACTTTTCCTTCCACCCCCTGCCTTTGTCTGCTTTTCTCCACCTGTTGCAGCTTGTCCTCACTGGGGCTGAGAGCTGGAATTGTCTTACTTTGGGATCACATTGTGTCTGGCACAATGATGCCGGGGGTCCCCGACTACTCTTATTGAGACACTAAAATGAACATGAATAGCAATAATGCTGCCACAACTCACCAAGATGCGCCTTTTTACACATATACATTTTTTAACATTCTTAATGCTGGAGTTGTGGCACCTCCAGCTAGAATTCAAACATGGAGGAGATTTTCCAGGCTGCATGACTAACCACCGGGTTTCAAGTAAAGTGCTCTTGAAGATAAGGAAAAAATATGCAAGTAGAAACAATAAAAATAATGCAATTCAATCTTATCAATTCAGGCAGTTCCAGCTTTTATGTGGCAAACAAGGAGATCAAATTGCATTTATCTAATATCACAGATTTTTTTAAATGTCTAAAATATTTCATTATTTTGCTTTGGCAACCTAAAGCTGAGGAACAGATTACTGTTCCCACTACATAAGGAAATAACTGACAACAATTAGTATTTATTCTTGTTGCTTTTGTAATAAAAATAGAATTCCATCACTTTCAAGGAAACCTAAAATATTAATAAGAATGTGATGAACTGAGAAAATGTGACGCCATAAGGAAATGATGGAGAACAGGTTGGAAATATAGTGCTTTGGGAATGGATTGCATTATCAAGCTTGTGATTGTGCATTTTGACAAGAGCAGCCCTCAGATTGATACGGTAGCCAAAGGGCACTCTTCCTACTGCAGAGCTGTTTGTTTCCATCCGGCAGAGGGGGAGCAGAAGGGGAATTGATCCCCTCCGACAATCAATAGCGACTCCAGCCCAGGCTCTTCCACAAGAGGTCACTCCTGAGGGACAGAATTCCCAGATGATGGCCACAAATGGCCCAGAGGATGCAAACCACAGGATGGGTGAGTGGGCAGGGAAAGAAAGGCTGAGCTTAGCTGAGAGCATCCACTGCCCAAAACACAAACTGTCCTGACAGCTCCTATGGTACACTCACAGTGAGGCCCCTTGGGCTTTGGAGAGAAGAATGATTCCTGGGAACCTTGTGGTGCACAGGCCCTTTTCCTACAACCCAGATTCTCTCCCTACTTCCCATACACCACAAGAGCATCTCTACTTGCAGAGTAACCCAGGTGCCTGGTTCCATGGGATGCAAAATTAACATGGCAGACCACCTATCACTGGACCCAATTATAACTGGTACTAATCAGGAGGGGTTTTTGCCAACCTTAAGAAAAAACAAACAAACAAACAAAATACCCTTATGGTTTGAATTGTAGCTAAATTACTTGGAAATTTTGAAGTTTGACACTAATTTTTAAAATTATCTGTTTAGAACAACACTTCTTTGCATTAAAAGAAGTGGTGCTGCAAGGCAATCTTCTTGTGTGCCCTTCTTCTAATGGAGGAGGTTGCTGGGGTAAAAAATGTGTTATTTCAGACCAGCATCAGCTGCAGAAATTGTATCAGTGAAATAGCTGACATCATAAAATTAAAAGTCATCTCTTTCCATGTATTTGAGAACAAGATCACAGTTTTACATATTTTGGTAACACTCCCCAAGGCCATTCTTGGTTTCTTCTTAGCTCAAGAAAACTTAAATTAGAGCATCAGTTGAAACCAGACTGGATGAGAAGCCATTGAAAACTGTGTGACCAAGAGGATGGCCACTCTCTGAACTTTGGAAATTGAGCCTGGCAGTTTGAGCCCAATTTTCAATGAAATCAGTGTACGGCTCAAAAAGCATAACAGAGAATTACCATTTCTCCTTGTAGTGCAAGCAGAAGCAATTAGGATTAGACATAAAAACCAAATTCCTGCTACTAAATCTCCAGGGACAGTCTCCCCAGTTTTAAATTAAAGAGTAAATTACTGAAATGCTTTGGTTAGAATGTACCTGTCCTTTATATACTTATACTTCTAAAAAAAAAATGTTGCAGCAGCATCAAGTCTAAAACTGGATATTTTTTGCAACTCTTACAATGTAGATAAGGTAAAATACAAATTAATCTGAGCTGTCTGAATATTTCATTAAAGGTTATCAGAACGAGAGGGGGTGGGCTGCTAACACATCAGTTGCTCATCTTCTTTGTTAAACTGGAGGAGTTCTAAGGCATCATTAAAAAATCTCCTTTGTTTGGATTTGGCACTGGCAATAGTCAATAATGTAAAAGCACTATAAAATTATAAAATCGTTAAACTTTGCAAGAACTTTATAAACACACTTGCAGATATTGCACATATCTTTGTGCTCTGCAGTCAAACTGGACAATGAAACGACCACCTGTTAACTGCTAACAATGTGTCATTACCAGTTCTCATGCCTTTTTAAAGCAATTTTGGCTCTAGCTGCCGATAATTCTGGCTACGATACTTGTGTGAACATTAAGGGCACAGAAAGCCAAAGGCAGAAAACTGACAATACAGTTTGTGCTTAGACTACTAATAAGTAAGTGAATAATATGATTTTTCTAATTCCACATAATTGCTTGATCTCAAGGGGCCAAAAAAAAAAAAGTTCTGAATACATATTTTAGAAGCAATCCAATCTACGGTATTTAAATGCAAGCTTCGATTCAGTGAGATTTCACAGCAGATATTTTCACATTTTTTTAATAGTTTAAATAGCCTTTAACAAAACGGAGGTTATTCAGGATTCTCTAAGGTTTGAAAAGAAACATAGACTAAGTCTCTGTCACTGCTCATAGTCACTTTTTCTGTTTTGTCTGACAAATTATCATTTAAAGATATGTGAGAAGTCTAAATAAATAAATAAAAATTCCCTGAGTGCTGAAACAGTTTATGGGCATTTTGCTATTAGCTACAATAAGAGCAGAATCAGACCCTCAGAACTCACTGTGCTCTCAGTCTTATTTTTCTTTCTCTGAGAAATGCAACACAACACCCAGTGTTAAGATATTGGGACAATTTTTCACAAGCCACGTTCAGGCTACTTTATATTTTATAACACAAAGGAAAAAAAAAAGCGAAAAAAAGCCACTGAAACCACAAAACCCTTAAAAAAAAAAAAAAAAAAAAAAAAAAAAATATCTTCAAGATAATAAGAAAACAAACCCCCAAATCCTGTGGTCTGCAAAAAGAGACTATTTAATGAGTCTCTGTTTGTGTGTACGCACATGCATGTGTGCATATATTTATGATTGTGTAGATAATTATCATTAAAAATAGCTATGTTGGGTGTTTTTAATGCAGCCCTTTTCTTAACATCTCAGGCTTTGATCCTGCACTGAAATGCGTGCGGGCAAATTCCTACAGAGCCCTTTGGTACCTGAAGCACCTCGAATCAGCCTGCCAGTCTGGGCTGTCACAGCACTGACATAGGGACCAGGATGTGAATCTCCCACCCAACAAGGAGGAAAACAAAAATTCAGGGGAGAGGGGGAAGTTGAAAACATGTTGAGTGAGGGATTCAGGGTCAGCATCAGCTCCTGCGGCTGCTGCCCACGATCTCACAAGCATCTCGGCACAAACTGGGAAAGTCTTTTCAGAGGAGTAAAGCACACCCCTGCTAGTTTTAGATCACTTTCTTTTCTAATCACACTGACAAAAATCAACGCCAAACTCTGGAATTTATCTTCTATAAAATTATAGATACATCACTGATTGTTGGCTGCAGAGGATATGTCAATTCTTTCAGCAATTCAGTGTATAAATACACAACAGACAAAATTACTCTGGCAATTTGAGGTATTTTACTAAAATGGAAACAAAGCAACTGCAACAGACCATTAATGCAGGGCTCATGTTGCTTATTTTTAAAAATAAATGGCTTAAATAAATGTCTTTGCTCCTAAACAAATTTATTTTGCTTAGGAGAGTGTCACCCTTTAAAAGTATGGAGCTAGTAACTGTCTTTACTTAAATGCAAGTTATGTATATTAGTGCAGAACATATTCAGCTTTAAAATTCTCAGTGATCTTCCTTACATTTTGTATGTAATAAAAATTATCTTGCCCTGTAATGGCATAGTTATATAAAAAGAAAAGAAATGAAAAAAAAAAAAAAAAAAAACAAAAAAAAAAAAAAAAAAAAAAAAAAAAAAAAAAAAAAAAAAGGAAAGAAAATGAGGAAAGGAAAAAAGCCTTACTTAAAGATTTTCTGTGTTCAGGCTTTGGCTCTTTGGATTCAGTGTCTAAGTTATTCAGAAATTCGATGCTGGAGGATCTTCTGATTTTGAACTCCAAATTTCTTGATGTAATTCTCTGTTCTTTTGGCTGGGAAAAGAATATATATATATGTATATACATATGTATATGCTTTTAATAAAATTATTATTTGTAAGAATGAAGCAAGAGATTCCAGAATGCCAGTACAGAAGCTAACAGACACACACAGAGCAAGTGTGCAGGGAGTATATAATTTAAGGAAAGTGTAATGCAAAATTTGTCATATGGCAAAGCTTTTATGGCCCTGACAGACTGATCCTAATTTCTGAGATAAATTCCCATTTAAGTGAGGAAAACAAAAGGCTGCTTCTTTAGGCTTTAGGGACCAAAATTATTTCCACATTGCAGGCTACTTTCAAATGCTGGCAAAGAGGAAGGGTGTTTAAATTGCCTTTCTGGTTTAGATAGTTACAGTAAATATTCTTGCAAACACAATTACTTCAAACATCATTGCAAATTTGGGGTTGAATTCTGCTGGTTTAAGCTTAAGAAGTAGTCGGGGGGCTTTTCCTCTTATTCTAATTTACTGGCAGACAAAGTGAAAATGAGCAGGGAAAAGAAGAAAGGAAAAAAAAAAAAAAAGAATGAAAAAAAGGAGCCGCTGTTTTGGCTGAAGCCACATCTCTTCCCGTGGCATTTGGTCAGGTGAGACTCAGCCATCCCAACAGCCTGGAAAGCTGCCAGGTATCCACACTGGTTCAGAGTTTCAGGATTTAAATTGATGGCAGGGATGGAGTGGCCAGGAGTGGTGCGTGGTGACATCCTGTCCTGCGCACTCAGGAGCAGCCAGCCACGGGCCACTTGTGCCCCTCCAGCTGCTGTGGCTCTCTGCATGCTCAGGGCTGCTGATGCCACAGTATTACTGCAGCTACACTAAAAAATACATATCTATATATATATACACACACACATATATATACACACACATATACATATATACATACATACATATATATATATACATATATATAAAATCCGGTTTATTAGATGTTTAGTTGAATAATAAACCCAAAAAGATTTTTTTTTTTCCCTGAGTCTCCATGGAAAACTCCACCCCAAAATCTTTAGTTGGATATCAATATCCTCACACACCCAATGAAATGCACAATATGAAGACATACATCATCAGATCAAACTTTCCTTGGCTGATTATAGCCTCAGGGTAATAGAATGTTTGTAGCTCTTTAAGGAAACAGTAGCTGTGTTCAAATTAACCCTTTCAAAGAGGCTGCAGATTCCACTGCACAGAAACCTCTGAAAAATGCAACAAATGGGGATATTTTTCTCTCAACAGATTCTGCAGTGAACAAGGAAAGTCAGTGCCCTCAAAGAAAAAAAAAAAAAAAAAAAAAAAAAAAGAAAATATTCTTGGATCAGGCAGGAGGAAGATGTTTGGAATTTGTACTGAGAGTGGCAAAAAAGAAAGAAAAAGCTACAGCTGAAGCTGGTTTGGTAATTAAAAACTGTTTTAATAAAACGCAACCCTGCTTACTTCTAGCAGAAAACCCCCAGCCTTCCTGGGAGAATACCAGCAATCAGTTACAAAGGAATATTATTTGCTAGTGTTATTCTTGTGAATAAGTAATACAAAAATTCATAAAAGGCTCAAATGTATTAATAGTTCTATTGAAGATTATATACTGTAGGCTGCATAAACAGAAAATGCAAAAATTCATTAGTTATTAAGTGCTTGTGTGCTTTTACAACCCTCAGCAAGCCAGCGTCCTTGTTATTTCAGAAAAATAAATGTAGCGTTCCATTTCGAGGCAAGAATCAAATGACATTTTTGTGCAACAACCTTGTTTATCTGACATTTTTTAGTAGATTTGCATACATATTTTTATATCCTTCAGAGAAAGGAATGTCTAGCTAGCTGCTGACTGCCTAAAACCTGTAGAGATGCCTGAGCAAATGAAGTTGAAATTGCTACATCTTAATTAATAAAGGTAACAGCCAAAACAAATACATACCAATCTGTCAATTGCATTTTTGATAGCGTGGAACCAATCCAATATGATAAAGTCCATATCCGACTGGAGGAGGAACTCATTTCCTGACACTGTTGTGATCTGGGGAGGGCATGGGAACACACAGGTGAGTAAAGCACACACCAGACAGATGATTTTCCTTTATTTTCCCTCCCATTCCCCCCAAATGCTTGTCCTTTCTGCAGAGATTTGTCTGCTGGAATGCTGAGTTACCGAGAGTTCTGAACCTCTGTCTGAAAACAGTTTTGAATATGTCACAACAAACGAGATATTGTCTCAGCAGTGCAACCACCGAGCACAAAGAGTGCAGAAATAATGGGTGTGTGACAAAAGTTAAGAAAAGCCAGGAAACTCAGTGTAACAAGACACAGTTCAAGTGAAATCAAAACACTCTGAAAAGAAGTGAATGCTTCATAAAAATTCCTGTCATTTGCCGTTTCCATTTCTGTTTTACTGGTATTGGTTTTTATATCTGGCACCTCCATTCTTGAATTTGGACATTCATTATTTACCTGTGATTCTCCAGCCCACTTCCAAACATTTTGGTAAAATTAATAATGTCACTCTTTCACATTAAAAAAAGAAATTATCATCAAAGATGGCTGCAGCAGAGTAATTAGGAGCCCATTTATCATGAAAAAAAAAATCCCCAGTTTGTCTGAATAGAAGTCGATTTACATTTTTGACCCACTCACTGGGAATATTTATCAAAAGAATATTCAATCCCCTGATAATGCTGTTTCACTGCCTAACCTAATATTTGGTTGAAATATGTATGTATATGCTGTTGGTCTGAACTTTTGTAAACCACTGGGATTATAATGATACATAAGTTTTTTTATTTCACATACATACATACATACATATATATATATGCCTGGATGGATATATGTATGTATGTATTTCACCAGGTATTTCACACAACAGGTTGAAGCAACCATTTCACAAAATGGCAAAACTGAGGCCCAGAGCTGTGCAGTGCTTTATCCCAGTATTATTCCATAAATTCCTGGTGAACGTGGCCACAGAGCATCATCTGGGCACAACAACTTTCTGTGTTTGCAGACAAGTCAACTAAGGGCTACATCATCAGCACATTTTGGAAGGGGCAGGACCTCATTCTGCCCATGCTCCAAAAAAGCTCAGCTCCTGCCAGCTCTAGAACCAAAGTTTTATCTTTTTTTGCTGTTGTTAAGAGCTGCTTGTACAAAATTTGGTGGTATCCAGGCATGGAAATGGAAATGGAACGCTTAGGTCTCAATGTTTAGTTTGAATGTTGGAATGTTCACCAGAACATGGGATTACTCAGCACCAAAACCTTTTCAGGTATTTTTAGGGGAATGTCTGAGCATAGTGGACAATAAGGATTTCCTTCTGACCAAGTTTTGGGAAAAAGCAAAGCAAAGCTCTTATGACCTGGCACAGTTTAATTACATAAATACACTGACATGAAGTGCTACTGTTTTTTCCTGCATCTCCCCCATGACAAGAGTTTTCACTAAAGTAAAAAAGAAACAGCAGATCTTTACCAGCCTGGGTACTCCCAGCATGTTCCTTGAAACTGAAATAATACCAGGAAAAAGAAAACCCAAACCAAAAAACAACAGCCTAATGTCGCATTAATTGTCCTATAACCCTCCCTTTATTGAGGAAATGCCTGTAAGGAAGGTTTCCAAAGTCATCAGCATTAAGGAAAATCCCATCAGTGCAGCTCCAGCGGAGACATCCTGTGGGAGTGCTGCTGAGAATGTGGGAATGGTCCCCTGGTGTGGGCTCGGGGCTGCCTGGCTGCAGATGTTCATCCCATCCCCTCTGCACCCATCGGGAGCCACTCCAGGCACCCCACTGCCCCCCAAGCCCTAGGGAGAGTTATTTATGGGGGAAATCTCAATTCCCTCACTAATCCATGGCCATATCGTTAATCACCACTGGCACACTCACCCTGTCCTTCACCAAAAGGAAACAAAAAGCCCAAATTCAGCCTAAGGTGAGCAGTACAAAGAGCTGACCTCCACTTCTGTGCCTAGCTCACATGGCAAGGTTCGGGTTCAAAATATATGATATATCACAATTTATTAATGTATACATGCAGATATGAATTAGACTAAACACAGGCAACAATTCAATCTAATGCCTCTCTCCCAGTATAAACAAATCATTATTAAAATTATAAAATGGAATAATATTTTCAAAGTAAGAGCAACATATGTAATTAGATTTACTGTATTTTGAAGGCTTAAAAAGGACACAACATAGTTCAGCCTTCCGTTCAGTAAATTCAGGCTTTATTAAAATACAAGTATTCAGCACTGCATAAATATTTGCACTGTATGATATGCAAAAGAGATACTCCATTGCTAACAAGACCAAAGCAAAATACATGTTGAAAGTTTCTTTGTCTTGAATGTGTTATTTTGATAATCATATATTATCAGTGTTTTATGAGCAAATCTGTAAAAACAGATCATAGAATGGAGGGAAGAGAATTCTTTTAAAATATACTTTCTGTAAGATATAGTTCAAGTCCTTTTCTTTCTTTCCTCAGACTAATCTTCGGAGTAACAAGACAGTTTCAAGAAGACTGCTACTGCTCTCTACAGTTTAAATGCATCCACTCCTTAATTACAGTCAGTAATTGACTTTGTTCTGCTCCATTCCAGTCATTCACAGGCAAGCAGTTCCAAAGGCTTTGGCTGGTAAATCCCATTTAATGTGCAGGTTTTCTATCCCACTTTTATATATTACCTCCTTAGGATTTCTGATAAATGACTCTTGGAAAGGATTGCTAAACCATATTTGCACTTTGAACAATCAAATTTTCAACACCCTTGGGAAAAGACATCAGTAAAGAATGCTGGTTTTGTGATTGAACAATTTATGATCACAGCCCTAAATGATGTATAACTAACAACAAGCAGAAATTGTTCAATATTAAGGCCTGTTAACACACTGTCCCCATGTCAGGCACTGCTGAAATAAACAGAGGGGCTGGGGAAATAAATGAAATACAAATCTGGGGGGGAAAAATATAAAATGAAGTGCTCTATCCAGAGCTGCCAGACTCCATTGTGCCAGGTACTTCACTTATCTAAATATCTCTCAAAATCCCTCTCTCTGTGCCATCATTTTTGCAAAGGCTATGCTCTAGAATTAGCAGTACCTTACCAGGCAGAATGCTGCTGCTGCTGTCAGCAATAAACACCCACACTGAGGATTGACAACTGGCATTAACCCTCTGGTTTGCCATGCCCTTCAGGTTGGGGATAGGAGAGCCAGGGTGCCTGAATTCCCTCTGTCTTGCTACAGCACCACAGAAAAAAAAAAAAAAAAAAAAATTACTTCAAAGCCTGAATCCACTCACATGGCAGTTTTGCAGCAAGCTGTAGCACAGCCCTGCTGTTAAGCATTGATCCTCAGAAAATATCATCTCACCACAGGTAAACGTGTGCTAAATTCAATGCACTGCTGGGCTGCCAACACGGTGTGGGAAGTGGGGAGGGAGGCAGGTGTGAAACACTTCCTGGTATTCTATTTGTGGCTTATTAATGGTTTCTCTTGTCACTTTATAAAGCTGCAAATGGAGGGTTGAGCTTCTTTTGCATGTCACCATAATGATGCACCAAGGTGGTGTACAACGAGATCCTATGTTATTAAACAGAAATGTACCCTTTTAGCTCCACAAAATACAGGACAGTGTGTCTAATTAATGCCATTTTATAATATACAAATATACCTTGGAAGATACCCAGGATCAACAGTTTTTTAAAAAATGTTACAAATTATGTAGTTTTCCTGTGCTAGGGTATGCCCTGGGACATACCACTGTGTCAGGACTTCCAAACCCTTACAGATCACCCTTCAGAGCTTGTCTCACAGACTTTCCTTTTACAGTGTATCCATGCCAATGGAAAACAGGAGGTAAAAGAGCCACGGAAGAAGATCAGGGTCTTCTGTCCATTGTTTTCCTGCAAAGTTTGGTTTGGGGACTATGGTCACCACTGTGAAAAACATCTCCTTCCTGGTATCCCTCTAGTTCTTTACCAGTATACAGATGTTCTTGCATTTATTTTAGCTGCAGAACAGGGATAGCAGGAATTCCAGCAATCCTACTGATAGACACCCTATGGAGATATGGGGAAGGGCGATAAATTCACACAGCAAAACAAAAATCCAAACCCCTCTTATTGATTCACCCACTTCAAAGTGTACTTATGCATCTCTGGCGGCCACAACTATTATTTGCAGTGATTAACTATTTTCAGACAATGCCAAGAACAAATCTTAATACAGGAAGTGAGGAATTCTGTGGGGAAGGAGAAATGCAGCAAAACCATTTAGTGTGTGCTGTGCAACAAGAAAAATGGAGCAGAGTGAGCAGCCTGGGAAGTGTATGGCTCATGTATAGCTCATCTATGAACACTAAAAAAGCATGTCACAGCTCTTAATTCAGCCAAATACTGAAAGAAGCCAATGTTCAACTCACCCTGAAACTGGGACATCCAGAAAAACTGCTGGACTATCGAGGTGAAGCTTCATATAACCAATTCCAATGTTCAGTGTTGGATTATTGGCTGCTTTTGGACCGTGGAAACTTCAGCAGTTGCTAATCCAGTGCAAGATTCAGTGCAGAAAACAGAAATTTTTATGCCACCTGGGACTCACACAGCTTGTGGTGAACACTAAGTGATTTAAACTTGGATTGACAGATACCTCTGCGTGCAGAAATTCAATAAAATGTGTTCCTCTTGTTGCACTGTGCATTGGGATTGCTGCCCTTGATATGTGTAGGAAAAAAAGGAAATGTGAGTTGCTGGAGCATTGCTAGCTCCAAAGTTAACACTCTTCCCCCTTCCCACTGCTCCCTTCATCTCACCTTGCTCTCTCACAAAGTGGTGGATTTTTTTCTGATCATGTTAATCAACCTGATTCCTTATAATGAAGAGAAATCTAGATTTTTCTCCCTGTTTTCCTAAGAGATTTTTCAGGATGGGCTCTATCCATGAAACTCAGGACACCCCATTTGCCATCTGCATGGCAGCCACCAGGGCTGGGCCAAGGAAGTTGTGAAAAGAGTCAAGAAGAAAGAAAAAAAATAAAGGGAGAAAAAAAGAAAAAAAAGGATATTGGGAATTTTCTCTCTCTAAATATTCATTTAAAAAATCATTACAGTATAATAAAAATTGAGAATAAATGCATCAACCCTGGATACTCTTGTGTCCACACCCCCAGTAGAAGCAGAATTAATTAAAGTTGGGAGACACTATGCTCCTTAGTGGTTTAATTAGCTGGATTTGAATTAAAGTGGGACAGAGCCATGCAAGTTTTTAAAAACATGTCAAAAGTCTAACTGCATTTCTGGAAGTTGATCTTAAATTCTTTCTTTTTCTTAAATCCAGTCTCTTGGTCATGTTTATGCTGAATGAGTGAGCAGCCGAGGGGATAAATAAAATATCTCTGTGTGCTGTACCATAGTGAGCTGAGTCTAATATTAAAAAATGGAAACAAAAGAAAACAAAAGGCTCACTCTCAAGCTGGGCTATATTGTACAGCATCACGTATCCATTCCAGGAGCCAGCCTATCAAACAGAGGTAGTCATGGCTATGCTAATAGTTAAATTACTTAAAGGACTCTAAGATGTTTATGACTACCAAAGAAATTTCATTATCAAGCAGATTGTCTGTCTCATGTTACAGTCTGGCTTCACCCATCTCGCAGTCCTTTGGATGTCGAGCAAAGTTAACATTGAAGTGATGGGGAAATATCAGCTTGAGAGAAAAGGTCTTCAACCAATCTTTCAAAAAAAAATGATATTTGTTAAAAAATTTGGTGAGAAAGTATCTGCCTTGTGTTCCCAATGTTGCTAGATGTTAAGTAAATATATGCTGATTGCAAAAAAGTTGCTTTGGCAACTCTCTTATTAAAATGCATTTGTAACCCCCATCTGTCATGAAAGTTTTGAAAAGTTTGTTTACTTTGGAGAGCCGCCTTATCCAGGGTTACCCCGGCATACAATGATAGCAGTCTTCAGAAGTTGTGTGAGGAACAAGCCACTAGGGATCCATTTTTGTTTTAATTGGCACACACAAACACTTTTCTGGTCTGTCAAAAAGATCAAGCTAATATGCATGGCGGGTGTTATATTCTCAGCTTTTGGGAGCAGTAAAGCTCCCTTTATTTAAGTAATTTAAATGATAGACTGCAAAAACTTTGCAAGTCAGAAAAATGTTTTATACTTTCTTTGGGAATATTTGTTTTAGGCAACAGAAAATGTTCTACATATCTAAAGATGTTAAACCTTATGTTTTAATTACCCTGGTTTTTTCTGATTCTGTAAAAATGACTGCGAAAACTAAGGATTGCAAAGAGGCAACAAACAGATCCTGTGTTTTCACAACTTCTGCAATATTAGAATTTGTAAGACTGAATACTGCCAGATGTTTATAGGTTATGTCCTAAGCTCTGTTGCCTTGTGGTGTGACTGCTTTGCACATCCACTCTCTGGGAACCTTTGTGGGGTCCTCATATCAATGTAACCTCCTTACATACAATGAGCTGCTTCTTAGTGAAAATTCACTGATGCTGGCATGATACACATCAATGGCTCAAAAATGCATTGAGCTGTCTCAGATTTGGGGGTCAAACTTCCAAGAAACAATAAATTTCAAAATAAAACTATATTGTACCAGTGGAAATGAAAAAACTTTTTTTCATGGTAGATTTCTGAGATTGAATCCTTCAACATAATTTAGCAATAAAATAACTAACTCTGTGATGGTTAAGAAGGAATAAATTTTGAACCTAAAGTTTCCCTTCTTCTGTGCCTCATATTAAATGCCAGTTTCTCTTGAAAAAATTGCATTAATACTAACTAGGTGAGAACCTTCACTCTGCATTATGAGACAAGACTTTTCCATTCCTTCCTGGCTGTGATGAATCTCAGATGCAGAAGAACTGATTTTTATCACTTGTAAGGGAAATATTGAACCAAGAGGAGGTCACAATTTAAGCTCATTAAGCCCTGAAAGAACAAAACTCCTTTTTGAAGTGGAGCTCAGGCTGGGGATCCAAGAGCTTCTCTGGAGGGAAGGGAAGGGCCAAGGGTACTGGGATGCTTGCACTGATTTCAAGGAACAACTTCTCATTCTCCTTTCTCTACCCACCAGTCCAGGTCTAGCTTTTTGCTGCCTTGGAGGAGTGTGAGGAGAAAGCACATGATGTTTGAGCAAGGGAAAAGGTAAGAAAGAGCAAATAATCTCTGCTAAACATCCAGAGAACATCCTGGGAAGTATTTCCTGTTGATCTGCTACACCAGTAATACGCCCTGTGATAGACAGTTGAAATACAGGGATCAGCCTCTGAAAAACAGGGGTTTCCTTCAGAGGATAAAGAGAAGAAAGGGAAATGTGAGACAGGCAGCAGATGACCCTCCTGGATGTCAGCCACTTGTGTGCAGCCTGCCGTGTCCCCCCTGCCCGTGCTGCCCTCTGCTCCAGCCCCACAGACACTCTGCCCACGGAGCAGGAGGGATGGAATTCTGACAGCCTTTGAGCCAAACTCAGAGGAGATGGGAGTCACCACACTGGGGACGAGAGAAAGAAGCACAACCACAACTGGTAAAAGCAAGAGATAATAATTAAGACACAATTCAGTCGTGTCTGTGCATAGTGGAAAGTCAGGGAATAGAAAATTGCACATTTTGTCCAGGGATGAAGACTGAAGGCAGTACATGAATATCTACTACAAGCTACTTTTCTCCTTGGGGTAATATTTTAATATTATTGCCTTTGCAATCTGAAGCCATATATTACACAGCCACACACAGAGATATTGGCAATGGTTTCTCAGAGAAGTCCTGTCTTTCTTCGCTTTACCAGCTGGACAATACCTAGTGATGAATGGTTCTCCTGTCCAATTTTATATGCATGTTACAACACTTTATGATGTATGTGAGTGAGACTCAACGTGATAAGTCCTTGTAACAAACAAAAATATCAAAGGGAGAATGAATGCTCTGCTTTCAGTGCAGATGAAGATATATATTTAAAATATATATGTGCTGGGTGTAAAGATTTCATTTTGTTGACTCTTATTTTAGCCAAAAATTTATTCATCAGTAGCAGAGCATTTCACAGCTACATTATTTGCAGAAAGAAGCCAGAACTGGCTCTTAGTATTTCATTTGCTGGTGCATATCTCCTATTAATGAATGCTGAGATTGCACAATAAGGAAAAAGAGATGATGCTATAAGTGTCTTTATACTTATAGTAACGTATTTGGCTGTGATTATAAGTGTTTGTAAAACTTTCAAGAATCGTTCCTTGTCTACTTACACTAATGAGAACACCTGTTAAGTTTAGAGCTGCACAGGCTTATTTGCATTGAATTCAGGTTTCTGCATACTGTACATCACTTTTTGAAACAATTAGATGTTTACAGAGAAATATAGCTAAAAGAAGAAGAGCAGCTTGAATGCCCTCCAGCCCAAGTCAACGCTAATCCTGGTTTGTGTGAAAAGCAGAAACCTGCTGAATTATAATACTGACACAAATTCAGTGAGCAGTGAACAAAAGTGTACCTGCAAATCCTCTGATAGCAGATGTTTCTTGTGGGGATTGCTACCTGCTGTTGAATAAAGCATCTCTTAGAGATGAAACAGCACTACTGAATGGGATTTTCATTGTTTATTTACCATTTTCTTTTCATTCTGATAGTTTCTTTCCTCTCTCTTTTTTTTTTTTTTTTTCTTTTTTTTCCTGATGACTCAAAACCTGTGTACTGAGCATGTAGAACATGTGGTCATTTTCCAAAATAGCTGCATACATAATTTTACTGACTTGCCAAAAGCCAATACAGAAAGACAAGATTCTTCCTACTGCTCGAGATCCAAAACACCATTTCTACAGCAGAGGGTTCTGTGGCCTGGGGCAAGGAGGCAGGAGGTCCCTTTCTATAAAAACAGGTCTGCTGAAGGGTAAGTGCAATATCCTGCTGCGACACAGCCATGACAGCTATTGTTTAATAACAAAGTACAACATCAAAGTTGGTCCATGATCTGTACGTACACTCCACCAGCTGTGTCAAGTTCCTGAGAGGTGCAGGCAGGAAAATATACTGGTTATTATATCTCCTTGCATGCAGGGAGCAAACAATGCAGAACATCTTGGGTTTGCCTCTTTCCATCTTTATTTGTATGTAAGTATCAGGAAAAGCTAAGCAGGATGAAAGATGTTTTGAATAAGGCTATTGCATCCATTCAAGAAAACAAACAATTCCAGCTACAGCAACTGGAAAGATTTCTATTTTAAAAAGTTATTAATAAAAATGATGCTGATGAGATTTAGGAGAAAGATGGATGAATTTTGTAACATAACTAAATTTCAGTTTCTGAGGAGTCGTAACCTAGTTAGAAAGTTTTAATGGGTAATACAGGTCTTTACTGAGAACAGAAGAATATGGATTTTTCAAAACACAAAATCATTGAATGGTGTGGGTTTGAAGGGAGATTAAAATAATTCCATTCCAAATCCCCTGCTATGAGCAGGGGCACCTTCCACTAGAGCAGGTTGTTTAGAGCTCCATCCAGCCTGGTCCTGAACACTTCCAGGGGTAGGGTATCAACAGAATTCCCAAAAGACCTGTAGATTATGAACCTCTCTTATCCACTTCTGATACTTGTTTCATCTGGGAATGATGTCATATTAAGCATCACAACACAAATAGTATGGAGACAGTTTTAAATTAAAGCATAATATCATCTAACTTTTAAAATTAAAGATTCCTGTATTCTGAAAAAAAAAAAAAAAAAGTATCTCTTTATGTCTCCAAATCCCTTTCATAGTCTCAGACCAGTTTTCAAGTGTTGGAGGTTCCTTGGATTTTTTTATTTGGACATTCTGGAACTGCACTGACAGCACTGGAACTGCACTGGCCTTTAAATTTATCAGCTGCTCTATGTGGTACTGTAGTAATGACAGCAGGTTACTCAAAATGTTATTTAAAAATATCACATAACCAAAATATTAAATCCCTCTCCACCATAGGTGTCTAAGGAGAGCTTTTCTAGGAAGAGGGAATATAAGTCAGAACTCAGGGAATTTCTTACAATAACTGATTTTGGTCAGCCAGAGGTCATTGGGTGAAAACCTACAGAAACATTTGACTGTGTAGCTCACAAGCAAGAGAACCTACTCGGATTAATTCTACAATTTTAAGAAATACTGTGAAATTGGAAAAAAAAAAAAACCTACAAGAAACACATACCTCCTCTCTAGGTCTGAGTTTCTGGTATGCACTGGGCTATACCAAACACCAAATATTAAAAGGAAATAAATTATTTTTTAAATATCTACAGTTTTTGCAAGTATCAGATTTTTTTAATCATGTAGACATTTCTCATGTATTAGAACATGATTTACACTTTGACATCTGTCAGTCAAGCTTCTGGCTATCACACTGGACAATCTGGAGGGGCACATCACAACATGATGTAGCATGCAGAAAATCTGAAAAACTCCACTTTTCCAAAATAAAAATCATATCTTCTAATTTTAAGTAGAGAGAATGATTGCAAAATATTTGGCCATCAAGACTGTAAAGATTGAGGTTGGGTAATCAATAACGCTTGTGGTTGAATTACCCACTGATAAAAAGTAATTTCCTGCTATCCTTGAGGGGAATTGGGAAGTGGATTTGGAGAATTTGGCAGACTCTCTCTCTTTTCTAAATATGCTGTGTCTAAAAGACTGATATTCTTTCCTAGTGCAAGCTTTGGGATGATGCAGTATAGGAGAATGCAGGTTTGGGATGACAGTTCATTCAGGAACTTTGGATTCTGAATATAAGAGAATCTAAAAACACACAAAATTGTCAAGGCCAGGAATGTCTGGGTATTTGGGGTTCAGCTCTTCTTGCCATAATCATGAGGCCATAATTATCTGAATCCCTTCAACACCATTATTTTTGCCCCATATCTTGTCATTAATAAATGCACAGTACACAAGGCAAGGAAATGGAGTGGTTTAAAACACATTATGGCCTCCTTGTCCAAAGCAGCACCCCAAATTGCAAACCAAGAAGGGCCATAACCAGGACATCTCCCCACAGGCCCCTGACACACCTGTTCCTTGCACTGCTCACCAAGCTGTCAGAAATTCTGGGTGCATTATCACTCTCCCCAAACTCAGCAGCACCTGACAACTCAAAAGAACATCCAGCCAGTAACATGGACCTTAAATTGTGAGGCAAAAGAGAAAGTCTTAAGGAAACTGGAATTTAAGACCTGAGTTTCTACAAGTGTTATGTTTCCCTGTCTTATAATCCATGACCTAACCCTTGCACTGTTCTGCTGCCACTCAGATAATAAAGAATGCTATCAGATTCTTGGTTCTGACAAAGGAAACCCATGAGCTACTTCCCAGAGATCTGGGGTACTAACTCATTAAACCAGAGCAGGGAGAGCTGACTCTATTACTCGTGTCTATGAGCAGAGACATGTGAGTGAGTTTGAACTATAAACAGAACCAATTACATTAACATTTCCCAACGCTTTCAAGATTCAGACTAGAAGCTTTTATTTGTTTCGCAAAAACCGTGATCCGCTATGCTAATAAGTCTAAAAATTGATTAAAAGAAAAACATTCAAAGCAGAACCTGGCAGTAGAGCTTCTTATGTGCTTCCCTTTCATCTGCTGGAGCATGGTAGCCCTGATTCAGCAAGGTACTTCATTAAGCAATAGGCAACGTGCAGAATCTGAGTGCTTGAGCTGTTTGCAGTCACAAGAGTGAAATGAGCAAATCAGCCCGAGCGAAAAATAGCAGAAAAGTTATATTTATTCACAGAGTGAATATTTCAGGGAACAAAAGATATGTTAGTGACAGTCAGTAAGAGCTGCATGTAAATTAACAGCAGAACCACAAGCAACAAAGTTAGCTGTCATTTGTAAGCCTAACAGCAAAAGAAAGCTGCACCTTCCAGCCCAACTGAGAGGAGACAATACCTCATCAAGGAATTAGAGGGGGGAAAAACCAAAAAATAATTACAAAAAACCCCACCACTTATTGGTTTCTTCATTAATAGGGGCAAACCCACACTAGTAACCTTATAAACCTACTTGGAGAACACAGTACCAGTAAAGATGTGATTTTTTTTTTTTTAACTTTGGTTATATTAGTAAAAAACACAGCCAGATTACCATGAAAATAATGAGGCAAAAATAATAACTTGATAAGAAATTGTACCTAGCTTTCAGCTAAACTCTTATTGCCAACAATCCCCACAACTCACTCCTTCCTTTCTGAGAACAGATGAACTGATTCTCTATCACAGCCAAGCTCATAATGTCTGAGATTAACTAGAAGTCACTCACTTAGAGAATGACCTTACAAAGAATTAAGCCATAAATTAGATACTGCCAGAACTTGAGAAATAAAAGAAGAAAAAAACTGCTGAGAGTTTTTAGGTGTTGAGAAATTCAATTATACCATTTCATCTCCTATTGAAATGCAAACCCACAGGCTGAAAGCACAGAAGCACACCATAGCTAAACCAGGTAGTGAGAAATCCTGAAATAGGGGAATATTTATCAAACCCCTCACTTAACAAAGAAGGGGCAGAGATAACCATGTTATTTGGAAAGCTGCTTTTATCGACGGCGGGAACAGGATCTCAGTTTCACGCTTAGCTCCGAACGATAACTCATTCCCGGTTCTCGCTGCTTTTGCTCGATGACAGGTCATTCACCTCACTACTGTCATGTGTTACAAAAATTAGCAACCAAGCAAATGAATCTAGAGCAGATCCTGTGTTTGAACTTGCTCATTTGCCTCCATGCGCTATTTCCTACTAGAAACCCGTTTGCTGCATCACAGGACCAACTTCACAGCCGACACGGAGCAAGAGAGCAGGAGAACCTTGTGAATTTTCCCAATGTATCAGACTTACAGAAACACCTGTGCTAAATAACTTTGTGCTGAGCTACTGTGAAAAGCTGCAGTGCTAAATAGCAATCACAGTTTCTGATTTTTCACTGAGCTGGTTACTCTTCTGCTAGAGTCCTCTGAGCTGTCATGTGGGGCGTGAATGGTCCCCATTTTAATCTGATTGCCTTTCTCGTTATTGAAATTGTTAAAGTCATAATTTTTTTTTATTTATCTTGAAGTATCATTATGTCAATACAATGGGACTTGAGTAGCAGCTGATAAAGTTGAAAAAAATCCATTTATAAATGCCTTTCATTTCTGAATTGAAACTGTTCATTCACTGACTGCTTTAAGATAAGAGGAGTTGCAGAAAATATGAGGATTTGATTGGACACAAGTTTAAAAATGTTATTTCTCTTTAAAAATATCCCAAATACAGCATGTAAAGATATGAGTACTTTAAAATTAAATAAAGTTAAAAGGTTGCTGCTGATCCATCCCTTATTAAGGACTGCAGCATTTCTGTAAGGAACAGCTCTGATTTACATTTTACAGGGAAACAATGCCCTTAAATCTATGCAAGCATTTAAAAAAGGTACATTTGCATGGATGCAGAGCTCATTATAGGCATTAAGCGTGTTAATGATAAGATGGAAAACTTGTTCAAACAAATTATTGACTCTGGTATTGAAGATTGGAGAGATACCTGCAAGCAGGTAGGGAAAGTCACAAATAGGTTTATTCAAGGAATTTCTCACCTGGTGCTTCCCAAAGTGGTAGATAGCAACAGTCCCAGGTCTGGGAGCAAAGATCAAATACCTGCACATCCCTTCACACCTCGGGGGAAGAGGAAGGTAAAGGTGACACTGTGCTGTTACTCATGACAAGATAAAAAAAAGGATTCACCTGTCATGTCTTTAACCTCTTCACATGTGTTTGCTGCCTACACAAACCACTCTGCAGCTCTTGAGTTGCAAGAGAAGTCCAGGAAAATAGGAACTGAGCTGTTGCTAATATTGATCTATCTTTAGTGATGTCTCCATCATCATGAGTGGAGACTGGAGATACATGTAGATGCTCCACTCAAGCTGGAGTGAGCCTAAACCAGCCAAAACCTTTGGAAGCTGGAAGAGAGGGGAAAAAAAAAAAAAAAAAAAAAAAAAAATTTACCACTGCTGCTTTCAACCAAAATTTTAAGCAATTTCTGAATTTCCCCAGGCTCCAGGCAAGCGTGCACAGCTCATGGTATTTAAATGAACCTCCCACAACATTTTGTGGCAACATGGTATTTTGTGGGAGCGAATGCAAAACACAGCAGCAGCACCACTGTAAACTTTGAAACGTTTCAGAGAATATCAAGCCCCAATTGCGCTGCCAATATAGTTTTAAGTGCAATGTAGAGAGTTAAATTATGCAAGCAACCGTTTCTCACACAAGTAGTTCCAATGGTTTCAGACAAGGGCGATATCTGTGATCAAAAGAGGATGCTCAAAAAGTATAATAAAGAGTATTTTCCAGTGCAAAGGAGGTTACAACACCCAGACTCGTGTTTAGGTAGGTTTGCCTGTGCTCTCACGATTCTCATTACCTACATGAACTGTGTTTCAAATCTATAATTCATGTAAAGTGAGAATTTCAGTGTTTTTCTTTCACTAAACAGCCTATTGTGAATGGCTCCAGGACAACTCCCCCAGCCAGGTAATTTAAACTGCAGAAAAGATAGGCAGAGACATTTTTTCTACAAGGTCCCAAGGTGGCTTTCAATTCAGAAAAACAATTGACTGATGTTTCTCTGTTTGCTGCCAGGAAGCTCAATGTAGTATTTCTAGGGCTTTTTCTCTACTCTACCCAACATGTGGGCTCAGTGTCAAGCTGTGAGTTTGTAAATCTTTTTCAGCACTTACCAGAGCTCAACATGAATTATGGTATTGCCAAATCTGCTTTATGCAGCTTTTTTTACATGAGAAGAAAATGTACAATTTTATGGTCAAAAAGAAACATTGACATGCTTGCAGTGGGAAAATGCAGTCAGTTGGGATTAAACCCCAGGAAAAAATATTTCCCCCCCAGCCCTGCTTCTTTACTGTCTTCAAACTTTGGAAACTTCTGGGCTGTTGAGCTTTACTTGGTACACGTGTTTTTTCTCTGTACCTTTATTAACTATGTTAGCTAAGATTTTATTAACTAAGACTTTATTAACTAAGCTTTGATTAACTTAATGCTTATTGGAAAAATCCCTGCTAGTTTTGTGGATGATTCGCCCTAAAACATGTGTTTTTTTTTTTTTTAATAAAATACCTTCCTTTTTGTTGAGGAACAGTTAGCCCAGGAGGTAAATCAGCCCTTTTGTTGAGGGCTAATAAACTTTGTGCGTGTGCATGTGTGTGCGTGTCTGAGTGACTTAATACCATTATAATAATATTATATGGCAGGCAAAAATATAATGAAAATGATAATTTGCCAAAAAGATTTAAAAAACACTGAGGTGTTACCTATCAAAAGTTCTCCTTCTGTCTATGATACAGCACAGATTGCAATCGTGACAGTAAATCTGGTGCTATTGTTAATGCCATGGCACTTTGGTTTTTGGCTTGCTTCAGTCCAATCTGTGACATGCTTGTGAATATCTTTCTTCTGTTCTGTCTGTATGGCATATGGATTTCTGGGATACAACGTCAGACCTATCCACATAACAAGTGTTCAGAGCACCTTATCATTTTAAAAAGCCAATTACTCAAAAAGACAAATGTGAAATGTTTCACATTTAATGATGAGCAAATCTGCAAAACAAATGCAATTTTGCTTCATTTGAAAAAGTTTAGTTTAACTGTAAATATTGCAATGGAGTCCCTAGCAATACACACCACGGGTAGGGACAGGCTCATTTTATGCATATTGTACATCATCACTGTCACTTAAATCTGCAAGATTTTCCATGCTAAGTTGTTTTAAATAAATAGAAAGAAATGAGATACAAAAGAGTGAAATATATGCTTCTGAATAGACTGTAAAAATGTCACTGCTAGCACTGAGCATTGGACACTTAAAAAAAAAATATTTTGAAAGTCTCTCCCAAAAAAACGAAAACTGCATATGTCTACAGAGGTAAAGGTCAGTAATGAAACAATTAACAGCAAAAATACCAATCCATTTTTTAGAAATATTTGTCAATATATAAAGAATGTTTTGTACTGCACAGAAGTGCTCAATTAATCCTGGTTTAGTGGCCGTATGTCAGATTCCCAGACTGAAATGATGTCAGCTGAAGAACTTAAATACACACAGGTTCAAAAGCAACATTGTTTATAGACTTCAGGACAGCAGAAATTGCTGCTTTTTGCTACAGTACTAATACAGCTCATGATTCAATTAAATTCTTAAAAAGGTGCATAACATACCTGCTGGACCACTGCTTTAAAATACAGTGCAGTAGATTATTTTTTTTTAAAACAAGCTATAGGTGTATAAATTTGCCTCCATGTCTGAAAAATCTATAGGCACACACAGACCTGCCAGTGCTACAGATAATTTAATGCTTGTCAGTTATCCAAATTATAGGTACTGAGCACCAGGGAAGAAATTAAAATGGTTATTGTTAATATTGGAGCATATTGGGCTAAAAGGCAGGGAGAACAGTGATATCAGTGGGAGTATTTGACTCAGCAAGGCAAATGGATTTATGTACAATATTTAAAATACATGGGAAACACATAAACAGATTTTTAATATTGGAAATTTTTGTGAGTAATTTGATTTTTAAACCCCTTGCACTAAACTGAGAACATTAGTAACAAAATACTATAGAACATGGGAAACTGAATGCAGCTGGCACTGGTAATTTTAGAAGAAACTAATCTTGGTATTTATAACATCATGTAGCAAGCGGAACAGTTTTACCCGGCTGGGAATGTTGAAATACAAAAAAGTTCACCTTTCAGCTATTGTGTTTTAGTTCTACTGTACTAGGAAAAAAAAAAAAAATCAGAAATCAGCTGTTGCAGTGCAAATATTAAGAAAGTTTATTATGATATATAACCACTGAGATACCTTTTTTTAACTGCCTGTACATGTATTGTATTGTTATATTAAATTTTTGTAATACAGCTCAGGGACTTTATATGTACAGCAGAAAAATCAGTTCATAAATTACATTTAGAAAGCCAGAAAATATGCTGAGCTACAACATTAGATAAGAACCTTGTTTTAAGTGCATTTCTTTTAGTGTTTTTTTAAGCTTTTGATTTAGGTTTTGATGTTTTTACCTGTAGAATGCCAGATATAATGAACAAATAACTAAAACATAAAAAGGGTATTTCTCCCTTAATCCTGTAAATAGCTGTAATAAAAGTTTCCCCAAATATTTTTTGCTATTGCTGCACATCAATGAGCATAAGTATACATATAAACCTATAAGAGAATGTAATTGAGCTCACAGTTTCCTTATGATATTTAGTTTCTACAATTTTGGATTGTAAGGAAAAAATAAACATCCATAAAACATAACACACCAAGCCACTTCATAAATTAAGCTGTATAATGTATTTAAATCCAAGTGATTTACATCAGAGGTTAATTTTTACCAGCATCTTTAACATTTAGGAGTAATGAAGACAGAGGAATAGATGGTTTTAAAATGTAGGACTTGACTAAGTGCAGAGATGTGAATTTGCAGGGAGCTGTGCAGGCTTTTAGCCTGCTTTTATAGTACGTGTTTTTGTTTTTCTGCTTCTCCCTTGCACACCCACTCACCAACTTCAGTGCTGCGCTGCAGATTTGAATGAAGTGAAAAGCTCAATGGGTAATTGTCAAAATACTTTCATTTCTCCCACTTTCACACAAGAACCAAATAAAGCCAGGAGAGTCTCCCGCTTCCCACAAACACCCAGAAATCGGCAGCATTCCACCTGGAGCTACCAAAGAGCACAGCTGAACCTCCCAGATCACAATCTCCCTTTTTTTTTTTTTTTTTTTTTTTTTTTTTTTTAAATCACAGAAATACACCTTGAAAGCAAAGGCATTTCTCTCGAGTTTCGGGAGCTGATATCAAAACTGCGCACCACCTAGCTCATGCAAAAATCTGTTTATACACGTTCTCTCTCTCTCCCGGTATTACAGAAAAGAAATGTCAGTAATAATCAAGCGAGGGTGCTGAATTAAAATCTGAAATCGCTAACAAACCGATCTGTACAAAAAGTGTCAGTGTTAAGATTTCCAGACTGGGGGTTGTGCGACAGAACGAGGAGCTCAGACAGAAGAAAACAGCTCTCCACTCCAGTACTTTCACCCCGTTAATCTCACATGTGCTTTGCCACGGATTTCTTGCTATTTTATTTTTAACCTCTGCTACCTTGTGGAAAGTGGGCTATTCTGAGGGTGCTCGCAAGCAAAGCTCTGATTTTACAGATGGATGTAAAGCACTGTTAAATGAGAGCTTTAAGAAGGACTTTTTCAATTTGCTTTGAGCTTAAGCTGAAGTGGTTTAATCACAGCTTGTACACATCTTCTTAAAAATTGTTCTAAGGCAGGGGAGAAGTAATAATCATGTAGAAAATCATCGTGACAGCTGCTGGCTCCCATGATCCCATTTACACTTTTAACATCACTAATGAAAATCTATCTGGGCAATACCTGTGTCAGAGAGGTGTCAGGTGGTCATTTGGCACAAGAGAATAGAAAGGAATCAGAGCAGCATTTTGAAAATTACTCTTTTTTTTTTTTTTTTTTTTTTTTTTCTTATGTGTAGAGGGGTTGGTGGGGGATTATTTTTTGTTTTTCTTTTTTCTTTCTTTCTTTCTTTTTTTTTTTTTTTTTTTTTTTTTTGCACCTGTTATTCTAAAATTTCTTTCAGTTACATTTCAAAACACTACAGTTGGGATCTCCTTGCCAACCTGAGATGGCATAAGCCTGGGTAACAGAACAAAATGTGAGAAGGTCCTTCTGTCTTTAACGCCTGTTCACCAATGAATCAGCCTCCAATTAATCTGTTTCTTCAGTAGGAGTTTAATAAAAGTCAAGCACACACATGTTCAGTCTTGTTTAGTATTAAAGCTGTGTTAACATTATCTGCCTAGCCAGGTCAAAAATCTTATATAATTAAATGCCAGAAACCATTTCAGAATTTTAAGGGCTTTACAATTTTCTGTAAGTAATTGATTATGCAAGGCAAGGTAGTTTAAATTTAAAACAGGATAGTGATGAGTGTGATGTCACTTTTCATTACATATTTCAGAAAAGTTTGCTTCATGGCCAAAGTACGCTTAAAATCTTACTTATTAGATTTACCATTCTACATTTTTGTGAACTAGGAAAAAAAAATTAAAAATCCAGCAACCCATATTTCCTTTCTGCATCATGAAGTAGAAACTGAGTAGCTTTAGCATATCCTGAATTTCCACACTGTCAGGCAGTCTATCCCTAAAATCACAGACAAGGTTTTGCCCTAGTCAGCTGTGCATCTGACTTGACTTGGAAAAGCAAGGTATTACAACACCAGGATTATACTGCATTGCCTCCTGGTGAAGTGAGCCTGTCAGGCCATAAAAAGAGTTAAAAACCAGAGTCTTGAGTCAGAACACACCTATGGCCCAACACAGGAAAAGAATTTCCTTGGAGATATGTGAGGAAAGTCCAATTTCCAAATAAATACAAGCTCTCTATACTGATTAAAGTTTTGTTTCTCACCATTTAAGCACGGCTGTGATTTCTGACTGACAAAAAGAAAAGGCTGAGGGAGAAATAAAAGCAGGGAAAAAAAATCTCCAACATATTAACGACAAACATGTTGCTGTGAAAGTGTGGAGCATGTCTGAAACTCTGTCCATAAAATCCACTCTTCATATCCCAATCAGCAGCACTGAAGACACTGATTCCAAAGAAAGTTACAAGCAATTTAGTTCCTGCTGCCACCAAATGTTCAGCACAAAATTTGTTCCAGGCACTGTGCAGCATCCTCAGTCCTCTTGCAGTCACTTTCTGTGCTCAAGAGCAGAGAGGCAGTCCAAGCTTTTCCCCTGCTCCATCTCCCTTTGAAAGCTTCCCCTTTTCCCTTTTCCTTCCCACAGCTGAAAACCAGATGCACTTCAGAGCTCTCCATACATCCCTCCATTGTCCCCAGCACCAAACAGTGGAATACTCTGATGACATAATGCAATGCATAATATAGATGACAACTTACAGCCACATGGAGACAAAGGAGGAATCAGAAAAATCTTAAGAATAAAAGTTCAAAGAAGGTCTTAGCTGAAGATAACAATAATTCCAGGTACAAGGACAAAGAAAAATAGGAAAAATTGAACTTGTGTGTTTAAATAGATTGTCTTGTAGCCTTAAGTTAAGCATCGTCGTTAGTTTTGAAGCATAGTAAAAGTACAGGGGAAAAAAAGGGTTAAAAAATGAATCTGAGGCATATGAGAGAAGGGGAAACAAAACAAAACAAAAAAGCTATTAAAAATAGAGCTACAGAAAACTAGGGATGCTTATAGCAACCGAGGACAGCCAGCTTTGGATAAACAAAGACAATTTTGGAAGTGGCAGAGTAAAAATAGGTCAGTACTACATATAAGTAGAAATTAATATGATGGAAATGGTTTAACAAGCCAATATACTGTGCTCTGTACAGTGCCATGATCATTAAGCTGGTGAATGGGTGCTAATGTGGTAGGAGGAAAGCAATGCATAAAAAGTCAAATCAATACAGCAAGAACACACCAGCACGAGAGCAGAAAAAAAGACAATCAAAACCAACAGTGCTCTTACTATAGTTGCTCTATAAAATAAAACTGATCAATATACAGGTAACAGAATGAGCAGTGTAGTCACAGTGGACTGAAATACAGGCCAGTATCAGTTTAACAAAAATGTGGACAGAACTCAGGTCATTCAATGTCAATGGGGTCAAACTGGCTGAGCAATGCACAGGATGGAACAACAGAGCCCTGCACCAATAAAGCAAACAATAACATAAAGCCATCAGACAGATATAAAAATAAAGGAAAGCAGCCCTGAAAGCTCTGTCAGCCTGGCTAGCCTATGCCCATTGACTTGTATATTTTAAATATATACAAGTTTCTGTTACTTTTTATTAAAAACATGATTAGACTAATAATTTTCAATTCCCATGACACGGACATCTGGTAGTCGTGACTAATGGAAAAAAAGGCAGATGTCAAAGAACTTTAATTATGACCTCAAATGACTCCTAATATTCTGTTATTTGGTTTGCACTAACAGAAAATGAAGTACAGCAGTCTTGAGATGTGAGCAAATGAGACCTTTGCACACACTCCTTTTATACTGGGCTTTATACACCTAAAATCAGCTCTGTGCTTACACTGGCTACTGATAAAACCTTTTTATTTGAAATTTCCAGATTAAAAGCACACTGCAATTTTTTTGTTTAATTTTTTTCTGCACTCATTTAGTTGCATTGCAATAAACCATTTTCCAGTGTGCTTTTTTAGTAAATAAATTTAAAATGAAAAGTAAACCATTCATTTTCAATAGAGATCATTAAAATATAAAATAATAACTGTAAAAAACAATAAAATGAGATGCATGTTGTGTCTAGTTGACACAAGGACATCTGGAGATCTGGGCAGTGCATTCACTGGGGTGATATATGAACTTTACTTTAGGATTAGAACAAAAATGGCAGCCTCATAAATGTCTACACCATCCTTTGGAGAATCACAGACAGTCTCCCAGACTACAGCTATAAAAAGTTGCAGTTACAGGAAATTTTGGGAAAAGGGAAAGGAACTGGACTGTAACTCCAAATTTCAAATTTCAGGCTGAAAGCTTTTTTTTTTTTTTTTTTTTTTTTTTTTTTTTTATTTTCTTATTAGTGATTTGAAAATATATACATATCCAGGTACAAATATTGCCTACCTACATGGATTCCTTCGCCATGTGCTGGCACGGGTACCAAGGAAAGTCTGGATGCCTCACACCTCTGGCACCTTCCTTCATGAAATTCAAACAAATTTCTTCCAGGATACTGTAAAATACTACCAGCATGTTACAATTCCTTCATCTCAGGAACCTGGGTGCTAGGGAAGTGAGCAGCCACTCCATAGGGCAAGGATGCTCAGAGCATCTCCATCAGCACATGGTGATGGAGGGGTGAGCTCTGAATTAAAGGAATTGACCCAAGTGCAGTGAGGACATAAATAAAGCTCGTGGTGCCTCGCAGGCCTCAGCTCTGGAGGCAGATCTTTGCACCAACTATTTCCAAGGCTCAGCAGCCACCTCTGCCTTAATTATTCCCTGGCAAATCCTCACCACCAGGGTTAAAAAGATGCATCCATAAAGGCTGGCACCCCCTCAGTGGGATGGCACAAGGACACAAACGCTCATACCTTACCCAGGAATCACCCAGGGTACGACTCAACAAAGGTAACATATTTCACTACAGTTAATTATCCCGGTTTATCCCAAGAAACCAGGTTTTAGGCTGTAATCTGTGAGGAAATCTGCTGTTCTAGTCCTAAATCCTCCCCTCAGCCTGGCGATTATCAGCTACATTTTTGTACAGGAGGGAATTAATGCCACATACTGCCTAAGCAGCTTTGAAGTCAAAAAGGCCCAGACCTGTAATAACTTTTGTGCCGCGTTATTGATTGTGGGGGGAAGCGAGAGCCCGGGGTCACCGCTGGTTCTGGGGGTCCCAGTGCCCTCCTTCCCCCCAGGGAACTGCAAACCCCACCATCACCCCTGGGCAGGGGACCCCAGGCACCTGCCAGCCTACTTTTTACATACATATATATATATAACAGAGGTAACAAGCTGGAAATACAACACAACCCTATTTTTCCATCTAGCAGTAATCAATATAGCTTTAGAGTTTGACAATAAGGCACCTTTCCAGCAAATAATTGTGTTTGTGGTGAAAGGCCATGCACAAAACAGAGGAAATTTTTTATTCTTTTCCTGAGAGTTCATTTTTGGAAATTCCAGCAATATTTATATCTAATTTGGTTATTAAACACTGCCATTAAAGTTTTATTAAAAAATATTGAAGTGTATATGTGAATTTTGCACAATGCCTGCTGGGAAATGTGGGCAAGGGTTTGGTTGGGGAAGGAAGGAAGGAAGGGAAGGGAAGGGAAGGAAGGAAGGGAAGAAGGAAGGGAAGGAAGGGAAGGGAAGGGAAGGGAAGGAAGGGAAGGGAAGGGAAGGGAAGGAAGGGAAGGAAGGGAAGGGGGAAGGGAAGGGAAGGGAAGGGAAGGAAGGGAAGGAAGGAAGGGAAGGAAGGAAGGGAAGGAAGGAAGGAAGGGAAGGGAAGGAAGGGAAGGGAAAGGAAGGGAAGGGGAAGGGAAGGGAAGGGAAGGAAGGGAAGGGAAGGGAAGGGAAGGGGAAGGAAGGGAAGGGAAGGAAGGGAAGGAAGGGAAGGAAGGGAAGGGAAGGAAGGGAAGGAAGGAAGGAAAGGAAGGAAGGGAAGGGAAGGAAAGGAAAGGAAAGGAAAGGAAAGGAAAGGAAAGGAAAGGAAAGGAAAGGAAAGGAAAGGAAAGGAAAGGAAAGGAAAGGAAAGGAAAGGAAAGGAAAGGAAAGGAAAGGAAAGGAAAGGAAAGGAAAGGAAAGGAAAGGAAAATAGCAAAGAAAGAAATGGGAAGAAAAGGAAAAAGGAGTTGAAGGAGAGAAGTAAAAAGGAGGAAAGAAAGGGAGAAAGATAGGGGGGAAATGTAAAGACAGGAAAAAAGGAAAATAAGGGAAGATGGAGAAAAAAAAGGGCAAAACCCTCCTATCGGAGCCATGCATTTATTCAAAAGCATTTCAGTCTGTGAGCACATCTTCATCACTTCAGTGGTAATTAAATCTGGGAATCACAGGTGATGTCCTCGCGCAGTCTCTTTGCCGGGCTCCCACCGGGCCAATGAAGCGGGGCTCCCTGTGAGGCCTGTTAGCACAGATCAGGTGGTAATGTGGAGGGACAGATGAGCTTTAGCTGACAGATGGCAGGATGACCTGGAAAACCTGCCCCCTTTTCTGGGATCAGGCAGCAGCTGACAGGTATTATTTCATAAAATAACGTCTAAAAGGAATCGCCAGGGTCTTCGCATTAATCTGAGGCTGCAACCAGCCATGTAACGTTTATGTCAGAACAAATCTGTCTCTATGCAGGAGAAGGAAAGTGGTTTTTGATGAAGTTGTTCATAAATTTTAATATAATATGCCTGATGGTGTCAGATATAGTCTCATATCTCTTTTATATTTAAAAGCTCTAGTGAAACATAGAAATATTCAATCTCCAACAAGCTACTTTTAAATAACTAAAAAGTTAACCAAGGATACCTTACTGCTTTTCCTCATTTTCAGCAAGGAATTTGCATGTGTAATCTCCATGTTTTTAAATGAAAACATCTCAATTGCATGAAATCCTTTCTGTAATTGGTACTAAACAAAGGCACCACTAAAGCTCCTGCAAAGTTGTTTTATAAAAACAAATGAATAACTGATGGGGAAAAATAGAATAAACAGTCTTGCAGGAAACTGCTTATCAGCAGCGACTTAATTAAAAACACCTTAAAAATCAATATTTTATTTTTCCTCTTTCAAAACTTGTGCTATGCCTGCTTTGAGGAGTGAAGCATAGCATTAAAATGCCCTCTCCAGACACATGCCATTTGAAAGTTTAGGCACAGATGAATATGTGGGGAATTCAAACACCTGGATCGGGTTGGGGCTTGCCAGCCCTCCGAGTCTTTTTACTGAATAGAGACAAGGCAAGGTCGTGCTTCCCACCTCACTCCTTCCTCGGTATGGCAGCAGCTCGTTGAGCTACACCCTGATAAATTCAAGACTCAGTAATCAGCATTAATATGCAAGCAAGTATCAATCCAAAACCTGCTAATGAAAATGATTACACTGTTATATTCATCCAAATCTTATATGAGCTGCTGAGGGGCATTATAGCAGCAATATGCCTGTCTCGCTGTCTTGGCGGTGCCACTTTAAAGACCCCTTGTTCACTTTTTTTCTCTTTTATCGTCTTTTAGTTTAGAGAATCACCTGCTTAAATATCTCTAAGGGTACTAGTAAAAAAGAAAAACAACATACATAACAGATGCGCCGGTGAACCTTGGGATGAATGTATTATGGATACAGAACCATCATCACACACCTCATAATCACTTTTTCACCTGCCCATCTGGTGCAGACCTGTGGCTTGTTAGTAATGCACTCAGATACAGTAAATGTGCTTGTCTAAAAAGAACAATTAAGCAGAAGCTCGAGCGGTGCAGCTAGAGGGATTTGCGGGGAAAAATTGGACAGAGGAAAGCAGACACGGCATCTTGCATTTTGGAAAGGCAGGCACCACTATTCCATCCTTGAAGATGTAAGAGGAAATGCCAAGTTTTTTTTTTTACTGAAGTTCAGCAAACCCAAAATGTCTTTTTTAAAAGGCCCTGAAGTGTGAATCTTTCAAAATTGTATCTTCCATTTATTTACCAAGCAAGCATAGAAAATACAAAGTCAAGCTTCACCTCCAATGCACTATGAAATAGTTATAAATTATGATCTAGAGAATCCACTTTGACCTCAAGATGTTGATTTGTAGCCTTCCCCGTTCTATTAAGACATTGATAATGGTTTCACAATATTGACAGTTTTCCAATGGAAAACAGGTCATTGTTTCATTGTACTCAGAAGACAAAAACTTATAACTGCTGGTAAAATAGACTTGAAATCAGAGAAAGAAAGGTAGAAAAAATATCAAAACATTGCCACTTCATGATATTTGTTTTCCTTTTGCTTTCTCTTGGTACTTTTCCAATGTGAATCCCCTTCCAGCAAGAAATCTAGTGAATTTCTTGGAATCATGGTTACTATGGATGTCTGAACAAGGAAAATTTCATTTACCTTTTGGGCACTGGACATGTGACAAAACACAAGCTATCAGAAGACAACTGGTCTCCTTGAGATACACAGGGAATTAAAGGCATCATTCCCACAGATATTCATGACAGTTGCTCAGCTGGGTTTAGCACAGTTAACCAGGAAAAGACATTCCCCAACATTATTCTCCTTGGTTTACCTGACTTAAAACCAGAAAACCTAAAAAGTAATCACAGATTCAGTGGCAGCTCTTGTATCCTCAATCTTAACTGCATCAAGTACAAAGGTTGCTCTTCATGTACAAAAAAGTTGAGGAGATTGTGTTTCCTTTCACTGTACTTCGTCCTATCAGTTGCACAGGGGAAAGAGACCTGTTTATTACAGATATTTTTTCAAAGTGTCATCTCATATAAATTTCTGAGGCTTGAATTAATACAACATTTTATGCAGCCAAAAAAAAAAAATCAAATGCCTTAATTTACAGTTTTCAATATTAAAAAAACAAAACAAAACAAAACAAAAAAAACCAAAACCAAAACAAACAAAAAAATTAAAAAAAAAAAATTAATTACTTCAATGAATTCCACATTACATAGCTTTGAATGTGTGACAACACACAGATTTTGCACCACCTACATCAGCTCAGTGGTTCCATGGACACCTTTTAAAGGACTATTTTTGAAAAGTTCATCTCCTCACCAGCAACATGAATTCCAACATGGGTGTTTGAAGGAAACCATTTATTTTTATACAAAGGCATAAACTGGCCTATGAAGGGGATTCTGGTTTAACAGCAACTTCAAAGGGTCCTGATGAACAAGCAGAAGGAAAGTGCACACTTAGGCAGTTCAAAGCACTACAACCATGTTAAGCTGTCAAGATAGATGCAGGGCCTCCAAATCCCACCAATTAATTTTTTTTTTTCTTCACAGAAATGTTGTTATTATTAATAGAGATACTCGGTGAAAATCTCTGCATGTATATAAGATATAGATATAGATATGTAAATCAATATTTGCATAAGGACCTTTATACTCCCCAAGCCAAAACTGTTTTCTTTGATTAGTTGAGTCAGCCTGCTGTATTAATTGGCTCTGGCTGTCCCAATTACAAGAACAATGGGGTGTTTCTCAGGTCTGCTACTGATGTTTGAGCACACCATAGTTTTGAAGCTATCCTATAAGCACAAAGTTAATTTTATCTCAAAATAAAAATAATACTGATGTTCAGACTTATGATTTCCACAGGGGAAAACTCAATGGAAATCCATTCTCCAGTGGCATGAGAAGTACTGACACAAATCCTACATACATATGGATAATTTGTAGTAATCAGACATTCCAAGCCCTTGCTTGAAAAATATGCTCTAGAAAGTATATGTACACTTGTTCAAAACTCCAAAGACGTATTTTGATTACTGATAAGTTCATTAAGAGACTTGATTGCCTTTCTATAAAAAAAAAAATCACTAAACTGTTTGATGTTTGATGCTTAAATTTGTAATCTAAATCCCGATCTGTAACTTGCTCTTACTCTTTCCAGGGTATACCTAGATCATACAAAGAATTCATCCCTCTTGTATTCAGTGCTGCATATTTTATTTAACTAAAAGGTGCTTTGACTTGACCCACTTGTCTGGAGTGCAGAGGACAACCATTCTCACAATTAGTGTCTTTTGTTCCTTTTCTTAATTCCTCCACCAGACTTTACTCAATAAGGGTGCAAATTACATTCTCAGTAAAAGAGTTAAAAACTGATCTTTTCCAGTGGCAACTATATTTCTTAAGGGATGTCAGAAAAAAGTTTTTTTTTTTTTTTTTTTTAATCCAAAACAATAGATAAAAGTTTTATTAAAATGTTAGCAGATAGTAAAACATGATTGAAAGTCTCAAAAAATTTAACCCCTTCATCTGGTAGTGGCCAACACAATCTGAAAGATGGTAAATTTGTTCTATTTGCAAAGTATTGATTAACAACACTGAAGCCCAATGCTTCAAACAATCATTTATTAGTATAAATTAATAACTGGTTGTTTTTGTCTCCTCCTTCAAACATGTTTTAGGACAAAAAAAAGAATAAACTCATAATCAATTGTTATTGTCAGGGTGTGTAGGATACCTGATAACTATAAAGTGCATTAGCCAGATACATATGTTCCTTGTATATCAGAAAAGCACCCATCTCAAACCCTCCAGACATCATCAGAAAACCTCAGAAATATTATTATTTAGAAGGAAACACTAGAAATGGTCTTTTCCAATCTCCCACACAAAGCAGAACTATTGCCATGCTAGATCAGGTCACCTCTGGTTTTGTGTACCCAAGTCATGAAAATTCCCAAGAATAGAGACTCCACAGTCCCACAAGCACCCTATTCTTGTGTTGCACTACACTCTTAGTAATCTTTTTTTTCTGATGTCCAGTCTGAGCCTCTCAAGCTGTAATTTGTGACAACTGCTCACTCTGCCACTGCTGGATCTTCTCCTATTTCTCCATTCCCCACCCAGCCTGGGGAGCACACCTGGGGTGGCCTCACCACCCTGTGCAGAGCTGGGGTAACAACTCCCCCTCATCCAGCTCAGGATGTGCTGATTTCTCAGCACAAGCACACCATGAGCTCAAATTTAACCCCCATCAACTGGGACTCCCAAGTCATTTGCAATGAGTGTGTTCATCCTCTGCTTAAATAATTGCTAATTGTTTCCTACAGCTGTTCCCTCAGGATCTTGCACTGTTGTGGCACAGAACTGAGCACTGTTAGATCCCAGCAGTGCTACCATGTCCACTCGTGGTCACAGGGCTCCTAGACCTGGAGTGATACCAAGTTACAGGATAATGGCCTATAAATTTTAAAGCATTCCCTATACTGCAAAAGCAGGTTAGGAGTTCTTCTGTTCCTTAGACAGACAAAAGATATTTCTGGCAGAACCAGGTTTGTTTCCTTAAATTTTACTTTCCATATGCTCAGGATAGTTATTTAGTTTGTCTCTGGTACTGAGGTGGCCAACAATGCAGTGCTATTTCAACTAATGAAAAAAGAGAAGTACAAGGTATGAAAACCTTATTCTAAAAATGAACGAAGCAGATGGGATATGCAATTCTAACTTAGTCCATTTGCATGTGTTTGTTGGTTGCTTTTTTTTTCCCCGTTTCCTTTCTCTCTCTCTCTTTTTTTTTTTTTTTTTTTTTTTTAAGTTCTAGTAGATTTAACTACTCGAAAAGGTCTGCTTGAAGCAGAAAGGAAAACCAATTCTTCCAGCTTTAGGGCAGGAAAGTGCATAGCTGCTAAGGAAGAGAAGAGATTATGCACATAACATCCTCACCTCCTACATTTGGCAGCTCCCTCTGCTTGGAAGCTGTCACCCCAGGCATCCAGCCCAGGGTGTTCTAGTCCTAGATATCCTCCTTGTACAGTCTCCCACTTCCTGGAGATGAACCAACACTTTGTGTTTGACTCCCCCCACCAGCTTCAGCTCCCCTTGTGTCCCTAGCTAGCAGCATCAGACAGATTATTTCGAGTTGGAACCTCCTGCAGCCTGTGTTGTCACTGTGTTTAAAGGACAATGGCAGTAGCAAGGAGAGAAAGAGAAAGGAGAGCACACAAGGACTCAAACAGCCCATGCCCAGGTTAAAACACCTCTCTTCTCTACCTGTGAAAAAAGGAAAGCAATGGTTTTCTCAGCATCCCCTAATGGATGTGTGATGTCTTGCAGCAAGCAACAGGCTTTGCTGTATTTCAGATAACTACCCAAACACTAAAGGAAAAACTGTAAAGGCTGAAGAGACAAGTCAACACATCAAATAATCTCCAAATAAATGCATATTTAATTTTTAATGTAAAACTTCAAATTCAACTTTGCAGATGATAAATTCTGTCTGGAGATAATTAAGGTAATGTGCAATCGGAAGGGCTTTGCAGTGCTTTTGGTACTTGACCTGTTTTTTAGGTAAGGAAAAAAATCTCTTCACCTCAATCAAAGCCTCATAAAAATTCTCCCACATTTCTTTTCTAGACTTTCAGTGCATAATTCACCCTGGCCAGTTATGGGCAGTGTACAGGAAGGGCCAAGATGCACATGTTTTGGTCTTTAACCTATAACAGGTTTTACCTTAAAGTACTTACAAATCCTGGTGACAACAGATAACATAGAACATGCAGAGAAAGGGAAAAGTTTCTTGCAGCTTTCTCATGCATTTTCTCTGCTTGTGTATGTGGAGAAATAAAAAAAAAAAAATCCCATCCATGCCTATTACATTTTGAGCTTTCCCACATGGGTACTCCATTTAATATTTTCAAGTGCCAATAGCCTTTTCTATCTCTGCATCTCCCTCCAAGCATTAGACTGAATCACAAAAAAATGTTTTGCAATGATTGATTGTAGTAAAAGGGCTGTTGAAGAGCATGTGTGAGAAGAGCATCACAACACCCTCTCAAGGCCCTTGGAGGGTGCCTTGAGCACTCTAAGTTAAAAGAAGAGGAAAAATAACCCTAACTGACTGTGTTACAATAGTCATTTCTTCCAAGCAGTGCTGAATATCTATATCATCACTATATCATCATTCCTTTCCTTCTCAGTTTAGACTTTCACATTTTTTTTTTTTTTTTTTTTTTTTTTTCCTTAATAGATTTTCATCAGTTAACAGGCTTATTGCTGGGGAGGCTACTTTAAAGAACAGTAGAGATATCTCTACTTTATTTTGGTTAAATCTGTATCTCTTGATTTACTTTTGCAACCACAGAACAAATTGACAAAGCAGAAAAGTAAATGCAAACAAAGACAGCAGCCAGTGCCACTCTGGGTCCTGTGGGATTTTCCAAATTGCTAAAAGCTGTCACCGTAGCCTGAACTATCAAGTGTGAGGCTCATGCTGTTGTTAGTTGTCAAATTTAGTGCCACTAAGGGCTACTCCTAAAAAAAGCCCCAAACACAAACAACCTACCAGTGTCTAAAGCAGTCAGCATCTAAAGCAGATATCAGTAGAGGGTTTTCCTTGCGAAGAAAGAGTAGAGTACTAAGAGGATTTCTATCTCAAGTACCATGAAAGAAAGGACTTATCATGGAAATCAAAATATCTCAAAGATTCATGGACTTTTCTCTGTGCCCCAGCAGAAACCACAGGGAATTTGTGCTGGGCAGTTGAGTGCCAGTTCATCACATATTTGTTCCTCCTAACCCTTGATTCACCTGCTAACATGCATTGACTCTAAGTTAGCATACTGCAGGTTTCCTTAATTTTATATTCAGCAAAATCCATCACAGCTGAGGATGTGGTTTGGGTTGCCAGTGTCAAGAGGAGTGGTTCCCACCACTACAGCAGAGAGGGCTAGTAATCCACACAATAATATTCACTGTGGAAGCTGCATCTCAAGAGCTTTGGCAATCACATTGAAAATGCTGAATACGTCAGAGATACCTGATATTTGAGAAAAGCTTCCCAAAAGAGAGAGGTGCTGAGAGCTTGACTGAACCCAAAATCCTCTCAAGGTGCTGGTATGAAAGGACAGAAGAAGAAATGGCAAAAACACTGAACCTGATACAGTGGGATGTGGCTGAGTGAGAAGGGTGAGAACAATCCCCATCCAGAGGCAGAAGTGTCTGTAAATCAAAGTGTAAGGGCACAACACACACGTCCCCCACCACCAGGACCTCACCAAGATATGCCAGCTGTGCGATGGAGGCACTCAGGAAGTCTAGGATTCCTCAAACATCTGCTGGTGCCATTCAGGATGAGAAGTAAATCCACCCTGGCATTACGTGAGATTTATTTTTCCACATTAACCCCAGCAACAACTGCCAAGTTTTTTGCTCGTTTGCCACACAAGTAACCACTGAGTGGTGTAAGAATGAGAGCCAGATGAGAAACTACATGTAGAAAAATCAGGATTAGGAAAAGAAAAAGAAAAAAATGCCAGTAAGTGGCCAATGAAACAAAGAATTGCCCCAGAGAGGAAGGAGGCAGAAAATGCATTCAGAATTATCTTAAGCTAGTGCTGTAATGAGAGGGCATGTTATTGTTTCTACTATATCTTTAAGTTTCAGGTCCACTCAGAGAAGAAGAAGACAGCTGCCTGTTTTACTAGTATTTGTTCAATTTTATTCTGTTGAAAACTATATTAAAATTAGGAAGCCATCACCAGGGGGCTGATGAACAAGAGTCACATGATGGCAGCTTAATGAAGAATAAAGGTGTCATCCTCACCACACAGAACACTTTAACTACACCAGATTTTCTCTGCTGTCTCCTGATCTCCTCCTAAGAGCCTTTTTCCATGAGAACCTCAGAATGGTGTGCAGTGAACAATACCTTTATTTCCTTGATTATGAGAATTTGATTACAAATACCTCTACATGAAATGAAAACAAGGTCCCAGAGGAAATGAAGTCCCTTATTTTGACGACAATATGGTCCATAGTGCTGAGTTAGAAGCTACACTGAAAAAGAAAATTCTTCAAAGAGAAATATAATTTATTTTAGCACTATTAGTCCCTCTGACACATGATCCAGCTCTGTTCAAAGCAGAGGGAAGCTCCTGGGTGTATCTTGTGCTCCTCTACACATGCTACATATGGATCTCCCAGCCATATTGTGTCTTACAGTTTGAGCAACACCTAAGTGCCATAGCTCTGTGATGCTTATTTCTAGGTCATGCTGGTTTCTTTATGCATCGTTAGAGTTTCATAATCTTTTTTTTTTTTTCAGTTCAACTCTGCAAACAAAATCTGTCTTTTGTGTTACTGGTCTTCACTCCTTTCCCCTTGGCATGGCACAGTGTATTCTTTTGTTCTTCATAACTAGAAATGAAAGGGCCTTGAAACTTTTAAACATATTTAAGAACTTACACCCCTTTGATTTATGTTACAAGAGAAATGTTTTTCTGGGAACACTGATACAGACACCCAATTTTAATTTTTTATTTTTTTTTTTCATTTATTTTCAAGTTGCCTGAAGGATGCAAGCAGGCTTAGGTAAGAATCATTAATGAGATAACTGACTATAATAATCACAAAGTACTTTTTGGTAAAAGACAATATTCACTGAACAGATACCAAACTGCATTTTTATATCATAGAAGAAAATTCCTTTGATTAAAATCAATAGATCATTTCCTTTGTGAATGCTTATTTATTACATTTATCTTTGTAGCTTCTTCTTTATACATCTAAATGAATTGATTAGTTCTGTATGGAATGCATCAAGTTATGCAAAGTTTCTTCCCACCTTTGCAGCTTGCATAACACAAAGCCTCCATAGGACACATAACTATGGACATTAAAGTGTGCTATACTGATTTTCTTCCTCTCTATCAGATTACAGAAGGCTATAAAATTGTAGAAATGTCACAGTAAATATTGGTTTCCTTTTCCTACCACTGTTAGGGGCTTTTTCTCCTAGACTGGAGGACAATGGTTAGAGCTGTTCACCTATGCATGTTGTGAAGTCAGTTGTGTTTTACCAAGATGTTTTAGAGAAACCCTCAAACAAGAGCACACACAGCCAATGAAGCAAATGTGTAAACTTCTCTTGATCTGAGTCTTGGTCTGATCTTGACCTGATCTGGGGGACCTGGGCAAAGACCAGGTTTGAAACACACCCCTTGCCATGATATGAACATGACAAAGTTATGTCCTATGTTCTGTGCTGCAGACCAAAGCAGGATTTGTGGCATAGCCAGACCACAGATACTGCACCCATGGCAGCAGGAATCATGAAGGAGCACTGAATACAGCTTCCTGACTTCCCTCACTATTCAAAAATAAAGATTCTGTCCCCTGAATACACATTATTTTTGAGCCAACTTGCCAAATCTGAATGATGCCCTGTATGTATCAATTAACGAGGTACTATATTACTGCTCCATTGTCCATGCAGCAATTGGGATATGCAATAAAGAGCATAAAATAAAAACTGCATTATTTTCACCTTATTTTAAGGCTTTTCCCAGAATATCTAGGAGCAGAAATTAGGCACCACTCAGCCACAGCAAGTTGATGTTTGTGAATTAAGTAAAGTAGTCTGATGATGCCAGTGATTATATTAATCCACTTGACTGCAAGAGGATTCATTTCTTGAATGAGATGAAGATATGACTGGATACTCATCTATTGTTGGGTTACCAAGGAAAAGTGACTTCAGAGAAGTACCAGTCCTTGGAAAGCTCTGTTTAAGACAAACCTTTATTAATTGCTTCAGACATTTGTCTTGCATCAGATTTCTAATTCAGGTTGCGTCACTGTCACATTCCAGTTGTATCCTTATCAAACAGGATGTCTGTTTGCAGCCAAGAAGCTAAAAAGTTATAGGAACTTAGATGGAATCTCATGTTTCATTTCTGCATATGAAATTCTTGTTTGGATAAACTACCGGGTTCCATTCCAAATCTCTGAGATCTAGAGAAAAGCACTTCAAATGTATATACAAATATACAAATCAAAATCAATAACCTACACGAAATCTTGTCTCAGTGAACAGACATTTCCACAATGCTGCTAAAGGAGCACATATCAAGAGGATGGATCAAAGCAAATGGAAGAGACATGGTGCTGCAATTCAGTGTTGCCACAAAACATTCCAGAATTAATTAACCTGTAAATAAATTTTCTTAAATTAAAATAATAGTACCTTCACTCATGGTTATATTTGTGTTTTTTCTTAATAATCTTATTCATGGACAAATTTCACACAGATGAAGAGTTTCTTCAATGCTAGTAACAAGATTTTTCATGTTTACCCCCTTGTTGCTGGAAAGCTCCAGGTATTCACAACTTCTTTCTAGTCTAATGCACAGGATTGTCTAATTTAATTAAAAGACTCAGGGAAAGAAATTAAAAATAGGACATTTTAAGGGCCTATCTTGTAAGGGCGATGTAATTGAGAAAGAAATGGAAAGGATCTTATCTGGGTATGAAAGAGCCTTGTACTTCATGTATTGTCTGCCCCTTAGGACTGATTAAAGCCAGGGTCTACTAACCTTGCTATAAACTCCATATTTATTTTGATTGTCAGCAACAATGATACAAAAGCAATTTTTTTTTAATCAATTAGAGGCTATAGATCCTAAAGATTCTAAAAAAGATTTAATAACAAACATAATTTTATTTAAATGTAATACCAATTAAATTAACAGATCTCCTAACATGTTCCCTATTGAATCTGTGAGTAGGTGCTGTACTGGAATTATGGTCAGTTACTGGGGAAGCAGAGCAATGTAGGATGGAATTTATTTCTGCAGTTTTGAAAGCACCAGGGCAGCTTCTCTTAAGAATATGACAAATATGAACTTTCATCTTCAGAATGTGCAGCAACCCATCAACCAACAGGCTTGGGTTCATGCATCCAGAAATTCTTTTAGCTGTGCTCTGTAATTTAGTAACATAATTTGGTTACACTCAGAAATCATTCAGGAAATTTAAAAATATTTTAAATTCTTAGTTTCAGTGAAGAGGAAAAATGTGTAAAAATAGAGTAAATGTGCTAATGTACATGTGTTTCTTATAGCTTTTGGATCACCTCACTGATTTGGCTGAAGTATGTAATTTTGTAATAATCAGTCTACAGAAACAGGATGTGATCATAACTATCACCCACACCAATCAATTAACTGCTTTTTCCTCAGTATCTCCTTCTATTCATAACCCTGATTTTGACTGAAACTTTTTAAAGAATGCTACCACTCATTGGCCAAGCAAAAATTAGCTTTTAGTGACAGAACCAGTTAAAAATGCCTATTTAATTTATAATCTTAGTATATATTTCTTCCCTTGCTTTGCAACATAGAAATGTGTCTGCAATAAAGAACGTACAAAATGTAAAATGTGTCATAAATAAATAAATAAATAATGTATTTATAAATAAAATCTATTATGTTGACTTGCAGAGGTAAATTTCCTATATTATTTTCACAGCCTCCAAGAAGCAGAAACAATCTAAATGATGAAATAATGGTGTGGGTTTTTTCCCAAGACTACAAGCAAATTGTTGCTAGCACATCTTAGATTAGGACTGTACTGAATTTTAGTCCTGACTTAACACATACTAAAAATTCCCATAATTTAATTGTCCCTGACTCCACAGAGGCCAGACACTGAGCAGGTTGCCCACAAACTACTCCAAAGATTACCCTGAATCCCATCAGATGGTGCAACTACAGGTGACAAAGTTTTGTGCTATTTAAGTGGAGAGTGTGATTACCCAGGAGAACCTCCAAAATAAATTTCAGCAGAGAAATAAATGAAATTACAAGGTCACATGTACATGTGTATGACTATCTTCAGTTTTACATTCTATTATTCTGATTTTCCAGAAAGAACCAAGGCTCATCCTGACTATCTTTGGGGTTTGTTCACCTACAGCTCTTCTCTGACCTCATTTAAATGATTTTCCTAACAAACGCCTACAGTACCTTCTGCCTAGCTTGATTATACTAATAATTCTGCATTAGGGGAAAAAAAAAAAAAAAAAAAAAAAAAAAAAAAAAAAAAAAAAAGAAAAAAAAACAGGTTAGAAATGGACGAATCTAGTGAAAGTTGGTCAAATGTTGAGGAGAGATTTGTAATTTTCTGTACTATTTCCCAATCTATGTATGCCTTATTGGTTTGGGTAATCGAGAGTCTGTGATAAACCTTTAAACAGTTTAATTTTAACTTATTCCATATGTAGGTTAAACTACATGAATCCCATCATTTACTCCTTTTGTATGCATGCTGAACTGTAAAACATTTAATAATATATATGGGAAGTAAGCCAACTCTGACTGGCGTAGAAACCCTGGAGATTGGTGAATAATAAATAAAACCATTTCTTCTCTGTTAGTAGCATGTGTCCTGGCTTATTGAGTCCTGCACTGATATATCACTTTTAGGAATTCACTTTGTCAATCAAACTTAAAAATCCTTCCTAAACTTTCCTTTAGTCTTTTGCAAAAAAACAATAAGATAAAAACTTCCAAGTCTGAAATGAGACCTCTTCTTACATCTCCTTGGGGGGAATCAAAGGCTGACAGTATGAATGTGCAGCACACAAGAATCACAATATGGAAATCATGCCAAAATGTTTAAAAACATAAAAATAACAGATAAATAAGTAAATGGAATCTGCTGTCTAATGCAATAACTTGGCACCAAGTCAATTTTAACCTTTCAACTTTTTTAATTTATGCAGCAAAGGATTCTGAAAGTATCACAGAGAAATTATTTTTATCCACAGAGAGAAGAAATTAAAGAATTTGAGAGTCAGGTAGATACTTTCTACTAATCCCTGGTTAGTAGGAACACTGTGAGATCACAAACCTTTTAATGAATACTGCTGAACACATGGAAGGTTGGAATTAAAAAGAAATGGACAATCAAATTCTGGTTAGGAGCTAAAGTAGAAATATTGCCAGGGGTGCTGAAAACGTACACAGTAATTCCTATTTTCCTGAAAGTAAATGACACCAAGACCATGCTCCCAAGAAAGTGGAGAATGCAAAAGATCCACTAACCTTCCCTGCTTGATTTTTTTTTTTTACCCCTGGAAACTCTTGAAATAATCAGTGTATTTTTCCTCTGCACCAAGACAAAAGGAGGAAAGGTCTAAGAACAGTGGCAAAAACCAAGCTCAGGTATTCACCAGAGGAACACCCTGCTCCCAATCCTTTATGGAAGCAGCACTCAGGATATAGCAGCAGTGGAGGTTGGAAAGTATCACAGCAACACCACAGAATCTGGGGGCTCCAAAGGGCCATTCACAGAAGGGGCACAGCTGATTTACGATAATTTGGATTTTTTAAAATAAAACTACCTCGCATAGGTACTGCCATAAGGTCGTTTTTAATTTCAAAGTTACTTTTCTTAATTTAATTTAATTCTTTTTTTTTTTCCCAAACCTGCAATCTCCCGAGGAAAAGGAGAAACAAAGTCTCTCTTCCCAAATCTGTGCTATAGAGGACAGCTCAGAAAGAAGCAAACCTTTGGTACAGATGTTGGGAATGCTGAACATCCCCAGCATTGTCCCTTGACAAGTGATAGGGAAATATCTGCAAAAAAAAAATGGGTTTCAAAATAGAAATACAATCCCTACAGCTTTCTGTGTCAAAGGGAACAACTGGCACAATTTTCCTTTTGCCATCTTGCAAGTGAAGGAAGAATTAGTCTTTGAATTTAATTTCTGAGTAATAAAATAGGACATATTAAAATATATATAAAATCTGAAAGCACTAGGTAAAGCACCCCTATGTGTCCAGAATTAGCAAAAATTAGTGACATAATATAAACCCTCTCCTTCCACTGGATGTATTAAAAGAAAAAGGCTGAGCCAAAGGAGAGGAAAGGAAGCGGATGGCAAACTCAAAACCTTCCAAACATAAATCAACATCTCAACAGGAGCATGTGTGCTGTCCATCCATCCAGCAGCAAATATAACAGCAGTTAAAAAGGCCAATTAGCCTGGACAAGGATGCTCCGAATGATCAAGGGAGGAGCGCGAGCTGTGCAATATCAGATACAGGAGGGAATGGAAAGATTACAGGATGAAGTTGAGAGTGTACAAAAATGATAAGAAAAGCAAAGGTGGAGAATGAAAGGAAGATTGCACAAGATGATAAAGATAAATAAAAAGACATTTTTCAAGAACATATAGTCCAAGAGGTCAGCGAGGAAGACAGAAGGTCCTCTAAGAGATGGCACGGGTAATTTATTGACAGCAGAGGTAGGAACTGATAAAAAAATATATAAAAATGAATTCTTTGCCTCCCTGTTCACAAAGCAAGCTGGGGGCAGTACAGCAGAAATAGACGTACTGCACATTTCCCAGGGGATGAAAAAGACACACTGAAGGAAATTAAATCACTGTAGAATAGGTGATTGCCTATAGTTTGACAATGCTCTGGACAGACAGGGCTCTGCTGTGTGTAAAGAGAAAATCTTTATTACAATATACCTAAAAGCCTGCTTGCAAAGCAGCAACCACGTCAAAACGCAGGGCCAAACTTGGGGCCCAGGTCTGTGAGCAGTTCCCCATGGGTGAAGCAGAGCTACCTGAATGCATGTGGGCAGGGAAAAATTAATTATATGAGCCATTTAAATGAGCTCATCTACTGTCTCTGAAATCACACCAGGTGCTAGTGAAATTAGCTTTGAGAAATATCAGAAAAGTCACAATGACAAGCAAATTTATCATCAACAACCTGAGTGAACCTGAAGTCCAAATCACACCCCTCTTACTCTTGCAAATAATCCTATTAATTTAAATTTAATTATTCACACCAATAAGGCGAGGAAGGAATAAAATTTCCTTTTTGTTCATTGCTTTTAATCACCTGATTTCATTCTTTTCGTGTGTGTGTGTTAAAAGAAAAAAAATAAATCTTCAAAGGGACACAGCCTCTCAAGGCTTGGCTGTGCCCCCCCAGCTCCACAGCCCCTCTCCAGTGCAGGGAGCCAGTGGCTCCAGTCCTGGAAAAAGGACAACTTGCAAAATTCCAAAGCCCAAAGTACTTCATTTCATAAATCAGTTAAGGAGCTAAGTGAAAATAATGCCATTGTTTATCGCACCACTAACAAACCTAAGTGCTTAAAGGCAAGCAAATTAATATTAAGGACATTCATAAATCTCACCCAAAACATATATTATACCAATTTACAGCAGCTGAGAATCCAGCCCTTTACTCTTATTCAATATAAAACATCCACGTTGTCCTATTCAACAGAGTAGTTTCAATTCTAGTGCAAAAATAAACCTTATTCTGTATCAGTGCAATTTCATATGCACAAATCTTTCAGAAGGAATTTCAATTAAGTTAACATTATGTATGCACCCATTACTGGCACACAGTGATTGGTCTCTGACAGAAGGGAATGGACATATACACTTCTAATGTACTGCAAATGAGCAATGCTATACATTTCTCTCTTATTCTTTACAAATAAATAATGTTTCCAAATGTAAGTGATTTTAAGTGTCACTTGGTTAATCCATTAACTGGTGCTTCCAAACAGCAATGTCCTTTAGAATAATACAGGTTTTTTTGGACAAAGAAACAAATATATTGAGAATCCCAAGAGGGCGATGGTCAGAGTTAAGGGTCTGGTGTTTACATAAATTGAGCATGTCTTTCTGCTTGATCAAAATATAACTTTAGCTGTGTTCCGACTAAAATGGATTATGTAATTAGCTATTCCTTTTTAAAATTACTTTACGTCTTTAAATGGTATGATAGATAAGTTTCATAGAACCCATTAATGATTTATGAGATATATTTTATTTTATTAATAAAATGCTTAGCAAGAGCTTAATCTCTCAAAATTTAATACAATGATGCATGTGCTTTAAATTAAGTTCATGGTTAAATACTCTGATGCATCTTGGTGCAAAGATTCACCTTGTAGGACTCAGTCTACATTTATGTTTTGGGTAAAAATAAATTAAATGTTTTACACACATGCACAAACAAACAAACACACACACACACACACAGAGTAAGGTTTGTGTATATTCACTGCATTTCTGTAATCTTTTGTATACGACATTCCCTTTTCCCAGATATTTACATTAGACAGATGGCACACCCTTTACTGCAGTTGACCACAATTTGGCTGTTTACTAAATATTTTTTGAAATTATAGATTTTTGAGGATCACTGTCTTGATTTAGAATAGATTAAATATTTAGAAAGGCAAGCCATGCTGTGATTATTATAAGCAACTGTTATTTTTTCTGTGCAGGAGCACCGTGCTTATCATTACATATTAGGTATCTTGTAATATATAATAATATGGCTAATATTCCCTCAGTATGAAGTTAATTAAATAATTAATTAAATTAATCATTGTCACACTGTTAGCTAAAATTCCACAGAGTGGCATATTTTAAAAACTCCAGTTTTGTTCAATGCCTTGCTCAGAGAAAATATTTTTCTTTCCCAACCCTGAATATAAGCATCCTTTAAAAAAATTCAACAGCATCGTGCAACAAAATGAAAAGCAAGTTCAGCTTAAATAAGTCTCTTTTTACTAACTAGTATATTAAATGTAGCTTTTAATTATTGGTTTTGATTATTTTTGAAGATTTTTGTATTTAGATGGCACACACATTTTCAATCATGTCTTAATTACTTTTAAAAATGCTGCACTGGCTTAGGGACAAGACAGATAACTTGTTAAGCATTTGAAATTTCTGAGCTGTTTTCTCAGTTCTGGCAGTCAATACCCAAGTCCAGATTGTAACCTCCTTTCTGCCTCCAAAGCCTGCCTTGGCTGCGTGTCCAGTGAGGGATTATGGATTTAGCAAGGAAGGTAAGTGTGACTACAAGCATTGGCTCACCATCTGCTCCCCAGCAGAGTTTGGGCCAACCTGCATAGCCTGCAGCAAGACCAGGGCACTGTTCTCAAGCCAGCCCTTTCCAACCTGGCTCAAGAAACACATCACATTCAGTCAGATGATTAGGTCTAAGTAGTCCATATGTAACAGAATATTTTTCCTAAATACCAAAATGAAAACAAAATGAATGCCATTTTTTTTTTAATTCTCCTTCCTCGATACATCAAGTTTTACACAAATAAATACTCTCTTAAGGTTTATGCAAATTATAGAAAAATAAAACTATGCATTATTTAGCAGTTCTCCTATTTCAAGATCTAACAGACTTTATTCACAGCATGTTTTTCCCTAGTTTATGTTGGCCTTCTTTTCTGATTCTACTTTTTAATTCATCTTTTTAAATTATTCCTTTTTAAATCATTATCTTATGTGACTTCATAGATTTTCATGTATTAATCTATTATTAATTTTTTTACCATAGTCAACTTAATCTTAAATTGTTTAAATCGCTTTTAAGTGTAAACACTTGAACATGGACAGTTTTTAAAAATATGATGCTCCTTAACATTTTGGAGCATTTCTATTTGTAGCTTGTAACCTTATTCAAAAAGTTCTTGCTAAATATGTTCTCTCCTATTATAGGTACTTTTGACAGAATTATCAAGTACTACATGTGACAGGCAATAGTACTGGTTAAGGGAAAGGGGGAAAAAAAATCCCACACATACTGAGAGGGGGATACATTTTGTGTTACTGAAAAATGTTTGTATTTTACATTAAAACCTGACATCTGCTTGGTGAATATAAATCTAGATTAATACACCCCCCCCTTCCTCCTTTTACTCATTCAGTTTTCTTTATGCTGATTCAGGTTAAGATTTTTTTATTTTCATGAACAGCTACAAAGAATGCTGTTAAAAACAGCATTTTTCTCCCTCCAGTACAGCCCTGAACATGAAAATAAGCTGAACAAACATCTTGCCCTTTTTACTTAAACTGTTGTCTGCCCGACTGCTGAATGCACACAGAAAACAATCTAAAATTGTATAACCCATAATAGAGTATATTAAATTACAACATTGGTCAGTAATGGAAACTTATTCCCAGATATGAATTATTTACAGCCCATTTAAGTAATCCATATTCAGGTGTGGCAATGAAAAAAAAAAAAAAAAGTGCAACATAAATCTTTAATGTTGACCGGTTGAGAGAGCAGAGCTGAGGATTACAGACATTTTAAAGGGAAGAGGGGGAAAAAAAAAAGCCCCTAACCGAATTGATATAGCCTGTTCAGTGGCTTACTGCACCAGCGTGCTAATAAATTGACGGATGGCATGTCAGGGGTATGAGTTGAAATCCCAGCATTTCTAACTAGGGTGGGATCTAATATCAGTGCACCAAAATAAAGAGTTTCTGGACCTTGATGTCACAGGACATAGTCTGTGCCTCATTTACTGTATCCTGTAGGTGCCTGGCATATGTTATTGCCACAGAAAACCCAGCGCTTTCTGCTTTAACCCTGTAACTGTATTAGTAATTTTTCAAAGCCACTCTCGATATGTATTCATTTTCCTACAAGCTGTCATTTTACTTTCTTATAGTTTATATTTACTCTCTTTTATTGCTCAGCCATCAGAGTCTGTACAGCCATCACACAGACACTGTCCCAGTTTCCCTGTGAGAGATACTGGGCATTCCTCACTGAAGCAAGAATTAAACCCACAAATTCTGGGAAACGTTGCCAGGTACAGTTTTGTTGTTGCTAGCGTTTCCTAAAAAAAAAAAAAAAAAAAAAAAAAATCAGACAGCTTGGGCACTCCTTCAAAACAATATAGCAAAAGATCGTGGTGGGGAAAAGCTTTCACAACTGCAATTTCTTTTGTTTCCTGGAGCAGTACCTATATTAATTCATCTTACAAAGATCATTGCTCAAGAACTAAATTTTGCATACATTAGAGAGCAGAATTAGCATCGCGCTGTGTACAACGTTCCAGGCTAACTTCTCTCCAAGCAACCATTAAAGGTCATGTTTTGACGACTGAATGGCATGTCGGCACCTTGGTTCCCCAGAGAGGCATTCCCCAGGTACATGCAAAAGGTTATTAAATTACCTTCCAAGCAACACTATCTCCTCGGATGAAAATAATTACAGGCTTTTAGAGGCATCAGAATGCTTTCTATTTTTTTAAATAAGATGAAGATGCAGTACCTAATGACCATTTTTGTGTGTGACTCATAGAGCCTGTCAGTGGTGACAGGACAAATGAGCATAATGGCATAGCTTAAAGGGGAAAGGTTCATTTTAAATAGTGACAAATAATATTTAAATGGCATTGTTGGAGACCCATCATGCTTGTAAAATGTAGTTTGTATCTCTTCTTCATCCTTTAATTTCATCACTGTCAAATGGTATTAGCTGTTAATATGCAACATCAGGTGCAGATATAATTTTTAACTATTAAATGTGCCTGTAACTAAACAATGCATCTTGATTGTTCATGTATTTTGTGATAGAATAAATAACATATTTTATAATTCACAATTTGCTCTGTCAAATTGTTTTGCTGTATCTATACTAAGGGAGGATTAAGGGAGTGAGAATAGTTTAAAATATGATACCTTGAACAAATTTCTTCTTGCCAACGTACTGAAATGGAAATTACTTTCTTTTTAGACTAATGTAATTCACAGGTTTGAAAAGCCACAGGCAAGATCGTGAGATACAGTAAATTGGTGAAAACAGACCTGGGCAAACCAATACAGGCACATATATATTGTATGCATGTCAATAAAAGCCACTGACAAACTTAGTTGCCCTTACAATTTGGCCCTAATATGAAATGGTTTGAGTCTGAATCCTCCGGGTGCTCGTGAAATGGCTTAGGGCACAAACAGAAAATGTTTATTTTAAAATACTGAACAACAATCATTAAGCAATCTACTGCAGATGTGAATTCTCCAGCTCTAATGCAAACACATGACTTGGAAAAGTTACTCCGAAGTCAACCCTGTGTTTGCTGAAATGACTCAAGTGGATATAAAGTCACAATACTGCAGGTAATAAAATGGCACCAGAATACACTTGGCTGGGAAATTGCAACTTCTGGAAGTCAAACTTTCAGAAAAAAGCTTCTAATTTTTTAAGTATTTTTTCACAGCTTCATCATGTTTATTGCTATATTATTTTCAGATCACTTTCGCCAAAAATGTAGACAGTTTAGGTACCTTTGAGTTGTTAAAAGTTATAGCCAATTTTCTGAAAAATTATACCAGCTAAAAACACAACATTAAATATTTACCCTGTTGGATGTTAAAAAACGCTTACAATGAAAAATGTTCACATATTGACTATTCAAAATGGCCTTCACTTTGAAATTGTGAAATGGAAGGGATTGCAGATGTACAAGAATAAATATAAAAACAAATGAGTTGACTTGAAGTGTTGCCGGCTTTCATAAACATGCTACTGCAATAACATGTGACATTAATATTTAATTACAAAAGCACTGCTGCAAAATCTTTGAAATTAATGTTTTGCAAAATTAACATTCAGTGCACAGAAGCAAAGTCGTTCCAGGCGCGACTGTGATTAACAATGCCATTCACTTTACATATTATATTAATATATTATTCAAGCTAAGAATTAACACCTCCTAATTTAAATAAGGTGCTACATATCATGATGAGCTAAAATGCTTTTTCTTAAAATGGCCCATCTGATTTTAAGCAATCTGTGTTTATCATTTAATATTTTGTTATTGAATACTGTTCTCTGTAAAAAAACTCCTTGTACTTTAATTTCAAGATGAAGAGATCTCATTAAACCAATGCCATAGGATTGAAGGATTACTGAGCCAGTGGAGCTGCATTTTCCTTGCTGGTCTATCTGGTATCCCTCTTTTACTCCCAGGAATCAATACTGTCATCCCACACCTGGAGTACCTCTCTAGTTTCCCTGATGTCTACCAAAAAAAAAAAAAAAAAAAAAAAAGAAATCGGAGCATTTTCTTTCCTAAACTGTTGGCTGGATCTTCTACTGCTATAACTGCTATAAAGGATTATAAATTCTCTTGCAGCTACATTGATTTACATCAGCTGATGATATAGCTCATATTGCCAGCATTATCACGTTGCTAGTACATTTTGGGGACGGCGATTTCTTGCTGCTCTGCATTCTGTGCTGTTTCTCATGTGTTGTAGGAGGGTAAAGACGAACCAAGGGCTCAGGGGAGGTGGTGAGTCTAACGCTCTGCCTATCTCACACTGAGCTTTCTCGCCCTCCAGCTCTACCTTTTAGTGTACAGGAATTCAGGCTTGTATTGAATTCCCTGCGTTTTGAACTACAGAGGAGAGCAACTTCTGGTGGGATGCAGCAAAGCAATCAGGCCTGGAGGACTTTAAATGGGTTGACATATTCTCCAGCAGGTCAGAAAAACCAGTTATTTTTGTTTGAGGGAAATACTGATGAGACAGATGGGTATATCACTTTGGTTTAGCCACACAGAACTTCATTTGCCATCTTTAATCTACTGTAATTTTTCGGTTTTCTTATTTTTAAAGCAGTGATGGAATGTATTTCTATGTTATTGCTCACATAACCATCTTTTTAAGACCAACAGCAGTAAGTAAAAGGCCATGATCTATTCTTCATATCAATAGTTGCAAATTCACTGTCTATAATTTCACTTTCACAAATTATAGAGATTAGTTGCCACACACAAGGATCGAGAGCTAGTTGTTAAAAATTATGCCTGTACAACTTAAGCATCTGCATTTAGCTATTAAGATTCCCTTATTGTTAGATTAAAATCATGAGCCCAGATATGTCCTCTTCAAATTATGCTTAAAAAGAAAAAGCAAAAAATCTCTTTAAAAAAGTCCGACAAAAAACAGTGAAGGAGATCAAATATTTATTTATAGTGATGCATGAACCTAATGTTGGCAAGAGTAGAATTGTTGAAAATATGGTCTGCAAAATATTCAAGTGATAAGGAATCTATATATTGATGAATTAAAAAATATATGGAAAAGTTAAAACTATACTGGACAGTTAGAGGATAAGAACTCCTACAATCCTTCACTTGCCAACATCTTTAATAATTTAGGCTGCACCTTTTCAGTGAGCTAAACAGAGGCAAAAGAGGAGTGAAATTGCTGTGTGTCTCCACAGGAGGCTTCTGCTCTGTGATCTCTTCCAACAGCTTTCTCCAGAAGGGAGAGAGAGAGTTGGTCCACTGATTTAATCCATAGATCCTGGTTCTCAAATGATCCTTCCCTCTTCCATGAAAATAACATGAAATCATTGTGTTTATCATATATCCTGCTATGTTTTGTTTGACAGAAAATTCAAGGATGAAATAATGACAAGATATTGTCTTATTGACAGTAGAAGCAAAAAAAAAAAAAAAAAATTAAACTCCAGATTTCCCCTGATTCCTTATATTATCTCAAATTGAGACATGACTGAGGACATTTAAATATGAAAACACCACAGTCTACCTCAGCCTACCTTGATAAATATCCCTTTCTTTTTGAAGAAGACCCCTTTATCAGACATGACCAGCTGTGCACTCAAAAGATTTGAGTAAATGCTGCATACCATCCATTGATGGGCCTATATTTTAATATTTTAAGTAAAAAAATCCACTCAGTTCACAACAGAAAATAAGGATTCATCTAGAGTTTACAAATATTTTATCTGAAGTCATCTTATTGAAAGGTCTGCTTTCATATTGGACTCAAAAATCTGAACAAAACAGAAACAGTAGTAACTTTTCAACTCAGAAATAGGTGGTGGAGAATTTATTAGAGTCTACCTCTCTGAAATCTTCTACTCACACACTTACAAAACAAAATTTATTATAATAAAATGCTGTAGGAATCAATGAGAACCAGGGAGCCTTTTAGAAGCTGTACATATGGCATCCAAGTTTATGGTAGAATCTCCTTCTATTTGAATAAAACATGGCATTTCAAAATAAATTAAGATAAAACAAAGGAGATGAAAGTGGGAATATCTTATGACCTTCTTGAAAAATGTTATTATTTTTTTCTGTGCAGGGAATATTTTCAACTCCAAAGCTAAACATCAAAATATGGATATATAATATTCTGTTAACTTCTGATTAAGTACATTCTATGTATTCACAAAAGCACACGGAGTCCTTGGAAATTCTGCATTTTAGTTGGGGAACAGTCATTAAATCAATAGAACTATCATATGGCCAGTATCCACAACCTTGGAAAACAATGGAAAAAATATTTGAGTTGAGAAGAAATGGGAAGACAGCCCAGGAATCAAGAGTGTCCCACATTGAACTCCATGAGTCCGACTTGTCATTGCTTTCCTGAAAACTCAGACCTAATTGGGCTAGGTTTGCATTTTTCTGGAAGACTGCATTGGTCTGTCCATTTTATCCTAGTTTTAGCTTCATGATCCACCCAAAACCACTCAGGTAATGGGCTGTAATGGTGCTCTGCACAGCAATCAATCCATAGAGAAGATGGTATTTTAATGTGCCTTACCAGGTTAGCCAAAATCAAATTCCACTCCTGACAGCAAAGGTTGCAGAAAAGAAATGCACTGAAAGTTGTGGGATGAGCCCTGAAGGTCCTGAAAACACGTGGATCTCTAGATGTAGACAGCCCATCCCAGGGCTGTAAGAGCTGTGGATAACCCCTGATTTCCAGCAGATGCAATTCTATGAAAAGACATACTTTATTTCAGGCCCTGCACAAATCCATTTTTGCTGTTATTCCTCCCCAGCCAGGCAGCAGTTTGCTTCCTCAGGGCTCAAAAACCCACCACACCTTGCAGGAGATTTCCATCACATCACGACTGCAGGAGGTCAGGAGGTTACAAAACCAAGTCCTGATGGCCTTATAGAGAAATGTACACTTTATCTACTTGTTCACAAGTTTTTCTCTCTTCTCCCTTTATTCACTACCTCTAGCAAAGGTCACTCAGCTCAGCTTCGTTGCACTAGTCCCCATAAGAAAAATATTTATATTTATTTGACTGGTACTCAACTCACAAATAGCCCTGCTTGTGTCTTTCCTAGAAAGGTGCAAGTAGAAAGTAAAAAAAAAAAAAACAAAAAAACCCAAAAAAACACAAAAAACCCCAAAACAACAACAACAACAACAACAACAACAACAAACCAGAAACAAACAAACAAACAAACAAACAATCAAACCCCAGAAAACTCCCCAACATCTCTCATCTTCTAGCTTTTTTTTTTTTTTTTTTTTTTTTTTTTTTAATAATAAATTCTGTCTCACAGTAGGTCCAACACTGGACTAAAGAGACTAAAACCTCCTCTGGATGGTTACCAGGTATTCTGTCTTCACTGACTTTAAAGAGATCTGTACTGAATAGAGACTTAAATTCCGAGCAGATTCCATCTCAGAATTGACTTTATTCCTATTTAGTGACCTCAAATCCTTACCTGATGAAGTAATGATCTTTTATATCATTTATAAATATGTGGCATCTATAAAATTAAGACTTTTGAAATTTATGGAAGAAGGAAATAAAATTTTGGCTCATTCAGGCAGGAATCATCATTCCTGCCTTTATGTTAGCTCTGTTTTCTCAAAATGCTGCTTTCTGAACTGTTGCTATGAGTACATCAGTGGAAGTTTAAATAAATTCTTTCTAATAAACAGCAAAATCATTGACTGACAAAACCCACATTGTTTTTAATGAAATAAGACTTATCTCATTAATAATCTGATGAGCCAGGCTGTCTTTCACTCACTATACCAGTGAATTTTCTTGATGGATTGGCTTAAGTAAACCTTGTCTGGCTTTTTCATCAGTGTAAAATCATAGAATTTGGCGCAAAACACTGAAATGTTTTAACCCAAAGGCTTTATTTTAGACACCTGAAGTTTCTGAATGCCAGCACTGCAGCAAACAGAACTGGTATTTATTGAGAAATAGAACAAGTTATGACACTTTTTGTAGGAATCAGCAGTGATATATGAAACAAAGGAATCTCATCCAGTCCACAGATATTATAAATAGAGCCGTGCCATATCCAGGATACTATGAAGAAAGAATAAAACAAAAAACTAAAGCCAGAAATATGCGTTCACCTGGGGGTGGGGGACTGTCTGAACACTACAAAAGTAAAATTCAGAGGATTTATTATTGATAACTAAAACGGTGACCTCTCTGGTCCTGCATGTTTTGTGATGTAACCTGTGATTTCTGCCAAGCACTTATAACAGTTCTCATCACAACATGAACTGATAGTGTGATATGTTAACATCACCACTAATGCACGCCAGCATTACACTTCTCTTTCTTCGGTTAGACAGCTTTCCTTCAGGCCATCAGACACTGGAGGTCTGCACAAAAATGCACCTCTTCAAAGCAAGCAAATCCCCACGAATTTGAGCACAATTAAACCATTTCTACTTAAAACAGTTTACTGATTCCTGCTTTTCATTTGAAATAGGGCAGATGCCTATGAAGTTTAGATCCAATTCCAGATTTTTAAATTTTTTAAAGCCCAGTAGTGTCTACATTTGCTGTCTCTTTCAGACCTATCTAAAAAAACCATTCAGCAAAAAATGAGATAAAAAGTAAGAATTTTAATATCCTGTTTTGCCATTTTTCTTTATTCCATTCTAATATCAGATAACCTAATAATACAACATATAATAAATATTTAAGGGGAAATAGCAATGAATTTACATTGTGCTTTCTAAAGTCTCTTCTTGAAAGGCTGATTACTCACAAATTGTAATGAGTCTATTTTACAAAATGTCTTTCTTTCATGATGTGATTCTGTAGCCTTAATATTCTCTTGATTCCCACTGACTACAACAGAATATGTACAAGAACATCAGTAGATGGGACACGATGGAGCTACAGAAATAATCTGCTTTTTTGTACACACACACTCTTCTGGTCCTAAAAGTATTAATGTGCCTTAAGACATGCCCTGGTGCCCTTACTACCAGTCTAATGAAAATAAACTCAGTGAATGCATAGATTGCAAAAGCATTGGGCCAAAGGAGCTTTCACTCTAAAAAATAAACATACAAAAAACCCCAAACAACCAAAAACAGGAATTCAAACAAAAAACAAAACCGAACAGCACAAGATTTCTCTTCCCGTCTTTAACCCTCCTTCATATTCCCCAGGGTGGTACCTCAACTCATGCAAGAGCTGAGCCCCAATATGCACAGCAAGTAAATTTATAATGTTTCTAACCAGCTGCCAACATTTTTTTGCACCTGAGAGATAAATTTGGATGGTTTAATGGCCCTGGAGGCATTGGGGTTCCTACCTGGCATTGGGCTCCTACTACTTGAGAAGGGCTGTGGGCTTCTTCTTCAAGAACAGTTCCTAAATCCTTACTTTTCCCCTTGTGTTTCTTTCTCTTTCCCTTCCCAAGCAGCCAATTCTCTTAATCAGGCATCTTTCTATTGCTTTCCAAGGAACTGTCCTTCCATTGTCCTCTCAGATAGTCAAACATTGGGACTTCCTATCTCATTTCTTCTTGTAAGGGACACCAAACATTTATTTGCCCCCTAAATGCACCTTTCAGGGTAATATGGAGCAGGCTACTCATCTGAGGAGACACAAACAAAGGAGAGCACTACAGATTTTAGGGGTAAGTGAGCAAAATCACATAGGATTTTACGTGGGGGAAAAATAAAAAATATCTTCCCTTATGCTACAGGCATGCTCTGAGAGTGATATGTTTAACATTTCCCTGCACACGGAGGGCTATGAAAGCATTAATACACACAGTGTAGAGAACAGTTTGCTGTAGTTCCAAAGCATGTTAGAGCAGCACATCAGTTAATCACACTTTACACATGTAAAAACAGAAACACCAGCATCATCTGCTACAGAAACCAACAAGAAACCCCCTCCTTGCAACATGCACCTCTACTCCCAGCCCTATTCAGAAAGAGTTAAAATATGAAATAAAATTATAAAGGCACCAATGATATTTTTATAACAGCTATCGCGAGTAAGCTGTATTTTAGAGAAACACTGCACATTTTGATGACTGTCAAAATTTACATAACTTACTCTACATGAATTAACTATGAGGTATAAAATGCAACTTTGGCTAAATAAACCCTCAGCAATTGTAAAGCAGTATTTCAAGCACCGCTAGAATAACAGCAGACTGAAAGATTAAACAAAAAAAAAAAAAAAAAAGGATGGATATTGAGTGGTCTCCCCAATATTTAGTTATTGTGAAATAAATTAAACAATCGAGGAAGATAATCTTTAGAAATACAGATGATAATTCCAATTGCTATAGGACTTTTTATTTTAATTTTTAACGCGTGTTTGTCAATTTAGTGCCTACAATCAAAACTCTGACATATTAGGGTAATGAACTGGGTCCGGGAATTACCAGAAAACACATAAATACTCGAATTTCTTGAAAACATGAAGTGTTAAGAGAAACAAATTCCAGTCTTTAACATCTGTCCTACAGATTCTTACCATTTATCTGCTGATCAAAATTTCGAACGGTGCCAAAAAAAATCATGAAGTCAAAAGGACTTGGTGGGGGGAATCTTTGTTTCTCTCTAAAAGCCTAAAAGTTATACTCAACTGCAGCACAAAGAGTAAAGAGGTTGTTATTCATATTAACTACATTTACATTCCTATCGCAACATCCAGAGAGCTAATAGTGGGGTTATTAACATAACAAACGTAAATGTTCTATATAAATAATACTGTTTCAGGCCAGCAACCGCTCATCTGACAGCATTTAGGCACAGGCTCAACATCTGTTTATGAACACTTTGCCTAATGATATCATCAGATATCATTAAGTGCGGCAGAATACAGCACAGAGGCAGGTGCAGCTGCCTTCAGTACCCATCACAGAGGAAGAAAAGAGCTGCATTCCCGATCCGAAAACCCATCATTAGGACAATTTTCTTCGACAAACCAGCCCTGTGATTTCAATCTGTATATCACCTGTAATTGTAGTTTTTAGCAAGAAGCTGATTCTATACATTTAGCGACGAATCACGTTGATGGCCTGAATACTGGAAACACATTTGTGCTACCAGCTGCGGCAGCTTTTTTTAGAGCCTGTGTTAACAAAATACTGCTAACAAGGCAATGCTTGGAGTGCAGCTTTGTTTCTCTTTCTTGTTCATAGTGTTTAGATGTGCATAATTATGGAGATTAGCAATTGATTGCTTCTCAATAATAATTGATTATTGGTCACTGAACCTTCCCCAAAGCACTTCGCTGAAGGTGAGGACAGGTGATAAGTTCATTCTCAGCACATCCAGGGAACCAAAAGGAAAGGTCCAAAAGAACCTTCGATTTGTACATCAGTTTCCATGATAAACAGACCAAAGGAATAATAGAATATCCCAAAGCCTCGTTTGCCCGGAGGCAAATTGTAGAGATCATAGCAAGCCTGCAGAATTCTCCCTGTGGACTATGTAAGAAACATACATCATTTTTATATATGTCAGTTGTTCTTTGATTTGAAAATATTTCTACCCATTTAATTTATCTTTTTCAGTCAGTTTTCTTAAATTGTACAATTTAAGGCTTATATCAAAGAATGAATATCATTTCTGAATACCCCGAAAATGAAACAAACTGACAAAATAATGCAAGTCTCTTTAGCAGAAATGTACAAATATTGAGGCATCTATTGTCACTGACTTCAAAATCACTATACCCTTTTGATCTGCTTTATATCCATCAAAATTTTGGTCTGTAGTGACTGCCTTGATGCAACGTAACATAATGTTGGGAATATAACACCATGCCACAGCTAAAATTTAAAGGCAAATGCTCTTATTTTTGGCTTAATCACCCACTGTCAATTTGGACAGCAAATACCCAATTTAAATTTATTGGAGTGCATGGAAGCCACTCAGACAATAAAGTATCCATAGCATTCGTAAAATGGTAAACATCATTTCTTCTTGGCTGTTCACAAGTATTTTGAACAGTTGAAACCCATTTTTCTAGCCCTATTCTGTTTACAGAAAAATGTAATTGTAAGCCTGACATATCATACCATCCATCTTTAGCTAATCCTTTTTTTTTTTTTTTTTTTTTTTTTTAGTGCAGAATTTTGCATGGACATGCCTCCTCTCTGGCAGAGTGAACTTTACAACCTGATTCATGAAAAATGCAGCTTATTTAAAGTTAGCTTGCTCCATTTTGAGAAGATTTTTGTGCTAAAATGAGAAACAGATTGCACAATTATGATTCAGAAGGAAAATGCCCAAGATAGAGGGCTGGGGTTTAAGCAAGAGGAAGAGCCAGGACCAGAGTTGGGGCTGGGTTTCTGCTCAAAGAACTGCTACTCATCATGAATGTGCTCACTTTTGAGAGGGTCTTGGTCAGCCTTTGTGTTGTTTTCCTCAAAGGCTGCACAATGGTAGCAAAATCCCCAAAATGCACATCACATTCACAATCCAACCCAGCACCAAGGGCTGCTCAGTGCTTACACCCAAGCACTTCTTACCAGCTCCTACATGTGGACTTGAAAGAATAGAGGAGGCGCTCAAAACAAAGTATTTTAGATGGCAGCAGGTATTTTCATGAATCTAGACAAAACCCTAAAAATAATGGATGCACTGTATCTGTGCACTCTACAGAAGGGGCTTTCTTTATAAAGCAGCTTTAATTCAACCTCTGTTTGTGCACACAATTAGATGAGGAGATAATTTCCAAGCACAATGACTTGCAGGTGCAAATAGTGATATAGATAACAAACTATCTGATCTGTGGGCACAGATAGATAGTTAGACATCTAGAATCCTTATGTGCAGCCATAAATAATTGCATCCTCAATTATTTATACAAATAAAGAGAGAAGGCCAGCCTGGATGAGGGGGAGAATTGGAGGGAGGAGAAAAAAAAAGAAAAACAAGCAGTAGAGCAAACCAGTACTTGATGCAGAGCAGGTTGTTTTTGGTCCTAAGCCCCAGCATTTTCAAAATACAGAGGCACTGCCTCTCTGATGCCAATAGGGAGCCCTCACATTTTAAATACCAGGCCTTTTTTGAATTTCAGACTGCTGAAGGATTTGCACCAGAGCAGATGAAGTGATGTAGTTTCTCTTGTGCAAAATGAAGGTATGAACCAGTAATGTAAACAGTGAATTGCTTCAGCGAGTCTGATGGCTGGGTGAAAATGGTTCCTGCTATGTTTTGCATTAGTTTTTAATGTGTCTGTTAAACAAGTAAATTGATGTAACTGTAGAGATGGCTGACACTTTCTTTCTTCAAAAAAACAAACATCCTCAAAACATCCCTTTTAGAAGAGGCAAAGGCTAAACAGATTTTTATAAATTTGGGAAGAATCTTCAGCACAGAGTGAGTACTCAGGCATAAACATGCAAGTAATATTTATATTACTTAAATTGTACTATCATATGTGTTTTATATATATGTGTGTGTGTATATATATATCTGTGTATATATATATACAAACTATTATAAACATGGTGAAGTTTGGAAAACAAATTATTTTGAAGTTTGCATAATGACTGTGCTCATTATCCATTCCCTACATGCATATAGAGAGAGATGTATCTTTCATCACATGGACACATACAGACATTTTACATAGATTCCTGCCTCATTCGGGGCACAAATTGTTGGTTTGATGCAAAACTATCCCATGTTTCATTTTACTACTCTCTCAGTAATGTGCCACAGTACTTGAGTTCTATTTGGAATAGTGCCGGACTCACCAGAAACAAAAGTGTGTCATTCCTTCAGCTGAAATGTCCACACTGAGAAATTTTAGGAGAAGAGAATAAGCTCTGAGTATCTACTAACACAGTGCTGTGGCTTCTTGGGGTCTCAAGTAAGCCCCCTGCAAATGAGGAGCATGTCAGTAGTGAGGAACCATAAAGACAAAAGCAAGGATTGGGGGTGGGAAGAGTTGGTTTCTGCGCCTGTGAGAGGCCTGAACTGTCTCTTCTTTCAATATGACAACTTGTTGGTTTTTTTCCTGCAATCCCCATACCAGTTCTTGGACAATTTCAGAATATGGAAGACACAGTCAAATCCCTGATTTACCCAAAGATTATCTTCTGCTGAATGAAGAATATAGGAGTGCTCTGATAAAGGCGATGTGTGATCCCATCACTGAAGGCTCTATCATGATACCCATACATGAGTGCAGTGCTCATCTAAATTCATGTAGATCTGATATTTCCCAACTGTCTTGTTCAACTCACAATGGCATTTTCAAATGTGTGACTTATTTTCTACCCTATGGCATGAGCTAAGAGGCTGTATGATGCACTCTTCTTGCTCTCCCATTTTTTTACCTTTTTACCTACCCCCTTGTTAATCCTTTCTCTTCTCTCTTATCTTTTACATCCCTTCTCCTTTCTATTGATAAGCTTCCCCATAATGCTTCCCTAAACTTTACATTTAGCCTAAAAATAAAAGGATTTAAAACAAACAAACAAACAAAAAATGCAGCTATAAAATTATGTCTTTAATTGTTTAACTTTCTCCTTTGTCTTAATTACATATACAGCTCTGTTCAGATGGCAATTACTCAGGGTAAAAAAAGTCTTTGGGCTCTAAATGTATATCTTAAAAGTGTCTGGCATGTTTTATGTGTTACTATTAGATAAAACGACATATAAATAACAGTAATTTTATTTTGGTTTATTTTTCATGCTATGCATGCAACCACTACTTGTGTGAATGTGTTGCTATGACAAAAGGCTTTTCCTTATGCAACAAAATTTGGCTTTGGTATCAACTGCAATTGAGAGGACCATCAATGGATCAGGTTCTCTTTTTTAATTGATAGATTATTGTCCATCATTCTACGGCAGTCCACTTAAAAATATGACTGACCATTTATAGCATTTGCCACCTGCTCCTGGTGCTTTACATATTGACAGATCAGAGCAAAGAATGTGTGCTAGGGACATTTTCACAGTTGCTGCAGGATTTCAGCCTTATATTCAATTTTAAGAGTGGGTTGGAAAATATATAATCCAATTACTAGACATAAAGATACAATTCAATTACTAGACATTCCTATGTTTAACCTCTTTCTACACAAAATCAAAATTCTATTTTTTTTGTTTTCCAGAGTAAGGCTGGCCTCAGAGGCAAAAGATAGTGTAATTTGTTGAAAAGTCTCAAGCATAATATCTGATTTGTATGTAGTTCCCAAATATGATATTATTTAAAGGCAAAAAAAAAGTAACTCAAAAACCCATTAACTTAGACAATAGTACAGACCTGAGGAAAGTCTGATAATGACTGTAAACAATGAATCTTTACCCAATGGCATTCACAGCTCAAATTCAGAAGAACTACAACCTAAAAGTATATTTTTGGATTTTCTTTTGCATTAAAGAGAATGAACCACCTTTCTTTTTCATGCTAAACACTCCTGCTCGTGGTAAGGGTTTAGAAAACATGAAGCTAGCATTAACCCACAAAGCAGCATTTGTCCAAATGCTCAAAGCTAAGAATGGAATTTTAAAATTTGTCACTGATTTACCCCTTCCAGTGCTCAGTGATAAACAATTTAATTGTGAAATTATTATCCTTTCCCTTTTAATCTTTCAGAATGATTTCAAGAGGACATGGAGAAACTCAGACCTGCAGGTCTCCTGGCTCTGATACACCACTCTTAGCAGATCAGGGTGATTTCTGGTAGGAATTACAGTATTCTGGTACAGCCTAAGGGAGTCCTGCCTTCCACCCAAAGGTGCATCCTATCTCCACATCCCAGAGAGAGCACTGAAATCCCATCTGCTCCTGTGCCACAAATCTGATCCCTCTGGCACAAGCAATGGCTCCTTTTATTTTCCCAGGGTTACCTATTAATGGAGGCAGCATGATGTCAGAAACAGGTCATTAGATCTGTTTACATTTCCAGTCTTTGGTCTTCCCTGCAAATACTGGAATTTCCTTTTTTCCAAGGACAGGGTTCTGGCCTTACAATCAAAATCTGCTGCTGTCATAACTCCTGAACAAGCCTGTGGTGGCTCTGCTGAGCTCCAAGGACAGCAACAGGGCTGGGGTTGCCTCAAAGGGACCACCCACCCTCGAAATCAGCGTTTCCCAATCTGCTGCAGTATAATCTCATTTTCCTTCTCCAAATAGCCAGCCTTGCCTTCTGGAATGCGAGTAATATTTTATCCTCTATTCATCTTAATTTTAGCTCTGATATTGTTAGCTACAACTTGAAATAGGAACATAAATTGGACAAAACAAGATCTTAACCTTGACTATCTTGAACTTCAAGTGGTTTTAAAACTGTAGTTGAGTCAAATTTGGATTTCCATGGGAGCTGCTAATTATTTATACAAAATACGGGGGTGTCATCACACTTAGGAGTATCACAGTAACAGATCTGAGAAAATATACCATGTTTCTCCTGAGCAGCAACCCCTTTGCAGGGCTTTATAGCGATTTTATCTTTAAAATCATGAAAATTTTCAGACTTTATGCTCCATTAGATGGACACAGAGAAAACAGAATGAATGAAGCTGGATTAAAATGGCGGAAGGGGATGTTAATTGGAATTAGAGCATTTACATATTTTTCTCATTACTTTTTCAAGTAATATTTCTTAAAGGAGGCAATACATTGTCAATACAAATTCTCAATAGGAATGTGGCTTAATACCATGCAATTGGCTTTTTATCAAATTCCGCTGGAGCAACTTCTCTGCCATCTGAGCAGGTTTTTTGCTAAATGCCACTGAAGTGGCGTCACTTCAAAACAACACTAGGCAAGGTTTTGTTTGGTTTTGTGCTTTGTTTTTAGCACCCAAGGGACTTAAGCAGAGAGCACCACTGCCAGGCAATAATTACAACGGGGAGATGTACCTAGGATTTACCATGGGCAGACTACAAGAAGTTCATGAATTGTGCTCCTTTTCTTTTATCCATATAAAAATGTCTTGAATTTGAGACCAACATCCATGTAATATTGTGAAGTACTCAATAACAACAAGCTGCCATATGTCATGCAACCCTGCCTACACTATTTGAAAACCAGTTAATACTTTTTCATTTAATACTATGTACATGAAGGGAGGAGGAGAAGGCTGTTACTATCAAGCTCTTTTTCCTATTCTTGCAGAAATTTTAGGTTGTTGTAGTAATCAAGCACAGTAATATTTATTCATGAGTACATTTGAAAATAACCTATAGACTTTCAACAGCTATATCAGGAAGTTAAACATGAAGTGCCCTCAAATACAGTTTCATCTCTGGTTTCTTTTGTGCACACTCAGTTTGAGATAACCATACTGAATTGTATATAAATTAAGTTTCCTATCATTTAGCCATAATTTAACATATTTGACAAATCCATAAAGCTAAAAGGCATTATGGTACCTACGCTATTCAAAATTATCCACTTGGGAGGAACCTGCTCTTTGAAGAACAGATTAAAGATGACATTTTAATTTTTTATTGAGAATTTCCTATGTTTTATCAATTCAACACTAATTTTTAGCAGTAGAGTAAATGTTCTATGTGTCCTTTACTTAGTAGTAAAGCTGAGTCTGTGGAAGACAATATAAAACCTTGAAACTAATAAAAAACACTTCCAGAATGAAGGCTCAAAATAATCTATTGCCGAAAAGAAAGAAATAATACACATATCTTTGATTTATAGTGATCATGTTCTGAAATAACCTTAATTTAATAGATAAAAAAGTACCAATGATTTTGTAAAATTGTAAAGAGATACTACAGCTTTTGTAAAATTTGATGGGAAGATATGTTATCTATTGTTTCCACTTCTAATATACATGTGTAAAGCATTTACTAGAGTACTGCTTTATAAACAGCACAAGATGGAAGTATCTGAACACTTAGGTTGTCACCTTAAAACAAACTGTCACACATTTTTCTTCACACATTTGAAACCCAACTTATCAACCTTAACAAGTGTCGTTATCAAAAGAATTTTGGTGCCTTTGTTCTTTCCCTTTTGCAAGTAAATTACACTTTTAGGATTTATTAAGACAAGAAACAATTTTTGAATAGCAGGTCAAAACTCTCTATGGAAAAATTCTCATTACTTTCTAGCCTGAAGCAGTATTTACCACTCCAACTTATCCATCTTTTTCCTGTTTTTTATATATCTATATTTCCAGAATCTTGTTTCTGTGCCTAATGCTATAACATTGCAGCAGTTTGTTCAAAGCAACACTCTTATTTTTGCTCTTAGCCGGTGCTATACAAACCCTGATCAATTATTGAAGTGTAAGCCCTGAAGTAACACAGCCATTACTGCAGCAGGCAGATAAAAATGGAACACTTTTAGCTACAGTATATTTACTTTAGAGTTTCAGCAAACAAACCAACAAGTTAAACTACCTTGTCTTTCACTTTGTTTGATGTACTAATATTTCCTGCATGTTCAAAAGTCTTTCTTTTAAAACAAAGTTACTGAAATGTTATGGCTGCTTGTTTCTGAGGATACCTAAGCTTAAATATTTGCATGAAAGAGCCTTGAGATATAGAAAAGTCAGCATTAAAGCAGTACAAATCTAATACAGAAGCTGCTATCTGTAGTGCCATAAGAGCCACAGTTTTTTATGAGCTGTCTGGTATTTAAGTTCGCCAAACTGCAGAGCCTGCATATTGTAATGACATTAAAAATGATGCTGGGAGGTATCTTAAACAACAAACAACATCATTGAGGAAAGAATTCATTAAAGACAAGAAAGAAAAATCAAATTAGAGGTGTTGGAAATTTCTCATGGAAATCAACTGCTAATCACTTCTGGACTTTTCTCCTTCTGCAGCTCCCTTCCCTCCACACAAAGGAGTGCCCAAGATGCAGTTTTTTGTTGAAATGCTTTCTTATGTAATTATACAGAATCTATTTCATAGCGACGCCAGTTCAAGACTACAACTATTCATCTTCTGATGGCGCTGCATGTGCATCTGCACACAAGATATAATGTTTTTCAGTTTAAATGTCTGTTCTGGGTTTTAAGGACTAAATGATAGTGAAGATGGCTGGAAACGTTCCAGAATTTCCTATATAAACTGCTTAGAAAAACCAAAAATTAGTACTTATGCTACAGAACTAATAATGTTTGACATTTGCATTTTATCACTTACGGTATAAAGAGAGGGAAGAACTTGTCCCAGGAAGTTTGGGGGAAAACGATAAAAACTCGGTTTTAGAAATGGATGTTTAAAAAAAGCCTGTGTAGTTTTTGCTCAGTTTTCAGCTGTTCTTTTTTTCCAGCTCCCAGAGGAAAGCAGGCCGCGTGGCTCGCAAACACCATACGTGAACAGCTTAGGAGAAGTGATCTCATGAATGCATAAGCGTGTCACCACGTCCCACTTGGATGCATGTGATAGCTGGATATAGTAGCCATGAGTAAAAAAAGCTCCGTGTACTTAGGTGTTTTCACAGGTTTGGACAAAAAAAAACAAATCCAGTATCATGACGAGGTGTTCATGGTTGGTTTTTTTTTTTTTGCTCTTTACAGGCAAGAGTGAGAAAGTGAGAAGAGGCTGATGGACCTGGGATTGTTCAGCCTGGAGAAATGGAGGCTGAGTGGGGACTTTCTCACTCTCTGCAACTCCCCTACAGGTTGGGGTAGCCAGCTGGGGAACAGTCTGTTTTCCCAAATAACAATAGAGTGAGAAGAAACAGCCTCAAGTTGCACCAGGGGAGGTTTAAATTGAATATTAGGAAAATTTTCTTCCCTAAAATGGTGGTCAGGTACTGGAAAAGACTACCCAGAGAAGTGGTGGAATCATTGTTCCTGGAAGTATTCAAAAATGAGTTGATATGGGGCTTAGGATATATTTTACTGGAAGACATGGCAGTGGAAGATTAAAGGTTGGACTCAATGTTCTTTTCCAACCTTAATCATTCTGTATGTTTGCATCCTTGAAGACATTCACAAATATTTTGACCAACGTTGGCAGCACTACTGGTCCACACAAGTACTACATGTGGGGCTGATTAGAAGATATCTCACCATTGCCACAAACACCTGAATTTGCCAAATTAATTCCAGCTTTGAAAACAAAGAAGGAACCATTCCTACTCAGCCACAAAGACAAGGAAGCAGCTAGTGACATCTGCAAATTGTGGAAACCTGGGGCTACTCTGGTCCTATTGGAGGCTGATTCCATTCCAGCTGATAGGAAACAGCCAGGCAGGAACTCTCTCCTTGCACAGATATGCACAGATGAGCTGTGCCCTTAGCACACAACTTTATGATCATTTCTAGACATGGGTAGAACAAAAAACCTCCAAATATGGGACAGCCAACACAATTACATGTACGCATAGGCATGCATCCATACAGAGGACGTAGAAAGTACAATTTCAAGTTAAAAACAACCACAGACTATTTTAAGCTGCATGTACAGGCAATTGCTAACAAACTCAAACTCTTTCTACCTTCCATTTCAATAAACCTTATATTTTAAAAAGTGGAAATCACAATGAGTGTAAACAACTCCTTTATCCTTCACTTTATTTTTACAGCCAGTACATCTGAGCCTGGTAACATATTCAAGGTATGCCTCAAACACTTGGAAGCAAAAACCTTTTCATTTGAACATTTGATTCACTAAAAGTGAGGTAGCCAATTTGTTGTTGCAAGCGTCTGTGCTATTATTTTTAGAGCTTTCTGGCAGACAGCTCATGAAAGGTGGTTTGTATAAAGCAGCAACATAATTTGAAAGAGTGCAAAAAGGGAATCTATAGTGATGCATGTCTTTGTGAAACTGCTCTTTATTTGAATATTGCACTGGATAGTCGAAACAGGCTGCCTGGATTTATGAGGTGTGAAGCTATGTCTCATAATGATTAACATTAGAATCACAATTTAGACCTGAGGTCAGACTCCAGATACTACATTAGCATTCTTATTTTTTAGAAAATTTGGAGATTTTATTATTATTATTATAGTCTTTATTAAAACAAAGATGCTCTTGAGTTCACTGCTCATTTCAGATGAGTCAGGAAAGTAAGATGAGGTCTTTGAAACTTTGCTTCTCTTCACTGCTGTGCTCATCAGTGCCTACCTCTTCTTAGAGAAGCTCTGTATGCTTGTGTGTGGAATACAAAAAATGCCTGATTTTCATAAAACTTATCAAAAATAATCCAAAACACAGGTAGCCTCTCTCACAGTTATCAATTTTAGGCAAATATGGAATTCAATAACCACGGTGCCAGATAAACAACCCTCTAAACCCTGAATATTCTGCTATTCTGTGTGATCACCCCCTTCAAAAGAAAAGTTTTGCTTATGACCTGCCTTTTAGAATCATGTTCCCTACAAACACTGGGTGAGAGTCACTGGAAGGAAGGCTGCCTTGGGGAGAGGGTCATGATGCTGCACCTGAAGAACAAAAGATCCTCAAGAACAAGGAGAGCTTGGGGAACGAGTGGAAATCAAAGGATGCTTTGTTTTGATATTAATCCCACAGTTTACCTGCCATCAGCAAGAATCTCCACTTGGTTGGTGACTCCTAGAAGCCCTTCTCCTGCAGGCAGTTTGAGCTTCTTGGAGTCACAAGGAAGCCTTTGAATCTATCATGGCTGTGTAGGTTATTCTGGGCAGACAATAAACCCTTTTTGCATTTTCCAGGAGCACAAGGTCTACCATACATGTGCACTGCTACAATTCTTCCCCACACATGTGGTAAATCTGCTGTTCCTTAGAGCTGCCAGACTTGCCTGCTTAGGGCAAGTGTGACCCAGGCTGACCTGCAGGACACCAGTTATTTCACACCCTCAGAGAACACCACTGCACTGCTCCTCCCTCTGCCCAGAAAGACTTCTCAAACTTAGCTCCAAATAAAAACTTCCCTCTCAGTCCCTCCAGAATGCAACAGAGGGAAAAGGTGAGACTTAAATCTATCTGTACATGGAAAACAGTTACTAAAACAACCAACCCCACCTCCCCCCTCATCAGCTGCAACTAAAATCCTTCCCTTACCTCCATTCCACCTTTGTTCTACATCTATTCCTACAATCAATTTATATCCTAGAATAGTTTGGGCTGGAAAGGATCATCTTGTTCTACCACCCCTGCCATGGGCAGGAACACCTTCCATAAGACCAGGTTGCTCCAACCCCCATCCAACAATTCTAGGGACAGAACACCCACAGCTAAATCCATATTTCTTTCCCTTACAGGAAAAAAAAAAAAAAAAAAAAAAAAAAAGAAAAAGACTGAATAAAATATCCACCTTTCCATGTACTTTACTGTACATAGTTTTGCTTATGACTTAGAATATTGAGGTATTTGTTTGAAAACTAAAAGCTGCTGAGCAGGTGAATCATAACCAAACCAGATGCACTTCCACAGGTCTAAGCAGATCACAGGCAAATGGTTGAGTCAGGAATCTGTGACTAAAATACTTATCAGATTCTAAAATGAGTGAAAGGCAATGTTCCAAACACAGCTCCTGGATCTCAGTTAAAGAAGAAGCTGCTACAGACATGTTAGCAAATCATCCTAAATTTTGAAAGTCAAAAATTTATAAACAACAATCCTAATGATGGCCCATGTAGCATCATCACATATTCAAAAGATGCATTTCTTTTGGTGGTAGCACTGAATGTTTTATTGAGGAATAAACTACACAGCACATAAGGATAGGAGATGGAAATACTGATATTGTAAGGAGTAAGTTCAAAGGATGAATGCCTATGAGTACCTAGGAATGCAAGGAATTTTTAAAGCAAAATATCTCCCTATAAACTAATTGTCCTTTCAAATGAAAATTGACAATTTATATTTCTCATTGGCAGAAGTTCCAAAGCGTACCCCATGCAAAAAAAAATTCAATGCAGAAACATTTATAAAACCTCTAGATTTCATAGTGACTATTCTCTTTGTGTTACGACATGACTTACTGTGGGTGCAATGGAGAATAACTCTAATTTTGAATATTCATTATATCTTTTTTAAAAAAACAACCTAACACAACATTTTAGTGTCACACAGCAATGAAAGCTATTCATGGGCCAAAACCCAGTCACTTAGGTTTACCCTAGACTGATGATTATACATCAAAATGTCAAAAGATATGTATTTACCAGGTTTGATGAAGAAAATCTGACAAATACTATTTAAGATAAGTGGCATTTTCTCCTAATTGTTTTCAAATGAATGAAGGGCAGCCTAATGCCCTGCTACTTTGGTGGAGCACTAAATGGCTTCAAAAACTCTTATCTACACAATGTATTGGTACATACTCTAAAAGGAGAATTGAAGCAGGCATGTTCATTTATAAATGTATCTTAGGTATATGTAGTTGGAATTACAAGAGAAAATGGAACAAAATAACCCAGATGAACCAATCACTGTTTATATTTCTTTGTCTCGTCTCAGTTTGATATGTCATCTCAGTCACCCCCATTTTCTTGGCACCACTATGATTTTTAAAACTGCAAATGTTTCTGCTAGCATCACATTTACTGAGATGAATCATTTGTTAGAGGTGGACCATATAGCAAAGATTTGAACAATCTTCCAGGTACAGTAATCTGTGCAGATATTCTACTAAAAAAACCCCACATATCTGAAGTTTTTGTGTGAAAATGAGGTTATCCATACATATTTAAAGTCCCTGATTGCTTACATCAACATTGATATTTTGTGGTGTGAAACAGTAGATCTTCATTAGTGCAAATATTCATGGAAAGAGACTAAGAGGATGAGGATTTGTGCTGAATTTTTGGGTTCTCCATAAACTCTGAAACTTGGAATCATCTAGAAGAAGGAACTCTGTTATTGTGCACAAGTTTACCATTCATGCTGTGGCCCTATTCATAGACATCCATGAACATGCACATTAATCCAGCAATTTCTGGGCAAATTTGGGTATTTGAGCAGATCAAGCCATGGTAGCAAGGAATTCACTGAATTCCTTGCTGAAAGGGTGGTCAAGAATTGGAGCAGGCTGTTCTGGGAAGCAGTGGAATCACTAGCCATGGAAGTGCACAAAAAAGTGTGGATGTGGTGATTAGGGGCACAGTTTAGTGGTGGACCTGGCAGAGTTAGGTTAATGGCTGGGCTGGGTGATCTAAGAGGTCTCTTCCAGCCTTAACAATTCAGTGAATTGCTGCTGCCTGAAGGAAGGTTGAAGCACTTAAAACTGGCTTGATTTCTCCACAGTATTATGCAATTCCCTGCTTGGTCTTGTGAGAAAGTAATCTGCAGTGACCACAAAACACTCGGAGCTTTCTTTCCCTACACAACAGCTCAGCTGCATGGTTCACAACATCATGGTGTTAAAACATCCCCCTTCCACATCACCACCACTGACTATAGTTGCAATTTTTTTGACATTCTGATTCATAGGTTTAAAGCTGAAAAATGTGGATTCAACAAAAAGCTGAACTAAATTCTGAACAGGTCTAAGAATCTTCAATAAGCTTTGAACAAATCAGTCATTTAACTTTGTGCAGCTCTGGATAATGTTTCCTGAAATAGTCAGAATAAGAAGTAGAAAAATCAACTTATTGAAGGATGGACTTTTATGCAGTAGTCTGAATTCAGAAGAAAGTATTAGAGGTGCTAACAGGCAATTTTTTTATGAGGCATCCAGTTGAATTTTTCATGCCAAAGAAGATTAGGTGACTCTTAGTACTTTATTCCTCCAAGCTGGGGGTTACTCCAGAGATCTGAACTTCGTACTTTCAGATTTTGGCCTTAGGACAGAACTCATTTGTTCAATGAACTGGAAGACAAAATAGCATGGGACTACATCAGGTACAATGGGACACTGAAAGATGTGAACTAAGTAGAATCAGAAATTATAATGTAAGGATGCTTACCTTCCACTGAACATGTTAATTGCCAAGATTATCAATCCTTTGAAATAATTAAGTAAAGTTCTGCCTCACAGGAAATTGTACAGCTTTTATTATGTAGTTCAGCATGAAAGTTGCTGTTCATCACATCATCTGCCCCAGAGCAAGGGATATTGAGAGCAGAGAGGAGCATACTGGGACACAAAGTTATGCCAGTGGGTGGGTGAGTATCAGCACTGTGACAAACCCTCCATTACAGCTCCATTTGGAAAACAGAGAGTTGGTCCATACACTACTGTAAAAAATAATAAAGAGCACAAAATTGCCCCTTGTGTTCTACCATCAGTTCAATCTCCCTCTTGCCCCCACGAAAGTGCAGCAGGAGCCCAGAGGAGAGGCTCTCTGCAAGGCATTGCAGGGGAGGATAGCACTCAGGCTGGTGGCACTGAAAAAAAGATGAAGCCAGAACTGAAGCCTAGCAATTGCAACCAAAAAATCCCATTCATTTAAACGAGACTTGGATCAGTCTCTTGGCAACTGGTGTGTCAGACACTCAGCTGAAAACCCACTGGCAAAGTCGGGCGGGCGGCCGTGGTTCGCAGCCACTTCTCTCGGGGGGCTCTGGGGACACCAACTCCTGTTCCAATGGCACTGGAGGGGACAGGACACACCAAAGCATCAACATAAATATTTTCTTCCTCTGAGGCTGCAAACTAAAATCCATCACAGCTGCAACTTTGACTTTGGACAGAGGAAGTATGTCCATGTGCAGAGGAGGATCCTTCTGTCCCTTTTGCTCTCTGCTAGGAGATGCAACACAACCATCTTTGACATGGAAGATCAAATGTGCACCTTGGGTTTGCTCCCAGTAATGAAGGCTCTGCCCTTGAAAGTAGTAATGCAAAATGACTTAATTAATAGCTGGACTGAATATAATCTGTGGAAAGTATTTCTGACAGATGGTTTTCATTCTCTTTGCAAAGCCCAGTGTTTTCAGCTGTCTTTTACAGTTCATACCTTACTAGGCACAAAATCATCGAGATTTTGTCCAATTAGTCCTTTTTGCTCTTTTAAAATATTTGCTATGACTCTAGACTGTATATACATATCTCCCACACATTCAAACGATTCATAGGCTTTTTAAAAAAATGTTCTTCTATAAATGCAAATATTTGTGTTCTATCACTATATTTTGTTCCTGCACAAAGACAGAAGAATTTAAAATATAACAGAGAATGGCATCAGAATGGGCTCAGTTGTGTGATCATTTGGCAAAATGGACAAATGTCTCCTAAAGAGTATGTTGAGGTTCCCCAAACAAATTTTACTGGTAACATAAGGCAGGTTGGAGTAAATTCCAGCCATGAAACTCTAGTTCATTAATTTTCTACACCAACTGTCTCTTGCTAATTCCACTCATATAATAAACAGCCTAATAAAAATATACTTTCCTTCTTGGTCTCCATCTGAGAATATTTATAGATGCTGCGTAATATTGACAGGGATTTGGTCATTTTTTTTGTGTGTATGTGTTTCAGCAGAAATTTGAAAGGAGGTTTATACTTGTATCAAAATATAGGAGTGATATTGTGCTTTGTGATTCTAAGGTGATGTAATTTGTCTACTGTTGTTTCTGCCAACTGGTGACCAGACAGTAGAGCTGACTTAACCAGTAAGCAGAGTCTACCATCTGGTGGCTGGAGTTGCTGAGTGTACATCCTACACATTCCTGCATCGAGATTCCAGTGGGACCTTTGTCACTGGTAGATAGAACTTTTCTCCCCTAAGTGTAGTCATCAGGCACCTTCAGCCTGAAAATCTTGTCTCCCTTAAAGATTTTTTTTTTTTTAGTGTAATTTACATCTCTGTCCAGAGCAGATTTTCTAAAAAGGCTGGATGAGCTTCTTCATCATTATTTGGCCACTCTTTCCATGGATTCTGATTGATGCCTTTGAGTAAAAAAATAGTCCTGTTGTGGTATTTGATGCTAATTGATCAACAAAATAAATTTTAGGAAGTTGTAACATCAGTCTAATCTGACAACTTTCCATCTCCTTTCCTTGGTGCTTGCTATCTCTGCTATACAAGGACTTATTCCCAGAATCTAATACATCACTACAAGAATTGCCACTGAAATCTGAATAATTTTGAGTGAATCACCATTACTGGCCACAGTAAATATCAAAATATTATATTTCATACACACGCATAACCAAATTACCAGGGATATTTATGTGTATCATCGATAAACTGAGGCATAATCAAAGTTAAAAACAATAAACCAAACTTGTTCTTAGTGATTAATCAATTGTATTTCTCGTTCATGGAATTACAGTGATTGGCAGGGGCTGTATGATGTGAGTCTGTGTAAGAGCTGAGATCTCATTTATCTTTTCAGATACACTTTAATACAAGGACAACGGAAAGCTGAAACTATCTCCACATTAGGTAGAGGGCTGAAATGTCTGCAAATAATTTAAACCATATTAGCGTATGATAATGTTGACAGCAACAAGATAGGAATGACTGAAACAATCTAAACACTGAGACACTAAAGTGGCTTTTAAGTACCTAAACAAAAGATCACTGCCAAGCAAAAGACATCCAAAAAGCAGAAAAATGTGTGATGTTCAAAAAAGATATAAAGGATGACTTCATCACAAGTTCCTATTGTGCCTCTCGGTGCATGGGCTCACGTTTTGCATATCCTCTTTTCTCTGCAATGACTGCACCCGATTAGTCTCTTCAACACACAGCCTAACAATAGGAAATGCTATCCACAAATGGGTTATTTCACACAATAAAAGAAAATCTTACTGAACTATCTTCTGAAAATGATGTACAAAAGGCTGTTAAACAACATGCATCTGGCAAGTCAAATGGTTCAGATGGCACACAAATAAATCCACATACTATTGCTGATTTCCAACTATTAAGACATCTGCTCAAAATCCTCCAGTTAATAGGAGCACAAAATAGCTTCTTCCAGACTTGCCTATTTCCCTTATCTATCACGTATCCGTGCAAGGAGCAGGGATCAATCACTGTCTATAATAACCAACTTGGTAGCGATTTCCCAGCCTCGGTGGGCAAGGGCATCACTCATCTGGTGCTGTTCATTGGGACTTTTCCCCGCCTGGTTCACGTCCTATTGCTTTCCAGGGTCAGATAAGCCAAACCAAAATGTGCTAACTGGGATTCTTAAGAAATCTACTGCGAACCAAAGAGGCAAATTCTCTTAGAGGGCTTTAACTAGATGGAGTTCTGCTTAGGTCAGGCATAAAAAAACCAAAAGGAAAAGATGGGAGCATGTAAGTGCACAAGTGGAAGAGCAGAAATCCCTCGGCATCAATGCCAGATCCTACTGCCTTAAGATTCATATCATCATTCCATGGTTAATGCCTGACTATGATATTTTGACAAGGAGAGGATCTAGACACCGAGGTGTAATGAAACTGATTAAAGCAATAACAAAGTCTTACAAAGCAGCATGCAGAAACTACAACTGAAAACTACTGTCATACACTAAGTAAGAGTCATTTAAGGACACAGACATTAGCAACGAAATGCTATTCATGCAAATACAGTCAAAAAATGAAGAGATCTCCCCCCCTTACAAGCGCCAGCCTTAACTTCTGCAGACCCTTAGTATAGTTTTGGTGATAGGAAGGACTTGTGGTCCACTTAAAAATTAGTGGGGTGCCTTAGTTCATAGAGGGACACAGTATTTAAAATATTTTTTGTCCAACAGAAAGCAGAAAGGAAATTGCATGATAGATATTCTACCTTGTCTCCCTGACAAGCTGTGGAAGATTACTGCAAATGGATAATTTTACTTTATTATTTTAAACCATACAAACAATAATCAGCACTGAGTCTGAGACTTAACAGTCTGCACATTTATCAGAGTGGTTATACTCCTATATCAATCTCTAAAGGGACTTTTAGACACTATTGGTGTTTGTCCTGACTTATACCCCTAAAACTATTTGAATATCAAACTCCTGTCAAATCAGAGGAGTTACACGGTCACAGAGTCTGTGCTCAGAGCAGGTACTAGGCAGCTTCATTTTAATCAGCTTTCCAAAGAATAAGAACTATCAAAGTGAGAATAAATGAACTTAATTTTAACTCAGTAGACAGAGATAAGATGCTTACATTCCCTTTGTTATAAGTATTTGCATAATTTCATTGGGATAACTGGTAAACCTGTGCATTTTTTTCTCCAGGACTGTTTAACATTCCTCGACCTACCTGTATTTATTTGCCTGGGAAAGACATGAAGTAGGTGTGGGCACAAACATGAAAAAAATGTTTGATAGATTCTACAAATTTTCCTTAGGGAACAGAAAAAAATACTAAAGACAACTCCAGTCAGTTTGGCTTGGCAACAAAATTTACTGTCCCTCCAAAGCACCCAGATGCTCAGGAATGGCAAGAAGTAGCCATGTATTTGATTTTAGCTTCATTAGAAGCTCCTACTGCCTCAGATCCCTGAAGGAAGCACAACTAAGCAAGGATGACTAATGATAATTTTGAATTTTCCCTCTGAACTGCATACTTTTCATTAGGCTTATCATAGCAATGATATTTTTAAGGCTGTGAGATTTGCATCACAGCTTGCAATAGATTATCTGACAAGACAATTGAAGACTCTAAAAAACATGAGGAGTAGTAGATGTAAAGGTGGGGGAAAGAAAGCAGAAAGGAACAATCAAAAGCAGAGAGAACAAAGGAAAGAGATTCACTGAGTCCTTTATACCTCACAGTCGAGCAATAAAGCATGGTTACCATCAATAAACTCCTGATAATGCAGTTGGGGATGAATTATGGAAGGTTCAAAGCAAGATGATTAGACTTTAGATTAATTTTATGTTTAAAGAATCCAGGATGTTGAGAAATAAAAATTGTAGAGATCATGGTAGTACTAGTGGTGCTTTTTAAGACAGTGTAGTTTGTGGTAAGACATGGCAATGTGTCTACACTTTTCTCTCCCAGTGAACACTTCTTCCTCATCCTATTCACTGAGTATCATTGTTTATCCCCTCATTCCCATGCCAGGTTTGGGTTTTCCACCATTATCACAAAGTTGTTAGTGCAACAGACTCTCCTTGGCCAACACACTGGTGCACAACTGGGACAGAGACTGGGAGCTGCATCATCTCTTCTGTGTCAACAGTGAAAGAGCAGAGGAGAAGAGCAATGAGAAGGAATAACTTTTTCTCCCCTCCCTCCCCCCCTTTCCCATATGAACATGATGACTCATTATGACAGAAGTGTAATAAACGTCTAAAAAGGCAACCACAAAACATGTATTTTTTTTCTGACAGGCACAGATACATAAAAAACACCAAAAAAACCCTCACACATTCAATGATATAGGATTAAATTATCCACTGCCAGCTTTTGGGGCAATATTTAAACATTACATCCTACAATGAAGCTCAGTTCTAAACTGCTGTATCTGATTTATAGAGGTAAACAGCACAAACTCAAAGTGTAGCAGCACTGTAATGTCTTTATGTTGCAGCAGGGCTATCAGTTAAAAAAAAAAAAAAAAAAAACTTTCTCTTTCCTTACCCTGACTCAAAACTACGCCAACTCTGGTGAAATGGAAACTACTCCAAGATTTCTCCTTGGGAGAAACTTCTTGCCCTCTTTTTCAGTTTCTTTTGGTGAGCAGCACCATGCTCTTCATGATCTGGTATCCCTGACTCAGCTTCAAGGACCAGGAATTACATGAGGAATTTTCCAGCTCTGGAGGGTGAGGGATGGAGGCACCAATTCTCTGCTGTGCTGGGGAGAGGCTGCCCCCTGCACCCCACTGCTCCCAGTTCTGCAGGCAAGGTTAAGCACATGTAAATTAAAAAAGTGCAAGCTATTTTTGTATAAAGTTGGTATTACTTATTTGCTAACTATGACAATTTCGCACAGAAACCCTTTTGTTGGAAACTGAGTTTCTCATGTAATAATTAGCTGTGGAATATTACCCCAAACAGGTGTCTGTAGCCTGTCAAAGTCAGAACAGGTGATTTAGAATTAGCGTATTAAAAGAACTGTGAATTAGCGAAGCAAAAACGTGTTAATTTCTTGTTCCATCTGTTAATATGAATTCACTGCCAAATATTTTACTTTGTAGAACTGTGCTGGGATTGGCAAGAACATACACTATAAAAAAAAAAAAGTTTAAAGGCCTGAATGTTTAAAAATCATGACATACGTTACTGCAAAAATAACTTCTACATTTGAGCAAGGTTTTTCTTTTGTATCTTTTAAAACTTCATAGTGAAGAATACCATATAATCCATAAAATTAAGCTAAAAGCTCTCTCACATACACAAAAAAATAATTTTCAGGCTTTCAAAACCAAGTTGGAATGCAGTGTCATGAGAAATTGCAAGAAAAATATTATGAATTGGCTTAAATAAAAACTACAATCAATGTCTTTATTCTGTCTTGAAAGTATTCAGATACTCAAGATCTTTGAAATGCAAATTTGTAGGCACAATACTGGTATCTACCTGTAAAGCTCTGTCCTATCTGTGCAGCAGCACAGACCCCATGAATGTGCCATACCTGAAAGTCCTTTGTAATCATGAATGTCAACAACCCCTCAAACTCCTATTTTACACTTCTGATTCTTCACAGTAGTATTCAAAACAGTATGGATCCCATATCTTTTTATTCTAATCCCCACTTTTGTATTCCTTTCCCTTCTCCCTGGAAGCTGGCATACTCCTGAGCGAAAGGAGAATCTGGAATATGCACAAAAAGTGGCTTTAAAGACTGCTTTTAATGACTTTGTAGTTGGCATTTTCTACTAGCCAAACCAAAGTTTTCATGGCACTGTCTCTCAAAAAATGGGGAATATTTTTAAAGCATTTTAAATATAATTGCCCAGCAATGTATTATATATATCCATCAACTATTAATGAACATCAGGTATAAATGTCCAACTCCTAATATATATGACTAATTACTGCAATATATTTCCTAGTGTCTTTCTCTACTTTTCTGAGCTTTGCAGAGAAATTCTCAGTTATGTGTTTGATCCCTGCTTGCCTTGGTGCTTCTCCTACCCTGTTCTCTGCCCTCTTTGGAGCCTGGTTTCAACAGCTGATTTCCTCTATCAGTCTCTACATGCCCTGTCCTGGAGAACATCTTGCAAGAATTCACTCATAAACATGATGGCTGCAGCTCATATTTTAAAGATATTCAACTGTCTAAATTCAATAATTCTCCCTTAAGCCTTATTTTTTCAGGAAGGTGCCAAGGTGCAGAAGCTCAGAGGAAGATCACTCATTGAAGGGGATGAAGGAGAAAGCCAAAGATGTGGAAATGTAAAGAAAAACTGTCCATGACCATCCTCTTAGTCCATTGCTCACCAAAAATTAAGTTATAAATCTAATTCTGTCCACATACGAGTCTCTGCTGTGCCAAGATTTTCCAAGGCAAGAGGCAGGCAGCAATTTTATGGCTAGTCTTCAGGAAAAAAATCAATTTGCACTAAAATTGTCTTAGGACACAAATACTGACTTTGTGGCTGCCCCTGGATCCCTGAAAGAGTCCAAGGCCAGGCTGGATGGGGTTTTGAGCAACCTGGGATAGTGGAAGGTATCCTTTCCCATGGCAGAGAGTGAAACTGGATGGATTTTTAAAGTTCATTCCAACCCAAACCATTCTAGGATTCTGTGAGTCTATGATTTAAGTATTTACTTTCCCAGTCTATCCCCTCATGACACATCCTGATGCAACAAATAAAGAGATTTGTGGCTGTTTTCCTCAAACTTTCATGCAGGACATCACCCTGCCCCCAGGCTTGTTGTTACTTTAGCATCTTCCCACAAATTGTATTTTCCAGCACGAGGAAATCACAGAGAAACCCATATTGCCACTTGGATTACAGGAGAGTGGAAAGATGCACACCCAATTACTGCAAAGCATTTCAAGCAAAGCTTAGAGATATGCAGCAGGTTCTTAACTGCAAATGATATGATAGGTAGTTTCTCCTCCCTAGTTTTCTGCCACATCCAAGAGATTAATACTTACATGAATCATCTGTAATGACTAGCATAATTTAGGGAAGTGAATGAGATTTTCTGCATTATTTATATTATGAACTCACAAGAATATGAATAGTGGCTTATGTAAATTCAAACCATGTTTACAGTAGCAAAGTGCAGGGAAAGACCAGCAAGGGTTAAGTTGATATTTCCAGAGTTGGAGCTCTTTGTATCAACACTCTATTGCTTATTGCTTTAGTGCTGAGTGATGTGAGTTACAGCCTATGAACTGCATATGGGAAACTTTTATTGTTTTCCACATTTGAATGGAAAAATAATTATGTCGCTCACATCTTTCACATACTTAAAGTAAATGCATCAAATTCTTTCTCAGGGTGTGGGCCTGAATTCTTACATTAACAAAAAAAAAAAAAAAACTAAAAAAACCAAACCAAAACAAAACAAAAAAAACCACCAAAAAAACCCAAGAAAAACAAACAACAAAAAAAAAAAAACACAAAGGCCGCCAAAATTCTGACCTTCATGTAATAAAGTTGTTTTTTTTTCTCTTTCTTTCTTTCTTTTTTTTTTTTTTTAATGCTTGATAATTCAACCTAAATGTCAGCTTCGGCTTTAAAATAGAACACATCTATTTGCTCATAATATTTAAGAAATACAATGTCATTATACTGTTATCAGTGGTAAAACATGTCTAATCTTGATATAGCATCACCTTTAACAAATGCTTGTGGGAAAAAACTAGCAAATGCATAAAACATTTTATGTAGTTTTAAAATATACAATACATTAAAGTTTTAGTTGACTTATCTGAAAAGACATATTTTTGGCACATAAATAAAAAAAGGCAAGGGAAGAACTTGTCAGAAGGCAAATAAAGTATGTAAATTAAATCAAAGGTAAGGCAGCTACACTTTTTGTATAAATAACTGTGTTAACAGATTTTTATGCATATTACAATGTATTCAGATGTATTACTTCTGCAAAAACAAATTCATTGCTTCTCTCCAAAAAACAGATTAAAACAATTTATTTTATAAAATTTGGATGGATAGGATAAGAAATGCAATAGCTATCTATGGAAAATAAATATAAAAATTATTCAAGCTCCATCTACTTTATGTTAGTAATGAGATGCACTTCATTCAAATTCCTTTCAATTGAAACAGTGCTGAGAAAGCAGGAACATGATTCTGTGGGAAATGATTTCTAATCTTCATGATAACATACCAATATAATACAATTATTTACAATTGACTAAGAGTTAATTCCAATAGTATAACATCTTTCTTGCAAAAATGTCAGCTTTTATTGATGAAACAAACTAAGAATAAAACATTTTTACTTGTAGTCTAACTGTGCTGTTTTTCATTCTGTTAACCAAAACAACACAGCAATACTGTAAACAAAAAAATAGCATCAAACTGGCTGTGTTTGCATGATTTTATCAAGAATCAAAAGCAGTAGAGGGAAGGGGTTTGGGATTTTTAAAACATTAAAAATAGTTTGAGAAAACAAATTATTCTTTGTTTTGTTTGTTTATTTGGGGGTGGATTATGGTTTTTTTAAGGTAATCAACATTAATTCAGTCAGAAGACACCACTGTGTCAATAAGCAGGGATCAGGTACCCTTATAAAAATAATTGCAATCATATTACAACATTCATATTTTTAAATGCTCAACTGTCATGGTGGGTCTTTTTGTTGTTGCTTTGGAAAATTAATGTAAACAACACTTAAATAAATAGTTAACATTTTATCTTCTCCCTGTATACTGAATTTGTGATGTACATGGCAGGACTATTTTCATTGGAGTCTGAATGTTATTTTACTCTCAGCAATTCTCTTGCCTTCAGAATTGCATATTAATAGTCCTACAATATATACAACACTGTATATTACAATGTGATATTGTATCCAATATTCCCTACAAAGAAGGAAATATGGTTTAACTACTCCTCTGTCCAACATTCTGGGGACAATGCTCAACATTGTCAAGCCCTCCTTGTCAAAAATAAAAGAATTTCTATTTGCCACTACTCAGGTGTTTGTGCAGCATTTTGAGCTCCTTTGTCACTGGCACATGGAGCCAACCCCACCCCTCACACTGAGCACTTGTTCTGCTCCTACAACACAGCTAAAATGAGGATTCACCAGGGCAGCCTGAGGGAAAAAATTATCATAGAATCATGAAATGGTTCAGATTGGGAGGGAACTTAGAGATTATCCAGTTCCACCCCCTGCCATGCCCAGAGACATTTTCCACTATCCTAGGGTGTTCCAAGCCCAATCCAGCCTGGCCTTGGACACTTCCAGGGATCCAGGGCAGCCACAGCTCAAATATACATCAAAATACATCAAATATAAGATATAAGAAGAGAAATAATCAGTTTTTGTGTCAAGTGCCACACAACACATCAGCAAGATGCAGTGCTGGGCTGTAAACCATTGATGGATACTCCTTGATGTAAAGTCTAGATTCTCCTCCCCTTCCCCCCTCTGCTATGCAACTGTTTGCAAAAATACAATTATTTTAACTCTTTCCCAATGTCAAGGCAAGGACACAAATCCACAAATAACTGAAGCTGAGAACAAAAGAAGCTTTTACATCCAACTCATACAGGGCTGCCCTGCTGAACTCTTTCCACTCATATTCAAAAGCATGAACAAGTATGCCCTTCTAAACAAAATACAGCAATTCTGCCTTATCTCCATGCATGGGCTGTCCCAACAAACTCAAATGCTAACACAATAAAAGGAAACAGGTGGCTGAGAGAAATATCTTATATCCTCCAAAGCAGCTGCCTCACGAGAAATTCAATCTAGGTGTCCCGAACAAGCTGCCTTTTCATCAAAGAATGCTTGCACCAGAGATGCACAGTATACCTACTTAGAACATATCTCCTATTGTACTTTCTGCCACCAACTGGTTCCCTTTGATTGGCACAATTTTGGCAGGTATTAATATTTGTGATTTTTAAAAACAGCGTTTAATTTGTTTACAACAGGTGCTTGCTTTCCCTTTGCACAGAGGAGCCGTTGTTCCCCAAGGCCCTGGGATATGGCTGGAAGTCTCACGTTACTGCTTTTCTCCCAGGAGCACAGCAGGAATGATTGAACTGACCTCCCAAGTTTCAGCAATCTGAACTATTTGAAGTGCAGGACGCAGAGCTGCACAGAGCTGGATGTGTGAGAAAGGATCTGCATAGGTGATGACTGACAGGGCAAACCCCTTGCATAGGGAGGAAAAGGTTTTACCATGAAACTGTGTATTACCACTGCAATCTCTGAATTCTTCAGGAACTGGCACACAGGTACCATGTATTTCCAGTCCTTAATTTAAAAGCTGAAGTCTTCTCGATGAAGAAAAACAATTATTCTGCTTAAACACCACTAAAAATCCATAAGACTGTGATGTCACTCAAATAGTACTTATAATATCAAACATAAACCAACATGGATTTCCAAACAACCACTTTGCAATACCCCCAGCCTAGAGCTTAAAAATATTAAATATCTCAAGCCATTTACTTTGGTCCTGAACATGCAGACTTAACTAAATCTGCCCTGGAAAGCATGGAGAATTATCTTTTAGATATGGATAGATACGCTTCAGACATGCATCTTTGCATAAAGAACTCTCAACTTTCTTTTTGGCATTATCAATAAAATATTTTCATTTTCTATTTAACAGCTGTATATACATGAAACATATCACCTCAAATCTAAATACGTTTCTTTGCAAATTTGCAGAGATCTCAGTGTTTAATACATCAGAGAAAACCTGTTTAAAGAGTTTCAAGTCCTAAGGCTGCTATTGAATCCATGAGAATTAAAGAAAAGTTGTGATATGTAATGCAAGAAGATGGGAGCTTTTAGTGGAAGTGTTCTCTCAACACGACAGAGCAGCACATGGAAAGGCAAATGGAGACTGAGGGGGCATAAGGTGGACAGGTATAAAAGAAAGAGCTTAGAGTACTCTGTCTTCTAAGTCATTAAATTCACTTCTTCTTGTCACTGGTATGATCCCCATCCTGCCCTCGTGCATCTGCTGTGATTGACAAAAAGTCTTTTACTCTCCATCCTCTGGGAAGAGGGAGGTGGACAAAGGACTAAGCAGAGATTCTTGACAACATGCAAGATATCGACTGACAGTCCAAAAATCTAGCAATATGTCTGTTCAGTCAAGACTTTACACATCAGGGAAAATACACAAATGGAGCTGGAATAGCAAAGATTTTGTGGATTAAGTTAAACAGCCACACAGTTCACATTTTGCTGTGTTGAGTTTCACCGTGCCTTGAACCCCCAGATTTCTTCCTCGTGCTATATATATATATATATATATATATATATATATATATATATATAAAGAGAAAATATAATTGTTGTAATAGCAAAATATCTGACTTTTTGAAAATAACTGCTGATCATAGACAGCAGCTCTTAGCTGCAGCTGTTTCCATCATGACACTAATTCCCCATTCATTTGAATGGGGCTTAATGGTGCTGTCATAATAATCTTATTGTGACACCAATGGAAGTTCATGGAGACAATGCAACAATGTTAAGATTAAATAAATTGATGTCCCTACTGTGATATGTTTAGCATCGTATTCTGAAATTTCTATATTTGGGGAGCTTAATTATATAGAATTTATTAGTCTGACATATTAACCTCATTTTTATGGCTTCCTCGAAAGCTTCCAGATTTAATTAAATAATTCTCTATAGCTGCACAAGCTATTGACTTCTCTTGAATGTATTCATGAGTCTTCTCTGTTCAGCAGAAAACCTAGTGTCAGGTTGTAATGGTAAAGTATTCCTGGCATGTCATTGTCCTGTTGGAAACCCAGAAGTCCAGCTGGCTGTAGTTTTTGTGTATATTACATTTGTGAAACTCGACACTTTACAGATGATTAATGAACCACGCTTTAGATGTCTGTGCAAATTCAAACCCTGGGTTTGTGCAGTAAGACCCAAGAATACAGCAATAGGTAGAAGAGAACTTCTTGAAATTGGAGAAACCATGTCAAATAGAAAAGAAACATGTAGACAGATTTTTGGAACTGACCACAGTACATATTATAAAAAGATACAGATCAGCCACTCAAAACTTTAGACTACAGAATTAACGAGTATTGTTCCCACTGTCAAAAATTTAATCCCATTTTGATTTTATTTCACATCTCAGCTCAAGGCTTGCATTGAAAAGCATATTGGATGTTAGCTCAATCTGTGGAAATATCAATTTCATAATCAGAATCTCAATATGGGTGAACTGTGCACTTCACTTCTAAAATTATTAAGTTTCAAAAAATGTAAAGGGAGCAATGAAGTGTTCCCGAGCCTCGATCCTTTTCTGTAACCACAGGTGCCTGCTCTCCTCAAGGCAGAGGTATCTCACAGTTTTTGACGAGCGCTGTAATATTCCCTGTCAATTTTACATTCTGCTTGGCAGCAGTGGAAACCTGACAGGCATCAGCAGAGTGATTGGCAGTACCATGGCTGATAATGCGAGTCAAAGCAATTGGCAACAGCACCACTATCCCCCTCACAGAGTCCAGAATTTGCTTCTAATCTCACAGGTGACCTTTGATGATACAGGCTGGAAGGTCATGGAAAGGAGATGACTTTTTATGTCCCTTAAAAATTGTTGCTGGTGTATTTATTTTTTTTTTTTTTTTTTTCATGCCTTATTAGTTAGATGTTGAACTAAAGCAGTCCCTGATCTGGGAGACTTCAGCTGCAGTCACAAACCCCATTGCCTTGTAGGGGCTGCATGGCCTTGGATGTAGGAACAGTAACTTTTAATATTTTACCTAATTCTTGACTTGGTATTTACGTCTTTGATTTCCCCACTTGGAAACAAATGTAGTGAAGCCTTTCTGGAAATTGTTCTGAAGAATAATCAGTTAATGTTCATAGTGACAGCTGAAAAATTAAAGTTTTGTACACATTTATCACCTCTTGATGTCTGTCCAGGCTCAGCCCTGCACCTACCATTAGATTCCCATGTGATCAAAAATTTTTTGTCAGAGAACCCAGTCATGAGTCTCTTTTTTCAAAATCCCCAAAGCATTCTAAATTCAATATCAGAAGCTAAAGTTGGGGTAAAAATTTAAATATTGAAGCAGAAAGGAAAGGTAACTTTTGAAGAGGAGTAAGGAAATGGGACTTAATTTATTTTGATTTGAAAAAAACAAAGCCACAGAAAGGCTTGGGCTGATTTTCCTTACTTTACCCTTACCTTCTACTCCTGCCAATCCAACTGTCCCTCCCAAATAAGTCCAGCTTTTCCCTTGTACTTGACATACATACAAAACACAAGTCCAAATCCATCCCAATTAAAGTATATATGTGATATTTTGTTTAGATTTCACAACTATCATTTCATGTCTCAATGTTTTGGTTTTTTCTTGAGTACTTTATGTTATAGAAAATACTGCTGTGGTGGATGGAGATATTTCCATCACCAGGAGGCAGAATTGAATGGGGAGAAATGACAGGACCCAGTAAAACACTCCTTGTGTTGCTGGCCCGCTGTGCCAGCTCTCTGTTGATGTACCTAGAAACCAGAGGTTTTGAGATCAATGTCATCTAATGTCATTTTTCAAGCCCCTAAAGCCTTTTGTTCTCACTTTGCTTGTCACCAAGCAAGACCCTTGTTTGACATGACAGTAGGTTTGAATAAAGGCATTTATTATTCCAAAATATTCTGATCCCTTCAGCCTGTCCTTTCATCAGAAATATCTCCTTGTTTTTTTTCATATTGCACTAAAATTAAAACAAGATGAAAACTCCCTGCATTTAATGTAGTCAGGGTTAGCTGGTTCCAAGAAGAATATTTCAAAAATTTTTCCCCAAGTGCTGCTACTTAGCTGCCTATAAATTGGACTGGGTACATATTGCAGCACCTAGGAAAACCAGGAAAAGTGAAGAATGCTTAGTCTGAAGCCTGACCACTGCACATCCTTTACAATTTCCTTCAGACAAGGTTTATACCCCCGAAACTGCTGCGGTGCATGTTGCAATCCACAAAGATTTAAAATTCATCAAACAGACAAAGTGTACATTTAATACTCACATGAGGGAATACAGAATGCCTTTCAATACATCAAACTCCTAAACCTTTTACATCTTTCATTTTTAAGCTACATGGATTTTGATTTGTACAATTTTAAAAATATTCTGAAGCCTAGTCAATCTAACACTAAAAAGCACTGTTGCACAGTAAGAAATCAAGAAATACAATTCAGCAAACCTGCTATAGTTGGTCCCCAGGGAAGTTTTTTTCCAATTCTGTTTGTCATAGCCCAGATCCATCATGTCATGCTAGCCTAACTTACTACTTCTGTCTTTTTTTCTATTTTTTTTTTTCCTTTTCTTTTCTTTCTCTTTTACCCTTTTTTTTTTTTTTTTCGGTTGTTGCCTTTTTTTTTTTTTTTTTTTTTTTTTTTTGGCACACTCCAACTATTTTCTGTTAAACTAGTGCTGTCACAAGAAAACATATAAAAATGCTCTTTTGCAAACATACTGTTTGGTCTCTACTGAACTCTCCAGAGCCACGGATTTCTCTCACTGTCTTTATCAGGGGTGAATGTTGACAGATCACTGAACCTTACTGTCAGCGGTGACAGGCTTAAAGCTGTTTTGTGCAAGGTGGAGAAGAAACAAAAAAGGTTTCTCTGCCTTGCATCTAGAAGGTCCCTGATTTAACAACAAAGGCTTATGTTCAAAGATGATTAGCTTAAAGGCATTTCAGAGAGTTTTGATTGTTGCAGCAGTTGGGTGTCTTGCTACTGGGTGAAATATGTATTCCCCTGAGAACAAAGGCGGCAGCAATCCTATTCTGCTGAGATGGCAACTTTAATAATGCCATGTATTTATCAGTATTGTGTCAAGATCTTAAGGATTTTGCCCTTCAGGTGAAGTTGGAGGTAGATGGAATGGACACGGTGCTGAACAGTCCCACTGAGATATACATGGAAAATGACCTGTAAGGCCCTGGGGGAGAGATAGAAAAGATTCCCAAGTATCTGAATACACATAACATAGATAAATGTCTTTGAGCTTTACAAAAGGAACTCTGAGCTTTCCACACTGGGTTTTAGCCTGTGCATAAAGTGATGAGGCCAGGTGCTTTTCCATCATACAGAGAAGCATTAAAAAAAATATTAATAATGTAAATTATCCAGCACTGTTTTCACACAGAAGTTAAGCCAGGAAGAATAAAAAAAAAAAAAAAAAAAGTATGCAGCTTAAGCACTGAATGCATTGAAAATAATAACATGTCATATTCACTGTTGTGCCTTTTATATATAAAAAAAGAGCTAAACTTGAAATATAAATAACAGGATTTGTTGAAAAAAAAATAATTTGAGAGATTATTGTAGCTGTATATCTTATGGGTAGGGCTTGACTGAGTACAGATATTCCATGTAAACTCATATAGAAAATGAACACCTCTGCTCCTCTGGACAAACATTTTCTGTAAGTTCACTCTTTGTGCCCATGGTCAGGGCCACCAGGACAGATTTCACTGTCCCACAGGGATAATGAGCAACAGGGAGAAACTATTCATTTGGTGAGGATATATCTCTCTCTTCATGCACCATCAGAGAGATGTAGGGGACTTTCAGGAGGAAATGCCTCCTAATTAATGATAGTTCAGAGCCTTATGAAGTGTGAAAGACTGTCTAGAGGAATGTGTAACATAAGCATGATTCTGAAGGGGCAAGCAGAAGAGCAATAAAGCAATAAAAATGTTGGACTAATTTGCAGGACAGAGGAGCAGGTAGCTGGAGGAATTCTAAGATCAGATTTTAAAATATTTTCATATCCTAAGGATATCAGTTCGTGCAATTATTACATCACAATAGGTCTTTCTCTTTCAGTGTTTTGAAAACTTCATATTTTTAAGGAAAATACACATTTTCCTTCAGATCTTTATTCCACCAAAGCTGGTGAGTTATTAGCCATGTTTCATTAATCAAGATATCAAGATGCTTCAGGAATTGCCATGGATTCAGGGTTGTACATGACACTGCAGTGGTTGCATCAACAAACTAACAGTCAGTAAGAAAATTATTAGAAGTAATTTTCATCAGCATTTATGAGATACATGGTTTCATATTATTAAGGATTTTTTTTTTAGAATTGGACACCCATGAAAGAGAAAACCTCAAGTCTTCTAAAACCACACCGCGACAAAATGGCAGAAATACCAGAAAGGAACTTTGCTAATGTTGAAAGCTGCTCACAGCCTGATTTTCAAACATATCAGTCCTCTCCTGACATGTTTGTCTTATGATGTGTCAAGTGGCAGAGCTGTGCCACTGGCCACAAACACGGACGCGTCCCTCGGCGTCTCGCAGCAGCAGCAGCAGCAGCAGCAGCAGCAGCAGCAGCAGCTGTGCCCGCAGAGTCTGCAGCTCCTGGCACCCCTCAGTGCTGCCAGGAGCACGGCTGAGCTGTGCCACAGGACAGGATGTGCAGCCTGCCAGGTCCTCAGTGGGCTCAGCACTTAGGAAACCTCCTCATCTATGGGATCGGGACTAAAGAGACATTTGTGTCAGGTTTCGTGATGGTTAAACACAGAATGCAGTGATACAATCCAGAGCAGTCATTTGTAGGCCAAAGTGTTCTTTTCCCCCTTTTCTCCTTTCTCTTTCTTTCCTTTCTCTTTCTTTCCTTTCTCTTTCCTAGCAAAGGATTTTTAAAATTATGGATGTTTTCCATACTTTTCCTTGCTTTCCAAAATTTGACTCCATATTTTCAAATTACTGAAAATAATGTCCATCTGCAGTTCAAAATATGTTGTCTGCAGGCCTATTTCCCCCCCCCAAAGTGGTTCATTATAGATGTCAAAGCTCTGCACTGAGCCTCTGCAGGAATGACAGAAGGGTGGGATTACAGGAGCAGCTGCAGCCCAGCAGGGGTTTTGATCCAAGGAGCATCTGCCCATCCCAGGGCTGTACCAGGGTACCAGTTTAGAAATCCACAGCCCTCTCCTCCTCCTCCCTATTCCCAGTGCACCTGCACCAACCACTGGACTACAAATCTGCAATTATCATTTCTTAATTCAGAGCTCCCTGAAGGTGATCTGAGGTGTCAGGGACATCCATGGTCCAGCCAGCAACACACGGGCTGAGCTGAGCACAAGTCACCTTGAAACAGGCAGAGGGAAATTAATGTCTGGGGTTGGAAAGACTTTAAACACCATCTCAGAGAGAGACCCCCAAACTCTCCAGCAGCACGGTTTCCAAAGCTGAGGACCAACACAGGCTTGGACCTAAGGAGAAGCATCTCAGTCTGCTCCAACTTAATATTCTACAGCCCACATGGGCTTGTGGCACAGAAAAGCTGTACCTGGAGAGGGTGATTTGTGTTCAATCCTGAGCCAGGCTTTTCTCCCTCACTCCATGCTGCAGTGGTGGCACAGATGGGGAGTCTCTTGTGGGACGGGAATCACTGGTGCTCTGCCATCCTGCAGCGCAACTGCTCTGCTTCTATCCAAAGACCAGCATTCTTGTTTTCCTAAAAGCCTTTTCAGATGATATGTGCACATGGCATCTGTTTGCAATGTATATTTGCCATTAGTGTTTTTAAGTGGGGATGGTGGGGTCCGTATGGCACAGAACATAAGGATTGCTGTGGTAATTAGTCATTATTTGGACTAGCAGAATAACCGCTATCAAAGACTCTTAACTCACTCACATCCCAACGCACCCGACACGCATTTTCTTTGTTTCTGCCCTTTATCTAAAGTATTTTTGCTCTGAAAACACTGTTGATATTTATCATTTGCCTGACACATTAATTTATGCATGAAAAGAAAGCATAATGTTTTTAGGAAAGTTTTGCTCTCCACATTGTTTGAGGATTACACATTTTGCATTACAAAACAACATGAAAATATCTCCAAATCACCACGAGTTAGAGGAAAGATAAAAAAAAAAAAAAAAGGAAGAAAAAAATTAAAAAAAAAAAAAAAAAGAGTAACACCTCCTTAACAAAGTATACCTAGAAAAAAACACAAACCAGATGATTTAGCTGTGGCTTCTATTTTCTGAGACCTGTTTACTCTGCATATATTCACAGCCCAGGTCTAGTTTCTGAAAGCCAGATTTTTAATTTACAAGATTTTAAATTCTCAATTCTCACAGCAGGTATGCAAGGTGTGCCCACCATCACAAGGCTTTAAGCTCAAAAATTCTGTGCTGAGGAAGGCTGTGATGTGAGCAAATACACTTCAAAGAGGAATGGCCATGGAAACGTCTCTTTATCCTCTGACCACCTGTGCATTTCTAGGAGTGTTCCCCAGTTCCTGTGAAGCTGAGGAAGGGCCATTCCATTGCACATGGTGAACATGCAGTGGAAGATCCAAGTGAGAGCAGCTCCATGTCACAACAAGCTGGAGATGGAGATGGATGAGCCTGACTGAACCAGACAGCTCCTTAACACAACTCACAAGCTGAGGGGAGGAGACCAGCAAAGCTGTCTCTCAAGCTAGAAGGATGGACATCTTAGTCTTAATCCAACAAAAGGTAAGGCTCAATGCCTTTGTTCACAGCAACTGGCCTGGCCAAGGAGATGGGAAAAGTACACAAAGTGGGACAGGCATCAGAACAAGCACTCTGGTCATCTTAACCTATGACAAGGGCTTTTTTTGTCCTGAGCTTCCCACTCCATGCACATGGGGTATAAGGATTGGATCCCAGTGCTTCCCCTCACCCTCCTGCACCATGTGGGTAACGGTGCCAGTGCCACCACCAGTGCCAGGGATGGCCATGGCAGGATCTTAGAAAAGCACAAGGACTTTCTTTGGAGGCTTTGAAGTCTGGACATGAGCTAAACAGTGTTTGATGTGGAGTAATTATGTTAAGTGGGCAGGTGGGAGCCAGATGCTAAAGAACAGCTTCAGATGTGAAGGCACTGGTGCCCCAGTGCTTTGTCTGGACCCCTATGTGGACACCAAATATATTTAAACATTAAAAAAAACCCTTAAGAACTAATGCTGAAAGCACACTAGTGAGAAGCAGAGTATGTTACACTGGTTGCCATATTGGCTTGTCTGGAGCATTTGGATAAAATTTGTACATTTGTATATTTTATGTTGGATTATCATTTCTTACTGTTTCCACATGTTCTTTCATAAGGAAAATAATGCATGATCAAATGGTAAGGCCTATTTTTAAACTGCCTTTATGCAATTGAACTGAAAATATTAGTTTATCTTGTGCTATTCTGTCAAGCAGTATTATACTGATTAAGTTTTTAAAATATTATTGCTGCAGATGGAGTATACATAACCTGCATTTATACTCCATTTCATGTGCCTGCATCTTGAATCTTGACAAACTTTGAATTTTTGACCATAGCCTCATGAAGGATCAGAATGTCATAACCCCTTTAGTCAATATTTTGAAAGGCTAATTTGAGTGAGTAATTGCATTCCAGTTCAGAAGAATATTAAAATAACTAGTTTATGTGAATACATCCATCCTAATGGAAATATACATTCCAGAAGAGTTGGAAGAATTAGCTTAATATCGTTGCTGTATAAAATTCAATGACTTGAGCTTTCAGGCAGGGCTGCACAGGCAGACTGAAAACATTTTGGCTCGCTTGGGTTTGCATCCACTGTATCTGCTTCCAATCTCAAATTCCAATAAACGAACAACAAAGAAATCAAAAGGAAACTGTGTGGCTCGCCAGCTTGAACCTTGCTTGCAGAGAAACCAGACAAAACCACACAGTGTGAGGAAACAAACATAAAAACACAGTGTAATATGTTTTCTATTGTTTCTGCCAAAAAAACATCAATTGGTCCAGATCCACACAAAATCTTCCTTCTTCTGCTTAAATGTACCCCACGCTCACTGAGGGGCTGGTGAGATTTCGTGCACTTTAAAGTCAACAAGGCCAAGTTGTGGTGCAACCTTCATTATGTTCCATTTAAATAAAAAAAAATACCACACACAGCCATCTCAGAATGAGAGACAAATTCCTAGACAATTAAAACAACCTCTTGTGCTCGTGTTCAGTTTCCTTTTGCTCTATACAGTGTCTGCTAACCCCATGCATAGTTGGGAAATTAGAAGGCCCTATCCAAACAAGTAGCTTGAGCAGCATTAATAGTACAACAGCACTAGAATACATGGAATGGTGAAATCCCAAAGGTTTACAATCTAAGAGGGGTTCTAAGCTGGAAGAACCCATGGTGCAGGAACAAATCAAATTATTTTGTTGGGTGCACCTTGAGTTGAACATAGAGATGAGTAACCTGAAGATACCACATGGGAAAAAAATTGGTTTTTCTTTTAAGCTTCTCATGTTTACTTATTTTTAACCCAAAAATCTCAGGCTTTCATGGACACCAAAGAAAGGAAGAATTCTTTGTAACCATCACTGCCCTGTTCAAAGTTAAATATTGTTACAGATGGGAACAGAAGGACTTTTTGCTGCAGGACAGTGGATCCTACACTGCACATCTGGAGCACATCGCCTACACCTCGACTGGCAGCATCAGACACCATCAATCAGAAAATGTGTTAGCACAGAGAAATTATGGGAAATGTACTACATGGTCAGATGTAAGGAAAAGCACCATTTGTAGATTTGTTAGTCAATTAGGCTTTATTTCAAGTGATTCCCCCAAGGCTTCTTGAGGTAGGAGCATTTGTTTTCCTTCATTTCACCTAAGCCTGTTATGATTCAGTGGCTGCAGAGTTCTATAAAGTCTCAATATTTTGATTCTCAGAACTGTCACTCAGAGCCTCACCTATGCCTTGACCTTTGTTCTGAGCCTTACTAAACAAGCACACAACATCCCACACAGATATAGCCCAAAGAAAAGGGAAAAAAAAACAAAAAAACTGCACAAAACTATCAACACTGTTTTGTAAATGCTCTCAATCTGTCATTTATGTTATTAATTAAACAAAGAATATATTGTCACCATTTGGGTTAACTCTGGTCAAGACAGGTGGCTTACAATACCTCTGAGCTCCACCTTTCAGAGGCATGTTACCCTTTCCATTGCCTATTCTAGAATTGACTTCTGGAGTTTCCAATACTTGAAAAAAATCTCTCACTCTTCATCAAACAAATCTTGGTTTACATAAATAAAAGGCATTTGGGAAAAACCCAAATAATTTCTAGTCCATAGTGCTTACCTACCATTAATACTTTGTTCTCCAATCAGAGGGTATATTAAATGGAAAAATGCCACACTGTAACTAGCAGAACAGATCATAGGATGAAATTGATTGGCATCACCTAATTAAACTGAGATAAAATAGGAAATAAATTCATAGAAATCTAAGTCAATTTACTAAGTGAAAAGACTGAGAAAAAAAAAGTTGAATAGTTTACTTGTAATGAATAATCTGAGTAACTATGCAAGTTCAGTAAAAATATTGCAGATATTTCAAAGTTACATATTTACTAGAAAGATCTTCAAAAATCTTTTTTAAAAGTAAAATGTCTGCTGAACTTTTCTGACATTTACAAAAGTAATTAATTAATATGATTAAGCAAATTAGACTGAGCCAAAGTCTGACTGATTGTAAAGCATGCTGCAAGAGCCACCTGTTTGCTAGAAAGATTAGATACTATGATGCTGGCAGCTAGAAAAAAACCAGAGAATTATGAAAGTTAACATCTATATATACTGATCTTTAAGATCTGTCTTTTCTGACATGCTTCACCAAATTATCTCAGCTTTACCTGAGAGGAGAATTGTCCATAAGGCAGTTTTGTTTGGAAAAAAGCACTGGTGATGAAGCAAAAATAAAGACACTGCTATCTAGGTTAGTAAGGGAGTTTATGGATTTGGTTCCTAATTGGGCACATCAGCTCCTCTGTATCCAGCTAGCCAGGTCCCAAAGTCCAGGAAAATCCTAGCACTAGCCACTTTGTCTATAGATTTTCTCTCCTTCACCTTGAGGGCAGCAGTGAATGTTCCTGCTGCCTAGACACAATATCTCAATTTAGCAGTTAAGAATGAAACTTCTGGTAGGAATAATTGCTATGAGGTGCTGTAAAACAGGCAGTTGTACGATACTGATCCCTGGTGATCATTTACAACTTGAAAACAGGGAAGAGAGGTATATTTTTGCTTTTTTATAAGGTTTTATTATTCCTATTAACATAAGGCCCCAGTTATTCATCTTATATTATGTATGGAACAAACCCATCACCTTTATCAGTATGATTCTGCAGTGAAAGTCTAAGTGGGGACACATCACACCCAGATTCAAAAGACTTGGAGTAGGTATTGAACCTGTCTTCATGGTTAAGTGTCAGATGACTTGAGAGAGCCCAGCTGGAATAAAGTCAGGAAGGGGATGAGGACTGGAGCAGGAGTGTAGACTTCTGTGTTTATAGTGCAGGCACAGCAGCTCTGGGCATTTTCCTGTACCAGCACAGCATATCAGAGACCTTGAAGTCTGGAGAGGAGATGGAAAACAATAATTTTCCAAAAGGCAAAGGAGCAGATAAAGGTATGGGGAATCACAGTAGACCTGAACAACCAGATTTTGAGGACAACCTCTGGTGAGGACAGCCTAATTACCAGGAAAGGACAGAAGGGCATCAGTTCCATGCAGTTGTATCAATCCCACTAATTTTTCCATAGAAAGGATGCCTTAGTGCTCACCCTGTACCCTGGAGGCTTAGCTAAGGTTAAGACAGAGCCCTGTGTCTTGGATTACAATCACTGAAATAACACATTGGGCAATTTTGTAAATCACAATCCTGCAAAGGGAAAATGCTAAAAAATGGACGTGTCTTTGAGAAAGAAAATGCTGGATATAGAAATTAGCAGAGCTGATTGCTAGGTATGTTCAATTAGGAGTGTATATATGGACTTTTCTAGGAATAGCTTTAGGCACACTCAGCCCTGCTGCTTGTACTATATTTCTGCCATACAGATTAACTAAACACAATTTTAGAGATGCAAAAAAACCTGTGATTTGAAAGTTCTGACATAAACAGTCCCTGAAAAAGAAGCAAACAGAGCACACATTGTCTATGCCATTTGTGAGCCAGTGGATCTAATGGTTCACTTACTTTACAACCTGCTTTGGAATAATTTGGCACATCTCTAATTTTAACAAGCTTCAGTGGGATTAGATAAAATGCAGACTTTGTTTACATCAATTAACACTCAAAGAAGTACAAAAGAACTTGTTAACTGCATTTATGAACAAAAAGTAGCAGAGTGAGAGTTTGTCCAAACAAAGTTACTGTTCAACTTGCTCAGATTGGCACAGTTGTCTCTGAAAGCCTGAAAACCAAAAACCCAAGAATGGAGCTGCATTTTCAAAGAGGCAGATGTGTATTTTTAATCTCATCAGCAGATCTAATCAACATTTGTGATAACTGCATTTCCAGGTTTGCACACATCAGACTCACAGAGATGCCTGCTTCCCCCCCATGCCATGTACACATTCACTGAGTCAAGTGGAAAACCAAAACCATCACAGGCGAGCTGACAAATGCATTGGCCATTGCTACACTATTATTCCTGTTTCCAATTATTTTGCCCCATTGCCATATTATTATTCTTATTTCCAATTATTTTGCCTTGACTGAATATAAGCACGTCCTTCTCTACATCCTACAGAGCTGAAAGAAAATGTGGATGGCTTCAAGCCTAGCCCTAACAAATGGACACATCATATATGCCTAAAAAATGTTTTCAAATAGCAATTATATTAATAAAGACACAGAGGAAAAGAGGATAAAAGTAAGGGGTTTTAAAAGTGAGGGAAGGGAAAAAGTGCACTATGGAATATACTATACCATGCAAGTACTATATATTTTATAATAGCTGAATTCTGATAAGATTATCAGATTAATCATAAATATTTTTGACCCTTGCATCACATCATTTCCATAGATCTGTGTGTTCAAACTTCTAGATAGCACAAGAGACACCTCCAGAAGTGTTTTTTGTGACTCTCTCAGGATCAGCCACATCTAAGGAAGCTTCCTTCTCTCCTCAGGTGCCACAGGCTGCCATCTTTTCCATCTTTTCCCCATTAATAGCTCAGGGATTCATAAAACAATGTTGTCACTGAATCACAGTGTTCTCAGTTACATTTTCTGTGTGGTCAAGAGGCCTGGGCACTATATAAATGCTTTTTTGTTACTCAAGCAGTGTGCCATTATAATTAGAAGTGATCAACAGAGCTGAGCTGCTCAAGGCACTGTCACCAGTGAGAGCACTGGCTGGTCAGAGCCAGGTCCCCAGTCCTGCAAAACCACAACTTCTCCCTCCTGATAGGACAAAATCAACACTTACAAGTTAATAACCACTCTACTACTGCACTAACAATGGCAAAAGGGGTCTGGGACAGCCTGGTGTGCTCGAGCATTGCGGATCAGAGCTCTGCTGAGCTGCAACAACAAATAGAATCAGTTCCTTCCAGAGGCTCTGCATTCCATGGCACACAGCAGAGCGTGACTTAACAAAGCTCAGACGAGCAAGGGACAGCAAGGAAAGGGTCTTTAATTAATGGAGCCACACTTGCTGTACCACAAACTCCATTCCTTAAGGTAGAGATATTAAGGAAAAAAATAATTTTTTATTTTCATGGGAATAGAACAAAGAGAATTCAACAGCAAGAGAAATTATATACCATCAAATGTAGTTTATACACAGCTGTTTTATTTTTTCTTTCCGTTTTTTTTTTAAGAGTGAAAGGAGTGAAAACTTAGGAAAATGACAAGTAGGGAAATACTCCTCTAAGGTGAAAAATAATAAATTATGATAAGTAAGTTAAAAAAAAATCCTCAATATTTTAATTATCATTACGGTATTTCCAGTATCATGGTTTAAATAAAGTTTTTTGAACACCACATAGAGCAACAAGGATGTTGGGACCTGGAGTCTCTTTCCTGCTACCACCCTACAAGTGGGAGTTGCTGAAACCACAACAGCCCAAGCAAACAGCCATGCACACACTAAATATTCAATAAATTTTGTTCATAGAGGCTATCTGAAACAGCCCAAAAGTATTAACATAGATATCTAATGCACAGATATCCAGCTTTGTCAGAAAAACCCAGTTCCAAAATCCCCCCTGAACAAAACCAGCTTTAAATGCAGAATATCACAGCACATGCAGATTAATTCCTGATAGGTATCCAAACCCTGGACAATCTAATAGCAGCTTAGCATTGATTGCATGCTACACAACAATTTAGGGTTTTGTTTTCCATTAGTAAACACCTCAAATTACATGAAAGGGAGAAAAAGTTCCCTAGATACAAGCATTAAATATTTATCAGCCTTATGTCTGCTCTGTCACCACTCCTCTAAGAAAGTCCATTAATTAAATACTTTAGAAACGATTAAAACACTTCCTTAGAACTTATTGGCACCTGTTAATTCACTGACCCTACGAGGCTATGGCAGTAAATGTCTCGTTTGATTGCTTCTCTTACCAATAAATCAGCAGCTTAAAGACAAAGGAGACATGATGCAACTTCATGTACACAACATTGCCTTAAAACACAAAAGCCAGTATCTAGAGGCAGAGAAAAAGAACATTTATGTAGACAGGGCAGCACAAATAATCTATTTAACCTAATCTTTTAATTACAGGAAACATCTCGTAGCAAGACATACAAGAGCAATGAAATGACCCAGAGCTAGAAATCAAGATGATATATTTGTGCATGTGAAAGTAACACCAGCAGAATTCATAAAAGAAAACCTCCTTGGGCATTATTATCTTTCCATCAGGATACACTGTCATCACATTGAGAACAGGAGAAAAAAAAATGGCTAAAAATATGTTCTTAAAATACAAATAAAGGGGAAGGGAAAAGAAAACAAGAGCAATTAAAGGTAAAATTAGAATTAGGGGGAATGCAGGTGAAAAGAAGTTATAAAAAACGAGCATCTTAGGACTGGGGAGAGAAAAGAAATAAGGGACAGACCCCAATAGTTTGGCACAGCACAGCACCTACTCCACTGCAGAAGCTGCAGCGATTTTGGTGTCATCATTTACTCAGTAACAAACTATTCAGCAGAGAGGGGGGTTCAAATCTGGCCCTGCTTGGGCAGTATGCAAATCTTCTCCCACTCCTCTGCAAGCTCTTAAGGATAGCTGGCAGAGAGTCCCCTGAAGAGTCCTGGCAATGCCACAGTCTGCAGTGGGAAACGAGCATCTTGCAAAGAACCCCTGAGATGCTCCTACCCCCTCAAATCTGCGCGAGAGGAGAAGTGTTGCCTGCAAGGGGGAGCGAGACGGCGCGTGTGTGCAGGAGAGAGGGAGAGAAAATAGTGCTGGTAATTATAAAAGAGTCCTGAAATGCCAGGAGATGGAGGGAATAATTGATCCTAAACAAAAATAATGACAATAAATTGCGCACTCCTCGCTGCGTGTAATGTTTTCTCCTTTCCCCCATTTGTGGTGTTTTGACCCTTTGTTCGGATCCTTTACCTTGCTGCATTGAAGTTATTACAGAATATTTGAAAAAATTGGCTTGCCTTCCTTTGATCTCTACTATTGGATTACATTCTTCCTACTCCCTGCACAGTTCTTCACTCCCACATTCATTTTCCCCATTTCTTTGTTTACATTCAATTTTACCATATTTCTTCACACTTTTCTACATGGGTAAAGCCTATGTTATGTTCCAACACACGTTACTCTCTCTCTTTCCTTGCTTTGCACTTTTTAACTGATCATGTAGAATATTTGTTTCCAGAATGACAACAAAAAAATCCAAACAAAACATAACACAAAAAAAAAAAAAAAAAAAAAGAAGAAAAGGAGAAAAATGTACGCAATGGTGAAAACATGTTCCTTTTCACTCCAACTGCAGCCCTAGCTGAATTGTGCTGCCATTGTTTTCCAACAGAACTTGCATTTCCAAACTTGGGAATTCCCATCAGTCTGTCTGACAGAATTTTCCTGTTTTTTCTCAGAAGGTGTGCATTTTTCAAATGCCAGTAACATACCACTGCAGAATTTCCCAGGAGTAACAGCTTGGTTTGAGGGACTCTTATTCAAAAGCTTTACTTCCAAAAAAGTCATTTGAAACAGAAGAATCAAAACTGACTATTTACATTCTATAAATCAAAACAAAACTACAACCAATGCATTTCAAAATATTGCTATAATTATTTTCTACAAGCTGATAAATTGCTGGACATACTTTCCTGAGTGCTGGTTGGCAATTCCTCGAGCACCAAACACAATGTTTATTTACTTTTAGATTGTGAATATAATTATTAAAAGTGTGATTCCAAATCATTAAAATAAAATAATATACAGGATACAGGGAGGAAAAAAAAAAAAAAAAAAAAAAGACAAACAACAAACCAAACACTAGGAGGGCATATTTGAGGTATATTACACTGGTTTTAAAACTCTGTCTGTTACACTTCATGGAAGGGTCTATTCCCAGGGTGGAACTTGTTGAGTCAATCCCAGAGGATGGAGGAGCCAGCCCATCAAGGGCAGAGCATCCCAAGCCAGGTGACAAAGTTGGGAGTCACAGCAATGGCCACTGAGACAGTTTGGAGGTGTAGGAGAAGCTGCAAAACTCAGGAAATATCTCTCAACAATTCTACTCCATTCCCTGAAATACATTGAAATGGCAAAGCTGTAAAAATGTATTCACCCCATTTTTTTCAGCATGGCTAGAAGACAGTATGTGTCATACCCAAAAAAAAGGGATTATTTTCTGAATAAATTGTATTTTTTCTTTCTAATCTTAGTGCCATGAGCCTTCTTTCTCCAACAGTAAAAGTCAGAGGGTATTAAAAGCTGCAGAGTCCCAACACAGTATTCCAAGTATGGAGAAAGACAGTTCTTATCTCAGACTCCTACATTCACACCCAAAATTTCCTTTTGTGGCCTCTCAAAGAAGACTTGGGCTGTGCCAGCCAAGGACCACCTCACACAGACTCAGCCCTACCAGCTCATAAAGAAAAAAGGAAAGAAATATAATCATGGTACTATTTGCACCTGCACAGATGTGTACCATCTACCCCCAGGGTAAATCAGGAGAGTTTGGGTGGAATTAGTGTATGGACATCAGTGGAGGAAGTCTTGTGGCCCTCAGTCAAAATCCAACATGCACAATCAGCCCCATAAAGAGGTTTGGATGGACTGGGGAGAGACTTGGCTACCATAAATAAATGAGAAGTAAAAAAACCCATCAATACACTGAATCTTGATTTAAGTACTGCAGCTGAGGCATTGAAATAAATTGATATTTGTCCTTTCAATCTCTTGCTCCGTGGCCCCTGCTTTGTTTTCTCCTTTTAACCTTACCACATATTATCAATTTTTCTGAATTAATTCAAGGCATTTCTGGCAGCACATGATTAAAAATTATCCATTTTTAATTGTTTTTCAGTGGCAGTAATGGTTGAAACTCAAGTCTACTTAGTCTGCTTGAGAGCTGGGCATGGGTGGTAACAGGTTATTTCAACAGTTCAGGGTAAAAATGGGATCATTCACTTAACTCTGCTGTATCAGTGCAATTCATCTCAGTCCCTAACAGATGACATGCTCAATAGAATATGTAAAGTATGCCTCCACCTAGTGATGACTATGTACAAATAATAGAAAATAATAATAATTATTCTATTACTTAAGAGAATCACAGTAATTGGCTCTCATTTTCCCAAATTAAAATGTGCTCTCATGCAAATATTCACGTATACAAATGCACACTTTGCCTCCGGAAAAATTAGTTTAAAGCTCAATCTGTGACAATTTACCTGCAAACTCTGACTTGAGGGAGGCTAAACACATTCTAGGTTTTAAGTATATTAAAATTTCAAATAATAAAGCATTTGTAGCAATCATGACTATTATGAGGACAAAAAAAAAACGGGGGAGAGGGTGACTGAAGTGCTGTGGATTTTAAGCGTTAAAAGTTAAATAAAGTTAAAAAGTTAAAGTCTGATAATTTAAGTTTGATAGACTATTTCTAAACTAGATGGTAAACAAACCACATCCTCTCCTTGCAACTTTGTTTGCCAATGAAAATGTTTCCTAAACTTCTCGGGTCACTGTGTTTTACAGATGCAATTGCAGATGTAGTGGCTGAAATTCCTAGGAATTTATTTACCCCAAGTCAGAGTAGATGTTATGAAAGGAAAAACAAAAAAAAAATTAAACCAACCAAAAAAAAAAACCCCAAAAAAACCCCAAAAAAACCCCAAAAAAACAAACCAATAAAACTCCTAACAGTAAAAAACCTCAACACTCCAATTCAAGAAATCCAGCCGTTGAACCCAATTTTAAATTTTTAACGACTCTCATAATCCATATAAAAATAGTCTCTAACGGGATCAATTGGAGGCGCATCCTCAAAATCAATAAAATCGAGGAGGAGGTTTGAAAAGTCAGGGTCCCTCATGGAAAACGTTCTTGAGGGTTTTCCTTTCATCTGGGAACTACCTTAAATGGCTTCTCATGCTGTCTGGTCTTGCATTACCATTTCAAAAAGTCTCCCCATCCCATTAGTGGTCCATGAATCACAGTTTAGGAATTCCTGCTCTGCTGAAAACCAGAGGTGTAGTTTCTAAAAGAGAGGGCAGGTCACTGCCTGCAGTTCTCCCCTTGCATTTAAATTGCCTCCCATTGTCCGTATAACACCTCCAAGCATCCAAAAAACATTCTGTCCACAAAGAAATCACTCCTACACAAAAAATGTGAATCCTAAACTTCTCCTCTGGCATCCCTCTGCACACAAATTCAGAGAGAGGACAGCCAAGGCTCCCCATGCCCAGCCAATTCCAAATATCTGCCTCAGTCATTAAAGAGAAACACAAAAAAATGGAGTCAAGTGGCTTCGCCAAGATTTTAAAAAATGTAGTGGCTGAATACAGAAATACCAGCACCAAACATGTAAACAAGTCAGATTTGATTATCTCTGAGTGAGTTCATTTAGGATTCGTTTTTCTCTCTCTCTCTTTTTGGTTTTTTTTCCCCCAAGAGTTTGATATATTAAGGGATTGTTTGGGCACCTATCGAAATACTTTTCTTTTGTTCATATTAGTTTACATTAAGTTTTTTAAAAAATGAAAAATCATAATGCTCTCAAATTAATTTAACTGTTTTCAGTTAGGAGAAGCACTAAATCTTAAAATACTAAAAAATCAGGAAATTCTGTCTTCTTTTCTTTTTTTTCCTTACATTTTTCTTTCAGCTGTTGATTGCCAGACCTAAGAAAATACCATTTTCTCCAGGCCATGAGTGCACAAAACACAACACCAAGAGCCACACTCACATCAGAGGTGCTTTATCAAGCTCACCCTGCTGACTATCCATAGCCATAATTCTCATTACATGCTTTATCTTGAACCAGCTCTCCTTGTGAAGCTATTTACGTATTCCCTATCAGCTGATCAGAAGATAATCACCATTTCAAAACATAAATTTACTACCTAAGGAATAATTTAAAGAACACAAGTCTATGGGGATATTAAAAAAAAAAAAAAAAAAAAAAAAAAAGAGTTGCTTCAGAAACCAGTTAAATAAGTGTTAATTGCAGAATAGTTTGGATAGGAAGGGAAAGGTCACCTGTTCCAAACCCCCTGCCCTGGGTAGGGACATCTTCCTCTAGACCAGTTAATAGTCTGAATTACTCAACCAGGCATCGATTTTGGCTGAGTGATGTTCTAAAAATGCTCACTATCACCACAGTGGGTGCAGAGTGCCCAGTGGGATGAGGCCGTGTAGAAAGGGAAAGCACTGGTGGCACTGGGCACAGACTGGGCAGCTCTGGCTGTCTCCACTGCCCGCATCCCTGCCTGCATCCACTGCCTGATGCCCTGTCTGCATCCCTGTGCACTTCCACTGCCCGAATCCCTGCCCACATCCACTGCCATCCCTGCCCACATCCACTGCCCGAATCCCTGCCCACTTCCACTGCCCGAATTCCTGCTCACATCCAATGCCCTGTCTGCATCCCTGCCCACATCCACTGCCCGATTTCCTGCACATTCCCAACTGCCCCATCCCTGCACGCATCCCTGCCCCTATCCCTGCCCCTATCCCTGTCCCTATCCCTGCACACATCCACTGCCCCATCCCTGCCCATATCCAATGCCCCATTCCTGCCTGCATCCCTGTCTGCATCCACTGCCCCTATCCCTGCCCATATCCCTACACACATCCACTGCCCCTATCCCTCTCCCTGCACACATCCACTGCCCCATCCCTGCCCATATCCAATGTCCCATCCCTGCCTGCATCCCTGTCTGCATCCTCTGCCCCTATCCCTGCCCATATCCACTGCCCCTCTCCCTGCCTGCATCCCTGCTCACATCCACTGCCCCTCTCCCTGCCCGCATCCCTGCTCAATCCCACTGCCCCTATCCCTGCTCACATCCACTGCCCCATCCCTGCTCACATCCACTGCCCCATCCCTGCTCACATCCACTGCCCCATCCCTGCTCACATCCACTGCCCCATCCCTGCCCGCATCCACTGCCCCTCTCCCTGCCCCTCTCCCTGCCCGCCCGTGCGCTGCCCACGAGATGGCAGCAATATGTTTATGAATAATGCAGCAGAGGCTGCAGCCCATTTCGCATGCGGGAGCTGCAAAGCGCCGCTCGCTCCTTCAGCTGCAAAACAAAATAATATCGCTCCAGCACCCCCCCGCACCTCCCCTCCCCGACTGCACAACCCGCTGTGAATTCGGCCAAAAAAACAATGGGAAAAATAAGCTGCTCCTCTGTCACGCTGCCCAGGTTGGTTTCTCATGTGGGGCCGGCATTTTCCAAGGCACAAGGTGCTTCCTCTGCTCCAGGTCCTTGTGCTCAGCCGTGCTTCTGTCCCTGACAAAATTATGTCACACGCACATTAAGCATTAACTGCTGCTATGTTTTATTTCTGCGGCACAGAAAATGCCTGTGGCTTGAAATAAATATTTTCTTTTCTGATGGACAAATAACATCTGCACTTGTGAAAGCTGCAAGCGTGGCTGTCACAGGCTAAGTGGTTCAGATAATTTCTTGAGAAGCACATGTGTATGAGCACACACAGACACTCGTACCTATCACAGGCACTCACGTATCAGCACTTGGATTTGCCAAAAGATGGGCTCTTAAAAAGCTTAGTGAGCTATTATAATAATCACTTTCAGCAGGCAGACTTCTACATACACATAATGTCCGATTGGGGGAATACAGATTGTGAGTTTTTAAAATCAGCCTGGTCTCATGGAAAATTTAGGCTTGCTTTCCAATTGGATTTTGGAGTTCTCCCTCCTGGGAGACCCCAGGCCATGCCTGCAGTGGGTACCACACAGAGGTGATGTGCAGTGCCACAGACAGCAGCAGCACTGCACCCTGCTCAGGGCAGCTTCTGCTTCAGCCAGGCTTTCAAGGCATTCCAAGACCTCCATGGGTTGTTGAAGTTACACTTTTCAAGAGATTTTTTTTCCCTGATTTTTCTTTTTTAGGACAATAATTGTAGGGGGAAGGTGCCTGCCTAGGTAACATCATATTTAGCCACAAATCAACCAAAGCTTTTTTGAGAAATTTGAATCTTATTTCAAGAAGACAACTATAACAAAATATTGCTTATGAGGAGTGTACCTCACTATTGCTGAAAATTAACAACTTTTAAAAATCATTTTAAAAAATTTTAATTAGGATTTCAATATAACAACAACAGCAACAAAATAATAATGTTATGATTCTGTAGCCACAAAATACACAAGGCCTTTCTGGCATAACTGAGGGGTTTGTGTTACCCCAAAGCAGACTCAGAAACCATAGCAAGTGAGAGAAACAGATTAACTATAACTTTGTGGCACCTCTAACTAAACTGCTTGGTTTGTCCTTTTTATGAATAAAGTTGCTGTTCCTTGAAATCCTTGAAATTCCATAATGGAGGTTAAATTGATAGAGAAGTTCCTTGAAATTCTATTACAAAGGTTGAAGACTCAGTTTCCCAAACTTTTTAAATGTACACTCCTGTCAGTCAAGTGCCCTCCTGTTGATTGCTTGTCTACTTCCAAATTGATTATAGCTTAAATATTGAAATACCAAAACATTGAAATATTTTTGTATATATTATAGAAAAGCTTTTTTCTTTTCATTTTTGTTAAGGTTTCCAATAGAAATGAAATCAAAGCCCTCACAGTTTGGATTTCTTGTCCTTGTGTAAAGCTCTGCTTGTATCACAGTGGTAATGACATCTGTCCCTCTTTCTGTCACTTTTTTTGGGGAGGAAGCAGGCTTTATCACCTGGTATTCCTTAGAACATTAATCACATCAAGAACTTCTGTGTCCATGATTACTGAGCAATCTGAATTCCAGTTCATTTTCCATATGTTCTCTTGGGGCTAACATGAGGAGTATTACATTGAAGAGTAATGTAAGACTTCTGGTGACAGAAGTCAAAGCCTGACCATTTCTCACCCAACACTTCTGGAACAAGGGTAGAACTGCATATTCTAGAGTGCTCCATTTACCAGGCTCTTGCTTATTCTCAATTAGGTAAGGATCTTTTCCTTTTTCACCTGATTTTTCTGCCTGTTTTGCTCTTTACTAACCAGGGACACCTCAGCACCTCCTTGGGTCCCAAGAGCAGCTACTGTCAACACAGGTGAGGTGGTTACAGTTAAATCTGCCTTTTTCATCCACAAAAATAGATTAAATAACAAAAAATGAAATTACAAAGGATCACTAAAGGTCTGTCTTCCTCATCACCTTAAAGTATCATATTAATGTCTTCAGAAGCCACAGTGACTTCTCAATTATATAAGGTTTAAAATGCACATTGTCTGCAATTTTCTATTTCCTGAAAAACTTTCCTCACAATCAAGGCTGGTTTTCCTCTTTTGCTATGAACTGTCACTCTTACTTTTCTCTTTTGATCACCAAAAAAATACATTAAATCTTATGTGGCATTTAGAATGAAAGAAATTAAGAAAAAGACAAGTGAATGCAGGAAAAAAATGCACTCACAGGTTTTGTTAGATTTAGGTTACAACAGAAAATAGCAGACATATTGGGAAGTCAGATTATTGGCGTTCATAGATTAGGTTTAACTGAATATTTTGGCAAGGGCTTTGCCAGTAGGGTCATTATCGAGCCAGTTAAAAGAGAGAACTAGAACCACAGCTGTGAGGCTGTTCCACATTGTTGTGTTCAAGATCTCCCACCTATAACAATAAAAAGAGTATTTATGTAAAATCACAGAATGGTTTGGATTGGAAGGGCTCTGGTCTCATTCCATGGGCAGGGACACCTTGCACTCCAAGTCCCACCCAACCTGGCCTTGGACACTTCCAAGATCCAGGGGTAGCCACAGCTCTGGGCACCCTGTGCCAGGGCCTCCCCACCCTCACAGGGAAGAATTCTTTCCCAATATCCCATCCATCCCTGCCCTCTGGCACTGGGAAACAACTTCCCTGTGTCTTGGAACTCCAGGTCCTCAAAGCAGGGGTCCCACCTCCCTCAAACAGCTGACCACACTTCTTTTGAAGATGAAGACAATTTCTTGGTTTTCTTTTTTTTTTTTTTTTTTTTTTTTTTTTCCTTATAAACTAATTATAAGTTTGTTACTTAAAGAACCTCTTTCTGACACCACCTAACGACTGTGTGACCAAATCTCCTAATTAGGCAATAACATATTCACGTATCTGGAATAAAAATTAAACCCTAGCCACAGCAGTGAGGTCCAGAAGTGGGCAAAATACTGTTTTAAGCTCACAAGAGGTCCATCAAATGCATAGCAGATTCAAAACCAGCAAAGGTTCCTGCACAACTCATTGGAGCTGAAAGCAAGAGCCCTCTTAGGCTCAGGAAATGGGACTAACTCTGGGATGGGTTTTGGGTGGGATCACACTCCAGCTGCTGATAAGGACCACCACAAGATTTCAAGGTGGCTTTTTGAGATTTCCCTCCTCTATGCAGCATTTTTATTTAAAAACACATAATGAAACCCAAATACCAATCCCAACCCAAGCCCCTCCACACTGCACTCTCAGTGCTTCCTCTAGAGAGATCGTGGAAACAAAAATGATCCCTCCCATGGCAAAAAGCAGTGACTTAAACCATTCCTGGGAGGCATCCAGATACTATCCTGATCCTATAATATGTAGAACAAAATAGCTTATCATTCAGATTACGCGCCTGGACAAAGCTGGAGAGCTTCAAGGACAAGGGAGTTACCCAGCATCAGCGCCATAAATGTTATTATATATGAAACAGCTGCAAGATAAATTCTCCCATATTACACATAGGTGCAGTTGTACTTTCAGCTGTCTCGCTGTTGGAATACTGCAGATCTTTCTCTATTTGTAAAATACACTTACACTTCGTTGTGTTGGATTGAGTAACCCCTTACAGCTGCAGTGCACTGAAACAAAAAAATGGTATCACACCACATCTGTGGCAAGAGCCCAGCCATAGAACTCCAGAAATTCCTCATATGATACCTTCTTAAAAGTGAACTTGGTGAATAGGGTAAAATTATGACTAAAGAAATCAAAAAATGCCTGTTAGTCAAATGAATGGTGCTGTTAAGAGAACAAAGCAGCTTCATCGATTCATGAATATGCTGCTCATGACCTTTTTTGTACTTTTCACCTCTCTCCTATTTTTCCTGTTCTTTTTTGAATTATCTGAGAGGAATCTCCCAAAACCTCTTCAAGGAAATAGTGTACAACCACAGGACTTTGTGCTAATGAACCCCCAGAATTAAAACTCCAGAGTACATCTCAAAATGTCAAGAGTACATCTTCCATGGGGTCTGGACTGAATTTCAAATTAAAAGGCTGCTTGACTTAGAGTAGAGGTTGAGTAAAACAGGGGAAAGAATAAGATCCAGTTTAAAAGATTCCTAGAAATAGGAAATATGGAATATTGGGAAAAAAATCTGCAAATTATCCTAGTTACTGGTGTTTCAACAGCCATATCATTCTGATTTAAAGGCAGCCCATTAAGTTATTTTCTTTTTTGATAACTCACATCAAAACACACCTACCCAATATCAAACTAAGCCAAAAAAAGGCAAGAGGAGAACAACAAAGTGACACAGGCACTGTTTCTGTTCCAGTTGCTGACTGACAACACTGCCATCCCTTAACATGGTTTTATTTAGTTATTACAACCATCTCTCTGTAAATGACACTTAGGATTATTTAAGATTATGTTGTAATCCTTTTAATCCTCAGTGCTTTAAATTTCAGGCTAAACACCAAAGAGCAAACTAGCACTTAGCAGAAATATTTAAAGCATGTGATTTGAACATAAATCTTCTTTTATTCAGCACTCCTCCGATGACGACCTAGTGCATCTCATCACTCAGCCAGCAAGAACAAACAGCACCATGTCTCATTGCAAGCTGCTACCTTTCCCCACATCATGGGAAGCTCTTTCTAACCAGGTTTTTTCCTTGGTGCCAGCTACATCATCAATAAAATAAATGAAAGGAAATCAGGAGGTTATATTCTATGAGATGTGCATATTTTCAGTTAATATTAAGGAAAAGTTAAGGGAGAGAAAAAACCCCACATAATGTGTTCATCAAGAACAGAAATAGATTGCATGCACAAATTGGATAGTGTGAGACAGATCAGACTTATCCTGTTAAAAAGGGAGTAGCTCAATTAAAATGAGAGGAGTAACACTGCTGAAAACATCATGATCAAGACCAGAAACCCAAATCTTCCTGCCTGAATATCATTTACTTGCAGTTTCCTCTTTTTATTTTTTTTCTCACTGCATCGATCATGTTTCCAATTAGTTTTTCTTTATGATACTCCTATGCTCCATCTCCTTGCTGCTATCCATTAACTGTCATCTGCTTAGACTTTAAATCCAAGATTTCCTTCTTTTTCTTCAACCCAAAATTTCAATAGTAATTTTCCATTTGTGATCTATAATTCATGAACTCAAATTGAGCACCCTGGCTAAATCAAACTCAAAATTCTGCACCTACTCCTAATACAACACATTAGCACGAAGCAACCACTGCTCTGTTTGAATGAGAAAAGAAGGTTTTATTAGAAAGTAATACAAAACGCCAACTATGTTTTGATGGGCTTTGAAGATATACATTTTACATATTTCTGATAATTTCAGAGTTAAGCAGCTAATGTATTTAATCAAATAGCAACGCAATGCATCTATATTTAGGTTGCAAAAATAAAAAAAGCATTAAAGAAAGCTGCCCATCTTGTTTTCATTTGAGCAAATCCATGAATACGTAGAGACACACTATCAATTTTATTCCCACCCACGAGGAATAAGTAGATCAGAAGAAGTGTTTCCTGAAATATTCAGTTTCCAGGTACAAACTGACCTCTCCGCTTTCGAACTCGCCTTGGATTCCCTCCAGACTATCTCACAAATCTTCGCTCCCTCTCCAGTCCCCTTCCCACTCTATCTGCTCATGTAGCACCAGTCTCGTTCAAGTCCCTTCCTTCCCCAAAATGTCACCACTACTGGTGCCAAAGCCTTCTCCTCTTTCGCTCTTACCATCTGGCACAATCTTCTTGTAGCTCTCTGTCTAAACAATGCTCCATCCCTTTTCAAAATGTGTCTTAACATATGTCCTTCCTCCCATGCTTTTACTTCTTAATGTCTCTCCCACTCACTTATTGGCTTGATGAAGACACATTTTAATGGGTTCAAACAGTAGTGCATGAGTTTCCTTTCTCACATTATTCTGATTCAGTGGAGTTACACCTCACACGAACAGAAGTGAGAAGAAAATGCATTGCAGAGCCTTCGTACCACCAGTTTGGGAAATCAATAACAGAGCTTCGTTTGTCTTTACTTTGGAAATGTATTAGCTGCAATGAATCACCGCTCCGAAACGCATTTCCAAGCAGGAATTTTGCTTACTGCAAAGTGAGAAATAAACCCTAGAAGCTCAGAAGACCTGTCAGTGTGCTCAGGGGGTTGCAGGAGTGAAGGCTAAGGTTATACTTAATCACATTCCAAGTGAAAAAGCTGAAGATTGACAGCAAAACCAAAATATTTATTCTAAAAATACCTAGGAAATGACAAAGCCCCAAGTGTTGTCTCAAGACAACCTGAAAGATGTGGGGGGTATAGAAGCACAAGTCTCGCTGTCTTGGAAAAAAGGAATATTTCTAAATATTGCATGAGCTTTAGAAAGATGTCTAGAAAAATAAACCTTGAAAAAGCCTCTGTAACACCCAGTTGACCCAAAGAGATTTCTTTTTAAGAAGCCATGTACAGGCCCTTAGGGATTTTTTTTAATGTGTAGTGGGTTTTTTTTCCTTCCACCCCAGAACCAGACACAGTTGGCTCCTCCAGCATGTTTCACTGGTCATGATGCCAAAGGACTCTCTGGAAAACTAACAGGATCCTGACCCTGACATGTTCCCTTCTGCCTTTCTCCCCCCTTTACTGCTTATATTGTTAAACGTTTTAAATGTTAGAACTCTGGGAAACAACTCAGCTCATAGAGAATAATATTTTGATGTGGCTTGATGCAACATTTAGTGAAACAGAAAAAAAACAACAAATCCTTTCTACTGATATTCATGGGAGCTGGATTATGTCCAAAACCTGAAGATGTTGCAATAAACTATTTTAGCCCCTAGATCCTGGAATGTTAACCTTACAGCAATGCTTTTCCCCTCCTTTCATCTTCTTGGGCCTTGATCCTCCCTTTCAATTCAACGGGATTTGGATGAAGGAATCAAATAATATTATTTTCCATCAATGAAGAATAGTCCTGTGAGAAATACATGTCCTTCTCTGCTGGCCCTGACAGAGGCAGGGCTTTTAAAATCCTCCCCTCCCCTCACAGAAGTGAACCTGGGTCATCACCGTCTGAGGACCCTGAGCAGCAATAAAAATAAACAGAGTAACCGCACTGCGTTGGAGCCGTGCTTGTATAAGCAGTTTGAAGAAGTTGTGTTTATGGAAGTCCTCTAGGTCAAGATTCTAGGCCTGAACCCAAAGCAATTACCTACTAAGTTTTAAAAACAAATTGAATATAGAGCATTAATCAATAAATCAACAGGTTCTCAAGTGTTTAGGAGACTCAGTCATCAGAAATCCTTCTCTTAGAAAAATAGTAAACCGATGCTGGATAAAGTGTTGCACTCCTTTGCTGGTAAGAAAAATGCTGTATTAAATCAGGCTCTAGTTATTAAAAGCTAGGAAATAAAACCTACCTCTTCACAGCGTTCAGACTTAAATGAGCAGTGGAATGCTTTTCCTCTTACCTGAAAGACATTCTTTCTGCTGGATTTCTCTGAGGTCCACTCAATGCGAGCACCACACAAATCCACACACTCAGGTTTATATCCTGGTTTCTGGAAAGGAAAAGGAAAAAAAAAAATACAACATGAATATGGCCTGACTTTTCACAAATGGGGACAGTTATCAGATAAAACAAGAATAGATCAAGTTAAAGTGACAGGTTGTTGTAGCACAGCTGCTGATATTACTGAAAAGGGGTCATTATATACCCTGGTATTGTTAAATAACCACTCTTGGGGTGTCTTAGCTCTGAAATAAGGTTCTTGTATTAGAACATAATTTTAAAAACAATTAAATGGTTTAAAAACCAGAATAGTGTAACACATAGTAGATCAAAACACAAATGCAGACACATGGACCAGCTATTTTCAGTGCTTACTTTGCCAAACCTCTTGAAGAGTCATTGAGTTTAAAGGAAAAAAAATTGTGGGTTTTCCAAATGCAAATTTAAACTGATGCAACTGGAAAGGACAGAAATTAGACAAGAACATACATCGTATCTCTAAGACAAGCTATCTCCTTTCTCCAAACAAATTATCATTTCTTGCTCCTAAAAAAAGAAGAAAAGGCTTCGGGGGCATGTGTGACACCCAGGAAGAGCTCAGCACAAGGGCTGATACTTCTCAGTGTCAGTCCACGTATCCTGGAGTGGCACAGCCCTGCCTCCCCTGCTCCTCCATATGGATGCAAGCAATTCAAAGAGCAGATTTGTTTGCCTGTATCATTTACGTTGCTGGGAGTTGGTGTAAAGCTCAATAATCCTCATTTGCCATTGAAGCTCCTTCTCCAGGGACTCTGCCTGTGCAGCAGTCCTGGCAAAGCCCACGTAGTTCAGAGGAGGGTTTGTAGATTGGGTTGCTGCACATCCTACTCAACAGTAAAAACACTACTGTTAACAGTAAAAAGCACCACTAACTCCCATTTTGGGAAGAAGATAGAGTGGTATCCACGTAATTTAATTAATCAGCTTGATGCAACTATTTTCTCTGTTACTCTTAAGCCATAGTTACCCTAAAAATGCCATTAATGATATAGAAAACAGACTTTAAGAGCATCCAGTCCAGCACCAGCCACAGATTGAGCTTTCCAAAAACTGCTCACTGAATTTCTCTGATGTTGTCATTAAAGGCTAAAGTATGTGTGTTCTCCAGGATGCCTTTGAGATGGGAGGAAAAGAGCCCATTTAGGTTAAAAGAAGCAAAAAGATCCTGGTCAAGTGATTTGCAGGCGTAGTCTCTGGAAGTTTTCAGTACTGGGATTGTAATTATGTTCTCCATTTGCCAAACCATAAAACCACGATGGTTAAGATCCACTAAAACTGACAGTCCTGCATGCCTTTGTTCCTTTTTTTTTTATTAGCATTATTAATTTTTTTTAATAGAAGAAATATACTCTTCAAAACAGAAGGATGTTCTTGTGGTTAAACCACTGGAAGAAAAGAGCTTGGATTTCTTTTTCCCCACCTCTGCCTCAAATTTCCTGCCTGGCCTCTGACAAGGGCTTAGTCTTTCCAATTTTTTAATAACAGATCAAAACTGCAGCATTGAGACTTGATTTTGCAAAAATGCTGTGAAATTTAGCCAGTTAATATTTGCATGGCAAAAATTAAGAAGTTGGAAAAAACTGAAGCACCAATATATTAATGCAAACAAATATTCAGATTGTGGAGGAGATTAATTAGTTTTCAATATTCCAATACTTTTATAAATAGGGCTATGAGGCTGAGCTCATCTCCAGGACCCCATGCAATGCCCAGATCTGCACCACACAGGCAGCTCTGCAACTCATCAGAAACACACAACACAGGCTTCTCAAAGTGGGTAATCTTGTTTTCTTTGAAAAAAAAAAAAAAATTACCCACATGGATAGATTTAGTATGAAAATACTTTGACAAAGAAAGGCAGCTTTATTCCACCAGAAGAAAACGTTGAGAAATTTTAGAAACACATGACAAGATTAAAAGAAGAGATTAACATGTAGACAAAGAAACAGAAATAGTTTTTTGATAGTGAACATTACTGGGATACAGAATATTTTCCTCAGGAAAACTGTCATGGAACACTGAAGGGGGAAAAGCAATGAAAAGCCTAAGAGGTGTTGCAGGAAGATGGAAGAGTCAACTCAGTAGCATCTCTAATTTCTAGTATTGTACAAAAATATATGCAACAGCAGAACCTGGACTGTTCTGTGCACCCAGTGAACACTTCAGAATATTTTGTGCTGTTGCAAATATTGTATTAAGAAGAAGAAAAGTACAAGCATGTGCATCTCCTTCTCCAGAAAGGGAGGGAAAGATGAACAGGCTTCTGCTATGTGCAATAATTATTTGGGTCAGTCTCTTTCTCTGGGGGAAAAAAATATGAATTGAGCAACCTGGTCTAGTGGAAGGTCTCCCTCCCCATGGCAGGGGAGCAGAACAAAATGGTCTTTAAGGTCCCTTGCAACCCAAACCATTCTGTGACTCTAACAAAACTTATCCTTTGGAGAATTTATCAGTCTGACCACAGTGTGTCTATGTACTCATGGGTATGGCATAAAATGTGAAGTTTCTGATGAAAATTCCATGCTAAATCATTCAGATCCATGGAGCCTGAAACTGCCCATCACTTCTGCTGCACACCCAGGGAGCACCCACTGAAATCCAGCAGAACTCCAGGAAATCTACAGGGAAATTCACTTTGGCCTGAACATTTCCCTGCTGCAGAGCTGGCTTCCCAGGTTATGCAACACCCAGAGACACTGGGAGAGAGCAAGTTAAGGTGACTGGGAAGCCTGAGCTCTCCACGTCCTTGCTTTGTGCTCTGCAGTCAGAGCAATTATGTTATATCAATGTTGTTGCAGGGGGTTATGCTGTAAATTGATACAAGTGTCTGCTAAGATGAAATCTTCCTAAACATGAATATGGATTTCAGCAGCATTTTCACTCACTAAATTACTTTGCAGATGGGCTAATAACCTGAGGTTAAAATAACCTCTGTTGAATAAACTATCTGAGGGAATAAACTGTCTACATTTTCTTGGTCAGAAGGACCAACTGATGATGGAATTAAATGCTGGTAAGGAAGGATGGAGCTGTAATTAATTTAGATCAAAATGTCTTTAATTTAAAATAAAGAGCTAGTAAAATTCATAAGAATGGTTAAACAAAACAAAACAAAAAAAACAACAACAAAAAAAACCCAAATAATGATTTAGCTACATGGGATGCAAACTTGCATTTTCAGTAGTATTTGTAAACAATCTCATTTTCTGAATCTCTCCTCTGTGTGCTTTAATTGCTGTGCTCTATTACTTCCAATAACTCCAGATTTTGTCACCAACTTCACCAGAAAGCAAAGCTATGGATCCCAGTCCCCTCCATGCAAAGCAACAGCAAAGTTACCACAGTGAATCCTGCACCTACAGTCGTACACAGCAGCAGCAAAACCTCCTTTAGAACTCCTGCCAGTTCTCTGATTAAAACGTTGCTGAAGATTTAGACAAATAGAATTTTAGATCACCTCTAAAAGCTATTGAGTCCCATTGTCATGAAAAAAGGTGTGATTAGAGGTGCTCTCATTTCCCTCTCTCCTGCTGCCTTTGTTTTGTGAAATATCATCCCTCTTTTAATGATGCTGTCTTGGTCTAAATTTTTGCTCCAAGTACAGTATTTAATAATTAATAATTAATGAATTAATATCTTTATAATAACAAAAAGATTAATGTTCCTTTGTAAGTCACATCACTTCTTGCTAACAATAAAACTGCTTTGTTATAATTCACGCTATCATGAATGAACATAGCTTCTCTTACGTTATTTAATTAATGGCTGAGTTCCCCCTTTTCCAAAGTAAACTAAAACTGGAAAAACAAAATAAAATCCTTGAACAATGGCTTCTAATGAATCTTTTTTGTATTAGTCCCTTTCCACTATCAAAATTATATCTGGTTAAGTGGTTTACAAAGGAAATAAGCACTGCATTTACTTTATCAGATAAGATATGCATAGCAGTTCAGTGCTTTTTGATGTGCAAAATTTGGGTTTAGGAAATTTTGTTATGAGATTTTGAGCACTGACAGCTCTTGTTGTTTTCAAGCTTTACCCAATTTGTTTATTTACCATTAGATTTAAGTTTTATGCAACAGACAAAATGTAACTTTAACAGATTTTTCTCACCTAGTGAACATCGAGTTCACAGCCCCAGCATTCAAATCTAGCGTGGAATAAAACAAAAGAGAGCAACACTTTTTTTTCTCCCCCCAGAATGAAGAAAATACAGGTAAAATATGTCTGTGTTCTTCCTAACATGGGAGGCAGGAGATTTTATCTCACTGATAAAATGAGCACTGGTGGTGACTGAGGCTCCAGGGAAAGGGACTGACCTCTCAGAAGGTCCCGTTTCATAACCCACCATCGCTTTTTTTAGTTAAACAGTTTGAGATCTGGGCCAAAACCCCATTCTCCAGGCAGGTCTAGTTTAGTATCCAAATCTCTAAAGAGCTCATGGGGATTTGAACCATGTTGAGGAGCCTCAGAGCTCCTTCTGTGTGTTAAATTTCCACCAGTTCATTTATCTCCTGGAATTTGGGTGAGGGCTCACAAAGAGAGGGAAGAGGTAGCAGGTAGAGGTGTAAGACACTTAGTAAGTTAGAAGAATAGTTCTAATAAGTTCGCCTTAGACATTTTTCTTTTTCCTAATAATATAAAAGTCAACTTTAAGGAAAATAGATGTTTATGAAACAAATAATAATTCAAGCTTTTCTCTTTTCATGGCTGCAGAGAAATTGCATTTTCTAGCTGTACTAGCACAAACACAAGTAAAAAGTGCCAGATTTCAACCTTTATTTATTTTTTATTGTTTCCTGTTTAGTTCTGGGGTTCTTTTTTATACAAATCTCACCTTCTTTCAAAAAATGTAAGGCATGAAAAGGTGCTCTTAAAGGCTGATTTTATGACAGGTGGCATTGATAGATCTAGGATTTATAGAAGAATGGTTTGCATCACCTGCCACAGGAAAAATAACTTATTGTTTGTGACTCCTGCCAAAGAGAGCACCTTTGTGGCCACCCATCAAGCCAATGAGATTTGGCAGGTTCGATCAGGCCTTGAGAACCTTTCACAACAGGGCTTTGTCAAACCCATCCCTTCACTGCCCACAGTGTCACAGAGACACCAAATTTCCCTTTTGCTGCCCACACTGAGGTTGGGCAGTGCCCAGCACTGGGGGGACACGTGCCACTACCACTGTCACATCTCCCAAGATGAAAATCAGTGGCCTTTCCTTGGGGCACAATAAAAAGGTACTGCAAATTTCACTTTGTAGTAACTACAGGCTACAGAAATTGCATTAGCTGCATTAGATGGAGTCACAGAAATATTCAGGAAGGTTAGTGGGATATGGTGGATGTCACATTTATACTGTGATAAAAAATCACTTTGCTAACTTATAATGTTTTCTGCTTTGGTAACACCCTATATTAAGGTGCCACTTATAAATAATTTATTATTATTTATTAATGTATAAGCCACTTTATAGGATGGTAGATAACAACTTAAATTCATGTATTAAAGATGCACATGCATGGTTTAATACAATTTACGCCTCACAATATCCTTTGCAACAGATTCTCATCGCATCATCTGTTCAGCATTTATTACTAATGCATTTTATAACATACTTTATAGTACGTTATTTGAGGAAGTAGCTGCATTTACTGATCATTTTCATAAATAAGAATAAAGCATTTATAAGTGGCACCTTAATTTAAAGTGTTACCTTCACATTACTGGGTAGTCACTCACCATTTGTCTCACTTTGCAATTACTCTCGAAATGCACCTCTTAATAAAGGACATGCTGTGTCCTATTTCTTCACATACACTACATCTGATTAAGAGTTTATCAAGGCATTTTTCCTTCAGCTGCTCTCAAACCTTTGAAGTTGCCAGCTCAGTCTAAATTTGTCCTCTGTAAACATCAAACTTTTTATATTGAAATAATAGTTGCCAGGAGACTGAGCATATTGGATGGTTGATTGCCTACCAGGTTGGCTGGCTGCTTGGATTCTTTGTAGAATTCCATTTTCCGAGCAGTAAGAACAATCCAGGAGGTGGACCAATTTTTCCTTACAAAAAAAAAAAAAAAAAAAAAAAGGGAAAAATCTGAGGCATTCAACCAGGAGGTAAAAGATATTTTATTTATAGACTTGGCTTTTAATTATTAAAATATTATATATATTAATATAGATATGTCAGAAACAAAAGTGATCTAAAGTTAACATTGTCAACAAACTTCCTTCAACATTGATGGAGCTGCACCATCCTACTTATACCCAAAATGTAACCTATCAAAGCTTGAAGGGCTTCTTTCTCCTCATTCATATTTTGAAGCCCCTTTGTGTTTCTTTTTTTGCCATGTTGTCAAATGAAAACAGTGGGATTATAAACACATGCTCAAAGTTCACATGTAGAGGACTCTGAAATAGCTGGTGCCCTTTCTGGTACCTAATACTTAAAATAAAACTGAGAAGGATCTGACTATACAGAGCTCAGTAACAAGTCTATTTTGAAAGGTCCAAAATGCTTTCTTGTTTCTCTAAATTAAAAGTTTACAGGAATGCAAGGAAGATAACAACAATACCTGAGCAAGGTTTGAGTAACCATTAAACATCAGGAGTTCATGGTATAGCCCTAGAGAACTGAGAAACTGCTGGTGTTAGGGAGAAGTAAAAATACACATGGACATGTGAAAGACTGCCCCCTGATACAGAAAAACAATATTCAACTCAGAGGAAAATGTTACTATATATATTACCTATAACAGGTTTCAAACCACTACATAATCATAAATCTGATCTGATAAAAAGCTATTTTTAGATCAACAGCTTAAGTTTGACTTTTGAATGTAGGGGTCATAACATCTGATATTTAGAGAAACACTCCTAAATCCACTGATGATCTGCTTCATGTGAATATGAATTATCTATTGGTAAGCACCACGTCAGATCTTCATTATTTTTCTCTATTTTTTCTTTCCATTTAAAAGAGATCTTGTAAGTGCACTGAGGTGTAAGTGGTCAAGCATGCTATGTGCAGATTTAAACAAACTTTCCCATGAGTTGGATAGGCTGGATGAATATGGATTACCAAGGAATTCCATGGTAATATATCTTGGAATACATCTTAAATCCAGTACCCAATTTTTGTCAAATTACCCCAGTTATGGATAGAATGGGGCATCCACAGCTTCTCTGGAAACTGTGCCAGGGTCTCACCTCCCTCACAGGCAAGAATTTCTTCCTAATATCTGATCTGACCCTGCTCTCTGCCAGTTTAAAGCCATTTCCCTTGTCCTGTCATTCCAAGCCCTTATTCAAAGTCCCTCTCCAGCTCTCTTGGAGTCTCTTTAGGCTCTGTCACACTCCCATGTCATACCTTAATTTCTTGCCACCATCTGCTATTTTTGCTTTTAGAAGATATCCTTCCTTCTCCACTACCTGCAAGAAAAAAAAGAAGGTCATAACCATATTATTTATTCAGCTGAATAAACCACTTTGTACATGAATAGGAGTCTGCATCCAGCTTCTCTAGGGTGGAGCACCTTACCACTAATTCTTGGTTTACTCACCTATTTTTTTCTGATATATTCCATTCTTTTGAATATTTGCAAACAACACTTAAAGTCAACTACTACACTCAAAATTAACCACAATAAAAACCCAGTAAAGTTTTATTTTGCTTCATTTTATTCTATTTATTTAGAAGAAATTTATTTTGATGCAGGCAAAATTTCTAGCTACGAGCAAAAAGAGAATTTTAAATGAATTGCAAGTAAATTATGTTAAAACATATTTTTACATATTGAGTTTCATTACTAGCTGTGAGGGACACACCACAATGAGGACTCTGTATGGGGCTGTAACATTTGATTGAGTTTTGGTGTATCAGAAGCAAGGCCTAGGCTTGCTGTTTTATTTTCACTTCTATTTGTGCTCCTCCACCTCTCAGAACACCTTCCTTTAGCCAGACTCCCTTGTAGACCCTTGGTTCCCTGACCAGCTGAAAAATCCCATTTACAGCTGGGATACAGCTGGGATAGGGGTTATTTTTGTCTTTATAAGTTTATATTAAAAAGCTAAAAACCAAACAAAGCAAGATGACTGTTTTTCAGCCAAACCAAACAACCTCCTATCTCATTAGGTCTCATTAACTAAGAATGTCTCAACTGTGTCAGTAATGGGAAAAAGAAACAAAATTGTGATTAAAAGTGAGTCTGGTTTTGCTTTCAAACACTACTGAGCCAGTGCCCGACTTGGATATTAGAAACAACACATGGTCTTTGTATTAAATTGCATCACAAGGCAATTTCATAACAATTTCAATAGAATTTTGCTGTCTGCAAAGCCATTAAATAGCAATAAAACACGCTTTAACAGGCAATATAAGGATTTTTAAATCAAACATGTCTGTTATTTTGATTGTACAAAATAGCATTATTTTAACAGTGTAGTGTGTTTCACGATTTCCTTAGATTTTGTCTGTGGCTATACAACATGTGATGACATAAATACTGTGTACATACCTATGGAATGGCCTGTAGGCCCATGGACAGTGATTTAGGTGACATTCTCAAGCAGGTACATGAGGATCAGTGTGTGCTTGCTCTGTAATTTGCACTTATCTCATGTGAATTCCTGTCATGCATATCATTACCACAGAAAGCCCAGAGAGAAAGTGTGCAGTGTTATGTCACTATTTATCTAGTGATGGATGGGTGAACCAGCAGAGCTAAAATAAGGTTTAATCCCCATCTCCACCTACTTTTTCTTTTTTTTTTCCCTTATTTTACATTTTTGATAATTTTCTTCCTCTTCTAACACTTCGTTTTTGTAGCATAAAACTTCTGGTAGTTGGCCAGACCCAGAGATGCCAAACAACATATGAGAGAAGTTATTCTTTTTAATATTTCCATCCATCTGGAAACAGAAACTGGGAGGAGCACTGGTTGACCATTCAAGCTGTTGACTGCTTCTCTGAACCAGGCTCAAAAATCTCACGTTTTTAAAGTTTACCCATCACTTTCCCAAATTGCTATCTTAACCAATCCAGAACTAAAGGAAAATATTATTTTTTAGCATCAGATCTGAATCACCTTTGTTGCCAATCTTGGGAAGTTAAGAACTGGATGTGATTCCAAATGGAAATGTTGCTGCTTAATCATATTGTCCTTATAATTGTATTCAGCTAGGATATCAAATCTACTAACAAATATTGGGTATATAAAATATCCTGACTTAAATTACATAGCTCAAATCCATCATTTGCTGTAAATTAAATGGCTCAAAACTGAACAGTAAAAAACTACAAGAGCTGCAGTTAATGTGAGCCTTCTCAGTGCTAAGAAAACTCCTTCCACATATATTGCTTTAATTGAATTAGAACAGGTGCTGTCTTTAAATAAAATTAGCATGGTCTCCTATAACTGATAATGTGCAGTTTTATCTGTAATTAATATAAAGGGCACACATTGAATTATGCAAAAACTACCACAAATTCAAATAAAAATATATCTAGGATGACTCCAGTATTTTTATAATTTCTGTTTGGGGTGCTGCATTCCTCCTGTCTAATATCTGTCAATATCTCCTTTAATATTCTCCTTTTCTATGCTAGTTCTCTTCCAAGAAAATAGGACAGCTCAGGATCAACTTGCAATACTTCTACACATAGATGATATTGGACTGAAAAGAATTCCAAATATATCCTAATGATACATTCTGTTTCTGTCTCAATAAATATCATCATCTGTTGTTAAGCTGCTGCCCTTCCTGCACCTTTTCAACATGTGGAAGGTTGAGAAAATGACCCAAAATGCCCTGAAGAATTAGCATAGAAATAGGAAAATGGATTTATTTTGTGGATTTTGTGTTGATTTGTTTTTTAAATTGCTTTTAGAAGAATAGTAAAGATGAGACTATGTAGTGTAAATATTAGAGTTTCTAAATATATATTTTTAAAAGGCTCTCATTTTTATGATCTAATATTGTTAGAAATGATAAGGAAACATAATTATCACTGTGTCACATGCAGGTTTTATAATTTTCTTGAATAAAATTCAAACCTCCTGAAAGTACCTAATCCTGAAAAATTTGTAGCAGCACTGCTGATACCAACCTTTCTTTAATGAATCTGTATTTGCATATTCATTTTATTTTAGCAGAAAACATCTGTTTCTCATTCCCCCTAGATCTTTCTAATGTCAAGAATTTATTGTTTTTAACTGCATTATAATATTTCTTATACAAATTAATACTAATATTAAAAAACACCTTAATAAGGGCAAAGAGAGGACAAAGACTTCATCACATTCCTTTATACCAAATATTAACAGAGATGAAACCTCAGTCAAGCACAACAAAATTATCAACAATGTCTAGCTGTATAAGTGACTTTGTACCTCTTAAAATTATTCTTTTTATTGATTAATCTAAGAGTCTCACATCCTTTAACATCTTTAGGCATCCAAATCCTCATGTATTCATTCTTTAGCAAAGCAAGTGCTATATTTTTGTTATAAACCTTTAAAATACTCAGAGTGATTGATCAGTTCTGTAGAGCAATTTCTTACCGTGGGGTCCTGGGTACTGATGATGTCTGTAAATGTCAAGTTGTGTTGAGAAAGATTTCTTCTGTGACGATTTATCTGAAAAAGAAGAAGAAATATTGGCATTCAGAGAGGATTCAAATACATGCAGGTAAAGAAAGATGGACCAACAAATTTAATTACAGGACACCCATTACAGGGCAGCATGCCCTGGGTGGAGGTTTGGGGTTTCTTTCTGAGAGTTCCTCTGAGGTATTTTAAATGTACAGCTGATATACTCTGGTATAAAACTCTTATAAATGTGTTTCTTTGTGATGTCACATTGGCAAAGCTACCTAAAAATTAATCAGCTGTTCATAATAACCTAAATTGTGGGGTTTTTTTCCCATTATGAATCTCAAAAATGGTTTAATTGGTTAGGTGCTCTTAAACCCATTTTAGAGAAATAGGAAAGCTGTTGATTGTAACCTCAAGGCCACAAAAAGTAAGTCAATGTGGAAACCAGAAAACAATTGGGCACAAGCACACAAATATCCAGCAAGTTTAAACTACTTTAAAGGCTGTTTCTAAAGTCTCCATGCTTGAAAGGTTTTAGCAATACTGGACTTAGACTTCAAAATTGCTCCCAAATACTGAGTTCTTGATTTCCTTCAATTCTCCCTTTTCTTTGAGGAAGACAATGTAATCAACTGTGACTTAATTCTGAAAAATTATTGCTTTATACCAGAAACTATTAAAACAAAATAAAAGTTACTTCACAAATGAAGCATTTGGCAGAGCTCAACAGCATTCTACTTTCTTAAAAATCTGCAACAAAGAACAAACACTCAAAAGCGTGTGCAAGTGTGTGTGTATATATGTATATATATATAAAACTTTTACTGTTTAAATTCAATATCAATAAAAAAATAATTACGAGCTGAGGTCCTGTAAAATTCAGTGATTATTTCCTCTTTTAGCTGAAGCCACAAAGCAAACATCAAAATACAGTCTCAACTAGTTTCCACTGTATTCATCATAATGCATTCTCTTTTCCCCTATTAAAAGAGAGTTAACCAAAAGTCATAATGTATTCTGTTTATATCCAAGTGTCTGAATATAGAAAATGTTCTTAATTAATCCAGAGGGCCACGCTCAAAAAACAGTTAAACATATTATGATCCCATATTTTTTTCTCCACACATTGCTTTCATGTTTATTTGTAAGCACTAAGGTTTTTAAGCCTTGAAATCTATATCCTAGATATTGCTCTACTCTCCTAGTCAGAGCTAATGAGCTTAATGAATTACCAGTTCTAAATTTAATACAAACATTTCAAAGAAAGAGATAAAACATTCTTCACAATTCAAAAGTTTCTCTGACCTATTTATGAAGAATATCACTTAACAATTTCATTAAGGGTGAGTAACAGCTGGTGACATGGCTGTGTCCTAAAGTGTTTTTCTCTCTTAATATTCTGCATCTTAAGCAATCGAGCTTTCATAAGAAATACTTTAGTTAGTGGCAGTCCCTCCTTTGGGGAGAAAAAAAATGTCAGACCACATTTTCTGTATTTTGCAATCTCGTTTTCAGGAGTGTCATGTTCCTGTTTTATTAGCATGTAGGGTAAACAAGAATGATTTGCTGATGCTATTGAGAGAACTTCTAAGATTACAGTCTTTCTATTTAGATTTTGGATGGAGCTTAATATTAATGCAGGCAGAGACATGTATATAAATTCAAAATAAATTAATTCAATTTATCTTTTTCTTTATCTTTACAGTTAGACAACTCTGAAAGTTCTACAGTGCCCGAGACATATAGCTAAACTATTCAGGTCTAGATCACAGGAGCTCCTTCCTACCCAGATCCCCCCACATTCTAATTATTCCTTAACATACAACAGAGCTCATCGCCTGGCGATGACTTCTCAAATATATTCTTCACTCACCCAAATTAAATAACAAGGCACACCACCACTCCACAGTGCTGCTTTGACATTCAGCTGCTTTCTCCAGGAGCCCCACATGGCTGTTGGGGGCCCTGAGTGCAACTTTGTGGAGTGTGGAGCACCGAGCAGAGCTCTCAGCTGCTCTTGGTTCAGCGATCAGAGCATCAGCAAAGGAAACGCTCGTGTTTGAGACTTGCTGAAAAGGAATTAATCCAGAGCCCTAAATACAACCACAACAGAATGAAAAAATAAGTAAAAATCCTATTTTCTGTAGGCCTAGAAAATTATTGCATTAGTAGTGTAGTGTAATTAAAAGACACTGTTTGAGATTTCCAAGAAATATGAAACGATTAAGGAAAATATAATTCCAGGTGTGGATGATATTATGTTCTTTAAGAAACCTCTTTGTGTATGCAAAGAAATGTTGGGGAAAACTGCATGAAGGCAAGGGAAAGAATAAACCTCCTACTGGATTATTTAATTGATATTTTTGTTAAAAAGGTGTTTCTTTTTGGTAGCCCACCAATGTGCAATCTCATGCAAAGAAAGTCCCGAAGCTCCAAAGTCTGAACCTAGTTACAGAAATACAACCAAAATCCACAGCTATGTAAGCCAAGATCCAGCTCCTCTGGAAAAACACACGAAATATTGGGCTCACAAATGGAATTATTGGAAACTTCAATAAAGTTCTTACTGATTTCTACCAGCCTTTTGGAATAGAAATAGAAATTTAAAGAAAATTAATCAAAACAACCTGTAAAAACAAACCAGTAGCATCAGAGGAAATACATTTGTTTCAACTGATTTTATAAACTTCCAGTAGGGCTGATAGAAATTTGGTCTTAAATATATTTTGCAAATACCATTGAATGAGTTAGTTACATCACTTTCCTTAAGATAAATCCATTTGAAAGTTAAAATATTCTCAGCAGACCCTCTGTAACAGCTGCCAAGACAGCCATGTTTCAGTATACTCACAATTTTCAGTGAAGTACCAAAATATTCAAAGGGAGGTGTAAGCTCTGTTATTTTCATTCTTTCATTCAGCTTTTAATAGATAAACCACAAAGGAGAGAGGTTGAAGTTTTGGGGTTTTTTTAACTCCATAGCATCATTTGATTACACTAATAAACTCAAGAAAAACCTAAATAATATCTGTCACAAGTCCTCTACCTCACCTCCCAGGGTACGATGAAAGACAGAGGTTTACAGGAGAAGACCGTGAGATCCCTTTTTGGGAAAGGCAGCTTATCAGCAGTTTTCTGATTTGATGAACATTCTTCAGTCAGCAACAATGTCACCTGCAGCACTAAAAATCCACTCTGCGAGCGCTTGCAAGTCTGTGGGCAAGTCTGGTTTTGTTAAATTCAGCCTGAGCTGCCCCCCCTTCCCTTAGCTAAAGGGGATCCATCTCTGACCAGAGTTATTTCAGCATCTAAGCACTAATCCGTCATCATCCTTCCCACAAAGGCAAAGCCTCCATTCTGTGTGCCTGGTACCCCGGTGTGAAGGGACAACCATCTGACAACTGCTGTTTTAGCAGGGAGGTAAAACACAGGAACCTGATGTTTCATTTAATTTCTCTCTGTGTTCCCATTTGTTCTTTAAATTCTCCTTCTTTTTCTGGGGATTCATCATGGCTAAGTCAGCACTACTCTCATCACAGTGTGGCATTGATTTAAAAAGAGACTTGGAGGATCCATTTGTTTTTTATTTCCCATTACAGGCATATTTCTAACCTAATTCATCTCGTCAGCGAGAAGCAGCACACTTCTTTTTGATTTCAACCAAACCTAACAAAACCAACTAGCATTACTCAAAATGCTGCTCCAGTGCAAAGTACAGACAATTAATTATTTCCTGAAATGTCATTCTGAATTCATTTGTATCCCTGAGTAATTAAGATAATTGTATGACCTTTCTAGGTGGCTTTCAAGATTGTCAAGTAAGTTATTCACCACAGATTATTTATCCACAAACACCACCTACAAGTAGCCTGGGAAAACCATGGTTTTCTCAAACAAGCAGCACCTGGTCCAGCAGAGCTCTGCTTTGGATGGGAAACCCTAAGCTGGCATCTACCTGCTGTTTTCTCCATCATTCACAGTACTGCTCTGCCAAGGAGAAGGTTCTCATGGAGGGTTTGATAGATTTCTACCAAAACCCTTTCATGCTGTTCATGGTTTGACCTTTCTTTTTAAGGCTCTAACTATTGTTTTGTTTCATCCTGCCGACATTGCAATCATGTATGTGGAGATTCCTTTATAAATAACCAGAAAAAGAGAGAAATCCCCTACTGTTGAGCCCTACTAGTGCCTGATGCTCCGCTCTGGACCCAATCCAGCAAAGCACTCTGCAGTGGGCTTAAGTGTTTTTCTGGATCAGGGCCAGAACACTCCATTCTTTACAGGATCGAACTTACTGGTGGCAGCTTTAAAGTTTTGCAGTAAAAGTACAAACGAATCACATAAACTTTTGTGGAAACCATTCCCTCAACAGAGAAGGAGGGGTGACACCTGATTTAGTGATGTCTGTGGTCATTTCGTTCCCAGTCACTCCTAAACTGCAATGACAGCTCATAATTGCCTAGATAAAGAAACTTAACAAAAATGTATTGTAGCATTTCTTAATGGCCACATCCCTTGAAAGATACCTATGCAATGGCAAGGAGAATTCTGTAACATTTCACTCACTGCCATGCTCAAAGTGACTCGTTCTCAAGATCCAGTCTTGGGCAGTATGGCAAGTCCATCATTATCTACAGAAATTATTTGGAAACAGCTGAGCTATGATATGATTTCATGTCATCTGTGAAAGGCAATGAGAAAATCCTAGAGGCGTCCCCACTCAGAGATGCCCCTTTGTCATTTTCAAGGGCATTTCATGACACGAAATTTGGGAGAACCTTCAAAGTGACAGAGGGCAGGGTTGGATTATAGGTCAGGAAAAAATCCTTTCCTTGCCCGAGGTGCCCAGAGAAGCTGTGAGCTGCCCCATCTCTGGAAGTGTCCAAGGCCAGGTTGGTTGGGGTTTGGAGGAGCCTGGGATAGTGGAAAGTGTCCCTGCCCATGGCAGGGGGTGGCACTGGATGGCATATAAGTTACCTTCCAAGCCACACACTGTTCTATGACTCTATTCAATTATATTCATTTCATTTCAGCAGATAAGGAATTTTTGTCCATTATCAAGGAATAGAGGATGTCAAAAAACAGCATGAACTCTCCCATTCCTCCCCCACACTGCTGCAGATGCTCCCAGTGCATTTGAGCTGTGCCTTCACTCAGCTGAAGACTCCTTCCAGCTCTGGGGAAAGCTCCATGTCCCAGTGGGCTCCTTGCCCACAGCCACTGGCACTCTTGCCTTGCCCTGGAGCCCTCCTAACACCATCCTCCTGAGGATTACATTAGAACCACATGGTTTATGTTTGCTTTTTCCCCCTTCCATGTCTCAAAGTGGTTTCTTCAGGAAAAGAGGTAGTGAGACTAAAGGCAGTATAATATGACATTAGGTCTCTCTGCCTTTTTTCTAAGGCTTACAGAAGAGAGAAGCACAAAGTGCAGCTTCATTCCTGCCCCCACCAGCCCAGATTTTCTCCTCACCCTCCATCCCCAGGCTCCTGAAAACTCATTACCACGCAGGTGACCGAACACTTTGCTCAGGAATAAGAACTTGCATGGATGGAGCTTTTGTGCACTGGCTATAGACCAGATAATCTCTCCATGCATCATTTAATAAGAAAACCACTTCACAGTCCTCACAGGCCTGTGTTACATATGACATACTCTCAGCAGAATCTGCAGCCTGAAATCGGCGGGGGGAAGAGAAAAAGCAGCAAGCAGGATTGTGTTGCCTTCGCCCCGCGTGCCTCCCTTTGAGCACACTGCCTCTACACTCAGCTCACATCTCCAGAGCCTCTGAAAATAATGATAATGGTTTTGCTTCCCTTGACCTCTTGCTCCCTTATAAATCAGAATCCTATAGACCTTTCCCACAGTGCGAGGGTCCTCCTTTGTATCTGAGCCTGTGAAGGTGGGTATTTTTTATCAAGGCAATATAACCATGGGGGCGTGCTGCTCCCTGCCTTCAGGACTTGCTGTAGACCAGCACTGTGGTGCCTCTGCTGGAGGAGTATCTCTATTTATCTTCATTCATGAAAGAAGAGCAAAATAATTACTCAGATCCTAGTTTAAATTTCAGCCCAGTGTTAAGATGAGCTCATTCTCTGTGATCAGAGAATCATTAATCTCAAGTTTGATTACAAAGCATAGCCTGTTTGAAACTATGTTGCCTTCTTTCCCCAAATTATTGGAGGGGCGTTCTAAATTTGGGGTATCCAGTTTGGGCTAATATTTTAAGTCCAAGAATTAGCCTTCACTGGCACTTTTCTCCATTAATGGCTTGCTGTTTCCCAGGAGCAGATTTTTCCCTAGAGTGGGAGCCCTTTTGTTCCTCTCTAGTCGCTCAAATGGCCTTTGAAATTTGTCCAATTGATCCTTGCTTTGAGGGAGTCCCAGCTGATGTAGTTGGCTTCGTTTTTAACATTTTCAGGAGTAGGAGAAGTGCCAAAAGCCTATGTAGAAGAAGAGGCAGCTACAAAAGGTTCTTACCACCCATATGTGTTCAAGAAATCCTAGGGCTCCTCTAAATTTGACTGTGGGTCACCAGGATTTGTGTACCTGGGGATCCAACTATCACAAAGGAACTAACAGCTGTGCTGCCTCTAATCTGCAGGATTTCTTACTGGAAATCAAACTGGAACCCAGTCTCTAAGCTTCAATATGCTTTAATTGTATTACATACAATCCTCATCGATTCCAGGAAAGAACATTAAAAAGTGTGACTTTTGATATATTTCTATTTGCCTTTTCTGTTAGAGCCTGTAATATGCAACAAAATGCAGTAATGTACACACTGTGACAGCATTAATCCAGCCATACATAAAATGGGATATTATGAAATCTAATGTATTGATAAGTTTCCCATTCTGATCTTTATATTCATCACACAGTCATTACTTTTGGTTCACTGTGATATTTGAATATATTTGTCTAAACTATTTTAGGTGATTTCGTAAAATTACAGATGAGTAGTACAGCAATGATGGACGAAATATGGAGTAAATACAGCAGGAATAAAAATGCAATAACAATCAGAGCTTCACTGTTCTTTGCCTCCGACATCTACATCTGCAAAACTGCTCTTTGATGTTATGGCTATAAAAGGTAAAAATCAAAGTTAATACAGACATAGAGTAATGATATATTATCTTCTTATGTCCCCTTTGGATCTTAGAAAAATAAAGACAATAAATCTGAGAACTCAGCTGTGACAGCAAACTCTGTCAGCAACTCTGACCTGAAATTGCACCCCAAAACTGAAGTCTCAGGGCAAAAAGGAAAGCAAAAAATCATTAAAACTTACTAAGTAAATGTGCAAAAAACATCTACAAGAATTGCCTTTACAAAATCACATCCAGCACATACACTGCAATCAAAATGCTCTCAAAAGCTCTCTCCTGAAAGGACTGTCTTACAGAAAAGCATAATTAACATTGATGTCACACTCCTGCAAGTCATCCGTTGTTGTTTGCCATATAAATACCCTTCTAGAAAATAATATTAATATTCCTAGAGAAATGCTCAGTCCTCTCTAGTGGACCCCACAATAGCACATTGCTTTATCCTGCCTACCTAATTCCTTCTTTCGGATTTAAACAAGCCAAAAACTCACCTTATGCTACTGCAGAAGCAATTTTTATTTTTGAAGGTTAATCCAACTCAGCAGGATTTAGGGATGGCACTTTTGCTTGGTCGTAGGCATGTTGGCTCAGGCCAGACAGCTGTTTGGACATTCTCCACTGGGAATCTTGCCCTCAACACCCACAGTTGATGCACATACATGGTCTACTGGCTGCCTACTTCCATGCCCATCTGTTCAGATGGCATGGTGCCCACTCACAAGTTCGCTGGATCCTTGCCCTTAGTGTGTAGATGCCAGGCAATGATGGGCTTAGATGGGCAGCCTGCAAAATACTGAAAGTGATCATTTTTTTCCTGTAGGAAGTCCTTCCTCTGCAATAGCACTGAAGCATGGGCACCACATGCTACCCTACACTTAATAACACCTGTGGACATAGATGTGCCAGGAATGGAAAGGGAGGGGGGGAATGTGCTCGGGGGGGAAACACAAAGTGGAACGAAACAAAAAATTTGCAAGGATTCCTGTGTAAGAATATACTCCCCATTGCCCACGGCAGTGGAGGGACACCCAGGTTAACTGGGAACAAAGTGGCTCAAGCATCAGAGCAGCACAGCCATGGCCACATTGGCCTAAGCACCACTTGGTTTAGCCTGATTTCCACTTCTGATACTCAACTTCCCCAAAAACTACCTTGGGTACTGCACACCACTCAGTAGCCAAAGTGTATAAAAATCAAAACCAAATCATACCAAAACAGTGAGAACTAAACCCAGACCTGTCTAACCTTCAAAGCACATTCCATACACACCATACAGCACAAAAAATTCCATGGGAAGCCATGGCACCAGTAAAGGTAGATAGGAAATCAGTAATTTTAACAAAGGTCCATTTTAACCTTGTGTCATTGCCCTTTGAAACAGTAACTGAGAAAACTCTACTTGCTAACGAGAGATTATTTCAGGTAATTTTGCAGATAAGAAAAATTTCTCTCTTTTTTTTTTTTTTTCCCCCAAGTCCAAAAATCAACTTTATTGCAGCTCTATTAGGACAGAGCAGCAATTTAAAATTAAAATATCATTTTCTTCCCTAGTTCAATTAACAGTAAATCAACATACAGCAATAATTTTATTGCTTGAAATAAGCTACTTAAAAAAATAATAGTTTGTTAAGTATTCCAAAAAGATATATTTTATTTACATTGTTATTGAAATTATATTAACTTTGTGCCTATAAATACCAAGGTATTTCCACAGGCCATCAGTTCTTTGGTTGTTCTTCATATATTTTGTGGGAGTCAATAGAAGAGTCACAGGGATTCTGCTCTTTGATTAGATGAACTAAACTTTTAGAAGAAGGAGGGAAGGGGAAATCAAAGAGTGCTCAAGCAGAGAGTATTTCTAGTGTAGTCTTTCAGGAATCCTCCTTCCTACCAACACTGTGGTGAACAATCAGTCTTACAAACATGCAGGGAAAATCAACAAAAGTGAGTTCTAAATACCCACGAAACACATTGATAAAATTATACCAAGGAGTGCTTTTGTCTCTTTCTTTCCTCCCCTTCCCCTCGCTGAGCGCATCCCAACAATTCTCCAACAATTTCGGCCGTGTGCGAGCAGGCTGGAAAGAGAGAAAAATCTACAAGGCTGGATCTGCAGCCTGGCTCAGGGCTCTCATGGAGTCAGCAGTGTGCTGTGCTTGGAGGCACATTTAAGCTGTGTCTAACTTAGTGTTTACTCTGGGGTGACTGGATTTGAGCGTGCTGTCCGTGCCCCAGAGAATTCTTTGCTGCACAGAGGCATCAGTCTTGTCTTTGAGCATGCTCCACCAAATCACTCATGTGTGGCTGCTTGATCTGTTTGGGTCTGGACATATTGTCAAATCCTTGTGTCCAAGTTTCATGGGAGCAGTGCCTAAAAAGTCCTGGCTCCGGAATGAAATTAGTTTTATACAGAACACAAGCCAAAATAGTCGCTATGAACATCCGGTGACAAAAATCAAAGAATTGGAATAAAAAGTGGTTTGCTCTGACTCTCAAGCTTAGTTCAACTACTTTAATCTGAAGGGAAAAGAAACCTCTAAGACCACCTCCTCTTTAGGTTTTAGGCTGTGGATTCCAGGCAAAGCAGAGGTGAAACACTGGCTTTTACAATGGAAAGTACTTTGTTTTCCTCAGTGCAGAAATTTTCACAAAGAACCTTTTTGTGTGATTGAAAGGAGTATCTTCTAACACAGGTCACGGCTGACAGCCCCACAGCTAAATCTTATTAAAAACTGTTCAGAGACCAAAATTAGAGACTGTAATACAGAACCACTTGGATACCTGTCAGACTGATAATATCTAGATGACCATCTAACTTGCCACCTGCTCTCCCTTCCCTTTGCACTAATAACCTGAATAAGCTTGTGAATACTTTTCCCCCAGTCCTGTTGGCTCATATTAGTCTTTCATACCATCAAGACCTGCAATCTCTTTAAAAAGTCAGCTTTGCTTATTAGCACTGTTCAGAGGACCAAATTACAGATGCAGCACCACAAGAAAGAACGACGCAAAGTTTTCAAACAGATTTTCCCAGGTGCCATTATAAACATTAACATGAAAGAAAGAGTAATCAAGATAATAACTGATCTACTTCAAGTAGCTTTTTAAGCAAATGGGTAATTTTGCAAAGGTCAATTAGCAGGACGACTCCTTCCTATTAGATTTGACACCATGATATTCAGCTACGAAAAGAATGAAAATATTTGAAAGCCTAACTTTTCTCCCCTCTTCCTTGGAGATTTCTCAGTTTTATGTTTAATCACAACCTTGCAGCAAACCAGGTAAGACAGCAGTGTTTGCAAGTGCTGCTACCCAGCTCAGGGATTCTCCACTTACAATTTGCCTTCATTTCACACAAAATTAATATCCTAGCATTTTTACCACAACCTGCTGACACAGTAAAACTATGATGATGTAAAGGTTAGGGCTTGGTTGGGGGTTTTTCAAATACCAAAGTTAGTTCTTCGAATTTGTATCAGGCTTCAGGAGTCTTGATGAGATTCTTTGTCATACACATTCCAAAAAAAAAAAAAAAAAAAAAAAAAGAGAGAAGTAAAAAGAGAAAAAGTGCAATCTATTTGGGTCTTGGCAAAATTAGAACTACAATTGCAAAACACTATTCTTCATATTGCTTAAGTGCTATTTCATTAAACGCCCTTCAGAGATATAAAAACATTTTAAAAAAAATCAACTCCACAAGCTGGGCCATGTCCTGAAGAGAACACTGATCCAAGCACACTGGACCTCCTGGTATTACTCCTGTGGCATCACACTGACAGCAAACCACATAATGCTAACACAGCACATAAAGAAAGGAAGAAATTGAATTATCCTGTTTGAAACTTCTGAAGCGTCTAGACAGACTGAAAATTGCCCCTGATTTCATTTTCCTAATTCTGTTCTGATAGAAAAAAATCACCTATTTTTCAAAATGTTAAAAAAAAAAAAACCTCATAGCAATAAAAAGATAGTCCACTGCCATCCAAGATGTGGGCAGTGTATAAAGGCAGCACTTACCCCAAAGAAGTAATTTACTTTTACTAAAAACCCCAAAATTACACATCTATATAATTCATTAAAAAATCCAAACAACCAAGTAGCAACTCAAGACAACAAATGAACCAAACATTGTTAGAATCTTTGGTGGACACAAAAACTGCATATTTCAGTGCATTTATCCTGTTGTACATACATAAATACCACACTCTCAGCAAAGTCACAAATATACATTATGCAATGTAGGGAAAAAGGTTTTGATTTATCACTTTTGTGCTTGGTTTCTTCCTCTTTCACCCCCAGTTGAACAAAGGGTATCAAATAGCACCTGCCACTGGATTGCTCTGCTTCTCCACCCCATGACATGGATGAGGAATCAAGATGGAACCATTTATGAAAATGTTTATATAAATATTTTATCTAAATTATGCTGGCCGTAGCATATGCTGGATATGTGTCTCTGATATCTCCCTGGAAGGGATGCATTTCTTGTTTGAAGCCATGAAAACATGATGAATTTACCAATTCTCTTGGTAGTTTCCCACTAGTCTTTTGCAAAATGTCCTGTAATTCTCATTTTATTTTGGGGAGATTCCAAGTTCCTGACATTTCATCTTGCATACCCTTTTCCCACTACATTAAAGAACTCTTCGTTGTCCAATGTTGTCCCATAATGTAGGAAAGAGGGAAATAATTTACCTCTGAAATTCTGCCAATAATTTAAATATACTGAAGTCTGTAGAACCTTTACTCACAAGACAAATTCCCTAATCTCTTTTATTTTTTGCTTTTACCTCTTCCTTGCATAATCTTCATTATTTTAGAATCACTATTCTGACTTTCTACTCATCAGTGTCACTGGCAGACAGGAGCATTTGCCATTTCCCTGCTTCACTATCACTCACAATCAGCTCAAACTTCTTGACCCCAAAACACCCACAAAAGCTATGTTTTACAACAAAATCCCAGAACACAGTTCCTAATTCTGTGTGCAGCACTGCCTGTTTCCATATATACATACATTTGGATAAATTAAAATGCATTTTCAACCATTAAGCCATCCAGATCACTCTCCACAAGTGCCTTTACCCTATTTGCCAGTCCATCAATCTTTGCTTTATTTTCAAATGTTGTTAGAACTGTTCTATTTACTTCTGTATCATGGATAAAAAGAGTGATTAATGTCAAGCTTAATATTAGTCCCTGGAGAACAACTCTAAAAATTCACCCAGTTGATGATGATTCCCCAGGGACTACTTTCCAAAACGTGTAAATTAATCAGTTCTTAATCCATTTAATGTGTGCTTCACTGATACAGCATATAACCAATATTTAATCAGAATGTCACATACTATTAAGTCGAATTACTTAAAAACTTCCACTGCACTTCACAACTATGGCTCCTTTTCCAATCAGACTTGCATCAAAAATCCATTTGGTTGCTTTTTTAAAAATTTGTTGTTTGTTCACTTACGATGATTGACATCAATGATATTCCTACTTTTTTAATTAAACCCTGGAACACTTTTCCATTAACTGACCAAATACTCTTGCTGGATAATTTGACTGTAAAATTTTCCAAGTCATGCCATTTTTCCTTTCTGAATACTGGAATAAGGATTGCCCCTCTTTTTAAATGTTGTAATTTCCATAACAGCTAAATATTTACAGTTTAAATGAACAGTCATGGACCACCTAAGAAAACTCTGTGAGGGTCTAGTGGGATATTTATTTAGGTTTCCTAAAATTTTGGCAGATATTGCTAATTTCTTTTGAAATTAACATTCAATATGCTTTTAGTCATTAACAGGATAGAAAGTCCATCATCAGTTTCTCATAATCAAGCCATGTGATTTTAGGAAAACATAAAACAAACCACAAACACAAAACCCCACAAATATTTATTCATTATTCTTTCTGTATCACTGTTATAGGCCTCATCATCTTAGCAGTGAGCCTGTAACAGCACAGAATTAAGCTCTTAGAAACAGAGATAAAACAAGTTTATTGAAATTATTCCTGTACACAGAGTTCAGAACTTAAAGAATTTGGAAACCTTCAGGACACAGGGAATGCATCAGTTTTATCCAGCACTGCAAGGCTTGCAGGATTCCCCTCAGGGTACAATACCTGGGGTGAAGCTGGTTGTAGGGAAAGTTTTATACACATTTTATCATTTGCCTGCTTTTCACTGTGTAAAGGACCTGTCTTAGCCTGTAACAAGTGCCATTACAAAAGCCAGTCAATTAGCCAAAATAGCCTTTCTAGTTTGTCACTGCCTAGTCAGTGACTATAGATTTATGAACTGCTAAATGCACGATACACCTTAAAGATAGTTTTGTTCTATCTGGACTCCACAGCTTCACATGCTAAAATAGTGAGGTTGATTTTGCAGTACCCTGCATTTATACAATCGCCTCTTTATCTGTGATGAATGTCATCAAATCAAAAATGGGATATTTTCCCTCATTTATACAGGTGTACATGCAACCAGGAAGGCAGAGGCAGGCTGGTGCACTGTGACATGCTGATTTTTTTAAACACCTTGCAGGTTTAAGCATGTGTGTGTGTTACAGTGGAGCATAAGGGAAGATAAATCCACCTAAATTATAATTCCTTCAGTCACTTATTACACATTGCCATAGAAACGAATTTGCAAACTATTTTCCATGTGTCTCTAAAAGTATCAAAATTCATCTTAAAATGTTCTACTGTCGGTATACAAAGGCCATTCACTTCCCAGCTCAAATATCCAAAATGCTGTCAATGGAGTCTGACCTAAATAAATCCTACTCCAGATTTGAAGATCATCAGATCCATTACACAAAGCCATTCAGGCACAGATAGAGTGGTGGTTGCAAATGTTCAGATAAATTAGCATAAAGGCACATGTATCTCTAATAGGTTAATAAGTACAACCAGTGGGAAGTGAAAATGGTTGTTTGTATATAGACCACTGTGAGAGTTCATCATTTATGGGGGGAATGCACACAGAAACGTGTGACAGTGATTTTCCTCCCCCAAAGTCATTATTTTAATAATTACTGAAAGATTAGGAGGTAGCCAAACGGTGTAGGTGGAATTTTCTTGAAATGGCTTGGATCTGCTTTGCAAGTGATATTTCTGTGAGCTAACACCCCCTGTTTTGTAGGTCACACGGATATCCACAGCCTGTGCGGATACTGAAGGCGCTTGTCCTTCAGCCTTCTGCCTCACCACATGATTGCGCATCCATATACCTTACAACCATACACCCTGTCGAGTGTTATTCTCTTACATATCACAATTTACCTCGCTTCCTCCACTCAAACATGCAACCAAGCTGAGCAACAAGCTGCTTCAGCTGCCATGTCATTTCAGTTTTTACACATCTTCTCTTTTTATGTGTGCTCTACATCTCCGTGATGTCTCATCTCCCCGTTCCACTGCCATAGGCTACGAGTCAGGAACAAAGCTCAGGCTCAATGTCAAACAGAGTGAAAATGGGAAAATATCATAGAAGAGAAAATTAATGGGCACAAACACAGCTATGAAACTTCCATCCTTGTGGGCTTTGCAACTTTCCATCATTTCTTGGCAAAATATGAAGGAGAAGGGAGTAATAGTATTTCTACAGAAAATGCCTCTAAAAAGGTATTTAGCTAAGGAAAATACAAGTCTGAAATTTCAAAGTGGAAGAGTTGTGCTTGCATATTAAAAAGTAAATAATCTGGTAAATGTGCAATCAGCCCCTTTAATTTGAAGAATTAATTTATTTCCACTCTCAACCATTTTCCTGCTGTCCCTCTTTCCTGACCACTGTGGTTTATTGAGATTCATGTTTCCAAAAATGCCTCAGCAATAAATAGTCCCAAGTGTGACACACAGGAACAGACCCTGAGGCTGGAATCATGGCTCCTCTGCATGAACTGAGGTCTTGCTCTCACTTCAAACAGGGAAATTTCAAGGTGAAACACACACGAAATCTCTCTTGTCAACAGGTTCCCTAGTTATGTCTTTAAAACAAAAATGCTCCCTTTCAACTTTTCTCACTGACTTTTTTTTTTTTTTTTCTGTAATAAAAATTTTGGGTTTCGGGGAAATTATGGTGCTTGCAACCCACATCATAAAAAAACAAAATTAACCACACAAACCCATTCTTTAAAAATGGTTTTCCTATCCACACAGACATGGCCAGCAAATTCTATTGTACAGAATCAAGATCTTGGATATCATTAGACATTTGGTGACTGTGAAATCTAATTCATGGCCTAAGACTTTTTAAAAATACAGATTGTATTTTTCTGAAAAAAAAAAAAAAAAATCCCAGGGCACAATAATGCAAGGGAAAATCTGGATGCTTCAATTTTATTCTTAAATTGTAGAATTATCTTGCTCTAGAGAATATACTATTGGTCAAAACCCTGTATCTATCATGCCCAAATGAGCTATTTTTTAAAAAAATAATACTTCTCTTTTTGCCAGTGGCCAAAATCAAACAAAAGCACACATGCTAGTATGTCAAATATTAACATTGGTATTTATTTGGATTTAAGTACTTGATTTATATTATTTATTCAAGAAGTAACACCATACTTCATGTAACCCCATTCCATATTGTGTGCAAACCTCACCTGAATGTATTATGTGCAAGCTTAATAAACCTTTTCACTTTTCAATTTCAGTCCTTCATCTTTTCACTGTTTGAAACATATAATTTATTTTTTGTAATATCATGCTATAACTGAGCTTACTGCAAACTGTATACATACTTTTTAATATCTTTCAGATGAGCAAACCAGAGTCAAAACATAAAATGTCTTTTTTTTTGGGGTGGGGGGTGAATTCATTCATGATGCATTTTCAGTCTGTTTATTAAGTAATCATATCTGGGTACAAGTGTCAACACAATTTACGTTTTGAATAATGTGAAGCAGATAACCTCAATTAACAAGTAATTAGAGTCATTTTCCTATTAAGCAGTTTCCCTAATTGTTTTTGAAACCTGGAACTAAAATTGTAATAAATATTAAGCGGCCAAAACATGTCCCTGCATTAGTTTAATCCAGGCTCTTCCAATGGAGCCTGGGAAAAAAAGCAGCACAAATAAGGGCTGACTCCTCATGAGATATTGAGAGAAGAGGGAAATATTTTGTAGCTGTGGACTCTTCATAGTGTACTCTTCTGTTGTTTGGGCTTTTTTATTGATATTATTCTCTTTCCTTTCCCTTTTTCTTTTCACATTCATGAATTCATATATGAACTTTAAGCATATGGAATATTTGACTTAATCATTACTATGGATTGACTAGAGCTCATCAGGGAAAAGCCATCCCCCAGTGAACACAGAGGGTGTGATCTCAGCTGAACTACATTTTATACTAATACAAATTAATTTGCTCCCTTACACTTTACCTTGTCAGCACACCATGCCTCTCTTTATGTAAAATAACAAATATCAACCTGTTTTTCAACACAAACAGAATAATTTGTGTGTTTGCTGCTGCTCATCAAAAGAAAAATGTCCTTCACTTGAATATCAGTCTTTAAACAGATACCTGCCATACCTCAAGTACAATAAATGAGTTTAGAAAATATAAAAATTTCAGATTTCACATGTATTTCTCTGCTCACACTGCATGGTCTCATGGAAAACATATACGTTGCACTCTGTCTTCCACATCCAAAAATGGGGGAAAATAATTTTCTAGCTGAAAACAAGGAAAGATCCAGCAGCTGCTCCTCACCCTAAGCCAAAACAAACAAGTGAACAAAAAACTAACAGAAAAGCTATACAAAAATTCCAGGGAAAAAACAAAAGAATGGAGAAGAAAAAGAGTAAGTGCAATAAAATGGGGCTGCCCCATTCCTGGATGTGTCCAAGCCCAGGCTGGATGGAGCTCTGAACAGCCTGGTCTGGTGGAAGGTGTCCCAGGGGATGGAATTGGATGAGTTTTATGGTCCCTTCAACCTAAACCATTCCCTGGTTTTATGATTCTATTCTCTTCACCCACAAACTCCAGCCCAAGCCAGAGCCTCCTGTCCTGCAGTTCCATTTATCAAAATTTCAGCTGCTAGAGATGCCCTTTTCACCTGAAGGTGAGGGAAGAGATGGAATTCTTACAGACCATGAAGGAACCAAGGTACCTGAGACTACTCAAAAAGGCTCTTGGTGCAATTCTAATAAGACTTCACCCCCCACCCCACAAACACTTGGCTGTTGGCTTTATGTCTACAGGAAATTTTGCCAGCCTTGGAAGAGTACAAGACTTCTATTTTCTCAATTTTTTACAAAATTTCAATAAAACAGTAAATCAAAACCAGACCCTCTCAAAATAAAAATTAAAAACCCTAAGAAGACAGCCTGAGAAATTCCAGGAAAAACTGGCAGCTGCAGAAGGACATGATCTGTCCAGAAGGAATACAAACATTTAAATAACTTGCTGGAAATTAGACTTTGTGAAAAACACCATTGATTCCTTTCAAGTCATTTTATTAAAAGGTCTATTAATGCTTGGCTTGCACTTTGTGGCCATGAGAGATGTTGGAGCAAAGAGCTATCAAAGGTGGCTATCAAAGTTGGTTTTTTTCCATTTAACTTTCCCTAACTATTAAGCTGCTCATTTTGTGGAGACAATCATTAGTGTCTTTAATGTGAAACAAAGCTTCTGGATAAGAGCAGCTAGCTGAAGATCAATATGAAAGATATCATTTCAGTTACAGCTTTAATAACTGTAACAATAGGGAGCCTGGCATTGCAGGCTTTATGCATTAATGTAATTTAGAATCTACCAGGTACAAATCTTATCAAACATTAGCAGTGGTTGCATTGGGATTTTCTAGGTAAGAAAACTGTGTGATAAATGGGAAGTATTTGAAAGGTAAACTTTCATGTAATCAGGCTCATCTGCCATAAAAAACATGAAAGAATTTACATGAAGAAAGGGAAATAAATAAACCAAAAAAATATTCTGGGCAAAGGATGGACATTTTTAAGGAGCTATTGCCATGTGCTCAGAGTGCCCTGGGATGTCTCTCTTGTTTATACCAATACAAATATTACCCACAAAACTGGAGGATTGGGAATTTCACCCAAATTCAGTGCAACTAAAAATTTTCTGCAAACCACCACACACAGAAAAACAAACCTACCTGGATGTGTAGTCAGCTAAACCCCAAAACTGATGAGGACCCTTTTCCCTGACTGCCAACAAAGCACCAGAGACCAGGAGCACAACTCTTCCTCCAGCCACAGTTCACAACTCCACCCAACAAATTTACTCCTCCCACCCCATTTCTCCCCACCCACTTTTCTCCAAATCCCCCTGCTCCCTACTTGCTCCATGCTTTTCACAATGGGCTCCATTGCCCCAACATTTTCCAGGTTTTTGAGATTTGTGTGGTGGCATCAGCCTTAGTCTTCTGCAGCAGTTTATCTACAATCATGCTATTTCTTTTTCCAGCTCTCCAATTTCTTGATTGAAATAAAATTTTAAAAATAGAATACAAAACTCCCCCCACCTTCAAAGTGGGGAAAAAAAACCAAACAAACAAGGAAAGAAAATCAGGCCTGAAAATGTTAAATCACAAATTTTGGATCTTCCCTGCAAAGTTATTCTTAAAACCTGATGCAACCAATTGGCAGTTCTTTAAACAATTTGTTTAACATGTGTCCAAATGTCTTCAGGTTTTAGTGCTTACAGGTGGCTACTTTAGATTTACACTTTAATTTTGAGAAAGATCTAAACTGGGAACACTGAATTTTCAGTTTATCATTTGCTGATAAAAAATGGAAAGCTCAAAGTTAAACTAGCCAACTACTGGAAAGAGTTGGCACCTGGCATTTTAATTTTTAAACATTGGGGGGTTTTGTGTAATGAGGTTATAAAGTAAGAGTCTGACTTCAGGACCACAATCAAGAAGAATGAGCTCTTAAGGATGACAGAATCACTGATGGGAAGCTCAGTTGGTCCAAAATCCAGGTTTGGTCCAAATAAACAAACAAAAGTTTGGATGCTTGTCTGGGTTTTCTACCTGCCTTGGGGCTAGAGATGTCATGAGAACAGATTCTCTCATCACAGCTGCAGCACTTCCATTCCTGGCCACGGATGAAGGATCCAGGAGAACAATCTTTCTTACAGAGCTCTGGGGCAGGGGAGGGAAGTAAGGGAAAATAGGATGGGGATTTCAGAGTCTTTCAAATTCGATTCCAAAACTGGGGGAAGATTCAGAGATTAGAAAGAAAATCACATTTTTTTCTCTACTTGGGTTTTGGCTGTAGTCTTCAATGCCACTTTTTACTGCAGCTGGCAGAGTATGTGGCAGCTCAGAGTCAATAATCACAAAAAGCAAGGTGTAACTGCTTCTAAAGTTTAGGCATATCCAGTACTGTCCTAAAATAACAAACATAACTTAGTTGCATTGGTCTATGACAAGTAAGCAAAAAAATTTTTTTTTTTTTTTTTTTTTTTTTTTTTTTTTTTAATGGGCTGTATATTGAGAAATGAAGCTCCTTCTTCCTCTCAAGTTGTTTGGTTCTGAGCCCTTTGAAAGGGGAAGTTTTGATCCAGCTGTGCTATGGCTGTGTGTCTGTGCAGACACACCTTTAACTACAAAATCATGGATGATAATGAACTATTGCCATTAAGGCTATGAATCTCACCAAACAGGAAATCAAACAGAAAATAAAATATTACCGTGTTAGCTTGACAGGATCAGATCCTGGAAAAAAAAAAAAAATAAAAAAGGTTGACTTCAAAAAAAATTTGATCTGATTTAGGGCAGGAGAATGCTGCTCTCAACTATTTGTCTAAGAATAGGCACACTGCCTAACAAGGACACTCTTGTCTGTTTTAAAACCCTTCTCAGTGCATTAAACAACATTTATTAAGCACGTGCATACACAGTGCAATAGCACATGTATTTAGGGCATGCACAAAATAATTTGATCCCCATTTCATCTCATTGGCACTGCAAATATCTCACTGCAGTAATAAAACAAACAAAAAAAGAAAACCCTGGTTCTTTACCTCTCCTGTCATGTTGCATTGGGTCACTCGGTGCCACATGATGTGATATCATGTAGCTCAATGCAAGGAGACACATGTCCCTTCTCATTGGAAATTTAAAGAAATGGAGCTTACTTTTCCCCTGTGGGAAGCTATGCAGGTCAGGTGCCCAAGACTAGCTATGGGAAGTTTGATATAATCTCAGTTTCAGTACCTACATATTTCAAATCTGACGGCATTTTTGAAAGGAAATGTGTTAGATGCCACAATTCAGCTGTAACACAGTATTTAATAAAGATAGCGTAAAAGGAATATAATTCCACAGCTTATGTTCCCTGTCACGGTGTGCACTGACACAGATTTCCAGAGAGACTCCTTTAAACAACACTTTTTAAGCATACTTTTTGAAATATACAGCACAGAACACAAAAACCCTCAGAGAAACCTAACGCCGCTGAAAGCACAGGGGTATGGAATCAAGGGAAGAGAACTGATTAATGATGAAGCCAAAATAAGGCTTTTTTTGGATGAAAAAATAGTGAAACAGTTAAGCACAGAGAATATAGATAAGGAAAATGTACAGGACCTGGGGCCAAGTTCTCCTCTCAGTTACACTAGCATAATTGTGGAATAATTCTGTTTTAATTAATAGAGTTAATATGATGAGAATGGAATTATCTACATAAAGAGCATGATTGAAACATAACAGTTGAACCAGCTTTGAGGGAGCTTCTTTAATGTGTGGAAAAGAAATATACATTCTCCTCAGTCCCACTTTACAGGTAGAGAAACAGGAAAAAAGGACTAAAAAATCCCTTTGGCCGGCAAAAGTCCAGGCTGGCACCAGGGAAACATGACAAATTCCAGTCCAGCTCCTTCTCCACTTGGTTGCAATAAATAAATACAACTGAAGGCTATCTTGGAAGCCAAGAGAAATTATGTATATAAAATTATCTTGCTAACATCATGGAATGTTGCTATCTCATTCCTGAATGAAAAAGATGTGACTTTGGTGTGTTGGTCTGTTTAGCATCATGATGGCAACTTCAGTGTCATTAACACATCTGTATATTTGCATGCCACTTCTTACAAGATAAAACAGTCAAAAAATTAGAAGCCTGAGGAGTAGAATCAGCAGAGATTTTATGAAATAAATTTTCCTACTGGCAAAAACACAAAGATATAAGATATGGACTCTGAAATGATGGTAATACAAAAGCACTGGTATCATTGCAATTTGAATCAGATGTGAAAGTAGAGAAAATAATATTATTTGGAGGGTTCTGGTTGGTTCAGACCTTATATCTGAGTTTTTAGTCTGCTTCATTTTCTTACCAGGACAGCTCAAAGGCTACACTCTGCAGTTTGGGGGCAAGCAAGTTTTGAGCTACAAAACTCCTGATTCAACTCCATGATGGTTCTTTGGGTTTGAACAAGATAAGATGAAGGAGAGGAACATTTAGAATTCTTAGAGTTCTCCTAATTTCACCATTTTCACACATTTCTGATAGAAAGAATGAAGAGAGTTGTCTCTTACTCCTTTTTCCTGCTGAGTTCCTGTTGGTTCCACAGCCCCAGTCCTCAGTCATCAGTGAGAAATTGCAACCTCAGTCTGTGCCTGCACTCTGCTCTTAAGCAAGCCATCACATTTTATATGTGGGAAAAAATTGGTACTAGCATGAATTTCCACTGCTCTTCTAGAGATGATGATCAAATCAATAATTACTAATTAAGAAACTCCTATTTACACCTCCTCTTTCCCTGTGTTCTGTGAAGATCTACCAACACCACCTTAGAAGATATTTTTTGTGTATTTCTCTATCTACTTTCCTATCAGTGTCTCAGTGTTAACAAATGAGAGTGGGAACTCTGGGCAAATATTTTAAAGGGTGAGTTCAGGGTTCCTGGTCCTGCCCCAAGCTCTCTCAAGGTCCTGCCCTGAGCAGTGACACCCCAAAGCCCTGAGAAGAACCAGCCCTGCTATCTCATGCCTCCACAGCTCCTGCCAGCATCAGACACTAAAAGGGCTGTTAAGAGATTAAAAGTAAATATGGAACAAAAGAAGTCAAGCATGGGTTTTTGGTGGTAAATTAAATAATATTTTCATAACCAGGTTTTCATTTTATCCCCCTCAAGACATACATTACAAAAGAGAGAAGTGTCTTGTCTATAAAGGAAAAAAACCTCTTTAATTTTTTACCCTTTTTCAGATGCCCTATCAGCTTAAAAAATATTTTTGTGTGTGTCTACACCAAGCTTTCTATGAAACTCAAAGGGATTAATAGACTTTGAGGAATGCATTGATCTTCCCATAAACCACCCAAATTGTAGAAAACTCTATTAATGATAAAGCAAATGTTGCCATTTTTTCACTAGATGTTAGGAAAACAACGGGAGGGGGTATTCATAAAGACGAGGCAAAACTTTCCAACTGTGATTCAGTTAGGAAATATTTTAATATTGAACATCCCTTCAAATAATTCCACTTTCAAGCGGCGGATGATGGGAACGCCAAAGTTTTAGAGCCAACTGCTCTTCTAGCTAGCATCTCCCTAATTTTTAAAGGGGGAAAAAATAAAAAGGGGGAGGAAAAGGGGGGGAAATAGTGCGTTTGTCAGGGGGTGGTGGGTGCGTGGATCAGCTGCTCCAGCTGCAATCCCTGGTGCTGCTCTGCCCCCTGGTGCTGCCGCGGCCGCAGAGCAGCGCCCGCTGAGCATCCCCGCTGTCACTTCTCGCTTCTCCGCCAAGTTCAAGGTCAGTGCCTAGCTATTTTCAGCTCATCTCTTCTTGATCCATGCAGAGAAATGACAAGGTAACGTGATTTGGGGTCAGCTGTATTACAGGAACCGTTACATAAACGGGGAAAGTGGAAATCAATCCCGGCTGACAGTGTCTTCGGGATAATCAGCGCTCACTCCATGCCGCTGTCAGCTCCCCGGCATCAAACACCATGTTACTTCTGTCACATCTCCTTAACAAAACCAGAGTCTCACTTTTGGCAAAGTAAATAAATATTTCACTCGGGCTTGCATTTAATTCATTGTTTAGAGAACTTTAACACTTTTGACTTGCAAAGAGTCTCCATTTGGAGGAGAAAAGACAGCTTACCCTGTCAGGTCCATTACTGCCTGCAAAGGGCGCTGGCAAAGATACAGTCGACTCTTATGAAACACCCCATTCCTCATATTTTGTGCTTGATTTCTTTAAGCAGACGATTGTCCTCCAAATCTCCGTCACCGAGCCGACCTCGGCTTCCCAAAGTGCTTCACCTAACCCAGGGTCCCCCTGGCCCCAGCCGCATCACAGCTCTTCCCCTAACGATCTAGGACACCTTCCCTCAATTTGTCTGATTATTATTACTTCATCTGAACCATTTCCTCCCCTGAGCGGACATCTTCCCTAACGCGGAATTATGAACATATCATTTCACAAGATGCGCCGCGTTAGCCGCGTCTCGGTGACAGCACATGGTGTTGTTGGTTCAGGGGGAGAGCAGCGATTCCATCCCACCCACCTTGTGCTCCCATGGAACTGCCAAGCCCGCCGAAGAACGATTTGCCATAATATTAGTTGTCAGTAAATTCAAAGAACGGAACTCCTGAAGCTATAAAATGGATTAGAAGCAATTTAAAAAAGAATTAACAAACTAGAGTAAGAGTATACTGTCAACAAACAAATGCTTCATCATAGCACTGTAATTTGGAATTTTAATTACCCCTCTGCTTCTGTAACAAAACAATGTCTGAACTGGCAGCCATTTGAATCTCTCACAGGTCATTGAGCATTCTAGTTAATTACTCTATGAATAGCCTGTTTTTCTCCCCTCTGGAAACACGTTTCTAATGGCAGTCAAGGTCTGACAAATGTGTCATCTACATAATTAGCTAGGAAGCAACACAAAACATTAAACATGCTTTGTGCCGACAACTATCAAAACATTTCATTTGTTGTCAATTATTCATTACTTTGTAGGTTCTGAAGGGGTTGTTATTATGAAAATAAGTCCAGATGCTAACAAGGTTAGAGTTTTTTATTCAAATTAGTAATCAGAGGACTAACTTTAAAAAATGTGTCTTGTGTACGTTTATGGCAGCGTTCAATCAGCACTAAATTATAAACGAATTTAGCTAAGTTCAAGTGAAAATAGCCATGGCAGAGCACATACACTAATTTGTGGAGTTGCAGCTCTCTTTGAAGTTTTAGGATCTAAGCTGAAGTAGCAAACTTTCAGAACCTTTGGCAAGACTAATTTGTGCTTGGTAAATAGAGTAAAGATTTTCACAGCGTGAGATAATGTAAGATTGAAAAAAAAAAAAAAAAAGGAAAAAAAATGGAGGTTTTTGAACCTTTTTTCTACCCTTCTGTCACACAGAGTAAAAGTCAAAATCAGCAATTCTGACTCATATAATATCTTGTCTGAACTTCGGTTTGGCTATACAAGGAAGCCAAACCAGTTACATTCACCACTCCCTTAATAGAGTTGAAATGAATTTATCCTCTCTTTCAAGAAGAAATAGGTGCTGGTTATTTCCTTTCCCTATGATCTCATTATGATGCTGCCTGTCAAGCTACGCAGCTGAAATGGTACAAACTGTGGGGAGGAGAAATAAATGAAGAACAACAAAATTAACTTCTTCTTTTTTAGCCAGGATTATTTCAGCCAAAGTGCTATGATGTAATTGTGCAATAAAGAATACCTTCTCTTAAGGCATATTTAAGAAAATAGAAATGAGAAAAATATTATTCACATAAGCAAAAGGCTTGTTTTGAGCCTGAAAACTCACCTGCACACAAAATATTGGTCCTGTAAAAAAGGTTGGGAGGCAAACCTGAGAAAAATCACTTACTGGAGATAAGATGAGCCCTAAAATAGGCTCATGCATTAATATTCTACATTCAGCCTTTAAGTCAGAGGACTTTATGGTATGGATAACACACATGAGCACAGAGGGGCACATCTGGGGCCTCTGCTCTGGGGCCAGAGCAGCTCCTCAGATAGGGAGCAGGGGACACAAGCACTGAAATGGGTGAAAAACGGAGCCAAGGGCTGAAGGAGACAGTCTGTGAGCACAACACTCAGCAGAGAGCACATCTACATTTTCAAAGCACAAAACCAGTCTGAATACAGTAAGGGGACATATGACACACTTCATTTCTCATTTTCCTGCCCTGGAAAGGAGAATGACTAACGTTACTAAACAGATTTGTTTTCTTTTGGCAATTTTCATGTTCAGGAAGTGAAACTGGGCTCTGTTTGTGGACCCACTGCTTTCATTCCTATCCTGAAATACTTGGAGCAAACAAGGTATAAGCTTGCATTTATTAACAATTCCCACCCTTGTCATGGAAAGCTCATATATTTTTCTTTATCTGTCCCAGTGCTATTACATGATTTGTGTACACCTTGAAGGGAACACAGCATTTTTCTTATATAGAGACAAACGTGGCTGCATCTGTAACAGACCAGTGTGCGATGATAAAATTTGCAGAGAATGAAGCCTGGGCAGTCCCTATTAGATCACAGCAAAGAGAATATTTTCCAAAACTACTTCAGGAGAAGGTTTTCTGCTTTTAGGAATATTTTGTCAAGATTTGCTTTCCCCTTCAAGAAAAAAAGTGAGCTGGGGGAAGAAAAAAAAAAGGCTATCCTCAAAAACTTTCCCTAAATGAACTACACTATAAAAGAAGCTCTGATGATCTCACAGGGATTGAAATAATCCCTTTTTGAGCTAAAACTACCCATAGCAATGAAACAGAAAATACTTTTAAAGAGGGCTGGAGACTGTCTTGTAATTAACATTAAACAGATAACATATTTACGAGGAAGTCAAAATATTTTGGAAGCCGATAATCCTGTAAGCCTTAACGTGGTATAAAAACAACAAATAAATGCAAAGTGTTACTGTTACACATGCCTGCCTGATCAATGGTTTTCACATATTGATCTATAAATGGAGTTGACAGTCTGTGTTGGCTGCACATTTTCCAAGCAGCTCTATTTTTGTACAAAACCAATACGGGCAATTACCTTTGTTTGAGATGCCAAGTCTTATCAATTCAATGTGATTTAGTGTCATTTTAATTAAATATCAGGATCTACTTCAGGACAATCTATACAAACAAAGCCTCAAACTTGACTATAAGCTTGATTTGAAGTAAACATGTACAAGCCCTGCAATTTCAAAATATGGCTCAAAAACTCTGCTAAACAGAAGGTTTATATTTTTAGCAAATTTATTTCTGTCTTTTTGGCTAGCCATAACTTTGGCAAGTGTTCTATGATCACAGGAGTAAGAAACAAAAGAAGATTGCTTCCCATTTCTCTGATAATGTATTAGGGAGATAAATAAACCTACCAGTTTGTTTAACCTAATCAGAGAAAGCTCTAATGCATTAACATTTTGGAATGTCTAAATAGGTTCTAATTCTTAATATAGACACCAATAAAAAAGACATTTCATTGTTTGAAGTTGTTCTGAATGAAGCAAAATGCACTTCTCTGGGGTTTAACAGATGAAAATAGCAAATATTCATTTACATTGCTAGTTCAGATGCTACCATTAAGCACAGAAAGAGCCCTCACTTGCCACAGTCTGTGTCCAGCTTCATGATTTGTGCTCTTCAGACTCTACATTAATATCAATTCCAACCTTTGCACAAAGCTCAGGCATTTCCATTGAAATAAATAACATAAACTCCCAATAATCTCTTGCTTGTTTAGTTCCTGCCTCACCCATTTGCATCTGCAGAAAATGCACACGTGCATATGGCCCTACTGATGTATGATGCACATCCTTCCTGTCACACCACAGAAAATAATCTGTTCACCTTCAAAAGTATGGCCCCAGGTGCGTTTACAAGCACCACAGCACTTGCATCAGAATACAGCAAATCCCTCAGAGAAAACTAGGCATTTTTCTCCTCTATAAATCACCACTCATCTTTCTACCTTTGTGCCTGGTTTACGCCCTTTGCTGTCCAGAGTGGGCATTTCCTCTTTCCAAATAAGTTTTAGAAATCCCTGTTTCTATTGATTGTTCAAAACGTGCCAGAGGCTGATTGCCTTAATCCACTAAAGTCAGTAGGTTTTGCATAAGTTGAGTAAAAAGGATTTGACCCATTTATTAATAGAACAGAATATATTGCGCACACCAAACATGTACAGCAGAAGGGTAGTATGGAACTCTTTATTCAGCTGCTTCTAGTTTTTCAAAAGAAAAATCTCTCCAATAATAGGACAAAAATACTCAGTCAATGTAAAATAGAAAATAAACATAATCAATGGGTGCCTCATGGATTATATCCATCATCTAAACAGAGGCAGACCGTGAAAACAGAAAATTTCCAAGTAGAAAGATGAGGATAAATCCTTTTTCTCTTCAAGCACTAAATAATTAGCTTTGATTAATATTCTGGTAATATGTGTCTTTTAGCAAGGATCTGTGTGCCCTTAAATGCAAAAGTGAAGACTGTGTAGAAAAGTGCAATGGGAAGAGTGTCTTGATTTTTAAAACTATATTATTAAATTTACACACATATATATAGATACCCATATATGTATGTATCAGTTGGACCCTTCTTTTTCAAGACACTTGGAAGGGATAGAAGATACTCCTCTGCATTATTTTCCCCCAAATCCTTCACAAATCAAATGCCCAGATATGTCAGCACACAGCTGATACACACAATTGGTATTTCACTGCTCCTTTAACTCGCTGCATTTAAAGCCCACAGTTGAAAGCATTTGGATCCTTAGGAATTTTGCTTTTACTTTGGGCGTTAGCAAACAACTTTAAGAGGCTTATTTAAGTAAATACGCCCAAACACTTTCAGCCTGTCAATATCTAGTCAGAAAATTCTGCATGGCAAAAAGAGATGAAAAGAATTGAAACAGAAAGGAAATTAGTGGCATGGCAAGCTTTCAGTCTATTATGTCGGAGCCAAGTTTGCTTGGTAAAATGACATATACTCGGTAAAATTCTGCTTTTATGTAATTAGCTACTAAACAAATGCAACACAAAGCAACTTTTCAGCTCCCAGCCAATGAACATATATAGCACCTGGTGTGGTTGTTGGGATATGGCAGTGAATATTTATGTCTAATTTAACTTTTTAGGGCCCTTGCTCTGTAACAGTCCAGCATACTATCCCCCAAACTAAAGTTATGTAACAAGGTAATATCAACAATGAGAAACTGCATGATAAAATCCTGCCCAAAAGTGAAAAATGCTAATTTTGTCTCATTTAGCAGCTGGATACAGAAATGCTCATTAGTTTTAAGAGGGTTAATCCTTTTAACTTTTGCATATTGATATGCCAATTATGCCTAATTGTACAAGAGGCATCAGTCAAGGTAATAGTGCATAAACACATGAAAGTTATTAAGTACATCCCAACATGTAATAAAGTAGGTGTTAATTGGTAGCTGAGTTCTGCAGGCTATTGAGGTGGATAATTCATTGAGAGATGGATCACTTGTAATTTCTCTACATAATTCCTTTTGCAGTCTCATGCTGTGATGTTTTCATGCTTGTCAAAAACAACTGCAGCCTAGTGCCTTTTGTTAAACACAGCCAATAAAATGTTAGGCACCATTAAATATACTTAACTTTTAAACTTTTTCAAAGGTACAGTTCTTCCTGGTGTTACATTACAGTATTCCCAGTAAATTATTATAAGCAGTGTTCCAAGTTCTTGGTGGAGGAACACTGCAAGTCAGATAAAAGGGGGAAACATATGCAGTGTGTCTGAGGCAAAGAATATAATTTAAATAAGTGGCAAATGACTATCTTATCAGCTGCTAAGATCTAAACAGATTTTCACTCTAGAATAACATATTTCTTAAAAAGTCTAAATTTTGAGTTTTAATTTTGAGTAAAAAGGAAAGGGAATACTGAAGGTCTTGTGGCTTTCCTCCATTTAATAACTTTGTCAAAAAGCTGAATATTTCATAGGAATCCATTACACCAACAGCAAAAAAATGGTGGTTGGCATGGTTTTGAGAAGTGGCTGAGATCTGGGATTCTGTCCCCAGCTAACAGAGTTTTCCCCCTCATTTGCATTCTCTGAGAACAAAATGGATCTGGAGTCCAAAAAGTGGCTAACATTGCATAAATAATTTTGTAACATCATATGGCCTCAGCTGCAAGTTGCCACCATTATAGAAGAAAATTAACCAGGGGAGACTCATACCAATCAGTTTGTTTAGTAGCTCACAAGGAGTACAGGGGCAGGGATGCAACTGGCAGTAGAGTTCATCACTAACTATTTAATTTAAATTAAAAATGCTAATGGTTAAAAAAAATGACTCAACTCTTTTGACTCTCTTAACTATTGGAATAATAGCATAAGTTCAGTGTCTGATTAACTATTGAAATAACAGCATAAATTTAGAGTCTGATTTTTGTACAATTCATCCAGTCTTACACTAAGATTTATTTTTGTTGCAAAGTTGTTCTTTATTTTCAAAGTTTGAAATTTCCGTTTGTTTTCTTCTATCTGCTTTTGAAATTTGCCTTTTGAGAAACTGTGACATGTCTGAAATAGGAAGTGCAATTCTCTACTTACTTAAGCCTTATTGTTACAACTGAGAGTTGAAATGCTGAGTAGATGTTATGATCATGGCCACCAAAGACAAATTCTGTATTTCAAGAAGGAAAATCCCAATTCTAGGCATTCCAATGCCTAAAGATACTCTTAAAAATGCATTAGTGACTTTAAATACCTCTTTTCAAAGGATGATATTGGAACCAGTGTCTTAGCACGCATAAAATAATTCTGTAGATTTTAAAAAACTGGAAGACTCAGAAAATATTAGGAGTGTTTTACTTACAGGCTCGGCGACTTTCACATTCTCAGAGAGAATCATAGATTTGCTTTGGCTCAGCCTGTCGTGGTGACTGTTGGAATTTTTGATCCTCATTTGAACAGCCCCCGTGCTATGGTGGGAAGGATTAGGCTTTTCAGAGGCTGTATCAGAAGTTGAAGACCTTTCCATGGTTGCTGGGTTGACCTGAAGAATGTAAAATAAGAGCATTAATCTAGGGACTCCTCATAAAAAACCTATCAATGCCAGGCCTGTGTCACTGCAGTCAGGAGAAGAAGCTGAGTTATCTTGCTGGCAAGATCTTGATCATCTTTGAACACCAGGATAACTATCAGCTGTGTCAGACTGTAGTTTTATTATTGTCCTTATCACTCTCCCATCCAAACTGCCTTGGAAGAGTTAGTTTATGTAAAAGATTATCCTTATCTCAAAAGCCATTCTCCTCCATGGTGTAATCTCCCTGCAAGCCTCTGCCACATCCAGCTGGCAGCCACTCCACTCTGTCTTTGGCCCTGCTCACAGGACACATTTTAAATCTTGCAAAGGGAAAGGACATGCTGTGAAGCCAATTAACATATCTTACCTCCACAGTCCCACACAGTGAGCTGCAACTGCATCTCAGGGCCACGCTGCAACCTGCTAGTGTCCTAGAGCCAAACCTGGAGCTGATAAAATAGCCCTTAATTTTCACAATTCTACCAGCAGGATGGATGAGATTTTTGTTTCTCTGTCCATTTTTAAAATTTGAAATTGAGAAATGGCTGAGCTCTCAAGCCCTTGGATTGTGGGGGGTGAACCTAGAGTAATCACAGTGCTGCTGTTTAACCTCCTATTTTAGTGTTAGAACAACTCAACAAACTCCCCTCTAGCTGCCTTCCAAGTCCCAAAACATTTTTTTGTACACAAAAGTTGCTTTCTATTTCTTGTAGAAAACACCAAGACTGTAATGTTCAACACTTGCTCCATTTTCCTCCCCCTTTGTTCACCCTCGTACTACTACATGTAGCTCGTGGGTGCAGTAATCTGAGAGTCACAAGAAAACTGGCTCTTTATATTGCTGTGTAACCACATGAGAAAATGTGCAAGGAAGAGATACTACACTAGCTGAAATAGCTGGCTTCCCAACTATGGAGCCAGGGAAATGGAAATCCATTTAAGTGCAGTTATAACATAAACTGTTGAAAAATCAGCGTTTTCCAAATGGGTTGGAGGGCATGGCTATTTCTAGCAACACCCTCACAACTTCTGAAGGCTCTGAAAGATTAAATTTATTGATTTCAAGAAAGCCCATTACTATGAAGACATCAGAGCAGAGAACACATCGTCCTGGTGTGAAGGTGGGAGAGGGAGATGGGGAGGAACACAGCCTGTACAGGTGGCAGGACACAGCTCCCACAGCCTCAGCCTCAGCCTCTCTTGGCACTGATAAAACCATTCCTCACAGGAAATTGCCCTAAATGTAGACGATAATAACGACAGGTCATGCAGTCAGAATGGCTGAGGGTGGAGGAGACATTGGTAGGCCATCTGGTCAAGCAGGATATCTAAAAGTGGTTTCCCCAGACCATGTCCAGAAGGCTTTTCATAGAACCATGGACTATTTTGGGCATTGTAAGGGACCCTAAAGAACACTTATTTGCAACCCCTGGCATGGGCTGGGACCTTTAGGGAATTTATATTCATTCATGACAGCACTCTTGACAAGAGAAAGAAGTGTTTTTATATTAGCCCATTACTCACTCAATATGATGTACCATGATAGAAACACTGAATTTAATCATACCAAAAACAAAGCTTGTGCCTATTGGCTGTTTCCTGCATTGACTCAGTTACTCAAGGATCCCCCCAGAAGTTGAACCTCAGGTTATAGAAATTAGATTAAAGCTGTTTCATGTTGCTTAGGAGCATGCCTGCCTATGACTGCTGCAGAGCTGGTGTACTGCACTTAAGAAAACTCTTTCCATGAATCTTTGGTGGGCAGCACTGTGTGTTCTCTCTCCCCAAGACACTTCTCACCACCCTTCAGAGCAGTCAGCACCCCAATCCATGTCACAGGGACACTTTGCCATTTTGGCAGTGAGGACTGCAGCAGCTCCAAGCAGGAAATTATTTTTTTTTCCTCCTCCTAAACTTGGAGAGTCAAATCATTTTGTATTTCATGTTGGTATCAAATCAAAATTGCTTCTCAACAGATTTTCAGTAGGCTTCAGGCTGGAGAGTGGATCAGACTCGAGAGACAAGAGCAGCACTGGCTCTGTCACAGATCCAATGTTTGGCTGGAGCACATCACTCAGATTTTCTTCTGAAATCTCCCACCTATAAAACTCTGACATATTCCTTCTCAGGAGCATTATAAGTTTTAATTAGGTAGTCTCTGTCTGGTGTTGTCAGTACACGACGCGCCATGGAAAGAGTTTAATAATGTGACAAAGTCATGCCCTGGATCACAAGAACAGTCAGTAAATGGAAAGGCTGCAAAGACTTCTGAAACTTTTGATTCTAGTCTCATTGAACCTTGGTTAATTTTCCTGAAAATTTGAACTAATTTGCATACATCAGAATATTACAAGAAGGCTTTCCAAGATACTAAAATTACAGGAACTACTATAAAAGAAAACAACAAAACCCACAATAGAACATTTCCACCATCAGATTTGTCTTGGTGTAAAACACAGTGAGATCCTGCAGAATATGAAGGAGGTCTGCCATAAGGTGGAAGAAAGGTACAGAAGTTGTGCCCTTAGGATTTTCAGGTAGGAATCCTTTACTGTCCAAGATCCATGCAGACTCCTGACAGCGTTACCAGCCCTACATGCCAGTAGATGGCACCCTGAATATGAGCTCCACAAGTGCAACAGAGTGACATTTGCATTTGCAAGGAGCATTTGGTAATCCTGCACTCTGTCCTGCCTCTATTGTTTGTTTGTTTGCTTATTTTTGTTTTTTTTTTTTTTTTTTTTTTTTTTTTTTTTTTTAATAACAGAAGTAAAGACCATCAGGAAACAAATAAAATATTGTCAGAAAACATAAAAAAGATCCTATCTTCTGCATTTATGAGTTGGTGCTTCCAAATTGTTATTAGAAGCATCAGGGCCAAGTTTGGGCAGGTTTTGCAGGGGAATTTGTTTCGCTTCCTTTGGAAGGCAGAGCTGCCAAGCCCCGTGCAACTGCTTGTGTGGCACTCCATGTCCATTATATAATTAGCTAATTTGCCTTTTGGCAAACAGTTAGCATCTGGATATAAATTTTAGTTTTGAAACCTGCTATGGTTGATTTGCTAGAGAAAGGCATTAAACCAAGACAGAATTTCCCCTCCTCTCCACCCTGTTGTTTAGAGTGTTCCTGGAGTAAAGGGGCAGGATAACTTTGAGACATTAACCTAAGTGAAGGGAAACAAGGGAACACACTCAAAATTCCTCTTGGGAATATCTGCTTTGGGGCACTGTGGAACAGAAGAGGCAGGTTGGAAAAGGGTGAGGAATGGCCAGAGGCAAGTAAAATCTTTGACATGAGAATGGATGGGTGAGACAGGAAGAGAAAACTGATTCATAGAGTGGGGAAAGAGGTCACAGTGGGTATGAGGAAGGAGAAATTTAATTTCTGGAGAGAAGGTGAATCACTTACTTATGGGGCAAGAAACACCACTGAGCTGAAGGAACAAAATCACATTTTTGGCTGTGGCAGCAAAACCAGTTCAGTCCTACACAACCAGTCACTTTCAGAGATACTTCAGGAGGTCAAAAGCCTTCTTGAAAGGAAAAAGTGCTTCATCCTGTAATAAAATTTGCAGGCTCAGTGGGTCAACTCTTGCAGTGACTTTTCCCACAAATGGTCCATGTGTTTGGAATGCTCCAGGAGGATGGAAATCTGCTCCAGCAAGTAGCATAGCAACCTTGTAGTGAAGCAGATTGAGTTAAGCCAGAGCTCAGGCACCAAATACAGGGGGAAACTGGCTGATAAACATTCAAGTGGCATTTGACAGTTCCTAAAGAGCCTAAAACCCCAGTTTCTAAATGTACAGCTGACTTTCAAACACATGGTGTGGAAATAATGAGTGTTGTAGAGGTGAAAAGCAGAAAGGTTATTGCGAATCCATAGGCACAGCAAAGCCATCCCACTTCTGAGAATCTGGCCCAGGTTTAGAGAACTGCACAGTAAGTGGTGAAGATCAGATCTCCTCCTTCCCCACAAAGTGTTGAGAATTGCCAAAAGTATTCACCAGAAGATTTTCTGTAATGTTTCATTTAAAAATAGAGCTTCCACAGAATCATGACGTTTGATAACAGTGAAAATATGTCAATTATTTTTGTTTGATGGGGAAAAAATTATCTTCTGCCCTTTTGAAAAGAAAAAGGAGATGTCAAAGGAAACAAAACAAAAGCAGACCCTTCTGTTACTATTTAGAGTTTTTATCAAAAAAGCAAAAATACACTTTTTAGCTTTTGGGAAAAAATGAAGATGGTGAATTGCTCTTATCCCTACCCTTCTTAAATCTTTTTTAGTTGAACTATGGTTTCTGCCTCAGAATGACAGTCTGGAAGTATTGCCCTCCTACAGCATGTCATGGACCTGTAATGAATTTCATATTGGATCTATCAATATTTTAATCCATTTTATACATAGTGCTTTGTCCAAAAGTGACCCTATAACAAGGGGATTGATTTGTATTAGCCAAGAACTTTATTTCCTGAGTTTTGGTGCAGTACTGGTAAAGTCAGCATACAGATTTTCTACAAAGCAGAGGATTAATTCTTCAAGAAACAAGAAGATAGCAGTATTTCCAAATTTTGGCCTGAGTTATGCCTACATTTCCTACAGCTACATACAGTAGAAGACAGAATGCAAATGATAATTCATCAGCATCTTGTACCAGAGGAGCTGTGGCTGGCCTGTCTCTGGAAATGTCCAAGGCCAGGTTGGATGGGGCTTGGAGCAACCTGGGATAGTGGAAGGTGTCCCTGCCCATGGCAGGGGGTTGGAACAAGATGAGCTTTGAAGTCCCTTCCAACACACATCATTCTAGGTTTCTGTGATTAAACAGCTGTAACATGCACTTTTCTCCAAAAAAACGGGAAAAAAACCCCCAAGCTTAATTAATATAACTTCTCAAATTTGTTATTCAGGATTAAGACTTGAAAATAATATATTTTTCAGTATTTCTAAATAAGCTTTTAATTTTTCCCACATTTTCTCCTTATGACTTGTACCACTGTCAAGTCAGAAACATGAACGGAAGTTCTCAGCACAGCAGAGTGCAAACACTGCAAAATTGAAGAGCATCTTGTTGCATTGACTAATTTAAGTATTTTGCTCAAGAACACACAGTGCTTCAAGAGCATCCATGAAACCTCATGCAACAATATCACAGAAGGATAAAAATCAGCACTATGTTCACCATCACCCCAGAGCTGTGAGCCTGCAAAACCATAAAAATGGAAGCGGAAGTTGCAGTTAATAACCGAAAAAAAAGAGAGAATGCCAGACACGTGGTGAGTTGGAGCACTCCTGTTAAGGAGAACATGTCACTGTGTCTGTGAAAGTGTTTGTCACCAAAATCAACATCCCTATGTAAATATTGCTGCTGTTGGGTTTTGCCCTTGGCCTGTGCTGTGCTGGTACCTCTGCCAAGGCACAGCTCGGGGCAGCAAGTGCTTAAACACACACAATGATGAAAAATAAAGGTGCACAAATGAAAAAAACTACATGTAAAGGAAGAGGATAACCAGTAAATTGCTCCATAGTTTTGCTGGGATTTTTTGTTATTCCTGTCTTCACTTTGCTGTGTTTATTATAGCATCCCCACAGTGCTGCTCTCAGAGCTGACACATCACACCCCAGTGCCCAGGACAGGGACACAAACAGGAGAGGCTGCTGAAGGGTACAGTGTCCTGGGCTGGTGCCCAGGAGTGTCCTGAAGCCAGTTTATTTGAGTACTGGAAAACAGAGAAATCCATTGGACTGAAAATACAAAGCAGATATAACCTTCCTATGCCTTTTAATTTGAAAAAAAAAAAAAAAAAAAAAAAATCAGGTGCTTAGAAAGTATCAATTACCATTAATCTCAACCATCACTCCTACCTTTAACCAAAGCAGGAGATCATGAGTGACACAACACCACTGCCTAGTTCTTTACCCCACTTTTGTCTGTTTATATCAGATAGACAATAAACCAGAATTTAGTGCTGGGTTCAGCCTGCTGTAAAATGTTAAATGTCCTAAACTCAGTTTCCCTTATCCCTTATTCCCAAAACTGCAGTCTCATTTCTAAGTTGATGCACTCTAAGTCTTACAAAAACCATGTTCATCAGCATTAATTATGACACCCTCTTTTAATTTTTTAACCTGTTGCAGCCATATTAGACATTTGGTGCTCTCAGAACAGACAACACACAGAGTAAGGATCATGGAGGTCCTCTAAAAGCTGGCTCTGTAATTACTTTCTTTAGTCCAGTACTTGTGGATTTTCTGCAAACAAAAGCAGAAATGGCTCACTCCAGTTTATAAGTACAGTTACCCATCTCTCTGCTGTGGTCAAAGAGAAGAGCAAATAATCTTTTATGCTTTGTTTGGAATCATATCTCACTGGCCAAAATTTCTCTGATACCATGTTTGGCATAAACTGCCTGGACCATTATTCACAATTTTTAATGCTCTGAGGTATATCATCCACTCTCTATGAAGGATGCGCCTAGAGGCAAATTTCTCAGCACAGCTTGACCCAAATCATAGAATCAGAGAATAATTAAGCTTGGAAAATATCTAACATCATCCATTGACAGCTCCATCATTAAACCACGTCCCAAAAACATCACATCTACGTGTTTTTGAACACTTCTGGGGCCTGTGATTCCACCACTCTCCTAGGCAGCCTGTTCCAATGCTTAATCACTCTTTCAGTGAAGGAATTTTCCCTAAAATCCAATATAAACCTCCCCTGACCAACTTGAAGCCATTTTCTCTTGTCCTATCACTTAGCAGATCTTCTGGGTAGTAACTCAACACAAGAGTAAAACATTAAACAAGTCTTCAGGCTGAAAAACCTGTTATCTGTGAGATTTTAACCTGATCCTTGATATGATAACAATTTGAACCTCTTTGATTTATTCTCTTTTATTATGAGAGGGCAATATTTTACAACAACACTTGGTTAGCAGCTACATAATTCTCACGACAGAGATCTCATGTACCAACCTAACATTCACCAGGAACAAAATGTGTGTTCATATAATAATTTCTTTCTGGCTTGTGAAATACAGAAAAGGTGGTTCCAGGCAGGTATTAAAGGCCTGGTTCTGATTTTGAATTCCCTATGACCCAATTGAGGCTGAAGGAATTACAGCTGAGCAATAACAACATTAAACACCCCTGAGGAGGAGAGACAAAGCATTCATTGCACTCTGGAGCCAGGCAAGGAAATGCACTTTGTAAGAGGGAAGGCACAGACTTGCCCCATTGTACAGAAGCAATGATTTTGCTTAATTTTGGGTCTAAAAACATAGTTAAAGTTTTTTTTTTTGTGGGGGTTTTTTGTTTGTTTTGTTTTGTTTTGGTTGTTGTTTGTTTGTTTTTTTTTTTTGTTTGTTTTTTGTTTGTTTGTTTTTTTGGGGGGGTGGGGGTGGTTTGATAACTCAATTCCTAAAAATTAAAGTACTGGAGTGTGGTACTTCATTTCTCATTCCTGAGGGTTTACCACACATATTAGGCATATGATATTCTCTGCTTACAGCAGGTCACAGACCCACATGAATACAGTCTGCAGCCCCAATACCTTACAGATTTGTACAATTAGTGCTTCAGTGATTCCCTGTCCATTGACAGATGGGCTAAAACTATGAGTGGCTTATTGATGTGAAGATTGACTGCAGCTTTTTTCTATTTTTTTCAACAATAGCATACTACAAAATTTTAAGAAAACAAAACACAAAAAAAAGAAAAAAATGCTTATATCAAGTCCCACTTTCTAGCAAGTGGCAGCAAAATATCTTACCCAAATATATTCAATAGAAATATTATTAATCTGTACAAATTTTTGCTTGATTTGTCTCGAGGATTGGATGAAGTGAAACATGAAGAGAGAAAATTTATGTACCTCTTCTGGACTTGCAATGGTTATCAATGAGGATTTAAAAGGGGCCTAAAGTCCTCCTTGTGCTATTCTGGAATTTCACAGAAAATGAAAATCCCTGAGTCTGTTCCGTTCTATAAACCCTTAAAAAGAGCAGGACAGATGACAAAGGAAAACAGGGAAAATCTGCTTGGTCTCTCTAGGGCAGAGACTTGCTCCCTCTGGAAATGCTTTTCTATCTGGTTGGAAATGTTCTGAGAATTAGAAAGAGAGGAGGATGGGAGAGTTATTCCAAAGTTTTGTGGATACAATGACAAACTCTTCACATTCATATTTTATGACTCCAGATCCAAGAACCCTAATCATGCAATGCTCCATCATCTGCTATCTGCAGGTCTTCCCTGCACAAATAAAACTTGCTTAGAAATATCACTGAGATATTATTGAAAACAACAACCCAAATAAAAGGGTAAAATAAAGTAATTTCATATGGTCATACCTCCTCTTGCATCACCTAATTTCCTAATTATGTTACATAGGAAGGTCTCAGAAAAGGTACCAGTTGTTTCAAAGTCTCTTCAGCCCCAATATATCATATGGAATAGCATAATGGAGTCTATTGTCACCATTCCCATGTCAATTCAATATCTCAGCTTCCAATGGAACTTGAAGCTGAAAGTATCCTGTATCCTTTGTGTACAGTTTGGCCTGCATATGTTCTGGGAACAGTTGTCCATAGTAGAAATTCAGTTGAATATGTAAAAGAACATGCCTGGGGGAAAAAGAAAAATGCTACTTCTAGGTCTTTGTGCTGGCAGCACCTTTCATTTCTTTCTGGATTGCTTCTGCTCCACGACACCTGCCTCTATTTTCCATGCTGTGCAAGCCAGACTACAATCCTTCTGATGGAGAATATTGGTTATATAGAGGCAGTATTAAAAATCAATCTGTATCATCTTATACACAACACTTTTAATGCTTCCTATGACCCCAAAAAGCAGGACTAGAATGGTTTGGACATTAGACCAAAAGCATTAAGTAATTTATAGCAGCATAAAATTTAGTATAAATTTATAATTCAACCATTTAATTGGTTTAACACTAAATATGACCTAATAAGTGCTAGAGGAGAATGCTTGGTTAATCCTGACCTGTCCTGCTCACAAGGAGAAGAAAATTTCCTTCTTCCTCCTTTCTTTTACTGAAGATTTATGTGCTGCAGATAAGTACAGATTAGAGCTATGGCTTTCCAAATACCTCAAGACTGACCAGTCTAAACTCAATGACACCTTCACCTGATGCTTGTTTCATGATAACTTTTTAGTTTAAAGCAGTCGAATTTGGAATTTAAAAAAAATTCAATGTTTTCTCTAGGAAGATCACATAAGAATCACAAATTTTCCCCGGTGCTTGAAAGAAATCTGTTCCTATAGCCTAAATGTTCAGAAAAGTGTTGTTACTTCTAATGTTGCCAGATCTGAAGTGATGAGATACTATGGGAAAGGTTATTCTTGCAGTATTTACAGATACAAGCAGAAGCAGAAGTGACAGAAATTTCAAAGTAAGGCTGCTTGAAATACTTCCAGCTCAATTTTGCAGAACTTCTCCTCACAGAGATCTGGATATTCATCCAAGCTTTCCATGCTTACCTGAACTAGACATGTGGTGATGGTAATTTTGGAACAGCCCAAACTCTCTGGAGAAGTAGAAGAGCTTGTACCACAAGACAAACTGATGTATTAGAAAAATATTTTTTAAACACCTGAAAGCTTGCTGCAAATAGCCAAAGAAACAAACTTCCTGTAAGTTCTGAATTTCAGAGCTTTGCCACCAGAAATTTTGGGCTTAATTGGACAGGGACAGGACTGTCAGCAGGCCAGCTCAGGTAGGGTGTGACAGCCCTTTTTGTGCCCTCCCCACAGCTCCACTGGATGATTCATTGGGAGGAAACATTTCACATTCATCACTGAGTCAAACTGCACAGCAGTTTGATCTCACTCTACCTCTAAATCAGTTGGGCACTACTGAACACGTGGAGCAGTTGTAAGTCACACCTCACTTTGCCCTCCAGCCCTCAGTTGCTGCAGCAGCACCATGCCCTTCACCAGAAAAAATGCCTTCTTGAGTTCTGTAAAGCCTTTGGTGGAGTAGCAACAGTGGTTTTAACCTCTTCGAGTATCTCAGAGCTCCTCAGCTTAGTAGTTTCAATGCACATTTGCTATGTCTTAATCCTTTTTGCAGTTCCATATCCCCATCATCCCACAGAAGACATCTGTCAAACTGAGATACTGAGATTATTGAATACCAAAGGCTTTCAATCTTCTCAGACTTGAAAAATAAATTAAAGAACAAAGTGAATTTATGATAAACTTATTTCTCTTTTTATTTTAAACTTAAAATAATTTTTTTTTTTTCCTGGCCCTGCCTGCCTCTGTAGCTCTACAAAGAGGAGGCTTGTGCTTTATCCAAACAGAGATGCCCTCCCTCCCTCCCACTCCCCCGGATGATGTTTGACTTCCCGTGCTGTGCACATGAAACAGTCCCTCCATCCACCCTCCCTCCATCTCCCACCATCCATATCTGCAGCAGTTTCTGTGCTGTGATCCTGCAGCTGTTCCCTTACTTCTTCTCACCGCTCCCACTTCCCATCTGAGGGAGGAAAAAATCCTCCAGACACTTTTAATCTGTTCCCACACTCCATCTCCACTTTCCTTTGCAGAGCTCCTGGTGCTGCACTTCCAAGAGATGCAGCAGAGATGGCACCTACAGTTTCAGGAGAAAACTTTGAGGCTGTAGCAGGAACCAGAAGGGGAAATTCTTTGTGGTTTGCTTTGAGCAAGCCCCTCTTCTGCATTTCATGGGGCCCCCAGTTTGCTTTCTTCACCAGCCCCTGCTGCCAACGAGCACAAGGCAGCAGAGTCTGCCCCACCAGGCTGCTCCCCACCACAAAAGGAGACAAAGGCTCTTGTTCTGTGTGATAACATCTGATATCAATCACATTGTGCAGCTGAGATGTCTGCACAGGGGAAATATCAAGGGTGCTGTGCTGACAAAAAAGTTAATCTCATAGACTCATATAATGGTTTGGGTTGCAAAGGACCTTTAATAAAGATCATCTATTTCCAACTCCCCTGACATGATTGCTTTGATGACATGAGTAGTTTGAGCATAGTCTCAGTTAATTTATTTTTTTTTCTGCAAATGAAATTATTTATCGAGGGACCAGAAAACTTTATCTCACTAAGGTGGTTCAGGGTGATTCCAGGAAACCTTGTACACGTTTTCTGCAGGCCAGGAGGCCACAGCCACCTGTGTGCCACCACAGGTGTGCTACACACAGCCAAAGCCACTGGCACCAGGAGCACAGCAGAGCCAGAACCTGCGAGCACCAACACTCACAGTGAGACAGTCACAGCCATCCACCTGCCCTCAGCACTGCTCAGGGCAAAAATACTCCATGACTATCACATTTTCCACTGGGTTTATGAGGCAGTGTCCTCAAATCCCTTTTTGGGTGAAATAGCTGTACTCAGCTCAAATGAACCTCTGCAGCCCTATGTATCTGAATTAAAATGTCCTTAGACTGCATCAACATTGTTCCCCAAATACCTGAATCTTGGTGCAGGGTACAACTCTCATAAGAAATATCTTCATTTAACTTCTTTCATTCTTTTATTCTATACAGGTTTTGCTCCACATCTTAATAGATTTCCTCTTTTCAGCTACCCCCACTCTAAGAAAGGTTTTACAAAAGACCCACACTTCAGAAGAAAATTAAAGCTAGAAAGGAAGTTTAAAAGTTGAAACTCTGTGCAGCAATTCTGAATGTCTCAGGTGTGACTGCATCCTGTTCAAGCAGGAGCTAGTGCTGGACTGTCCAAAGGAAATTCAAGAATGGGTTGGGGACACCAATTCCTCTAAGCTTCTGCTAAAACTTGAGGCACTCCTTGCCTTTCCCAGGGTTTAGGGTTAATGAAGGAGGAGGAACTGACATGCTTTCACTTGGGCTGTTTCTGCTTTCTTTGGCACTCCAACAACAGATGGATTAATGGTGGATGGATTAATGCTAAATGGGTTAATCCTAAATCTAAAAATCGTCACAAGAATTTGATTACTCATTATTATACTTTGTTGGGTGTTTTTTTTCCTAATATATTAAACAAGAATGCAATGTACTGCTGCTAATGGAAACATTAATCTCTCTGGATCAAACCTCAGCACTGCTCAGCCCAACACACCAATGGCAGCATGTGCCAGAGCTCTAAGAGATGGAAATTCTGAGGTGACAGCCTCCCAGGTGTACAATATTGATTAATTCACAGCAAAACTATTTGCTAGAAATGCATTTTTGAGAGCACCCAGGGAGGTTTCTGCTGGTGTCCATGGTGTGGCCATCTGGCCCTCCTGTGATGTGTGTGTGGGCTTGGCTCTGAGCCCCAGCTGCAGCAGAGCCACCAGAGAGCTGAGAGCTCCTGACAGAGCCACCAGCCAGGCAGGTGACAGAACTCTGAGACAGCTCCAGACCTTCAACTGCTTTCACAAAATATCTCTGTCATTTCCTTCCTCACCCCAAAAGGAAGAGAATTTGTAACATCCTGAGTAGCAAATAAACAAGGTCAGGTGCCAAGGGCTGTGTCCTGCCCAAGAGAACTTTTGGTAACTGGTACCTGATTCAGCACCAAATACAGCACTGGTTTTGCTCAGGGTGTGGCAGAAAAAGAAATCCAAAACAAAGAACAAGCCTACATTTCACACGTCTCTTCAGCTCTAAGCCACATTCACTTCTGTTTTCCCTTCCTCCTTCTCTCCCCTTCCCCTCTTATGTTGCAGGTGTACTGAAAATTGATGGATGTTTTACAGAAGGAATCATTAATCCCCTTAAGTTCATCTGTTAAGGACTGTGCCTGCTTAGTGTATCAGGCACAAGGGTTGGAAGAAATGTGCATGAAAACCATGGTAGAAACCCACAACAACCAGCTCAACTGCAAGTGAATGATCTAATATCTGCCAATGTTGAATGGCAGGAAGAGTTATATGGATCTTAAACAACCTACCACCAATCATAGCATCATCAAACTCAGTCAAGTTATTGAAGAAATGCTTCAGTAAATATCTGAGCACTCCCTGAGTTAATACAACTTGCACATACACACAGTAGCAGGAAATTTGGAGAATACAAATATTTAAACCTCTGTCGCCATCCCTACTTAATTCTCAAAACATTTATTTCTCATAAGTAAGATGAGTGAAAATACAGACAAATTAAGAGAAAAAGTCAAAAAATTAAAGCATATATGAATTTTGGTTCCTAGTTTCTGCAAACAGGATTTATTTTACATGTTCCAGATGTCAACATTTCCAGATTTCTTCATTATGAACCAAAAATGCCCTGAAAATCTTCTTCAGCATGGCCTAGCTGCTTCCACTGACAGCTCTTGCATGGGCTAGATTTGCCCCATTGTTAGTTTGCAACATCTAAACAGCTGTGCCCAGAAATTTATTTCCTAGCCTTCTTAATGAAAATCCAAATGCTTTCCTTTTGCTCGTGTCTCAGCCAGCCTGGAAGTTTACAACCCGGGGAGCTTCAAGTTGTGACAAAGATGATGCAAGACTGTGACAAGAAGTCTCACTCTTGAAGTAAAAAATAGCTCTGCATTGAGGAAGTCCCGGTGTAAATGAGGAGCTAGCAGTGCTTGTTTTGTAGTGAGTCTCCAAAACAACCTTTTTATAGTATTTCCCAAAACAGGGAAGGCTGACAGAGGCAAGCTGAGTGCATGAAGGCACGATCTTAGCATCCAGAACAGCAAGGAAACAACCATCTCTGTCCTTCAGGGGTGGTAAATTCAGTGAAATTCAGATCTCTGAGACCACTGGTTGAACCCACCTTCAGGAGAGGTTTCAGAGCAGGTAACACCAAAATCTCCTCACCTAGCCCAGGTTCCCAAATGCTGAAGGCAGCAAGGCATTCAGCCCCTGACCCTCAGAGGCCATGACAGCATTTTGATGGTGACAAAAGCTGTTGGCAGCCACCCCAGAATGGGAAAAGGACAAGTGGGGAAATCTGCTGCAGTGCTCTGAATGGCACTTGAATTATCATGGAAAATCTGGGCTGAAATTGTATCCAATCTACTTTATTCAAGACTAATACTACCAAAAAATGAAATCAGGAAAACCATCTGCATATAACAGTAGCCACCAGCACCACTTTCTGCCTTTGTAGCACTGAGAAACAGGTTTCATGAATCCATATGGAACTCTTAGGAAGTAAGTGGAATATACAGACTTTGGCTGGAGCTCAGGTGATGCTTTGTTTTGTTTTTAAAAGAGATCAGAAGAAATAGCACCAATCGAGGATTAAATTCTGTACATCTGCCATGTTTCAGGTCAAAAGTTAGGAACATACTTGAGTACTGACAGATTTCTTCAACAGCAAGAGATGTTTTTAGCCACATGCAGGCTTTAACAGCTCATTAAATGGTAAACAACTCACACTGATTGATTTTAAACAACACAGAGGTATCTAACAAAAAAAATTTCAAGAAAAATAGGCAAGTATCAGAATTACACATAGTGAGCATCAACAAATCCATAAGACTCTGCCTCTCCTTGATGTGATTCAGTAAAACACACCATAATAGAGCAGTTACCATGGCTCAAAGTCCATAGCAGAGACCCAAGCTGGACTGGAGATCACAAAGGGAAATCCATCCCACTTGATGGGATGCTGCCCTTTAAACCCTGTCCTGAAGCCCATCGCTGCAAAGAAGTAATAATTTCTGGGACCAGAAACAGACAGAGAAATCCAAACCAGAACTGTTGGAATTCTCCAGCAACCATTTTGGAGGTTGTGGAGTTTTGCCACCCAAACACCAGGAGAAAAATTCAAACATGCCTCTGTCACCATTTTAGTTTCTGTTTCCTGTTTCACTCCAGGTAGGGAGGATACAGACCCCAGGTGACAGGGACTACCAAGAGTGTCACCCTCAAGCTTGGTTGAAAGAAGATGGAGCATCTCTTCCAAACAAGGATAAAAAAGAAGTTTCTACAACAAATGCTGTCAAAAAAGCAATTTTTTTTTTTTTTTTTTTTTTTTTGCAATTCAATAATAGTGTATAGCAGGAGCTTTAAAATACAGAGTGCTTCTGCTGTTCACTCTATTTGGAAAAGAAAATGAACAAATGTACATCACAGATGTAATTGGATGGAGAGGTAAACTGAACAAGACATGCTGCTTTAAAATGAATTTGCTTTGGACACAAAGGGGTAAGTTGCAGAGAAAGGGAGAAAATAAAGACATAAAACTCAGAGAATTCAAACTACTTCCCCAAATCTCACAGCTCTTTGGAAAATGCATTTTAAATTACTCTAAGAGTGCAGCAGAAACATAAAAATCACGACAAACACAGCCCAGGAAGAGAACATGTTCTTTTTATACAATTTCCCTGTCTGTGCTGATTTGTGTATGCAGGCAGGACAGCTTTTTTTTTTTTTTTCTCCAAAAAGTACAGAAAATACGAAATGTGATCTTACAACATTACACTAAAATCTGTCTCCAATTAGTATGCACAATTCCAAAATGAGCTCTGAGCCACGTGTGATATCTTTCAACTCTGACCTGTATTTCCAAAAGAAACCCAAGTTGCCTGTTACAAAAAGGCAATCAGCTACAAACTGGAGCACAAGCCACAAAGTTTGCAGCAAGCTACATGTTACTGCAATAAAAAAATCTTCAGCATAAAAACAAGCCTTGCTAATACTGGCTCTCCTTTATGTGGCTCATAATCAAAGTGCTTTATTGTGTTATTTGGGCATCCTTCTGAATTACTATTTCTTTGCAAAGCTATGCAGGCCAGAAAGTTGTTTGCTCACTGACAGCAATGCAAAGGTGTCTTTGCTGAGGGAAAACTTTGAGGTTTTTGAGGTGGGGGCTGAGGACATAAAATCCTTTTCTGGCAAGCTCTGAAGCAGATGAATTAGTCTGGGTTTAACAGCCCATGCAGGAAACACAGCCATGACCTCTCCACTGAACAGCTCCACCAGGAACACCATTGACTGTCCACAGAGAAACCCAGGATATTTTATGTGAAATGTCCTTTATGACCCATATTGTTTTCCTACCAGTATAACTGACAAATAATAGAGTGGTATCAAACTTCTTGATATTGAGTAGGGCAAAAATATCCCTCTATCAATATCTTCAGACTCCAGAAATACCAAAACAACTAGACACCTACCCTTAGCACTGACTTTTACAGAATCCATGGCTACTAAACACATCCCTCATGGTCACCAGCACAGGAGCCAGCTAATCAAACAGTGCTAAACTGCACTCAGGAAGGGCAAACGCTGCAAAAATGACCTAATCTCATTTCCCAGCCAGTGCCACAAACTTTTCTACATTTTTGAGAAGAGCTGGTTAGTTCTAACTGGGATATGAGAAGGGGTTAGTAGTTTGCAGTACTAGACAAGGCCAGGCAAAGTTGCCTCTTGCATAGAATGCAACAGATTTGCTAAATTATGAGCACTTATTTAAAACATCATTTCACATCTGTACCCTCTACACTTTTCTCATTGCTTTCAAATTCACAAAAGCCTTTAGAAATAATGCAATTGTGCAATTAAACCAACCCAATTTGAATGCCTACAAAATGCTTGTAGCTAGGGGTTTTTTTTAAAGTTTTCAGCAACAAGTTTGCCAAACTGCACTGAGATGGATCAGGGGCTCCTTACCTGCAGCCTCAGGGACGTTGTCATCTCATCTCAAGCCGCCATCAACGAGCAGCAGTTGTAACTATTTCAAAAGAACGGAAAAGATCAAGGTCACATGTCTAGAGACAGCATTTGAGTTAGTCCCACTGCTCGTATAGAGCGAAAGAAAGCAGGGAAAAAAGTAAAATAAAACCACTTCCTGCTAGAGCAGAAGTGAAGCATCTCACCAATGAGTGACTTACATCTAGAGGTTAGTGCAGAACTCCTCTGGACTGGAGAAAAAAACACAGATTTTAAAGTATGAAAGCAGCTTCTTTGTGAAAATTGCAGCAAACAGGGAGGGCTGGCTTCTGCAGAAGGTAAAGATGAGGTTTAAAAGGAAATGCTGAAAGGAATTATGATTCTAAGCCTTAAGACAACTTCCCTTTTCTTACCTTCAATGAAACCCTTTGAGTACTGAAATAAATAGCTTGCAACAAATCTGCTTTGCTATTTTGAAAGATAGCTTTAGTAAGCAGGACACTTACCACACTGTTGTTTAGATTAATAAATTAGCAAGTTCTGGACAATGAGAGAATTTGTTATTTAAAAAAACACCAGTAGTGATTCGTACTATTGCCTGGTAGAGGTCAGACAGGCAAACACTTCTGTTTCTTTGATTTTTTGCTTTAAGACTTCTCCCCAAACAGCCTTGGAGAAGCAGGGGCACACACAGCTGCTGCCCTGCGTCACTTCCCGCAGCATCCCACGCCACCATGGTCCCTCCCAGGCAGGGGAACCCAGAGAAACACCAGATTCAGGCACAGCTCTGGGCCTTGGGGGCTCTGGAAAAGCCCCTTCCTCATAAATGCCTTCATCAGCATCTGCCATGTGGCTTTTTTTTTTTTTTTTTTTTTTTTTTCCTTTCAGCAAGGAACACCAATATCTTTCTGATTTTCTAGGTCAACTTACAAGCTGGAGCAGTGGGGATTTCCATGCAGGGCAGGGCTGTGGTGCTGTGGGGACAGTCACAATGCTGGTCAGGCTGAAGAGCTCTCTGGTGATGCCTTGGCAGAAAGGGGTTTTTTTTTTCTGTTGTCTCCTGCAAAAAAAAAACAACAAACAGCTGCTGTATGACCTGAGAAAAACACAGCTGTCCTGATGTCCAGGGTTTTGTCCCAACAGTGAGGTAAAATGTGCTCTGTTGACAGGTGGAGATCAAGAAGCTCTGTCCCATCTGTACAGAGGTCCAGCAACAAAGTCATTGAGTGCCCTAAAGGAGGATCCCACAGAACAACCCATGGTTGCAATAGAGGGAAATAGAGATAATGGAGAGGGCAAAACCATCTAACAGATACAGGGAATGAGGGGAAAGCCTACAAGGGGATTGTGATGCATTTTACAAGCCTGCAAAGAAAAACTGATTTGCAGGCAGGTAATTTTCTATTGCAGCAAGAAAATGATGCAAGAAAGTTCCTGTAGAGAGGAGCTTTAGTCCATGGTGCTCTTACTGAAGCAGTGGAGAAGCAAAACCTTCAGGGACTCAAGAAACTCTCCAAGTCCAGCAATAAAGCAGGGGAAGGAATAGCAGAGCTCTTAGGCTACAGAGTGACTCCTTTATTATTATTATTAATTTTTTATAACTCCTACAAGATCCATTTCAAATTGATTTGGCCAAAGATCTGATTATGCCAAAGGCAACACAAAGCCAGGACCAGGACTCTCCTTGTTTCCCAAATGCTTCCCATGTGTGCAAACCAGCACAACAGCTGCTCTTCACTGCTCTAAACTGGTTTCCTTGTAGGCCCTGCATGTCAGGGATGTATTTTAAAGTTGGGCTTTTGAAATAAAAAAGTTAATGATGTCTATGAACTGTGATGGGGGTATCTCCCAGGTTTGAGGAGGTAAGAGAGCAATACAGTAATTTTCTGTAAAGTGACCATTTCTAGTGTTTCTGCAGCAGCACTAATTAGCTGCCAACTCTTTCAAAAGCAGTGCATATGCCAGCTAGTTTTGTCATACGAAATAAATTTTAATTGAAAAATCTATTGTAGCTGTGTGGATCTCAAGATTTTCCTCAAATAAAATCACTGGAAGCATTTTTACAGTCACAAAATATTTGTGAGCAGTGTGGACAACAAAACTTAGCCACAAAAATATGAAAAGCCATCATCAAAGCCATAAAATACTGCAGCAGAAGTTGCCTGTGTTACCTGGTCCAAACCCTAGATGACTGGGGACATGACATTTTTCATGGAAACATCTTTCACTGCACACCTAACATTTCACTTGAGCTGCAGACTGCATCTGAGCTCCTTCACATCCATTTGACAGTATGTCAGCAGTGACAAAATTCTATAAAAGGATGGCAGCTTTGCATACAGCTCAAACTTATGCAGCACAAGCTTCCTGTGTGATCTCTGAAAGGCTGAAAATACTTTTGATGTGAAGAAAAAAAAAAAAAAGAAAAGAAAAAAAAAAAAGTCCCATTTAACAAAATCTAAGCACTCATTTAATCTAAGTAAAACTCAGCAGGAAACAGAAGCTGCATAGACACTACCTGGAGCAGATTGCTGTGCAATAGGTTGGCCCTTGTGTTTGCTGTGCAAGTTAAAGATGGAGCATCATTCTGAGGTGCTGAGTTCTTGTCCCTGTTTTAGGCTGATGGCGTCATTGCCTGCGAGATGTGTCACCAAGCTGGGGAACATCCAGATTGCCTCATCTCATACCTCGGGGAGTTAAAGCTAAAAAAGCAGTCTTTAAAAATCACTGTTGACTGAAGGTGCTGAATGCCCAGCAAATGTTAGCAACTCAGTTATAATAAATTCAAGAGGTATCATATGCTTCCTCAGGTGCATAAACAGCTTTTCTGAAACTTATTCTGGACCAGCAGTCTCCTGAGGGGGAAAGAAAACTTGACATTTTTTGTTGTTTTTGCCTAGTTCAGCCTTTACTCCCTGTTGTGATGACTGGCAGGCAGCCTGGTGTCTGGCTTGTAGAGCAGACACCCAGTAGCAAAACTAATTCAGTGGCTAAATCAAGCCATAACAGACAATACAAACCTGACAGCACACAGGCACAGGCCTGGAAGGACAATTGTGTATCTGATGCCTTGGTGCAGAAGAAAATAATTTTTTAATAATATAAATGGCTAAACCACCAAAACTTTGTAATTCACTGGGAAAATCCCTAGGAAACCAGAAAACCATGTGATGATCATGGAATCATGGGATTTGGTTAGGTTTGGAAGGGCCCTTAAAGATCATTGAGTTCCAGCCTCTTGCCATGGGCAGGGACAGGGACACCTTCCACTAAACCAGATTGCTCCAAGCCCCATCCAATCTGGCCTTGGATAGTGAAAAAGTAATTAATTACTTCCCACGTTCTTCACCAGAGAAAAGGAATTTTTTCATAATTTTAGAACATTTCAAAAGGAGAAAATTTTTTTTTTTTTCCCAGTAATTCATATTCTTGCTCATAGCAATCATTTGCTCAGAATGCTGATGTCCATTCAACACCACTTTTTTTTTTTTTTTTTTTTTTTTTTTTTTGCTACAAGAGCTTTGAATATTTAATCCCAGCAAAAACGTTTCTGGAAGGACATTCTGATGTGTCAAGAAGGCCGTGCTTGTGGCCATGTAACAGCTCCAACAGCTCACAACAGCTCTAATATCACCTGCTTGGGCTATAAATGCTCATTATGGAGGAGCCTGAATGTAAATGTCAATGTAAATATATAGTAATGGCTAAATTCACACAACCCTCTCAACCACAATGTGCATTATAAACATTCTGGTACCATCTTCCAAAACCTTTCACTCTGAGCTGACTTCTCCCCCAAGCAATCCATTTTACTTACCACACTCTTCAAAGTGCAAGAGATGTTTTAACAAAATGGTCACAGGTGGTAGGAAATAGATCTTTAGAGATTCTCCAGCACTTTAATGTTGGCTCTATGGAAGGAACATATGTGCTGTGACTTGAGGTCTAAAACCCAGAACATTCACATTTTAGGAGAAAAATGATCTTGCATTAAATCACTTAATAGCTGAGCCACTGGAGTTTTGACAACAGACATACTGTAGAAAGTAGCAGAGGAGTTTAGGATAGAACTCTCTGAACATTCCTAATAAACTTCATTTTGCCTCAAAATGAGGTTTGGATTTAGCTAAGGTTTGGATTCATTGCTAAGAAAATAACATATATTTTTTGGCTTAATCTCATAATTTTTCAAGCTTAGTTACTGCTATATTTCACTGTTAAAGAAAAAAAATAGGACACTAAAGTTAACAAAAACTACTGGGTAAGAAAGTTCTATAAAAATCCAAACTAGTCTTTTTCTCTCTCTTTCCCAGGTGTTTTTAGAGATCTTGCCATTTATTTTAAAAGCCAGCCTTGCCTAGGGCTATATTTAATAACTTAGAAAAGCCACTCCAATCCATTGTATAGCCATACTGTACTAAAAAAAGAGACAAAACCCCAGCATATGTTGATGCATTATGTAAAGACTTTCCTTGACAGGATTTAGTTACATGCAAGCTTGAAATGCAGTGTAAATGTATTTTCTGGAGTGCTAAAACTACTACAATACCAAACTGCCAAAAAGGTGGTTTTACATCACACAATAATGAACCTTAAAAGAAAAGAGTTGTGCTCTCTGGGAGACAATATCTTGATCTATGAGCCTGTGATCAAGTCAGAGCTACAAAAACAGTCAATGTTTCCAGGGTGAAGGAAGAGTCTGGAAGGAATATGTCAGTCCTTAGCACAAAAATGATGCTCAGCCAGTGTTGCTTCTACCTTTGTTAAAGGAGTTTCAGCTTCTTGGTTAATAGTTTCTAGTGGAGAAAGTCCCAAATCCTGTAAAATCCCATGCTGAGGATGAACAGAGAAGAAAGATAAGATCTTCTGAGATATTTGCTCCTTCTGCTTCAGCCTTTGAGGAAAACCAGCCTCATTTCTACAGTACCAAAGCCCCCATTCACAATAAATAAACATAAGCAAGCAGACAAGCAAGCTATTAAAAAAAAACAATGTGTCCTCATCAAATCACGTGGAAATAAGAATTGCTGGAGTCTTTTCTTGTCTCTTCCTAATAGAGGCTTTATCTGAGTGGCAGCTCTGCTCTCACCCTGCTCCCTCCCATGCTGCCATCCCAGAGTACATCAGAACTGTCCAGGCACTGGTGCCAGAAAAAAGAAGGCAACAAATTCAAAGGAGGGTAAGCTGCAGGATGTCAAACTCCTCTGCAGACAGATGAATGTCCTCTCTTGTGTCCAGAAGCTTTCAGGAGAGACTGTGCTGCTTGGAATGGACTGGGAAACATCAAATAAATCAGTTTATCAAAGACTTGAAGCAGTTAGTTGAATTAATTCATTCTGTATGTCAGTTCCAATCCCTTCCTGTGATTTTATTTGCTCATGTAATACACAGATACCTCTAGTTTGTGTGCATGGCTCTACCTCTTTGTCCTGATGAATGGGGGGTATCCAGATCTGAGGAAGGAAAAAGAAAGAAAGAAAAAAGAAAAAAAAAAAAAAAAAAAAAAAAAAGAGGGAAATAAGAAGGGCATCTTCAGTGCAACTTGTAGTCACCAGGCTGAGTATTAGATCTGTTTGGCTGTTTGCATTTCTTGGAAGGCTTAGTCACAGCAGCCACCTGCAGAAAATAAGAATGTCCTTACTCAGAGCACTTCAGCATGTCCATAGAAACACAAAGAATTTCAGCTTGCTTCAGGCAGACAAAAATAGAAAACTGATAGCCCTCATTCTATAGCTCTTGAGCTTGTTCCAGTTTCTCAGTTCCCTTTAATTCTATAGTCTGTGGTCTCTGAAGTCAGAGACTTCCTTTTCCCTTGTTTCTCAAGGCCACACAGTCCTCTTTGCTCTGATCCATGCCTGTAATACTGCTTTATTTGGCCCCTTTTTATTTTATTAATCTGCCAAGACTAACAGAGACTCTCCTAAAGCAGGAACACAGCACTGCCATACCCAAATGCTGCAGTTACCTCCCTAGGTTTTCATGGAAGAATCACCTTCAGACTACAGCAGAAGGAGCCTGGAACCATGTTTTACATCTCCACTCTTGCATGATTGTGTGTGGGGGGGTGTTTAGCAAAATTATTGCAATGCTAATTTCTTCCCAGCCAGAATTGGACCTTCTGAGCTGTGAGAAATGTTCATCCAGATCCATTATTTCCATAAGTCCAGGCAAGCCCTGCGACAGGACAAAGTGTCTCATCAGTTCCAAAGGAAGGTGGTGTTTAGAGCTAGGTAATAATTATAGGAGTATTTAGGATGTAGGAAAGAGTGAGAGAAGGAGTCTGTGCTGTAGCCTCTTGGTTTTTATAAAGGCTTAATTAATTACAAACCCTTCAGTCCACCTCCCCACCTGTGCTATCAATTCACCTTTGCTTCAAGCCCCAGTTACTGCGACCCTCCTAATTCTTCTGAGGAAAAAAACAAAACATTAAACATTAGGCCTGTTGGGAAACATACTCTCCAAGAGGCTTCTTTTTAATCCTGGTTTATTCTCCCCTTGTAACAGGGTCTGTGAAACCAACTTGCACTCATTACTCATTTCTTCACAGAGCCAAGAGTTCTTTTTGATAACCTTTAACAGTGACAGTCGACAGAGGCACCAGCCCCTCTCCCCTTGTGCATAAGCTTGCAAATCTAAAATAGGGCCTTAATGAAAAGAAATTTAAATATTATAACTCCACAGTATATGTCATTATGATATATTGAACGCAAAGCAGCTGTTCCTGACAGATTTGGCATATAACAGGGGTAAAGTAATTTTACACAAATCATTATGTTCATTATATTAAATTAATAGATTAAAATTAGTCAGCGATGTTTTGTAAGACCATCTTACCCACAGAGCCCTTTATCCTTAAATTCTAAGAGGTTTTTTTTTTGTTTCTCCTCAATATTCTCTGCAGAGAGGACTTAAATGCCCTGATCACTTGGAGCATAAGCCCCTAAATTCATGGCTGTTGAGCCTTTTCCAATATAAGCATCTGAAGAAAAGGTACTTAAGGGAAATAGAAAATGACATCATTTTTTTTCCCTGATCTTTTGAAGAATTTTTTTTTTTCCCCATCCTACAGGAACAGATTCTGGACTAATTTTTCCTACCAAAGGCTTTAAAGTCTAAAATTCATCAAACATCTTGTCCTCAGAGACAATGTCATCCAAGTTCAAAGGATCTATAGCCCAGCAAAGCTGATGTCTTATTTCAGAGCTAACGCCTTTGTTTTCATGGAATGTTTGATTTCATCAAATTAAACCACTTCTCACACTTCCCATAAATGTGAAAAAAAAAAATTAAAGACAGAACCAAACCTCTTGATTCTCTGGAGAGGAGCACACACATACATACCCAGAGATGTACATGTATATCATATACATTAATTTGATATGTTTTTTTAATATTTTTTTCAGGATGGACTTATTATATATATCATCAAGTTTTTCATATGCTTTTGAAGAGACTTTGAATTGAAAATAGTAGCCTTCCAAGACATTTGTTTTAATGATCATCATTATAATTAAGAGCATGTTTTTCATAACTAAATATAAAAAGAATTTTTTTCAAGTCAAGTCTGGGTCTGATTACTGATGGAGCAATTTCAGGATCTTTTGTTGAGAAGCATTTCAATATTCATTCAGAAAAATGTCAGGAGATCAGACTTCAACATAGAACTTTGGTGATTCATACTTCTTCTGGTATTTTATCACTTCAGCTTTAATATCCAGTTAAAGAGAGAAAGTTTGAATAAAATAAGAATACTAATGAAAATCAAGCAGTCATATGCTACATCGTCTTCCACAGAATTGAAGATATTCCAAAAATTGACACATAACTTTATCCTTCATCCATATCTGATGCAGAGCAATGTAGAATTTTTCATTTAGTACTTAAATTTGAAAAGTTGAGAGTAACTTCTTTTCAAAATTCAGCGTACTTGTTGCTCCCGTACTAATGTAGAAGAAATTTATCTTTTCTAATCCAAGTTCTTTCAAAATCAAATAAAACTTAAATTTTATAATGAGGTTTATAAATTCATTAAATTAATCTGGCACTGCACTATATTGAAACTAGAAGTCAAACAAAAATCAGGGAAATAGTTTAGTGGTGGACTTGGCAGCATCAGGGCTAAGGTTGGACTCAGTGACCTTGAAGTCTTCTCCAACATAAATGATTCTATGATTCTATAATAAGTGGGATTTTCACATCAGTTTATAACTAAGAAAAAACCCCACACTTTAAGGGTCAATTAAGAGAACTCAGAAGCAGGTGAATATGTTCTTTCACTCACAATTCCTCTGAGACCTTCAGCTTTTTTCTCTTTAAGTAGGAGCAGTATAGAGAAGTCCAGAAGAGTCCTTAAAAAGAAGATCCAGAGATTCATAGGTTACCCAGTTTTGAGGTGTTTTCAACATAAGAAGGAAAGGACTGGCAGCATCTGTTGCCTCATGGCTACAATGGTTTAAATCAGATATCACACAAAACAACATCTGAGCATTTTACACAAACTTTCAGCTAAGATGCTGAAACTGCTTCTATGTCTTGTCTGAAGAATTAATATTTCTGAATATTACCTTTCACCTCCCAGGTGAAAATTAAAATAACACACTCAAAAAGAGACAGGGTGTTTTGTGCTTGACACGCCTCAGTGAATAAAACAGAAAATACAGAAACAGAAAATATAAACAAAAAAATTACAAGTGTGTTTCTGTTGAGATTCATGAATAACATTTAGAAACTCCCAGTTCTTAGTGCCTTGTGCTCAGGTGTCAATGGGAACTTTGCAGATATCCTTTCCCAATTACCTCTGGAACAGCCAGTCCACCCAAGGCTTTCAAAACTGAGGCACCAGGAGCATCCTTGGAGTAGCAAAGCTGCAGGTTGGACTCCAGAGGTGGGATTTGGCCCCTGCTGCCAAAATTGTATGACAACCCCCACCCCACTACACTCCCTGCATATCTTCATATTCCTACCTTGTACAGGATGATGCAACTGCCACTCACTTTTATTTCAAACGAAGGGGTCTCGGTGCTGTTTGCCCCCATGCTCATTTCAGAAGCCTGCATAAATCTTCCCCACGTGGGAATCATTCTGAACATATTGAATAATGATTTTTCTATGTCTCTGCCACTTTGATGTATCCTCTGAGGAGAAAGAACTACCCTGGATAGACCACTTGGTCATGTTTTAACAATTTGAGGATCTCTTCAAAATTCTTCAATAAAATTTAAGGTAAAAGAAGACCAGAATTAAGTTCAGTTGATGAGGCCCCATCCCCCTGAAATTATAATGTAGCAACTTTTTGAACATACTTTAAATTCATAATTCGTTTCTAATTTTAAAGCTATATTTTATCATTTGATTAATTGCTTAAAACTGTACACAAAGATAAAGGGAACTTTGAAATTCATACCTTGGAGTATTAACATGTACTCAGGACTAGATGTAAAATGTCAGAGAGAAAAAAGATCTAATGAACTCTTTATTGGTGAAATACAGTATTGCAGCTGCCCAGAATTTTAAAAGGCTTGTAGCCAGCTCCAAAGCCAAATAACTTCAGAAGTTTACTTACAGCAGGACTCTCATTCAGCATTTCCAATCTCTTCTTCCAGGGTTCTTTTAACATTAATAAAATGTCCAGAGAAAAAATAATAAAAAGAAAAAAAGTGCAACCGCAGAAGAATTTTTCTGTCTAGAAAATTACACTACCATAAGTTTTCCTTTTCCCTGATGTCTTCTCTGCCATAATAATGGTTTCAGGATTTAAATCCTTTGCTGCTATTGTGACTTCAAAGCCTTAAAACTGCAATTGAATGAAGTAGTTCATCTGTCATTATTCAAATATGAAGCAATTATGATGAAATAAAGATAGAATTCCATTGAGAAATACCCCAATCAATTCTCACTTATATTTAACTAGAAACATAAAACGATGCTTAGAAGAGTAAGTTTAGGTAATAAAAACTTGGGATACAAAAAGTATGAATTACTGATCTATAACTTACTCATTTCTGAATAAGCTGTCTAAATATATTTCACAAATATTGACAAAAGTTTAAGCTTACGATGCAAAACTGTCTCTCAGCTGGTCTCAGAGAGTGAGCAGCTTTTCAGCAATTTATTTGCACCAGCTTGAGTCCTCAGAGCTTCAGATGGGAACCTGCAGAGGTTTTTGGGGGTCTCTGGGTAGGTGAGCTCCCTTTGAAGTGTGTTTTATAGGTGAGTATAGGAAATAACACACCCACCTCAGCCATGTCTTCACTGTAACAGTGAACATGGGTGAGTGGTTGGACTCGATGATCTTGGAGGTCTTTTATAACCTCAGTGATTCTGTGACTCAGGGAAAGGAATTAAAATAAAATATTGATGCGGCTGCTTTGATGTCGACACATCCTGTCAGGCCTCTCTGTGGATTTAGCCCAAAATGTTTCTTTTCACCTCTGTGAACCCAGCCAAAGCCCATCCATACCCCAGGGGCTGGAATTTCACAGGGAATTCCCACCTGTACCCAGTTCTGTTTGGGAATATCTAACATAGGTTAAAAAGTTAATTATTTTGTTTTAGTATCTTCCATTCTTCCTTGCTTAATCTATCAATGTATAATAATTTGCTGATAAAATGAAATCAAGGTGGATTCTGTCATTGTCAGACAGGGACATTTTGGGGTTTAAGTTCTTCAAATGAGCCACATCCTTCCCACTCTCAGTAATGCCACAAGCTCAGATGAAAACATTACTGTGTTGAGCCTTTTTCTTCACTCAGAGTATATTGTTCTTTTGGAAGACAAAGGCATCCTTTGCCTTGTCTTTGGTGTTCCTGTGGCAAAACAGGGTTTAAAATGCACAGATGGATCCTATAATATTTCTTTCTCATATTTTCAGCAGTTGCAGTGAGCTTAAGAGTTCTGCACATTTTTAAATTTTGTTGTGCTGAAAAAGATCACACACAACCAGGGATCTGCATACTCACATTTGCCTTCATTTTGTAGGCATTTTCTCACTTTACCTAGGTATCAATTTTCTGTCATCTACAGATCCTCATGTCCTGCAGTTCAATTTGAAAAATGTAATTTCTTCAAAAAATCCAAGAACAAAATGTTGTCACAATCAGAAAGCAGTGGTACTTAGTATTGAATTTTAAATCAGAGATGTAACTAGCAAGAAGAATTTGGAGTATATACAATTAATTATTTCACACATAATTATTTCTGATATTACTCTAACAGTGATAACTTAAAGCATTTGAAAAAGCAGACTGTAATATTCTTTTTTTTCTTTCCACAGAAGCTCTTTCCCTTGATATCCTTTTGCTAAATAATATGTAAAATACTGACACCTAATGTTAACTTCCAGTATTATTCATTTTGCAAAACTTTTACTTCAAGTAGGGAAAGATCATGTGAAACTGGTGCTTATGCTACAATTTTGTTTCAGTAAAATGAGTAAACTGCAATATAGGCTTCCCTCACTTTTTGGAAATAATTTTCTGAGTATATATATATATATATATATATATATATATATATGTATGCCTATGAATGCAAGGTTCTTTAAGTTTTATCATCACAGGTCACAGGTAAAAAAGAAAGAATAACTCAAAATAGTTGAAATAAGTGAGTTTTGATGCACTGAATATTATCTAAATCATCAAATGGAACACAAATACATATTTGTAAAGTCAATATTTGTACCTGTATCCTGAAATAATACTGAGACAAAATATTATAAAATATTTATTATTAGTCTGTCAGTCTTTGAAACCTGAACTGCATATATTTGGTACTTTACCTACTAAGTGGTTCACTTTCCTCAGAGACACTAAAATTATTTTCACAGTGTGTGAATTAAAGTCAGATCTCAAACTTCTCAAAATCCCTTTTATCTCCCCATAACTGCAAAGGCAGCTTGTCCAAACCTGAGATCTAGATGCTATTTAGAAAAAAAAAAAAAAAAAAAAAAAAAATGGGATTCCTACTCCTCTGGGGTTTGAACTGATATCAAAATAAGGTATTTTATATTATTATCTACACCCATATCTGAATTTATATTAAGTTTGCCTAACTTTGTAGAGAAGACATAAGGGTCAGCTGGCACTACAAAGGCACTGACACTGAGTTAAATCCCTTTTCAACACTGTGGACCTGCACATTTCTATATTCAGTGCTTTTTGCATCAATTGTCACTTTATGGAAAATGATCCTTTCCTAAGATCCTGTCACTTGACAGACAAAGAGCTGCAGGTGCAAGGATAAAAATAAACCCACAAAAATACAGATACCTGGTCTGCAAGAAACTATCCAGTCTCACTGAACTGAGATGATGTCAGTGTAATCAAAACCTCTTGAGTGAGACAGAGATTTCCAGCTGATTAAGACTCCTGTGCTATTCTTTATAACAATATTCTGCTTAAAGAAGCTCATCTTTCTCATCACAAGTGATAAAAATATCTGTATTTTCAGTTCTTTCAGCTTTCCCCTGCACATTACAACCAATAAAGCAGGTATTACTGCAGCAAGGGTTTTCACCTTTGGGGAATTTTAGAGAACAGGTAGGTGCTGTGAGAGCCCTTGGGTTCTTTGTGCAGCAGGAGGTGCTCAAAGGGTGTGAAAGTTTCAACCAGCAGAAAAAACTGTAAACAAAACTATAGAAAACCTCATTCCCCCCAAAACCTTTCCTCACTCTTGAAGTGGAATAAAAGTATCACAGAATCAGAGGAGTTTGGGTTGGAATGGACCTTTTAAAGGGTCCCCTGCCATGGCAGGGATACCCAGAGCAGGTTTCTCAGAGCCCCATCCAACCTGGCCTTGAATGTTTCCAGGGGTGCATCCACCACCTCTCTGCACCTTCAGCACCTTCACTGTAAAAACTGCTTTCTTATTTCTAACCTAAATCCAGTTTAAAACCATCCCCCTTGTCCTACCACATCAGTTTGTCTTTATTCTAGGCTCCTTCACATATTCAAAGCACTACTGGATGCAATTTTCTAAGTGTTTCATACCAAAAATGAGACACATTGAACATCATCAGGGAGGAAGTTTCAGCTGATTCTTGGAAAACGCTGCATGAATAGCTACAGACTTTAGGGCTTAATTGCCAATTATGCCAAGGTGTTATTTATGCCTTGAAACAACTTTGGATAGAGTTGCTGAAATGTAAGCAGTTTTTCTACGTTGCTCTTGCCTGCCTGGTGCAAATCTCTGTAAAAATTGGGGCCACACGGTGAGTTAACAATGAGATATTTTGCTGCTGCTTAAAGAGCTCAGGGTTCATTTTGCCTAATCCAAACTAAGCCTCACTAAAGCTGCAGGGAGTGCTCGTACAGCCCTTCACGCTGCCTTACACGGGTCCACAACTCTTCTCAGCTTTCTCCAGCTCCTCCTCTCCAACAGGACTACCTAGAAAGATAAAATGTTTTGTTTTGGCCAACTGCATCACACCAAAGAAGGTATCTGCAATGCAAATTTATTCTTCAATTAAATAATTAATTAAACCAGAATTTCAAAATATTTGGCCCTTTGAAAAACTCAGTGTGCAGCAGTCAGGAGTTTTGAGACAACTAATTGTTCAACTTTTACTTTTCAAGTATACACTGTACTTTAAATAGAATTACTAAATTAAAAATGTAAATTGGACTGTATCTTTTAACAGTTGGTGATTTGTCTATTTTCCCCATTTTATTATGCATAATTTTTATAATAAAGAAGGGATTTTTTTCATCCCTGTTCTAGTTGATAGCAATTCTTCCATGCTTCTCAAGGCTAATGTAATAAAACTACATAAAATGTTTAAGAAGAGCCCCATTAAAATATACAAAGCATACTAATTCATGAAGTCAAAGTCAAAGCAGAGTGGAAATATGAGCTTTAATAAAACTATGTCTGTTGTAAATAACTATTCAAGCACAGTCATTTTTTTGCAAATTGCATGGGATATAGCTCGGTCTACTCGAAGCAAAGAATCACTCAGCAGGATAAATGCATCTTAGTCAGAAATAGATTAAAAGGTACAGCTGAGCCATCAATAAGAACCAGATAGCACAGTATTATTTGCTGTTTGTTTTGAAGATGTAATTGCAGATCCCAGGATTTCAATAAATCTGTGCACATCACGGAAAGAATTGTAGAGAGGAACTGGGGCAATACGAAGCGCGTTTGGTTCTCGCATGTCACACTGCAAAACAGAGAGGGAACACTCAGTAAATTCAGGTCACTTCATGTTTATCTGTCAGGCTATATTTCTAAATGCCACAACTTGTCTTCAAGGAAGAATGACTGGCCTGACAAGGAAGCAGGTGTAAAACCTTTGGGATCCTCAAGGAACTACAGGAAGGAGCATGATTGTGAAAAATTTAGTAAGAGTAGTTTTGCCTAAAAACAATGATGCAAAGCTCAGGATGGGCAGGACTTTAACAGTGTCATTGAGGGCATCAAACCAGCTATTTAGCCCCAAAATTCATCTTAGTGCCAATAGCAACCCAGAGCTGAAGAGGAACAGAAGTGACCGGAAAAAAAAAAATCAACACCAAAACCCCTCATTCCAGTATGTGAGTGTCTTGTTCTAAAGGTACAAGTAATGACACAGGCACTGCAGTTTTTTTCTTCCCCTCACTGTGATTTTGAACATCTTCCTGAATATAATAATCTCTTATATTTGAAAAATATCACTGCATTGTAAAGACAAGCCAACAGTGTGAGGCCCTGTGCCCTGTTAAAAGCAGGAGTTCCTGGAATTCCCTGGCAGCACTGAAGCAGCAGCATACGTAACCTGAAAGAGGTGCCCTTTGGGGAGACAAGTGACCAGCAGAAATAAAACTGGTATCTCATTTATATGGCATTATGATATCAGTCTCACCTCCCAGCACATCTAAATCCAATGTATGGCCCTAAATTTCACTTTTATTCTTTTGGAGCAGTGCTGGATGGTAACTGTGTTGTTACAAGGAACTGCTGCTCAGTGGCTTCTTTTTCTGAGTGCTAAAGCACATCTCTAAGGAAATGGCAGCTTTTCCATTGCTCCATCTCAATACCTCACAAAGCTTTTGGCCATTTGTGGATCAAGAAGGGGACTGATGGATGCTCAGAGTTCCTTGTCATATAAATCTGTAGCTGTGCCTTCCATCCTAATGCATCCATGATACAGCTCTAACCTCAGCAGTGACTCCAGAACTACTGAAAATAAGTCAACAGTGAAAGGGAAATACAGAGTCTAACAAACAATCTATAAAATAACTCTATGTATTTGATTGCTTGCACAAGTAAAAATTGAAATTGTGAGAAATTTCATCAGTCCTAGTGGTTTTTTGCCTTATATGGGATTACATTTGAATAAAAGCAAATTAAGAGTTTGTAACTTGTCAAGAAGATGAAGTTTGATTTACTTACAGCTACTCCTCTCTTCTCCAGCTCTTTAAACACAGATTTGATTGGAAGGGAAAATGACAGAGTGAGCTGGCATCCTCTCTCCTCAATCTGAGATGGTGTGATTATTCTTACAAAGGGCTTCTCTGGGTTTGCTTTATCCTCACTGTAGTAATGCTTTATCAGGTATTCCAGGTAGCCAGTGAGTAGAATGGATTTCCTCCTCAATGCTTTCATTGTAGTCTGACTAAAAACCTGTGATGATTTGAAAACATTAGAATGAGAATGTGTTACTGTAGAAAATTAAAAGGAAATAAAGATTTCTCTACACATTATCACTGGAATCAAGTAGTAATACCAGAGATACACGTTACATAAACATGGCAGGATTGGGCTTTTGAAAACCAGGATAATTTTATGCTTTAGATAATGACAGATATTTGTGCCTGCTGTTTAAAAATTTCATACACATCTATGTCTGCAGAAATAACTTGCACACAAAGCCAGTTTGCTAAGAGAGCATTCCTCTGCATGTCTAAAGAGGATCCATAAATCCTCTATAGGTGCAGCAGTGCTGCATGAAACTCAAAGTCACATGAAAGCATTCCCCTGAATATACCTTTAGTACACACTTCCTCACTCTCTACACCTCCTGGAAGGAGGGTGTAGTCAGCTGGGGTTTGCTCTTCTCTCCAAATTGATAGGAAAAGAGGCAACAGCCTCAAGTGGCACCAGGAGAGGCTTAGTTTGGATATTAGGAGGAATTTCTCAACTAGAAGGGTGGTCAAGCATTGGAACAGACTGTCCATGGCAGGAGTCACTGTCCCTGGAAGTGTTCAAAGCCACACAGGTGTGGCACTGGTAGGTGTGGCACTTGAGGACATGGTTTAGTGGTGGGCCTGGCAATGACCTCAGAGGTCATTTCCAAACTCAGTGATTCTACTGACAAAATCTAAGGGCCAAGACTGAAACATCATGACTGGTGTAGAAATTCTTGTCTGTGAAAGCACAAAATGTGTACTAACATTGACTTTACAGCTTTAAGTCCTGTACTTAAAGGCTCGCTCTCTTTAGTCCACATGAAGAAAAAAAAAAAAGAACTTTCATTGAATTCTTTTTCAATAGCTCTGTGCTTTTGCACAGCTACAAGAACTGGTGGGTTTCAGACACTCAAAATATCATGAGACATGCAAAAAAATCTGCTTGAAAATGGCAGTGCTGTTTGGCCACACAAACAAGATCAATGTGGTAGAGGAGTTTGGGAGCAGAAGGTGAGACAGCTTCTGCTTCTGCTCTGGACAGGCTCCATTACAGGGAATGATGGAAATGCAACCCCAGAAATAATTCATCCCTGCCTTCTTCAAACCTTCCCCTTCCTTCTTCCCATGGAATTAGCTGCAGGGGAAAATTACAAGATACAGACATGCAAGTGCCCAACAGCCACTTCAAATAAGATCCTGGCACATCAATGCTTTGGACAGTTCTCTCTCCACTGACTGCAGCTGCAAATCAGAGGTAAAGCAGTGCCCTGGGTGAAAATCCATGATCTCCATTCTCAAGAAATCACTGTTCCACACTAGAGAAGTAACAATTTTAAGATTACTTATATCATAACCTGGAAAAGCATAAAGAGAGATACCTGAGAAGTCCTACTCAAAATACAACAAAGTCTGGTTTCCAGCAGCATCTGGAAATCATTGTTTTGTAGAGCATCCCAAGTCTCACTTCCTGGTGCTATCACAGCCACTAGATGCTGCACAAAACCAAAAACCCCTGCATTTGTGTTTGTGAAATGAAATGTGGATGCTGTAAAATAGACTTTGCAAGGGAATAAATGTAACAGGGACCAGAACCACCAGCAGTCAGCAGTGGCACAGGTCAACAAAAATCTAGAGGTGCTTCCCTCTCCACCCAGGCAGGCAGAGCAGACACAGGACAGCTCAGTGCATTACTAGAGGGAAAACAGAGACCTGCCTCCTATTCTTCCAGGATTTGCAGGAGTATGAGGGATGGATCTCCTTAGGCTGCATGCAAAAATCTGCTTCCACAGGCTTTGTGCAAGAATATTTGGTCTCCTGGGTGAAATTTTTTGAAAAAGGTCTTTAAAATGTGTCTGTAGAGCGCTCCCCTTTTTTCCATAAAAGGCAGCAGCTAGTGCCATAACAGTCACTTTAAGCATTATTGAGGAATAACATCCATTAACACTTGCAGTTTGCATTGTTTCCATTGGAAACACTGCCTTCTGCTTAATGTGTCCCAGTGAAGGTGGCATGCAATTTCACTAGCCATCTCTTGCCAGACATGAAAACTATTTTGTTTCCCACTGTATTAGACCAATTAGCACTGGGAAATCCTGGCTGTGCCAAAAGGTAATGTGGGCAGGGAAAGGGGAGGCGATGGAAACTGCTCAGCCCTCATTGTTCGAGGCTCCCTGCAGTGGGCTAAATGACACCAGCCCACACAAACCCGAGCACTGACAATCTGGGTCATGGCAGAATAGCTTTCAGCTTATCTCGAAGGTCACATAAAGTTTAAAACAATATATTGGATGTCTAAGGACTAAAAAAATAAATTGTCAGGCAGAACAAGAAACATGGCTGTGCCCTTTGCAGTCCTTCAGCGTTGCATGTAAAATGGAGAGATCATAACTGGCAATTTTTTGACTTTGTTTGCTTAAGATGCTGGTTTTTTTTTCAGTAAATACAGAAGAGGGATGTGGACACTGCTCTTTGTTCCAGCATCAGCTCAGCCATTCCACTAGAATTAGCAGAATGCTAACCAGAAATAAATTTCTGCCATTTATGCTGGTGGCAAAACCTTGCTACCCAAGACTGCCTTGAAAACCAGCTTAAGGATGATTTTACAGTAGAATGTATTGTATATAGGAGGTAAATCTGAGTAATACCATCTTTTTGAGCACAAAGACTAAGAGTCCTGATTTTAGGGGTGAACCATCCTTAAGAGAAATACTGGGACATCTTGATATGAAGCACAGGTGTGTGGAGAACAGCTCCATGCCCTCAAACAGGGAGGGGCTGTGCTCTCCAAAGCAGATCAGTGGCTTTCAGCACATAGATCACACCTTCAGAGGAGGAATTAGCTCTGTGTGGCAGGACTGCCCTTCCCACAGCCACAGTGCCAGTTACTCATATAGACATAGGTCAGAGATGGGGCTCTGCTCCTTTTACCAAAAACCTCATGATTCTATGTGAGAAAATACAGTTTGGAGCTATGCCACACTCACAAATTCCCCTTTTAGGAAATATTTGCAGATAGTTTCTGTCTCTTCTGCTTGTAACCAAAGGCAGAACAGGTTCCCTGAGCCACTGGATCAGTTGATCCAGGATACCCAGAACACCTAATTTTCTTTCACGAAGGATATAAGTCTGCTTTGCTGGTGAAATATATTAAGCAGCAGTTCTGAATGCAACTTTTCAGACTTACATGATTCCTTTGTAGGAAGATGCTGAGCATAATCCTTCTTGTGAGTAGTCACGGTTGGACTTGGTGATCTCAGAGATCTCTTCCAACTTTAATTATTCTATGATTTTGAGCACTGAATATTTCTATGGGATAAAGGTACTGTTTGTACTGAGCTCCTAAAAGCAGGGACAAACACATTGCTAGAGTTCAGATTTGGAGGAGCAAACCTCAAATACTATGGGTCCAACTTGGGGTCCTCCAGCAGAGTTTGTGAGAGACATGGGTAGATGATTATATTCATTAAAGGCCTTGGTATCTCAGGGCTGTGGGGTTGTTTGCTTTTCATTACTTCTCCCCTTCAATTTTCAAACATTTCACATTTTTCTTTAAGGGAGACAGCAATAATACACGTAACATTCATTAAACATTTTTATACTCTTAAATTCAGGCTCAAAGTAAAGCAATTACTTACCTCTAAACTGGCATGCAGAGCACAGACCAGTAAAATTGGAGGATTTGATAACCGGAATCCATTAATTCCTTCACTTAGTTGTAATTCTGGAAAATGAATAACTTATATTAGTGTTTTTGATTTCTTCATTTTAATGGATTGGACCTTATCTTGAAGTCTGTCCTCACACAGTAAAATATTTCCCTAATGTGGCCCGTAGGAATCGGTCATTAAAAGGAAATAGTAATCTATTCCCAGCTAATACTTTCAACTTCGAGAGAAGCCCAATTTTATCCAGCAGAAGACCTCATTAGCAGCTTCATGGGAACCAGAGAACTGCAATTAATTTGTTTAAATGGTGTGTGTTAAAACCACCTTTACACTTGAATCTCTTTTAAGGCTGGCACGAGGCAGAGAAATTCCAAGTCAGCAGAGGCACGCTGGCGCGGAGCAAGGAATCGCGTTCCTTAACTTTATTGAGCTGACGAGACACAGGGGAGGCTGCATATGCAGCTAAGTGTAGCTTCAGGCCATGGAGAGGAGTTGCCTAGAATTTGGGCTGTGAAATTTCACAAAATCTATTTAATAAATCTACAAAAGCCTCGCTGTACGTTCTGTGTCACCGTTCGTATTTCACGCTCCAGCCCCAGAGCAGGAGGAAGCGGCAGAGGAAACGCTTTTCATGCACAGCAGACTGGCTAATTTTATAATGTCCAACTTCTCCCCTGCAAATTGCTCATGGAAATGAATAAACAACGGTTTTTTTTCTCTTCTAGCAGTATTTCAAGGCAATTTGTGTCTCCTGCTGGCTTTCCATAGTGCCACTCTCTTGCATTCGGTCTGAAAACAAAGAGCAGACTGAGGCTATTAGAGAGGTGTTCTCCAGCCAAAGCCACATCAACAGGCACTGCCACAGAAAATTAAAAATATATTAAAAACAAGGCAACCAATCAAACCAAAAAGCTCCTTTCTCATCCTGATCTCTCAGGACATTCTCTCTGCCATAGTTTAAACTGGAGCTGGACAGTCTAGCTGTCAGATTTGGACAGGAGTCCTCATTTTGTATTGGGACAATAAAACAGTTCACTATTTCAGAGCAGGTTTGTCTTACAGGAAATTTGGAGATGCTAAAACATTAGTTGGATTTCATGACTTATATCAGGTTGCCTTACCTTTATTTGTATAATTTCTCATTAATTCCAGTGGAACTAATCCTGAAGAAAGATATTATCCCAGTAACTGATAGCAGATCCTCTCTCCTCAGAGACTTATGAATTTAATTCACTGAGAAACTTTGAAAGTTTCATCCATATTCTATATCTGCATCTTGAAGGTATTTCAGCAAAATATCTAGGAGCAGACAGTCTAAACCCTTATACCCACACACAAATTTATTCCAACATTTATCTTTTTTAACTCCACTGCCTCACATAGTCAGGATGAGTTTAGCCTAACACCTTGAACATAAATGAGGAAATGTAAAGTTCTATCCTTTCTCCTCAAACTGCTACAAAAGTGAAGCTGTTTATATATAAATAAATCAAATAAGGTAAAATTGAGAGTGTATAAATACATACTGTTTTCCATGAGGAATCGTGTTTTGAAGTCATGGCTCCACCAGCCAATTAGCCTAAGATTTTTTTTAAAGAAAATAAATTAATAGAAATCTTAATATAGTTTAATTTAGCTTTGAGTATTAAAAATTGTATAATATTAAGCAATACATACATTTCCAATAATATATTTTATTTCTTACAATGACATAAAAATGCAATTAATTCTATAAAGAGTTAGCACTAAAAACTTAACATTACCATTTGAGAGTTTCTCTTTTACTGCAAATGATAAAACACATCACACCTTTCAATTAACTATTGATTTTAACAATATCCATTTTCTCTAAATTCACTTTACAAAACAAAAAATAGTACAGAAGTATTTCCACTGTTTGGTTCCAAGACATTAAATTCAAACCATTCTCCCCCTGCTCTTAAACTTAGCTTAATGAATATTGAAAGATAAAAGGAGTTATAAAATCTGACTTAGTTTCACCAAGAAAAGGACTTTTTGGTGAACAAGCAGCAGACAAGAAGATCTTGGAAAGAGGATTGTGTGGGCATTGCCTTGTCACTACTGTGAGACCAGTGTAAATTCTGCATATACTTTTATTTTCCTGAGCTAAATTTATTCTTCAAAAAACCTTATTTAAAATAAAACCCAAACCAGTTTAATGTAATATCCGTTTTTTAAAGACTGTCGCCAGAAAAAAGACGAAAAACAACCAAACAAAACCCATATCATAATTTTTTTTAAAAATATGCCTGTCATTAAAATGACAGTAAATTATTAACTCATATTTAATGGAAAATATGTTTGAGGGCAGTTTTCTAAAGCAGCTGGATGCACTGGATCACCTACTGCCAGGGCACTGCAGATAGAACCAATACTGCAAAATCAGGAAGTTTTTCCTCACCTCCCTTGGCTTCTCCACTTCTTAACTCAGCACACAGTGATATCAGTGATTAATAATGCCAGTGCTACTCGAGATTCTCCTGTACCATTGTTTTTACAATATCAAGAAGTCACCATCATAGACTCTTTCCTGAACTTCTCAGCTCTGCAGGACTGGACATATTGGACACCATTTCTGCCAAGGCTTTGCTCAGTTTTCCCTATGTCAGAGTGCAAAATTTTAGGAGTGAAGCCTGGCAGAACTTGTAGTGAAAAAAAAAAAAAAAATCTATATGGTAAGATCATATAGGTAAGCCTTCCTGGAAGCAAACAGGGAAAAGAAAGTCATGGCCCCTCCATAAAAAAGCATTTTGTAGTTTGCCTAAAAGATCTGAGCTCTGCAGAATTAAAATCACATTTGAGTTAGAAACTTGTTATATGAATACTGCAGAGTGTAAAATAGAGTAGTTCATATTTCTGTATAACAACACAGTTTTTATGTTTACTTCTGTGAGCTGCATCTAAACAGAGGGTCTACAGAAAAGACACGTTTTTTTCTTTATTGCTGCATAATGTTTTCATCATACTGAGACCCATGAAAATTAATAGTGCAATATACATCCATTTTAAATGAGATATTACATTGCCAAAATGAGTACACCCCAAATAAAGTACAACAGAGCCTCTGCCCGAGTGACTCCGTTACTGATGCTTCAAATCATAAAAGATATTTCAGCTATTTTACAGGAACTCTATAATATACAGACAACATTGCACTGTAAACCCTGAATATTGCATGTTCCTGCAACAATCTATCGATATCAATGGCACACACATTCTATGAATTTCAAAAGTTTTAAGCAGAAAACAAATCCATGGGAAATAAAACATCTGGACTAATAATCTGTGAGAAGGAGAAAACACTGTTCTACTTGGACCACACCCAGAAAGCAAAGACAAAATACAGATCAATCAGACCATTACCCAGATCAGGGCTGATGAAAAGCTCTCTGGTTGCACTTTGAATGCTCAAAACTCGCTAATTCTGAAGTTGGCTTCCACCCAGAGCTCAGCTGCAGCACCACGGAGGCAACTTGGAAAGTGAAATTTCAAAACTTTTCCAAAATGACAGAATGAAGGATATTTTTTTTAAAGACAGTTTTAGCTGTCTTGCCCTTTCCTACCATAATCTGACAATTTGCTTTTCCTCTTTTTTATTTTTTTCTCTTTTGGCTGTTCTAGAACTTCAGAGGTGTCACTGCAGGATGTGCACTTTGAGGCAGCTCTGGTCCTACACTCTCATTGATCTAATGGTCCATATGGATGTCACGTTATTTGACATTTAAGTTGACAGGCTTCAAAGTGTGGAAATTAACAAAATCTTCACAAATTACAGCGATTTGCTGTTTACAATTTTCTGTGAAAATTTTGAAATGAAGGTTGCCACCGCTATGCCAAATTTCAACCTGTTGTGATGGGAGAGAGCTAAGGTGTTAAACCCCAAACATAACGCTTTATAAATGCTCACTAAAAATAATAGGCAATAAAACTGCACATTAACTTACTGCAGTAAAATTTCTTATTAAAGAGTTGTTACTCTGCATGCAAAGTGAGCATTTTGAACTGCAGCCGCCATTTCAACTGTTCCTGCCTCAAAAACAAAGGCACCAAGCTCTAAATTCTGAATTCCAATCCATAACTATTGGCAAAATACATAAAGTGGAAGGCTCTGAAAAGCCATATAAGATGTTCTTGTGATTAAAAACACCTTAAATATGTTAGCAAGTTATGTGTTTCCCATGGCAGATAAAACCCATTGTGGGAAGTGTGTTAAAAATCAGTGTCTAAGGAGATAAAGGTCTAATTTAGCAAATGTTCCTCTCTAAATTAAAAAATGCAAATTTATCCAAACTGAGCCCTTGTTTTAACACATCACTAATCAAAATTGTTATCCCAGTGATGGATAGGTTTTTGTTGCAGCACCCTGCTGCCAGTCCCAGGTATCTCCAGCAGCCTCCCAAGGCTGCTCAGCAGAGATGCTCCTGGAGCACCTCCACAGAGAGCATCTCTCCATCCTGGAGCAAAAGCATGTTTGGAAATCATGCCAAAAATGAGAGTAAATTAGTGCCAAACTAGCTGTGTCTTTTTCTGCAAGGTGAGCATGTTCTTACAAGCCCACTTCCATTAGAAAATACCTTTTAGAAGAGATTGTTCCATTCTCTGCCTCAAATAAGACCATTGCCATCATAGAATGGTTTGGGTTGGAAGGCACCTTGAAGAGCATCTCTTTCCACCCTGCCATGGGCAGGGACACCTTCCACTGGACCAAGTTGCACCCAACCTTTCCTATGTCCTCATAGTTTGACAACACTGAGACATTCCCAGGGAATTCTGTCACTTCCAGTCTTTGCACAGAATTCTTACCCATGCACATAAAATTTAAAGCAAACTATTATTAACTCAATTTCACAAAACAAGCAAGAATATAATTAAATATTGGTTATTTAGGTTTTTTAAATCCACTTTTTTCCCCTCCAAAATGTACTCTTGTTTTGCAAATCAATGAACAAAGGTTTGCTGGGCTGGAAAATGACTGCAGAAAGGAACAGTATCTTCTTATTTAGTCATACTTTCTTTAAGGACATTTACACCAGGGAACAATCCCTTCAATAAGTATTTTTATTTTGCTCATTTTCCTCCTTCATATCTGTCTGCATTAGACTGAAGCACTGGTTATTCATAACTTGAGTCATCTCGTTTGTAGTTGCATTAATGATGCAGGAGTGCAGGGTATAATGATCGTGATGTATGTGCAGTGTAAACATCAAAGAACATCCAGTTAAAGAACACAGAAAAATACAAAAAAAATTCCTTTGACCTTTGCTTCAGCATTACAGATGATCATGCTACTCATTTATAATTTACAGCCTGGAGCAACACGGGTCTCATTTCCCTTCTCAGCAAGAAAAAGAGACAGAAACTCTTGAGTAGTGGTACAGAAAACAGGGAAATACCATTAATGTGGCCCAGCTTTTACAGTGCAGGGCAATGTGTTGGAAGTATCCTGTCATCATATTGTGTGAGATAATCATTTCACATCCAGGGAAAGGCAAGTTGAAAAGCTGCAGGAATACAGTGTGAAATTTGTAACACTTGATTTTTACATCTTCCAGCTTCCCTGGGCATGGAGCAGTTTGTCTCCTCTCCCTTATCAGGTCACAAAGTGAGCTGGAAATTTCACAGTCATTATTTAGATTATATTAGGAGCGTATACCAGCAAAGCACGTTATGTTTATGAAAGGATGGTTTAAACCAAATCATAAACAGGCAGTTTGGGGCCAGGCTGTGTCCACAAAGGAGCTGATGTAACTGCTGGGTGGCAGCTAAGCTCTTCATTCACACATTGCTTTAATTTTGCAAAAGCATCCAGGTGTTGGCAAAGATTTGTTTGATTTTTACGTGCTGCTGTTCCATCCATGAGAAAGAATCAGCTCTGAGGAGTTAATGAGACTTGTCACTGCTCCCAAAGTTCATTACACAGAGCCAGGCATATCTTATGCCATGTCTGCAAAGGCACCTTGTGCAGGGAAAAGAATGAAAGGGCAAAAAATAATCATTAAGTTCAGTTTCTTGCTGTCCTATATGTCCATGGCACAACTGGCTGGTTGAAGAGCACACCCATGTTTCAAGACACCTTAAAGAACTAAGATGGGCAAACAACAGGCATAAGTGCAGTGTGACACAAGTTTAGGGAAAAGAGATTAATTGTGACTTAAATATCACTCTCTTAGCAGGGAATGTGTGACAAAACTACCCAGGAGGTCTTAGAAATTTCAAACTTAAAACTACAAAAGGACATACAAAGCCTGGAGGCTGGAGCCAGCCTGGAGCTAGGAACAATCTACATCTGACCATGTTTGACCATCATCCTTCTGCCTAGGAGAACATGATGGTTCACATCCAAAGCTCAACTTTCATATTTCAAATTTCAGGATAAAAAAACAAAACAAAACAAAACAAAACAAAACAAAAAACAAACCAAACAAACAAAAAGAAACCAGCCAAGCAAACAAACAAACAAACAAACAAAAAAACCCAAACCAACAAATGGTACAAGCTCCTGTAACCCAAAAACATTTCTAAACATGCCTTACGTCCATATGTGAATCTCCAGCTCAACTGAAATTTTAATTCCATATTTTGGGTTACATTCCTCCAGTTTCCTGGGCTCCTTGTAATGCAATACAGAAAGAAATGCACCCAGGATTCAGGTCCTCAGCAGGAACATCTCCAAATGCTGCTGCACTCAGTCAAAGATCAGTCCCAGAAACCAAACTCACAGAAATAGTTCTCTCACCCCCTTAAATCTACCTTTTTCTCACCCAGATCTACAACCAGCTCTGCACAGCCTCTGAGCACAGACCTGGTCCCCAGGCTCAACAGCTGGGCTCAACCCTTTGCATTCTACTCTGCATTAATTTTATTGCAGCTTTCTAATTGCATTTTTTATATGTTTTAATTTAATTTCTATGGCATTATTTTATTGCAAGAACATGAGTATGATTGTGTTTCTTTGGATTCAATGCCAAAAGTCAGAATAAATAGAATGACACACACACACCAACTAAGAAAACAGAAAAACCTGCTCATTGCTTTACATGGCATATTTTTGGCTCACTGGCTGGAGTTTGAGGAGTTTCAATTTTCTTTGCTATCACAGACTTGTCTGATCATTGATGAGTCATTTGGTCTCTCCATGCCTCAAGCCCTCATCTCTGGGAGTTTGCTCAGGGCTGCCTTAACTCTGCAGTGAGGGATGAGAATATATTTGTAAAAATGTGCTAACATATTTATCAATGAGAACCATGTAAGGATGAAGAGATATATTTATTTGGAGCATTTTATACAGGATTTTTTTTATATGCAGATAAGGAATGAGTATGTGGAGGTAAAGCTGAGGTCACTTGGTTTTTTCTTCTCCCGTCAGCCTTTCCCCAAATTATTACCACACCCTCAAAAGTTGTTGCCAGTGTTAGGTTTCTATTCATTTCAGAATCTAATATATCTCTTGATCTAGATCACTTAACTGGCATTTCTGATAAGATTAAAAAAATTTAAAAATCAGTATTTCTATTGCTTAATTCCACATGGTATTTTACAGCTATGCTGAAACAAGGTAAACCCAAGTGGATGGACAATGTTATTGCACTCCACACCACTCAGTCCATACTGAGCACCCCAGCAGGGTCCTGCTCCTACCCAGAGCTTCCCTGCTGACAGCTCACTGAAAGGGAGAAAAGACATTTCAAATGATGTTTGAAATGATGAGGGGTCTGTTTAATCAAAACAAAGAATAATGGAAAAGCATCTCCCAGTTTCATCACTGAAATCAAGAATTCAATGATTTTAACCCCCTTGTGTAGGTGAAATTCTTCCCATACTGGGAAGCTGTCAGCTATGGAGTAGCCCCACAGTATATATCTATAAGGGCTGGGATTTGCACAGGGGATTAAGGGAGTTAAAGCAGCTACCCCTCTTCGACTTCAGCAATATTTCAAACCTAACTCTCACAGTCTCCTTCAGAAAACCTTGCCAAGATTGCCAGAAGCTATATTTAAAGACTTTTTTTTTTTTTTTTTTTTTTTAATTCTCCCTTATATCTTTTTAGCTATCCTTTATCCCAAATGGTAAGCTTGGACTTGTTTCATTATTCTTTTCTGTGCAGTGCCTGTTAATTTTAAGTAGGATCTGTTGTTAGGATTTGAAAAGCTTTTGAAGCCCAGGTAATTATTAGCCTCAGACTTCTGTAGTTTAGGACTTGCACACACTCTGCTGCTTTCCTTACCCTTTTCAACTCATTACAAATGTTTCCTAATTATTAAGCATATGTGACTTGTGAGCGGCGCCATATATTATTAATGGGCCAGTCTCTTAGAACTCAGTAGAAAAAAATCAAAACTCCTTATGAAAAGTTGCTACTGTGAAAGTAGTAACTTTTCATATTTAATATCAATGAGGCTTTACTTTGTCAAAGGACCAAAGTAATGTGATTGTATTAGAGGCTAATAGCATGACATTTTTCTTCTGTTAAGAGGCTTGCATTTTCAGTACCATCTAAAGGGAGACAATTTTTCTTCTCTATTTTGAGGCTTGTCTTGGTTAAAAAATAGCTAAACTCACTTTCTGCCTAGCAGCAAGTTTTAAGAGCAAAAACCCAAATCCTGAAATGCAATCTCATAATTTAAACAATGACACTTAACAATGCAATTGCAATGCCTGGAATTAAGAAACTTCTAGATTTGAGTAATCACCCTCTTTCCAAATTAGCTGGGCAGCTCTCAGCTCCATGAGCTTTGCTATTCTTTGAGGTGGGTGATTTAACAAAACTGTTGTCACAATTAGAGAGGCTCTTGGGTGAAAAACCTGGGCTGTTTGGTCAGTGGAGTACAAGGTGATTTGCAGCTCATGGCTACTTGAAGACAGAGGGTGCACACACTCTTCCTGGATTGATTTTTACCTTGTTAGTCTGTTAGGCTCGACACAAGTGGGAATACACCAATTTCAACACATCCATCCATATTACCCCTCCAGGTCAAAACAAAAGGAGATTGAGTTCACTTTTGTAGCAGGAAACAAGTTGCTGTGGCCAGGGCATGGGGAAGAGGAATGGCTGCAATGCTGCCAATCCAATCAGGGCCCTTTGGAGCTTCACAGAGCTCCCCACCAAACCTCTGCGGCGCTTGAGAGGAGGGACAATAATTTCATTCGCCATGATCAGGCAAAATAAAGGCATGGTCCAACAGCAGACAAAATGGGAGCCTAAATTAAATCCCAGAAGAAGATTTCACAAAAAACAAACCCCCTAAGGCTAATGAAGTTGAATTAAAAACTGTTAAATCAGCTTATGAACAACTATTATCACAAAGTGCTCATATAACACTTTCACTGGCCAAATATCAGATATATGAAAAGGGGGAATACAGCCAACAGTATGTTCACACATTTAGTAAGGGGAAATTGAATATTCTGCCTAACACCAGAAATTAAAAATCAAGCAGGGAGCCAATTTACTCATAGAGATATTAATAAAGTTCTCAGTGATTTTTATGAAGTACTGAATATCTCTCAATTATTTTCTGGTGTTAAAAAAACACATGTTGTATTATTTAAGAATTCCACGATTTTTTTTTTTTTTTCTAGGCTGTTTCAAATAGATTAAATTAAACAAGTGAAAGCAACAATCCCTCCTGGAGCTGCTTTTAAATGTGAGTTCTGACTTAAAGGAGACTTGGATAGTTTTGATTACTATGATGCATTTACTGCACTATACAGTCTCTGCAATCCTTTGAATAAATCTTTCAGGGGAGGATGTCTAGATAGATTTCTAAATAATAAATGTATCTGACTGAAATATAATATAAAATTTTTAAGATCTGGAAAGTTGTGCTTCCTTGGGTCTTTGTTGTTTTTGAATAGACTAATCACAATATTAATGCAAGACCTTTATCATACCAGAATCCTTATTAACTAAAATGTAAGTTATCACCTCTGCTCTTTGCCTGAAACAAGAAACAATCCACATTAGATGAGACATTTTCTTTTATGGCAGTGGCTAGAACTAATTGAATTCATAGTTTCAAGTGCCAGCAAATTTGCCACAGCACCCAGTAGTTGTGTTACAAAACATTTACTAAATGATACTGAAGGAGGAAAACTCAGATGAAGTCTTTTCAGCTGAAGTCTAAGACATGAAATAATTAAGGGAGGACAGAAATGGGCATCTTTCAGAGTTATTTTAAAGAGCTTATCTTCAAAAAGACTAAATTTCATCCACCATGAGAAAAGAAGAAAAAAGTGACATAGGGGCCTTCCTTTATTGGGCTGCAGTTGCCCAAATTTTCAGTAGCACATAAACTAACAGTCTTATGGGGTCTAAAATAGATTTGACATGGGGTCCAGTGTAAGTATGTCATGTTTGACATGAGGTCCAGCTCCAGTTGCAGGAGCTCCTGGTTCATCCCACTGCAGAAGCAAGTGAGAAGCATCAAATAAAGACACTCATTCTCCTGTCAGAAAATAACTGTACCTGCAACTCTGACCTTCAACACACTCTGACAAAATCTCCCTGCACTAGCTCACAATGGGTTGCTCAAAAGTCATCTCAGAAAACTGTCAGTGAAAACAGAGGGATGCTGAAAAACTAGATTTCAGTAGGAAACTATTCAATTTTTGCTCAATAATCTGTACACAGCTAAAGAAAGTAATAAATAATTCTTCACATGGAGCAGCTGTTTTTCAAGGCATGGGACAGAAAGAACCTAACATTTTCCCAAAACAGTTGCACTGGTGTGATTAGATCAGTGAATTGATGTCATGCTGACTGAGAAATTAGGGAAAGAAAAAGAAAAGGGAAGATTCTGTGTTTCTCCCAGCATCTCCCTAGAAACTCCTCTTCAGACACTTAAGTAAGCTCTCTACAGCAGGAACTGTCCTGCAGTTTCCACACAGTGGAAGGCAGCAAGAGGCAGCTGCCAGCAAGCACTGAAAATTACTCCAGTGAAAAATGAGGAGTAGTCACTGTGACAGTAAAAATTTACCAGCAGCGACAAAGAGGTGTGAAAGTAAGTATTTCACAAATGGAAAGTGAGAGAAAGGATGGCTTACAGACAGCGGGCAAGAATAGACAATATCTGTCATGAAGGGCTCCAGGAAGCTCCTGATTCAAAGACATGTGGAGGTGGGTAGGAAATACAAGACAGCAGGCTGTGGATGTCTTTTGCTGGACTTTAGGATAAAATAGATTTGATTAAGGAAGACAAAAGAAAAATATGAAGGTTTCTGACCTGGTGAGACCTTATCTTGGTCGAACATTGCAAAGAGGTTTTAACCAGGAGAAAGGGGTATGAGGACTAGAAACTCCATGAACAGGTGGAAACAAATAGGCACAAGTGGTGAACCAAACAAAAAAAAAAAAGAAAAACCCTTTCATAATGCCCCCCATGCACAAATTCAGAATGTCAATTTAGCAAAAAGTAGCAAGATGGAATTATTTTCTTAACCTGAGCAATGACCTTTTAATGACCTTTGAAAATGCTTCTGGTTGGAGTTGGGTGCTGGCTGAGACTTGAATCACAATATGAGCTCTATGTGTGACACCCATAGCTGACAATTACAGGAGCAGACTCCAGGGGATGTAAATGGGGAGGAAATTAATGACTATTAATGGTACAAAAGCATAAAGGCTATTGTTGGTGCTTTCAGCTTAGAGCAATTTCTAGCCATACCATGACCTCCAAGCACATTCTATAAGGAGAAATTAGACACAATTCCCCACTGTGGTCTAATGAACCAATACAAAAAGCATGAGCAAATCTCATTTTTAAAGGGCATGTGCAGACTACAGGTTTAACTAAGAATCTTTGGAGGAAAGCTTCATAGAAAGTTCAAAAATTTCTGAAGTAGAAAAAGTGAAAAATTATCAAACACTGAAAGTGAGTCAACATCTAGTAGGAAATCCCAGATGCAAAATTGCATTAGTTCCAGCACATTTGTGCACAGAGGTAAGCGAGCTCTTAGTGGAAATGGCAGAAGATTTACTAGAGGGTTTTTTTTCATTAAAAATAAACTCTTCCCTCCCTAATATAGTGGGGTTCTGTGAGGTGGCTACAGAAACACACAGATGAATGGATAAGAATAGGAGGAGAAATAACACTTCTTTTTGTGACATTAAGAAAGCAGGCAAGAAGGTTTGCTTTCCATTTTCTTAGAGGTACTGGCACTCACCAGTACTAGTGTTGCATTTCTGTAAATTCATTCAATGAGAAGGAAGCTTGCTGCTTTGTCTTATTGGGAAAAAAACAAGACACAGCAAACTGCTTTCAAAACTACCTGCCTGGAAGTGGAGACCTGAGGCACAGAGAGCAGGCAGCTAACAACTCACGGCCTTTGAAGTGCCAGGGAAAATCACAGCAACCATCCACACTCCGAGGAGAGCCCCAGGATCCCTTCCTTGCTAGTTAACAGGATGCAAGAGTGGCCCCAGGCTATGCTCACCTTTCCATCAGGCTAAGCCAGTTGGTTCTTTTCATGTGTTGGAGCAGTTGTGTTTTACACCATCTGATGAGAAAGGCAAGACAGGAAAGCAAATGTGGAAGGAACAGAGCCACCTCCCTCTTATTCCTGAGGCTGGGAGTGGGACAGGACCATGGCACAGCACACCAAGGGATGTCCCTGGTGATCCAGGAGAAGAAGTGCATGGGAGTGCACTCAGGGAATGAATGCAGCACATTTCTTCCACACTCACCCCAATTATCCCATAGGTGGTGCTGAGTTCACACACAGCACCTTTAGAATCGCCTTAAAATCCAACCAGGGCAAGGATGACAAAACAAAGGGAAGACCTTCAGGAAGGAAAGAACAAGAAGGATATTTATCATGAGAAAAGAGGTGAGATTGCTTGAAGATACAGCTTAATTGAAAGGAAGGATTTGAAGGAAGAGAGAGAAAATGCTTGACAGAACAAGGAGACAATCATGGGAGCCACATAAAAGAAGCCAAAGAAATAAGAATGGCAATAGATGATGTGAGTGCACATTAACCTCTCTCGTTTTTTCTCCCAGAGACTCACTCCAAAGTTAAAAAATGCTCTTGGATATTTGCCATGCAGTTGGTGAATCCGAGAACACACCCCTGCAGGCCCATCATGGGTCTAGATTGGCCTAATAAATCACTTGTCCCAAGACAATGCAATTAAGCCTAATTAGCCGATTGCTTTATTCCTAAACAGTCTCTTCCCAAGGGAGGTTTTAACTTTTGGTTTCTAAATTAGCTCAAGGAGCTAAATTGCTCTCATCTCCTTGGCAAAGCAACAGTTCATTTCCACCTTAGCACAGGATACTCCATGCACTCAGGGGACACTGCTCACTGCAGAGTAGTTTATTTACATTAGCCCACAGTCTCAGTCCAGTAGGACCAGTGAGAGCCCTTCTGGAAGCAGCAGCATGTCCACTGCCATCTGTCACCAATGACTTTCCCACCTGGCTGCACTCAGCACAGCTTCCCTAAGAGTCTCCTGCTTCTCCAAATCCTCTCCTTGACCGGGACAAGGAGCTCTGTTCTGATAAAGCTTCCACTAGTGCTGAGACACTCAGAGGGGACAAATTCAAGAGGTCTGTGAGAAATGGACCATCTTAGGCTATTATATGAGTAAAGTCTGAGTAGAAGACTCAGTCTGAGTAAAGAAATTCTTCCCTGTGAGTATGGGGAGGCCCTGGCACAGGGTGCCCAGAGAAGCTGTGGCTGATCCATGCCTGGCAGTGTCCCAGACCACTTGGGCAGAGTTTGGAGCAACCTGGGATAGTGGAAGGAGTCCCTACCCATGGCAGGGGGTGGAATGAGATGGGTTTTAATGTCCCTCCCATCCAAAATAATTCTATAATCCTATGATTCCTAGAAGCATTCTAAACAAGATCAGCGTTAGTTCTTTCTAGTACAGTAGATATAAAACAACCTTCCAAATCCTTTTATGACTGTCCTTTGCTTCCAACCCACGTTCCTCCAAAGTTACATTATTTTCAGCAGTTTTGCAGAAGATTCAGCTCTTTATTTTGGAGATTATGTGACTCTAATTAAAAAAAAGACTAATGTGATATCTCCCAAAAAATCAAGAAAATGAGCAAACAAAAACTCAGTGGGAGCTACCAGTCCTCGAAGATGTAGAGTAACCTCTTGCAAAACAGTTACTGGAGAGAGAAGGTTTGTACTGGAGCAGGATGGGGATGCAGAGCAACGGGGAAAAATGGGAAGTGGAAAGTATAAGGAGCTGGAGTAGCATATTTCTGTTTATCTGACACCAGGGTTAGAGCTCACATACCAAAAAAGCTGGGCAGGTCCCTATAAAGAAGTAGCAGGAAGCTATTTGTGCTCTGGCATTTTCATTGGCATCAAAAAACCAAAAGGGGAAGTGGTGTAAGAAAAAGAGCTGATATCTCACCTCTGTCTATGAAGAAATTGGCTGAAGATGCCTTTTGTTCCTCAAAGCTAATATGAAATCATTATCTTTTTGCTTCTTGCTCTGTTAAACTTTTTTTTTTTTATCCTATGGTAAAAGCCAACACATTATTTGGGCATCAGCTGCTTCCTGCACATGCAGCACTTCTTTGCATCACAGAAACTTTTCCTTTTAAACACTACCTGCTGCTATTGTGGACTAAAGTCTTGATAAATCCCTTCATTATAAACACTGCACAGTTTTCATTTAATCTTCTGCCAGGGTTTATCTATTATTTTCCTGGCTGCTTTACATACATTTATTTCCCTTTCATCTGTTTAAATTGTGCCTTACTTTTACATAGTTTACTGTCTCAGGGCTCTGCAAATTTGTCTGTCCCTTTCACCACCTGGCAGCAGAGCTGAGCCTGCTGTCCATCTACACCTGCAAACACCTGCTGGGAACACCTGACTCAAGCATCTTCTCCCCCAGGTGCTCACAAACATTCACATTTCGTTACAGCTAAACTGCTTGGTAATTCAAGTTATAATTTTTCTATAAATGGAGAATTATGGAGGGAGAAAAAAAAAATCAAAAATCAAAATGGGGATTTTTCTGGAGCCCAAACAGCTAGACAAGCAAAATTTCAGTATTAGTAGGTCACTTCAGTGCTCTCTGTGTGTTGGAAACCTCCCTTCTGCAACACTTACATGGGAACCTGGTAGCACTGGCTCAGCCTGCATTGACCCAATGGTTTCAGTAGTATTTCATAGCTCTCCTCTCTCCAGATCCTTTTCTTTCGTTTTTTTTTTTTTTTTTTTTTTTTTTTTTTGAAACCTTCACATAAAGAACTCACTCTCGCACAATTAGCCAGGAATATATTGCATTGTGATATATAGAGCAGGTATTAAAAAAGCTATTTGAGTATTAAGAGAGACTTCAAAGGAGGTGAGATCATGGGAGAATGGGGATAGATCAGACCCATATGTGTCAGATTGATTCAGTTTTACTGCTCTAAGGAGAAAGATGGGGACTAGCAAAGGACTACCCACATGCTTGGGTAGAGATGTTAATTGGGCTGGTTAAAACATGTCACTTTTAGACCCATGGCCCCTGCAGTGAATCAGAGAACCATTCCAACCTAAGCCAAGGTGTTTGCAGGACTGCAGGATGGTGTTTGCAATGACACAAAACAACAGCAGCACATAGGAGATTGTATCACCCTCAGCTTCCATCTCAGCTAAAGATCAAGCCCTGTCCTCAGGCATAAATCCTTTCAAAACACTGAATTACCAATTTTATAACTCTTGTGGAAAACTTGCACTTCCATGAAGAAGAGTGGGACTGGTTTGCCTTTTGTCTACTGGGACATGCCCAGGTATTACTGATTTACATCAGGTTTGGATTGTGGAGGTTTACAATAAGGCAGTCCCAAAGCAGAAAACAGCTCTGGCATGGCCCCATGTAGTGATGGTAAGGCTATTAAATACTTTAAATATTTTAAACAACTCTTTCTCAAGAAAAGAGTTTCTTTTTTAGAAGAAAGCAGCAAATAAATGTTTTGTTGTTGGAAGGAGCAGCTGGAGAGGAACCCAGTTTCTTAAACTGAGCACAAAATGAAGCATACTCACAAAATTAAGAGAAGTTAAATCAAAATACCAAAATTTCTTTGGTGATGTGCAATAGCTGGGTTTGGGGGATTTAAAAAGGAAATTTTGGACCGAGCTGTTTTATTTTCAGTAAGTCATTTTTGCCCCAGCCTCAGACAGTAAAAGATAAATGTTCTGCCTCTCTGAATTACAGTCAGAACATACATCTTCCCATTAAGACACAATAGATTATTTCCATATAAAAATAACTACCTAGTCGATAGCTTGCAGGAAATATGAAGGATGAGACAAATCAGAAAAATTTATAAAGCTGGGTAAAAAGTGAATCACCTAAAACCGGCTGTGAGTTAGAACAGTGTTTCAGACAGCTCAAACGACAAAAAGCTGTCAGCTGGATTGGAATTTAATTCCCTGCTTATGTGTGGGCTGAGGTGCAAAGAAACAAGTGGTTGGTGCCTCTGCTCTTGACTGAAGTCGTGTGGCCACTGGGTGTCATCCTTGATTCAGATGACAGCCAGAGCCTCTGCAGCTCCAGTGCAAAGCTGCAACTTCCCGAGCAGTTAAATTCCACTCTATTTGATTGTACAACACACAGCAAATTGCTCTGCATTTAAATCAGCTATACAATTGAATACTTTGACATAGACAAATTCTCCTTTGTCTCAGTGCCTTATTTGGAGACCTGAAATGGCTGGTTGATGCAGGAAAGAAAGAAAAGTAGTTCAACCTGGGCATAGGGACTATAAGCAATTTTATGAGTGATTATCAAATCTCGGGAAATATTAAATAACAATGATTAAATAATGCAGAGAGTCGGTGCAGGAAGTTTGGAATCACATCCTTAAATTGTCCCCAGCCTGGAAAAGCCTATTCCATATAGGTAACTTCGTTTAGTATCATTTAGTATATTCAGTATCCAGTTTCAGTACACAAATTAATGGCTATGTATGAAGGAGCTGGTTCAGGAAAAACTAATCTTATCTCTTACCTACTATACCAAGCTAGTACCCTCAGAAAAGTTCCAAAATGTTATTAAGGGGGAAAAAAGCCCGAAAGTCCTTGGTATTTTATTAATTCCACCTACAGCTCTCCTGTAATTCTTCACATTTTTTTCACTGTTCAGCATCTTCCCAGTTCCCCAGAACCAGGATCCAGGGGAGCCACACAACCAGGTGTGGCTATGGGAGCAGTGCCTGCACCTGGCAGCAGGGGAGCAGGAATAAACCTTTCCAGAAGAAACATCCAGATATCCAGTATGTTTTGCCTCTGTTCACATATAAGGTTGGAATCAGCTCACAACAGGTCATATGTCATCCTAATGAGTTTCCTGTTATGGGTGACTGAGAAGAACTTATCAGTGTTATTTTGTTATCTCCTGGGAGTCTAGACAGTCTGAAACCAGCACATAGTGCAGCAAAGCTGCTTATTACAAAATTATTTGTCTCCAAAACCTAATTTGGTTTGCATTCTTCAAGCTAAAATAAAAGGAAGCGCCAGCAATTTCTCCAAGCATTACAGCCAGAAATGTTTACATTTGTCAGTACATTAAAAGTGTTTATCACACTGTTTTTAATAGACATAGATATAGCCATAAAATGGCTTAAATAACAGGTATTTTTGTTATTGCAGCTAACCTCAGCTGATAGCTCAGCTTTCCATGGATTATACAGTCTTTCAGAACAGATCTCCATGTAATACTTCCTAGCTTTACCAGTGGATACAATTTTAATGAAAACATGCCACTACTAAAGAGCTATTAGGCACAGAGTAGAAACGTCTTGGATTTTGCTCACCAACCAAAGACTTCAATGATTATTTAAAATCCATTTTTAAAGGAAGATGTTAAATATTCTCTTTATATTAAGCAGCCTCATAGACATGATTTATGATGCTTGTTTTTAATATTATCAACACTCTCTTTTATGGTTCTATTTAGTTAAGAACTGATCGATTTAAAGGAGGAAAGGCATTTTAGATGTGACCATGTGGATTAACAATTTCAAAATTTACTAAAGTTAGTGTAAAACAGCCCATCTGAAGTAACAAAGTCAGATAATCAAATTATCTAAATGTTTACTACCCTTTCCATTGAAGCAATAAGCCAATAACAAATATCAGCCCAATGGGTTTTTCTTGGAACAGGAATTTTCTTCTGCTTCTATATGCATAGATGCACATGCCCATATTCTATGGCTAGGAATCAACAGATTTTCACTTTCAGATCTCAATTCAAAGGCAAGGTTCTTTCCCATTTAAACTTCACAGCACCTTTTACTTGGGAATTTATTATTAGAAAAATACTCACGCTGGTTTAATACTCTTAGAATGCTTTTCATGAATGTAGGCACCAGCAAGGCCGCCTGCTCCAGAATTTAAATACTGCAAAGAATAAATCAACATGTACATTTGTGTTCTTTATCTGTAAAGCCTCACTTCCCTCACCCTGACCTATAAAACAAACCAATTTTAACATTTCTTAGTGGTTTCTAGATGGAGATCTTAGCATTTGTCACAAATTGCTGACGGAGGTAAAAGCAGATATATTTTTTCAGATTAGATTTAAAAGCATTTCTCTTGGCTTACATATGGTACTTGAAGTCTAACAGGCCAGAAAATTGAAGTACCTCTGAAACAGTTCAATATACATTTGCCATATATGTTATATATAGCAAAGTCATCAAACAATTCATCTGACTATGTCTGTCGAGTCTTAATCTCACTAGGAGTCAAAGGAACTAAAGATACAGTGTTCTGTGATGTGAAATTATTAAAGTTTAGACAAGAATATTCTCTTATGTAGGGACCACTTCATAAAATATTATAGCTGTGAGAGCTCCTTGGTGTGGGAAGTAAGAGAAGAGGCCCTGATCCCATGTCCACAGGGCAGATGTTTAACTACCACCAGTATCCATCTCACATCCACAAGACCTTGTAGGTCACTGCCACTATTACTTTTTGGAACCACTCCTAACAAAGGCACCATTAAAGTCCGTGTCCATCTCTCTGTTGTGAATTTAGATTCAGCCAAATCTTGCTCAGCAGCTCAGGTGCAGCTCTTATTGACCTGACGTGTTTGCTGACCCATGACATAAGTGACATTATGGAAAATGGTCTCCAACAATGAATCTGTTTTACCTTGTAGGAGCACCAGCAGGCAAAATCCACTCCCCAGTCATGCAAATGAAGTTCTACATTCCCAACAGCGTGAGCCAGGTCGAATCCGACAAGGCATCCCTGCAGGAAAGAGATGATTATTAGGTTACTTATTAAGATAATAATCACTCTGAAATTATCTTGAAAAGAACTCCTTCAGAGCTTAACTTGCTCTCAGTATGTGCAGGCCTCCTAGAGACTTTTTACAGAAGCAGAGAGTGATAGGATAAGTGGGAATGAATTTAAACTCAAAGAGGAGAGATTTAGGTTAGATGTTAGGAAGAAATATTTTTCTGTAAGGGTGGTGAGACACTGAAACAACTCACTCAGAGAAAGTGTGGCTGCTCCATTTCTGGAAGTATCCAGGATCAGGTTGGGTGGAGCTTGGTGCAACCTGGGATAGTGGAAGGTGTCCCTGCCCATAGCAGGGGGGTAGAACAAGACAATCCTTAAGGTCCCTTTCAACCCAAACTCTTCTATGATTAATCTGTCAAGTCCCATCTGTTCTGAGTCACTACTAGAAACAACACCACAGATACACGTAGAAATCACCAGTTGTTCTGTGATTTGTCTTCAAGGATGCTTGCATAGGATTTAGATTGCTGAGGTTTTGATTGTGCAGTGAAGTGGAATCACTTGAAACAAGTATTGAGAACAAATGTATAAATAAAAACACTTGTATGACACAACAAACCCCAGACAGGGACAGTAACATTCATCATAATGATGCCAGTTACCCATGAACAATTACATTCTGATATAAATTCATGCTCAAGGTGTCCCTGGTATTTAAACGAGGAGGACCTTGCTCTTTGGGAATCAAATGGATGACACAGCAGCTTATGCAATGCCTTGATCTTCAAGAACTTTTATACTTGCCCTTAAAAAGAAAGATTCTGTAATTTCTCAGTGAAAGGTCCTGTATTTGCCATAACCACAATTTGCACAGGACAGTGAGAAAAAGGCAGGGGGGAGCCCAACATCTGAGGACAAGAGGCTTCTAAATCTAAAAGTAAGTTTTACTCATGAAATAACCACTGGATGGCAGCATTTTTAAACTAAAAAGTTATTCTAAGCTTTGCTATTTATTTAAGAGCATAGAAATAAAACTGCTTTTTGTGCTTGGACTACAAATTGAATGCTATTTTACATTTTGCTTTTAAAACACAAACAGCTTGCTTGCAAGCAGCAGGGTAGGAATAAGAGTGAGAGCACAGGCTTCAGAAAAATCAACGTCCAATAATAAAACAAAGGGGTTTTTTTTAAGAATCTCCTGCTGTTTCTTGCATGGAGGGAGTCTTAGCTAAATTATTTAAGCGGTACTTTGGTATATTTAATCTTCTGTATAAACTAGATAACAATTTATACGGAGCAGCATTTTAAGAAGATGTGACACGTTAATTCTAACGGAGACGTTTGTGAAGTTATCAGCTGGAAAAGTTGGTCCAAAACGATGGGAAGAAAACTCACAGCCATAGCATTTGCATAGTCTAAATGTTGGAACTAGAGTCCCAATAAATAGCCATGGTGGCTTGATTTCACAGGGACACACAGAACTGAGTTAAGACAAATCAACTGAAATGGTGAAGCTAATGCAGAGAGGCTGGGGCACACTGAATTCCCATGGGAATGCTCTCATTCAGGGATAAAGCAGCTTTGGATCACAGAAATAAGCTACAGCACACTAAAGGAAATTGCTAGTGAATGAGTAGGTTCTTGTAGGGTTTTAAGGCATTAACTTCAAAACCTCAGTTGACTGGATCTAAACCTTAACAGGTACATACATCCCACACAAACTTTTGGAAGTAATTCTATGACAGATTCACTGGAAAGCAGGAATAACACTAAGAGAGTCTTGCAGAATGTGTGTGTCTGGCTGTACATTTACAAAACTGAAACAAATTTTAAAAAAGAAGCTGGTCAGAAAGAAATGTAAGAAATTTAATTCTATAAATCATATGCCAAAACCAGTTGTCCTTTCCCCGTCAGTACATCGCATACTGCATAAAAAAGTATGTTCAACCACACAATATCAAATTATGAAAATACAATAGATGGGAGGTAGGAGGAGACCCCTTGGGACAGTAGCAGGTTGGACGCCCTCACAGTAATCAAGCTCCATAACCACATCCACACAATGTTTGACAAGGACAAACTTTTTGGGCACTGACAGTGGCTGCAATAGATCAGCTTGAATCCACAGTAGACTCAGAGCCCACAGAAAGGAAGGTCATTGACACAACACCCACAGATCATCCTCCTGCACTCCTATAGCTGCTGCCCAGCACTTTGACATTGGTTGGCAGACCCTGCTGGGCACTGTTTGGCAGTGTTGAGGCACAGCCTGGAAATTTGGGTTCGGTGCTGGCAGGGCTCCTGCATCGTCTCAGAAACGCCCACCCGCACCGGTTTGTTGGAGTCGTCATCTGCAAGATGGGTTGTGCTGGTTCGCTTTCCCAGGGAGGTGTCTGGCACTTGAGTCACACAAACAGCAAATGTTTAGCCACACAGATTGCATGGAAAAAGTAAAACAAACTGAAGCAGCTCTCCCTGCACAAGCCACGAGGAACCAGGACTGCGTGGGAACGGCGCTTCCCCAGACTGGGGGGAAGCAGAGCTCTCCATCTGCTCCGGGCAAAGGACAGGACATGTGCTCTCCCCTGCCTCCACCGTTTTATTCTGACATCTAAAAGTCATTTCTGCAAAGTGTCTGGGTAGCTGCTGATAACCAGCAGGTAACAACTCAGCATGGACAATGACATTTGGAGAGAGGGAGAGAAATGACAGCTTCACGCCAGCAAAGCTGGGACATTTAGAAAGAGAGACAGGAAAAGAAATGAAGATGAAGGATCTTAAAGCTCTTCCTACTGGGACTCAAGAGATTAAAATATTTTACATAACGGTACGGAGTCAGTGGAAAGTACAATGTAACTTATGAAATGAAAATTGTGTTTGAAAGGTAGAGTCTCCTAAAAGTCAGCCATTTCTTCACTTGTAGAAGAATAAAACAACTCAGCCTCCTCCATCCTCTAGAGCAAGCTTGAAAGTATGATACAAGGAAAACTGTTACATCCTCCTCAGCCTGCTGATGAGCCTCTTGCACAATACGTAGTAATTTCGATTTATCTGAGAGACCTTAGATGGAAAAATAGCCTGAGGTAATTTTTCAAGCTTAATTTAGTTCATTTAATATTTAATGACTTAATGAAGCTGTCTATGTGCAGAGCTTTCACTCTGGGAGGAATCTTAATGTACGCAGAGAACTTAGGAAATTGGCTTAAAAAATGTAAAAGGAAATCAGTAACTTAATTCATAAATGATTGACCTCAAGAATCCTAGGACATTTTCCAGGCCTCCAGAGCTCACAGCTCAAATCTCCAGTCAAGCCCTGATAGGGCACAACACTGTGGGACTTTATTTCAATTGTACATTAAAAGAATTATTAAGACCGTCTGTGTACGACTTTTCTCTCTGACATACTGGCTGACAAGTGATTTTTTTTTTTCCCTCTCTTCTTCTCAAATGACATTTTCACCTTGTATTTTCCCCTTCTGACTCGTTTGCTTGTCAGCTCTCCCCAACCTATTTTCTGTTCAGGAGTGCAGGGTCAATCACCACCCTTCATCCCTGGGAAGGACAATGTTGCATTTTTGCTACAAACATGACTTTTCAGCCTTATCTGATTTTAAAAGGACTTTCAGCCTATCTGTGACAATATGTTGACTAGAAGACAATGCTGGATTCATCAGGTACAGAAGCTCTTGAAGGAGATGTGGGCTGTAAATCCAATTAACTCATAGAAACATTTTGTTTTCCTCTAATCCAACAGAGCTCCTAACCCAGGCTCTTGCCTGGGAAAAGAGGAGAGGAATCAATTCGTTTGAAAACCCCACACTTGAGGCATTTTGATAACCAGAAGCCCTGAGTCCAAGATAAGCAGCAGGGAGCAGAAATGCTTCTTACCAACAGAAACTCTTCATGAATCAATGATTTTGTGGCTGTTCAAGTAAATATTTGTCATACGCAGATGTTGAAGTGCGGTGTAACAGTTTGTTGCATGGAGGGGTTGTATAAACATATAAACATCACTTAACCCTGGGGCAGAATCTGTAAGGACATTGAGCTGAGTGTATCTGACAGGAGGGAAATAAAAACACGACTGGCTCATGCTTTTCAAGCCTTAAGGGTACTCAAACAGTTCTTCAGGTTGAATTAATTTTGCTTTTTCAGTATCCTAATGACATTTTAGTCCATGAATCTACCTGGATTTCAATCCTGCACACTCAAAGCACAAAGATACTAGAAATTCAATTTGGTGTTTTTTTTTTTTTTTGTTTTGTTTTTGTTTTTGTTTTCTCTCTTGAAAAACCTGTGGAAGAAGAGCTTCATGTCTACATTATGTCATTTCTAACAGGCATTCAGATGGAAGCAGGCCTTTGACATCTATCTGCTCCTGCTGGAATGCTGAATTGCTGTCACAAATTGCTCTCCTCTTCAGGAACCTGATACAGTCTCTGGGTAAAGTGTGTGGTGTTTTTTACGTGCATCCCTGTGGAAGCCCTTACCCCTGAGTTAATAATATTATTATTTGCACTGCCTTGCAGAAATTTCAGTCTTTCTCCACCAAGTCCTGATTATCTCCTCAGATTTTATAAACATCAAATCCATTCCCACTCCATGTAATAAGCTGTGAGTGACTATTCTCTCCCAGAACACCACTTTGGGGCAGTTGAGAGCTGACAATGAAACTGCATCTCTTCCACATATCCAAGTCTGCAGCCCACAGCACACAGTCCTCTTTGGAGAGGTGGAAAGTGATAGATTTTTCCTGGGTTGTTCATCTTTATGGAAAGGAAGAAAGGTTTCTCTCTCTCTTTCTCAGACACCTTTCAGACACATCACAGAGCAGCTTTCTGGGAAGCAGCACTGAAGACATGTAGGTGTTGGCAGCTGAAGGAAAGCTTTGCTGCCACCAGGAGAGAGTAGAGCAGTGGGTGGCATCATCCTGCTAATGACCTGTCTTCCCTTTCTAACATTCCAGCACTGTGGAGTTGTGATTTTTTGTGGTCAGCAAAGTGCTGGCAGACCCTCCAGGAAACCAAAAGCAGTGTTGCTTTTGGAGCTCCTACACAAACCCACTTCCCCTGCAGCTGACTCCCCACATTCCTTTTCACTCTGCTTTTCTACATCCGTGTCAGAAGTTGGTTTTGTTTTGCACTGTTTTTAACACTGGGTTTTAACACCAGGTGCTGCTCTGTGAGAACATTCCCTTTTTATATCCCAGGGGCCCTGCACCAGCTCTCACACTTGCTCTGCTCTCCCAGGGGGGACTTTACCATCACTTGCCGTCAGCATAACTTAAGCCCTGGCGTCCAGAAAAAATTCCACTGCCAAACCTATTGCTACAGAAGATGTAGAGTGTGCTGTGAGGTAGGAAGCTCTCCAGGGAGTTAAACCATTAAATATAAAGAGATAGCTGGTTTGCCAAAAACCCAGTGATACTAAATGAGTTTACCCTTCAGTGGTTTAATCTTGTATGAGATAAGGTGCATCCAGTAAAAGCCTGCCACCCCGGAAAGTCTGGTGACCTCCTGTTGATAAGACAACTTAATTAAAAACTATTTTCTCCTGGATTCCTAAGGCAGTTCAGATGGTTAAAGAGTCATGTCCACAGAACATACTGCCTGCAAGCTCTGAAGGGCTGAGTCATCACTAAGGCACACTCATCTTGTGACGTTGATGTGCTCCACATTGTGTCTGTCTCTGAAAAACTCATCAGTGGAGTCGGAGCAGTGCTGGCTCCGTGGAGAGCTCACCTCCCTGCTCAAGGGGGGCAAAATCTGCCATAGCACAGCTACAGGGAAGGAGGAAAATCATGGAAGCCTGTCGAAAAAGCTCAGAAATCTTGCACAAACTAACTTTCAAAGACAGATTAGAGCTGTGACTGCCTCCTCCTCCTCCTTCACTGAGGCTCTTGGTATTCTACCCTTCAAGAAAAGCCATGTCAAAGTTGATAGTCATGAATTACTTTTTCCAAATAGTTTAACATTCATCTGCTTGAAAGATTGCTCCCACAGGGCTATTTCTTCATGCAGCACACAGTCCCCAAAGGCTCTGGGCACAGAGTGCTTTTACATTTTACCAGAGACCTACAAATTTCCGTGTTTTGTTCCACAGAAAAAAAAAAAAAAAAAAAAACAAAACAACAAAAAACAGAACAACTGACATTAAAATGTTTCACAGAGGAAGCTGATCTAAAATTGGTATGAAAAGGACACATCTGGAGCAGTCCTACCTTTTTTTGGCCAGCCTTTGTTATTCTAGGGATGTCAAACAACTGTCCTGTGTAGTACTGCACCCCACTGAACAGAATGACAGCAATGGAGTCCCCTTCCTTCTCAATTACAGCCAGGATATCTTCAGTCCTCAGAGTCTCCTCCCCCTAAAACAAAGTTAAAGAACACATTTTACATCAACTCTGGCAGTAATGACATCACCATTCCTTATTTCACAATCTATATTTTACCATGATCCAGGCTGCTTGCATAAGGAGATCAAAAGCAAACCCTTATCTTGGAAATGATATACAAAGGTAGTGCTATGAGCAGGTAACCTCAAAAAAATAATCATTAGCAAATGAATCTTGGAGATGCCAGTTATAAAAAGTCTATTCACTCCATACTCTAACATGCTTCATAGTTTTTAATATTTCTGACAGTTTTAACTTACAAAATTCAAAAATTCAAAAATTCCTGGTACAGACAGAATATCTAATGATTTTTAAGTGACATCTGAAATTTTTGACACCCACAAGGTTTGAAAGTTGTCTATCAGTTTCACTCTGTACTTTTCTGATAAACTTGGTATCCCACAGGAAGCTATTATAAACCTGCCATATTCATATTTCAAAAACAATGTCTCACATCATCAAAAGTACAAAAATCCCCAAACCTGTGGTCATTAAATATAGAAGAATTTCAGCCACAAGGAAAGAAAAAAATCAACCTCATTTTTGATTCTTTACAGGAAAATTACTGCCCCATCCTCCTCCTGTCTTCCTAGCAAGGGATCTTGTAAAACATACCACCACCTAGGGATCAATTAGGCAGTGAAAACCTAGAATTAAATTAGACTTGTTACTGAAAAAAGCTTGGGCAAGATGGTTGAATTGCAAGGGACTGTTATTATCTCAACAATCTCTGCAAATCTATCAAGCGTTCAGGAGTGGGCTCTTTACTCACAAGATGACTCAGATTTCAGAAGCAAAAGGTCACCCTCGGTTTATAGTTAGGTGACAAAGTTCTTAATGCTGCAGAAGTGAAGCGAGGCAGCCTTTCAAATTAATCTGAATTGCATATTACCCAGAGCAGACCTTTCCCTCAGCCCGTGCTGATGCAGACACAGTGGTGCTTGTGTTATGGCAATCTCTTACCTCAGGACATTCAAAGGACACTGGGCATTCTCAATGAGTTACTATATTTTGCAGATGACTCAGGATGCTGCTAGTTTTTTTGGAAATGGGAAAAATAGAGAAAATAGATTTTTTTTGTTCTTGTTGTTCTTCCAGGAAAACTAGCTATTGAATCAACAATTATAAAATGGGGTTTAAAGTCAAAAATATATGCTGAAACATGTCTGTTTATGATTGACAAATTTTATCTATATTATAATAAACACAGATTATAAATTTTACAGTAGAATAGTTGAGAATGTATGCCTGCAGCAAACAGAAGTGACAGATTCCTCACCAACCTGCCGTGGCTGCAGCAGGAGCATGCTTTTCTCCACATCCAGCCCATGCAGTCGGAGCTGGGACTCCATAGCATACTGGAAGAGAATTCCATGCAGACAACATTAACACAAATGCATGATAAACAATGACAAGGGAAAAAAGGACAAACACATCAGAACTTGAGAAAGGTGTTCAGATGCCTTGCCTTTCACTATAAGTAATGCTTAAAAGCATAATCCAACTCCGCTGAGAAATTCACAGATTTCCTTTGGACTGAAAAAGATCTGAATTTAATTCTTGGGAGAGACTGCAAGGACAAAGTCAAAGCCTGCCTCCCACAGGATGAATCCATGGACAGAATGAGGGTGGAGATGGGGCCCTGAGCAGCCTGATCAGTGGGTGACATCCCTGCCCATGGCAGGGGGAGGAACATGACGATCTTGAAGTCCTTTCCAACCTAAACCATCCCATGGTTCTGTGATGTGATGGATGCACTTCACCAGAGGCCAGAAAGCCAAGCCTGTAGGGGTAACAGCCAAGGAGGACTGAGCATCCCTTCTCCAGGAGCCCTGGGTACTCACATGCCCTGCTGCCAATACAGACGAGGTTTGGCCAGCACACACATCCTGCCCTGTGACATTCTCACCTCTTCTATTTGCTGCACAGCAGGAGGGAAATAAGAGCTTTAAACTCTCAAGCTCTTTAAAAAATCCTATCTGCTGATTTTATTGATAAATAGTGGTCCTGGAGATCAAATAACAATCATCAAATAACAGTATAAAAGAGTTTAAAATTTCACGACAGGAACTGAGGTGACAGCAGTTGCAGAGATTATGACTGAAGTGCCATAGAAATTTAAGAGGATGGAGTATAAATGTACAAGTGCACGTGGAACAAATGTGGGATTAATCTGAACATTACTTAGAATAAAAGCAATTTGAGGTGTACAGATCTGTGCCAGCATCTTCATTACAAATAAACCTGTTAGTAGCTTGAGTCACTTTTATTGCACCTTAGAGATCAAATTTGTTATCAATTTCCAGGAGTTTACGGTGCTGGTGATAAAGTAGTGGTGGCCCACAAACCCAAAGATTAATTTGCTCAAAGCTCTGATGCACGGGCTATTGTCTCTTATTTTCTAGCAGACAAATTATGTTTGAACTAGTAATCTAAAGGGCTAAGAACAAACATTGCCATCCCTGTCTGGGGATATATAAGTGTTAATGTTGTGAGTTTGTATTGATTTGGTTTCATAAAGTAAAACAGCAACCAGAATTAATAAAACATTTACAACTTTAGTTGATTTAGGCCAGTAGTTTGCTCAATGTCTTTAAAATGACTAATAAATCAATGCACCCATTCAATCTTTTCCTCATGCAACACTTCTTACTTGAACAAAAGGAATAAAGCTATGATCTGTAAAATATGCTAAGCTCAAAAAAATCTGACATATTCTTTTATTGTAATGTTACTTGGACAAGATGAGCTAATAAATATTCAAATCATACTACTGATAGTCTTAGGAAAAATATTATTAATAATACAAATATGGTGAAATATTAATTTCTTACATGGTCAGATGGAAAGGCTCTTGCTTCTAGAAGAATTTTATGGCGTCTTGAAGTAGGCTTAAAGAAAGATAGCTGTTAAGGAAGAAAAAGAAAGAAATATTGAAATTCATCTAAGCAGAGATGAAAAAGATGCTCCCAGCATATAACTTAATAAAGACTGCTCTATTTTAATGCAGACTACAGAGAATCCCCAGAAATTACAAATATTTCTTTGTCCATATAAAATTTATCAAAGTAGGAAAGTGTTATAATACTGTATTTCACATATCCGTAACAAAGGCCACCAAAACCCAGCTGTGAAAACTTGCACTTACAGGAATCAATGCCAAAGCTCTGACTGCAGCCAGGGAAGCTGGGATTTCACCCAGCTCAGTCCAGCAATGAAAAGGAGCTAAAAAGAATTAAGATTTATATTTCTTCCCTAAAACTTTAGTTATGGAATCATCCCTTCTTCCAAAACAAGGCTGACTAAAGACCTGATCTCAGCACCTATAGTTGGGGGTCTTTTCTTCTCAGCTCCTGGCAAGGAGCAGACCCAAGTGATAAACATTGTGAGAACCTCACCAACCAAAGCTTCTCATCTAAGATCACTCAGTTGAACCCAATCTTTGGAAATACTGGAGAGCCAAAGACAGGCTTTATGCAGCCACAGGATACCTGAGCATAAATAAAACAATTTATGGTCGCTGTGGCATGCAAATCAAAACGCTTTAGCACATTTTAGGCACACATGAAATAGCATAATTCTAAGTGTCATCTCTTGTATGCAGCTGCATTTTAAGCTTGACTGATATTGCAGCTTTGTCTTGTTCACAGTCGAGCTCCTGTTTCCCCTTATCTTTGAAATTTGGTGTGGAATTGAAATTTTAGAAGTTACTTGTAAATGTTTCTTAAATAATGCTATTTCCTCTGGCAAATGACATACAACCCATGTGAGAACAGCTCAAACTTCCCCTACAGCGTCCTTGAAAATATTTCTCTGTCCAGCTTTCCTGCTTAGTATTGAGTCAGGCTGGATCTTGCACATTCATTATTCAAGATACAACTCCCAAGGCTTAAAAACTTAATCTGTCACCCAGTGCTGTCTCTGTGAGGTCCTCAGAAAACACTTTGCTTACAAACACACAAAGAAAGGAGAAAAAAACTTGTCAACACAGGATCAAATATACATCATAAAGACATACCATCAGAAGGTGCAAGTTAACAGTCAGCCCATTCATTAAGGCTATTTCTTGTCTTTTGGCCCCTGAAATAATAAAAAGATAAAAAGTTTTAAAAATGGTTGGAGTTTTTCTTTAAAATTTCAGAGACATTTAGAATAGTGGTGAGAAAGCAAAAGCATGAATTCTGTCAATGTCTTTCCAAAGCCTGGAAAGGAAACAAATGTTTGAGTTGTCATCAAGAGTGAAATAAAAAGATTTCTTGTCTGACTCTCTACACTGCACTGGCTGGGAAATATTTATTTTTTTCAGGTCAGACTCAGAAAACAAAACAAAACAAAAAAACCAAAATCTTCCCATTTTCCAGCAAACCACCAGTGGATTTATTATCTTGAATACCTCAGACAAGTGAGGTCGCAAAGACTACATGTAAAGCAAGACTTGAAGACTTATTTTTGTCAGAAGTTCATGTGTCTCCCAAGTGAGAAAACATACTGAGATAATCATCTGTTGTAAATGGTTACTGTAATGTCAAGATAAATCTCATCCCTAATTAAAAAATGAAATAAGCAAAATTGACCTATTGGATATAACAGACCATTATTAATGTAGCAGCTTCACAGGAAGCCATACCCACATTGCTCCAAGGAGGATAATAACAGATGCCTTTGGACTACAGCTAATCACAGGCAGAGCTAATTAGTAACAACTAATTGTTGTAAACAAGTATTTAGTAACAAATTCTCCTGCATTTGTCAAGCCCTGGTGAAAGGTTTTAGGCAGGACAGAGAATTGTGTACTGGCCAGGTTGGCACCAAGATTTGGAGAAAAATTAATTCTCGTTTCCTTCTGGTATGTTTGGTGTCTGTTGTTAAAAAGCAGAAATTCATCCTTGAGACAAATCTATATCTTGAGAGTCTTTTTCAGATGGAAGATGTGCTTGTGAACCTTGTTCTGATCCTCACTCAGCCACAGTTTCACCAAATGTGGAGAGAGGTTGCAGAGAGGGAGGGATGAAGGGAAGTGTAAGAAAGCAGGGAGGGCAACAGACACTTTTGGAATCAATAAAGAGGAAGGAAAATATGGTTTGGGGTTATAAAAGGGTAAGGGGAGCCACAAGAAAAGGAAAGTTGAATCCTGAATTTCTGCCTTGGGGGACACCTGACACACTGTCACTGTATCCTAAACAGTCTAAATTCACAGAGTGTTTCCTCAGTGTAGCAAAAAAGATGTAACCATGGGTTCAACCCAATACAGGAAAATATAGCCAGATAACATGGAAATCTATAATTATAATTAATCCATACATTCCTCCCAAGCAGGCCTTGGCTTCTGACAGCACAGGAAAAGCTGAGCACCATTCTCATTGAGGTGTTCAAGGACATTCCCAGGTGCTGCTGAAATCTCCAGGTTTTAGATAGAAAGATTTGGAAAACATGTCAGTGACTGGGAATGATCAGTCCAGGGGATGAGCCACAACAAAGAGGAGATGTCATGAATAAGCTCCCTCCTCCTTCAGACACCAGGAACATCGTCAAGTTTGTGGAAAGAAATACATGAAGGACTAGTTCTTCATAGAGAAAAACAAGCTTTTTTCTTCATTTAAACTCCTTTCCTTTGCTTTCTTTTCTTCCCTCTGATAGCTTTGGATCTGCAGGCTCCATGCTGCTGGAAGAGATCACCTTGGGATTGTTCTATAGCAGATCCAGGAGACAGCTAGAGAGAGTGATTGCAGCTGGAAACAGTGTTATTTGCAGTCTTAATATTTCTATAGAGCTCTTGAGGCTGAAAAAAGGGACAAGATCAAGAAATCATATTGTTCTTATTTGTCCCTCTGTTCCTTTTGTGAAATCTGTGGCATTCACAGAAAATTCTGCACAAGCAATCCTCTGCCTGCTGTACTGATACTGTATAAAACAAATGGTTAATCTGTAGATCACTTCTAGCTGCATGCTAGCATCCCAAATTAAATATGACACTACATTTGTCATGTAAGTCTTGGTCTTCCGTAAATTATATATTTATTAAAAGCCTTCCATTATTGAATTTCATGCCCACAAAACAAACCCCATCCATGTCATTGGAAAACTGTTATCCTTTATAACCTGCACTGCATTTCAGAAAACAACCTCTCCATGATCCAATTAACCTATTACAATATTCAAAGACCCAGCACACGGGAGACAAAATTATGTTTGCCTTCCTTATTTCCTAACTTTATACCATATCTCCAGGACAGGCTAAAACCTGTATGTTCTGCGTGATAAATCTCCTGCTTAATAAAAGGAAGCAGCGTTTGCAAAGTACAACTTCAGAGACAATTATGATTGTGTAAGGCAGACACTGCCATCCTTCTCCTCTCTGACTGCTGGGGAAGTCTGAGTCTCAGTGGAGTAAGTAAAAAGCATTTGTGAAATGATTGGAAATAAGGCTAAGGGCCCAAATTTTGAAAACATTTTGGTTATTTCAAATAATCCTTATCACTCAAAGTCACTCCAAATCTACTCAGCGTTCAGTCTTCCCTCAACAGAGACCGTCCCGAGCACATCGTACAGCAGCAGCCACACAGTTAATCTTGTTCCATCAGAAGGTGATCCTGCCAAGGTTGTAATGTTTTAATAAAGTCTGGTAGGAGAAGCAGAGATTGCCTTCACTGCGTTCTGCCACTTGGTGTGAGCACAGAAAAAAAGCTTTGGCCTCCACTGACCTTGACTCTCCATTTCACAAGGTATTTACTACTGTAACTTTCATTGAACAAGAAAATGTGACTGCATTTAATAAGCAAGGTGTTCGTGCTCTATAAACCATTAAGCAGACAAAGGTGTTTTACAGTCTTTGGTCCATTTCCTGAATAAATCTCAGCCAAGAGCTTTACTTGCTGCCACTACTTAGGGTGAGGAACGACAATTCCTCCTCCTCCTCCATAACACATTCAATACTGAATAAAAAGTACAGTAAAATTCTGTTATTGTTTTTACATTAAAGTCAATAAGAAAGTAAACTCAGAATTCATTCAGCTACGTACTCATACACAATCAATATTATTTTTTGCTGGAAAATAGTACTTAAGCATAAATTGAGAGAGTTGGAACTCTGAGATCCCTTCCAACCCAATCCATTTCATGAATCTGTGGAATACTGCATTGAAAAGAACATTTTAACATAGCTTTTTTTCCCCTCCATTTATCCTTTTAGCATCTTCACTATTGCCTACAGTTTTAAAAATTGGAATTTACTATCATACATCCATTATTTGGAAAATATTAATTCATCTGCATTCTAAGAATTGAGTGATTCTTAACCTGTGTTCTGAAAAAAAAGGCATGAGGGTATTTTCTAGACAAAATCTTGCACATAAATTTGAGGGCCAGATGTGAGCCTATACAACATTTTACAATTTAATCAAAAAAAGACCAAAAATTCGGGAGAACAGAATCCAACCCATGCCTTCTATCTTTGAGGGAAACAACAGGAAACACTTCCCAGGAAATAATTCTAAAAACAAAAAATTGGGTTAGAGTTAGGGTGACTTCAGTCATAATTTTTATTGAAAATTTTAGAATATTTCTTTACCATGAAGAAAATTATAATGAGTTCATTGTGGTTAAGCCATGGTGATGTAAAAGCACCAGTGTCCCATGGAGCCTGGTAAATAAAAGTAAGGAGATGCATGGGCAATTAGATGAAATTTAAGCAAAGCTCTCATTTCCATCTCCTTACACCAACAATGCATCTTGCAGTTAAATTAATATTAAAATAGAGACTTAGTTGGCAGCCTCTACATGACAGATGGGTAAGGGTAAAGGGTCCCAGCCTCATTTTCTGCTTTTTGCAGTGACTCTCAACCTACAGCTGGGGCCAGAGGGACCCTGGCAGTGGCAGTGGCAGGAGGTCAGGGCTCAGCCTGCCATGGGGCTCCACATTCTGCAAACAAAGCAAACAGTCACAGAAGGTGATGCACAGAAAGATGATAACTCAGAAGCTTCCAGCTGTCCTTTGGGGAATCTTGGCTCTCTCTCCTGGTTACATGAAGAGCATCAGTGGTCTTACCTTGATTACTAATTTGGGTGCCTGGGAATATGACATGGGAAATTCTTGCCTGCCTGCTTCCTTAAATTCAAGGTTTCCAATTGAAAATTCCAAGGCATCTCTCCCCACCTGTCCACAACTTCCTAGTTGTTCCCTACCAGAACCTACCAGAAGAATATTCACTGGCCAAGAGAGATGGGTCATACTGGATAAAGCCCTGAATCAGCTGTGTTCAGCATTTCAACACTCTCCACCCTTTGTATTTCCACATTTTTATGACCTGTGATGCCTAACAGATGAGAATGCTGTGCTTGCCCTTGAATGTAATGAAAGCAAGAGAAGTAACAACTTAACCTCCTGAGCAACACCAGGTACAACAACAGAAACTTAAAAAATCAGAACCCCCAATCTGCATTTTGGGATTTTTATTTCATTTGGCAGATGGAATTTTTCTACATAGCCCAATGATCACCAGTGTAGCCACACTTATATTTATATTCTCAATGTTTCCATCATGGATAGATCAACTACAACAATAATTTATTGCATTTGTTCTGCTCCAATAATAACACCCACTATTTTAGCTATTTGGAAAGTTCATAAAGAATTCAGAGAGGGATTTTTATTTATAAGTTTATAAATAAACTTGTCATGAAACATTCTTTAATGTCTCTGCTCCCAATTGTTCCAACCCCATTTGCTTTTCTTGAAGGAGAAAGACCATAATTTTCTCATTGAACACTTGTCTGCAGTTGGAGGAGAAATTACAATACAATATCTAGAATACAGTAGGTCAACATAAGGGTAATATTTTTCCTTAGTGATGGCACAAATGAATGCCTGATAATTCAGGTCTGACAGTCGTTACTTAGAGTTGCCTTCAACACCTTCATTGAAATATGTGCCAGATCTCCCCAAAATCTACTAACCTAGCCTTGACAGCAGCTGGGAGGGTTGGGGAGAAAAAGACCCTGCCAAGATAATCTCTCTTCCCACTTCAGAGACAACTCTAAAGGAAATCCCAGTGAAAGATTATTTCAGCAACTACACAGAGCAAGAAGTGAGAGAGGAAATATGCATTCCCACTCAGCTGACTGCTTTCATGGCAAATTCACCAGGAGGAGTCTCCAGGGCTCCTCAATCTCTGGAATAACCAGAAGCACTTCCTGCCAAAGTCCTGCAGCAAGGGGGACAGCAGGGTAATGGGAACTCATCAACAGCAGGTCCTGCCCCAATTATCTGCTCCATTGGCATAAGCAGTTCTCAAATATGAGTCTGGATTTAGTGAAAGGGAAAAGAGGAAAAAGCAGAAAATGTCTAGATAGAAATCATTTATCAAAGGGGAAAGTTCATCATTTTACTTCTGGAAGAGTGACTGAGATTCTGTAATACCAAGTGCCCTTTAAAAGGGCTTCAAGTGTTAGTCCAAGTGGTTTATGATGCTCCAAGAAACCCTCTGCTGCAATTAGTTCCATGATATGCACATAGTTATACATTATCACATACATTCATCCCCTAAATCACTCGCAGCCTTAAAGTAAAGTGCTAGTCCATGCACAAGAAAATCTTCTTTCAAACATAAGAATAAAAGGAACTAAATTCTGTCTGCAGAGTTTCAAGGTTTGGAGTCTTAAAAGAAACCAAATTTGTTTTTATTTCTGGAGAAATGTTTTCCCCTGCATGTCACACCTACCAACCAGCTGAGTCATCAGGTCCAGGATGCACTCATCTGCCAAAGCCCACGGGCGCTGCCCATTGAAATGGCCATGGACACCTCTGAAAAGGAAAGGACAAAGGATGATCATGTGTGGTGCCCTGTTTGGGTCAGTCCTAAGAATCGTACCTGATCTGGAGACTCCACATTTGGAGAATTGATGAGGATGAGACTCATCTAAACAGGGCACAACACTTTTCTCATACCACTAGACCTCAGAGCAAAGACAATTTATTGGTTTATGACAGGATTTCAGTTGCTTGAAAATTGTTTATTTTGGCCCACGAAATTCCTCTATAAATTCCTCAGAATTAAAGATGATAGCTTTTTCACAAGCTCCCTGGGAGTGGCTGCATGGGTTCTGGAAGACTCTGGGGACAGGAAAGCTGGGACAGGACATCCCAGTGTGGGATGGCACCTGCTAACCCAGGCTCACATCACTGCACAGACAGCAGAGAGCACCCCACAGACCTCCCCAGCCTGCATTCCTGGCTGGGCATTAGAGGGTGCAGAGGATGATAGACTTAAATACTGCCTTGCTCCCAGACAGGAATATTTCTTGTCAGAAACAATTTCGATCCTCCCACATCTCCTGTCTGAGCTCACCCTTCTGCATAAACCAGAGGGGACTTTATACAGAGGCAGGTGATTCCCTGCATCAACAGACCTGATTACTAATTTTTATTGCTTCTATTCTCCCTGAAAAATTGTTCTAGATCTCAGTGTGCACAAAGCTTTTTGGGTTGACAAAGGCTATTTTAAAACTTTATATTGCAAACTGCTCCTGGCTGCAGGTGATCATATGGTCACCTTAAACCCCAGTGTGCTGCTACTCTGAAGTGGCAGATATATAAATTCAGTTCTAGATTGAATGCTGTGAACTAAATTTTCCTTCAATTATGATAGAGAAGAAAACTTCTAAGGCAGCTGCCATGCATATATAAATAAAAAGTTGCCTAGTTTCTTAAACATGCAGGGTGTAGAGTACAGATTTAAATGCAAATGGAGGCAGATTGAGAAAAGTAATAATGGTGCTAATCCAGGGAAACATTGCTCTGGGCTCCCATCTCACACTGGATGATTTTCATATTTGCTGAGCACCACAGGGTACTTTTGGAGTTGGAAACACCAGGCTGCATGAGGCTGAGTATAAAGCTGTTTCAAAATAAGGACAAAGCCAGTAGGAATCCAGGGAGAGCAAAAGACGCCCTAAAAGCTTTGATGTGAGGGAAAAAAAAAAGGAAAAAAAGTAATAAACCTTTTAAAGAAGAACTGGCCCACAAAGTTCACTCAAAATCACAGGAGTACAGCTGGCAGATTAAGACATGAGAGTGGAGGGTGCATGAGACATTACCCCATCCTCAAGGCTATTTAAAAGATTGGTTTTCCCTATCCACCTCATACTTCCCTTCTCAGGTAGAGTTTCATTCAGTTTCCCACAAAAATTACCTGGGTGTTTTACAGTCAGATCCTTTTTGATTGACTTGGGTCTAAATCACACCTCCTAGGGATATTTTCACTAAAGGACTACAACCCTAAAGAATAGAAGGGGGGGTGGGGGTGCTGCTTTTAAAAAGCACAGTTGTATTAACCATTTCAAGCCTCATTCTTGAAAAACAACATTTAATTCTGGGCTAGATTAGGTCAGCAGCTGAAGGAGCACACAGGTACAACTGAACCATCTCTTACAGATAAAATAACATCCCCATGCTCAACAAGTCCAGTCCCACACAGACAAGGAGGACCTTGCTCCTCAATTTGGATAAGGTCCTGGTACAGCAGCTGACTGCTTTCCTCCATTTTAGAATTGCTCTCTGATGAGTCCTCGACAGCAGAGAGAGCAGGCAGTGTGAAATAACCCTCATTTACAAGAGCATTTCATAGATGAAGAATAAAGGCAGTGGGTGGGGAGGGGAGAAAATGCTGTGAGGGGCAGGATTAGTGTTCAAATTGCCTCCCTTCTATCAGCCCACAATGCAGCTGCATTCCCTGAAGACAGGGGTATATGTTTCACAAACAGCAAGACATTTATTGGTAATTTCCTGTCTTATTCTTAACTGTAATATAGCGATCAAGGGACTTTAGGATAATACAGACTGCTGAAATAAAACCCCCAAAGATTTTCAGTGGCTCCCAGCCTGAGGGAATCTGTATTTCTGAAAGAGGATAGCAAACATAATAAGATGGGAAAAATAAGTCCTAACTACCTATGGGATTCTCTTTCATTAGCTTTCCCTGATTTTATAGCCATTAGTGTCATCCTAATGGGAATTTACTAATGAAAGTTCTCTCTATCAGCACACAGGACTCTCAAAATTTCAGAATAAATTTCCAAGTTATCATGAAAACAGTTCTGAGATTTTGATCATGAGAATGTTTTATTTTGAGAGGAAAACATGGACATTTAACCGTATTGAAAGAAGGGAGAGGCAGCATTTATTATTATTCTTATTATTATTATTATGGCACAGCTTACAGCTTGCCTCCCTCTTGATGGCCAATATAAATGCCAAGAGACAAAAATTATTGCCTCTAAAATTGTAGTTAAAAGCATATTCTTGGACCCTTTTTTTTATTTTAATCACATGAAACTCTGTAGACTTTGCTGATGGCACAATACATCCTATTACACTTAGGTTGTAAAATTCTATGCTCTGCCTCAGAGAATTTATATCTCTGTATATCATGCCACCCCTCTCTCAGCTCTGGTAGGCACTGGGGGTAACAATCTTTAAGGACACAAGTGCACTGCTCCTGGCATTCCCCTGGAGAATGGAGAGCCTACCTCCCTTTTTCCCCCCACTGCACCCTAGGTAGCAAAAGAAATTTAAATTGAGGAATGCAAATTAATGAATACAAAACTTCACCCATCAAATCATAGAGTACCAGACAAATAGATATTTCTTCAACTTCTATGAGAGTTTCTCATTGTGCAAATTAATTTTTAGTTGGTTACCATTTTATTTTCATTTTGGCAGGAAATCACAACGCCACGTTTTATTCACTGAGGTCTGGTTGATTTAAAGCTTGCTAAGGGAGCTAGAAACACATTTTCTGAGATGATCCTAGGGTTTCAAAGGCAGTGAGAAAAAGAATTTAAATTAATTGCCATCTTCAGGAATCTTCTGTGCTCATCTAAATCTTGTTCAAGTGCAAATTTCCTTCTTGCTCCTTTGCCAAAAATGATGCAAGGTATTTAATGAGCCAGTACAGACTCTTAAGTTGGACCATGGTTTCAAGCAAAGAAACAGTCAAAAAAAGGAAGACATATCAAAAGAAAAAGAGCTGCATGGACCAGCAGATTAAAGACAAAACTAAAAACCCAGAGCATTAAAACAGGCATTTGCAGCTCTACCATACAACCTGCTGAAAGGCAGAGTGCTGAGAGGAGTCCTGAGGATGGCAGGAGAGGTGGGGCTGTCAGACAGGGCTTGGCCAAGCTGCTCTCCTGTTTGCAGGGTTCTCATATTTTGCAGGATTAGTCCAGGACACAGAACCAAAGACACCTTCTGACTTGCTGAAAATAGTATTTGCTACTGCAGGCTTTACATTGTAAAGCCTTCCTCAAACTAGGAGGTTGTTAATCTGTGTCCATGTCAGCCTCTTGCCAGATGGCTTGAATGCTGAGAAGTGTATATCTGTATATATAGACACATAGATACATGTTTTATTTCTAGCCCCAATTCATTAATTCCTTGTTTATATTTACTGTGCCAGCATACTTTTCACATAAATGACTCCTTCCCTCCCCTACATTGATACATCCACAGAGAACAATATTTTTTCCTTTCAGTCTTAATTTTGCTCAACAGCTCCAGTCCTCAAGACCTGTGTGCTGCAGGTTCCCCACTCCCCAGTTGCCCTGCCAGCCCTTCACATGAGCACAACTGGCTACAGCAGGCTCCCTTCTGTTCTAATTGTTCCACTTTAATGAGTTACTCAGACAAGAGAGACATTGCCTGCTGCAGTGAGTATGCTCACACACAGTAATGATTCTATAAAATATTTTAATTACTTAATCGGTTCTGGCAGAGCAAAAGGGAAAACAAGGCACTGCAAAGCACCTCCTGGCCTTCCTCCAACCAAAGAAGTCCCTTGAAGTTTGGACTTTTAAAACATTGGGTATTGGCTACTCTAGGCTAAACATGAGGGAACAACACTTCATCCCTTTACGCCCCTCATTCAATAAATCTTGGATTTAGCTGAAATCATAACTGAAACATGAAGCCTCAGAGGCTGCTTTTAAATCCATACTAAGAATGCCAGTGGCTTGGATTTGTAATCTTGCTACATTAGCATAAGAAACAGAGGAATGAGGGATATGGAGAGGAAGAACACAAAATCAGAGAAGGTATGTGGGAGGCAGATGTGGGATGAGAGCTGTAACCCCTGATTTAAAGTGGAGGTGGGGGAAAGGAACTGAGCACTAAGAGGAAACACAACAAGAAAGAGGCTTTTCCATACTTTTCTCTCCCAGCTGTTTGCATAATGAGTTGCCATCACCACTTGGAGATAAAGCTACAGCTTCCCTGCCCTTGACCAGCACTTGGTAATCTTCCTTTTCACTCTTGCCATTAACTACAAGCAGTGAAAGCCATTTAAATGGACTCACAGCTCTTTGAGATGGGTCCCAAGACACAACAAACAGAAAATGCAATAAACCAATTTATAAGAAAGCCAGAATCTATACCATTGCTGACTTGATGGATGTGCCTAATTTGCATGCCATTTCTTAGATTCTTGCTACTTATTTGTCTAAGCCAGAGCCACTACACCCCACACTGCCTACACAACAGCCACTGAACAGCCTCCAGCTGGGAACTGCTACCACCTTAGACTGGGTTTTGCTAAGCTGTCCTTGGTGACTGGAATAAAAGTATTCATTTCTGTACCTTCAGTCACCTATTCCTTTGCATGCCATTCACCACCTTCTCTAAGCATACAGTTCTCAAAATTAGCTTGATCGTACCCTGGCTGTCTCAGTTGCTTTAGGTTCAGGAATTTATTCTGTTTCTTTTTTGATCTTAATTTGAGGGGGTTTGCTTAGTTTGTTCTTTGGTTTTGTTTTGGTTTTAATTTGTTTTTAAACTTTCTGATTTATTCTGGGTAAGGCTTTTGAGGCCAAGGTGTGTTTTTGTCAAACAGCCTTTCTGATTTTGCTCCCTTTCTTACAGTGCCTTGAAATCAATGTTCAGCCATATTTCCCCCCTAGATACAGTTCCTGAAGGCACTTTTGATCTGAAGGAACACACTGCCTACCTTTTTCTTCCAGGTTTTTACAGTCACTGAGGAAAAACTCATCCTTCACTGCAGCAAAGAAAAACACAAGAATAGAAGCAAGGCAGTGAAAAGATACAGTGGACGAGCTGAAATGCATTTGCAGTCCCAGTGCATCACTCTAAGAATGTTATCTGACTTCTGCCTTTTGAAGGAGCTCAGCTGTTTCCCTGACAAAGTGGGATAACAGCACAGAAATGGATGGGGCTGCAATTTTTTCAAACTACTGGAGAAACTGCTTTGTTGCGCTGACTGAAAAACCAGAAGGAATGAGCTCTTCCCAAAGTTCCACTCATTCCCACTCATTCTCACCTATAAGAATACAGGTGAAAAATAGGAATCAATAAACCATATTGATGAGCTCCCAGCATTCATACATTTACAAGTGGAAGAGCAGCTACAGATTTCTCACATTTGCATCTCAACTGTTCCTGCTGAAACAAGGCTGCCCACTTAGCAGAATTCATTTTTCCTCTTCTGCCTCTCCATATTTCCTCTGCTCTCTCACCATGAAATCACATCTGTTCCACTCGTATCCCGCACCCTATAAAAGAGTTCATCTCTCACCCAGCTCACTCACTCAGCTGGATGTTATTTTCCTTTCCCACCTTCAGTTCCCTGTTTTTTACTCATCATTTTCCTTACTCATCCCTGCTCCAGCTGCTCAGGCAGGTGCTGGAGATCTCAAAGCACAGACTCTTAATGGAAACAGAACATAATATTAAAAAACCTAAATAAAGAGCAAAAAAAGCTTTTTCTGTCCCCTATGTATATTAAAAAGGTCTCCATTTGTTATGATGACAATGCTCCTTTCCTGCAATGTGTTCTTTTATCCTGTCTCTTTTACATCAGGTTGATTCAGCAAAGCTCATTGAAATTCACACTCAGCTCCTTCATGAGATGATACTGAGAAAACAGGAAAGTTTCTTTCTAAATAAAATGAACTTGTCAGGCAGAGACCTGGTGTAAGAGGAGCCAAAAACCTGCCAGCATGGGCAGCAGCATCACCTGCATTTGGTGCTGTTTCAAGGGGAGCTGCTTGTTGCGAGGCCTGCAGGGTGAATGACACACTGTTAAAAACATTAATTAGAAAATCACAGAGCCTGGAGCCCCACCACATTCATCAGCAAGCAGCAGCAACCAAATAGGTTTGTGTGCCTTGTAGGAACACTGTTTATAAACACTGCCGGGTGGGGAGGGCTGAACTGCACAGGTGCTCCAGGTGAGCCAGGCAGAGCTGCACACACAGCACGGGCTGTCACTGAGAGGGTCTGGGTGCCTGTTTCACTGCTCCTGCCTTTACAGGAGACATAAGCAGCACCAGAGAAACACTGAGCATGTTTCACTCCTGAGCTGCAGTGCTTTTAGCACACTATTCTGCTGCTCCAAGGAAGATCCCAAATAAAGAGTTCCTCTGAAGCACAGGTCAGTGCCTGGCACACCCTGCAGGGTACTCACGTCCGAGCCCACTTGTCCAGTTCTTCATCCAGGTAAGTTCTAACTTTTCTTGGCTGGAGCCCAAGAGAATTCCCAATGAAGTACACACAGCTCTCCTCTCCATTCACCAGGGCCAGGTCAGCTGTGGAGGGAAAGCAGAGAAACAAAATGCTTGTGGGATTGAGCACAGGAGTCTCTCCACAAATGAGACTGAGCAAAGGGGGCTCAGCAGGTGTGGGACTGAGCACAGGGGCTCAGCAGGTGTGGGACTGAGCACAGGGGACTCAGCAGGTGTGGGACTGAGCACAGGGGACTCAGCAGGTGTGGGACTGAGCACAGGGGCTCAGCAGGTGTGGGACTGAGCACAGGGGCTCAGCAGGTGTGGGACTGAGCACAGGGGACTCAGCAGGTGTGGGACTGAGCACAGGGAGCTCAGCAGGTGTGGGACTGAGCACAAGGGGACTCAGCAGGTGTGGGACTGAGCACAGGGGGCTCAGCAGTGTGGGACTGGCACACAGGGAGCTCAGCAGGTGTGGGACTGAGCAGGTGTGGGAGGGGACTCAGCAGGTGTGGGACTGAGCACAGGGGACTCAGCAGGTGTGGGACTGAGCACAGGGGGCTCAGCAGGTGTGGGACTGAGCACAGGGGACTCAGCAGGTGTGGGACTGAGCAAAGGGAGCTCAGCAGGTGTGGGACTGCACAGGGCTCCTGAGCAGAGGGGACTCAGCAGGTGTGGGACTGAGCATAGGGCCAGCAGGTGGACAGAGCACCCCAGAGCTCAGCAGGTGTGCACAGCCCCCCAAACACACCCACACATGGACCACCCCCAGAGCTCTGTCCATCCCCTGGGACATCCCAGTCCCCACAGAGCTGTCACATCCTGACCTCTCTCCCAGAACATCACCCAGATAACTCTGCAAAGGATCTAAGGAGGACAGAAGGCATTTTGCAAGACATTATTCACCTTTTCCTCCTACAGTCTTAGGAGCTGATGGGAGTTCAGGCACCACTAAATCCCAGCTCCCAGGGGCTGTGTGAGAAGCAGCCACTGGCACCCATTTTATCAGGTCTCTAACCAACAGTGAGTAAATAGGGAGCATTTTCCTAATCAGGCTATCCACTTTTCTTCCACCACCAATATATGCCTACTGAGTAATGAAGCTACTGGAATCATGCATTTAATAGAAGTTAGGACTAGGTAAATCTGTGTCTTTCATGTAAGTTGTCCCTGCACTATTAAATCTTTATTTAGAAAAATGTAATTGTTGAGGAGAGTGTTTTAAGGCAGTCTCAAAAGTTCTTGTCTTGTCAGCAAATACTGTGGGCTGCACTTCATGTCATTGTCTGAGGAGGAGGAGGAAATCTATGTTGACAAATCCTTTCAATGATTAGGAGAAAAGCAAGGCAGTAGAAATTTATAAATAATAGCTCTAGAGAGGTTCTGAACAATCTAATTATCCTGTGTCATCATCTATCAATCCAAACACAGCCTTCTTCTGTTATTTCTCATGTTAGAGATTCTTGGAGGGACAAGTGATGGTGACCTTCTAGAAGTGGTAATTTGCATTTGTCTCTACCTGTACTTACAGTACCCATAAAAGCTAATATCACATATAATTTTGGTTAATATAATTGATATCCCTCAGAATAAAGATCAAATGAATGAGCATGTTAAGACACGTGCTAAAAATGAACCATAAGATTGCAATTCAGTCTGTGAAAATTTTGTAAGGCCTGTAGAAAAACAGCCTGGAAAAGGTTTCCTATGACCTTTAGCACAAACAGTTAGCAATTTCACTGAACTTCCCCAGAAACAAAATTTTCAGGAGTATAGACAACTTGGGTAATTTCTTAATTAAAGTTTGAGAAGCTTTTAAAAGGCATAAGTCAGAGAGCAATCTCAGCCTAATCTGTTTTGCAGATATTATGTCTGTTTTTCATCTCCATTGTAATATGAATGAAAACAGAGAGGCATAAATATCATCCATGCCCCCAAATTGATTCTATTAACAGTTCTTTTCCTACCAAGAAACACAATAACACTGTCCTACTGGGATTAGAGAGAAGGATCCTTGCTCAAGAATTTGGAACTCAATCTCACTAATACTCACCAAGCAGTAAAAGAGGTGAGGAATTATAAGCAAGGCAGCTTTTCTTACACCACACTCCTTTCTAAATAAAAGCACCTCTTGTTCACTGTTGGAGAGGCAGGGCATTGCCTTTTTGATAAAGTGTATTTTAACACCTTTATGTCTGTCCCACCTGTTCCTTTGGATATTCTTCTCTTGATGTGTTATCAACTCTAAATCTGGATGAACTTTTTTTCCTTTTGACAAAAAAGCTCCCCCCTCTCTGACATCACTAAAAGACTCATTTTAGATCATTTCTGCTTGTTTTTTTTACCATCTTTGTAATTCCTCCTGATCAGCACCTCCTCGTGCTTCAACAACTCCACATTCACTGTGTAAAAGTAATATTTTTTTTTCCCTAAGCCTAGCACTTGTCTTTCCCTAAATTACATTTATCTCTCATGGTATTGGCCCTTTTTATTTCTAGAGGAGCTGTGGTTGATTTGAAATATATATTGAAATATTCTAACAGGAAATAAACACGATTGAGGAAATAAAGGCAAAGAAAAAAATAATTATTGAAATGTGTTCTTAGAGTTGCCTGGATCAAAAAATACATTTACATTAAGATTAATTAAATATATATATGTATATTTATAAATATATATTCACACATCTACTCAGATTCTTGCAAACTGGTCAAATCTAATTACATACATTATTTTGCATACTAATCATACCCATTTGTCTACATTAAATATGCACTTCTATGCCTTTTAAACCTAAAAGGAAAAGCAAGTTTATTGTCAGAAATATTCAGTTCAATAGAAAAGAGGAAAATTTAATGGATTTATTAACGAGAAAGGAAGGACTAAATCTGCTTATACTTCTCTGATTAATAATGCTTATAAGTATTACTTACTTATGCTCTGTCCTTAGCTGAAGGATAAAAGATCTGCTCTTTCACACCTGCCTGCACCTCCCCACCAGCCCTCCAAAAACCAAATTTTTATCATTAACCACTACCTTTAACCATTTCTTCTGGGAAATACAGCTCAGTGCTTTCACTCCAGGGCATCTTTTTATTCCCCAGAAACACAAATGACACCCTTGTGCTTTACAAGGTGACAAAGCACAAGCCATAGCCCTGCTCAGATGGGTGAATTGGTGCCCAGCTGCAATCCAGGCATCCCTGCCTCCTCCCTGCAGTGCACAGAGAGAGAATTAAAGAGACTTTGTTATCAGCTTGGAGAAGGGATCCAAGCATTTCCCTAAATCTGCTGTCATCTTTTCCTCATTTGCTCACCTGAGCCTCATCCCTCATGCTTGCACATAAAACCTCAGAGATTTGCAGAGAGTTAGGCTGCTACTGGTTTCCTATTGATTGATATGGCAAATAAACAGCTCTGGCAGTTTATAACTTGATAACTAAATTAAACTATTATAATGACTTCCTAAATATTTTCCTTTACGTCATCTTACTGTTGTCTCCTATGGATGTTCTCATCTGCTTCCTGTAAGGTTTCATTTTAAAGCCTCATTGTAATGTTTTATGTAAATACATAAAGAATATTTGATGGCTAATATCTGTAATGACATTTATCTTCAGGAACGTGTTATCTGGCATCCGCTCCTGGGCGCAGATAAATGTCATGGCAGATCTGTCTCTATGGTATAGTCACACAATGTAAATATATATATATTTACACCCCTGCTGTTCTTCAGCAGGGATGCTGTTCCTGATGACAGCTGAAGCAAAGAAAAGAAGGACAGGAAAAAAAAGGGGAGGGAAAAACCCCTCAATTTAGGAACACCAAAATGATGAGTTCTCTGTGCTTTTCAACTGGTAATACTTTGTACATTGTTTATCTTCACTAAAACATATCTATCCACAGTCTCAAGACTAAATATTATTGTAACTACAGGGGAAAAGACCCACAGCAGCAGTCTTTGGGTCTAAATATTGTGGTAATAAAAAAAAAAAAAAAAAAAAAGAAAAAAACACCCACAATAATGGATGCTGGAAGGGAAGAAATCAAAACTGTCACATGAGTATGAAAACCTCTACCTACTTCTCAGAAGAGTCTTTAATCTGAAGCTGCTACAACAGTACTCTGAAAAGTGACCTTTGATATGCTGGAGAGACATTTGACATTCTGCAGTCAAAGTCATCCTGCTTGGGCTGGATTCCAGCAGCAGCACTGCCATGGGAACTGTGTTCCAGCATCTTTCCACCTCTGGTGGCACATCTTGCAGCATCATGGTGACAGCTGAAGGAGCTTTGAGTACAGAATAGCCAAATATCCAAACACAACTCAAGGATTTAAATGTGTGGAAAGATAAGCCAATGCCACCAGAACATAGAGAACTGAGATTTATCATCCCTGTGTCCCAAGGGCAGGAGCAGACTGCATTCCCAACACTCATCACTGCTCAGCAAGAAGATACTGATGACAGATAGTTTCAAAAGATGTCCAGGAGTTCAGACTATTGACACCATTTTCTATTGTAGTTCCTTCTGGACACACTTTGGTGAATGCACCTATAATTTCTCATTTACCATCAGTACTTTTCCTTTCAGAAAATCTGCAGAAGATTCTGTTTGCATTTATTGGAAAATAAAAAAATAAAAATAAAAACAAATTAAAAACAAACAAACAAACAAACAAACCAGATAAAAACAACAAACAAACAAACAAAACAAAAGAAAAAAAAAAAAAAAAAAAAAAAAAAACACAACCACCAAAACCAAAAATTGCAAGGCAGGAAAAGAAGAGAGTGACTATGCCTATATGAAATAATAATTTCTCTAGTGTCCAGCTTGCAGTGATCAGGGCCAGTACAGCTCTTGCTTTCCACATAACTGAGATGAAAATAAACCCAGACTTGGGAAGCAGGACAAGAGACCAGGACCTTGCTGCCTCCATAGGTGGCTGCTCCCACCAGGTTTCCCTGCATGAATTTGGCTAAACATGCCTGGTATTGCAGGTACCAAAAAAAAAGTTGGAGCTGGGTTTTAGTTTTGGTGGTCTGGGAGTGCTAACCTGAAGCAAATGCTTCCCTCTCAGCCTGTCACCCCTCTTTCCACCCCTCCTGCCTCCACACCAAGCCCTCCCCATGCCCAGACATGCCACAGGCTCCTCAAAATAACCTGTGGAACAGGAAAGAAGGAGGAAAATGTCCAGAACAATTTTACATAGCATCACTGAAGTCAGGTGCTATCTATTTTTAGGCTATTCATGCGGAAAGTGGAAAATATCTTCAAATACAAGGCTTCATTATGAATTATTTGCTCACTTCAATTATTTGTTCTGAGGTACAGTCTTCCATTTGGCCTCAGTGAGAAAATAGCTCCACCACCAGCAATAAGACATAAATGTTCACACAATATATATACTGCCTCTTTCATTAACTAAAATAATTGTAACCAGACAGACAGTACCAAACTGAATCACACCAAGGAAACAACTGCTCTGAACTACCCAAGCCACGCTGCTGTTTCGAGCCATTAGACAAAAAAGCTCCTGCCTGTAATTTTCAATCAGTCACTACATTGTTCAAAGCTGCTGACTGACAGCATAAGCACCACATAAGTACTGTATCCTCACACTTGATTCAGGATGGCAACGAGAACATAGAGCTTTTGGTGCTAGAATAAGCTGATGGATTGATTTAGCAGCAGCAGGGACATTCTGTGCTCAGATATGACTACAATTGCTCAATTATCTCATAAGTGACGATGATTTCCAAAGACTTGTGATAAACACATGCAGAAGATGTGAAGCCCAGCCCTCTCCCCCTCCCTCTCCCTCACAGCAATTATAACTCTCACTTGGAGGCAGGTCCTTGACTTTGGGGATATAGAAACATTCCCGAAGATGCTTTAACTCATCCTTTTCATCTAAGTGGGAAGCAAGCTTTTTGTCCGTGGGACTGCATCCGAGCTGCAAGGCAGTTTGTTCCAAAATGCTTGATGGGAGCACAGGAGAAGATGGATCCATTTTCAGGTCATTCAATTTCACCTGAACGTCAGAAATTTTCAGAATTAGCTTCTGCAGTTTGCATAGTCACGAGTGGCTGATAGCAGCCACTAAAGCTGCATCATTCAAGACCCAAACTTACTCGATTTAAAGCTTTTAAAAAGTGAAGTGTCTGAATAGAATGGTGAACCTGATCAAATATTTCCAAGGCAACATATTGCTGTAACCCCCAAAGGCTTTTTTCTTTCCCTTCTGTAGATACAAAGCTCTTTCCTTTTTAAACTTTATCAGCCTCTTCTGAGTTCTCCCACCAGACTGACAGCAGCTCCAAATGCTGGAGTGTCACTCTCAGTCTGGAGACGTCAAAGCCAGAGGCAGCATTATTGTTTCTGCAGTCTGAGCTCCTAAGAATAGCAGGTGCACAGATACACTGAAGTTGTTTCCAGGCTGTGCAATGTTCAGCCCCTTTCAGCATTTTTTGTCTCATGAATTGGAGGGGGTGTTCGTATTCGGCCATGCTCATGTGCAAGGGCAGAGCAGGCAGGATGCAGGTGTCAGGCAAACAGAGCTTTCAAGGTAAAGGCCTTGAATTAATATTTCCTTTCAGCTACACCAAATGTCCTGCTGGCTTAGATCTGTTTCTCCTGGGAGAGAAGCCCAAGTGAAATCAGAAATATGACAGGCCATGAATTCTAAGAGAATGCCCAAAACTAACAGCAAAATTTACAAGCTCATTGATCTTGATATGAAAACAGTCCTGTAACTGTAATGCTCAGACACCATTGTGTTGCAGACAGCACTTGTGCACTTGGCTTTACAATTGGCAAAGAAGGTTTGCAGCACATTCTCTGCACTTTAGGGCAAGAGTTCCCTGCTGTGTTTTGTGGCATCAGGCAGACCAGAGGCTCAGTGAGGTGCTTGGTGGCTGCCCCAGTTTAGGGAAATGTGCAGTTACACCACACAACCCTCTCCTTTTTAACATCCCCAAGAGTCTTGGTGAAAAGGAACACTCAAGGGGATAGGCTGAAATAGGATAGATTTGCACAAGGAACACAGAGCCACTGGAGAATATGGCTTTTTCTCTTTGTTTGAGAAAGAAAACTCTTTAAGCACATATCTTCCATAAGCTCTCATTTCTTAAAGCCAAAATATCCTACGTGTAGCTATCAGAAACAAGCTGTGGATAGAACAACAGATGACTGTTCAGAAGAGCTTTGTCAACACATATGGGAAGGACAACGGTTGGTATTTAAATATAAACCCTCAAACAGCACAGCCTCCTTAGTGCCAATTAACCCAAACCTGTTTATACTCTGGCCAAATGGCCAGCATGATGCTACTTACCTGTTTTATCTGCTGTCATTTGGTTTATGATGAGAACATAATCTTTTTCCCCTCCAGACACAGTACTTAAACAGTAACAATTTTTCCCTCCTTCAGCATGCAGAGTTTAAAAATAAAAAAATTAGCAGCAGAGTTCTTTAAAACAACAGTTTTTATTTAGCTAATATTCACCCTCCCCTGGGAATTATTGGAGACATCCTATTTTTATGCTGTCTCCACACAGGTCGTTCACACCTCCTCATAGTTGCCAAATTTATCATGCCCACTCATTCACCCTAATCATCCTTTAGGTGGTAAAATGGAAAATAAAACGGCAAAAATGTTTGGGGGAAAAAAAAAAAATCAGCATCTTGGTTTTCAGAGTACTTTTCAGATGTTGTGAACCAACAAGAAAAGCAAGTTATGGTCACAGACACCATGGCATCACTAATACCGTCACTTCATTACAATCTACACATAAAGTAACTTAAATTTCACTTCTCTAAATTACAGGATTAACCAGTAAATGGAAGCTTATTTCCAAGCAATACATGGGTCAGCACTTGGAAACCAGAACTAGGTTTTGTTTCCAAAGCTTGTTAATTTGATTTACAACCCCTGCATGGATATCCTGATCCCATTATCAAAGCATGTCCAGCACATACATAATAAAGATAGAGTCCTCTATTTTTAATAAAGAGTACTTAATGCAAATTATGTAAAAAAATTCTTAGAGGAGGGGTTGAAAATAATGTCTCCCTAACTGTCTCCTTCTAGGTGAAAGAATTGCATGTGTAGTGTTTTCTGTAAAATCTCCTTCCCACTCAAGTTAATTCCTGGATTTTTTTATTTATTTAATTTTTTAGGAGGTAAGGAGCCTTTTCAGCTCTCTTAGCAGATGAATCTTGAGTTAATATTTGTTCAGTGATGCTCAGCCCCCGTGGTCCCTAGGAGGGGGATCATAGAGCTTTAGTATTGCCATCATCTCTGTCCTCTTCTGAAAACAGCCCAAGAGGATTTGAGAGCCTCCAGCACTCATCTCCTGGGACCACTGAGGTAACTGCCCTGAAATTTGTGACCAGGAGGTGAACAATAAGGGTGCTTGAAGGACTATTTGATATCATAACCACACTCTTCTCATCCAGCCTGTGGATTTCCTGCTCTACACCACATGAACACAGCACAGCTTCCTATTATTTATCTCACCAGTCACCATTTTTTAACAATGACACCCACTTTTTACAGTGGATTAATGGCCACCATATCCCAGATCATCCACTGACCCACCTGGCAAGCACAGATGGGTTTTGTTTCTATTTGGGGCCTGACCCAAACCTCACTGGAGTCAATTGGTGTCTCTATTACAGACAACAATTCCTGGATCAGCCTTTTGCTTCCCTGTCATTGCTGCATCTGATCGATGACTTACATTTACTGTGATTCTTATTGATACTAGATTTTGACAGCAAATATAATATTAAATACAAAGATCTAGAAGTCAAAAAAGATTAAGTGCTCAGGGGTATCTGATTTAATACAAACATTATGAAATAAGATAAAACTACTAAAATAAAATCAATCAAAATCCTGTTAGGGAATGAAATCCCAGAGATCCAATTCTGAGACCAGCATAAGAAAGTACTTTTGTCCTTTGAGTGGGAAATAGGCTTCCTAGAGAGAAATCCCAGAATTGCTTGGGGTTAGGTTTTCCCACCTCCCTTAACTCTGACTGGCATTATTGTATTTTTTTTTTTTTAATTTTCAGAATAGAGTCCTGTTGCTATTATTTTATAATAATTAATGAGTCATTTGTTGTTTCCTACATGTAGAGCAAACATATTTGTATAAGGACAGTGCAATTTATATCCTTGTAACTGAAAACAATATTCAGTAACCTCTTCAAACTAAAAGCCAGACCCATCAGTGGAAAATGCATTTCTCACTTTCATAATCATTATAAACTCTTTACCGGATTTATTTTTTATACAACTTAGAGGAAAAAAAGAATATTTTAAGAGCAACAATTTGTCTCCGCCACCTACTGTAAAAAATGGTATTCAGGTGTTTTCATATAATCCCAGAATGGTTTGGGTTGGAAGGGATTTTAAAGACCACTTTGTTCCAATCCCTGCCATGGGCTGAAACACCTTCCACTAGACCAGTTTTTCTTCTTTCTTTCCTTGAAACTTTATTACAGTTTTTGACTTTTCAGCTGACATGAAGTCAGTATATTTTTACTTTTTTTTCTTTCTTTGCTCTTTTGCTCTTCCACAGGATTTGCTTGTACTACATGATTCAATGTAAAAATCTCAACTATGACTGAAGGCAATCTTTCATATTCAAAAAGATCACATACAACTTAAATTAAGAAAAACAGTCATTTTTCCATAATTTACCAGCCCCTATCAAACATTGGCCTCTGCTACTTATTTCCCATTTTAAACCTATGAAAGACAATGGATGAGAATTAGTCAGGCACAAGTGATGAGAATGTCTGGGCGATTATTTCAGTTTTGTCCTTTATGCATAATTTACTGACTAAATAATAAAAAAAAAAAAACCCCTTGAATATTAGCAAGGCATCTTATCAAACCTCCTCAGGAAGGTCCATTAGGCTTAATTATAAGAATGATAATTTGTCCTTTTTTAGATCAGCTTCCATCTTTATGGATCTTCCCTCTGTCTTGATGTCTTTGTAAAAAAAAAAAAAAAAAAATTCCCCTTAACCCTCCCCTTAAACCTTTTCTTTAAATATTCCAAGATGTTACTCACAGTCTTCTTACCCAGCACAGTGCAGACAGGCACAGAGTGAATCCCTACTTAGGCTGTATCAGTGTGCTCAGGGGGAAAGGGTTTCTCTTGGAAATGGCCTGTCCTGCACTTTCTGCCCTCCAATAGCTGCTCTCCAGGTTGCTAAACACAGCTCAGCCCACAGACCTTTGATATGTGGAGCCTGGTGTCCCAATGCACCCTTTGGGGAGGGAAACTGGGGGTGTGCACACGTGTGGGTGGGGAAGTTTGCAGCACAGGTCCAGGCTGTCAAAATACACCCACTGGAAGCACCAATAACGCCGTAATTGAGGCTGGCTCAGAAAACAAACAAAAGAGGAACTCCAGAACCGCGCAGCGTACAAGGGCTGATTCTCTTCCCATCTTTACACCAAAGAAATTGCTTTGCTTGAGCATGATTTTGCAGAAGGAAGTTTTTAAAACAGCACAGCCCAGAGCAGCATGCAGCCTAGATTACTTCAGGTTAAATACACTTCAGTGAATTTGTTTAAATTACGGAACCGGAGAGAAAGAAAAATCTAAATATTCATAACGTCCCCAACAACAGACACGCAGCAGCAACCACCACTGTATAATTAAATAAGTTATACAGCACAGTGTCACAGCTGCAGCAAGGGAATGTGACAGAGAGGAATTATAATAAACTCAGTTACTTAGAGTAATTTAGGCACTTATTGACCTTCGTGTCAAGAAGCGCTATGGTGCTAAAAGTAATTTTACATGGAAAACTCATCTTTTCTCCTCGACTGTAAACCACGTTGTCCTGTGGTCAGCAGCCGTTCCTGGGAGGGGGTGATGAAACTCCTGAGCAAACAGTCCTTGTTGCATGGAGAAACAGCCACAGTCACGTGCCTGGCTCCCCAGACTCTGACCCCACCAGCCACACAATCTCCGAGTTAACCAAAAACCAGGTGCACATGTAATTATTTCTCCTACTATTATCTTTTCCTTTGTCACCATGGCGAAATTTAAAGCTCTGATTAAATTAAGAAGGCACTCCTCTTCCACATGGGCATGGGAAAGTAAACATGGTTATAAAGAAATTGGTTTTAGACCAAACTCTTTCACTTTCATGAAGGAGACAATCCATAGCAGAACAGCAAGAAGTCAGCAGTGTTTGCTACCACATGGCAGAGAGAGTGGTGGGAATTTACACAGAATGCAGATTTGCCAGGGTGGGAAAGAGAAGAAGAATTAAAGGTGAAATTAGAAACGAACAGAGTTGATCTCTCTCTTTGCTCTCTATAAACATTATCTCAAACCAGCCACGGGTTTGCTCAATCCCCCCAGTTCAAGCTTTAGTGACACCCATTCCTACACACAGCTAGAACACAGGAATGTGGAACAAGAAAAAAATGTTTCCATACAGCCTCCAGAAGCTTCAGAGGAGGGTTAAAAAAAAAAAAAAAAAAAAAAAAAAAAAGCCACAAAAATATATAACGGAACAGTGAGGAGAGATATAGGGGCAGAAGGGTCAGAGTTGTGGATTAAAAATGTAATTCAGAGATACATCTCCATCCTGGAGTTCTGTGTGCCCAGACCCCTGCAGTAATGCTTGTTTATTATCTGGATTTCCATTTTCAGTAAGCACCAATAGATGTGACACTCTTGAACTGTAACATTTCATCTTCTTTGCTAGAAAAAAGCCCAACAAAACAACCACACAGAGCACTTAATATTGACCCAAAATAGAGCTGACCTCTATCCATCAGTTCCTGCAGTATCATTGCCCTCTTTTGCACTGTCAAATGACTTTTTCTGGGGCTTCCCACTAACTCAGCTTGTTTGCTCCACCAGCAAGACAATGGGACTGCTGATCAAGAAACTTTATCCTACCAGGAATCTGGTCTGAGATAGAAGCAGGAGACTGGGGCACTGCAGCAACTGAAGCAGAAGGGATCCGAAGTCAAACTCAGCCCAAAAGGGTATTTATTTCTTGTTTGGTTGGCCATTTAGGTCAAACCAAGCTGAAACACACTGCAACTTTTCAATTTGCCTTTGGAAATAAAACTACACAACCAGTGCAGTGAAAATTTTCCCACTGCATTTCCCTTTGAATGAGCATCATGCATTTTAACCTTGATTGTTGATGGTGGCAGGAAAGCAGCTGTGCTGGCAAAGGCCATATGTTTCTAGGCTTTTATGAGAATTGGAATATTGACCCCTTCTTCCCAGCTATTCTTCTCAACCCTTCTGCTGGAAATAAAAGGAAAATAGAGACAAAATCCTTTGCCCCTAAATTCAAGGCTCAAACATCAGCAAACATACAGCCTGGATTTTTTTTTTTTTTTTTTTTTAGCTGCAGAACAAGTAAAATGGTCTGGGTTTTTTTGTTTGGTTGGTTTTCTGTGTTGCTGTGAAGCAGCTAGAGGACAGGAAGAGAAGAAGGAGCTGCTGCAAGGTTACAGCAAGGCCAATGTACAAGGGAGTGAGGCCACAGGAGATGGACAAAGTCCCAGCAGCACAGGTTTGTGTGGCAGGGAGCAGGAAAAGAATGCATTGAGGGCAGCTCAGCCCTTAGCCTCTCAAAGGAGGTGTTAGGAGCATGATGGGGAGGCAAGGACATCTGACAGACAGTTTAGAGAAGGAAAAAGAAGAATGAAAGGAGCTCTGTGTGTCTGTAGCTAAGGGCTGTGTGGGTTACGTGGGGCAGAGAAGGATTGAGGGGTGGGCAGGAAAACACATTTCCACACCAACAGCTTCCTTGCCTTGTACCCACATGGAGCCACCCCCTGCCAGCCACATCCTCAGGTGTGCTGATTCTGCTTCATCTCAGCCTCCCCTCCCAGTTATTTGCTGTCATCTGCCATCCATCACTGCTCCTCCCAGACTGAGCACAGACCTCTCGAGCCCCAGCCATGGGAGCCCTGTCCCTTGGCTGGAAGGAACTGTGTGAGCTTTTCCACAGGAGCACCAGTAAAAGTTGTAACAAATTAATTTGATAAAGCATATGCCTTCTTCTGAAGGCCTGTGACAACAACAAATAACCAAGGGCACCCTAAAGCAAACTCAGCCTGTGCCAGATGGGATGCCAGGACACTGGGTGCATCAGGTCATGGAGGCTTGCCTTGGCACTGCCAGCCCTGAGCCTTCTTGCTGTCAAGAGGGTAAAATAATCCAGCAAACAAGGAAGGATTCTCTTTAACAGGAAAAGGCAGATCTTACCCACAATGAGACAGCCTGGAAGACCCTCAGGCAGGAAAACTCTGTGGTTCTGTGGAAAGGAGCAGCAAAGCAGTGACATGTCCAAGCAGCACACACTGCACCTGCAGCTCAGAGCTGTGCTCAGGCACAGATGCTTAGAAAAAGCAGGATTGTCTGTATTTACAAGGCAAGCCCCACAGCTATTTTTTAAAGCATGCCATCTGCACCTTGTGATGGCACGATGCATTTCACCTCCGGCTTCACAGCAATAGCTCAGTAAACAACAGCATAAAACCTTTGGTCTCCTCCCTGCTGAGCTTGCTGTAACGACTTTCTTATCACTTTTGTTTTCTCTCCACTCCATCAACAGCCCTGCTCTGCCCAAAGCTGCTCTGTCACATCAAACCCTCTGTGATGAGGATGCCCTACCCCTGCCCTCACTTAACTGGTTCTCCTCCCTCTCCTCAGACCCCAGCCAGCTGTTTTTTCCTTCTGAAGTTATTTGAAGGGAACATGTATATTTGGCCTTTTTGCAGGAGTAGATTGCTCTGTCTGACTGTCTGATTTTAACTTTTGGTTTTCTGATTAAGACTGAAACCCCCTAAGTCCATTAAACTTTGTTTTATAGAGACTTAACCCTCTATAATAATGATCCAGTGTTTATTTTTTTTATTTATTTATGAAGCAGTCATTAGTAGTTCCTGTAAAATAATTAATTGCCCTTTGAACGGCCAAAATGAGCTCCTGAAACCTTCCTCCTTGTCTGAATGGATTTTCCCTATTTTCTTTTCAGTCAGGCTGTTAGGCACATCTTATCTAAACAGATATGGGTTTTTCCTGTTATGTGACCTGCTCCAAATATTGTTTTTCTTCAGGCTCTGTATCAATAATAATTTTCATTTCTTTCTGAGTCATTAAACAATACTTGTCCTTTAAAATCTATTCCCAAAGTAACGCCTCTATGAAATAAAAAAAAAAAAAATCACAGTAATAAAAAATTATTTACTTTTCTGCAGTAACATTTAAGGAGAACTATTGCACTGCTGCACTGATAACAGTAATACCCAGAGAGGGACAATAAGGGAATGAGAGTCAAATGATTTCCACGTAAAGGGAACACGAGCAGTAACTCCCCACGGCTCTGGTAACTCCATGGTAGCTGCAACAGCAGGAGAACACATTTTGAATAGATGAAATTTCCTTGTGTCTCTCCAAGTTAGGTGCTACTAATAAAAGATGACTGCACCTCAGGTGCCCTCACCTGCATTTCCAGGCAGGATGCACACATTTTTTTTTTTTTTTTTTTTTAGCCTCTTGCTATAAGGAATGGGTTATCACTGTTGTTGATCTTAATGTTTTGCAAAGAATAGGAATTATCCCCCAGCTCTGGTCAAATATTTGGTCTCAATATTTGCTCCAGACACAACAAGGACATTCTGAGTGGTTTTTACCAAAGGCAGGACGGGAGAAGGGACAGAGGGAACATTGGTGTGATGGCCAAGGGGGTATTTGAGAGACTGAAAGAAAAATGGGAGATGTGAAGCCCCCGTTTGTCATGGCACCCCTTTTTCTCATGGCAGCTGCTTGCTATGTGTTACAAAATCTTAAAAATCCAACTTGGGGATGGATTTCCAGCAAACTTCCTGACAGCTCTTTCTGCAAGGTGCTTTCAAAGGTGTTTCTGATCAGATGTGGCCTCTTTCTACCTAGCCACGGTTTCCTCACCCCCCAGGTGACCAGATGTGTGTCCCGATCTCACAGAACAACACAACCACCAACTTCTCCATCTGCTTGTGGCACATTTCCTGCCTGTGGTCACAGAGCTTCTGAGAAAGGGGAAATCAGACACCAGCCACAGCCAGATGCAACGGGATAACAACAGCACCTCACTGAGAGGCTTCCCACAGCACCAGAATTTCCTTTTGTCCCAAATGTTTATGTAGCACATCTTTTATGATGCTCTTCACACCATTGCAGGCTGACAATTGGCTGAGGACATGAACTGAGTTGAGGCAGACAAACGATCCTGGTGCCTTTCCCCTCCTTCCCTCATCCCTTGTTTGCAGCTCCATAAAAGTGAATGCACTTCACAATTTTCACTCTTGTTTTTAAGCTCTTGCAGCAGTTACCACCAGGAACAAACCTCAGGGAGGAGAGAAGAAAGAAAAGGCAGGACAGAAAATAAGAAGCTGAGCTTGTACTACATGTGGGCTGTATGAAAAGTGAAATGAAAAAATAAAATAAAATAAAATAAAATAAAATAAAATAAAATAAAATAAAATAAAATAAAATAAAATAAAATAAAATAAAATCATTTTTAAAAAATCCAAGGGCCACACTTAAACACTTACACACACAGTACAGGTTAATGAAGTGTCACATGGACCTGGACCCTTCAAAAGCTGGAATTGCAAGGCTGAGCTCTGCCTGATTTAAATAGTGTGCTACTGTTTCTGGATGGCCTGGATTGAGCAGAAGGACCAACAGCACATAAAGGATGGTGACAGGCAGCAAAGTGGTGTGTGACACCTGAGGGAGGCCAGTAGGACAGGGATAAGTCACACTTATCCTGTGATAAGAAACTCATTCTGCAGCTTTCTCTCCGAGCAGGTTTAACAGCAGTGGCATTCTCCTTGGCAAAGCTGAAAATCCTGGATAACACTCTAATGCCAAATAACACGAGAAAAGCAACAGGCCTAAGGCCACCAGGGCACAGCAAGGCTCTTGCCAAGGGCCAGAGGTGAGGAGAAAACCTTGGGCTTTATTCACAAACCCAGCAGGCTGCATGGGAATGGCACATCAGTACCAAACTCTGTCTGGAAGAACAAGTGCAGGTTCTTGTGCTGCTCCAGAAGGCTTTTGCTGTCCACACACTCACTCCTCTTTCCCAGAGTTGAACCTCCCAGCCCTCCCTGAGCACAGATTTTATCTTTGTTTGATTCACTTATAAACTGATTAGGCAGCAAATCAAACCACAAACCGGCCAAGGTCTAAACGGAGCTTCAGCCAATGCTTTACTCCATATTGATATTTATAATCCCCAAATAACCCTCAGTTTGCCCCCTCCCTGCTTCCAGGCAGTGACTCAGCAGGCACAGGGCTTCATTAGTATTCCCAGAGCGTTTCCTTCCCTCTGACTGTCTCCCTTGTGCTGTGATCAGACCTATCAGGATGTGCTGAATTGCTCTGAGGAAGGTTACAGGTCTCCATAGGGACTGCTCATGATCTTTGAAAAATGCATTTCCCTCTAGCAAGCTATAAATGCTTAGGAGAGTTGCTAAAGATCACTCAAAATAGATTATTGAACACTTTGATGCTGCGCTCTCATTTTTTGTTATCATATACTTAAAGTATATTAAAAGATTCCCTAAATACCAAGTGCATTTGCCTGGAAGAGATTTGTGTTTTCCAAAGCAAGAAGAAAATATCTTTGTATCATTGCAGGATGTGTAACACTTTCTCTGCTATCCTGCAGATTATAAGTGTTTGACAGTGGTTTCCACCCCCTTTCTTTTTTTTCCCTTTCCCCAGAACCACTGACTGTTGTGATAGACTTTAGTTAACTTCTTTAGATTGTTTTTAGCCTCACTAAGAGTCTGCAGTCAAAATGAAAAATAAGAACCTTCTGGATCCTGCCTTGATAAGGTCAGATTGTAGAATTTTTCTTTCCAGCAATTTAGCCAGGCTCTCTCCTTGCAGAATACATTTACTTGGTAATAAACATCTCCAGACAGCCGGGCTGTACAGACTGGAAACAATTAAGCCAAAATTGGGGAAAGCAGCACATGAATAAGTATTTCACTTTTCAATGAAATTAGACTCAAAATTTCAGGAGCAAAGAAAGCAACAACATTTTCAAATTGTATTAATTAGACATATTTGTAAAAACCTGTGCTCATGCAAGTACCTTATGCATATATTAATATCAAACAATGAAGAAAATGTGCTGGATAATCAAAAGCCTTTGGTGCTGTCCTGCTGTGGCCAAGCACCAGACACACACAAACATTAGGGAACATAATTCAATACCTAGTAGGAAGAACAAAGAAGTTTAGCCATATTTCTTTGGCTTTGCAACAGGAACTCTGCTAAGCAACAGGTTAAAAGGGTTTGTCTAACTAAAGTAGAATAAGAGTAAAATGCAGTTTATTACAGAAGTGAATTAACACTTTATGAAAAGCCTCATTTCTCAGATAAACAATGAAATAAATGCTTAGCTGTCCCAACTTGTTAGAGATCCAAGTAAAATTCCTTTGTAACAACCCAGAGTTTTTCTACCATAACAAACACTTCAGCAGATCCTAAATTCCACAGTTCTCCAATATTTGCATAAAGGCACTTATTGCAAATCCACCACCTGTTTGCGTGCAGTAAGAGAACAAAAAGCATCTGTTCTGTTATTTTTAATTAGGTTATCCTCCCACAACTCCTCTGTCCAACATCCTCAAATAGTTTAGATGCAAATTCTTAAATAATTTAGAACTGAAAAATTACACATCATGTTTGAATAATCATTTGGTGTGGTTTTCTCAAGGGTCTCAAAACTGCTATGAAACTAAACTTGGTTTTAGAAAGAACTTTTTTTTTTTTTTTTTTCCGTTTGGAAAGTTCACAGCATTTTCCAGAGGAATTAATGAACATTGCTAATAGCTTGATTCGAGTTACAAGGCATTAGGAGGACACAAGCAGGAGGAAAGGCAATATATAACCTTTAGATGGGACAATTAGAGATCAATTATTAGAGCCAGAGAAGAGCATTTGCAAGCAGCTTCTTCATTAATCAAAGATTATCTTAAATTAGAATGTTTAATTATTTGCCACAGTTCCTTGTATTTTCTTCTGCACAAAAAAAAAAAAAAAATAAAAAAAAAATAAAAAAGAAAAGGCTGGGGCTTTTTGAAAGCTGCTAGGTTTTGAACATTCAATTTTAATATGATTTTAAACCTAAAATGCTAAATGTTTTTTAAAATATGTAACAGTGAAATTCCATAACTCAGGAGATTACATTGAAGATGCACAACTGATGATTTTTATAAGCTAAATCTGTTTAGTTAACTACTTGAATGTCCAGATACCTGGAAAAATTATTTTAATACAAATGGTAATTTTGCTTAGTTCTGTAAAATAAGACTATTAGCTGTAATGGAATAAAGGCTTAGAAACAGCTACTCCAGCAGTCCCATCCTGTTATTTGTGTACATATATATGTAAATATAAGATTTAAAAAAAAAACCAAAGAAAAACCAAGAACCCAACAGTGATGGTATATCGTGTGAGGATCTAAATATCTAAAATGGATGATGACAAAACAAACAAGCCAGAAAAAATACAGCTTCAAAAATACATCTTCAACCTACTCATCATTAGAAGAGCTGGAGCAGAGCAGGTCATCCCTGCAAGCCCCTGTCCCCAGGGAGCAGCTCCAGGGCTGTGGGGGAATGGCACCTGCTCCTGAGGGACAGACTGGGCAGCCTGGGCTGTCAGAGGGAGAGAAATGCTTGCTGACCACAGCAGCAGCTGCCCAGGGGCTGTGCTGGTGGATCTGCTCAGGAAGTGTGTCCCAGCACCATGCCTCAGCATTATTCTTTAGTGACAGCCAGACACAGATGTAGATGCAGGCTGGGGGCCCAAGCTGTTCCCTTTGTGAGATAATTTCTTACACAGACACTTTTTTCCTCTTGGCCAACCCCATACTCAGGCCACAATAAAGCTATTTTATGTCTTTATACCTTTATAAGGTGTGTCCTGAACTTGGATACAGACTTTATTCTCCTGGATGACCTTGTCTGCTTGCAAGGCCCCATCCTTCGTTGGCCAGGTCAGGATGAGCCCAGGCATGTTCAGAGTCATTCCAACTAGGTTTTTAGAATCATTGAATCATTTGGGTTGAAAAGACCTTAGAATCCTCGAGTCCAACAGTTCCCCCTGCAGTGCCAAGTCTACCATTAACCCATGTCCCCAAGTGCCACAACCACACATCCTAAACACCTCCAGGGTGGTGACACAAGCACTGCCCTGAGCAGCCTGTTCCAGTGTTTGATAGCCCTTTCAGGGAAGAAATGCTCCCTAAAATCCAATATAAATCTTCCCTGGTGCAACTTGAGGCCATTCCCTCTCCTCTTGTCCCTGTTCCCTGGGATAAGATCCCAAATCCCCCTCCTGTCAGGGAGTTGTGCAGAGCCAGAAGTTCCTCCTGAGCCTCCTTTTCTCCAGCTGAGCCCCTTTCCAGCTCCCCCAGTCAGGTCCCTCCAATCCAGCTCCATTGAAGATGCTGCTCTCCATGCAGTCACAACACCTTTTGCACAAGAGGTAGTGGAAGATACTCCTTGCTAAAACATGAATAAACAAAAGCCTCTTTCATTGCCCCCTAGTTCTTGCCTCAGAAAGGTTATTCTACAACCTTACTTTAATGAAATAAAGACAAAATGTGCTTCCTACTGGCATAAGGTGAAGAAGTTCATAACAGCCAAAGATATTGAGTGACACAGCCCATAAAAATGGTTTACTGAGATATGTGCACAGGCTTCATGTTTCTGGCAGAAAGCAAGTTTCACTCAACCTTGGAGGAAAGAGTTTCTAACAATTTAACACCAAGGGCTCATCCATGTGTGTGTTTCCACCAGCTTTACCTGTCTGTGAGCTCTCCACCATCCTTCTCCCATATAAATGTTGAAAAAATGAGGCCATGACTTCACATTCAGTTGCAGAACTAAGTTTGAGATAAAATTTTTGCAGCAGGGTTCATCTTTTCATTATGGAAGTTCAGATCCTAAAGGATCCCAATATCTCCCCACAATCTCTATGAGCTTTGATAAAAAAAAAAAAATAGAAGATAATGATTGCATTAATATGCATTAATAAAAGGCACTGAAACTCTGGTCAAGATTTCAAGTTTTCCCCCTCTGAGGTATGTATTAACCTACCTCTGAAAATAAAATACCTGGCTGATGCAATTCTCAATGCATTTCCCATTTAAGAAAAGAAAAAAAGATTAAAAGGAAGGAAAAAAAAATTAAAAAAGGAAACAAAACCAAACTAACAAAAAGACCAAAAAACACCAGTTCATCTATTTGAAAACTGGCTGCATGCATGTTGAGGTATGTCTACAGTATATCAGGCTTAACTCAAAAATGCCCTCAGATATTCTTCTGTACTCCATTACAAAAGTCTGAAAACAGAGTTTATTACAGCTTTACTAAAGACAGCATCATAATTTTGATGTCTCAGGGATGATTGGAAAAACATGTCCCTGCAGGTTATCCCTAACTGTTATTAATCAATACCTAATCTTGTTCTCTATCACACAGAAATATTACTCTTTTCAAGCCTCTCAGAGCAGAGCTAAGATGTAGCATCTGCCAGTTCTGCCAGCCAAGCTCTCAGCCTCACCACGGGCTTTTTCTACAATTCCTCTAGTGCAAAAGATCTATAAATACCACCAATAAAACCTCTTTCATGTCTTCCCAGTGTAAGTCTTAGGGATTTCAATGGTGGAGTAATACTCTGCCTCCTCCAGAAGGTTATTTTTATGGGGGAGAAAAAAAAAAAAAAAAAATATATATGTTGAGCTAAAAAACCCCAGTGCCACAGCAAGCACTACTCATGAAATCAGTCAGAAACCACTGAGAGCTGCAGTGATACCATTCATGATTGTGCTGGAGAGGAGTGGCTGCTCAGCACTCAGCACAGCCACAAACCCAGGTTTTCCTGCTCCTGCAGGAGATTCTGCCCTGCAGAGGGGCAGGTTCCCATCAGGAAGCAGCAGTGACCCCATGCACAAAGAAACTGAGTCATGAAGTGCATAGGATAACAAATTCTGAATTAAAATCCTACTAATAAGTAAGGAAATTATATTTGGGGAAAATATTCATGATGGAAACAGCCCACATATATGTGCATACAAATGGAATTTTATATTTAAATACCATTGTTTTAACACCAATTCAGTAATGAGGAGGGTTTTGGTTTTAAAAAGTCTGCTATCAGATGCTGGAGCAATTAACAGTGTGTTGTGAAAATGACATTCCTTAATCCTCTCTTTCCCCTGACTAAAGAAGGACAAATGTGATTACAGAGAACACACACACCTGCATAGGAACATTTTCTAATTATTCATGTGGCTATAAATGATCCCTGGCATCTCATAACATGATGAAAACTGAAGATAAACAGTGCATGCCACTGGGAGAAGAGTGCAAATCCTTCCCCATTCCCCTTGAAATGAAACTTTTGGCCTTGCTAAGACAAAGAAATAAAATTGAACACACAGTTTTATGAAGGTTTAAGATCTCCTCTTGTTTTGGCCACATACTTCCAGCACCTTTCTTGTTTCAACACCGAGCATCAAGTTGTTTAAAAATAGTTTTAAAATTAATTTTCTACTTTTTTTTTTTCTTTTTTTTTTAGTTTAGTCTACCTTAGCTTTCAGCTTATTATCCAGCTCTCCAGAAGGTCAGTAAAAAGTTGAACTGCTGGCTTATGTGGGAGAAACATGGATGTTTGCACAGACAGAAGAGGGGTGAAGGGATGACATATTCAGTGCTAACTTGGGCTTTTCAATCTAATTGCAAACCAGAAATTGCCTGATTTAGCCTCACCTGAGGTAACAGAGATGCTCATATTACACAAGGACCCCGTAATCTTTCATGGTTTGTTTGCACTCATTAACTGCAGTGCAAAACCACACAATATCATAAAACAAATTGGTTCTGTCTGAAAATGGGAGAGACAAACTTGTTAGAGAAGATGGAAATCTCTGCATTTCACTCAGAAACAAGTTTTACAGCTTAGCCATAAATACCCAAAAATCTTGCTTTCTAATAGAACTGTGATACAAGTTAATATATTTCATTTCTAGGAGATACATGGAGAAGTAGAAAATCTGATGTGTCCCCATGGCAAACCTACAGCTGGGAGATGCAATGTTTATTTTTTTATACAGTTTACCCACACAGGAATCAAGCTCAATCTAGTGCCAGCTGAGAGTTAACTCAGTCACAGTGTTCCTTACAGCAGCACAAAAAATAGATTATATCATATCTGTAGTGCCATAAACTTATGGTAGATAGTGTTAAGATGGTAATGCTAGATAAATATTTATGAATTTCTTAATGTAGTGATTTTGAATAGTAGTTATTTCACAATTTGCTTTGTCCACTAATCAGATTAATTTGCTGATGGAAACATTATGCTTTTTTCCCTATTATTTCTGTTTTAATGGAATAATATCTTTATAGTCCTATTCTATTTCAAATAATTACATTATACTGAGCTTTAACAATTCACAAGCCATTCAGAAAAAAAGCCCAAAATGAATGCAGTTATTAAAGTGACATTAAATGCTTTAATAATAATTTTTGGTCAGGGCAGATGTGTTATAAATAAATTCAAATGCTGTATTAACCTTACATTAAAAACAGAAAAATCGCAGTCAGCGAGAAAATTGGATATCTTACCAAACTTTGCTTTGCAACTTCTGAATTCCCTGAGAGGATTTTACTGGAAGTGATACTTAACCTTTAGATGTCATGATCTTGGAATGGCCAGGTGTACACTTCTACAGCCAGGCCAATTATCTTCAATTAAGCAATAAATGTGCAAGGCTTGTTCAGTGCCAGTAGAAATTGCCCAGATTTATACCACACCTTCAGAAATACACTAAGAGTTAAAAACAAAATCACCTTCCAGTAAGACCTTAATGAAACACACCTTGATGTAAGTTCAAGTTCAGCATTTAATACCTTTCATTTAGATTTTTTTTTTTTTTAATTTTTTTTTTTTTTTTTTTTTTTTTTAAGAATAAAACTGCTTGGCTGTCCTAACTGGAAATACAAAGCATATTGCTCTAGTGCCTTACAGGGGTGCCTCAACTACCCACCACAAATATTTCTTCTAGACAATGACCATGTAAAAGATGAACATGTTGAGTGTGTTCATTATAAAACACCAAATGTATTTGTGCAGTTCTTTTTTTTTTTTTTTTTTTTAAATTTACTCTAAAAGATTACAATCACCTACCCTTCAGGAACAACAGTAATATATCTGCAACTCAGCTTACTCATGTGGTATTTTGGGGTTTGTTATGGAAGAGGAAGAAGAAATAGATCTACCAGAGACACATGCTGGGAGTTTTCTAAGATGCAGTAAAAAATGTTTTTTTTAATTGTCCTCAGAAGTAAAATATTCTGCTGAGGTGTTTTTAGTGATCAAAAAGCATTAATTGCAAAGGTATAAAATAGGGGTTATATGGGCTACCCTGGTGTTATCAGGACACAAAAGAAAACACCAACAGGTGGGAGAAAAGTGAGATAAAGTGCTCTCAGTGATTTTAATTGGGTGTTTATGAGCCACTTATATCACACTTTGCTTTACAACACAATCTCAGAGTGCACAGAATTTTGAGATTCCCAGAAATACTATTGTGCTTTCCCTGGCCCCAAAAAAATCAGAGAATTTTTAGTGTGTAGTGAGAGAAAGCAATACAGGAGAAATAAACCACAAATGATTTGACAAAATGCTGCATGGCATTTACTGCCAACTGATGTGCCTTTTAAGCCACTTATTCTCTCATTCCTCCAACCTGTGTTTCCAAAAGTGAGTCTTGCAAAGAGCAGTGAAATCAAAGATCACAGTAACTCTGTCTTTTCCTTACTAACTGGTAAGATAAATCACTTTTTATATCACTTTTTGTCCATAGCCACTTTTATTTTCATTTCTTTATAAAATTGCAGGCCCGGGTCAGCTCTTCTTTATATAATTTCATCACTAAGCCACTGATCCATAAAAATCAGGCAAAACCATGATGCAGAGCACAACCCACAGCTCCAGCTCATCTCTGGGATTCATACAGAGCCACTCTCAGAGCAAATAACTCAGATTTTATAATCACAGGGACAATACAATGGGTTGAGTCTCAGCAACCACAATCTTAGAACTATGGTCTGCCAAACTTGCAGAAAAAAGGTTAAAAAATCCAAAATATTTAATGCTACTTCTGCATATGGGTCCTCTGTTGGTACTTGAAGTGTTTTCTTTGTTTTATATTGCTCTCTGTGTTTGAAATTAAGTGCACATTGACTGGCATCAAGAAATCTCCGTTTAATCAGACTCAAAACAGGCAGAAAACATTCCCAGGCTCCAGCCAGCTGGGCAAGGGATAACACAGATTGCTGGATTGAGCCCCCAGCCACGTTTCCCTGCCCTCCATCTTACTGACACGAGGGAACTCACTGGCTTAGCACTAACCAAAAAGAAAAAAAAAAAAAAAAAAAAAAAAATAGAAAACAACTGCACCAGCTGCTAGGCAGCCTCAGAGGAAATACCCCGTTATTTACTGCAATGAGGAATTCTTTATTTTACCCTTAAATACTTTCCAGCATTTTAGGATTCATTCTTTAAAATTTGTTACATAAAACTGCAAGGTTTTCTTCTTGTTCCATATTTAAAACAATATTTTCTGATCCATATTTAAAAAAAACTATGTTGCCTATATTTTGCTGCAAGTTTCCAAATATAGTATATCCATAGATGTCTATTATGGCCATCCCACAGAATGAGGTTTTAATCTTTCAAAAGCCTGTTTGTAAATTGGATTCTTCAGTTCTCACTAGTTTGGATGGTGAGCATGAGACTCACACTTTCTCAGAGGAAACTTTCTGTAGAGTTTCAAAAGCAGCTACTGAACAGCTCTAATAGCCACACTCCTCTCAGAGTCACTGAATCCTTCCAGCAAATCTCTTTGCCTGGTGCTTGGTAGGGATGAAAAGGGTTTCACTAAAAATCTCAGCCTCCTCCTCCCTATTACCTTCTCTGGCTGTGAATTTAAAAATTCAGTCATTGCTGAGGTAAGTCTGTGATGGAAACATGTGACTTCACTTCTGAATGAAGGGAATGGAGGTGCTTACTTTAGCATATTTTAAAATCAATCCCAAGAGCTACAAAGTAATCCATTTCTCAAGTTTGGTCTTTGGCTCTATCCAAATGAATTCCCCAGTATTTTTTTCTTTAACTTTATAATTAGATTAAAGAAACACAATAAATATGCATTTAAATCAGAGCCTTCTGTGTAATCTAAGTGACCCAACTCAGGACAGAGACGAGGAGCTGTGCTGTTATTGGGCCTTTATTTCATAGGTATTTTTTCCTCATGGTGATTTATTTTATTATGCAGTGCTTTTATTGTTGTGGGACTCGTAATTACAATAAAATTTCCTATTAACAAAATAAAATATCAGAAATAAATATTTTTAAAATTTTTGTTAAACCCCAATCATGTGTCCCAATGTCCCAATTCCATTGGGAATTACTTAGAGGCTTGCAACAGCACCTTTTTCTCTGAAAAAGAATTTGAATTTCTGTACAGTACATGTTAGGTAGAGCATGTTATCTTTGTACCTAGCCAGCACATATAACACAGCCTGCAGCTGAATCACATCTACAAGTCACAGTGACAGCACTACTCCATCAGAGAGTCAGGAGAATTTACAGAGCTGTGGGGTGAAGTCCCACACACTTCTGTTCCCTTGCTTAAACCACCAGTAACACAGTTCCCTTCCCAAGATGAGCTGTTGTGAGGAATTCTGCAACAACTCCAATATTATCCCCATATCCATCTAAGCTTATCCATCTAAACCTCAATTTATCCCGAGGAAGGTTTAGGTTGGATTTTAGGAACAATTTCTTCACCAAAGAGTTGCCAATCCCTGGCACAGCTGGCCAGGACAGTGCTGGAGTCCCCATCCCTGGAGGGTTTAAAAGCCAAGTGGATGTGGCACTTGGGGACACAGGTCAGTGGTGGCCTTGGCAATGCTGAGGGATGGTTGGGCTTGATGATCTTAAGGGTCTTTTTCAACCTAAAAGAATCTGTGATCCTCTGGATCTCACTCAAACAGTGAGAAGAGCAGCTGGCTCACAGCAGCTTTGCTGGGCATACAACTCTTCCAGAAAACATTAAAAAAGATAAAAAACCATGGCAACTTTACCTAATTTGGTTTTCCTCCCAGAGCAGAACCTGAGCATCCACAGAGGAGCTGTAGCTCTCAGCATCACGTTGCTACCTCCTTCCCAAAACTGAGCATGTCCTGAACAGGAGGAACACAAAAGGAGAAAGCTGAAAAATCAACAAAAGAGCACTTCCAAAGAAGTCTTATCACCACCACTCGAGAGGTCAGAATTAAGAAAAAGTCTCAAATTTGAAATTTCAACACTCTGACCACTGCTGCTGCCCCATAGCAATACCTAAGTGAGCTAGGATAAAACAGATGTGCAAAAGACAAAAATAAAATTGAAGACAATTACACACTTAGCATTTTTAATTCTGAAGTATTTACCTTCCCAATTAAAACACTGCTTAGCCAATAAAGTTATTTTGTATCTAATATATGCTTTATGAATATATATGGAGCTGTGGTACAAAAATCAATGTAAACATCTCAAAAATATTTTAATTTGTTTCTTTTATTAAATTAAGCCAGTGGATCTTTTAATCTCTATGTGCATAGCTATTCATCTCACTTTTATGATCCCCCTTGGTTATTTTTTATTTATTTGTCCTGCTTTGATCATGCTCAAGACTGACTCCAAATCAGGGAGACCCTCCTTGAAAAGTGTCTGTACTGACTCTGTGTTTGAAAATATTAACATTATTCAAGATTTGAATTTTTTGCACATACTCAAAGCAGTGAAGCCAGGAGTATTTTCAGTGATCCTAGAATTAATTTTTATTTGTGATGAATATCAATTTCTTTCTCAAAATGAGATTTCTTTTAGAATGCCTCCCAGTTTAATATTTTTATAGAAATTTGCCATTGATAAGATTTATAAATTTCAAGGGCATTTCAAACTTGTCAGCAGGAAGCCACCATTATTATGTCACTCAAAATTTATGACAACACAGCCCTGATATTACTGACAGATGTCTGAGGAACCTGTCACCTGTTACACCCAGTGGTTTGTATCCGACACTTTTCTGATTTTATATCCTAGGACTTTACTGTACAATAATTTAAAACTATTTCTCTCCTCAATGGCTTTGAATCAGATAAAACCCTTTGTTACACAAGCCAGACAATTTTTACACTGTGGCAGCACATCCCATGTTTTTCTCTTCTGCAAGGGTTTTACTCACAGCAGGAGCAGAACACCTATTTAATATCATCCAGGGTAAAACTCACCAATTTTTTTTGTGTTCAATTTACCAAAAAATGCACTGAGGTCCTAAACATTTAAAGTGAATTACCCCACGTGTCTCTGTGTCTTGCTGAACAGTTTGCCAATTCAAAGGGATGTCAGGAAAAACCAACATTAAACTAACAGCCCTGTGCATTGATTTTCTGAAAGATTAGGTATTGCAAAATTGCAAGGGAAAAAAAACAGGCTTCAGAAATTTGCTTGACATAAGGGAATAAGCAGTGGAGATTCATTAATCAAAGTCTATAAGGACTTTATTAATAACCTTGCCTGATGAGTTTTAAAGGAAAACAATGATATTTTGAAGCATTTAGAACATTTAGGGTACCTGCAGGAATTGCCTTTGTTAGAAACTGTCTTCAGGCTAAAGTTCCAGTAATAAGATGAAAATTGCTGATATCAGTTTGAGTAAAATATAAGAGTAATTTGAGCAAGAGATAAGTTTACAAGAATGCAGAATAAATGAAAGCATCTGGGAGCAGTCCTTTGGAGCTTTCCTGGTGACACAGCTTTCCTTTTCTAGTGACACAACAGCATCTCAGGGTAGTAGACCAGATTATGGTGTAAAAATTAATTTTTAAAAAAAAGGGAAAGAGCTGAAGTTCATCTTGTTTGCTTCCATCTTGTTTTAGCAGATGGGGTGCAAAAATTATCTAGATTTTTTTCATGGTGAACCTATAAATTGTAATTATTTAGTGAAATGCTGGCAGTCAAGCCTGTCTCTCATCTGAGTTAATTGGGAGAGTGAACCCAGTGTTTGGGGAAGAATGTCAAATTTTGAGGTTAAAGATTGATTCTAATCTAATTCTTATATGTAATAAAATGTTGCTTTGAAACCATCAAGAAAAAAGGTCCTTCTAAGCTATAAAATGATCCAGAGAGAAATTATTCCAGAGACTAATAATGTACAACATTGATAATTAGGTTATTAGGTAATTCAATTAACCAAACTTTCTGTAGTGTAAGGCTTATCCTGAACTTCAGTGCATATTATATAAAGTTATTTTTGTGTTAAATAGATAAATATATAAATGAACACGGACTTTTATGACTGTTCAACCAAACAGAAAATGTATGCTTTTCCAGTCTAAATAATGTTTATTTTTCATCTGCATGGTCCTATTCCTTTTAAATTTTGCTTTAAATATTCCTATTCTCCACAGCATTTGCTGAGGACCTCCACAAAGCATATTGTTCAAAAATAAACAAATATCCTCTACTTCAGTGCTTTAGTCCTGCTGAATTTGTGATGTCATTAATATATGACTTTTTTTTTTTTTTCTTGAAAGACCTTGGTGTAGAAATGTTAAATTATTTTTACTGTACTCACCTCCTCAGCAGTACTCATTGAGAGCAATCAGGCCATATTTTCCACTCATGCCTATGTAAATCACAAATAAATCATTTTCAGCCAGCAGGCATGACCCAGTGAGAACAGGCTGCCAGCTGTTAAGCATGGGCTTAGTCAGGAAAGATTTGTTGGATTCTGTGGTTCACTCTAAATGCAAGTAAAGAGCAGATTTATCTCTGCTCCTGGTTTGCAGGTTCTGCCTGGAATTTGGGGTTTTGTAACAGGCTTTATCACCCTGTTCTTCCCTGGATGCATACAGTGAGCTAATTGCTGTGAGTAGGAGTTGTGATCCCAATCAAGCTCTGACTCAAACCTCGATTCTCCCTGAGCATTCCTCTCTTTATCCTTACCACACACAATAGCAGCAATTCACAGACAAACTTAGGAGCCAGGAGGAGAAACAGTGCATCCCCATCTTATTATTCTTTTGGATTCATTTCCTCGGGATTTAAGCCGAAATTCCCAACCCTGAGCACCTCCAAGTCCTTTCTTCCACTGCAGTTATCCTGCCATCTGCCTCAGAGATGGCTTTTCCAGCTTGTCCCAGGAATTGGCAGAGTTCAGAAGAGGCAGTATCAAAAAACACTTTGCTTTTCTTGATGCTTTATTTATCCTACATGTGTCAGAACCCTGGAAAATGAGAATTTTGGACTTTCTGTGCTGACAGGCACTGACCCCTAGAAGAGCACTGCTTTTGACCTGAGGCCATGGAGAAGGATTCCAAAATTAAATTATAAAACCAAGATCACAGGTGTGTAGATTAAATAAAAGTGTATAATATCACATGGTGGAAAACTTGGAATTTGAAGTTTTAAAATATAACAATATATGAAAGACAAAAGTTTTAGGGCGGAAGTTTTGTCTTTCTTCTTCACCTTCTTCATGGGTCTAGGTGATCTTTTATAATTAGATAAAAAATTTGCATTGCAGTCATGGGTAGTTGGTCATTAGATTAGAAGAAAAAAAATAATTTAGGTGTCTGTTCTTAATTGGACAACTGGCCGTTAAAATGCCTTTTAGAGAGAAAGATATGTCTCCATTTTTAACTTGTTAGTTAAAAGTACTGTAAAACTCACTGCAATATAAATAAAAATTAATAAAAATCTGAGTCCAAACAAAAAACACTGTCTCTTGAGCATTTAATCCCAACTCTGGCAAAAAAAACCCAACAAAACCAAAACCAAAAAACATTACACACATATATATATATATATATATGTTATTCTGAATATAAAGGTTATTCTGAATGTATAAACATTTTCTACTTCTGAGAAGAGACAAGCAAGACTGGGTGAGGCATGGGCAGAGTTTGTAAATTGTCCCCACACAGTGACAGATGGATGTACATCTGACCTCGTACAGCTCGAGTGCGTGCAAACATCAAAATCAAATTTCATTTCTCCTCTATCAAATAAGACAGAGCATGCTGTATTCTTTGAGTAATCAGTGTTATCTACTCAGGCACTGATATTTCTGATCTCCTAAACTTTGTTAGCTCAGCCCTGGGAAGATCTTTCTCTGTGATTAGAGTGGGGATAATGTGGTCAAAAGAAAAGAATGGTTGTATCAGTGAAAGCACACAACTGCCTCAGTCTAAGCACTGATACTGGGAAAGCAGATCCCTCCTGGTAGGCATCCTGAAATCTGGGGTGAAGGCAGTGTTAATAACACAACATTGAATTAGAGGAAACAGACCCTGCTTTCCCAACTCTAAATTTACCAAAATTTATCTAAAATTTCTCACTACAAAAAGACAAGTAATATCAAATCCCACTTGTGAAAGAAAAGATTCTCCCCAGAACCTGCTGAATCTCTGATTAATAAAATTCTAGATTTAATTAAACTAAAGCATTTTTTTTTTTTCTTTAGTATCTGACTTTCTAGGGAATAAAACACAATAGTTTAGGGTTTGTTTTTTTTTAAAAAAACATATCTTCCTAAGCTTGCATTTCCATTTAATAAAGCAGATGCATTAGGGGACCAAATCCTTATTCAATCTAGGCATTTAAATTACTTAATGGAATGTAAAACCGAAGCAAAACTTTAAACTGATGGCAGTGAGCAGCCCTGAGCTGCAGTGGGTTGAATGGAGCTCTTTGCTGGCAGGGCTGCACACCTGCACAGTGAGGGTGGAGCACTGCCTGCTGCACAGCCCAGCCCTGGAGCTCCCAGCTGACTTCAGGGCTCAGTTCTTTGTGTTTTCATGTTTTACACTCCACATCACCCAGGCTGTCTCCTTGTGCTGCCTTTTGGACCCCACAGTTCACCTCAAGGTATGTGGGACCTTTTCACCACCCCTGGTGCAGTCAGGGCTTGGCTCTTGCTTCCACCACCATCAGCCTTTCACTTTTAGCCTGGCTTATCTTAAAACCCACTTAATTAGGGCTTAGTGTCTACCTTCATAAACAGGTGTCTGTGTGGCTTTTTATTATTAAAGAGTTATATTTTCCAGTAAAAAAAATAACAGCTTTCTGAATCATTCTTTATATGACTAATTCTATCTTTAAACAGATGTAACAGCAGCAAGAACAGTAAGAGTTCAGCGTTTCTTGACTCCTGGAATCAGGAATCGTTGAAGCAAGTAAACTCAAAACAGCTGTGGTAATTGGCTGAAATTGCCACTTTTAATGACACAAATTATACCAGAGTGATGTTTAATGAAAGCTACAATTCCCAGCTTCTATATGCAAAATTTAAAACATTCTCCTAAATTGTGTTGACCTCTCTTGTTTAATACCCTGCTAATCATTGAAAATTGGAAACAAATGCTTCAATTAAGAGACAATTAATTGACAATTAATTCAACAATAAGCAGATGGCCAGAAAGAGCATCCTGCTATTAAATGAATCAAATGTGAGAGGGAGCATTTGACCTTTCTTATGTGAAGCTTCCTCCTCAAAAAAAACCCGTTTTTTCTGAAAAAAGAAAGTGTGTAGATTTTTTTGTCTCATACTCTGCAGAGCTATAACTTTGAAAAATGAAAATAAAAAGCTTATTTACATCAGTATTTTGGTCTAGGGGATAGGAATTGTGAATTAGGAGGGAAATAAGGAGCAATAGCATGCACAAGTGCAAGAGGATTTACAATAGTTCTTGCACCCTAAGGCCTAATAGAAGAAAATAAAGCCGCCATTATCATCAAAACTGCAGATGATCTCATAAAGGGCTTGTCTACACGGGGAGGTCAGCACAGAACAAGCTCTGTTATGAATTTTAAGTGCAGTTGCAACTTCTCCTGGCTCCCCGTGCAGAGCGGCGCTGCTTCCCCACGGCCACCGCGGGAGAGGCGCGGGGAGCGCGGGGCTGAGAGCAAAACCCAAAACCAAAATCCAAAACCAAAAACCACAGCTGCAGAGGGGCACCCGAGCACAAAGCACAGCCCAGGCAGGGCCTCCCAGGTGGGAAGGTGGCTGAAGAAGCTGCTCTGCAGGTGGAGTGGGGCAGTTCAGCAGCCCATGGGGAAAAGGCTCTTTGCATTCACCTCTCTGCTCTTTCCCTTAGAGCATCCCCTTGCAGATCAGCTTAATGGGCTTTTGTTCTTGTTGTGTCTGGGTTCATATCACAGGATCACAGAGTGGGGTGGGCTGGAGGGGATCTCAGAGCTCATCTCATCCCACCCCCTGCCATGGCAGGGATGCTTTCCACTATCCCAGGTTGCTCCAAGCCCTGTCCAGCCTATCCTAGGACACTTCCAGGGATGCAGGGGCAGCCACAGCTGCTCTGGGCACCTGTGCCAGGGTATCCCCACTCTCACAGGGAAGAATTCATTCCCAAAATCCCATCTCTCCCTACCCTCTGGCAGGGAAAGCCATTCCCTGTGTCCTGTCCCTCCATCCCTTGTCCCAAATCCCTCTACAGCTCTTCTGGAACCTCTTTAGACCCTGGAAGAAGCTCTAAAATCTTGTTGGAACCTTCTCAAGGCTGGATAACCCCAGCTCTCTTATCCCTTTGCTGTATGAGGAGAAGGCTTGAATTCCATACCCAAACTCCTTTGGCAAGTCAGGGTTTCACTCTACGTACCTCAAAAACTCAAAGCCAAATTCTCAGTGGAACAGGAGATATTTTCAGATAACTTCAGAAAATAGTCCTTTTCCAGGTCCTTTGAGAAAATGTGTAAAATTCTAATTTAGCTCAGAGAACCACTGTATAGGTAAACAAAAATTTAGGCTAAAGTCATAATGCAGTGCATTAAACAGAAAAGCCACTTGTTCCATGCAGAAAGAATTGTCTATGGATCACTAAGAAATTAATTTTGTTAGCAAAAAATTAGTTACTTTGCCTCAAATAAATTATAAAATTAAATTTATTAAAAAAAAAAAAAAAAAAAAAAAGAAAAAAATAGATTTGACCAAGGAAATAGCTCCTTTAAAAGAACACTATCTACAGATAAACCAAAGTTTCCATTCTCCAAATTTTTATTTAACCTATAGTTAAAAAAATAACATAGCTAATGATTGAAACTCATAAATAAATAATTCCTGCCATCCCTCACATGGTGCTGCAGGCACTCTGACTGTGTTGCACTTGATGCTGTATTTTATGCAGTCTAACTACAGTTTCATTGGTAATTTATACTGCATAAACCTTGAGACCTGGGTGGCAGGAGCAGTAAGCTGAGCTTTCTGGGGCTTTGGCATAGGTAAAGCAGGCAGGTTAATCATTGCTTTTACCTGGAGCTCTCTGGGTTATGTTAATATTCATCAGGTGCTCCTGCCTTTTATTTCTGTGGATGTCTCTTAATCCCACCATGAGAACAACCTAATCCAAAAGCTGGAGCAGCAAGACCATTAAGCAAATTCATGAATACTTTCCTCATAATACTCATCTTTCCTCTGTCAACATAGTAGGGATGTTTTTTTCCTTTAATATTAATAACACATTTGTACTTGAAAAAGAGGGTTTTTTTAAGAATTCCAAAAGTTTAACAGCCAAATAAAAGTCACTGTGGAAAATCAATTGTATTCTGTGACTTGTGCTTGGTGTGCCCTGGGAAGGACTTCCTGAGATTCTGGGTAAAAAACTGCATCCTTCAGACAAGAAATGTGCAGACAAATAATTAAACTGGCTTACTCCAGGTAATTCATGGGGAGTGGAAGACACCAATGGAACTGGAAATACACTCTACAGTTGTTTCAGGAAACAAGCCAGAAAGAGGAAAGGAAAAACAATAATTTCAATGCTGATAAAACCAGAGTCCTTATATATTTTGTTATCTGAGAAGGAACCAGCCAGAACTGTGATGACACAAAGAGGTGGCTCCTGGTGGAGCCTCCAGGAGTGGCAGAGCCTGAGAACTGAGAGCCAGAAACAATCAGAGAGTTTAGTAGCACCAATGGTCTTTTAGTTAGGTTAAACTTCCCAGCCAGACCTCTCAAATCTTAAATATTGATTTTACCACCACATGTCTTCGATTCCTCTTCAGTTTGCTCCTGCTTTGTACATGAGGCTGTGAAATCATAAAAGAAATGAGATTGGGAAATAATAATGAGATATTGTAAATAAATGTATGATGTTCAGAACCATAAAGGATTTTTTTTTCCTCATCTACAGACTTTCTATATCAAATAGTGACTCTTTTTAACCTAAATCACTTAGTTGTTTTCACATTCATGAAAAGAGTTCTTGTTACTGATTGCTGGATTATCTTGCCTTCTGCAAGGATTTAGTTCAACTTCCTGAGTTAGTGAACTCTAAAAACCACTATAAAATTACAGCACTGGTTCAAGTTTCCTTCTTTAATTAAACTTTATCAGTCCCCCAGCAGTTTTGTGCCTTTCTCCTTCCTTGGAATACCTCAATCTGTTCCCAGTTGTCATGACCATAGTGCTGGATCTGCACACATTATCAGATACCAGAGAGGTGGCAAAAGAAACATAAAAAACAAACAAAACAAAACAAAACAAAACAAAAAAAAAAAAAAAAAAAAAGGAAGAAGCTACTGATTATGATTTAAGAAAATTCATACAGAAATATGTGTCATGTTTTTCTTCACAGATCATTGGTATTTAAAATATTTCAGATTGTCTTCTGATATTAAAAATGCAAACATATTTTCAAATTTGTAATTTTAGTATTAATAACATTTGTTTTAAGCTTGAAATAAGGAAAAGGAGGTATTTTAACTTTTTTCATTTTCATCTTTCTAGATCATAATACCTTAAGCTTTATACTGTAACAAAGGATTTTTAAAAAGTGAAAAGCAAACAAAACAAAACAAAAAACCTCCAAATAAATTTATTAAAAACATGAAAGTAAAATGTTTAATATAAAATAAATGTTCTTGGGACATTTGTTATTTTTAATTTGCATGACAAAAAGAGATTAGAAAAAAGTATAGTTCATCTAGAAAGAACAACTTCCACTGATAGTCAAACTGTATAATGTGAATTTTAGTAAACATTGTTTTTCCAAAATAAATAATCTCATTTTCTGTGAATCATGATAAGAGCTTTTGTTCTGAGTGTTTTAATTTTTTCTACTATTGCTAAGATTAAACGTCCTTTGATTTTCTGAAAATTATTTGGAAATTTTTTAATTCCTGTAGTACACAAGATAATTAGAAAAAATGAGGGGTTATTAGTTCCACACTGGAATTTCTAAATGTCTGGAAAAGCAGCTGTCATAAACATTAATATAGTTTTTATTTGTAAATATTCATTGTTAAATTAGTTTTGGAATAATCTGGGGATATTCCAAACAATCAGAAGGTACCTGAAAAAAAAACAAAAAACAAAACACCTTATTAATGTTTTAACAGAGTGCACAAGAACATCTGTGCAATTCTATTCCTTACTTTGTTTCCAGGCTCCATCTTATTTTCTAATGACACCAAAATTGAGAGTTGGACTAATACAATCCCCATCCCTCTGTGGCAATGATAATGTGAAAAAAATGGTGAAGGCTCAACACTGCACTGAGATCTAATAGCCAGACAAGCTTGTAGATAATCAGATATTATTAGATATCTATGCTGAAAAATTCAAATATGGTTGATTTCCTTTGTCAGTGAAGGTATTTGAAATAATAAAATGCATACATAAGAGTGTATTTACTATTTAATTATTAAGAAATCCAGAGGCAACTTATTCCCCTACAATTATGGGAATTCCTATAAAGCCAGTACATTCCAAGAGACAGATGTGGGACAAGAGATTTAAATGAACCCATGTTCAGTGAGGGGTTGTGTTCAGTTTTGCACAAAAAAAAAAAAAAAAAAAAAAAAGGAAACAAATTAACAGTTCTTTTAGTCTTTTGCCCTCATTTTTCTTTGTTGCTACTGGAACACAGGCTTAACTGGGGCTTTTTGTAGCCCTTCATCAAGTCTTGGCAGCTTATCTGCAACTCCAAGGCAGGATACAGGTTAGCAGGGTATTAGCTCTGTGTCATCTTCACTTGAGACCAAAAAAGCATTCAGTCAGCTCATGAAAGATATAGTAGACCTGGCAGTTTATTATAAATCCTGTGCACTCATCAGCAGTCCCAGCCAGCAGGTACACCCCTGCAGCTCAATTCAGGGATGCACAGAGGATAATGCTCCCTTTAGATCCAACCCTGCTCTTTGCTAATCTCCTGTCAGCCAAATTCTCCTTGCTCTTCTCCATTTGGCACCACGTTTCATTTTGGAAATCCTTAATTAGACACCGAGGCAGGTTAAAAAAAAAGTGACACAATTGATGAGTCAGCATTTGAGCTAACAATTGGCAAAGTTTTTGGGTATTTTTTTTAAGTCCCAAACTCAAGAAGTGTCTGGCTCTGCAGCTCACTTTCTGGGGCTTTGAAATGCAAATCAGTAAGTCCAGTAGACTGAAACTCAATCTGAATTACTCAGAAGTGTCAGAAAAACAAAGGCTAAGAAAGTGCAGTGCCCTATTTAACAAACCTTTATAAAGAGATCATGGTGTAGAAAGTGTGGAGTTTGTCACCTGGAAGTCTTTAAGAAGTTGTCTGCCTAATCATCACAACTGCCAGACCTTTCTGAGTAAGGTTTAGATAACAGATATAAAAATTCATCCAGTTCTCCAAAGACTGTTTTAACAGTTTGATATAATGTGGTTGATATAAGAGTGGTGGTGCAAAGGGTGAAGAGTTTGACAAGTCAAGGGCCAAATCCTCAAAACCAGCTTTATTCAGCTGTGATTTCTGAGAATCCCCTTTGTCTGGATGCTTCCCTGACAGAATGCTTCCTCCCATACAAAAATTAGCAGGTGTTAATTCACCGTAACTGTTTGTTCCTGTAAAATTTTGGAGAAGCACAGGCCTTCAAAGCCCACACCAGAAATATCCCACGCAGTCATTAACTGTGTGATTCACCAAATTTAATTGCTGTACAAAAATATCCATGTGGACACTCATTTCCAGATATGTGACATCTGATTTCCTCCTTTTCCAGAGCATGAATTTAAACATACCCATGAAATCCCCTCATTTGCCATGTGGTTGCCTTGTTCTCTCACAGATATGGGGCTACCTCCTGTTTTCCCAGCTGCTTCTGCTTATTTTCCCTCTCCAGGTCTCACACTCGGCACAGTGTCCTAAACCATCCTGCAAGTTGTCAGCTACATCATTCTACAAATAAAACACCTGACAGGAGAGGCCCCTTTTCTTATGTGAAGAGAATAAAGAGGTAGAAAAGATGCACTGGGAACTGGTTCAAATTTACTCAGTATCATGCCAGTAAATTTAGAAAAAAAAAAAAAAAAAAAAAAGAAGAATAAATAAATAAAATAAACCGGACTGTGCTGGGAGGGCTTTTCAGAGCAGACATCAAGGTTCATCTCAAGGAGAGTGCTTTGCAATATGACTGGAAAGGTCTGCTGGCTATCTAAAACACAGAATACTTCTGGAGAGTCAGGGTGTTCAGTGGTGGCCACTGCCACTGGGGCTTCAAAGATGCTTGGCAGAGTTCTGGATGACAGCCACATCCTGCCCATCCTCCTGCTCTGCCTGGGCAGCCAGTGGTTTGCCTTGTCAACAGGGCCAGTCTGTATTTCCATGTGGATTCACTCCAGAGAATGGGTGCAATCACAAGACCTGCAGCAGCTCCTTGCAGAGCTGAGTTGATGTTCCCACCAGGCTTTTCTGCCTTGCAACCCACATATCAGAAGGCTGCTGAATTTCTCACCTAATTATGACCATTTGGGATCCCTAATCAAGAGAGTTTCCTACCAACACAGTCAGGAACCCATTTTCAGATGGAGAGAGAACTCCCTGCTTTATGTGAGGTGAGGCCTTAGGTCAGTGTTTTGCTGCTACAAAACACAGATGAGCTCAGCAAAGGTCTTTTAAGCAAACAGACCTTCTTAGACCTAATTTCAACCACCAGTGGAGAGTTTGTGCCATCATTCTTTCTAACCAGTCAACGCCTGTGAGCTCAGCCATTTTGTCTCCCCAGTAAGTTACTTCAGATCAGCGCTGTCAAAAATATAAATAACATCTTTATTTCAACCCATTGCCATTCCTCCAACGGGTCCAGAGCTGGAGCATCCTGCTGGAATAGCAGACAGAAATTCATCCCTTGTTTGAGCCCAAACACCTGTGCACCATCTCACTTGCCTGAGATGGTTATTTGGCAATTTATAAACAGAGCTCTGAGACTAATGCCTGTGTGCTCTATGGCTGCCTGTTTACCCCCAGCTTCTATTTGGCATCTCCCATCTATTTAAAGGAAAAAAAAAAAAAAAAAAAACACAAAAAAAACCCAAACAACAGCAAAACAAAACAAATTATAGGAATAATGAAGGACTGTGCCATGAGATACCTGCCCAGAACACAGCAATTAATTCAAATTAGCATAGGGACTTTAGTGGGCCACAGGGACACAATGATTTATGTGAAATATACTTCATGCTAGAATAACAAAGGAGACTTACTTCCATATATTACAGCAATTAGAGAGGAGAAAAAAAAAAAGTAAAAGGGAGTGCAATATTTCCACTGAGGTTAAGCTAAAGATACATCTATATCAATCCTTATTACAACTGCCCATGGTTTCATCCTAAAATTCACCCTCAGCACTTCCTAAATCTTCCCAATGCCCATCCCTGCAGGCACAAGCCAAGCCTCCCCTCTCCCCAGCAGGTTTCACATGGCTCTGTCACACCTTCTCAAAGGGAAGTAAAACAAGTGTGGGAAAAGTGCAAACAAACAGAATCTGCCACATACATGTTCTGGAAGAGCTTATTCCTGTGTGGGAAGCGCTACTGTGTGATGAAGGACTTTTATATCTGTGTGACTGCAACGCCCTGGGACTGTGCCAGCAGTGCCAAAGATGGAGATTTTCACAGCCCTGGTTAATCTGACTACAGAAACCTTGTGCAGGCCAAAATTAGATTTTAATTTACATTAACACTGCTCATTGTCACACTGGAAGTTGTACTTGCTCAGGAGACCTTAGTGTGTTACACAGGGGTACTGTGACCTAAGGTCTAAGCCTGCTTAGTATCCACAAGATTAACAAATATTCCATGAAAACTTTTGCCTGCCTTGTATCTCAGAAAAGAAACGTAAGTCAGAAAAACTCTGATTTGAAGTACCACGTGCAATTTGCTTTTTTTAACCATGCATTTTTAATGAATGTGAAAATGACCTGACTAAAACCTAGAAATTTATATTAATAAGGATCAATCAGTAAATAAAAGCATCCAAATGCAATGATGTCCCCTATGGCCAGAGACAAAACCCTGTATTTGCTTTAGCACAGTGCAGTCACTGAACTGATAAATAAATAATAGCCAGACCCAAGACTACTGTCATTGTGATGTGCCAAAGAAAACAACACACTACATTTACCAGGAACAAAAGCAAAAACAATACCTGGCATATTATGGTTTGCAAAATAAAATTTAACTATCCTCTGAAGTAATTAGCAAGTACATGAAGCTCGTAAACAGAGGAAAAGGGACATCTCCTGTTCTGCATCTCAGACTGCCAGCCAGGGATCAGGAGTGAGAACCTGCCTGACAGTGACAAGGCACAGCAGAAAGCGTGGCACGGCTCGGCTGGCAGCATTTCATCAAACCACAGCTCCTTCAGAAGGGCAAATTAGCTGTTCTTGTTCTTCCTCCTGCCCCTCCTAAAATATGCTGTCTGTGTCCAAATAGAGACACCGGGACACGAGACAGCTGGGCTGTCAGGGATGCTGCTAACCCAGATCTGTCAAGGTGAGCATGTGAGAGACTTCAGCTTCCCAAAGGCTGGGTGGAGGAGGAAAAGTCTGTGCTGTCCGTGCTAAGCTGCTGCCTCAGGGACTCAGGAAGCTTTCAGCAACTGTCTGAATACACAACTTACTCAACTTTTTGTGCCCTGTGAAGATGCTGCCTGCAGGTACCTACATGGAGGGGCTGCTGGTAGAGCAAGACTTGGGATAAAAACAATGGCTTGCTTTGTAGAGCCAGGATTGTCCCATACCCAGCAGGTTTCCTTTAGCTGGGACTCAGGTACCCACACCACCACTGTGATGAAAGGATTACACTCTCTGAACAGAAAAGGAACATTTGCTCTGTTTTTAATTTTTTTTCTGTAGCAGAAAATCCTTTAAGGCTCTGTCCCACATGTGTTAGTACCCTTTGGGGTGAAATGTTAAAATCCTGTCTGTTCCATTTAAGAGCTGGTGGCACTTTGGTTTCAAGCTGGAGTTCATCACAACCTTCCTGGCTTCTCCCAGAGACAAACTTTAAATTTTAACACTATTCTCTAAAGGTTGTCATTGAAGTTCAATTTTTGCACATTTTCCTACAATTCATGCACAGACAGAATCACCACTGTAGAACAGAGAAAAAAATTGTTGAAATAAGACTTAGAGAGCATCCATTGAAGAAAAGGCTACACTGGTAAGTGATATCCTGACACACACTCATCAGATACCTTTCCAGAGGAATCTGGTCAATATTAGGATGAGTTAAGAGAATACTTAGAGAAAGCAATAGGTGTTTTCAAAATGGATGGGCTATTAGCAGCAGATAATTGAATACCTGTGGTTAAGGAGTGCCATTGAGTTCAATAGGAGCTGCACATACATCTGAAGCCAACACAGGCTTTTGACAGACACTGGATAAGCTGATGGGGAAGCAGAACATTTCTGAACAACAGGGGGAAAAAAGCTTTAGGTTACAATAAAAAATGGAGAGGAAAGCAAACAAACAAACCACAAACTGAAGATAAAATATTTTTAGCATTGCCAAAATTTTTCCAAAACAATGAAAAGCTTGGGTGGAAATCTGTGATTCACTCTCTTTCTGCTGCTTTGTAAACAGTCTCCCTTCCATCAGGTCTGGTTTGGGGAAAAACAAAGTGCTGGAATGTCTCACTAGCTGTAGTCCTTCATCTTCTACCATTTGTGATGAGGAAAAGTTGTATGTATATTTATATATACTCACTCATAGAGAGTTTGGATTCAAATTTGGTGGTGTTCAAATTTTGTTCCTGTCCAAAGAAAACTGCTCCTACATCAAGCTACTCCTGCTTGCTTGAGAGCTTTGACATCTCCAGACCAATAAATGAGGTCTGTCAAGGGCTTTATACAATTTAATAATCTCATAAGGAAATGACAGAATGCTCATGCCAACCTAAATAAATGTTTTTTTTTGGAGCACACACCTGTGGCACACAGGGGCAGACACAGCATTTCAGCTCTTTGCAAATCCAGCAAGTGTTAAAGGTGCTCTTTTACTGCCTTGACATCATCTTCTGGCCTGTGAGCAACTTCCAGATCCAGCCTCCATGGCACCTGAAGGCAGCACTCATCCACCCAGCTGTAATGAAGCAGCACAGTGATGCATCACAGGCACCACAGGACTTAGATGAGCTTCTCATTGACTTACAGGAAAGCATCAGTCTGGTGGGGACATGTTTGTGCTTTTGGGGCCAGGGCAATGGATAAAGTCAAAAAGCAGATTTCACAGACTTCCTTCATGCTGTGAGCCTTGAATTCCCTGATAAGGAGGTCTCAGATCTGACCTGAACCATTTGGCTCCTTCTCTTTGACCTTACACCTTATCTGTTACCTCTTTTACACTGCTAATACACATCTTTTCATCCTAGTTCTTCTATATATTTGATTATCTCCCTGCTTAACTGAGAAAGTAATTCCATATATTCCTGTTGCTTTTGCTTTGGCATTAATTATGTTCTGTTTACATTTTTAATTTGGATTCTGGCTGTACATTTGCAAAGATGATTTGCTGGGAATGCATGCAGCATCATTTGTCAGCAGCTGCCCTCCAAAACTGCCTCCTGAAGAAGCTCCTGTTCTTCTTCAGCTTCAGGGACTGCACAGAACTTACAACACTTTCTCCTAATTAAAAGTTTAATATTTGTATTAAGCTTTTGAAACAGGAGGTGAATTTATTGAGCCTCAATATAATTTTCCTGTACATTTTGTCAGTCTGCAAAGGTATTTCTTTGCTGATTCCCAATACTTCTCCTGTATTTCTATAAATCTGTTGATTACAGTTATAAAATACAGATTAGCTCTCAATTTTCTTGAAGACAGTGTTAGGACTTAATCTATAACACTCTTCTCAATACATCTGAAAAAGACAGAAGTGAGGGCTTCAGGGACATAAAACATACTGATGTTTGTGTTATGGGATGCTTCACAGACATTTTTCCCAAAATAAAAATGATTAATTTAATCAAACCTTGGATTTTGAATCTCCAGTCACTGATAGATGGATGATATAAAATGACATTATTCCACTGACATTGATACAGGAAAAACTAAAAGCTTTCTATCTCCTAGCTTTTGTACTTGATTGTATTTTTGATTGTACTTGACCCATTTTGTTTTAAACAATTACTTTTGAGAGATAAAATAATCATAGATTCACTCTGATTTTCAGTTAATTTTTTTGATGCATCAGAAACCTGACTTATTTTGCCAATCCCACAGGTTATGCATGTGGGCCAGGAGAAGGGGAGCCTCCATGGCACAAACTACCCCAGTAATCTTAAACACAAATATTTTGAGGCAATTCCAGAATGATACATTGGTTTCACAAAGGTGGTTTACAGTCACAGTTTTGTTTACAGATTGTTCCTTTGTAATAGCTTAATATTTTTCTGGTACTGAAAATGGAAGATGTTATATTTATCACCTGAGAGATGTTGAATATGAAATTGTAACCTGCATTATTCAGCTTTGTGTGAGGTCTACTAGCACCAGAAATTCTCTTTAGCCTGAAAAATATCTGTGGAAGGCTCCATTTGTATCAGGAATTAAGCAGAGAATGAGGAACATGACCACTTGAAAATAATTTGTGTCTATCCCCCAGTCTCTACTTAGTCTTAGTCTTTTCCTAAGAAATAATTAGGTATTATGAAAAATGCTCACAGAAGTTCTGCACACGGAAAGGAAGAGGGAAAAAAAAAAAAAAACAAACAAAAAAAAAAAAAAAAAAAAAAACCAAAACAAACAAACAAAAAAAAAAACACAGACTTTTATCCTTGCAGCTGACAAGGAAGAAATGACTGTGAGCCAGTAAGTTTTGCAGATTTGGGAATACCTTGTGCAAGGGTAATGGTGCCAGTGATGCTGCTGATCCTTTTGGGAGCAGTGCCCTTTGCAAAGAGCAGCAGCACCCACAAACACTAATTTAGAAAGACAGAGGAGGGATGCACAGAGTCCATAAGTACCTGGAATCAGTTGTTTAGAAAGCAGCCCATAAATATGAAAACCCAGCTCATACAGCACTGGCAGCTCTCTGGCAGCAATGTCACCAGGAGCTGTGCCCTTCCACTACACAGCATATATATATATATATTATTTTTTAATATATTTTTATACTCATTTTTTCCCCAGCCCACCAGAATTTGTGCTTGTACTCTGCGAATCCATCAGCCAGCTCTGAAGGCATAACAATAGCTGGTCAAGGACAGAGCACACAATGTCTTTTCACAAGGGGCAAAGGCAATCAAGAGATTTCACACATATTTGTGCTGCCTGAGAAACATCCTTAATGTGTGGGGACACAGACAAGGGTAAGAGCAAGAAAGATAAATTATCTTGCTCCTAGCTACAGTCAGCCTGTGGATAGAAGCAGATTGACACAGTTGAGTACAAGCACCACGAGCCAGAGACTGTAAATACCTGTTAGAGTGCAAGCTGAGCTGAGCAAGGAAAAATGTCTGTCTCCTTCCTCCTAACCCTTCTGCTCATCTTTATCTGTCTCTCCTGGTAATTTTATCATCCTTCTCAGAGAGCAGAGAGGGGATGGAAAGGGTAAGTGGCATTTCTAACCCCAACGCTGGATATTAAGGGTGAGGTATTTAAATCTGCAAGATAGATTTAAGAGTCATCAGCCTTCAGAGACAAGCTCTTAGATTAGCAGCTCTAAAAACTCTTCAAGAATTACAGCTAAAACAACCCATACAAAGCCTCTCAGTAATCCCATTTTTGCACATTTGCAAAAATGGATTGAGGAGGCTGAGAAACATTCAACCCTCAGAAGCCCTGCAGCTTAAGTGGCTACTGCTACAGACTTTGGCTAATTACACTGCCAGGTGTGGGTCCTACAGAAAGATTCAGTCCTGAAAAGAAAAACACGAGGAAATTATGAAAGTTTCTTTGAAATATTCCTATTTTCTCTCCTCCTAAGTCCTTCTGTTTCTGCATATGTTGTGAAACTGCTTCTGCTTGGTGATGGCTGAGGCTTGTTCAGAGAATGCGACACACTGGGACAACATCTCACTCGCTGGATTCATGTCTGGCACTGCACCATCACTCCTGAGCAGATTGAGATAGCAGGGATTGACCAGGCACAGCCAAGAAAATAAGGGACAATCTCCAGGTTTCCTGGTGTCCTTAGCACTCAAGGGTAGCATAAGCCTGTGTTTTGGACCTGCCTTAGGACAAAGCTCACTGTGCTGCTTTCACAGGATGGTCCCAGCAGATCACCCCTTTATGGAGCACAGAGAGCTTTGGGATTGCCTTGTGGAAACCCAGAACTAACAAAAGGTCACTAAGAAGTTGATAGTGCTGCTGTGCCTAGGAGCTGGCTTCCCACATCATTCAAACTACAGAATGGGATTCTCTTTTTACTCCATTCCAGAATGTGTGTGAAGGTTTCCCTTCATGGAAATGAGGTCAAGGGGCAGAGAGCAGCTGAGCATCTAAACCTTGTTCTGTCATTTAGAGGGCACAAGTAGGGCATAGCAGCCTGGAAATATTTCCATTATTTTATAGGTTAACTAGAAGTATGCTCAGCTATGGCTATACCTAACCTAATGAGGGCCTGCATCTGGCAGCATCCACGAGCAGATGTGGGCCACAGCTCACTGCAGATGTGTAATGGACAGGAAAAGTGGGAGTCTTGTTGGTCACTTTTTCTGCTGACATTCCTGCACTGGAAAAGACATGGGAGAGCTCTTTGTACTGATATCCTGAAATCCACGAGCAGCACGGTGATCATCTGGCCACATGGCCATATGGCAGGTCATGTGTGCCAGGAAAAGCTCCCAAGAGAGGAGTTTCCACCTTCAGAATGTGACTGCTAATCACTGTCCTCCAGATTGCAACAGGCAAGACACAGAGCATCCCTTCAGACTCACAGAGAGGTTTCTAAAAGAACTAACATGTTCTGTGCACGGGAAATTCAGTGCAGTATTGAAATATGAATAAAATAAAATACATTGGAATAATATTATCAATGTATCTTGAAATGCAGCAGTAATACAGTTTGATGGTATCCAATTGAATGTTCTTGTTTTGTTTCACTTCAATGTTTGAATTTTGTTTTCTTACTTTGATTTGGAACTCATTTCAAGTACAAAGAATTTACCACAAAACAGGGGAAAAAAAGTTGCTCATCAGTCAAAGGCAAACGCTTTGCATTTGGAGTGCACATGGAAACACAGCTCTTCACACAGTGTGAATCCCTGATCAAAAGAGAAATTTTGTTTTTTTTATAAATCAAATATTAGTGATTACTGTAAGAATCACTGCAAACACCAGCTCCATGTGTGCTAGAGGAGCCCACTGAACTCAGGATCTAAGCAGCCATGCTAATAACCCTAAATTAGACTAGAGTTTACGGAATATTAAGATTGCCTAATATTAAACAAGAAACTTGTAAATTCCAACACAGCTGATCATCCTCTAGATGAGCCAGTGAATAAAATCTTCCCTGAAGTACTCAAATTCATGTACTGTTGAATCACATTTTTCATCTCTGATTGAAGAGCAGAATGACTCTGTGTTTTCTTAGTTTTTATCTCCATGGAGAGCTAAAGACAGCTCCTGTCATCTTGTATGCCAGGTCTGTCACTCCTGGGACATCTTGCAGTGGTAGCCTAAGAGTATTCAATTTTTAAGTAAAGACTTCTCAAATGCAAGATACAAGCTGTGAAAAAAAATCTTAGCAAAAGAGGAAATATGAAATTAATTGCTCAAGTTGCAAGTCAGAGGAATAGGCACACTTCTCTGCTGTTTAATTTTCAGAGAGAAGGAAAACAGAAGAAAAATCACAGCCAAATGCAACATTTCATCATTAAAACCACAATTAAATCAAAACATCAGAAATAATGTCTGCTTGCTGTAATTAAAACTCAAGGCACAGGAGTGAGTGCCTTGGAGGCAGCTCTCACTGCCTGCTAGAACCCATATGTTTGCTTAGGTACCAGGTTGAGAGCTGCTTAAGAAATGCTGACAGACATATTTAGTTGATACATTAGTGGACTAAGTGTAGAACAGCAACAAAAACATTTTACTTGTAAAAGCAGATAAGTTAATTACATTTTTTGCTAATACATATATACACACTGTTCATTATTACAGTGAAGAATGGCCTGGAGTCGAGACCCATAAATAAAAGGGAAGCTGTGCTGTGCCTGAAAACTTGTTATCCCATCCTTCCTCTTCTTTGTTGCTCTAAGAGCCCAAACATTCACCTTAAGTCTTTGAGTGAACAACTACATCAACTGGGTCTAACTGCACAAAAACAGGAGCCCTCAGGAATTTCCCCAGTCCCCAAGGACACGGCTCAGCCCAGCTGGAGAAAGATCCTCAGACATCTTTTGTTTGGGTGAGGTCCCAAAACACCTGTGCATGACCCAAACCCCACACAGAACGAGCTTGGTGGTACTGAGTGAGCCCACAAGCAAAAGTATTAGACCAGTGAGAACTTAATTTTTTTGTGCTGCAGGAAGTGTGCCAAAACCAATGCCTTTTCTATTAAAATTAATTGTCTCAAGCAGTATATGACACTAAAACTTTAATTTGCAGCTCAGTCTTTTAAGGTGCTGAACTGTTTGGCTTTAATCCCCAGAGGTATTAGTGCAGGTACTTAAAGTTTGTACTTTATTGATGTAAGCACTTGGTTAAAAGGGGCCAGATTACAAAGCTTCTTTGAGGATTGAACCCTGAGCAGTGAAAAGAAACAGTTCAGGGCAGAGACATCAGAGTGGGCTAGAGCCCACATGTGTTATTTGCATTTGGAATGAAAGTGTTTCAGGAATTTAATCACTTTTGAAAAGCATTGTGCAGAGATGTTACCCAGTCATTTTGAGGAACTAAGTCCTCCTAAATTCTAATTCTTGCCCTTCTGCTTATTCATAAAATAGCTTTAAGGAATATCTTGCCATGCCTCAGCTTTTCCACTCCTACAATACTTAACCTCAAAGGGCCATTGTGCCTGTCATTAAATAATGCTGGTAAAGCACTCTGAATATCTGTAAGGGTATATTTATTCCATGAGAAATTAACACTGTAGCATTAGTACCATATGAAGTTTGATATAAATCCATGAACTACACCACTGGTTGCAATTCTTTAAACACTATCTCCAACATAAAGATACTAAGTGAAAGAAAGAGTTGACTACTTTAGAACATGGTTCTCTAAAACCTTTATTCTTACAGCTATATTATATTCAAATGTCAGAATATATCCAAACCCCTATTTTTATTTTAAGCTTGGCTGATTTATTGATGGCTGTGCTTAATTTTTAAAACATTTTCTTCTTTAGAAATTAGTCCTCTGTCAACCTCTCTAATGTACACAATCTAGAGTCACAGCATTCATCTTAAGCAGCTTAGCATTAATGTTTAATTCTGCAGTCTTTACCCTGGCTGTGCAGAACAGTTTGATAGTTCATGTCTTTTGCAATCAGTAGTTAACACATATTGCTTTATTCTCCAGTGTACTAATAGTAAGTTGCTGTTCTATCACAATCTATTTTTCCTGGTTTTTCCTCCTTAATTTCTACCTGGTTTAAGACACTTGATTTTTCATTAATAGGTAATTTTGAAAGCCAGCATCTGACATGCTGAAGGACACAGGATCTCTGGCCTCTCTGAATGCTGGAGTTCTCCAGATGCTTTTGAATCAGATGGCATTTTTGAATCTGGGAACCTGTGGGCATGACTTTCTTATTTGCTTCTGTGGGTCATGGAATGGTTTTGAAAACCAGTTCCAACCCTTGCCATGGGCAAGGACACCTTACACCAGACCTGATTGCTCCAAACCCCATCCAATCTGACCTTGGGCTGTCCATTGGCCACGCAGGGCTTTAGCCACACCAGCCCTTAGTGCTGTGAGTAACTCCTGTCCCACAGAGCAGACCTTCACACAAGGTTTGTTCTTGTTTCACTGAGCAGAAACAAAGCATTAAGCCTCTCTCACACTCCATTTAGGACACAATAAACCATGGGGTGCCTCATGCACTGATACATAGTCCCCAGGGGAATTTAGGCTGGCTTAAGCACACTGATTTTCTTCATTTTTCATATTTTTGCCTACAAGTGTACATGTTAAACACCTACACTTCTTATACACCCTGGGGTTTTCTACCTGCTAGAATCCACACTCAAGCATCCCACTTTCCACACGAGACTAAAGCCTGCTACTCTGAAGTACATAGAGATTGGGTAGGTAAGTGTATGCTTAACATTAGTCCATGCTTATCTTCTATTAAACCTAATAGGACTTGGTACTTGTTTAATGGTAATTATACCCTTATGTGGTTTATAGATTGGGGCCTGCATTACTTATTTGATTACAATTAGGCCTCTGATTGCATGTTCACTGAGCTGAGACCATTCAGCAATGAGCCTGAGTGCTTGTCTACTCCCCATCTGTCCTCCTCTGGAGTTACAGCAGTCACTCCACTGGCAGTGCTGAGAGGTTTCTCTTAGCCTCATGGTAATGATGGATTAAAAAATAAAAATCCCGTTACTCCTTTTCTCAGTGCCTTGTGACAGTGAACAGATAGAGCTGTCTCAATGAGAGGGTGAGCAAACCATCTCCAAAACATGAACCTTTTACATCTTTGGTACATGAATATACACATTCCTTACTCCCATCCAGAGAAGCTGTAAACAAGATGAACTCTTCTAACCTCAGTCAGAACTGTCAAACTGAAAACTAAAGAGCAAATGCTCTGGGGAAAAGGAAGAGGTAGAGCAACCTTCAGCAACCTAGAGCCACAAAATCTCACACCTCCTACTGTGAAAAGCAAAAACTCAAGGGAAGAAACTCCTGTCCTGCTAAACACTAACAGGCTTAGAGCTCAGTGTGCCTGCAGCAATTTAACAGTGCCCTTGCAGAGTCAAAACCCACCGTCAGCTGGAAACAATATTAATTACAGTGGTACAAAATGACACACTTAAAATTCATTTTGTGCAGGGTAATGCTTACGAAGTTTTTAAAATAGTTAATTTCCTCATGCAAAGTGTCTTCTCTAGACAGACACTAAAAAAAACCCCAACCAAACGAAAAACCAAACAAACTGATATCCTCATCAGAATGGTCTTGTGGTTAAGGTAACAGATTGGGAGTCATTTCCAAGGTCTGTGTCCTTTTTGTGTCTTATCTTTGAGAGACAGATTGTGAACCAGTTATTCTCATTGATGAGTAGCACTTGCTCTAGTTGCCCCATACAAAATAATGATACATCTCATGCAGGCACTCATCCATCACTGCAAAAAAGACATTCTCAGTGTAACCTTTAGGTTGAAAGAGATGTTCAGGGAAGTCACTATCTCCTCCTGCATTTAGCACAAAGGTCTCCCTGCAGCTGGCATGTCAAAGGAGCTGCAATATAAGTAAAGCACCCTCAACAGTAGCCAGAAAATATCTTTCTAGAATATTGAAGTAAAGGCTATTACAGGCAAAATATTAAACATTTTCCACTGTTAAATCATTGTCATCCACATGCCTACATCTCAATGATCTTAGAGGTCTTTTCCAACCTAAACTGTTCTATGATTTTGTTTGAGGCCTCAAGGACAAACTTGAAGCTAAAGTATGAAAGAAAAGGAATAGTTAAATACTGATTCATACACAAAAGCTTAGTTTGTTTTTTTCCATAAATGACAATCATTCAAACTATCAATCATCTAGAGAGGAAGAATCAGCAGGCAATCTAATTCAAGGAATTAGATTGTAATGCCTGATGTAGATCTACCAGTTAATTTAAATAATGAGTCACCTGGTAGGCAATCAAATCTAGGTCAGGACATTTAGCAGGCTGAAAATAATGAGTCTAACAGCAACAGAGCTAACAAAACAATCCAGATAATAATGACAGCGCAGAATGACAGTCCTAACGTAATCAGACAGTGTGCACAAACTGTAAATAGACAGAGTAAAGAGAATGAACTTGTGCAGGGACGCAAAACATATTCTCCAATGAAACTATTATAGAAGAATTATGTTTGGTTAAAAGGAAGCATAGTGACAATCACAGTGAGGACATGCAATATTTATGTGCTCTGACTACATCTACGATATCAGTGAAAGCCTTCTTTCCCAGCTTTTTTGTTTGTTTTGCTTTGTATGAAAAGCAAACACTGCAAAATGTGATTGTTGTTGGATTTAGGAAGTAAGGCAGAAAACCCCCCATTTTTCCTACTGTCTTTTCCTGACTTTTCCTTGAAATAATTTTTGATCTTGATTTTAGAAATTGCTTCTCGGTTCAAGGAAATAGGACTGGGGGAGGAAGTAAATGTTCCAAAGCAGCTCCCCCTGCAGTCCCCTTTGTCCTGGTGTCCCCATGGATCAGGATGTTGGAGACACAGCTGTCACAGGTAGCAGGGCCAGGGAATTTCATACCAGCATCTTCCACAAGCCCCTCACTTAGCAGATGTCACGGAGCCCAGCACCTTGAGCTCCCTGAGCAGCCCAGGGGCTGTCACCACACACAGGCACTTGTGCTCCCCAACAGCAAGAGCAGGAGATTTCTCTGAGTGGCAAACACTAGATGTCAGCAGCTCTCCTTGCTCTCCAGAGGGTGCTGTCCATTTAAGAAGAGTTTGTAGCTTACCCATCTGCTCCTCTCTGGATGCACAGTTCCCAGATTATGAGATTTTTATCTCCACAGTGTCCTGACTGCATCCAGCTGCTGCAAAGTGTTTTTCTGTGTTTGATTTCAGCCTTGTTCATTCACACCAGCAGAGGGTAATGTGTTCTGCTGGTGTGTCAGGGAGTTGGGGTCTGAAAATTCTCTTTTGTACAACCACAGTGCAAAGCATGTCACTGACTCTGCCAGGGAGGTCAGACCCTCTTTCCCGAGTTCTCTGCTCCAGAAATTTAAGACTTATAGAATCATTAAGATTGGAAAAGTCCTCTAAAAGTCCTCTAAGGTCATCAAGTCCCCATTAACCCAGCACTGCCAAGCCCACCTCTAACCCACATCCCCAAGCATCTCATAATGAACCTCTTTTAAATCCCTCCAGGGATGGTGACCCCCAAGCAGTGCCCTAGACAGCCTGTTCCAAAGCCTGACCAATGTTTTAGTTTGGAGGGGGTTTTGTTGCTTTTTTGGGTTCTTTTTGTATTAAGATTAGCTCTGTGTTACCAATGACACTACCAAGTTTTTCAGACAAAATGTGGAATGGCGACAGATTTACCTATTGAGATGAATTTTATAATCCATTACTCATATGATGCTCCAGGCAACTGGAGCTCTGCTGGCTTGTCACTAATGCTGGGCTGTTGGGTTTATTCAGCTTAAACTAATCGGGGAGCATATAGGAGATGACTATCAGATAAATATCCTTCAACTTCAGCATCTCATTATGCCTTCAAACCTGGCATCTCATTATGTCTTAAAATGAATGATGGCACTACTTACCATAACTCCAGGTAGCTAGCTAATGTTGAACAGCCAATTTTTTCCCCTTTGTGAGCTGATGATTTAGTTTATAATTACAATTTCAGTTCTAAAAGCACTGTTGAGCTCCATTGACAGATTTTAAAAAGTGTAGGGCTTTGTAGCTCAGCTTTATGTTTTCCAAGCATGTCATGGACTCCTTCAAGAGAATCTGTGGGAGCTCCTGTGATTCTTTACATCATGCTTTTTTTTCCCTTTGAAAAGTTTAAAGGGAATGATCAGACTTTATTCTTACCTACATCAGTGAGAATTATCTCTGCCTATGAACTGGACCTACTGTGGTGCTAAGGCAGTATCTGGTAGCTACTTGTAAAAACTTCATCAGGTTTCAGATATGTAAAATGGATGAAGAGTCCATTGAGGTTTATTGAGATGCAAAAGTTTTATCTTCTTACTCATTTCTTTTTGGACTTCTGAGCTCTGCTGCAATCCAAGTGGTGAGAGGAAGAAGAGATTGCAGGTAAGTCCATCTTTCCATATTTTGTTGTACTGCATTTAGACTTTTCACATTATTCAAATGTCTGTTTTGATGTTCTTACCATTTAATTTTTTATGTTAATATGATTTATATAATTTCGAAGTTAACAAGAATTTCCTGATACATCAGAGATATGGTGTTCAATGCACAAAGAAGGCCTTGGAGTGTTTTGAGGTCCAGTTTAGTGAAGGGAGCCTTGCAAATGAGAAATAATAACCAAGAACTAGCCTGAAGATTTTAGAATACACAAGAAAGCACCAATCTGTATGAGCAAGATGGAAATCCCAACCTTATCCCTAACTCACATTCACATATTTAATTTGTATCACTTGTTTCACAAATTTTGGAGCCTGTCATGTCTGGAAACTCTTCCACAACTGGAGAGTAGCACATTCAAGTTGTGAATACTAAAAACATTTGGCTGGCAGGGCCTGCTAAAGCACTAATCCCTGAAATAGTAATTTTCCTCTTTTTAAGCATACTTTACAGTTTTTTAGATGCCTGAAATAGTAATGCCATATGTAATTCTCTTTCCAGCCAAGCCTACTTAAAATGCTCGCTCAGAAGTAATAAGTGCAATATTTTTTCTAATCAGGTCCCCTTGGAATGAAATCATGGAAAAACTGTTCCTGCCAGCCCATGCTGATTACCTGTGTGTCTCATTACTCTAAACCCTATCTGACAGCCACACAGTCATAACTGTCTTTCAACAAGAGCTACCACCGAGTCTTTTAAAATAACTTTATTTCAATTTTAGCTAGTTCTAGCTTAAACAGCACATTTAATTGCCTAATAAGCAGTTCATAAGAAGAACATAATTTCAAAGTAAAATGTCGGACCTACCCAATCTTTGACAGTGACAGAAATTAGAGAAGCCTTTTATGTCCTCCAGTGCAAGTTTTTCTGCAACAGAGGAATCAGCAACCTGGAAAGTCATTAGAATACTGATTGAACTTTCAAAGTATGCACAGAATTAAAAAATAATAATAATAATAATAAAAATTACTGTAAATATTAAGCAATTACTGAATGCAGAAGGTAGAATATTTTAACTGCTTCAGGAGTAGCAGTAAGCTCCAAAGTAATAAGAATCCCAACAGGTTAGGTTTGTCTATAGGGAAACTTCCCACACCACTGGAAACTGCTGCTTTCGTATTACACATAAAATATCTGAATAAATGTACAATGTGCAGGTGCTAATTTGTCCCATCAAACAAAGACAACAGAACTCAACCCCCATATTTTTCCTTTTAGCCTCATTATCTGTGCCTAATGAACTCCCAGTTTCAGAATGTTGGATTATCTTGAGGAGTCCCAGAGATGATGGAGTGCACCAGGTTGTGTTAAACCCCTGAGATTTACAGGGAAATTCCCTGAGGATTTAGAGCATGTGGACTTCAGCCACCAGTTTTGGAATATCTCACCTCCAATTCTGTGTCCCTGGGTTGGTGCATATGGGATGGGATGGATCCTCTTGGTCACTTGTCCAGAAAAAATCCAGGCTGCAAGGGAAAATAGGCAGGAGGACTAGAGTCCTTCAACATGGAGCTGGGACAAATCTGGAAAATCTGGAGCTCATCACATCCAAACAAGGCATGGCCACACAGACCTCAAGTCCTAATTCACCAGGTGAGCAAGTCCTTCACCTTCTGGATTTTTGTCATGTTGAGCCTTCAAATAATTAAACAATAAATTCCAGAGCCTAAGGCAGTGATAATGGCTAAGAAACTTCCCCTCTTTTATCCATTTTGGATGGCAGAGCTGTTGATTTCTCTAGATTATGTGTTTTCCTGCCAGTGTGAATATTTGTAGGATGCATCAAAACTTCTGGCAAGTTCCTGAGGAATGAAAAGTGGCTGACAGATACAGTAAACTACCAACATGGACATTTATTTAACATCCAGGAATGTTTTCTGTATCTGAAAGACAGAAAAGCCAGTAACTACAGGAAAAACCCTATAGAAAGGCAATAAAGTCAATTAAGATTTGTAATGAAAATGTTTTCTATTGAAAACATGTTCAGTTCTGGAAATTGATCCATTTTGTCACAGTGTCTTGATTCTCATTTAAATGTGCAAGTGAAAAAGAAGGAAAATAATTAAACTCCCATGATATTTATCTGGTCAAATGTACTGTCATTTATCTGTTCATTGTTTTGAACTACTTTTTCTGATTTTATGAGAACATTGCAAATTGGATGACCCAGAAAAAAATTCTAAAATTTCTATGCTCTGCTTTTCATCTGAATTAAATGAGAGACTTCTGATCTCATTTTAAATGAAATTTTGTGTTATTAAGTTGCTGCAAATTTTTCATCAGATCACTTTTAGGAAAAAAAAAAAAAAAGGTCAAGAAACTCTAGCTGTAAAGAACAAAGTGAAATAAAATTGCATAACAATATCTAGGAAATATTAGTAAATACAAGAAGTACTGCTGAAGAAAAATCAATTTTCTTCATTCATCAGCTCAAAATAGAATTGTCTTGTTTTTCTCCCAAAAAATGAGGAGATAATTTTGTCTAAGAATATTGAAAAACTGATAAACTAAAAGTGTAAACTATAAAGTCATAAATCAAATACAAAACAAATTTCAGAAATGATCAAACAATAACCCATTTTCTGCTATAGATTTCTATATCTCTGCCTGTGAAATACCCTTTTAACCTGCCTTTTCCTGTGTTTTTTTGAAAGTATGGTATATTCAGCTCCTCAACCAAATTCTTATTAGTGAAAACATTAATCATTGGTTAATTGTAATTACTTAGCCTGTGGAAAATTTGGGAATGGAATTAGACTGTGACTACAAGTCAAATAAAGTTTGCCTTTCCTATTGATTTAAACATTTTTGAGACAGATGTCCAATATGGTTTGTTTGGCATTTTCTTTTTTTTTTTTTTTTTTAATGCTTGGTCAATGTGCTGAATAATAATTGAACTCACTCTCCACACAAATTTTTGTATCCCATAGAAGTTACCTTGTAATCATCAATTTTCCTAATGGTAGAGGACAGCACATATATTGCTTTTCCAATAAACTTGCACAAAAGTACAAACCAAGATTTTTTTGAGCTTCTATGCCTTTTTTGTTCAATTGAATGTTCCCGACAACACTAAAAATAATTTAAACCCTCGCTACATATTTTGATACCTTCTTTAAAGACATTTAATCTTTTTCAGTGTCACAATAATTTTTCCTTTATTTATGCTTGGAAGGGCAGAGCCTCAACAGGTTTTCAGTGTTGGGATGGGGCACTGCCTGTATCTGCCACTGGAATTTCTTCAGTCAATCAGGAGTGTGAACTTGAAGATCAAAGGCTTAATTTTTCCATCATTTGAGTTATTGTCTTTTTTTCCCTTTCTCTTCTTCTTTTTTTTTTTTTTCTTTTTAATATCACCTTTAATGTTGATGACTTCAGCTATTAAGAAAATACTAATTTTTCCCTGGTTTTTTTTTTGAAACTTTTGAGATCTTTGTGCTTCTTTTTTTTTTTTTTTTTTTTTTTTTTTTTTTTTTTCATTTTTATGTATGTATAAAAGGAGGAGGGAGAGAAACCAAACTGAGGAAAAGAAAAGCTAGAATAGGAGAATTAAATTACTGATCAAAATATTTTTTGCCATCATGGTAAAATGTTGCCAAAAAATGCAATTTTTTTAAAACTCTGAATGACAGAGAACCTTCCCTGACAAATCATAATCTCATAATCTAATGATATTTATTTTATAGAAAATAAGTATTTAATGAGCATTTTAAGTTGCTACAATTTTTTCTTGGGTTACTGAACCAGCCATACATTACCACTTCCAGTGGTAGATTATTTAACTTTCTCAAAGTCTATTTTTCTAAACTTAAGTCTGAATAGTAACAGCCTTATTTTCCTGTCCATTCAGATTTCAAAGTATAAAGTTAATGACATTTTATTATGACATTACTTATTCACGCAGTTTGAATCTCTTGTGAAATACTTGCTTTTCAAAGAATGTCTGAGAATATTCCCAAATGGGAGCAGGGGGAAAAGCATATTTATTTAGAACAATTTGAGCTGTATCATTTTAAATTCAAAGCCAAAATGCTGCTGCTTCTGCAGTTCCCACCATGACCTCCCATAACATGAGTCATCAGAGATAACTATGTCTATTATTTTGCAGTAAAAAGGTAGGAGGTTTTGCTTTTTCAAACACTTTTAGCTAATTTTCCCCCCATTTCCAGTGCAGGCTAAGGTAATAATTTATTGCTTGGCAGAAAATTACAAGACTTCCACAGTGACTCATCTGTGCTGGTTGAGTTTTACATGAAAGCAGCTCTATAGCACAAGTTTTTCCTACATTTTTAACCTGATTTATTCTTAGGTTGAAGATTTGGATGCTTTTTTGAATAACAAGATGGGTAACAAAGTGAAGAGATTTTGACATTTCAAGTTTTGGGCTCTTCAGCTCTGAGCTGCTTGGGAAGAGCAGGCAGAGAAACCTGAGCGACTTCCTGAGCTCAGCTCCAGCCCAGCTCCTGCAGAAATCTGTGCTGGCCACCAGCTCAGCTCCTGCCTGCACTCCTCACACCAAAGGACCAGCAATTGCAACACCACAGACTGGATGTTTTTTCTTCTATTTCATCTGTCTTTTTTAACGCAGGGGATACAATAAAACCCGTTAGTGAGTTTACAAAGCCCCTCTGATACTCACAGAATTCTCCAGTCCATAAGGAATCTTGGATGCAGTCACAGACCAAATTTCATCAAGCCTTGCAGGTCATTATATGGGAAGAAGGATTCCTGTAATGAACATCACATCAATAAATAAAAACATGTTGTCTTTCTGAGAATTTTTCCTAGAAAGAAGCACAGTAATAATGAGTATATTCTTACTTACAGAATTCACAAATTAAAGCAATGATTCAAAGCAAAAACTTCAGATGAGGATGGATACAGAGTATCAGAAGTCAAGACTTGGAGTATAATTATAAAGGACAATATCAGCAAAACATTGCATTGGTGTCTCTACATTTGATCATGACATAATTAATCCAGCCCAAATCCTTTTGTAAAAGAAATTAACTAGTAAGATAATTTTAATGAGTTTAAAATTGATGTTATACTTTGCATTCCCTCTAAATCTAAATACTGGTAATAATTTTTCCACCAAAATATTTTCTTCTATTATAATTTCAATTACTGCAGTATATGCAAGCCAAGATATGCCTTAGTGAAAGAAAAGGAACATTGGATAATCATTAACCTTAGGCCATATTTTAATCTTCTTTTCTAAAGGTTTCCCTTTCTGTACACTTTATTCATTTTGCATTTCCTGCTTACAACAAACAAATTCAGCAAACATTATTTATCAGAGTTCCTTTGTAGGTGAACAACAGCCTGGGTTTCCTGATGTGTTGTGGAGGACAAACCAAGGAGGCAGATCCCACAAAAATAAGTGGTTGATGCCCAAGTTAGTGATGTATTTCTTTAAACTTAGTGGAAATATCCTTAAAAGCTGCAAGAACACATAATAAAGTGTCCCAAGAGGAGACTAACTCATGCTCTGACCTTTTATACCAGTTTGGTTATAGTAGGTATTCAATTACCCAATTAAAAGAAAAAATGAGAGAGAGAGAAGAAAATTGATATAAATCCATAGCAATATTATCTTGATGCCTCTGATCCTTGAACTGAGTTATACCTTATTCAGAGGCTACAGTGAAGCCTCAAAAGCAAAAAATCCAAGTGTCATAATATTTCTGAGAAAATATTCTGAGTGGAATTGAACTTTTTTGATCAACAACTCTTTCTATGAAACTGCCAATTTTTTCCTGTTATATAATACCTGGATTTTCCTGCCCACTTCTTACTTTCTTGTCTTTGTAAACCTGGAAATAAGAAATATGTCCTGGTTTGAAAGGGGGAGGAGATTCCTTACATCAAAGAGTAAACAGCACATTTCTATCTCAGTAAATGAGGTCATTTTCCTATTTCTCCACTCTGCTTTATTCTTTCTTTCCCTGGACACTGAACTCTGAAACTAAATTATCCTTTCTTCCTTTTCTGAGGAACTGAAAAGGCAAATTTTGTGTACATCATAATTTGCAACAACCACAGGGGTTTCAATTTTGTAGCCCATAGGTAAATGTAGCATTTTCTTTTAGCTGAAAGAATTAATTCTTCTTTTTCTAGCATTACAATGTGTTATTTAATTGCATTGTACATTCAATTTCTTAGCTGGGTAAAAGTTGCAAAGCCCTATAAATAATTTTTTTAAAAATCCTTTTTTCATATGATACCCAAAGGAATATTTTTGTACTAAGAACAATATTTTCAAAATATCTACTTATTTTTGGTTTATTTGATCACTGTATGTTTGCTAAACATGCTGGATAGATCAGTGGAGGACATTCATGGCTCTTATTTAAAACTGGAGATGTTCATCAGTTTTCAGATTCCAAGCTCCTTTTCCCTTGGCATCACAGATGCCAGCCTGAGTTCTGTTGTGGTGTCAGTGGTACCAAACTTAAGTCTATACATTCATGTGACATTGGGAAGTCTAAATTTCTTCAATGTCATCAATCATGAACTGATGAATAACAAGGAGTTTTTAAGGATTTCTTATCCAACAAGAATCTGTTGCAAAAAAACCACAAAATCAGCTTTGTTACATCCAAGACTGATGCTGATCCACATTGAGGGAGATTCTTTACTTGAGTAAGAATTACCTGTGCCACTAAAAAAAGTTGGAATGGGTGGCAGTAATATTTGTTACCATGGCACAATTACTTTCATAACTGAGAAAACATTGTTCAGTTTTATTTTCAAAAGAAATTATTGGGTTTTTTTCCAAAATTCCATCATTAATCTTTGTAAAGAATGGCTGAGGACTGAATAGAATTATGGTCCCCTTCTGTCAGGAAGAGAAAGATTAGAATTACAATACTCTTCTGTCAGGAAGAGAAAGATTAGATTACACTTCATATTTTATGTGAAGAAAATTGTGGCTACTTTGGCCATAAATATAGCCTCTAAGAAGAAAAAATACTGAATTTGGATTGCCAGTGCAATGCTATTATGCCAGAGTAATATAATATCCCCACAGATATGATAGGTGCTTTCAGAAAAGTCCAGCTATGTAACATGATACACTACACTGCAGATGAAACCTTCTCTTAATATATAACCTGCATAACAATTTCAGTGTAATAAATGGTGGGTGGATTTCTTGTTATTGATTTTACCATCCCAGGCAGTTGGAGGTCATCAGACATTTACACAGGAAATACTACAAATCCCAGTGGTCATAAGTTCATTACCTCAGCCTATTTTCTGGGTTTTTTTCATATAGTTGATACAGCAGTAAACATGAAGAAAATAATCCTTAGTGCTTAACAATTTCTTTTATTGTCCTTTATATTATATATAGTCTTTGGTGGGAATGCCCTTAAGAGAAACAAAATCAATAGGACACTATGAAACTGTAATAGGAGTCTACAAAAATCACTCTAAGAACCATCAGATATAATAGAAAGCAATTATACCTCCATGGGGCTTTTCTTTCTAGGGAAAAAAAAAAGGCAAATAATTATAAAAAAGGTAAAAAGCTTGTTTGCTTTTACTTAGTAGGTTGTGTTATATTCTAACAGGGCTGAGGGAGGGAAGGTGCCACTGTAATTCTGGACATGAATGCACAGGAAAAGCTCAGCCCTCAGAGGAGGACTTGCTTCCCAAAGAACTCATAGAAAACTCTTCCAGAGTGTCCATCGTGCTTCAAAATTGAAAATTATATAAAATGGGAAATACTGGAATATGGAGGAGTTTATTTCTCCAGGTAGCTTGAGATCACTAAGTGTTAAATTTCTAAAGGAATTCCTGAGATACTGAGTTGCATCAGGGCTGTTCAGAGAACAAGCAGGTGAAACAGCTCCCTCATCCAGCCACCAGTGCTTCTCTACTTATCTCCTGGAAGGAGATCCCAGAGGAAAGTGCTTTAGGTTTTTGCACAACTCTTTTTGCAGGTCTTTGGTACCAGCCTGCACATGCTATCGCAGTTTGAGAGCTTTATCTCTGCAGGGTTCCCTCCTGATATGGCCTATCCTGATGAGCTGATGACTCACAAAAGATCTAACACCAAGAGCACCACAAAGTTATTCTCATTTAATTTCTAGTCAATTATATTCTTAAAACCTTTTGAGAAGTTTGAGAGGTGATGATAGTGTCGATCCTGATCCAAACTTACCTACAGTCAGTAAGAACTTAGACTTTGACTTATTTAATCCTGATTTAGCTAGATAAAAAAGCCAGTGCTGAATTTTAAGTGTTTAAATAGTTCTATATTATGCATACAAATCCCTTTCCAGATTAGGCTAAATGTTAATCAGTAAAACACTGACAGAACTCCCCCAATAAGCTTCCTTTTCACATCTAATAAATTCACAATGGGGAGACTAGGAACGACTACTTCAAAGTTACATTCAAAGATAAGTGAAAGCTTCAATGATCTGCTGGGCTGGGCACTGGAATATTCCCTGACAGTTATTGTTCTTCTGAAACCACAGGCTCTTCCTTACACAGTTTAACTTGTGATATCTCATGGAGTTGTTTTGAATCACTATCTGAATACCTAAATGTCTTCTAAATGTCTTTCCTGTACAGTCTGCTTGGGCTCTAGTTTTGGATAGATAAAATATCTAAGTTAAATGCTGGGACAATATGAAATATATGGTAAGCCATGTATTCATGGTGAACAAATGTGATGAAATACATGGTGAGCTCTGTGGTGAAGAAATTATTTGTCAAATTCCATACTCTTCCATATCACTGCAACTTTATTGAACTGGATGGCATTAAGACCAATGTGCTCTATGTATTTAAATCTACATTAATCCTCAAATAACTTTTGTACCTGTAGAGTGATAGTGGAAACAAGTTTTTGGCAATGTAAGTTTATTTTACTAAATATCTAAACCAACCCAGACCAAGGGCTGAACTGACTCAGAGCAGTTGCAACACCAAGAACATGAATGCTCTCTTTTCCCTCACATCCCAGCCACAGGAGCACCACTCAGCCCATATATTCATCAGAGTGTTTTAGTGTACCTTTTAAATTGTCATCATTCTCTCTGCTCCATTAATAGAACTATGTGCATGAAAGAAAGAACAAATTGTCTTCTAACTGGTCTATTACAAGGTACATTAATGAGGATAGGGGAACTTTATTAGTGCTTTAATGGTGTACCTGTTCACTTCACATTGTCTTGGGTGTTACTGTTATAACAGGCAGCTTGACAGGCATCAAAGTGCTGCCAGGTACAACAAACAATGCATTAGAAAGCAACTTTTATGCTTGTACAGTTCTTTTCCCTTGTAAAACAAGTATTTTCCAAGCAACATTTACCACCAGTCATTTGATGGCCACTGATATTTGACCATCTTAAATGTAGTTGCAAGCCAGGCGCTTCAAGTTTCACATGACTTTATCCTTGTAAAGTGACTTTTTTTTTTTTTTTTTAATAAAAAAAACAGTTATAAAATAAATTCCGAGGAGCAGAGCATTAACTTAATGTTTTATCACATTAACTAAACTATATCCTGCAAAAAAACTGAACTATAAAACACTGCATTAAAGTTAATGCAAGACTGAATATTATACATGGGCATATTCACTGCAATTTAGATCTTCTCTAGGACTAAGCTTCCATGGATACCCTTGAGAAATTGGCTTGACTAAACATAGGGAAATTAAACCTTGTATTAAGGAGGAAAATGACCTTCCAGCACATGGGTCATACATAAGTTTCTTGGGTTTTTTGTTTTTTTTTTTAAGGCTGGCCATCATCATTGATTGTTGGAAATGAAAAGACAAATTAAAATGTCTTATTTCCTTGTTACAGTTGTTATTCACAGATCAGCAAAGGGTAAGGGCCACGATGGGATGGGCTGGGTGTAAAAGTCATGTACAGAATATAAAAAATTATTAATTTCATAGTGATTTCTCACACTGTCCTAAAGCACCATCATGGTGTCTTTTGTTTAAAACATTTTTAGCCATTTCCTGACAAGATCAGAAAACTGTTTGTGCTTCAAAAAAGTATTACAGAGAAGGCAAATATTATAAACCCACAATATTTACTTTGCAAATATAAAGATAAATTTGTTGTTGCTCAAATGACTCAGTTCTGTAAATGTATTGCTATAAATGTATATCTAAATTATACATATAAATATATGCTATATATTGGATAAGGTTGTAGTTCTCTCATAAACAATCCAAAATAATGGGAATTAAAGTCAAAATCGGAAAATAAATTGATACTAAAGAGAAATACTTTAGGAGACGAGAAAGAGAGAGAGAAGTAACAATCTGATATTCACATTTCATATCTCTGATAAAAGCAACAATGACTTTTCAATGACTAAAATTCCCTTTTTCACTACCAAAGTAAGCTGAATAATTTTGTTTGGGTATTTTTTGTTGTTGGGAGAGCACATGTTTGTTTTTGTTTGTTTGTTTATTTGTTTGGGGGGTTTTATCATAAATCACCACATAAAATTGTAAATGTTGTGTCCTTGTCTTCCTTTCTGGAAGAAATGCAGAAAGACCCTTCTGTTGAAAAGTAAGGTGAAAAACCTTTTGAGAATTATGTTTGCTCTTTTCTCTGTTTTAAAACAAATAATTGCAAGTGGAGGGCAGGAATATCTAGAATCACCTTGTTTCAGTGGCCCTGCCAGTGAATAAATATTGTGATAAATATTTACAAGTGTGCATAGAACAGATATTTTTACCACGACCTAATTTCAGTCCATATTCATAACCTGTTCGTTCATAATCATTTATCAACTCATGTGGGCTTTTTTAACAAAGTAGTTTGTCAGAAAGGTTTGAAGAAAGCTTAATCTGGTAAAAGGCTTTAAACATCTCAGAATACAATGAGGTTGAAGTTAGCATTAATGTTTATATGCATGAAAATCTTTATTGTCTGAGTGTTTTATGCTGCTTTTTCTTCCAAGTTGATAACGTAGGCTGACGTACCATGATGCATTTTTTATTAAGTGCTTGATTATTCAGTTTGATTTCCTGGAGGCTTTGTGTCTAATTTACAGAGGAGGGAAAGGATCAGCTTCAACTTTGTGCAGAAAAGTGGAAATAACACATCTTATGGAGACATGCTATGGTGTGACATGATTATATGGGGCCAATCTTCATGAGTCTGTAGAAATAATCTCAGTTCCTGAAAAGTGCTAGTGTGGCAGAGCATATCAGATTATGAAGAATATATAAAAATGAATGCAAACTTTATGCAAAATCCTCAAAATTTATGAAGTAGGGAAGAAGACACAATGCCACCAGACTTAACTCTCATTTTGATGTTGACTTTGCCACATCTGTATTGCAAAGACTAAAATATATCCTAGCTGCAATTATGCAATTTTCATTCCAGAGTTCAGAAAAATTGTAGAGACATTTTCCAGTCTAGAAAGACAACTATTAACTACTCCAATTTTACCACAGGTGAAAGTGACCCAAACTAAGTATTCTTTGGTGATTTTTTTTTTTTTTTTTAACCCACCTTCTCAAGGTTTATAAAGAGATAATTTCATTTAAATGCTGGATCACATATTTTGCACTGCACTAGAGTGTGCACCTTGGTAGGTTGAATATAATTCACATATTGCTTAATATGATATAAATATTTATATGCAAAAAATACTAAGATGGAGTGCATGGCTGCCAGTGAAATATTCCTGCAGAAGTTATGACAAAGATCTTTTACAAGAAAAAAGCACTATCAAACCTTTGAGTCTTTTGACTAAATATTGACTAATTATCAGTAATCATGATATTCATTATCAGGAATGCAGAGAAATCTTCCACTCAGCTTATTTTGTACCATCCACAGCTTGGATGAAACCCAGCTTACCAACTCTGTGTTTGAGCACATACACTCAATCAAGAAGATTCAGGTACCTGCAGTGTAATTTCTCCTTTTCAGTATAATTTTTTAATATCATATATGCTTTTTTATGGGTATATTTCTTTTACTGTTAGAGGTGATTAGAATGTCATAGTAAAATGTACATTTCAAGTATACAATTAAGAAAAAATAAATGTATTACAAAAGCAAACATATATGTAGTATGGTAGAAAGTCTTTATAGGATTCTGAGTTGGAGAAGGTTGCATGGAAAGTGGCCAAAAATGGAGGCAAATTACATCAACATAGATTTATCTCTTAGTTCAATGCTTTGTAATCCTGATACAAATACACAGTTTATTTTAAACCACAAAGCACAGCAAACATGATCAGCTAGAAAGACTCAACCAATTTCTTTCAGTTATTAGGCCTCTGACATTTATAAATCACCAGAAAGGCTGACCAGATATTCTGAAGCCCATCCAATTCATCACAGAACCAATAGGTTACACTTTCTAAACTTGCTTGTTCATTCTGATCATTATAATAATTTGAAATGCCAAAATAAATCATAGAATACCAGGGTGAAAGAGAACTCAAGGATCATGTGGTCCAACATTTCTTGGCAAAGACACATCCTAGACGTGGCCCAGCATCCTGTCCAGACAACTGTTAAAAGTGTCCAGTGAATCCACCACTTCCCTATGGAGACTATTTCAATATTTATATTGGTTTCACTAAGACAGTATTTCCATTAAAAGCATTAATTTTTTTTCCCCTCAGGTTTAGGAAGCCATCTGTGCTTCATGGTGTTAAACATGCACTCACTTTAAGCCTTTAAATAATGCACTTAAATGTCTTCTGCCTCAATATCAGCAATTTTTGGAGAAGGCCATTGATTGCAGCTGGCCCTGCTGTCACCTGCAGCTCCTGACCCCAACCCACCTGCTCCAGCCACATCCACCCTCACCAGGCTCGTGTTCCCCCTTGCACTGTAAAAACATGCACAGCTCATCAAAAATGCATTTCATTACCTTAAGCATCTTTCAATTACAGTCTAAGAAACACTTGTAAAACCAAAGCTGTATTTTGCAGAAAAGAAAAATATTTGGAAAATAAAAAATAAATGTGATGTCAATCAAACAAAATTTGTTGCTTTCATGAAACTTGCTGGCTTGTTATGTTTCACAAAAATTCACATAAACCAAGCCCCTTCCCGAAGTTTAATGGAGGGCATGTGCCTCCAGCTATATAGCAGAATAGATGGTGCTCCAAATATTTTTGTCCTAATTATACAGCTGTTCAGAGAAGATACTGCATTTATAGAGATGATTCTTGTCAAAAGTTAGAAGAGGTGCCTCTTGGCAGGGCAGCACACTCACATGACGTGTCAACCTACACACATCTAAACACTGCCAGAAACAGCAGAGGAAAAGAGGAAAACTTTGCTGTTTACCACAGAGTAAAGTTAATTTAAATAATATTCCTAATTCTCGCTGCTGCCCGTTCTCCTTTCTGAGCTCCACAATTATTATTTTTATTTTTTCACTGCTCCTCTGGGATTCACAGAGCTAAATGCTCCTCATATGAATCCTCCAAGAATTTTCTCATCTCAAGTGCTAAGGAAAAGGTTTGTCCCATGAGTTTGCCACTGAATTGGTGATGGGTCTCTTTTTGATAGACCCCTTTCTCTGCTTCCCTCGACTGAGCTCTTGAGTCAACAAAGTTGCCATCATATCTTTGCATTAAAGACTCCTCCAAGTTGTTTTTTTTCCACATTTGACAATCACTCCTGTCATTAAAATTTTACGGATGAACGCTCCACATGCATCCAGTAATGTTTTCAAGAGCCCTATTGCCTTCCACTATTAATTAAAAGATTGGAAGGAGACTAAGTCTTTGAAGTAGGAACTATAAGAAACCACATCTAAAAGAGTTTTAAATTGTTGCAACAAGTAAAAAAAAAAAAAAAAAAAAAAGATTAAAAAATATATAAATATAAAAGAACTGAAGAAATTCTTTGTTCTGAGGGTGACAAGGCAGAGGCTGCCCAGAGAAGCTGTGGCTGCCCCTGGATACCTGGAAGTGTCCAAGGCCAGGCTGGATGGGGCTAGGAGGAGCCTGGGATAGTGGGATATATCCCTGACTATGGCAGAGCGTGGAATGGGATGATTTTTAGGGTCCTTTCCAGCCCAAAACATTCTATGATCTTATGTAAAGCTCAATAATATAAATTATTATAACCATTATCATCACTATAATATTTATAAATTATTAAAATTATATAAATTCTAAGTTGTTAGTATATTATATATATAAATTATCAATATATACAGTATGTGTTTAAGTTTACAACACAGTACCACCCAGGGCTATCAGCCAAGAACCTGATTTCCATTGTGTTAGGCATACATTAACACAAAATCAAAGCATAATTTTCCTATGTAGAACTTTCAAGGTGGATGAAATAAATGACTGGAGTATCTTTAAATAGAAATTAAACTTTTTTCTGTGTAATAATTTTATGCAAGAAGTGTGATCATGGAGAACACACCAAGAAATGAGAGTCAGCATGGGAGTGAAACAAATACTTTGGCTGTCCAGGTACCCATTCCTCTGTAAAGCACAGTCCAGGAAATCAGGGAGTGTTTGAAAGGCAGTGCCACTTACTGAGTAAAGAGACAGTCCAAATACCTAAATCTCAGAGGATTACAACCAGTACAAATGGAAACAAACTTTCGAGCTCCTTTCTAAATTAAACAATTAACTCTAATATTCACATCCTCGAAGACATTCCAGTTGAGCTGGCATGTCTAATTTATAATCGATGATTAACAGAAGATGCAACTAATTCGTCTTTGTTATTTGATTTTGCCCCAGTCAAATTTACTCAGTAAAATGGATTGAAACAATGTTCTAAAGGCTGGTAAGTACTGAATTAGATATCTGGTATGTGGCTTTGCTGTAGACCAGCATTAAATAGATGTATTACAGGACAATATCTCTTGCCTTAAGTAGTTTTAACAAATTAATTCTGACCCGTGAGCTTAATAAAGTCTGTTAAGTAAGCCCAACCTCTCAGTAAAGTTAAACAGAAACTGAATATTTAATTATTTTAATTGTCTGATAAATTTGAAATTGAGAAAGTAACAGCCCTGCAAATCTTAAAAATATATTTTCAACCCTGTGTGTAATTAAGCATTACTCTTGTGATTTTACTGCATTCAAGAGGTCACAAAGTCAAGCCCAGCCGCCCCTGATTGAATGAGAATTGCACATTAGATCAAGAAAAATAGTTTTCCAGAGGTTAAGGTAACAGTTCAGGGAAGCCAAGACACATTTGCAGGAATATTTAGAATGGTGATTAGGCAGCAGAAGAACTAACAAAGATGGGTAGCCTTAATAATGATAAAATACACCTTGCTGAAGTTGGCTGTGGTTGTTCTTATAGTAAAGGACATGAAAGTTTAGTAGTTTATGTATGAAGAACTATCACAGTCATATTCTACACTAAACACAGAGATGTGAACATTTAAAGAGGAGAGAGTTGTCCCAGAATTCACTGCTAGATCCAGCAGGGCTCTGTGTGCCCTCTCAGCTCTCCCAGCTCCCAGTCAGTTCCCTGCTCTTTTTTGGGAGGGGGTTAACAGGTTTTTGGCACAAACTTACCCTAATACACATCAGCAAATCTCACATACACAGAAATAATTGCTTGCACTCAGCTTAAATTGACAGTGCCACTGACAGGACCATGTCCTGCATCCATCCCCCAGCCTTGGCCATATGATTTGTGACACTTGTCCCCAAGGGTCTGCTGAACAGCAAAATTCCTGCACTGTCCCAAAGCACTGGGGTGCTGGGGATGAAGAAACATCAGGGGCTAGAGGTAAAGCTGCAACTGAACATGCAGAGAGCAGTATCTGATTATCCAGCTCCAGCTCAAGTATAAAGATTTTGAGCAATCCAACTTCTGAGCAGCACCACTGAAGTCAATAGTAAATGAGACCATGATATTTCCTGGAAAGTTCTTAAAAAACAACAAAAAAAGAAGGCTTAACAAGGATCATGAATGAACAGAAAAGTGACCAATGTCACAGCCTGCTGATATCTTCTTGCAATGTTTTTTCCCAAATTATTTGAACTGAAATCATCTACAGTTTATGGGCAGGCAATGGAACAGACCTCTTAGATAAACATATCCTGAATTTTCTATCTTTTAATTTTATATAATAATCCAATAAGAACACGAGCTGTTTCAATTGCAGTTATTAGGTCTAATCTCTTAAAGTAATTATTTTACTAAGAAAAAAATAGAAGTATTTCTGAAAGTGCTCTCTCCAGAGGATGATTCTACACTGGACATCAGACAGAAACTAATCAGTCACAGTAAAATAAGGAGGAAAAAAAGCAGCTACAGTCACTATGCTGAGAAGTCATCCCTGTTAAAATCAATATTGTGATTAATGCTAAAACACAGGAGATGAGAATCCATCATGCAATATTTTTCCTGTCTGTGCTGTTATTTTTATAGCTGAACTTTGCTATGCTGAGCTGCCTCACATGTGAATAATTGCTGGAAAGGATCTCCAACCCTTTCTGGAGAAACAAAGGGTGACTGAGGTTTGTACTTATATGGGAAAAAAGAGGCTGAGAAGGGAAAACAAAGTGAAAGTGAATCTTTGTTATTTATATGAACTGCAGAACACGAGCTAAACCACCCAGCCTGGCAGGCAATTCCTGCTGAAATTGCTGCAAAATCTTTCAAGTTTTCCTGAGATGAAGTTCCTCACTCTCTGCTGCAGACACCCCCACTTTGGTGACCCTGGACCTCCCTGGCAAAGGACTGGTGGTCACAGCATTTCTTCCCCTTGCCTTGTGCTGTTCTTTTCTGAATTCATTTCCCACTGCAACAAGAGCCATGTCCTCAATTTCTATCCCCTGAAAAGCAAACACTGCAAAGCAACCATGACGCATTGACAGATAATTTTAAAAGACAGGATCAAGTTCATAGAATTAAAATGTAGCTGTTCAGAATATTTCAGGCTTTCAATGTCTTTTTTTTTTTTTTTTTTTTTTTTAATTTAAAGTCTTTGATTGCTGCAATAAAGAATGACCTTGATACATAATAAATATATTGGATGTCTGGTAGTTTAACATAAAGTTGTAATGTGGGGTAGGCTGATTTACAGAAAGGGATGAAATTGGTTTTTCTTAGATTCTTGAATTAAAATCACAAGTCTTGCATCTTCTAGCAGAAGTTGTTCCTGTCCATAGCAGAGAATTGGAACTACATGATTTTTAAGATTCCTTCTCAACCCAAACCATTCTATGGTTCTATGATCTGAAATATTTGGTTGGTGACATGGCAACATTCACTGTATGGAAACATGACTGAACACATTGTTCAAGAAGACAAATGACATTTTCTACCTATAAAGCTACTTTAAAAAATCATTAATTCCAGCTAATCCCCATCCCCACCCACCTGCAGTGCCTCAGCATGGCCAGGGATGCTTTCACAGCACTGTGCTGGGAGCACACTGGTGAGTACCAGCAACTCCATAAAGAGGGGAAACCATCCCTGGAATATCTCAGTTACAGAGTGCAAACTTCTGAGTGCCATACATGTAAAGTAGTCACTCTAAAGGAACTAACAAGGAGTGACCTCCCTTAGTTATGGGAAAAAAAAAAATACAGCAGAGGTGTCTTCTAAAAAACTCTGCACAAGAAGAGAAGAAAAACAACTCACTCTCCTATTTCTGCTTGGTTGGGCTCTCTGTTTATAAACAGACCCCAGAGAAGTCGCAGTCTAATGTGCTGTGCCCTTACTTTTGTCCCTCTTCCCCAACAACAGCCCATAATATTACTGTTTTCTAAACAATTAAGGTGATTTGCATTTACCTTAAAACTGATATGGGCTGAACATGTTTTTAAATCCCTTTTGGTCTCACTACAATTATATATAAAAAACAGAAGCGTTGTCAGTGGATATTTTACAAATTTGCTGAAGACTATTATTTAACCATGCTAATTATAACAATTAATGATTTAGCATTAATTATAAAGTCATACAGTAGAGAAGTACACATATTTTATACACCTAGCAGATTTTATTAGGCAGCTATATTGGGCTCTGGTTTTCATCATCTCACACAGGTTTATGCATCAAAGATTTCAGTTTGACACTTGCTTTTTTCCTTTCTGTTTTATAATATTATTGATGTATTATTTAGCAATGGAAGATTTTGCACACATATGTTGATAAACAGACAAGGAGCTTTGTTTTCCATAGGAACACTGCTTTTTATCTTTTCTTCATCAAATTGTCAAGACTGCATACTTAATCACAGCTGGATGTTGGGCCCCATCTTGAAGACCATAAAGTCAACGAGAGTTTTGCAACTGATTTTTATTGGAATGGGACCGAGCAGAGTATTGGTAATGTGCAACTTATAAATGCCATTTGCACACATATCAATTTTATTAACTCCCTTAGTATGGAATTTTCAGAATGTAATAGTTTGGCAGGCATTACTTTAGATTTATAGTGCTCCAGGATGACACTATTAAGCCACATTCGCACCTCTGAAAATTGCTATAGCAACAGACTAGGACCAGTTCTTCCTCCACACTGGTGGGTGAGAATGATCTCAACAAGTGAGGCTCCTGCTGCCTCGTTTCGGGGGACGTTGCTTCAGGAAAAGGTGCCTATGTGAGATGTATCCACCAACAAAAACACACACAAATAAATATAGATGCAAACAGCACGAGCAGATGGTCACAAACTGGTTGACCAGAGATGATATGGGAAGGCATGGAATGTGTGGGACTGTCTAAGCAAACTGCTAGAGTGGATTTTTCTTTGGGAAGAGATATCTTATGAATAGGGGCAATAGGAATAGGCTGCCCAGAGGAGTGGGGACATCACCATTCCTGGAAGTGTTCAAAAGGCAGAAGTGGCACTTGGGGACAAGGTTTAGTCTTGAACTTGGTGCTGGGTCAATGACTGGACTCAGCAATTCTAGAGATCTTTTCCAATGTCAATTACTCAGATTCTAACCTATGAATCTTTCATCTTCTACAGACCTGACAAAAACAAGACAAAATCTGGTAAGGAGGTTTGAGCACTCCTTAAAGTATCAGTAATTCCTATTAAAGAAAGAGGAGGCAACAGACCAGCCTGGCTCTCAGTGCTGCCTCCAAAACTCTGCACAAGCCTCATCTGGCCTTGCCAGAGCCCTTCTGCCATGGCAGGGGAAATATCCTCCCCTCATCCCTGAGAGGTTCCTGAGGGTGAAACAAACAGAAGGACATCAAGGGAAGATGAAGTGAAGCTTCACTTGGAGTCAAGGGCACACCTGGAGAAAAACCTTGGCCTGAAACTTCCACTCACCTACATGGAGGAGCAGGGATAATCCAGGGAGAGACTGACTAGAGTCACTGTTTTCTTTGGGAGAAGAAATGAGGATTTTCCCTTTGTCTGAGAGAACAGATCACAAAAGAAAATCTGGAAGAAAGGCAACCTCCTGTTGCTATTTCCTCCACTTAAAGGATTGCCTTTATCCTGACTGTAAAACCATCTTAAAACATCCAATATTAAGGGTCCACTGCTTTTTATAAAGTTACTTTTAACTATTTCTTCATACTTTTAACTAATCTCTACATTGCTACTTGCCCAGGGAAAAAATACATCTCTGAATCCAATGGCCTGTCAATTATTGCACTTCTAAGTGGAATTTCAGAATTACAGGTCCATTTCCTCTGCAATTGCAACACATGGTAGAGCCTGAGTCACTTTTTTGGCAATGATATCAATCCTGACTAATGTTGAATCATGCTGGCAATGCTATTTCATAATTTTCTAGCAGAAAAGCTACAAAGCAATACTTTCTCCAAATTATGACCTAAGATCAATTTGTCAACAAAACAAAAATTAAACTCATTCTATACTTCCGAGTTTGAGATATTCTCTAATGAGTTACCTAATTCTGAATTATTACCTCCTAAAGCATTTCTGAGCAATTTTTTTGGGTAAGATTATAGAGGTACAGTTGGTTAGCAAATAAACTTTTGAAATAAAGAGATTTAAAAGCCAGAGGAGTGATCTCAGTGGCTGGAGGTGGAGTGCAACCATCACAAAAATCTCTTTGCTTTTTGTTGTTCACTAGATTGAAAAAAGGCTTCCCTCTTCCATGACAGGTTGGAAGGCAAAATCTGATAGCTTCAAATCTTCCCTGTTTTCTAACCACTGAGAAACAGATTCTTTCTCTCTGCAGTAACTTTAATTAAGACAATAATCCACAGAGATTCCAAATCCAGAGAGAGGAAACTCTTCTCCTCCAAGGCACACCGAGACAAGTGCTGACAGGGGCATAAATCCCATCCCCTTAAATCAGCTGTGCTGGATCAGGCCCAAAGCTCTTATGATTCATTGTGCTTAAAGGTTTTAAATAAAATGTCAAACCATTGCCATGGCCACTACCATCAGCTGTGTCACCATCCTGGCTCCAGTGTATTCCCTGGCTTGTCACTGCATTGTGAGCAAAGGGTGTTAACAGCTAACACTTATTGAAGGGGGCTTGAAAAGGGAGAAGTGAAAAATTACTTCAAAATTTGCAAGAGAAATAGTATTGTCCTTGCAAAATATCTGCTGCATCGAGCCTCAGATGCAGCTGTCTCATCACTACTTCACTGCATCTTTGCTTGTGCTGCACATAACCTGAGTTCTCCTCTAAGCACTTATTTGTTGATGCACTGCTGTGCTCCAATGGATGAATTCTGAAAACGTGGTTTAGCTCACCAGGTATGGAATTTAGTCTTTTGTTTTCTTCTTAAACTGAGCACATCCTTAAAGTGAATGCAGTCTTACATGCACTTAGATATTCCTGCAGAACATATTCCATATTGATAAGAGGATATAATGTGGTCATATTTGTTGACAGATCACTAGTCAGGAAGAATTAAAATAACTAAAAAGTCCATCATTAGGAAAAGCAGGAAAAAAATCCCCAACTAACAGTAGTAAAGTCTAAAGACAGGAAAACTACTTTTAAGGTTTTAAAACAACTAAAAGAGTCAATGAGCGAAAATAGGTGTCTACTAACAATTTTTCTGTGAAAATAAACATTAAATGTTTGGGATTTGAGGCAATACTCTCCATGGCAGTGGTAAATAGCACACATTCCTTCCAACACACTGCAGCTCCAGTCATCTCAGTTCTGCCTATCCATGTTTAACTCCCTTTGTTCTTCCTATGGATCAGTCTGGAGTTATTCTAGAATAACTTGAATGTGTCTCTGCCCATGGCAAGGGGATTGGAACTAGATGATCTTTAAGGTCCCTTCCAACCTAAAAATCATTCTATAAATATGTGCCAGCTGCATAAACTGCATATTATGATCTGAGAAAATTCTGCCAGTGCTTTTTCTCTTTGACTATTTTCCTCTCAGATAGGTTGTTCAGCTTTCCCAAACTTCCCCACTATTTCAGCTAGTCTCTTAAATCTCTGTTTCCTGCAGACTGATCTCTGACAAAGCTCTTTTCTCCACAAAGCCATTCCAAAGATTACTAAACTGCAAATCACTATTGCAAGTATTTCACACTTAAACCTCAAAGTGAGCTAAACATGATTTATCTTTAAAAAGGAAAACAAAAACAAAAACAAAACAAATAAAATAAAAACTCAAACCAAAACCACAAAAACAAACAAAACAAAAACAAACAAACAAACAAACAAACAAACAAACCAACAAAAACCCAATAGTCTTTGGATTGACATAGAATATAGTCAGGGAAAAAAAAAAAAAAAAGAACAGGCAGTCATTTGGAGCAAAGGGAAATGTCAATGCAGGGTTACAAACACCAGATATTTGTGCTTGTGTTTTCCCAGGCTGGATTATGGCTGTTATTAATTGCATGTCTAAACCTAAGACCCCACTCTTTAATGTGCAGACAGACTTGTAAAAGTAGGTATTGCTAAATGCTACTGTCTTTATAAAGACCTCTACAAAAACACAAAACAATGAGTGTAACACTGATTTTTATTTTCTTTTTTTCTTAAATGTGTATCAGTGGGTTTTCTCTGTCAAAAGCAGATTGCTTATTCAAAGGAAGGCTGGATATAAGCTACACAGGCTCGCTTTAAAGTAAGAACAAATCTTCTGCTTCCTTTTAATCTATCTGTAAACTGTGAAGTCTGCCATCAAGTAGCTCCATATTAGTTGTGGGTGTTAAAACCTGTCAATCACGCAAGATAATTTAAATTCGTAGGTTTCTTAGACAGTGATTTTCTCCCAGATATCAAGTTATCTCCTTCTTAAAAAGGATACAATAACTTGAGACACCTGTAAGAAAAAAACACATGAAGATCATGAAGCTTGTAGGTTTGTTCCCATGTATAATTTGGCGTTATTCTTAAATTTTCACATAAAGTCTCTTTTATAGGACTTAGCTTCATTTATGGTGATTAAAACTTCAGGACTACAGTTACAAATTTTCTAGTACAGAGGGAAAAAAAAAGAAAATAAACTAAACCATTCTGTAATCAATTGTCTTCAACATGTGGGGTATAATCTCTTTTAATGGCAGAAAATTTCCCTACTAGGTGAGACCTTTTGATGCATCGAATCCAGCTGGGAGAGCCTGCATGACTTCCTGTGGTTCACAGCCTTCTCCAGCATGCACATTTCCTGGATTAGGGACATTATTGCAGACATCTCTGCCTGTTCCCTTCCATCAGTGTATTTTTATGGACTTGCTATCCATGGATTTTTCTAACCCTTTTTGAGAGGCTGATGCTGTCTGTCTCCATGACCTCCAGAGACAGCCAGTTCCACACCTCACTTGCACAGTGGTAAAAAAAAGTACTTTTCTTTTGTAGGTTTTGTAGATTTTTTTCTCGTTCTAATGAGTTTTAGAACCAAGAGGAGCTTGCATTAAAATGCTCCTTTGGTCTCTCCAAAGCCAAGAGCTCCAGGAGCACAGGGTGATGCACTCCTCTCTTTCCTGGGGTTTTCCAGCACACAGCTGTGCACATGAAAGTCACTGTCCTGTGAGAGGGTACAGACTATTCCAGTCCTTTCAGCTCTACCAGATCACTCAGATTACTGAGTCCATACATCTTCCCTTTCTGTGAGTCTCTCCCTTCACTTTCAGTCCTGCAAGGACATCCATGGCAGTGATGCAACCTCTATGTGCAGCAGGGAACCCATGGGGGGGGTGTGGATCAGAAGTTGGCTCTGCTGGAGACCCTTTAGCAGGAAGCATCACAAAACCAAAGAAAAAAAAAAAAAATTCTTCAAAGCAGCAGTTCCCAGGAAACACCAATGTTGTGATATGATGTGTCAATAAATTTAATTTAATCATTAAAATTAATCTAAAGATGACCTCTGCAAAAGTAGGATATGAAGATAAGCCTCTAAGAACAGTGATTTAGATTAAATACCCATCTCTTGCAGTTTCCTAATAACACACAGCAAGCCCCACTGATTAATACACATAAACAACTAAAGAATGAAATGGACTAAGAGAACAAAAAAAAGCCAAACAAAAAACAGGATTTGTTTAGCTTGGTTTTGTGAGCTATTCCTAAAGCTTTCTTTAACTGTTTGTCTGAAGTGGAATTTAGATAGATGCCACTTGGAGGCACTCTTATACTATTCTTACTTGAAGTTTCTTAGAAGCTCTTCATGCAGGGAAAAAGTAATTTTTTTTAAAATTTCTTTTTTCTTCTAATAATAATCTGGAAATGGGTAATTAACAATGGTTTGGGTAGTTAAACTTTGACATTACTTGTATTTATTACCTTGTAATTTTGTCAGAGGTAAATAGTCCCCTATATTCTCAGTGAAACTGACTTAATTCCCTTATGCAGTGGGTGATAAGCTGTGTCTGTGATGCAATGCTGGCTCAAAGAAGTGGCTAGAAAGGATTACAAACTGCCAACTTACACAGATTATTCACTTTAAAACTGTGGGGGGTTTTATCATTTCAGATTTGAAATTAAGCACCCAGTTTATCATTATATCCCTTATATATTAAATTATATAAAATTATCTTTGAGAAGCAGATAAAAGTATTTCTGTTTTATAGACATGTATAATCTCCCAATTTTGATTGCATTTTAGATATGGAACTTGAGAATACATTTCAGTGTATTTGGAACATTGTAAAATTCTTCTCAGTCTAAGCAGGAGTGACATTTTGCAAAGCACTGTAGGAGTACTTTTAAAATTCATATGTAATGTGTTCATTAATTTTCAGCAGCTCACCAACCAAAAAATTAATCACACTAAAAGAAAGTTTGGCCATTGCTTGCAAAGCAACACCTTGCACACCTGGGAAAGCCTACAAGAGGGAGGAAAGGACTTGGAACATAGTGTTTTCCTTAGTAAAGGATGCATAACAAGGGAACTGGACTACCAGCATGGAAAAACCAAACCATGATTCCAAAAGTCAGAGATTGAATCCTTTTCACCCTAACCCTGGGATGTGCACCCAACTGTCCTGTACCAGCTCACACCTCTGCAGGGGGCCAGCCAAACACCATTTGTTAGGGGATGCTGCAGGATCCAGTGTCCTGATCATTCTGCTGAGGATGTGCAGCACAGGCCCTGTGCTGAGCTGCTGCTGCAAATCCCACCAGCACGGCCTTATGGCATCAAGCAAACAGCAATTTTACAAGTTCCTCTCATTCCAAATGACCATTTCACACAGCTCGACTGTGCAGCCCAAAACCCATCTGAACAGAGATATACCTCACTCATCTTTCCAGAGAAATCCTTGCATATGCTCTAGATAAATATTAGGAATTCCTCAGAGTGAAGGAGATTAGTAAAAACTACACTTGAGCAGAGCATAAGTCTAAATAGTGAGTGGTGAGGGATAATACCTGCCTGGGGAGCCATCAGGACAAAATGTGCTTACAGAGAATGATGGCTCTCTGCAAAGTCAGAAAGAAGGCAGCAAGTGAAAGCCACTGAATTGGGAGAGAGATAAAGCCAGGGAAGTCCATGCCATGAGAAGGGCAAAGGTAAATGGGTATTAACCCTTTGGAAATCTTCTGGCTCTGCTGGCATCCTGCTTTTTGAGGTCTAAGTTTCTTTTGCAGCATGCACTGACCATGCTTTTCTGCCAGCCTGGTTCTTTCCTGACATGGGAGCAGCCACAGAGGCCCAGAGCAGCAGTGCCAGATCCCACATCCCAACTCCAGCAGCAGGAAAAGCCAAAGCCCCATCCCATCCCAAGACCCAGCACCCACCAGACATGCTTTCCAAGTAGTAAGATATCCACAGGGGATTCATCTTCAATGAATGTGTCCAGCTTCTACTTGAACTTAAAGTCTCTTTTCTGTGACTTTTTGTATTCTCCTCTCTGCTAAAGACAACTAAGCTGAGCATGTACAGCATATGGAAGCAATAGTGACTGTAAAAAAGCGATGAGAGAGCAAAAAATTTCCCAAGATCCTGTAGCAGGAGTTTCAAAGCTTATCCCACACTTCACAGCTTGTTTGTTTTGAATCTGCCACCTCCTACTCATCCCTCTATCTCCCAGCACTTTGAATATTTTTTTTTTTATTTTGCCCTTTTCCCCTCCCCTTTTCATTTGCTTACATTTTCTCCTTTTCATTCTACCCTTGACCATTTTCCTGTCCTTCTCCTCTCCTCTGCATTTTTTTTTCTATCCAGTTTCTACAGCTCTCTCTCTCATTTCAAGCATGTATTATTGGCATAAAAATATTGTCTGAAAAATTAAGGAGGAATTGGAAAGCCACATCCCCTAAGAGGAAAAATTTCTTACAGGTCTTACTCTATTTAGACAAATCTTCTGGCACTATTCACAATTCAGGATTGTACTGAATAATCACATAAATACTTTTTTCAGTGAAGTAAATGGTTTGCTACATCCTTTACCACATATTTACTTGCTCTTTGGCTGCTAAAGATTTTTCACATAAAGAAAGACTTAAATGGAATTTGACCTAAGCCAAGCCCTTATATAGAAGTCAAATTTCCTGAGAACAAAGTGATGGAGGCAGAACAAAAGATGTGGTGATTGATTTAATGAACATACTTGTCTGTGAGATATTACCCCACCACTGTCAGTTCAGTTAAACTTGGTTTTCTGAGCAGCCCTCCATTAAGGATAGTGGGGGCATCAGACCCCCACTAAGGACTCATAAATATCCTTTATTGGCCTTGCTGCTGCTTCATGGAAGCTCAGTAGGCACCTCCATGACTTCATGGTCAAAGGATGCAGACCCTGCAGAGGAGAGGTCAGCTCCAAGTGGTCAACCTTCCCACTTAAAGGTGATACCAGAGCACAGGAAAGGCTTCTCTTCAAGTTTAAAGTTTCCTTTTAGCCAATACTTCATCCACCCTCAGGTCACCAAATGATTTATGCTTGTGATTTTACAGCCAAACTGGTCTCTGATGCTAATTTGACAAGCCAACTGGTGAATCCTTAAAACACTTTCCTGTTAAAGTGACTAGACAGAGTTGAAACTGTGCATTAGGGCGTCAGTCACAGAAACCATCTGTTCTAACAGGGCTTTTTGTTCTTTCCAAATTCAAGCTTTCTGAATGAGATGCTGACTGTTTTATAAAATACTGACAAGAATCAGTATACAAGAAATTACCTATTCAGCATCTCTAAGAGATGGCAATTGACAGTAGTCACTTAAGAAATAAAGATGTTTTGAATGATTAACATTAAGGAGGATGAGTTATAGAGTCTCTTTGTTAACTCTGTATTAAATTAACCTTCCTAGCACATACAGTTTGAGAATTGCTTTGCAAAACACTACAAATGAGCCTTAAGTGCAAGGAATTGTTTCCCATGGCTAGTCACAACAGCCATAAAATAAATCTGGAGTCTGGATGAGCTTTGCTGCCTTTCTTCAAGACAATATCCTCAGGTAATTTTATTTTTAGCCACAAATGACTCACTATCACCTCCATCTTTTCATTTATCACTCTAATCTTTCAAAACAAGGGAAAAGTGACTCAGAGAAAGCCTTTTCCCCCATGATAGCAGTCAATGAGAGAGGAAGATTGCCCACCTCCAGCCTCATAGGTTTGCAGGACCCAAGTGGATTGAGCCCCAGACAAGTGAATCAGACCCCAGGGCTGACCCTTCTGGAACAGCAAATCTGACCCAAGTCCTGCTGGGGCCCCTTTCCTACGTAAATTACCTGCAACCTCAGATCCCAAAATAGTCAACTTGTGTCTCTGATTGACAATTCACAGACAGCAGGCTGACCCTGCCTTGTCTTGGATACACCAAAGCTCCATGACCCCCCATAAGTTTAAGGCAGTAATTTTATTGATTTATTTCCTATCAAACTCCAACTCTGATGTCTGCTTTGTCCCCTTTGGCAGAGTTGACATTGCATTACCACACCAGGGTTTTCTGGTGGACTAAAAAATTTTACTTTCTTAGAACTTCTTCCTTTCAGACACTCTAAAGATAGTTTGGATCGATAGTAGATTATTGAGCAGAGAAATATCAATATTTTGATCACAGTTATTTTGAAATTTCACACCCCTCAGCCATGGCATTGCCACCCAAAACCTCTCACAGCAAACTGCAACCAGACTCTTTTTGGACAGCTGAAGGTTGAGGAGACACAATTCACACAGATAAAGCCACAGATATCAGACTCCTCTTAATATACAATGAGATTTGTCTTTACTTTATTGTGGAAATAGTAGTTACCAATTTTCCTTATAACGTATTTCCCATACCAGAAAATGAATTCTTCTTCCTCTCTTCTTTATATTCATAGAAATTACATATCATTCTATTTTTTTTCTCTTGGTGAAGCGCCTGAGGCCACTTTCATCAAATGACAGAATGGATTAGGTTGGAAAGGACCATAAAGATCATCTTGTTCCATGCCCTGCTGTGGCCAGGGACACATTCCACTATCCCAGGTTGTTCCAAGCCCTGTCCAACCTGACTTTGGATACTTCCAGGGGCAGTCACAGCTTCTCTGGAAAACTTGTGCCACGGCCTCACCACCCTCACAGCGAAGAATTTCTTCTCAATATCCCATCTAGCCCATGCTCTGTCAGTGTGAATCCATTCCCCCTTGTCCTGTCACTCCATGCCCATTTCCAAAGCTCCTCTCCAGCTCTCTTGGAGCCCCATTAGGAATTTGAAGGGGCTCTAAGGTCTTCCCAGAGCCTTCTCCAGGCTGAAGACCCCCAACTCTCCCAGCCTGGCTTCAGACCTCTGGGTATCTTTGTGGTCTCCTCTGGACCTTCTCCAGCAGCTCCACAGCTTCCTGTGCTGGGGGCCCAGAGCTGGATGCAGTACTCTGAGAAGGGGGTCTGACTTCTGACAAGAATCAGTCCATTAACATCTTCCCTGTATGTGTTGAAATGTGTTGAAAAAAGAAGAAAATGGGCGAGTGAACATGACATTTTCTCTATTAAAAAAGAATGGCATTACAAATATCTATTATATTACAGCAGAGCATTCCTTTATCAGCAGGCAGTGAAGCTGAGGATGCTCTAGGTGCTCTCTGCAAGGCTGCTCAACAGACTGCAGGGATAGAACAGACCTTCACTCTGTGAAATCCTGCTGACAGCTCCAAGCTGAATGCTGCAGTTCCTTGTCCCCTTAAGATAACACAATTGCTTGGATGCACAGCATCTTCTGCAGTTTATGAGGCAGTGATCAATCTCTGATTGACAATTCTAATTAGAAGCTCTCTTATGTGCAACATTATGGTATTTTATAGCAACTTTCTCCTGGATATTAAACCTCCACAGCCATTTTACATGAAATAAAATACTTTATAGATCATTTGATACCAAATGCTATCAATTCTGTTTGTTTACACTGAAAGGCTTTGTTGGTATTATAATATGCTGGTTTTGATATAAAAATTCATATCTTTAATACCCAGTAATATCTTCTAAGGCCTCAGCTTTTCTTCTCTGAAGAGCTCTTGGCATTCAAGGCTGACACAGGAGGAGGACTACTGTGTCTTATTATTGCTATTCCCAGAATTCTGTGTATTCCAGGTATAAGCTTTTGTGCATTTAGAGATGAGATTCTTTTTCCCTCTCCAACAGCAGTGATTCATAATAGAACACAGAAATCATAAGAAAAAATGACATCTGTTTAAAAATATGGCTCTCTCTTACAGCCACAATGACATATCACATTTTGCTTGGTTGAAAACAGCTAGAAAATGGTGCTCATTTGAGATGTGGTATGAAACATCTAAACAGATTTGTCATGGAATAACAACATTCCCCCCTAAACCCACCCCAAACTAGGCAGTAATTACACAGCAGGGTCATTCCTGAGCATCCCCATTACAGTCTGTAACTAACAGACCAAAGTCTATCAGAAATACAGGAAATAAGTTTGGGTTTGACTCACCGAGTTCCTCACCTGTACTAAATATGAGTTTGTTTCAGGGTATTTTTTTCCCTCCCTGATATTTCTTTTGGAAAACTAGGCTTTCCATCATACAGAAGGTGATAAATTACTGAGAAAAACACAGTATCTTTTCTTGTCATGTGTGTGGCTTGTACCAGAGATCTGTTTTCCCTGGTGTTCTTGGAGGGAGAGACAGTATATAAAATAAAGTTTTCCTCCTCCCTCCCCAGAAATCCCTAAACAGTAATTTGAGCTTAAATGTTACCTTAAGCTTACTTTAAATTAACCACCCAACACTTCCAAAACTAAATTTAAAGATGAGGAATCAGCAAAAATTCAGTAACAACACCAAAAGAAAAAAAAAAAAAAAAAAAAAAAAAAAAAAGATTGTAAAGCACAGATAAGGAGGTTGATGATATATACACTTGAAATACCAGATATCAGCAGACAGAATGCAAAGCACAGCAGGGCAGTTACAACTCAGTGTGATTCATCTTTTAAATGATAAGGCTTCTCTAATTTTATGAAGTATTTGTCATATCAAATGCTTCCTAGTCCCATGAAAAATTTCTTTGATTTCCATCCCTTAGGATTTTGATGTACAGTACAGTGCTGCCTTCGTATCAGGATTAATGCTGGAATTATAAATAAACCACTCAATATTTAGGGCTATTGATGTTGGTAAGTGACACCCTGAAAGTTGAATTTCCACACTGAACAGTAACTTTACAGTATGGCACAAACCAGGAGCTGTGCAGGGACAATCTCCTGTATTTTATTCAGAACGGAGAGCCCTGAAGATCCATTGATTTCAAACTTATTTTGCAAGTTTTCATTTAAATATTATAAATCCTCTCAGTAAATTGAGAAAATACATTTTTTCCCTTTGGAAATTAGTCAGGAGGCAATTTATATGCATATATCTAATACATAGGCACACAGACATATAAAAATGTGATTTGAGGGGAGAGATCGTATTGCATTAATAAAAGCAAAGATAAAAATTCAAATAGGAACTTCAGCACTACCAGTCCCTTCCAGTTACACTGACTGTGCAGGAGTTCAGCCTCCCAAGCTGCCCTTTGGCTTTTCCTGCCAGGTCATCCTCCTGCTCCCTGGCTCAGGGATTTCTCCTTCAGCTGCCAGCCCCAGTCGCTGTTTGCCCAGCCAGGTGCTCTGCTCATCCTCTGCTAACGAGGCATTTCTTCTGCTCCACTGAAAAACTTTGTCTTTTGCTATTTTGGCAGGCTTCATTCCCTCCTACCTACGCCTTCTCACCCTCATCCCTCTCCTCTCCTGCCAAAACACACCTTTCCTGAGCCACTTTTCCTCCATTTCATTTCCATACCTCTCATAGCGATTCCTGTGTGAATCATCCAAATACCCTTGGTCCCCAAACATCAGAGAGAACTTCTGCTACATGCTCAGGGTTCTTATGTTTTACCTTTAAATTGAGTTTTGCCACAGCACAAAACAATTTGTGTTGAATATTTTCACCCAACCTGATAACGAACGGGGGACCTTGTTCAAATTTAAACAGGGCTCTCTCCCTGCTACACATCAAAAACCCACAAAACGACCCAAATTTTCTTCATATGTTAAATAGGAATAATCAGAAGTGGCAAAGAATGCTAATACCCAGCAGCACTTGTACTTGAGGGAGGCATCAGCCTCACCCACCCTGAAACATTGTTAAATTTGGCATCACTAACATGGCCACAGACAAGGATAAATCTTCCTTCTCATCCACATTCAGGCGCCGTTTAGAGCAGCACTGCCTGTTCTTCACTGCTGCTTTTCTCTGCTGAGTTTGGGTAGGGAGAGGTATAAAATATGCAACACAGACCCCTGGTGCAAACTGGGGGATGTGTGGTTACTCCTGCTTTGATGGAGGGAAAATATGTTCCTCTCATCTATTCTCCTTGGGCTGCAAGGCAGGAGAAGGGAAGTCCATGGTTCTCCTTTAGAAAGGAGAGTGCTGTAAGTCCAAGTAACTTAGTCCACTAATAATAAAAGCCATTAAAAACAGTTCTAGTTGTTAATTAAAATTGTGTGACATTCCCTACGGAGCAGAAATACTTCCACAATTTTAAGGTGTTCAACTTATGGAGTTGAGTTTGTTTTAATGGTATAACACACCTCAAATTTCACTCAGTGATCAAATTTACTCAATAACTATTGGAAAGAGTTAAGTGTATTTTAAATAACATCCATGTTTTTTATCCACTATCTTTAGACCTACAGTCAAAATGACACTTTAGTAATGGCGCACGTAAGGAACACTCATGCTGAGGAATTTACTTTATTCTACTATTTTTATACATATGTAGACACAAAAACCAGATTTTTTTGTATATCCTAATGTTTCTCAATTTCTGTAGTTAATATTTTTTTAATATTTGGTTCAGGTGACAATCAAAATTAAGACATTTACACATAAAGGGAAGTAAAACATAAAACATTAATTTTTCATTTTAACATTAATTTTATCTCAGATACTTTATGCCACATCGTAAAATTTAAAGTTATTAAATTTTAAATTAAAGGCTCTACTTATATTGAATTTTAGCACTTGTCTTATTTAGAGTAGACCTTCAGTACAGGAGATGTAATTTAAGATGACCTGTAAAATGTATAGACAAAGCATCTTCTGGTAAGTGTCCTATACCAGGTTGATTTTACTGACATGCCCTCAAAAATCAGCTTGCCCTTGACAGGGAAATTATTTCAAAATGCTCTTTTATTTTTCTTTATCATTGTATACAAATGAAACAGGTTAACAGAAAATTCAATTGCCCAAGATTATCTAGGAACTCAGAGGCAAAGATCCAGATTGAATATGCATCTTCCAGCTCTTCAAACAGCAATACCTTCCCAAGAGATCTTATCCCATATCGTATCAGTTAAAAAAATCCCAGAAGATAAATAGCAGGCCTGTCAGACAGCATGCTGCCTGCTGTTTTCCCTAGTTAGAAATGCAAACAAGAATTGACCTGTGCCACTTGTGATCTCAAACCAGTTATCAGAGTGCATCTCCTTCAGCAGCCAGGCCAAGGGAACTCGAGTCAATGACCGTGGATAAAAGCTTTTCCGATAAACCCTCAATCCATTAAATCAAATGGAGACTTTAAATTGATGAAGATTATAATAAATTATTTCTTAATCCTGATGTATCAATCTATCATAGGTGGTGGCACAATGCAGTGAGCAGCAGCACTAAAAGCTTTATGAAAGTCATCTCCTCTTCCCTCAGAGCTGGGAGAGGAGTTAAGAGCAGGGGACAGAGGAGGGACAGGTCACAACTCCTGTGCAAGGGGAAGGAAGGATCTGATGTTGGCATCTTGCTGTGAAAAGTGACTCTGACACAGGTTCATGTTATGGCACAGAGGCTGACAGTGCCACAGACAGGACAAACCTGCTCCAGTTACTATGAGGAGCATAGGAACAGGATACTTCCTCAGTTTGGGGAATGTTTACAGTTGTTATTAACAAGATTGAGAAGCACAGAGACTCTTTAGTCTGCTGCTGGCACGCTGGTAATTCTGAACTCTGCTCACTTATGTTTATCATACTAATTCAGGGAATGGCAACTACGAGCTCTCTTTGGAGCATGGCTCAAAGCTATTTCTTACAGAATGAAAAATTGAAATACTTTCTTTTAAAACTCTTGGAATTCATAAAAAGAAGAAGTGGCAACTCTACAGAACACTTACTTATTTTTAAATCAAACTATTCTAATCCAAGCAATGTACAATGAAAATATTCAGACGTGGTTTGTATCCAGATCCAAACCTGGCTGCTCCATTACTATTTTACATTTCTGCCTGATGTATTTCCCGTGGGTACTCCTGGACTCAGGCACTTACTCCACCATCAGCTGGTGAAATGAGGGGTTTGTACTGGATCCTCATTATCTAAGGCTGTTTCTCCACTAACACAAAGGGAAGAGGGACAATGACTCCAAGGAAGTGCCTGAAGTGGGACAGCATGAGAGGCTAACACCTATGGCCATGTCCAAGTATTCCAGGCTGTGCAACCTTCCCCTTGCTGCCTTTGTTTGGAAATTCCAAGGTGTGCTGGCCAGGATGGTGGTTTCTCCTTACACCTGGTGATTTTCATTATCATGGGAGCTTCCCAATAATTTACATTTCTCTAAGCACAGAGGGCTTTGCATCAGGACAAGCATTACAAACCCACCTTCCTTTCACACTGAATGTTAAGAGCTTGAAAAGACCAGATGAGTTTTTCTATAGTTCCTGGAGAGTTTAGTCCAGTAAACACTCAAAGACCTTTACTTTACAGCCTTTGCTTCACAGGTCAGGTGAGCCCTTTATCTACCAATCTTGTACACTCTGAGCTGCAACATTTGAGAGCTCTAAACCCAAAAATGAACCAAGAAATGTTTGACTTTGAGTTGCATTTTACTTCAGACATTTTCTATGCACCACTGTACGCACACAAAAAGGCAAATCTGATGGGAATACTGCATGAAAGGGCACTGTCATCAGGTTTTGAGACCAGTATCGAAGACTCAAGACTTCAAAAAAAAACTTAAAATTTTGAAGCCCTCCTTGTAGCTGGTAATTTTTATTTACACAGCCACACAAGCAACTCATCACACTTTACATTACTTCTAGAAATAAATCTTGCAACATCTGTATGAGATAGAAACCTAAATACAGTTATTTTACAGATGAGGAAACGTAAGCACAAAGAAGAGTGTATGATTGAGAAACTGACATTTACTTTCAATGTCTAAAATGAACTCTCAGGCATCTAAATGATGGATTAAATATTCACATTCAGAAATGAGCATTTTGCTCCAATTAAAAAAAAAAAAAAAAAAAAAAAAAAAAGGAACTACCAGGAATAAAAATACATAACCCCCTAAAAAAAAACCTAGTTAACATCTTAGATTGATTAAAAGGCTTGTAACTTCTACCTGGTAGCTTTCCAAACAGCAACCCCAGGGAAAAGCAGAGGTCTAAATATTAGTAACAGGATTTCTGCCACTGGATCTACTATTATTACAAAGAGAAGCTATTATTTTTGGCTTAAAAGTGTGTGGTTGAGATGTTTATTTATCACCTTGGTAAATGAAAAAAAAAATCAGTTCACAAATAGAAGCACAGTAGGATGGTTAGCAACTGCTATTGCCAACAGCTGGTCCATCTCATAATGAAAAATACAGATCTCACAGCTACTAAAGAAAATTTTGTAATTTTGTGTAGCAGGACAGTCTTAAATAATTTTTTTAGATATGAGGCATCTTTATATTTTCCCTAACTTTGAACCCAGAGCATGCATTTGATTTTGATTTCTTTGTGTCTTCAAAGTTTGATCATGACACCTTCACCCACCTGCCACTTCCCAAACCTCTTTTCTTCTCCTCAAGCACAGAAGATGGCCCAGACAATGCAGCAATCATTCAAATCACATCTCCAGCACGCACACTGGATCTGCTATGGCTCGCACTGCTTCTATCTCTTGCAATAAATTTTAATCAGATGCTTTGTACCCTGTTGTATTCTTGTCTGAAACCATCCCAAGTGCTGTTGTTGCTAAGGAAACCACTTCCCGTTATCCTCACACTCATCTCCACTGCCTCTTTCCCTTCCTTTTCTTCTCCCCATGTCTTCCTTGGCTCCAAGGGGCATCCCTGGCACCACTGTGCCATTTACACCCTCATGCCTTGGGGTGCAAGCTCACAAGAAATCCTTGCAACCAGAACTGGTGCCATTTAAAGTATGACCATCCCTGCCCAGGCCCAGTATTTAATTAGTCCCTGCACAGCAGGGAACAAGCCAATCCCAATTGCTGCAGCAGTGAGGAGAAGCTCTAACCCGCTGTGAAAAAAGGCAAAAATTCAGCTCTGGTCTCTTCTTGCAGGAGACAAAAGAAGAAATACATGGAATGGAATATATGGGCTGGATAAGCAAGGTGTTTGGGTATTTTTCCTAAGGAATGAAGTTTCAGAACCCTTCACTTTCCTCTGCAGAGCCCTCCACCATAAGAATCCCACCACAGGAAGAGATGTTTACCTCTTTCAGAGAAATCAAGTCCCCTGAGCCATTTGACTGCAGAATTGATTTCTGACCCTTTGCTTCCTTCCAGGCTCCTGATGTTTAAATCATCAGGAAGGATGCTTGTGTTTAGTATTTTATCTTCTCAAAGTTGAGAGCAGTACATGCAGAGCACGGTTCCATCACCACAAGCACAAGGGAAAAATAAGAAAAGGGGAAATTTGGCTTTTGCCATGACCATCCTGCATGCCCAGAAGCAGAAGGCAGAACTAAGCCAGGCTGTTAACTCAAAGAGACACAGGGGAAGCACAGGAAGGAAACAAAGACCAACAACCACTAGAGTGCTTTCTTCTACAGAAATGGATAAAACATTATTTAAATAATTCAAGTTTTATTTGGTAGGTTTTTTTTAAGGAAAAGGAAATTCATTCAACATACAAAATTCCCTAGTGGAAAGGCTCCTTTAACTATATATTGTGGCTGACAGTAATGGGAATTTTGACACATTTGCCCTTTTTCTATACTCATTACTCTACTCCCCACCTTGCTTTTGCTTTTTACCACACTCAGCTTTGTATGGGGGGGTGTAGAAGAGGCAAAAGGCAAAATTCAGAGCTAAAGAGCAAACAACTTCTAATATTATAGAGTTTTCTCTGTGTTTTTGCTTTCCCCAACTAAGCCTCCCTGCCATTAGTATTGAGTGTAAGGAACCTGCTGGGTCTGTTGCAGTTGTCCTATTGACTTTCTCTGGATGAATAAGTTCCTGTCAAGAGCAGCACTAAATATCCACTTTAGAAAAGCACTTTTAGCCATAAAGAGCACATTTTCCCTTCCTTTCTAGAGTCAGAGCCAGCGCTGCAAAGCACAATGAAAATGCAGTCTTTGGAGACAGATATAATTATAAGTAAATACTTCACAGGCATTAATTAGCAATATTTTTTCACCTGTGGTTTGTATAGCGAGTCAAACATCCCTCAGCAGAATTTGCTGCTGTTCCTATACTTGCTACCAACACTCCACAATAATAATTACACTTGTACTGCACCAAGCTTCAGATGCTTGAATAACACAAATCTAAAATACTTGTTGTGGATTTTTTTTTTTTAAATTTTTTTTTAGTCAAAAGCAGCTAAGATACTGATCCTGAATCATCTGCATGGCAGCTTCTTAATACTTTCCTGTGGTCAGGAGCTAAATCAGAGATAGACCCCCCCCTGCCAAAAAAAGTCACAAAATTCCAGAACACTTATTTGGGATTTCAGCTATTTATCTGAAAAAAAAAAAAAAAAAAAAATCATTGAGAGGAATGAAGCAATGGCTCATCTGCATTCAGCATTAGTGCCATAAGATGAAGGTTAAAGAAAAAACTGTACAGAAACAGGAAAGCAGAAGAGACAAAAATAAAAGGCCAGTGTATTGGTCTACAGCCTTGCAGAACAGCAGAGCAAATGCTCAGTGAGGAACACAAGCCATGGGTCTGTGTTTGCCAGCAAAGAGAACAGCCAATTTCTTTGGGCTGTACATGTCCAAAGGCTATGCAGTTTTTAATCAAAGGCTACTGCTCTCACCCACTTAGACAAATACATTACTGATATAATACAGTAAAAGGCATTAAAGAATTCCTTAAACTATTTTTCATACAATACATTTCAGAATTCTTGACTAACTTGGCAGAGTTCTCACCTTTCCTTTAGGCAGAAAGCATTAAAGAAGTTGTTCCCTTGCTTTGTTGGGGTGATGTTCAGAGCTAAGGTTCCTATGCTGAATACAGAGTGGAAATCCCACAGAGAAGCTCATGCATATATTGCTAAATTATTACAGAGGTTTTATTCTGGAGAATATCATCAATAATCCTACATGTTATAGGAAGTTCAGAGGCAGGTGGGAGGGCAACATCAACATATTCATCTGTAAACAAAGATAAATGTTAGAAAGATTGGATTTGTTTTGCATAAGCCTTGGAACATGTGCCACCAGCGTGGCCCTGGAGCAGCTTTTGGAAATGCTGGCTGTGAACACAGACTGGTGGAAAAACAGCACAAGCACTTATGGCTGTGACTCAGCATCATGAGTGTCTCCTGACGCACAGTCTGCTGCCACCACGTACTCATCCAAGGGCTCCTTCAATCAAGTGGCAGAACCTGCATTTGCATTCCTAAACACCTCCAGATTTGCTTATGAGGGCCTAGATCACCTCATCCCTTAGCTGGGCAGAGCAGAACATCCACATAACCGCCCTCAGATTTCCATCTGACATGCAGATTCCTCTGTTTGAACATATGAATATGCAGTCAGGAGCTGTCAAAAAAAATCATGCAGCTATTCACTGGAACAAACAAGAGAGGAGAAATGTCTTAATATCAGAGCTGGCTTGACATTTCCCAGCATAACCAGATCTGGCTGTGGTCTGCAAGAAATCAATTCACAGAGAAGCCACAAATATCAGCTAATGCCTTGGTTCATAAACTTTTATCCATGCTGGTATGAAAGTCCTATTAAAGTAAATAGGGCGAGAGCCTCAGGCTCAGGTTGAGGGGCCCAGAGCAGGTAAAAAGTCAAGCAGGTTCTCTGAGAGCTCCCTGGGGAAGAGACCAGGGATATCACTTGGAAAACAACCCTAATATTTTTTTCCTTCATACACATTGCCCCCATTTTACCTATCCTGGACAGCCTGAGCTAAAGAGATTGCATAGTGCCTTGGTTTTGGTAAAGGTCAGATAAATATTGATCACTACTGGAAAAGTTCCAAAAACCTTTTAAATAGATGCATTTTGTTTGAGGCTAATTAATTTTTATTCCCATATTTTAAAATGAAAAGTTCCTGATTCCACCTACTCGACAAATGATTTTGTTTATTGTGAATAAGAAGCTTTTAAAGGACTAGGTAAATCACTGGAAGATTTTTAAGGACTGTGGTTCAGTCCTTTAGATCTGTTATTTTTGCCAACAGGGAAGAAAGGTTAGAGTAGTGTACAGCATAAATAATTTTCAACTAATGACCTAAGACTTCAGGGTCAGGTCTTTCAGGGGTTTATTACTAATCCCTTGACTTCAACTGACTTGTGGTTTCATTTGTGGGAATTTTTTTAAAAGAAAATAAGGAGGTCTTTCTCCTTTTAGAAAAAAACCACTGTTAGTTTTAGGTATTTTCTCAGGTTTTCACAGATTAAGGTCTTGATTATGGCTTTCCTGAATGCATGGCATGTTTCTGATGAAGAGAAGGGCTTGAGAGCTATTTAAGTCGGTGACAGGATTTAACACTAATTGGGTCTACACAGGTATTTTTCTTACAGGTGTTATTACAATGGAAATAGAGATAGCCAAGAGGACAAATCTTTAGTGAAGACATACACTAAACAGGGCAGTTCTTGCAATAATTAAGATTTCAGAAACCCATGAAGGTAAATTGGCAGTAAAGAGGCAGAATTGCAACTTGGATTTCCAGGTTTCTGCTCTAGAACTAAACAAGGGCAAGGACAGGATTAATTCCTTCAGTACAGGTTATGGTCTCCATGACTGTTTAAATTTCATATGGCCATAAAACAAGTAGGAAGAGAAGAGATATGAGAAGGAAAAGGAAGAGTATTTTTCTCATCTGGCTGAGGAAAAAAAAAATTAAAAAAATTTAAAATTCAAAACCTGTTGGAATTTTCTCCATAGAATCGTAGGATTGTTTGGGTTGGAAGGGTCCTTAAAAAACCATCTAGGTCCAACCCCTTGACATGGGCAGGGATTTAATCAGTAAGTTGGTTTCAATATCCAGAGAGTTCTTTACCAACAATACAAACATGTGCTAAACTTGCAACATCTAAACAGAAGGACAATATTTATGTATATTAATCAAAATATTACACTTTTGAAGTGTAATTGAAGGTCTGATTTTCTATGAGGTGCCCTTTACTCATGAACATGTAAAAGCAACTCCCATTTAGGTGAAAAGCATGAACAACTGTTTTAAGTATGCAGTGGAATAACGTTTTTTTTTTTTTTTTTTTTTTTTTTTTTAATATGCAGAGATGCTAAGATATCTCTGTTTAGAAATTGTTCCCTATAAATTTTGAGAACCACAAACTTCTGTGATGGCTGAATTGGCCATGTGGTTTGCTAACCTGACCTTGGTGTCTTCTTTCTCTCAGGTAGAAGGAGGTAGCTGAACAAAACCCTTCCACTCTGGAGACAGACTTTGGAGCTGAGTAGTCAGCCACACACTTAAGTCTATTAATACATAGCACTATTGCCATGGTAGCAGGTTAAAGTTAGAAGTAACTAGATTTGAATAATTTAAATATGCTAAAAATACCAAATTCTGGGCTTAAGTGGTTCTATTTGTCACCTATAATGACAATTGCCACCTATGCTAGAAAGTCTCCTTGGAAAACTTAGTCTCAGCATGTGCAGAATTTTCTCATCTATGTGATCATGCTTCAAAATCTGTGTCATAGTTCCACCTGCAGACACCAAAACCAATACTTTTATTTCTCATATATAGTGAATACACTCAACTTGATTTCCATCATAAACCAATAACCAGATAATTGGAAGAAGGTTGAATCCAATTAGTTTGATTTGGTATAGCCCAGGCAATTTGGCCTCCAGATGAATCCAAGTACAACTTCACAAGTTTCCCTTTTCCCATTTGCTTGCATCTACAGAGACCACAGGAAAAAAAAAAAAGTAATAAATTTAGAATTTAAGAAGGAGTTGTGCAGCGCACATTTATAATAAAACCTACAAAAGATGCAAAGAATACTAAACCATATTGCCCCTATACTGCCATCTAAAAATATTGACCATGCTTGAAAAAAACTAAAAGCAACACAAATCAAAACCAACCAACGAAACAATCCAGAACACAACAAACCAAACCATAAAAATTAACACTGGGTTTCAGAAAGGTGGCAAAAAACTTATCTCCCTACATCAGTTTACCAAAGTGCAACCCAAATGTAAGGTAAAATTTGTTCTAAGAATTTCTGACTTGGTGTTCCATATTCACTAAATTAATGCAGTGTCAATTCCAATCAATCCAACCCACTCACCTAAGTAAAATCCAGGTGCATTACTGTTTCCAGGACTGACTGACAGCAATGGGAAAGATACAGAGCTCACAGTTAACAAAAAATTCAAAAACACTTTCTGTCTGTATTTAGCACAGACACCATACTTCAAATCTTAGTTTGTGGTGTTCATTTCTTAATTAAAAATCTAACAAGGAGCGTTAAACATGTTCCTATTTCATCTTTCAATATATAAGTTGTAAATACAGTACTACTACTGGTAGCAGCCTACTGTAGGATGTGGCTGGATGCCATGCAGGTGTAAGGAAGAAAGATAATTTTAGCACCAAGAGATTACAACTACAAATTTACCTATCAGTAACCCAGCTGGGAAGCTAATCTAATAGACACTGGATTGAAGATTTTGAACGAAAAGTAAGAAAAATGTAGAATACAAGAGAATATATGGTTAGGTCTATGGTTTAATAGAGTTTGGGAATGGACAAGCTTTTTCAACTTCTAGGGGTATTAAAAAACAAAACACCAAAAAAAACCCCAAAACACCAAAAAAAACCCCCAACATATTTTCTTATTTCTGTGCCAAGCCTATAGAAATATTTTTTTGCAATGTTCACCCTTCCCCATCCATCTGGACCAACTCTTCACTACTGGTGAGACTGTGAGGCCCTGGATCCACAAGGGTCTGATTATCCACATCTGGCTGCAGCTGTGTCCACATGTCTGTCCCAGAGCCCCCAGGGCAGAGCAGCCCTGTTTGGGTGGGGTAAGAGGAAGGACTGACTGCCCCACAAGGGAATGACTGCCAAGCTGCCCATGGTGCAGATGTGAGTGGGAGGCAGCAGAGCTGTGGCCCTGGCAGGTACAGACCCTGCCTGGGCAAGCACTGAATTTTCCTAAAATGATGTTACCACACACAGGAACAGGAGGCTAATTGGGCAACAGGGCTGCAGCAAGGAGCTTCCAGGAGGGATTTTAAAGATAAAGAAGAGCCAGCTAAGCTTACAGAACAAGCCAATACTGATAGCTGTGTGAAATGCAGATCCAGAGAGCCAGAAATGTTTTAAACTTGAGCTGTTGTGACTGTGGATTTCCAGCACTGCTTCATTTGCTGCCCCCATTAGATTGCCACTCTGAGTTCCTGTGTTGGGTTATGCTGTGCTGGGCCAGCCTTCTCCTGGGATCATTACAAATATCTCAATTTAGTTTTCCAATAAAAATAGGAAAGTTGCAATTTAGCAGCACAGCTGCACTTATTGAAATAGCTCTGTCTGTGTGGTGAGGGCTGTGAGGTGGAGAAGGAAGGGGAGAGGAACAGCTGCAGCACAGAGGAGCTGGTGGGGGACAGACACAAAAAAGGCAGGGAAGGACAAGGAAGCTTCACATCAGGAGAAGCATCCAAGAGAAGTTGAGGTGATGCACATCAGCACAGGCTTTATTTCACTCTGTTCCTATTTCAGATTTTAATGAATTAAGAAATCTCATTTGAATCAGAGCCAAGGGTGAGAGTTCACTACCCTGTTCCAGCTTCCTCTTTGACCCTTCATGGTTCTCTGTAAATATATTTTATAATTACACATAACCAACAGCCTGAGTATTTTATAAAACAACAATACAAAGACATCTCACTGCACAGAGCAATCATAAAGGTGAGCATCACACTAAAGAGGTGCTGGACCCATGCTGGACTCATGGAACAGCCTTTCATTCTGTGTATGCTGACCCACCTGTCACTCATGTTTCTCATACAGTTTAATTCTCTAAAATGATGATTCTTTGAATATATCAGTGTGCAAGTATGACCAAGAAGTAGATGATCTTGCCCTTCAAACCAGATTTTGAAGGTCACCATTAGAAGTCTCAGCTTCCACATCTCAGCTTCCACAGTTTGAATTGGCACACCTAGGACTTCTGGCTTTATTTTTGCTCTCAATCAGGAAAACAAAGGAAGGAGAATAAGAATTGTTAGCTAAAAAACCTGAAGGAAGAAGATGTAAAGATTCACAGAACAATTATGTTCATAATTCCAAAGGAACAGAAAAAAGAAAATCAACATTAGAAGGCAATGGCAGCAAACATAGAGAAATTGTTAAGACAGTCTGTGGAATCAAAACAAAACAATAAAACTCTCTAAAATTCAGGACAGCTGTTGTTAATGGACATCTTATTAAGGGCACAATATCAAATAGTCCTGATGCAGGGAAAATGGAAGAAATAGAGAGCCAGGGCCTCTCTAACAACCCAGAAAATCAGGAAAGAAATTGTATTTAAAATGCAGTTGTGCTGAAAGTGTATATATAATTAAGGACAAGTGCAAATGAAAAGTATGTAGGCACAGAATTGAAAAGACAGAGGCACAAAGCAAGTTATGACCAGCTATTAATGTAAATGAAAGCAGAAAAACAGTTCCAGAAATGCAACATCCATAACAGAAGATAAAGAGCCAACAAGTTCCCTCACTTTAGTTATAATAATGGAAAATGCAGGAAACTCAAGTAGCCAAAACCCACCTTTCTTCAGTTTTCACTAAGAATAATTACAGCCAGATACTAAAACAATTAATTTTACCTGGGAGCTAAAAGCACAGGGCAGAATTACAAAAAGGAAAGGTTGAAGAATATTTAAGTTAGACACATTCGAGTTCTAAAGACAAATGAAATGCACTGTAAAGTATATTCAAGGAATTAACTTGAGCCATCTAAGAACCATTAGCAATCATCTTTGAGAATTCAGAGGGCAGGGAAGTCCTGGGGGACTGGGGAAGGGCAGAGAGAGCTCCAGCACTGCAAAGAGAAGACAGAAAGAAGGTTCAGGGATTTAAAGATCAGACAACCTTGCTTTTGTATTTGGGAGTGTATTAGAACTGTGATTAAAATGAAGAGACAAAAATGTGAATGATTTAGTGTGTGAATATCTCAACAGCAGATTAACCCTGTCACCAAAAGGAGGTACTCCTGACCCTGATGAGCATAGGGGAAGCTGCAGATGCAGTCTGGTAAGGCCATTGATGGCAAGATAACTCTCATAAGTGTCATAAATAAACCCAGAAAGGAAGGCCTAAGAGGAGTTCTTGTGAGGCACATAGACAGTTGGTTTAAAAACAGCACTCAAAGCTTTTACCTTGGATCAGCCACTAAAATGGAAATATGCAGCCAGGGAAGGCCTGTCTGGGATTTTGTTCTGCATTCTTGTGCTGGCTTTGGCTGGGGTAGGATTGATTCTCTTGTATGGAGCTGCTGGAACAGTGTGCATAGGCAGTGACTGCACAGAGCCAGGGACATTTCTGCTCCTCACCCCACCAGCAAGGAGGCTGCAAGTGCACCAGAGGCTGGGAAGGGACACAGCTGGGACAGCAAACCCCAGTGGACCCAAGGAACAACCTGGAACATTTGAAACCATGCTCAGCATGTAGCCAGAGGGCAAAAAGAGGGAACTGGGGCCATTCTGTTTTCCTGGGGATGGCTGAACACCTGCCTGCCCACAGGAAGAGGTGGAGGAATTCCTTGATTTGCTTTGCTGGCATGAACAGCTTTTGCTTTACCTATTAAACTTTCAACCCACAAGGTTCTCACTTTTCCAATTCTTTGCCCATCCCACTGTGGGGAAAGTGAGTGGCTGTGCAGGGTTTAGCTGGCAGCTGGGGCTAAGCCACAACAGTTCTTTAGCAAGAGATGCATGTTTTGACAAATGCAGCTGTTTGTGTGCTCCCAAAGTAGCAAACAGATAATAGAGTAGCATTTTGCTAGAGGACTGGGAGCAGTTATTTTAAGTTGGAGACATTTCTGGAAAGGTTGTCTTCCACAAAATGTTGTATGTAGTTACTGTGCTCAGCAAGTCTAAGGTTACCTCCTGCTTCTGAAAGGAATCCTGCAGCAGAGCCAGGCACTCGAGTGACAGTGCTGAAGACAGATATAAGGAGATGAGGATTTATCAGCTGAGATAAGGGGCTTTGGCTTCCTCATTAGTTACAGTCACTGTGGTTGAGCAACTGCATTGCCTCCTCCTCCTCCACACCAGGAGGGACATAGCAAGCTACAAATTGCTGGGAACACTGCATTTATCATCAGCTCCAATTCACTCCCAAGCTAAGCACCAGCAATGCAGTTGTACTTATAACTCATTTGGGGGGAAAAGAAATAAAAAAATATTAATAGCCATAACAAAGAAACAGCCTTTTTGATGCAGTTTGATCAAACCCTATTTCTGACTTTGGGAACAAAAGAAGCTTAGAGTCTCCACCATCACAGAACATTACCTATGCAGGAATATTTTTCTTGAGAACAAGCCAAGCACAAGGACCAGGCAGACCAGGTAGGGGTTGCTCATCTAATAAAGCAATATTGCTCTTAGTACTCAATGCACATCTTGCTCAAGACTATGGAATCAGAAAATACCCTTTTTGTTAGGTTTCCTTCACAGTCTCCTGCAGAAGCAGGTAAAGGACACACTTTCCCTCATGAAATCAAAATACCTCTTGAAGGTGCTGCCTCAAAACCTTAAACAAGTTTGAAAGTCACAATAAGTAACAAAATAACAATGAGTCACAGCAACAGAATACAGCAGAGGAAAGAAACTCCACAACTGTCCTTTCCTAGAGGAAAAATAACTCTGAGATTGGCCCTTTTGTAAAAGGAAATTAAATCCACTGATGAACCTTAAACGGCCCAGTGTTAGATACTGTAGAATAATTGAAGGATAAAGGGTTGGAAGGGACCTTAAAGCTCATTCAGTCCCATCCCCTGCCATGGCAGGAACACCCTCCTCTATCCCAGGTTGCTCCAACCTGGCCTTGGACACTTGCAGGGATGGGGCAGCCACAGCTGCTCTGGCCAATCTGTGCCAGGGCCTCCCACAGGGAAGGGAATTTCTTCCTGATATCAAATCTAAATGTCCCCTCTAACAATTTGTATCCACTACTCCTTGTCCTGTCACTACAGTTACAGATGTATTTTTCCTTGCATGTCTAGTGTCAAAAACAAACTGTACACCTCTTCCCCCTTCCAAGGGGGTCACAGATATTTTAATGTGTAATATGGCTTGACCCAGAAGAATGTTAATTCAAGGAATACCTTGACAGCAGAACTGAAGATAAAACTAAGGGCAATACAGCAAATTTAAATTGTTGATATGATAGTTCCATATTCATTGGACCAAAGAGTTGCTGAGGTTTCCATATTGAGCTAAATTGGATTCACACAGAGGGACATGAACAGTATGAAAAGAGTTCTTCCTCACCAAAGCTCTTTCACTCTAAGCCTGAGGACCAGGAGTGAAGAAGCAGCAGCACAACCAACAAAAAAAAAAAAAAAAAAAAACCAATGATAAGATTAAGGCTATTGCTTTTCTCCCTGTAGATATCTCAGCAAGCCAGTATGGGTACATGTGCATGATACTTGGAAAGAAAACAGCAAGGGGGAAAATGGGCTTGTGCTTCTTTCCTTCTCTGAAAATATTTTCTGAAAATTCTTTTTGTGTAGAATTAAGATTAGCCTTCCTAAGTCTGCCTGAATAACAAGGATGTTTAGCAGAAATGCTCTTGTCTTAAGGAGATAGGCAGGTTGAGAAGTTACACTTGAGCAAAATGTATTTTCTAAAACTCATTGTACCCTTGACCCTGCTGAAAAATCATTAAGTTATTACCTAAATTGCTCTATTTTTGTCATCAGTGTTACTCCCTGCACCAACTATTCGGTCACTACAGAGTAGTTCAGATTTAACTGAGACCAGACTTCTGATGTAAGACAGGAGCAGAGCTCTCCCCCAGTCCTGCACAAATATTGCAACCCTAACACAAAGCATCAAGCCAGGTCACCATTCCTTTTTGTCCAAGTAATAAAGTGTTTCAAAGCCATGTCCCCCAGGCATTGTATACACAGACACACATGCACAGATCCCACTGTGCACCAAGACTTCAAACTGCAATATAGCATTAAAAGGTATATTTTTCCTTCAAAGTCCATTTATAATTCCCACCAACACTTAGGGAAGCTGTGCAAACCCATTAAGAAAGAGATGAATATACTTTCCTCCTGAGCATAGCCTTGAATTACAAACCAAAAGCAGCTACAGAGGTCTGACACCTAAAAGTAAACCTTGAAAATCTGTATTTCTTGCAGAGATGCATCTTCTCCTCTCACTCCAGCAGTGCTACAGTATAGTGTGCTCTGCTCACCTCTGCTGCCACCATGGTGCAGATATACTTTATGTGCTCAAAGCTGAGAAGTGCTAATGATATTTAAAATCCACTTCCAGATCAGTCCTATTTGCATCTGTTTACTTGAAAAAAAAAAAAACCAAAATAATAATCTGTCTGCAATACTCACTTATTTTCTATAGAAAAGTCATGTTGACACATAATTAAGGGCCAGAGCTCTTCAGCAGGTTTCCAGGCTGTTTTGGTATTCATTTCCAAAGTGTTTTCCTGCTTTCTTTTACAAAGAACAGTCAAAACAAAATATACTTTAGAAAACAGGAAAATAAAAGTCAGCTGATTATGCCCCCATCCCCCTGCCCCAGAGGCAGACAGGAGCTCTCACTTTTTTTATCTTTTCATAGATAAAAAGCTGTTCTTGAAAGCACTTTTTGGTGGCCTTTCTCACCTCCAAGACTACATATCTCTCACCAAGGCCAAGTTTAAACCTTTACAGTCCAGTGATGCCAAACTCCTGCTGAAGCACAAGTGTGGGCACTCAATGGGATTGGCAATTTGTCCCTCATGGGTGAGATGGGAACACACACCCATTACTTGATAAAGATGTCCAGAATTGCATGGAGTTTACATATGTGAGAAATTTACTTACATAAAAAAACAGTTCCTCATTTGTCTTTAGGGATGTGATGAACTAAATTCTATCAGTGGTCTCCTGCATAATTTCCTTGCACAGACTAGAACAAGTATAAATTGGAGCAAAATAATAATTGATTGCAATTTGCCTTACTTAAGGAAAACATTACTTCCTGGACTAGGTGTAGAGAAACCCCAGCTGTTTTCCACCTGTGTTACTCACCCACTGACTGATCTGTCCACATTGTTTTGCCTCTGTACCTTATTTCTGTACTGGTAAGAAGAGGGTAGTAATTTCTGATTTGAGTATTTCCAGATCAACTTGCCTTAAAAACAGCTGAACACACATATCTTCATAAGAATTTTCAAAATGCTAAAGACAATCTCCTATTCCTCATCAGTGAAGGTTCCCACTGTACCATTGCAATCTGGAGAAACAACTAACTTCTAAAATTCCCAATACACAGCAACTCCTTTAATGTTCAGCACTTCACTGTCATTTACAGACAACTTGTGCAATTGTTCCATCACACAAAGCATGTTTTCCTGCAGGTAGAGGATGATATAATACACACTAGTGGTGATGGAACTCTTGCAGAAATCAGAGAGGTTTATGTCAGTCAAGTGACCCCAGGGAGCTCTTTGTTGCCCAGCTGCCATGAGGATGGCTCGTGGCTGTGGCTGTCCTTTTGAAAAATAGATTCTTCAGATTCATCTGAGATGCCTGGACAGGAGTGCCCAGAAATCCTTCACTTATTCTCCCCTGTACACAAATCAACCCCTCAGTAAATGCTTGCTGCCACTGAGCAGTGTCCATCCTTCTGCTTGCCCACTTCTAAATTGATTTTTACCTCTTGGAAAATTTAAAAGCCCCAACAGTACAGAATTTGTGGCACAGTTGCACCACAGATGCTGCCCACAATGCACCACACATCTGAGCACTTCTTCTGGTGAGTCTGTCTTGCTTTTGCCACCAATGGATGCAGCTGTGCTGGTTTGGTGATGTTTTCTATTTCATCCTAAATTAGCACACTGTACTCACTTGCTAAAGGAAGAGGTGCTATCACAGGTGACTGGACACAGTAAGGTGAATGCAGACAGGTGTTCTTTTCCACTGGGGGGAAAAGAAAAAAAATCTTCAAACACATAAAAGCTGTGCTGGGGTTTCAAGTTGTCTCATCAGAATTCAACACCACACTCCAACACCTCCAGGGTGAACAAACACCATAGAGGAAAGATCCTTGGTGAAGAAAGAAGTAAAGCAAGGTGTTTTAAACACTGTACTTGATTCACCTTCCCTTTCTCCTCAGACATCCTTGCTCTCCCCCTCAGCCCCCACTCACCCTGAGAGGTCCCTGCCCTGTGGCTCCTCTGGAGCAGGTTAAGCCACATCTGCCCACAGCTGTGTGTGTCAGAGCCCACAAGGCTCATGCTGTATTTGCTGCCTCACAGCATCACAAATGGCTTTTTTAGGGGGCAGTGGCAAAGGGTGAAGCTTGCTGGAGCCTCAGGGAATCAAAGGAGGAACAAAGCTTACTGAAACAGTTCCTAGTAACAGCAGCAGACTGAAAATCAGTCTGTTTGTTGCTCTGTTTGGGTTGCTGAACCTCCAGAGTCCATGCATAACATCAGAAGAAAACAGGACACAGCTCTTCTGTCAACTCTCAGTTCAACTTTTAGACATCCCTGAAGGTCTAAGGCTGCACTTTGTTCTAAACCTTCAATCCATGGTAATGGGCTAAGCAGGTGATTCCTCTAAAAGAAAATTGATTACACAGCAAAGTTCATTGCAGAACTGAAACAGGATGAGTATTAAATGGCTCTTTGGCAAGGAAAAATGATTAGTCATTGCAAATTCTAAGTTCTGATTTCATGTAAAAGGTCAATGTTTAAAAAAAAAAAAACCCTAATTAGTTCCAGCTTCATTGAAATACTGTTTTGATAGACATGTTTGAGGGCTTGGGGGGGATCAGGGATGCACAGGAGACTGAGCCTGGTGTCAGCTGCAATGCCCACTGCACTTAATGGCTGAAAAAAAAGAGTTCAGTTTTCCCCACCTTATGCCTCACCTGGCCACTTCCACCAGTGAAATGGAAAACAATTACCATGTAGAGAAAAGGAAAAGTCCACACCTACAGAGAATTTGCTTTCCCTACCTGTAATCCTCCAGCAGAACCAGTGTTGCCCACTTAACATCATGTAATTCATAAGGTGTTCTAGGGGAGCTTAAAGACAAAGTAGACTAATTGAAAAGGTACAGAGAAAGCAAAAAAACAGAGGAAATAAAAATAAGAACAAACGTGGCTGGATATAATTTGTAAAACGGACAAGACTGAATATCTGACAAGTCTTTATCTAATAAGCCTAAATACAACAACTATCCCAATGTGCAAACAACACAGAGGGCAGTAACAAATATTTCACATCTTAATATTATTTAATAGAGATTCATATTGTCCAAGGCTGAGAGGACAGTCAGATTCATGGTGGGCAGATTTCAACATTTTTGTTTAAAGAGGCCATGAAATAATAAAGAAGTGTATACAAGCACTTTCACAGTCTGGAAGACAGAAGGAAATAGGCAACAATGTTGAGGAAACTTGCTCACTCAAGAGTCAGAATTTCAGCATGTTGTTGTTTCAGGGTTTTTAGTTTGTTTGTTTTTAATACAGGTAGCAGAAACCAACAATGTCATCCAAAATACAGCCTCAATCTGGCAGCAGTTTGACATATTAATTGTATTTGATATTGTCATGAAATTAATTATCTCAGTGGAAGACAGACAAGCAACTGTAACCACTAGAATGCTGCAGAAATAGAAATCTATTTTCCACTAAGGAACACAAGGAAACAAAAGGAATTCTGCAAACTAACTACTGCTAAAGAGAAAAAAGTCTCTAAAATTCTTTTCATTCAGATGGAAAGCGGAAAAAGGAAGACAAGACTTGGACACACATGCTGATCATGGCAGGAAAATCAGCAAAATAGGTAGATTTGTGTACAAGTGCTGAAGAATGAACATCACCCTTGAGAGAGAGCAAATAGAGACCCCATTTTTCTTTGAGAAGATCTGATATGGCCAACAATGGAATTTTTTTGCATTTAAGGGCAATTTCCATCTGAATAAATGTACACAAAGAAGTATCAACATGTCTGAGGACCAACAAGTTTGAGTGGTATTGAAATGAAGCTCAAATCAGTGTAACTTGGTTAATGGTTTGGTAAGTGCTTGAGATGGTGTTCATTGTTGTCAAACTTGGGTAGAAGAAGCAAAATCAAACTCCTTTATCTGGGGGAATTTAGGAGCAAGTATAAGCCAGGCACATGTAAGGAACACTGGTAAAACATCTTTTCCAAACCTCCAAAGGCCAAAAATCAGTTGAGGGGTTTTTGTGTTTTGTTTTGGGTTTGTTTTGTGGTTTTCCTTGAAATAGGAGTCCAAAATTTAAGGTATCATGAACTCTGCCCCTTATCTAAAAAAATCAACCAACAAAAAACAATCAAAACAAAACCCTGAAACGGCACCTAGAGGAACAAGGATAACTTGTCCACCACAACACAACTTCCAGACTTGGTGCTTCAGAAAAGAAAAGACACCACATCTTTTCACAGACAAAGGACTGCTGAGGTGGTTGTTTCTGCAGCTTCAGAGACCCTTTGTCAGCTGCCAGAGCAGGGGGAAATGCCCTGATGAGAAATCTCTTCTGTTCAAGTGCTTTTCCTGCCACATCCATGAAAGCCATGCAGCCCCTGGAATGCTGGCTCTGGGTACAGAACCTGAACACTTTGCACCTTCATGTTTTACCTGAACTCACTAAATTGTGACTAATGACTCAAACACAAGTCTGCAGATCTTAAGCCCTGAACAAAATGAGAAAATCCTCACTTTACTAGCCCAGCCAATATATTTCAGGCTCATGCATAATCCTGGCTGTTGCCCAGGAGCCCTCTCAGAAAAGCCATACATTTCCCAAATCTCCTCCATAACCACCAGCTAAAAAGGGAAGTTTCAAACTGAGAAATAGTCAGCGTAGGTTTTTATGATTTTTTTTTAAAAGCATATTTACCTCCTATCATTAAACAGATAATACCTTGTTAAAAATAGACTCAAATTACAGCCAACACTGCTCTTAAGTTTTCAGGAACCTGGCAAAAGTCAAGGGGAGAAACACTTGGCAAAAAGAGAAAAGGTAAGAAGTCATTTTTACATTTTCCCTTCACATGGGGTGGGGAAGTGTTACAGACCTCCTGCATTGGAATCTAAACTCAGTTCTCTCTCTTACAGAACTCACAGACACATTGGAGCAGAGAAAGTCATTTACATCACAGATTTTAATACTGATTTTCCACTGAAATCTCAAGAGGCTGTCAAAGAACTGTTTATTTTTTTATACTACTCAAATTTAAGACTCATCATCCACCCTATAACCCTGGGACCTACAGAGTGCCTAAAGAAACAAGACACATCAATTTTGAACTTTAACATAAATATCATTTTTACCAAGTAATAAATAAAAATATCAAATTTAGCCTGGTACAACCTAGAACTTCCTGAGACAAATATCTGCTGCGACTCAATCCCATGAGGAGATTGGGCACCTCACTTTGGAAATTCTTCTGGGGTTTTCCTTCAGGTCTTGCCCTGTGATGTTCAACATCAACACAGCTCACAGTGGGAAAAAACTCACAGCCCTTGGTGGCATTTCACACGTGTAGGTTGCTGTGTCCTGTCAGAGCTTGTGTATTCCCTCAGTCAGAGGTTAGGAGGCACAAACATTCCCTGTGGCTAAGTGCTTGTAATTAAAAACAGCACTGAAGAAGCTAATTAAAAAAAAAAAAAAAAAAAAAGATTTGATGATAGCTGTGTAATACTTAATAACCTTTGTAGTGGAACAGCTGTGCAGAAAAATCCAAATTTGTGCATGCTTTTAGGAGTGTTATATCAATACTGTGCTATATGAGTGCAGGCACTAAGGAGCAGGAGAGAAGCATTAACTTGAGAGGCTTTTTGGGCTGCTCAGAAGAACAAGAAGTCACCTTTTCTGCCTCCAAGGGAACCTTGCTCTGCATCACTGCCTTCCTTCTGCACAGAGACTATTTTAAATTTATATATAACCTTATGGTAAACTCGGATTTGGGTATTTGGGGTGCAAAAGTTGCATACAAACATATCCAGGCAAAAATCTGATTTCCATCCCATGGTGAGAAGCCTTCCTTTCATTACAGAAGTGGTATTGCCTGCATAGATGTATCTATCTATTGATATGTGCAGCCAAAACCACTTCTGTCATGAATATATATGTTTATATAGAGACAGACACACTTTCTCCCCTTTGCTGTATATGAGACCTCAATTGAATGTTAGAAATATTTGGATTCCACTCTGGGTCAGCTCTGACAAACCTGATCTAGTGGAAGGTGTCCCTGTCCAGGGCAGAAGGGCTGGAAAAAGATTTTTTTTTTTTAAGGTCTCTTCCAACCCAGGCCACTGTGTGATTCTATGAATGAAGAGGCAGAGGTCACATCACTACAGATAGGGACCATTTTTGAACTAGCTCCCATTTCCCAGATTCAGACATTTCCTCTTGTACCAAATCCTCACCCCCCACCAGTTTCTGGGACTCTGCATCTCACTGAACTCGAGAAAAAAAATAACTTTCTCCATGCCTCAACAGCACAATCAGTTTTCACAAACCACAGAAGTCACAAAGAGATCACTGTAAGGGACAGATTCCAAACAAATATTTCAACTTCTTATGCATACAGAAAAACAGGGACAAAGAAAAATCAATAGCAATATGCTTACTAATATGTGCCTTAGCCACAGGCTGCAGCATGGGATGCAATATACATAAGGTAAACATCTTCAATGCAACACAGTTCAATAAAATGATAGATATTCCAAAAATAAAGTGTCCCCAAAGAAACAGAAAACATAATATCTGTCAAAAAAAAGAGAAAATCCATGTAGCCTCAGCAGTGAGTATACAATAATATATGCCTTCAAGGCTAGCTTTGGAATAAAAAAGCCTTTTGGGGAAAAAAAAAAGTTTCTTCTCTTGCAGGAAGGCCAGGCAGCCCAGGGATGCTCAGTAGACAGTGCAGACACGGGGATGCACTGCAGCAGGGCTGGGGCAGCTCCAGGACCTCCCCAAACCATGGGGAGGGGATGGGAGACCTGAACAGAGCCTGGGGGCTGCCGAGCTCCCAAAGGGGAGCAATTGCTGCCTTCCGACAGAGCAGGGTCTGCCACGAGTGAACAGCAGCAGCACAGAGCCCAGATTAACCCTTGAGACAGCACAGCCTCCATTCCCAAGAACTTTCAAAGAGCCTGTTCCTCCTGCACTTCTCACCTCTCCTCACTGTCACCTCGGGAATAATTTCACAGGGCATTGCCAAGGCTTCACCCCATTGCTGCATGGAAAGGAAACACAAATCCATCCTCACTGTCTGCTTGACCATCAGCTGATTTTTAAAGCAATCCCTCGGTACATGTGATTTGTAGGGGAGGATGTGAGTTTGACAGCCACATCCCTCAATATTGCACATAAATTTAAAATACTCATGGACTTCTTAAACAAAATCTTGAAACATTTAGTCTGTTCTGATGCAACAGCTAACTCCTTTTCAAGTATCTTCCCACCTAAAACTAATCTTCATTATTCCAGCCAACTGGCAAAAACCAGAAACTGGGAGGATGATGAATTAAGAAGCACTGGAGTTTCAGGTTGTTTAGTTTTTGTTTATGAAACAGTGAACTTTAGTTAAATGCAAGTGCTGAGGGCAATTGGTCTAATTGCTCCTTTTTTTCATCTTGCCAGGTTATTTTCTTTAATCCTGTCAGCACAGTGACTTCTAGAACCTCATTATACCTTGTAGAACCAAGTTAAAAACTAAAAGAACTTGGCCAAGGCTTCTTGAACATTCTCTTAAAGCATAAAAATGAAAAAAATCAAAACAAAACAAAAAAACCACAACAATAGTTCAACAAAAAAAAAATAAATAAAGAAAAAAGCCAACTCTTCATATGAGTATTTTGCAAGAAAAAATATTCTTCATGGCTGCAAGGCTTTTATTGAGGGGGGAGAAAAAAAAAAAAAAAAAAAAAGCCTTTTTGGACAGCAAAAGTTTCTTGAACCTTGAATGACTGAGCACCATTTTTCATTATGTTAATTTAAGTGGTAAAAGGTTTGCCTGACTGACACTAATTGATGGTCCCTCCTGAGGCTTAATTGACACGAGCTTGTCTCTATAAGCCTGCACTGTTAATCAGCTCTTACCCACTCTGGAAAATGTTTGTAGCTGAAGAAGTGTCAGTGGGGGTTGCAGACAGACAACATTGATTCTAAGTGAGGGTGCATTTCAGCACTCTAGTTGTGCTGTTTCATTAAACTGATATTTTCCTGTTTCCTTTCTAAAGTAGAAAGATCCTTGTCTTAGATTCATTCACTGCTGGATTTATTTTCACTGTTGTTTGGCAAGCATTTCATTCTGATGTGAAGCATTTCCTTTGGTCTTCTGCAGTTGGCTTAAATAATTAGATGTTAAATACTGGCTGAAAACATCTCGAATTGGCCATGATATCAAGTCATGCATAAGGAAAGAGTCATCCTTTGCTACATCCATATTATTCCTGTAGTGATATTGTATTTAGAAAATAAAAGGGGAAAAAATTGTTATTTTAGTGATAGCACCAATATCCTTTCTTCTTTCTCAGGGCCAGCACTGAATATTTTCTGAAGTCTCTCTCAACTACTAAATTACATCAGTATTGAATTTCCCCAACACCTCTGTCCATTGCTATGAGATATTCACCTTTTGATTTAGAAAGTCCTTTTAAAAACCACTGTTTTCCATTCAAAATTGGCCTATAGCCACAGCTCCCTCTCCTATCCCTGCTACCAGAGATATTCCAAACTCCTCATTTTTAGCACATCTTTTACTTGTGTTGGTTTTCCATTTTTTAAGAAATCCTGAGTACACACAATGTAAGTCATTACCTATTAATAATGGTACAATTGTTGTAAACACTGGAGATAGATGGGAATTCAGATTTCTCATCTTTCATGCACAAAAAAATTTACTTTGTAGCATTCTCAGTAGAAAGTAGGGAGAATACTAAGGTACTTTGCTGATAGTAGTGTTTGCTCACTAAAAACAGCAGACAAATGGTTAAAAGAAGTTTTAAAGAATTAAAAAAAAAAAAGTCATTTACAAAATGCAACCCATTATTTTCCTGCCCATTGCAGATGGCAGGCATGCCTGGCAGAAATGGGAACTGCAGAGTAACATCGTGGTAAGTGACTTACACCAAGGCAGAGAGGCTACTCGACATGTTAGAAGGATTCTGAAAAAAAGTTTTGTTCTCAAAAGATGTTTGGGATGACAAAGCAATACAGCCTAGTATTTCCTGAAAATAATTTGAGACAAATATACACTGCAATTTCATCTCATAGTGTGCTTAGGCACCAGCTATAGACAAGCAGTTATAAATAACTTAAAGTTCTGCAGAACTAACTCACAGGATATTTTGAGTATGTGACTTTTCCTCTTGCCCTAAGGCCATGCTCCCAGCTCCAGGGCCCCAGGTACAGCACAGCCCCCCTGAAGCCCCCAAAGCATTCCTGCTCCACTGATCTACAGCCACAGTGCTGCTGTAAAGACATTTCACCAACCCACCATGCTCACTCCATAACACTGGCTTCCACCACCTGGGTTTTCCAAACAAGCACCTGTATAGCACATTTCACCCTTGTGAAAAGAGTAAAAGTAATTCACTATTCCCCTTCCAAACTCATCATAATTCACCTGCCATGAAGCACCTTGGAATAGTAACTAGATTTTGGAGGGGGTTTGCTCTGTGCTTAAATAATTCTTGCTATAAGGTCATAGAAGATGTAGACAAGTTGATAATAATGGTAATATTTGGTAGTTTCACAAAAATACTGAACTGCCTCCAATTTTATGACAGCTACCTGAGTGGGAAGCACACAGCAGTAAACATAGCTAAATCCATTTTTATAGACATGTATATAAATTATTGGGATAAACTCATCAAAAGCACAGCAGGTTAACTGGTACACCAAGGGAAAAAAAAATCTGATGATGTCCTAAAAACAGCAATACAAGTGTGGCCTTTAAATTGTTAAATTATTTGGATAGGGAAAATTATGTACATAAAGATAAGCATAGGATGCATCCTGAATAATTTATTTCAGTTCAAGTTCTTGTTTCCTAAGAAGTCAAAGCTTGTAGGTTGCTTTGAATTTACAAGTCATAATGGGCTGACCCAATTTATACCAGCACATTGCAAGACCCAAGAACCATTTTTCACATTGTTCATTTAGCATCTCTTTCTTTGAGGGCTGGATTGTTTAGCTGGCCATAAGTCAAAAGGTACTATATGCTGTTAGCAAGTTTTTTTTTAAAGTTACACCAAGGGACAGAAAGATTGAAAAGATTTTAAGACAAGTTTGTGAAAACTTTAAATCATAAACCATTCCACAATGCATAAATCATACAATTGTTCAGATAGCAGCCCTCAGTGCATGATGGTTTGCACTTGCTGGGTGAGCAGCTACCAAAGCTATTTCATATTTCTTCAGTTCTGTTTGCCTGCTTCATGCTCTGCCCAGTGTTGTTTTCCTCTCCTCTTGCCTGAAATGCAATATATAAAATACACAGATATTGTTTGCTGTTACATCAACTCAATTTTGAGCATTGAACAACAAAATGCAGAGAAATAAAGCAAATTTCAGACAGAATAGGGAGAGAGTCTCATGTTTCATTCACAAGTTATAGTTACAGAGTGAAAGCTGCCATTTCAGGGTTCAATCCCAAGTTATCTATGCTATTGCTGACAATTCCCCAATATATTTTAGTAATATAACAATAATTCTTCCCCATAAGCATTCTTCATTCTTACTCTAATCCATGAGATACTGAAAGCCAAGCCAGTCAACACACACTGTATTTCACAGAAATTAAATATGTTGATAGACTCTAGAATAAGCATGTCTCAGGAAGCCCAGGAGATGACAAGTCCAGCCTTAAAGTTGCACCCTGACTGTGTTACCTGAGCTAGAACAGACATAAAAATCATTTCATCCAAAAGCTTGCAGGAAACAAAAAAGCCTGCAGCAGCTGAGAAAGTTGTAACTGAAAACAAAGCTCTACAGTCAACCCTGACTAATTCCTCAAAATGCTTTTTCTAATCAGATTACATAAATTATTTATGGCTGTGGGGGAGTGGCTGTGTGGCAAGTTTGACTGGAATTAGTTCAGGAATTGAAGGTTTTCTGAAGCCCCTTAGAGCTCAACCATCTTCCCCACTGCCCTGATGCTGTTGAGTGTAGATGGCTTCACACCAGCCACTGCAAAGCCCTTCTTCCACTTCCAGCTCTGGTACCAGCTCCTGAAGTATCCTCACACCAAGGAGGATCCCTTACAAATCCCATAGCCTCAATTAACAAAATACCTGAACACTCCAAAATGCATTTGCTTCTATCTTAATGAGGCTGGGCTAAATGAAGGCATGATTCACAGTCCAAAAATAATCAAAAGTTTTGAATTATTTAAATGGCTACAACCAGGCTTATTTAATATGCTCAAACCAATACAAGCATAAAACCCCTTTTCTGAATTGAGCAGCCAAATTTTAGATTCCTGTTTAATCTCAAGTAGGCAGGAGCCTAGGTTTAATCCATATCCATATCCTCAGGATTGCTTTCAAAGGCACAAATTTTGGGTTGAGAGGGTATCACCCTCAGCCAGATTTACCATTTGCTTGGGTATTCATTCCCATCTTATCTCTCCTACTCCTGGACTGGTTTATGGGAAGCTGCTTTGCTCTCCACACCCAGCACCTCTTGATGGTGGCAGCTTGATTGAGGCAGCCCCTTTCTCATTGCTCATCACTTCAAAGACCTTCTAAAAGCTCCCCTGACTAATGGCAGGCTCAGCAGTTCACTGTCTTATCAACTCTTATACCCTTTTCTCTCTATACCCTTCCCATGGCCAGCTCCACACAACATTAACAACTTCTCTCTTCCATCTGCATGACCAGCTAACTCCATCCTGTCCCTTCCTCAGCACAGCCAGCAGACTCCAACTGACTCTTGGCCAGCTAAACCACTCTCTTATAACACCCATCCTCATTGAACAGGCAAGGCTGTTTCCACTCTTTGGGAATTAGTACAGCTGTCATTCATCAGGGCAGATTGCCTTCAGCATTATCCTTACAATCCCTCCTCCCACACTTCTTCGGAAAGTTATTTTTCCTTCAAAGCTTCACCTATTTGAAAATATAGATTTCACTTTGGGAGTTCATTTTTTTATATTCAAATGGAAGGAAAAGCAGAAATCCATTGAGCCAGAAAAGGCTCCCTCAGTTGTTAAAGCCATGCACAAACCTAAGTGCTGAATGGCTCCAATCAGCCACAGAAAACTTTGACATGCAAACAGAAAATCATAGTTTAGAAATCTATAAATTTTAAGCCCATTTATATAGTTAATGATCCTTGATTAATGACTTTGGGGGAAATGGATGGTGCATAATCCTTGCCTTGGACATAACAAAATCAAAGAATTTAAATGCTGAAAGAGAGCTGGCATGTGTAATAAAGTTCATGGTGGTAAAATAAAAGGAGTTTTGACAGAACTGCAGTGTTTGCTAATTTACATGCCATGAACTACACTAGCAAGCTCTGGGGATCTTTTTATGCTAATGGGATCTGGAGTAGACCAAAATGGAATTCCAAATAAACATATATATGTATGGGTCCAGTAACTGTAGTAAACACATCCTGAATAAAATTACAGAGAACAACAAGAAATCCTTGAGCAAACCCTGCAGTGTTGTTTGGATATTTTATACAAACCAAAAAACCCTTTGTGCATTTGTATATTCATGCCATAGAGGTGCCATGCAGAAGTGTAGCCTTCAAGCAGGTACACAAGTTATCCTTGTGATACAGAAGGGATTTATGTAGGAAATTGAACCCCTTTCCAAAGACCCAAGTGATCAAAACCAGAACAATTGGTGGCTCAGATTTTAAACAAGCCATTTCACCAAAGAGCTCTAAGTATTTGCATTATCAAGTCAAAAGCAGTGGGTACATTTCCAGTAGCTAATAGCCAGTTATTGTGAGCTGATCCACACTGCTTTTCTGGACACATAAGTTTCTGCTGGAAAAGTTAGTTTATCAGCTGGCTAGTCTAATTAATTTACTCTTTCTGCTCTGTAGTTGTCACAGTACAGAAATTAGATGCATGTAAACAGATTCATTCCAAGTCAGCATTTTCTAGACCATAGAAAGTTGGTCTGACTATCAAAACTTTCCCAAGTCAAACACTTAATGCTCATATCCAAGTTACTGGTCACACATCCAGGCTTGGTTCACTGAGCACACCAGTGACGTGCAATTGTAGCCTTGCAGGGGCATTTCAAGCCTGTCTTGACATAATCAATAAACCATTCTCCCCAAAGAACAAGTAGAGTATTGGAAGTAAACATCTGTGTCGCCAGGTCAGGCCCACGCTTGCTTTTCCAATTGCAGTGCTGTACACTTTTGTACAAGGACTTATTGCCCCTGAAGTTATGCTAAAGAGAGGCAAATAAACCCTTACCCAGCAGCTCATGTTACCAGCATGAGCTTTGCTGATGCTTTGATTAGTCAGAGGCCGATTACAAAGTCAAGGAATGGATTTCTCCGTGTGGTTTCACATGTTGTCCCTATAGCTCTTCTGCCAATTCACCCTTATTTTATTTTCTTAGTCAAACTAGGCAATGCCATTCCTGCTGTACTGTTTGACCCTTCAGAACTATCACCCATCTTCTTGTGGCTATTTTTAGAAGAAATCTTTGGGAGGATTTTAGTGTTACTGAGTAGGAACTCTCATACATTTTGCCACTCATCCTCCCATTTACACACAAGAAATGTGCAATACTTCAACAAATATTGAATAATTTCTGGTTCAAAATAACTCCCTTAAATTTAAAAACCCATGAAGAAATGAGAGCTGACACTAAGTGTTCAGGACCAAGCTCTTCATTGTGAAATGCTGTGGGACAAGAGAGTATCCCTGCTAAACACTTCTTTCAAAGTGTCTTGCCACACTTTTATACTGCAGTTTTTAAAATATAAGGACTAACTCTAAACCACATATAATGTATTTGCCTTTTCCTTACACTTTTAAAAGTGACAGCTGCAATCAATTCTCTTTTCTGATGACATTAGGAGGTGTCCATATTAAACATTCCTGAGGAAGACTCATCCTTTATGGATTTTTTTTTTAATAAAGAGGCCAATCTAAGAGAAGGCAGGAAGCCTGAGAACTAGCCCAAATGCACTAGAAACAAAAAGAAAACAAAATAGACCAAGAAGTTAAATTCTATCTCAGAGTTGCATTTGTTTTCAGCAAGAGTAGCTTATGAATCTTTGAAGTTTTGAACAATGTGGATAATTAGAGTAATTAAGTCTAGGAAGAAGCTTGGATATTGGAAACTAATTCATTTCTGCCCATTCCATTTCATGGCTGTGCATGCTTGTCCAGTCCTTCCCAGCAGGTACATTCTGTGCTTTCCTGATCCTGGATTGTTACACAGCCAGCAAGACAGACAAGATAAATAAGTCAAAAACCAATCCCACAAAAGCCAGGTAATATTTCTTTGTATCAGTGACCCAAGCTAGCCTAGAGCAGGTACAAGAAAAGAAAATGGAAAAGGGATGGAGAGGGAGGGCAGTGAATTCCTGACCCTTTCAGGGGATGCATAGACTGAGGTTAACCCCATCTCCCCAAGAAACCACATCTTGGTAAAAATGGGGAAAACCATTGTGCAAGATGGGCATGAACAGAGACATTTTTCCTTGTCAGCCCACTGAAAACAAAGAGAGGGAGAATCAAAGAACCACCTCTTGCAACCTGCAAGTTGCTATGATGATATTTTGAAACCAACATTGAATAATTCCTATTTTGGCATTATTTCCTATTGACCTTATATCAGCAACTGCTCCTGTCATCACATTAGCAGGAACCTCACTCATTAAATCACCCCTTTTGTGCATTCCTAAAAAAAAATCCCAAATTAACATGTTGCTCAAAGTTATTTGGATTTAGAATTCCTTTATCTAAAAGAGAGTCTGCACAGCCTTTTAAATAGATGCTTTAAAAGAAGAACCCTAAAGAAATAGAGAAAGTACTTCACAAAACTCACCAGGCTCACCACTGCCATGGGAGGAGACCTTGGATGTTCTGTTTAAGCCTGCAATTGATTCCTTCTCACAACAAGAAGTGTTCACACCTGGGAAAAATACTTAGCTCTTATATCAAGTTGCTGCTGTGCATCTCCAACACTGTGCTGTGTGCACAGTGCCTCCAATAAATATAATAAAAAGAAGTGATGCACTGTCGTACTGTGCTATGACCTCAGAAACACAGCAAGTGGGGTCAAAAGCACATGAACCTTAGAAATGGGGAAATAAATGCAAGCAGATGGAGGGGGAGCAGCTCTAAGCATGTCAAGGTAAAGAAAAAATTAGAGAAAAAAATGCAATGTGAATTTAAAAAAAAAAAAAAAACCTCAAAATGCTGCTCTTAGGGAAACTTAGGCTGGGTGAAGAAAGGTAGAATTTTAGTGCCTGTTGTTATCTCCTGCAAGATGCCCCACAGCTGGCAAGGTATTGAGGAGCCAGAAGAGCTGGATTTAGTTAATTTAATTCCAGTCTTATGTAGTCAGTGCAATGATGCTACAAGAGAGACACACGACCTCTCTCAATCAAAACTGGAGAAGTTAATCCCAACACTGGAGGAGATGGCACATACTCTTCTTGAGTCTAACCAGTCTGTTTTCCCATTTATTTAGATTATTCTGTGTTTATGTGTGCATTTAGGTGAGATTTTCACTGTATTAAGCCATAAATGCTGGAGGAAAGAGTTTCTGCCTGTTCATAAACAGCATACCAGGTGTCAGGGTTGCAATTCAGCTGTCAATGGCCAACACTGAATTGTGATAATAGAGACAGAATTGCATAAAGGAAGTTCTCCTCACTCTTGAATTAGATTATTTCACCTTTGTCTTATTCAAGGTTTTCTCCTTTATAAAAAGGAAAAGAAAGCCTCAGTTCTGACTCTTCTGGCAAGTGATAAGGAAAATATGAACATGTTAGACTGGGAAAAAGCGGCTTGTAACTCTGGCTCTGTCCCAAAAATCTGTATGATCTGGAGCAGCCTCTGTTCCCCCCTGTGCTTCTAGGGAGCTGACTCCCCTCACACATATCCCAGAACCAGCAGCCATTCTGCAACTATAAATAAAGTATACAAGAAGACTCCAATCTGCCAATAGAGTGATTGGCAATGAGAGTTACCCCTCATTATATTTAAAACAACAGCGAAAAAATAATGCAAGAATAAGATCCCAGGGAGACTGCAAAAAATAGTGGCAACTAACCTAAAAAGACACTAAACCTCTCTGAATACCATTTTTAAACTTCATAGCATAAAGTTCTGTACTTTAGACTGATTTTTTTAAAAAGCAATGAGGCATTGGTTCTGCCAGTAAGAGCCACAATAAAAGGCAGCTTTCTGAAAAATAGGAAAAGCTTATAATATTTTTTTTTTTTTTTTTTTTTTTTTTTTTTTAATAGTGTGTCCTTGGAAAACATCACTCGGTAATTATGCTTGTGCTGTTGCATATTTTCTGTGTTGCTCAGGCTCCTTTGTCTGAGCCAGGTGTCTACATGAAGGGAACAGATCCTCAAAAACAGTTCATATCTCACAGCTTCACTTGATGAAGGCATTAGCATCTCTGAAGAAAGTCTCCCCTATCTCGTGATTTTATCATCATTTCTTTTCATCGTTGCATTTACAAAGAAACTAATGCAAATAATTTATGCAGACAAGCTACCAACACCTGCAGAAGGACCTGCCAGTATGACCAGGAAGGTTGTATTGGTCCTGGAGAGTGTCCATTTCTTCTTTTCCCCTGCTCTAGCTGACGAGAAGCAGGCAGAGAGCTGGGAAAAAGTTCTGTGCCAAATGCTCTAAGATGCAGCAAGTCTTTCTAAGGGAGGAACCTATAACCAGGTGGACCAGCAAAAAAAACCACAAAACAACAACAACAACAACAACAACAACAACAACAACAACAAAAGAAACCAACCAACCAAAACAAAACAAACAATATTCACATTTCCCTTGGCAAGTTCTTGTCCGCGTACACTAAGAAATAATTTTGGAGCTCCTTAAAGGATAAAAATGCCTTTTTTAAGGATTAATTTGGAATTTCAAAGAGCTCTTAAAGGGTTTAAGCATTCTTCCAGCACCACAGGGAAAGCAATAATTAGCTTTTCTCAGCCAACCTGTACTTTTGAGCACTGGAGAATAATGAAATATTTTCCATATCCCTACCTCCACAAAGTTTATCCTCATCCCTGTGAGCCAAGCTCAGCCAGCCAGGCTGCAGGTGGCTGTAGACTTTGTTAATGTTAAGAGAGGTATAGGCACTCCTTTGGGAGGAACTAACTGTGAGATATACAGATCAACTAAGTAATTCTTAACCTTATTCTTTGTAGAACAACTCATTCATTTAAACTGCCCTTATTATGTTAATCCACCTAAAGCAAGTTCCATAACAAACAACCAGCCATAACCATTTTCTCTCCTAAATAAAAACAAAACAGAATATGTAGGTGTATACATTTTGAAAGCTTTTTTTTATTTTTATTTTTTTAAAGCATCTTTACTGGCAACATCAGGATCAGTGGGAGGCAACACAGAGCACCAGTGAGACAGTATCTGCAGAGGTTTGCTTTGGTGAATTCATTATTGCTTGGCAAACTGAGCACTTTCCTCAGGAAATATTTTGTCCTTTGGAGTTTTTGATTTAAGCATACTTCGTTGATGCAGCTTTTTCCAAAGTGTCTCTTTCTTAAAAGCGCCTCTGGCAAAAAGCAGAGGATAAAGGCACAGCAGAGCCAAGTAACCCAGGATGCTCTTACAGCCTGTGTGCCCTCTGTTATACCCCCAGGAGGCAGGGGGGGCATGAAAGGGAACACAACCTTGGCTGTATTGTCCTTGGGCAATCACAGTTTGGAGGGGGGCAAAGCCCACCAGGAGATCTGCACTGTCATTTTTCCTCACCTAAGACCAAAACTGTGCAGTTTTTCCAGGTGAGCTCAACCATCCCCAATCCACACCTACCTCATACCAGGCTTGCTGCAATCAGCCCTCCCTCTCCTTCACTTTTAACTGCTTTGCTGCCATCAGAGATGTAGTTCCTGCCACCTGTCCTGCAGGGCAGCCTGTCCCTCCCTCATCTCCAAAACCCATCACATTAATAAATGCTGTGCCACAGCAGGATGGAGTCTGTCTCAGGCTGCCACAGCCTGCACGCTGAGTATGGGCTGGAAAGATGAGGCAAAGCAGGTAAAAGCCCTAAATATTTTCTTTCATGGATATCAAGTAATGCATAGAATCTTAGATCTCCTCTAAGAATAAAGCTCATGGGAAAAGAACACAACTGTGTGATGCAAGCTATGGAAATCCATCTAGGTGAAAGACATGAATTTTGTACCTAGGACATTTTTGGTGCCAGGGTAGGTATGCAGACTCCAGCACCTCATAAGTGGAGGAGACTTAGTCACCAGAGAGCAATAATAACTGGAATATCCTGGATTTATCCCAGCAGCCACATTGTGCTGTCCAACACACTGAGGGAATTCATCCAGACCACATAGCTCCCTGCTGCCTGACAATGCAACATCTGAGTTGGTGCAGTTTCAGAACCAGCATCCACACAGTGAGGGAAACCTCAGTGCTGCAAGGAATTGGAGTTTCTAACAGCACAGGTCCTCAGCTCCCTGCTCATCCAGGGCAATTTAAAAGTCAGTTGCCTGTGAGAGCACCCTGAAGGTCACAGTCACAGGGAGTCTCCACTCCTGGTCACTGCTACAGCAGCAGGAACCCAAACCTCTGCACAGGGGCTGGGGACCCCCTTTCAGCTTCTGGACACCTGACTCTGCAGAGCAGAACTGCATAGTTTAGGTTTGCAAAAAGCAGAGGCAAGAGCAGAAAGGGAAAAAGTTTATGTGGTTAAGCTGAGTGTGAACACCAGAGAGGTTGGACCTAAATATCAATAAAACCTATTTCCTTCCAAGGATGTATTTCTTGCCCACTGAATGATCAGTTAATCCTCCTTTTTATTCTCCTCCCTTCAGTAAAACTCCCAAGTTATTGCAGGTGTTATCCAGGGACACAATATTCACAGTTCCATTTGCTTATGTTTTACTGCTCCCATTAAAATCTGTACAAAGTTTAGAGACTGAACTTGAATTGTGCCCTTACTGGAAGCAGTCTGAATCCCTCAGTTCTTCACTTTCATGCTACAAAATGAAGATTATCCCCAGAATTCTCTGAATGAGAAATGAATCCCTTGCATCGTTTCTTTTCCTTTTTTTTTTTCCCTCTCTTATTTTTCTTTCTCTATGTCCCCAGCCTTGCTTTTTATATACCTTTCAAACCTCAGCATATGCATATACCTCATTTTGGGCCCATCTTGACTTGCTAATATCATATGCAATCCATGCCTTCCATCGCACCAAAGTGAATGCAGAAAAAGAGCAGAATGTTTTTTTTTTTTTTTTTTTCCTGAGATGTCATATAACACAAGATACTCAAACTGATTGAAAAGAAGAGATTATTTTTCTTGTCAAATACATATGCTTTATGTACACTGCTTGTTAGAACAATGTTCAACAAACATTCCATTTTTAAAGGCTGGAATATGCCGAAAATGAGTTTTGCATGCAAAATCTTCATGTATAAGAATAAAAATTGGAGTATTACACAGTGCATTCTGTTATCATGGGTTGCAAGAAGGTTCCGAGGGGAAGTGAGCAGTGGGGGCTGCCAAGTTTGTCTGTAGAATTGTTGGTTTGTCCTTTTTTTATAATGACCTGTGTGGTGGGGAGGGGAAATACACGGCAGCAGCGGCAGCCCTGGTGGCAGCGCTAAGAGGAGGGAGGAGCCGGGCTCGGGAGGCAGCGGCTCTGTGCAGGCTCTGGGATGTCCATAGGATTTAGGCAATCTGCTCCTGCAGATGCCCGTTTCATGCATGATTTACCTGGCTGCATGCAGCTCCCGCAGCAGCGCTGCCAGCTCTGCTTGGAAAGCTGCGGTGCCCGCAGCCCCGCGCTGCCAGGGCTGCTCAGAGCATCCCTCAGCCCCCTGCTGGCCCACAAAAGGGAGGAGACCTCCAGGATTTTTTTTTCTTTTTTTTTTTTTTTTTTTTTTTTTTTTTTTTTTTGTTTGTTTGTTTGTTTGTTTTGTTTTGTTTCTTCCCCTGAGCTTTTCTGTATAGCTCTGAATATTTGCAGATTTTTTTTTTTCCCCTGCTTCTACCAAAGATTACAAGTAAACCAAGGAAAACACATATGAAAAAAGGTTTTTTTGAGCCAGACAGTGAGACAGCACATACACTTGTCATGCCTCCGTGAAGCACTGGCTATTAAAGATGTAATATTTCCACTATATCTCAGCTGCAGTATAACAACTGACTCCAGGTGAGTGTACACAGCTGACCTTCCATAAGCATTTTCAATACCCTTCAAAATATCACATTATTTACCAGTTGTGGGAAAGTGTCCTTTAGTACACAGTACAAAGCAATCACGGTGGCTTTAGAGATTTTAAAGGTTTCCTAAGGAGCCACAAGTGTCTGAAAAATGCCCTTGGGGCTTCTGTTTGGAACTGTGATTGTGTAGTGTTTTATTTCTGTCATAAAGTGCATACAAAGGGAAAAGGAAAGAAGTAATCTCCTACAGCTTGAAACCAAATTACAAGACTCTCTTATAATAAGGAGAGATTTTCCCCAAAGTGACACAGTGGGACATTAGCTTTGAATTTGATCCTGCCTAAATGAACAGGAAAAAATTCCGTTGACTTTAGTGGTAGAGGATCAAACTCCAAAGTAGCTATTTAAAGTATTATGTAGGTGATGTATGAGTGTGGTTTCATAGATGTCCATTAAGAGTTTTTTTATCCCCTCCTCCCCTCCGAAAATGCTGCAGAAATATTATCAAGTTCTGTGATTACAGCATGTGCTGATATGCCAATGGTATCTCGAAGAGCAGCATTTCTGTTGGGGTACTAACTCAAATGAGCTTTATATTAACAGGAGCTAACAAATAAGGTTTTGTTCTCTCTGCTCCTGGCAATTGTCAGGGCACACTGAAGCATTATTAACATTCCTGCAATCAGCAAATAAAACAGCACACCTCAGTGCCAGCCGTGGGTTGGTGCCTTCAGGATCCAGCATTATCCCAAATTCCAGTTCCAGTTTCCTTTTTCTAATCTACCTTTTAGCACTACTTCCAGAAAAGAGAGAATTAATACAGTGAGAAAGCAGAGCTCCTGAGAAGGACCCTTTGGCATCTTGAATCTTCTTTGAAAAAAAAAAAAAAAAAGTAATGGTACCTGCACCCCATTACATTGGCATGACTCACATTTCAGAGATTCAGCTTCTATGGCTGATTTTACAGAAGTCAATATTTCCTACTTTGCTACTCCATAAATGCCACATGAAAAACCTGGACCTGGGCTCAAATGAGAGGAAATAGGAAATTTTCAAATATTAAGGATGAAAATGAGTATAATTTAAATTAATTTGAAATGTTTGTAATACACTGGAATTGGAATTTCCTAGTTGCATTAAACTTGTTGAAGTTGCTGGCAGTCACCTGACTCAGGCTTATATGCCAAAGTATATTTGAAGGAAGGAATTATATATAACTTGTGAGGTCACATTTTCCAGTCTCATTCCAGTTAACCCAATGTCCTGAAAGCACTTAGGTTTGTTCTGACACTTCTTTAGCAGCAGGATACTTGATGAGCTGCAGAACCAGCTCCTTAGAATATTTTGGAAAGTCACAACTGGTTAATTGTAAGGCCTGATCCAGAAAGTGCTTGTGTTAATCTTCCTATTCACTACAACAGATTTTAGAAAATGTTTAATAGGAGTCAGAAGGTGATATGAAAGAAATTGTACACTGGGTGGCTAACTGTTAAAAGAAGAGATAAGATAAAACTGAGCTAATGGCTTACCTTGAAAGATTCCTCTGGGATAGGATCATCCTAAAATAAAAACTGTTAAGAATAGGTTTTCTAATTTTGTGGTAGTTGCTCAAGCTTTGCTCTTTCCAAAAAGAGAACTTTTAATGTACAAAGTAGGGTATAACATTGCAATATGAGATAAACCAGCCAGCTTCAGGACAACAACTGATGAAGCTAAATAAACTTTGAAAGGTAAGGCAAAAAAAAAAAAAAAAAAAAAGGCACTTTTAAAGTAGTCTCCTGGACATCCAAACAAGATAATTATTTTGTAATTCAGTTTCTTAACAAAATCACATCCATGTAAGCTCTGAATTGCTGCTTTTACACAGACAGGAAAGTCCAGTCTGCCCTAACCTGAGCTGATCCCTTCCAAACCATTTCAGTGAAACCCAGTCAGATCTCCAGCAAAAGGAGCTGCAGTGACTACTTGACTCCTGGCAGTGTCTTTATCACTCCCTCTCTTTTGTGGCTGCCTCTATGCAGCTGTGAGCTCATCACTGCCAGTCTAGTGCTGGGATCTTGGCTTTCTCACTCTCCTACCTAGCAGAGTTTTTAGCTCAGTGCTTTCAATCACTGCTTCTGGGACCCTGAGTTGTTTTAAAAAGTAACTAAGAGCTGTGGCTGGGCACAAGTTAATGGCTGTGATGCTTTGCTGCTCCCAGGTGGGTGGTCTGGTCTCTGCCTTTCCCATCCCTGTGATCCCTCATCCCTCCTACCAGCTCTGCTCCCTCTGGGAGCTCGCTCTGTATCACCTTATAGAAACAACTCTTTTGCTGGGTGCTTTTTTTTACCACCACGTGTAATTGGATTAGAATTGTAGAATTACCTCGTGGAGGTGTCTGCAGGGCAACAAAGCTGGTATAAAATTCACAGATGGAGAATGTAACCAGGAGCAGTGGATGGGAAGATCAGGGTCTTTCTTTTCCAGCAGCAATAAGCTCTTCAGTCAGCTCACCACCTCAGGCATCTAATGGGTACTGTAATATCTTTCAGTCTGCTTCTTTCTAAAGCTGTGGTTTTTTTAGGGTTGGAAACAACCTGACCAACAGAGCAGCCTAAAATTGATGTGCTTAGTCTAAAGCTGCCAAGAGGGCAGCACAGCACATCCCCAGCAGAGCCACTTGGAGCTGCCTTCAGCCAGGGCTCCCCTTTTGGTGTCATTAATGTCACACACTCCTCTGCAGGTACCTCAGCTGGATTCCTTGAGGAGTGCAGCAAAAGCTCACATGATGATTATTATTTTTATTAAAACCACAGACTGAGGCTAGAATGACACATCTTCCTACTGAGAGATGTGGTCATGGCTCTTCCCCAAAATGCAGAGAGCACATCCCACTCCTGGTGCTGTTCCATCATTTTAATCACCTGCATGGCAGCAGAAAGCCTGGCCTCCACTTGGCTGTTAAAGCTCTGCATTCTGTGTTAATCTGGAACATGAATCTCTGCTCCAGGGGGATGATTACACAGTTTACATGAAACTCCCCAGCATAAATAGCTGCTCTTTGAGGCAAGGACTGCACCTCAAGGTCCCTTGCTCCTTAGCATCCCAACCACAAGCCTACAAAAGCTTCTTTCATGTTTTTTATCTTTCTCACAATACATTTTGAATACTTGATGCTGAGTGAGGCAGCTTGAGAAAGCAAAAGGTGCCTGCACAATCTGTGTGATGGTGGCTGGTTTGTGCTGCACAAATTGCAGCTCCAGGTTTTACCAGGCAAAGCTGGGAATTCAGGATGTTGCTTTCACCTCAGGCATGTGGTCCCCATAAGCTATGGAGAGAAGGGATATAACACCACCTTCTCTGAAAGCAAACAGAGAATGTGGCTGTGTTTTCATTCTGGATGAAGCTCACTTTTCCAGGGCTGGTAAAATGAGGTCATGATGGACACGAAGGACATTACAGCTCAACTGAGATTAAAGAATCCTAGAATCATTCAGGTTAGAAGAGACCTCTAAGACCATCAAGTTTGACTTCTGCAGCCAGTGCTGGTGCAAAAGGAGAAAGAGAAGAGGTTGTAAAGTCACACTGCCACATGTTCACAGGCAGGTATCTTGATAAAATGTCTGCAGCAATTTCTGGAAAGCTCTTGCATTAAGGCTACTGCATTCAGATGCTTTATTAACAACTCCAGCTTTGATTGCTTGATATGTTTTCTGCTCAGTAATTTGAATCCATAAATCACTGTTTAAGCTCCTAGAAATGAAGTGATCTTTAAGGAATTAAGAGTATATTACTGTCAGTAATATCTGATCCTTTGAGATTGGAAGAGTATCTTTCTTACACCACATAACATCTCTTTAACTATCTCTGTGGAGGTTGTAGAGAAGGAACTGATTTTTTTTTTATGCAGATATTAGACTCAGAATTCCAGAAGTCCAAACTGGGAATATTATGTTTACAAGAGGACTGATAGCCTGAAATCCAAACAGTTTCTATCAACATAATTTTTTTTTCAAAAACACAAACAGCATCAGTGGAAGTTAGCTGAACTGGATTGCTGATTTTACGCAGAAATAATAAAAAATCCTGGTTTTGTATATATTTAGAAATAGGAAGAGTAATCAATCAGTCAATAAGATTGGCCTGGACTAGGCAGTAGGTTAACCTTTCTGAAAAAGTGTTATTTCAGTTTTAGAGTTGACTTCGTATTAAAGCAGACCAGGCTTTGTTTCTAAACAAAAATTCAGGTCTAAATTAGATACCGTATCACCTAAGTAAAAAATAAATAGATAAATTTAGCCTGAGAACAGAATTTAAAACTCTGAATCCAAGCTAAGAAACTAAGAGTTCAGACAGCTAAAGACTGTGAGAGTAATCCAGAAGACTTTCACATTGTAGGGCCATTACTAGCAGCTAGCTGTTAGGGAATGCTAAACACAGTTATGTGTTGGAAGCCTCAGTTCTCTCTGGAGATTAAATGCCAGACTGAATCAGGTTGGAAAAAAGGCATTCCCATTCCCTCCAGGCTCCCCAGTCTGCAATATATCCCCAAAGGCTTAAATCACAAGTTCAAAAAGTTTAACTCTGCAGAAGTCCCAACTTCACTGGCAAAGCCAAGCAAAAGCACCATGACTCAACTCCCTGCTCTGGGTGAGCAGACAGAACGTGCATTTTTCACCTCAGAAAGCATCACAGAGAGGCAGAACTTGCACAGCTGTGGGGTCACAGGATGCAGCAGGTCAGGAGTCAGACAGTAACAAGGGGGGATATGAAACAAGCTTTAGCTGACAGTCTGCCCATCAAGGAACAGGAAAAGTGTGCTCAAGTCCATGCTTGTTTCATTTTACAAGGAAAAAGAAGAGGACTGTGTAAGGGATTTTGATCTGTAAATTATATAAAAATATGGAGTTTGGGAATTTTCCTGCTTTTTTTTTTTTTTTTTTTTTTGTTGGTGGTGGTGGTGGTGGTGGTGGTGGTGATTTAGGATGTTTTTTTCACTTTAGGATGTCTTTTTTCACTATACTGCACTACCTGTGTCTCTTGAAAGGCAAGGGTTTCAAAACTCAGCTGTGCAGCATTGAAGATTTGTCACAAAACTGAAGGTTTGGCTGGAATCTTGTTTTCAGTTCAATTTCAGTAAGGTTCAATTTCATGTATTCATAAGAATTTTATTTGTTTCCTGTTGAGTGACAGGCTAGGGATAAAAACATCTTTGAAGAACTGGGATTTTTACTGGATATGAGTGCAGGTCATTTTTTTCCTTGAGTTCCTTAGGCAACACCCAAAATTCAGACCATTTTAAGGCAAGTTTCTGGTGGTAGCAGAATTAAATTATAAGAGAACAGCGACATAAAATTGTTGGATAATAACTATTTTTCAGGTAATTTTTGTTATCAGTGACAGAGATTTTTCCAGCAGAAATGGTTCTTCCAGTACTTCTACTGTGTGCTGCAATTCTTGTGACAGCTCTTGGGGCTGCACAAGTCAAAGGCACTGATTTCAGTGCACTGAGCATGAGTGGTAAAGCACCAGACCCTCATTAGGAAAGAACATTTTAAAATTAATTATCTAATGCTGTGAAATGTGAAAAATAATGGAAATGTAGTTAAATTTTCCATATGTCCTATTGAATCAATCTCTTATCTTGTTAGGCAAGTTAAAAAGCACCTGTCTTTGATAGGGTGAATTACTTCTCCAGGACCAGTTCTCCTGGCTTTTTGGAATTGGCATTGGATTTTTTTATGCAATGTGTTGCTTGATTTGATTTCTGGCATGATGACTTGGTAGATTTTCAGCTGCTCAAGAAGTAGAAAGATGAGGGATTTGGTCTCTCTGAGAAAATCTTCCTCAATAAAGCAAACTGGAGATTCCATGTAACTCCAGACAGGATGAATGAACACCAGACAAATGAGAAGAAAAAGAAATAGAATAATTATTCAGTGGCATTTAAAATTTGTGTTACATTTCATTGGGAAATAAAACATTTGGCTGAGAACATATTAAAATCACCAGACAGCTTCATGCCCAGACCAGGGTGCAAATAGTCAGAAAACTTTCAATTAGACTGAAGCTTTAAGCTTATCCCACATGTATAAAAGGTTTCTAACAGAAGAAATACTTCCCTTTCATCTTTGCTATTGGCACAGAAGCTCTTTGGATAAATGCATGAGCTCAATAGTTGCCCAGTTATCTGTGTAAAGTATTAAAGTATTAAATCAGCCTGTGGGCCTACAAGGCTGAAGAGGCTGAAATGTTCATCACTTGTCCATAGGGACATTGAAAATTCTGTACAAAAATTACAAATAACATAAAGCAGGAGGTCATTTAAATGCTGGCTTTGTCCATTAGGATGTGCAATGTAGAACAGCAAGTTTTAATTCCATATCCCATTTTTTTTCAGCAGGAAGATTGCTGCAGCTTATTATGTTTCATTATGTATTTACCAAAATCAGCAAACAATCCAGAACTGAATAGCTAATGAGGATCACACGTGTGTAACGGTACTGGAGGAGGCAGAAGACAGAATTGCAAGCTAAAACCTTTGTGGGAAGAAGTGGCTCTCTAAAGTTTGCCTGTGATCATAAAATCATGGAATGGTTTGGGTTGGAAGACACCTTGAAGAAATCTCATTCCAACCCCCTGCCATGGGCAGGGACACCTTCCACTAGACCAGCCCTGTCCAACCTGGCCTTGAGCACTTCCAGGGATGAGGCATCCTGATCTTTGTTCATGTAGACACAGCAGCCATCTCAGCTGCTCATTAGCAGGGTAATTGCTTGACTAATTATGACAAGAGTTGCCCAGATCGTTAGCCTGTTCTGCTAAATAAATTTGCACCTCTATAGTTGCAGCTCTTGTGAGGCTGAGAGGCTGTGAGAATGGCACCTCAGTGCTTCCTTTCTTCTTCAGTGAACTTCTTGAAGGTGCTAAAAAATCTACTGAAAACAAGGAATGAGTAGATAAGAGAAGGACTTTTGGAAGGAGCAATGTCTTCCCTTCAGCAGAAGTGACCTGAGATCTCCGTGCTGTCTTCCACCAGCGATGCAAGTGTTGCCCACCCGTTCATCCCTTTCACTAATGAAATGCCTCCCATTTTGCATTTTCAGCTGTTTCACAGATAATTTTAGACATCAATGTTTCACTTTTAAAAACAAGACTTATATACGTTATCCATGGAAAACACATTCCAAAGAAATACCAACAAGGACAGGCAATAAGTAATAAAGACCAGTAGTCTGAATTTTTCTCTGATCTTTGATCTATGCTGAATAAAACTTTAGCCAAAACCAAATGCCAAATCAATTTCTTCCTTCCTCATCTGTACAACTGGAATATCAGTCTGCAGCTGATGGTGGCCATCTTTTCTTCTAGACTCTTAGGAAATCCTCCAAAGTAAATATTGATAATGTTTGAACAGCACCAATCTGTAAAAGCGGATGGAAAATATTCCTGGCTTAGGTGACTGTGGTCCTTAGTGGCACTTCCAAGTGCTCTCCATCACCCAGGACAGGCTGCAGCATCAGACACCCCCATGCCAGGGGCTGAGGTCACTTCTGGAGGATCCTGTCTCACTCTGCACTGCCCTGATACAGCGTGGGATGCTCCAGGTGTCCTGGAACCTGCTCCCTGGGACCTCTCAGAACCATGAAGATCTTAAGACCTACACATGCACCCTATAGTTAAAAATCTGTGCAGAAGATATTTATTCACCTTAAGAAAAACAGTATATTAATGTACTTTAAAAAATATAAAGCACAGTCTCCCCTAAGAAGCCACAACTAATTTGTAGGGGTTCTGATACAATTGATTATTGCATTACTGTCTGATTATTGAATTGAAAAAGTGAAGTTGTTGCTCTCCAATTTCTGTGCAATAAAAACTCCTTAATTTTCAAGATATACAGAGGAATTTCCCTTACTCTATCTTCATTTTCAATGTATCCTGATCCTGCAATGTGATGTTGAGTGTAAGGTGTGAGAAAGATGCTTTTTCTCTCATCTGCAATACTTTCTGATTTCTCTAGGACTGCTGTATCTCATCTTGCATAACACAGCAGATGGGAGAGAGAACAGAGTGGGGCAGAATCCAGTAACATCCTTTGGATGGTTGGACTGGCAGATTGCAGGAAACTGTGTTGATGGTACCTGCCAAGTCACCAATCAGTCTGAATCAATTAATTGTCAAACTGGCACACAACTCCTAGCAGGAAGCTCTGTGTCTCATTAGGGTTGGTTTTCTTTGCATTTTTATTTTTATCTATCTCATGTCACTTTTTTTTATTTGTTTGTTTTAATATCTGTACTCTTTTGAAGGTTCATCTTTTTGTTTACTGATATCTTGAGTGTCCATGCTTCTTGTAACTGTAGATAATGCATCAAAGGCAGTACTGTCTGTTTTTGCTGGTGTTTAATGTTTTCTTGATAACAAATTGCTTTCAGGAAGTGAAAATATTATTCAAGGGAAGATATGTTTAAGATATCAGAAGTTAAAGCATCACTAACAATACTGGAAAAGATTTTTTATTTCTTCATTAGCAACATCCTCTAGCCACTTAAAAGTTCTGGTTTCTATTTTTGTGTGTGCCTTTCTCCAGCAGTAATATTGCTGTTGGCTTCCCATAAATGACCTTGTTTATGTCTTCATATTTATTCATAGCACCAAGCTATGACATAGTATACAAATGTAATATACACATTACTAACAGCATTTAAATTAAATATGGGCTGTAGCAGAGGCAGCTCTTCCCTGGGATAGTGAGGTCCATCCCCACTATCTTTATTCCTGTTGGTAAAATCTTTCTCAGCCCTATATCTCCCAGGGCAGGGGACATGTCAGCCCCAGAACTGCCCCATGCAGCCCTTGTGTGCATCCACACCACCCAGGAAGAATTGCAGCTGCTCTTTTATCTATATATTTTTTTATTCTGGATTCTTTTAGATTTAGCTCTGCCTCACCTCCTTGCCTGCCCAAATGCCTGTAAAGGTACAAGCCTCCAGCTCCAGCAAGCAGTCACATTTCATAGCACAGTGGGGGCACCTCATGTCCTCATATTCACTGGCACAAAATCAGGAGGGACTGATAAAAGCTGTGGTGGTGTGGACAGCAGACACCTGCCTGGCTGCACCAGCACCTCCAAACCACCATGTCCCCACTGTTTTTGGGTAAAACATAGTGCTCTTCATAGGGGTGTTGGGAGCTGCAATATGAGCTCTATGCAAAGAGCTGCTCTTCAATGGAATCACTCAGCAAAAAAAGTTAATTTTCCATAAAAGTAACTTTCTGTTTTTTGTGGCTGTGGGGAAGACACAAAATACTTGTGGAAGTGGGCCCTGGCCTGTGGAAAGCAGGTGTTCCCTCCCAGCCCTGCTGCCATTGACAGTCTCAAGACATCTGTCATGGTGCAGGGGAAGGTGGTCTGAGCTCAGTGGAAAGAGCCAAGTTGTACCACATGGAAAAGAGCTGCAAATGTTTCAGAAAGGAAATCAGTGTTAAATTCTGCAGCCTGTCAGAGAATCTTCTTGCCTGAGATGGGATTGACACTGGGTGGAGAGGGCCAGAGGAAGCCCTCAAGTGATGATGGACTCTGGGTCCTGCCAGGCACACATCAGTGCTGTCAACGCCAGATCTTCACCAGGGTTGGACCTGGTGTCTCCACTTCTCCCAGTCATGTGGACACACAACATGGATTTTGTGTCATTGAAGGAAGACAAAGACTGGAAGTCTCAGCATCCAATAGCAGTGATGAGCAGGGCATCTCCTCATATAAATTTAACCCATAAAAACTCCTGAATCAGCTGTGTGGGTTCAGACCAGGCCCTGTATGAGGTGACCACAGGGGCTGTAACCAGGTAGCAGAAGTCCTGCCAGATGATTTCTGAGTGAGGATCTTGTGTAGAACATGGTCTGCTGTATCCATGATCTCAGCCTTCTCCTAGCCTGCAAAACATCACTCCTGCCCCTGTCAGAATGGAATGCACTGGGGCAATACTCACCTTGGATCTTGGAAGCCCAAGCATGGGGGAGATCAACTGGCCAAACCCCAAGAACAAGAGAGGAAATGATTTTAAGAATCACAGATCCTCTGAAGACCAAAGCAAACAGGTATAAATGTGTATCTGCTGTGGAGGTGAAACGATTTTCTCGGCACAGTCAAAGAATTTGAGAGCAAAACTTTTCCCAGCCACGTGCCCAGAATTACATATGAAATCTTAGTAATTTTTAACAGGTTTTAATCCAGCCTTCTTGGTATCTTTGGATACTTGCCACTCTCTTTCTATATCAGTGCATTTTTGTATAATAAGTTAAATCTCTTACAAAGTTGCTTTATGTGGTTGAGTTTGAACTGCTGAACAAAGGATTTTTCCAGTTATGAACTTGGTGGATGGTGACTCTTTCTCTACAGTTGTCCAATTAATTTTGTTCCTAAATGTGAATAAAAACCAACTTGTATCAGATAGTTCCTGTTATACTTCAATGTGGTTTTGATTACATTATATTACAGAAGTAGCACTGGCCTCCCTTCAAGTCTAGGTGAGAAGCTAATTGGTTTCAAAATGTTTTAAATATGCTGAAGCTATAGTTGTCAATTATTTTTCTGGAACAATAATAATTTCTCAGATTGAACTCTGCTTTGTTAAAGGGCTTTAAAAGCTAAAATAATGAAATAACTGCCATTATTTTTCTTGTTTTTCTTTGCTTTCACATTTAGAATCCTTTGGTTCCTGACCCTCACAGCCTGTTAATTTTGTTCAGCTTTCATTCTGAATTGAAAGTGTGTTCTTTTTTTTTTTTTTTTAATTAGTATTGTGTTAATGCATTTTACATTGCTTAAAAGTTACTTCAGGAGCTGATTCTGAAGGAGACGTGGCAATATCATTTAATAAGCTCTCCATTCGTGCTTACTTTTAATGTCTTTTTACTGATTTAATCAATAATTTTGAAGCAGCATTGCACCATCTTTGTGAGCATCTCCCATCAAACCAATTACTAATTTTTTTTAATAGATATCCAAGGGTAATGTGTCGTTACAAAGATTTAACTATGGAAATGCAGTAGTGCTGAATATACACAGAATTGCCTCAAAATTTCAGCTGAGACTTTCACAAAATCATCGTCCACTTCTCAAAAGGAGAAATAGTTCTGCAAACATTGCCTTAGGTGTGTGTTCATCACAGCACCATTTTCAGAACTCACATCTGGCTACAGCAGTCTTTTACCATTTTTTGGGTAATATATCGTCACAGAACATTTATCACTTTTGATACATAATTATCTGTAAAGCAGGGATTAGGATTTTGTTGGGTAAGGCCCAGCCGTATGTGAAATCAGAACAAGGGTCATTACCTTTAATGCCTTTTTATCTCTCTGGATGCTGCAACAATTACTGCCTGGAAAGTGGGAGGATGAGGAGGGAGAATGGGCACTCCAAGGTGTTCAAGACATCTGTTTGCCTGGACCAGCATGCAAGAGAAAAAGAAACACTGAGAAATTCAACAAAAAACTAGATGGTAATTCTCCTGAAAGGAACATAGCAAAACCTACCACAGAAAATGGAGCGTGTGCTAGTGAGGGATGGGATGCTGGTGGAGCAGTGATTGGATTTCTTGATGGAAGAAATGGTATTTCCTTGCCTGCACATGACCAGAGCCATTTTTCCAGGTTTTTTTTCCAGTTTTTTCCAGTTTTAGCACTCTGTCTTAATGGTGATTCAGGGTTTAACCAATGGAAATGAAGAGATTTCACTGAAAGCCCAAGGGAGATAGCTTTAGTTTTGAGTGTTTTTACATGAACACCCAATATGTATTTTAGGTGTTTTATGAATATAAGATTCACCTTGACAGATCAGATTAGTCCAGCACAAGATCTGTCTAACAACAGTGGCCAATATTGATGTCTGATACTGTCAAGCACTTCTTGGCTGTGTCTACAACAACTGCTCACCCTGACCCTGGGCAACCAGATAACTTCTCTCCTGATGTGCAGGAATTTATGATGTTCATATAGATTTCCATTCTCTCAGTGTAACTGCAGCTATTTTACTAGGGTATTTTTCTTTTATTTTCAAATGTATTTTCTCATCATCTTTGAATCTTACTGACCTTCCCTATGATGAGCTGTTAGGCTGAGCTACTGTCACTGCAGCTCCACGTGTTTACCTAGATGGATTCATTGAAAATGATGCTTATAAAGCTAGACACGCTGCTCTGCAAATCCAGAGCACAGACATCTGCTCCTGCTCCCATTAACACCAGGGCATTGCTGCTGGTGCTGTACGTGGGAAGAAGAGGAGATCCTGAGGGTGTGGATTTTAACAGCTCTGGGCAAGGTGTGATGAAGTCACAATCAAAGCTGTGGAGTGTGAGGTGTGCGAGCGAGAGCTGTGTCTGCTGCCACCTCCCCAGGCTGCCACACAGGTGAGGAAAGCGTTGGCAGGGGCTCCAAATATCCTCTAAAAATATCCTGCTCCTCTTCCCACTGACCTGCATAAAGCACACTAAAGGATCCAGGGCCCCTCTGCTCTGCCCACAGAAGAAAGCTTCCTGGAGCACATGGAGGGGAAAGAGAACTTAGTTTTCTTGTTCTCTGGTGACTTTATCCATGTGAATAGGCTCCTGCAGAGTGTAATGAAGCCAGGATAAGTGTTAGGAAGCTGAATTAGTTTATTGCTGGGGGTCCCTTCCAACTCAAAATATTCTTTCTATTCTTTTCCATTCCATTCCATTCCATTCCATTCCATTCCATTCCATTCCATTCCATTCCATTCCATTCCATTCCATTCCACAAACACCCCCAAAAGAATGATCTGACAGAAAGCGCCTGCTAACATATGGTGTGTTGCACTGGAGGGCTGGGAGGAAGATTGTGCTGGGAGAGCTTGGTCAAAAATGTGCTTAGTGATGCCAGACATCAGGCTGCAAGCCCCTAGAAAACAATTCTTTCTGCACATTGAGAGTATGAGCTGCTGCAGCAGGTTCTGCTTGCTCATTCTGTGAATGTGCCCCTGCCCTGATCAGGACAGACTGCCTACTGAGAAGTGCAAGTAATTCTCTTTCCACACTGATTCATTTTTTGGCTCCTTCACTAAGATTAATTCCTCCCTTTGTATTTAACAGCATCTCCAACTAGCAAAACAAAACCAGCTTTATGAATAGCAGCAAACAGTCTCCAGCCAGTTGCCAGGTACTGTGGTGGCTTTGCAGGAGAGACATCTGTCTGATGGCAACTTGACCAAGACCAATAGCAGAGCAGAGTCACAGTCCCATGTGCCAACATCAAGCTGGTGTTGCCAGCCATGGGCTAAAGGAGAAGTTGAGATTTTTTCAGTTCTGTTACCACTGGTCTGAAATTTCCTGTCTGTGTCTAAAAACTGTTCTTTATTCAGCACTTGGCATAACAAATGCCCCAGAATGTGATATAAAGCTTTAAAAGCAAAATAGTCTACTCTTGCCACCAAGCCCATGCACAGGCTTTTCTCCAAGGTATTCTCCCAAAATATTTGGGGAAAATTTCAGTCCCTGTAATACAGCCTGAGAAAAATATAGTTTTTTTCTGAATAAAATAATAAATTAAAAAAAATCCCAACTAATTACTCCTGGAACTGGAATGTAGGACCGAAGTGTTAATCTCTTGCATCAGAACATACACCCACCTTTAAGTCCAAACCCACAATGGATGTATCCCTCACATAAGGAAGTGTTGAATTCACATGAGAAAAGCTATTTTTGTAAGACTTTGGCTTTTGATGGCAGGATCTGAGATCTCTTCAATTTGAGGCTGAGCAGCTATGGAGCATATGCTGTGAAATGCAGAACAGAGTTTCTGACCCTCCATTCCAGCATTTTGCAGCCTCCTGCTCCCCAGCATCCTTCCCTGAGCCCTTGGGTCCCAGTTTGTGCACAAAGAGCCAGCTTTTCCCTCCTTTCCATGCCAGCCCCAATCTCATCTCTCTTCTAAATATGGGCTTGGCAGCATTTTCAGCATTTGGTTGAAGTCTGTGTGTGTTTTAACCAGAATGCTTTTTCTCCGCAATCTCTTTACAGGAACATGCCAGACTGATTTGAAAGTGTCTGATACAGGAATCATTTATTTGCCCTTCCACACTGGAACTGGAATGCTCAGAAAAGGCACATTTTCACTGGAATAACCAGAGCTGAGCAAATACAGGTAAAGTGGTGCAACCTCCTGGTGCTTGCAGTGCTTTTCTCCAGTTTGCTGCATCCCTCCTTGCCATCACAGCTCAGCCTCTGCTTTGGTCACCTTTAGCACCTCCCATCCCCACTCCAGGGTGGACAGGGCTCATCAATCTCTGTTATAATCTCCACAAGTCTCTTCAAAGAAATTAAATTCACAGTCTAAACTTGAGCTTCCAGCATGCCCTGAAGCTGGCTGAGCATCTCCTCCCATCCTCCTTGTATAGTGTGTCTGTGTTTGTCCTTGTTGTACGAGTGGTTCCTGGCCAGACATGACTGTCAGCTCTGCTGGAGACAGAGTGTAAATATTTCTCACTTGTACAGCAGTGCACTCACTGGAGGAAATGCTGCTGCACACCAGCCTGTGCTGGGTTAAAAGGAAAAGCAAGTTTTCTCATCTCTGGAGCAGTTCAATCTGTAGTGTGGTGCATGATTTAGCAGCGTTTGTGATGTTCCCCTGATTAATTCTCAGAAAGGTTTCTCAGCAACAGGCGAAGGGAGACCAAGAGCTCTTTGCCACAGAAGAAACTTCTTTGTGTTGTCGTGTGGTGTCAAGTATTAGGATTTTTACTTTCCCATTTGTAAGTGCACACAGAGGTCTCTGACATGAAGTCACTTCTCTGTATATATACTCCTAACATCAGTAACTGGGTTAGGGAAGCTTCTGTGGCATGACAGAAGTGAGGGAAATAAATAATTTCTTAAAATGCTAGAAACCGGATTTGAAACTCAGTGATCATTTGGTTAAAATATTTCTCAAAGGATGCCAGGTTCAATTTTAGAAATTTATAGGATAAATTCTGTAACCTTCTAGGTAAATCTCAAAGGAAATGAGTGAGAGAAGCAAGGCAAGATTTTAATTTCTATATTCCTGGACACAGAACAGTTGTTATTTACAATTAAGTTCCACCGTTACAGAAACTGCCTGTAAATATGTGTTTGAGCTCCTGTCTGATATGACCAGAAAAGCTGATATTAGAATGTGACCCTCACACATTTTTAATGTGAAACTTAAATAAGACAAAATAAAATAAATGCACCATTTCCATTATTCCCTCCTACCTTTCAGCCCATAAAAACCTATTCCTTTAAAAATTAGGCACAGTGCCTACAAAGAAAAAGTGTCATTAGCAAAAAAGCTTCATGCTTCCACTGAAACACAAAGTATCAGTAGAACTCAACTGTGATTGGAATTAAAATTGTACCAGAAGACTGCAGCACTTGTGCATCCTTCTGGAAAAATAAAGGTGGACCCTCCATGGCAGGTTTGTCTTTGCACTCAAGGAAACTTCCCAGTGGGAGTGCTGGGAGGAAAAAGCTGCTATTTTCCTAAGGGTAATAAATCAACTAGTTAATCCACAGAAAATTCATCTGGATAATTGTAAGCTATTAAATCCTTAATTAAAGGACAGTACAAAGGTATCTCAGCAGACACACACACACAAGGTATTTGTCCTCTCCTCAGTTCTAATAAAATTGTTGCTTAGACGGATTTATGAATTGACTTCAGGATTAGATGCTTCCCTTAGATGTGTCTTCCTGATCTGGGAATAAAATGAACACCACAGCAGAATACAAATTCCAAAGTGAAAAAGAAGTTCAAGTGCTGAAAAACTGAGAAAGAAGCGCAAGTGCTTAGTCAAGGGGCTACGCCTCTTTAGGAAGTAAAATCTAAGAAAACAAATTTGCTTTCTTATGAATTATCACTGGGAAGCAGGACTTTGTGTGTAACTAATCCCAGTTTTAGAGTGAATATTCCATGGATGTGGATTATCACTGGGGTTTGCAAGACTGAGCTCCCAGCACACTTTCCCAGGTCACTGCCTTTAAATCAAGTCTTGGAAGTTAAACATTGAATTTCTGGGCTTTCTGAGGAACCCATGGTGGATAATTGCAGAAATCAAAAGGAAGGTTGGGCAGATGGGCCAAGAGGCAGATTTTGGTTCTCATGCCAGGGAGAGGGAGGAGATAATGAGGACTGCAATCTCTGCTGCTCCATCCTGTACCCAGAGCTCAGCAATTCACCCAGCTCAGCTCATCCTCTGCTTTTCTTCCTCCTTGGGGAGCTGCCCTCAAAATACAAACCCTCAGCTCCCTCACTTCCACTCCTCAGCTCTCCATCCTTCATCCTGCAAGCAGGCAGCTCTCTGTGCTGAGGAACAGCTTGACAGTTTAAAGAAGTCTATAGGAGCATCCATCATGAATATGAACACTTGAAAGTATGTTTAATTTTGCTGTCTTCAGCAAACTAGCAGCCCAAGATTCCAGCTGCTGAAAATATGTCAGCAGTGGCTGCAACTGCAGGGTCCTGAGAGGGAATCGTAGAAGCCACGTGGATTTATACATCTGCTGCTCCTGTGCTGCTAAGTTTGGTCTCCATCTTTTATCATTGCATCCCACCCATATTAATTTGATTTTTACTCTCAAATTTTGTGCAGCCCACCTTACAACAGCAGCAGTCCCACTTCTCTCACACAAAGTTATTTTAGAAGGTAAAGGGTAGCACAGTCTCCATGTCCTTTCACCAGATGGCATCAATTAACATACCTTCTAACTCCAAATGTTAATATTTTATAAGACAGAGAATATTCACTTATTTTATTCCCCTTGCCACAAACATACACTTGCAAAAATGTTTTCTAACTTATCCTAATTCATATCTCTTATTTCATAATTACCATTTGCTATACTTTCTGCCCCTGTCATAGCTTAGTTGTGGTTTTTTGAAATTAAATCAAATAATAATTAAATTCTGAGGGTAACACCTCTGGTTATCTCTTCATAATTAAAGTTTACTTTTTTCTTCAGGAATACTTGAAAGGAAAAAGCAATTGCTTGTAAGAATGCATGCATATCATTTGTGTGTGAGTTTGATGACTGAAGTGACTTTGGCAGGGAATTCAGAGGAAATAAAATTCGTATGTTCAGATACTGGGACTTTGGAATTTTTCTTTTTTCATCTGGATTGGTTAACTGGTTTCAAGAAGTCCCAACTACATGCCAAATGAAACCCAAGGGGCTTGTAAGCTTTCTGTCTTAAACATTGCTTTTGCTGATCATGGTAGATGCTACAAATTGCTCTTTACCTTCCCTCACAGGCAGACTAAATTCTTTCCAAGATGTGTTCAAGGAAGAGCCATCAATATTTGCTTAATGGAGTGCTCTTTTTTCCCTGAAATCCTAGGAAAAAAAATCCAAATCTCACTTTGCTGGAGAAGAGTGAGATACAGTTAAAGCACTATTAATGCAGAGAGAGCTGTGCCCCAGCTACCATTCTGTTCAGACAACAATTTTTCTTTGCTCCAGTCCAGGGTTACTTGGCATCTGAGATTTATAAAGGAAAAAAATAACCCGACACCATAACCCTTTCAATATTTCAGAGTTTACATTGACAAAATTGTTCTTAATATTTTATTGGACTATCTCCTTGCTAGACAGCTTGAGGATATTTTCCTCAAAATAAATAATGGTCAAGAAGATCTAAAATAATAGCTTTTCATTCTAGGGTTATTTACAGTCCCATGATTAAGTCATGAAATTGCAGAATAGGCAAAGAGGTGATTATAAGATTGTCAATGTCCAGCAAAGTGTCTGACAGGACCTAGCTGGGCCCCTGCATCCCCAGCTGTGACAGATGTGGCAGCAAAGAGAGAAAGTACAGTTTGAGTCTATCAGCAACGGAAAACAAGATTTTAAATGTGCTGTCAGAGATGAACAGCGAAAATCATTCTGGTGCTGGAGAAAGTGATGAAAGCTTCCCCAAAGCTGAACTCAGAGCAGGGCAGAGGGAACAGTAAATAATCAGTGCATGTGTTACAGGCAGGGAGATGTGTTTGTTCTTGGTTATGTGCAACAGTTCTGCAAGCAAAATGGGCTGTTAGGTACTGCACATCAGCGTTTCTTACCTTATTAGATTACAAGGTTGTACAGCGCTCTCTCAGAACCTGATAACAGTACTGACTCCCTCTCCTTACACAAACCTTGACAACCATACAACATTTTACATTTAATTACTTGAGTTGAAACTGTTCCTTGTACAAAGGTTGTTTTCAAATTAATTAATCTGCTTCCACCATATGTCACAATTCTCTTTTGTATCCTTCATGATCTTTCAGACACGAACAAAACTCATCCAAGATCCATATGTCTCTATATTTGCTGTTGTTATGCACTTGTACCTGATTTAAAAAAAAAAAAAACAAAAACAAACTTTCATTGAAAAGCTACTTTTAAAACTAATAAAAAGCTTTTCACAATGTCACCTAGTCATAATAGACTTTTTTTTGTTATTGTTATGTGAGAACTGTTATCAGCAGCATGAACACTAATCTCATTCACATAACAACTACCTAAGGAAGCTACAGGGCATTTGGACTTTTTAATGCAATCCAAGGGCTGGAATAACTTAAGCCCATGGATAAACACCAGGAACTCTGCAGGTCACTGTCTAGTTGCCCATAACAACAATATTCAGGAGAACTTAACACCTAATCTAATTAGTTTCCTTGGGGGGAAAAAATATGAAAAAGGGAGAGCAGTATCTCTCTGGGTATATAATGTATATTTTTTAATCCTGTAATTAGCATTGCAGTGGCTTATCCTGGTAGCATGAGATAGTCAAAGTTGTCAGCTTTCCTATCCAAATTAGAACTCTTAGTCTCTCCTGATTTAAACTATCTCAAAATACTTATAATAATAATTTTTTTTTTTTTTTTTTTTTTTTTTTAAAGTCAGAATCTCCTAGTGTCTTGCGTCCTCATGCAGGAAGTTTGAAGACAAAAATGAGCACCTTGTTATTTTCCAGTGGTTCTGAGACAAACCTCTGGCATCCCCACATTTCTCAGTGCAAAACAACAGGAAAAGTCCTCTGGGTCTGGGAAATCTCCAGATCTCTCGATCGAGGAAGAGCTGCTGTGACCCAGGAAAAGGAGAGTTCTTGAACAACTGCTGCTCCCACCTGAAACAGATTCAGCCATTGCCATTCTGGGAAGGTTTGGAGGTCACTGGATTAGCCAAATTTTTACTAATACAGCCACGAGCACTAGAAAATGGTTCTCCCCAGCTCTTTGCAATCATGGGTTTTTTTTATCAAAAAGCTGAAAAAACTGGATTGTTTTTCCCTACCTAGATTTGCTTCTCCTTAGGATAAAGGGAAAGGAAAGCATCTGTTGCCTAGATATTGCCCTCTGAACTGCAGTCTTAAGGACATTTTTCATAGTTTAAACTTTGAAAAATGGGAAAAAATGGGACTGGTAACATCAAAGGTTGACTCAGCTGAGTATCATCGTGTGACACAAAAAAGTCAAGAAACTTTAAACAATTTGCTGATCTTGTGCCTTCTGTGTCGTCAATTTCCTTTATTTTTAGATCAGCTGTTTAGTGCAGAGCTGTATATTGCTGGACCTACATTTTTTAATGTACTGGTGAATGATGGGAGTTAGCTGAAGTTTGAAAGACTCTCGTTATGACAACATTTTTGAGCATCAATACATGAGGTCTGAATATTTCTGAATCTGGCTTAATCTTTTTCAGGTCTTTGCAAAACAGTGGAGCTCCATTTTCAGGGGATGCACTAGAGCATGGGAAGAGCAGACTTTGTACTAACAGTAACACACCAGATCATAAATTCAATGACATTGTTAGGATTCCACTGAGAATATTATTAATTTTGTAGATTACAACAACATAGTCTCACAGTAAGTGCTGCATAAAAAGGAAAAAAAAAAAAAAATACAGCAAACTTCTACTCCAAGGCTCCGAGGTGGGATTTTATTTTTTTCCCCCCCCCCTCCTTTTATTATTTTTCCCATATTAAAGAGAGATAACAAAAAGTCCATGGTTTTCACTTCAGATTTTACCGTGTAATTCTGAGTACACCTTAAACCATGCAAGATAAGGCATGGAATGCCAAGAATTCACCATGCTGCAGCAAAAAGGAGACAGTGCCAGCATAGTTTTTTTCACAGCTCTTCACAAACAACAGCATAGACAGAGGAAGATGGAGAAATGAGAGGACGATGGTTCATTACTGGCAGGAGCTCCAAATCTGGGAAGCCTGGCACGTGACTCAAAATGTGACAGTTGAAATATATGAAATTTCAGAGTATTAGGAACATTATTCTGGATGTCTTATTGAAACACACTACACAATCATCTGCCACAAAAGTGGAGTGATTCAATTTTAAGGCAATTTAAAAATCAAATTGAGGACATCTCTCATTTGAAGTGAGTGAGACTTGGCAGGTCCTTTACAGACGAGAAGAGTTAAGCCCTGCTGCTGCCTATAAAGTTCTGGATCATAGAGGCAGGAACCACAGAATGGGGAAAAAAAACCTTTTACAAGTTCTATGACTGAGAGGAGAAGTGTGCCCCTGAAAATCAGAAGGGAGATCAGAAGAATCATTTGTATGGGTGTTTTTATCTCCAGGTCAGTGGGTTCTGAACAATACAGGTTGTTTATGTAGGAAAAAAAAAATCTTAAGAGCAGAAAAAATGATAACAAACACAAGGGAGTATTTTCTCAAAGAAGTCAACAAAAAATAAGAATTCATTACTAAAGAAGCATTAGCAAAGTTCAGCAAAGAGCCAATGAACAACAGGGGAAAAACAAAAGCACAACAATTTTTGAGGGTAATCCCAAGAAATGGGCCCAATAATCTTAAACACAGGTGTGATTGAATGGGTTTGTAACTCCGATTGTTAATGGGATTGAGACAAATAATTTGGTAGGCAGGAAAAAAAAATAAGTTTTGCGAAAATACCTGGTGATCAAATCTATGAATTTATTCAAGTGACTAAACATGTACAAAAGAATCAAAGTGGATTTTTAAAAGCACGTGGATATTTCCACATACTCTTGGCCCCAATTCAAATTTTTGAAATGACCTAGGGTCAGACTTGTGAAGTTATTCAACAGCCTAAAATATATACACAAGTACTAATGGGACCTACATAACTGCTTAACTAATTCAGTTACTTGACTTCTGTTAAAAATTTCAATTAATATATTCCACTGGGCTTTGGAAAGGAATTGGAAATGCTTAGAATTTATTCATTAAGAGCTCATCTTCATAATCTGGTGAGTAAGAAAAACAATGTTAAATGCTCTTTGCTGTCATCAGATGTATCTGTTGATCATCTAAATCCGAGCAGTCTGAAGTTATTTTTGTACTCTAGACTATTCACTGCGACTTTATCAAACATGCCAAGGCAATTTCATTATTATTTCTCCTGACATAAAATTTGAGTTTTATCTTCAGATGTATCAATATGATTTGGCTCCATCTGCACTTGCTAAGTAAAATTAATTGGAATCGCATTTACCACGATCAAACTAAAATTAAATGAGATTGTTATATTGGAGACATGCTCTTTTTTTTTTTCTGTTTTAGGTAGAATTAAAACAGGGATTTTTCCTGCTCTTTCCTGGATGTTGTATTTTTTCCCTTAAACTCTTAAATCCAAAGAAATAGAAGGAATTCAGCATAAAACATGGGGTTTTTTTTGTTTTTTTTTTTTTTTTCTTTTCCCTATTACTGGTTAGAAACACCGTGCACCATTTTCATCTTAAAACTCCAAGAGAAGAATTATAGACTTTTCTATTTTTTGCAAAGGATACCATTTTACAAATACACAGGGAAAATGATTAATAAAAAATTGAGCACAGCACTGATTGAACATTAGTGTATGTGCTCAGCCACTAAGCCAGTCTGGGTGAGATGTGCTTTGTACTCAGGGCATTGTGTGCATTCATAATGAGATAATCAGTTTAAAACTATCCAAGAACTTCTGAACTGCAGATTAACTTCCATCATCCTCTGCAGAAAGGGAGAGCGATTGCCACCCGCTTGCTGCCAACACAATCCAGGGAAGGAATTCTTTGCCCTTTCTTCTCTATATACATAGAAATGGCATTGAAAGTTTTATTTGTTTCTTGGTGAAGTTCATGAGGCTGTTTTCATCAAATGAGAATGGCTTGGGTTGTGAAGGACAATAAAAATCATCTCATTCCAATCCCCTGCCATGGGACACCTTGCACTATGCCAGGGTGCTCCAAGCCCCGTCCAGCCTGGCCTTGGACACTTCCAGGGCTCCAGGGGCAGCTACAGCTTCTCTGGACACCTGTGCCAGGGTCTCTGCCCTAACAGGGAAGAATTTCTTCTTACCTAATCCCCTGCTCTCTTTCAGCTTGAAACCTTTGCCCCTTGTCCCGTCCCTCCATCTCTTGTCCCAAGTCCCTCTCCACTCTCCCAGAGCCCCTTTAGACCCTGGAAGGGGCTCCAAGGTCTCCCAGAAGCCTTTTCTTTTCCCAGCTGGAAAATCCCAGCTCTCCCATCCCGTTTCCAGAGCAGAGGGTCTTCCACCCTTGGAACATCTCCATGGATCCATCTGGACACACTCCAGCAGGTCCATGTCCTTTTGATTTCAAGGGCCTCAGAGCTGGAGAGTGTTCCTGTGTTACATGTAATTATTTATTTTGTGCCCACTGGCAAGACAGGAAGAGAAATACAAATTAACAAAACCTTAAAATTATGTCAACAATAAATCTGCATATCATTTCTGGCTAGCGTGCTGCTATCTAACTCCTGATATCCTACATCATATTCCATTTCTGCTGGCCCTCTCTACCCTTGAAGTAAAGGTCCATCTCCACTCTTCCTCCTCCCAAGAAATCTCTTTTTGCCTGGACCCTTAAGACAGGAGATAACAGTATTATTTTCCACTTTGATTTTTAGAAGGCATTCAATTTCTGAAATACTTTCAATTAATACAACATGGCAAATTATGTCTAAGGCATCTCTCATTTTTGAAAAGAACACAAGCTTTCATCACTAACTTGTCAATGCTGTACTCTTGATCTCCAAAGCATCACCTTTCTATTTGTTGTCAGGGACCACATATCTGTGACAAACATTTCAAAATGAGTGATAAGGTTAAAAATGTCTTCTCTGAGTTTGTGTACAAACATTCTGCACATTCTCAAGCTTCCCTCTGCCCAACTGGCTCTCTGTAGTCATGTTTTTCATTCTTACACTGGTGCTGTGCCTTTAAACATTGCGACACTATGAGAAAACCCTAAATCACAGCACACAGTGAGTGCTGACTTAGTAAGCAACAAAATGAAAGCTTTACTGCACCACACAAAAGATCCATGTTTCCTCACATTTAACAAACTGCTGAAAGACCTGCAATTTAGATAGCAGGAACTAAGAAGTTCTGTGCTCTAAGTAGGCAAGAGATAAAGGGCTACGAGGCAAAGGAAGGGAAAAGATATAGAGCATCACTGTAAGACCAGTTTTTGATACTATCAGTCCCATTTAGCCATCTTCTTTTAGCTAAAATGTTTGTTTACACTGTCCTGGGGTTTTATTCCAAATGTCAAACTGACAGGATTGATATGAAAAACATAGATTAGAAAGCAATTGCTCAAGTGCAGTGTCCTCTGAGGCAGAGAGGAGAGTTTCTTTATGAAGCCTTGGACAGAGGGAACATGATAATGCTTTCATTCCCCACATTTCAAGCCAGGTGACTACACCAGCACAGCTAAAACCCAGGATCTTTCTACTCTACCTGTGTTAAGCAGCAATTGCTGTCTATACTATGCCAACTGTGCCAATTCCTGGAGTTCCCCTCAGTGGAGGAAAGGGAAAATTCCTCCTGTCTGTCTTGGCAGACCATTCAAGGAGACACCCTTAACCTTCAGGCTCATGGAGGTGAGTGACCTCACTCCCAGGGTGTCCAGAGCTGCTGCTCCTTGGAGCAGACTGTTGAGGTTTAAATGGTAGAATTCTTGGTTTGCAATCCCATGGGTTGCCCGTGACTCCTGTGGCCAAGCAGGGATCATGGGAAGAAACCAGGTTGCAAACCACATAGACCCAGTTTGGAACAGTGCAAATAAGCATTTTCATAAATCAAAAGCTTCTTAAAATTAGTGGGATTTTTTTTAGAAAGCATTAAAAATGGTACTTTACAAAGTCATGTGACATATTTTTAATGTATATGCTTTAATTATAATGTATATAATTTAAAATGCATATATTTATAATGTATATTTTAATAAAACCAGCAGCCAATTCTTTACTGTCTCTGTACCCAATTTTGCAGCAAAATTACCAGCATAGTCCCACTTACTTAAGAAAAACAAACAACACTAATTTATTTTCTTTTAGAGGTGCTGCTTGGAAAATTTTGTTACAAAGAGCTTTCACTGAACTTTAAAAGGACTTTATGTCATATATTGCAGGAGGACTCAGCACCTTCAATCCTTATTCCCTGCAGGAAATGATTAAAATAACCAAAGATATTGTAATCACTTGGAGAGTTTAGCCAAAGCATGTCCATACAACCATTGCTACAGGGTTTTATTGTATTCTAGGCAGTACCTGAGCTCACTGTGGGCACATCCACACAGTTCAAGAAATAACCTAAGCTCCAGAAAAGGTTACAGGAGCAGGCAAGCACACAGGCAGGGTGAGCAACCATGGGAATCCCAGGGCTTCTCAGTGGGTGAGAATCATAGAATCATTAAGGTTGGGAAACTCCTCATCATGTCAAACCATCAGTGTAAGCAAACAATTTCTAAATTATAACTTGTGGACTCTGGACTGGATTATCAGGAGGTGGATAATGCAGGTGCTTTTTATATTCTTGAATGGAGGCATTAATGGCAGTTCTGAGAATTGTCTGGGTTTGGGATGTGCCCTGACCCCCTCACACTGCCGGCTGCAGTGCGGCGATTGACTGGGTGAAGGATATGAGTCCAGCTCAGAGCAAAGGTGAGCAGAGCAGTTTAAACCACTCTTCAGCAGTCATTTAAACCAAACTAGAGTGAATGAGGTCGTACAAGTTTACAGTCACACCAGCTACAGCCAGGAGAACTTTAAAAAGCTGTTCTTGACACCTCTTAGCTTTTAGTTATTCTTATCTCCTTGTTTCTTTATGACTCTGTCATTCAATCCACCATCCAAGCTGCCTCTTGCTCAGGAACAGCTCAAACCAGTTTCCTGGGTTTAGGGAAAAAATATTATGCTTAAAGAACACAGAAAGTCTGAGGGTTGGACCCGGGGCCTTGGCAGCAAGGGAAGAACAGGACCTTGAAAGAGTGGTGGCACAGCTGGATGTGACTGCAGCTTCCTCCTCCACGTGGGTGAGCTCTGAGCCTGAGTCAGGGCTGAAAAATGCCAACTGCTTGGTCAAAGACAGACAAGGGAACTCCTGGAGAGGAGAAGCAGCTGTGAAGATTCTGGTGGTGTTGTGAAAATTATCAACAGCTCTTGGTAATGACTGCAAGAATTAGTTGACATTTGCCCTTCCAGCTTTGCTCTGTCCACTCATTTTTATATAAATTAAACATCATACAAACATCTTAAAGAAACATGTACAACATTGTGGGTTGATCTGAAATAGAAATAATAATCTTTTGCATATATTCTGCCCCAAATTTAGATTTGTATTTTTAGATTTGGAGTGTTCTCCTGTCAGTGGTGAGGTTGGTGCTCCCTGTTTTGCTGGTCACCCCCCATACCTGTATATAATCACCATCTTGGTGGATTATATACAGGTATGTATATACTTGTGGTGGACTCTACTCAGAGTGCTCGGTGGATTCTACTCATTTAGAGTGCAGTAATGATATGTAATTGAAAAAAAAAAAAAACATTATTCTACCCCCACACAATATCACAAATATATCCAGTTTGATCTGGTCTTAACTTGTGCTGTCTTGGGAGGAAGACAGCAGGTGAGGTCCGGGAAGAACAGGGGAGTAGGGCTGGAATGGTGCCCATATTCCTCCTGCTCTTGCCTAAGCAGCAGCACAGGACAAATTAGAGTAAAACTTGATGCTCTCATTGCACCCTCACAATGAAATGTTCAAGAAACTAGAGTGGGATCAGTGAAGGCAACACTGAGATATCCTTTTTTAATCCTCTCCAGCTTTCAAATCCTGAATGGGCAAATTTGCAGAAGCAGCACAAGAGACACAACCCAGTGTGTGGGTACAGTTTTAAAAAGTAGCAGCACAATTCAAATGATAACAGAGATAGAAAGGTAAACAGTTTTCAAAGGTTGTTTGAGAAAGCACCAAGGTGAAATGGTAACTTTACTAAAGCTGGGTTTTCCCTACAAATTTTGCATATTCCTAGGTGTCCTAATTTTTTTATTTAATAGGAGTTCTACAGGTAAAAATCAATTAGATCATTGTAATTGTGTGATACTTTCAAAAAAACAGCAATAAAGATGTCTCCTAGAAACATAATACTTTCATTTTAGAGCATAATATTTATTTGATAGCTCAGAGCACCCTTTCAGCCTTTCCTTTTACGTGAAATAATATGTATGCAGCATAGTGATATAGAACAGTGTGATAAAAAACATTTCCCAAAGTTCAATTGCTCATAATGGTTTATATTGCCTATGCATATGTGTCTGCACAGGGGAAGGTTTATTTCAGGGAAAAAAAAAAAAAAAAAAAAAAGAAGTGGAAATTTGCAGTATTTGTTACACTTATCAGACTTGAACACCTTTAAATGGTTTCCCATGAAAGATGTTTCTATGTGGCCAAAAGCTGTTAATAGCAGGTTTTTTTGCTGGAGACCTCCAGCTATCTTTCTATAAAAGATTGAGGCTGTAAAGTCCTTGTATCTGTGTCTGTTACAGAGCAGGGAAATGCAGCTACAGCGCTGCAGAAGGAGGAGCTGTGCTCGTGGGGTTGGTTTCCTTCAGAAGAGTGATGCTGTGCACCTTGTCTGCCTGGGTTTCCACAACAATCCACTATTGCTTAATAACAATCCATAATGTTCTAAAAATAATAAACCTAGGTGGTCTGGAAAGCTAGGAAATAGAAAGGCTGTCATATTTTCTCCAGAGGGAATTGATGCATTTTGTTGTGCTCTATTCCCCAAAGGGCACAGCAGATGTACAGGTACTAGGCTAGAAATTGTTATAATTACAAAACCTGTATTCAGTTCCTCAGAGAGCTTTGAAATTTCAACATACAGTAGAAACTGGAGCTTTGAAGAGGGAAAAAAATAAATCCATATGCCCAAAGAACAATAGAGAACAGGATGATTTCCTGAATTATTTACTGCAGCAAGTCGATCATTAAGAAACACAACACAACAAACAAAACTTACAAGAAGCACTGTAAATCTAAGGTACATCAAAACCAAAATTTCTGGCCCACAAAGGGTTTTTTAATACATATATACAACTTTTGTTTTGCACTTTCTTCAGAGTGGTTATATAAGAATCTATACAGACCAATATCACTCTTCTTCTCACTCCATCTCCATTTCCTGTGAATTGCAGCTATTTGTTTTCTGTGAGAGGAAAAGCCTTTATTACTGCTAACATAGGAAAATGAATTGAATTCTTTATGTTCCTATGCAGCTGAAAAAAAAAAGCTTACTGTCTTACTCTATATTTGGAAAGGGTCAATCATTGCTGGTGGCAATAGAGTAGAATAGGTTTTCAGGTCCTTGCTTATTTCATTGAATCATAGAATCATGAAATGGTTTGATTTGGCTGTGGCTTTAACACTCTTCTAATCCAACCTCCTTCCCATGGGCAGGCACACCTTCCACTATCCATCCTGTGCCATGGCCTCCCCTCCTTCACAAAGAAAAATTTCTTCATAATATCCAATGTAACCCAGCCCAATTTCAGTGTGAATCCATTCTAGTCCTGTCACTCCAGGCCCTTTTCCAAAGCCCCTCTCCAGCTCCTCTGTAGCCCCTTATAAGGACCCACAGTAGCTTTTCTGTTTGGTCCCACAAACCCATGGGTAAATCTTCTGGTTTCTTGGGCACCTCCAAAACTTACTGACATCATTATGAGGCTCACAGGCCTTCATCAGTACTTCTGGGATGCTCACATGTTCCTTCTAAATCAAGATATATAATTTATGGATATCTTCTGGACATGAGAACATTTTATGTAGATCTGTTCCAATTATTTGACAATCTGCATTGTTCAAATTTCATCCCTGTGTTGTACCACTGGAAATTCATATGAAAATTGAAATGTACTATAAGATGGTTTCAGATTTCTCCTGGGAATTTGGCAAAAGCAGAGTTTCCTTGGGTTTACCATTTTAACTCCCTGCTGTATTTACCTGAGGCCAATTTGCTGCAGGGGAGTGCAGAAATCTCACAGGCAAATGGGGAGAAGCTTCAAGTGTCTGGTGCCTGGAGTATTTGGTGACTGGCATGGCACCAAATTATTAATCCTGTAATAGCAGCTTTAAATCAGACCCTATGATGTCTGTCCTTCTTTTAATTGCTGATCCCTTTCTGCTAGTCACTGTTATTTAAACTCTTACCTTTAGGAGACTGAGCTTAGGTAGGAAGAGTGAGGCAAGGTAAAGAAGGAGAGAGCAGAGGGAGGAGGATGAGAAGGCAGGATGAGGGCAGAAAACTCAAGATAAATGTTCAGAACAATTATCCAAGCCCAGGCAGCCACCACAGTGAGGTGACATGACCTCCAGAACAGGAGCCTCCAAACAGGACAAAGCAGGAACTGTGATATTCCCATTTTTCATTCTGATTTCTAAACTGTTTTCAAATCACGTGTTGTGTGCTACTCTTAGTGTGGGTTACAAATAACAGCCTAATCCAAATTGTTACTAGAATGGTTTGATAAATAATCTGTTATACCAGGAAAGCTTCAATCTCATTGAAAACATGAAAGTTATTACACAATGGATTTTTGACAGGCTCACTGGAGCCCACTCTGATAAATCTATAGGGAAATCACTCTTTCTGGCATTCTTACATATACAATAAATTGTGCTAGCATGGCTCTTAAGGAGAAGCATTTGAAAGAAAAGTATTTGAGGGTTAAAAAATACCACCAAACACAAGCAAACAACTGAAAAATAACACTCAGAGAATATCCTGGCACTTACATTTCTCACAATTAAGCTCCAAGCAAGGGATTTCTCTCTACTTTGAAGGAAACTTCTGTAGTAACTTTTACAAGTTTTGCAAAGCCATGAGAGGATGTACAAGAATTGCAACACACTGTGTTTCATCTGGTATAGCTCCTCAGTCTCTTCAATAATTTCTGGTGCCACAAAATGACTTCATGTAACATAGCAACAGTTTCAGCAACTGTGCAGATTTAGAATCATCAAAAACATTGTAGTTTGGTCCAAATTGCATAGCTCCCTTCCATGTTCTATGCATTGCATAATGTGTAGGTGTAGCATTTGTAAATAGCTGTCTGTGTAGTCCCACAGTACAAAAAAAAAAAAAAAAAAAAAAAAAAGATAACACAAGGTGAACAGATACTACATCTGCTGCTGTGCTGGAGATCCCTACAAAGCATCTGAGATGTCCTGGAAAAGGAAAAAATCCCTTTTCCTTCTGAACATCTAATGGCAACACATTAATGGCCAAAATAACCAGATAGGGATAAACAACATGGAATTTATAAAACAAAGAAAAATCTCTGGCTTGTGGAACATGTACTTTCTTATACAATGTGCTGTGCCTCTAAAGGCCTTTCAAACAGACCCTCAGTGTACAAGTTTGTATTTCCAACAGGGCATGGACATACTGATTGAGTTCAGAGAACTGTGGGAAATGCCAGAGCCTGGCATGTGATGGTTCACAGGCAGGAGCTTCTACACAGAGCACAATTTCCTCACATCAAATGAACACTGCAATAGGATTTTAAGCATAGTTGTAAGGTTGCATATTTAAATAAGGAAAAGAGTAGGATTATCTTGCTAAGGGTTTGGTGTTTTCTCTTTATCTGTTTGAGAAAGGATGATGTAATGATCTATCTTTAATTTGTGGAGCAGTGTAACCATGCTCAGTGTCAGGTGATGGTCAGTGAGGGGAGCCAAGTGCTGTAGTTGCAGTTCAGTGCATATAAACACTTACCTGTGTCTGAGTGTGTGTAAAATAAATGTGAGCAAACACACTTGAACATGGAAACTCTACCCTGAAAGGAAACTTCTTTCTCACCATCTTTCTCTCTAATGCAAATAGGTTCCAAAATTACATCTGCAGGGAGTTTTCCTTCTTAGCAGAATCTCCCCAGTCAGCGCAGGGGAAAGGAGCAGCTACACAGTGGGATGGGCTCCTCAGTGAGATGATGCATTAAATGTCTCCTGATCACACTGAGATGAAATCAAGACTTCTAAAACATAAATGAAGACCATGCTGGTCTGAAAACACTGAAGAATGTTATTAAAAACCAAAAACCCCTCCTGCAGTTCAGTTGACTGACCTGAAATTTCCAGTGAAGACATTCAACATAGAATAGCCAGGCATGTCTAAGTAGGTGGCACTGAGATTGCCACCAAGCTCTGCTGCCACCCCAGAGATGGAAACAGTTCTTGGCTCTGTCCTGAGCTGAGATGCATCTCATAACCCTGCACTTGGAATTGAGCTGATGGACACTTTTCCAGTGGGCAGCAAAAGCAGAAGGAGTTGGTGCACAGCCCAAACCAGCCCCTGACAATCAACATGGATCACTACCTTGTTGTTTTTGCAGTTTCCCTCTCTTCCTGGAGCAGACGTGGAAGACATGGCCTCACATTTCAGTAGCCATTGAGATGTCCAGAACATGAACTGATGGCAACCAGGTGAACAATTATCTCACTCTGAATATGCAGTTTCTGGAAAGATCTAATTTTCCCTTTCAGACAGTGCATCCTAAAAAATAATGGTGAAGTGGAACATGGATGTGAATGTTTACATTTACTGGTGGTGCCTGACTTCATCTTTAGCAAACAGCACATAGGAAGAGTAGGAGAAAGCGCAATCTGAAAATCCCATTTAAAAACAAATAGATGTTCTTTCTCTTAATTAAGTCCATTAGTTCTTGCAATTAATCTAATTGTAACTGGGATTTCATGCAAATAGTTGCTGGCAATATTAGCACAGATAGTAACACTTGCCACAGCTGGAGGTCATGAGAACTTAAGGGCATTTTCCAGCCTCTTCCCTGAGCACCACTTTGGCACAGAATAATTATGCAGAGTGAAAGCTGATGGATTGTTCTGATATCAGTGAAGCCTTCATGTCTTTTCACCAGATGTAAAGTGTAATCAGAATTTTTCAGAAGTACTTCTGAATGTCATTTTTACAGTTTTATTGGCAGCTTTTTAGAATCCATTTCCTGCCATACATGGAGGCACAAAGAGGTAGAAATGTAAAAACGCTGCACTTCTTTTCCTTTTTTTTTTTTCAGCAGAGGGAAGATAGTGACAAGAAAGGGAAGACAGAACTGGTATCAGATGTGCAACACTGTGGGAACTTTAGTTGCCCTGTAAGCTGGCTGTAGGTTTTTTCCATGTCCTGATAGTGCCAGGTTGCCTATTATCTCAACTTTTGTAATTAGAATGTCTTTAGTCAGAAGTACCCATGTATTGCTATGCTCACTGACTGAAAATTTCACATCATCAGCCTCCCCTGCCAAACACCTCGTGCATGCTGCGCTCAGCACCTGGAACGTGTGGTTTACAGCAGCTCCCTATCCTGCAGAAGGAAATATTTGGATTGCAGCCGGGGCTTGCAGTGGCAAAGCAGAAATGACGGCGGCGTGTGGGGAAGTGCAGCTGTGCCAATGGCAGCAGCACATGGAGCAGGGGAAGAACTCAGCAGAAGGTTGCCCAGTTGTGTTTGTGGACAATCCATCCACCTGGCCAAACCTTGGAGAAGCCTGTGGCCAGTCACCAATCAACAATCATTACTGGACCTTTAATTAAAGTGCTTCACTTCTGACTGCTGATATTGCACAGTTAATTTGGTGTTGGTAGATCAGCTGTAGGGACTGCTGTTGTGGGTGACATTTGGGAGTCTACAGTGCCAGATCATAAAAAGATTGCCAGCACACAGCAATATTGAGAATCTTACACCTGTAAAGCTGTCAAATCATAGATAATGTATGTCCTCATTGTCTTGCAAAACAGATAAAGAGGAAGGTTTATCAACAAGAAAGGATTTTGCCTGCTTGACTTCTCCAAATTGAAAAGAAAGATCTATATTGGCAAGATCTTTATCAACTGAAGGCTGTTTTCTGAAATCAGCAAGGGCATTTTTGCTTCTCAGGCTTCCTCTGACTGCTACGCTGGGAGAATGAGCTCAGTCTTGGCTTTTCTGTTTTGCTCCTTAGTGAGCATTTGCACATCATGAAATGGGCCCTTTCCTTGCAGACTGTACACAGGGGACAACTGGGTATTGTTTCAGATCTGATTGCACCATGAGGGGACAAAACTCAAAGCTCCCACCATTCTCAGTGTGGTACAGTAAGGTATAACAGACCCATATTTCTGAAACATCAAGGCAGACAGTGTTGCCCAGAGGACAAAAATTGCAGGTAGATTATGTGACACATCATGATGACTGACCAGCAATGGCACCTCTGGAAAACATTTGGGTGAAATAAAGCCAGGAATCTTTTATGTGTTTTTTGCTTTGATGACGTTATCTAAGCTCTAAGGACGTATTAGAAACTATGGTTTTTGATCTTGTTGGGAGTTAATGGGATGGTAACTGTGAGATGGTGATTGTGGGATGATGATTGTGGGCACTGCTCTTCCAGGAGGTCTTTCACACAAAACCAAAAATTTGTCAAATCATCCTATGAGTAACCTCAAGAGCAGTGGACAGGACACACAGACATATCTGTTGAGTTGGAATTGTCCAAAGAGTTTGCTGCAGTTAATTAGCCCAGTAAGAGCTTGCAAAGTGAGAGACGAAATGATGCTCTGCAGTTTTTGCTCAATGATCTGCACAATGTGGTTGCATTGGGAAATTATGCTTGAGTTTGGAAACAAATCAGTCTAACCCAGCTGTCTGCCTGTGCACACACTGCAAACTCCACAAGCTCTTTGTCATGACTACCCACTTCTGAGTCTGCTAAACTGCCCTTCCCATTCCTTCTCCCATTTTAAGATGGATCTGCCTTTCCCTGAACCTTCCTTTTTACCTTGTTTGGGTTTTCTCTCACAGGCTTGGCAGCCCTGAAGTGATAAAGTTGCTAACAAAGACACAGAATTGCTATGCCAATGTATCAGAAAAAAATGTACTTAATTATTATTCAAATATTAGTAGCCCCATCAACAGCACTGTTTTTATGACAAATAGAACGGGATTCCTAAATCTGCTTTGAGATTGTATTTAGCTGGTGAGGTATTTTCCACTGTGCTTAACCTTGGTTCCAGCCTTCTGTCCTGATGTTTATGGCTGATGGGTAAATGGAGAATGAGAGGATGAACAGGAAAGGTGAATCATTTGGCATAAATTCCTGCAAGTTATAGAGAACTTGGGAGATTCCCTGGGGCAAAAAGCATAAGACATAGGGGGTTTGTACCAGCTGACAATCAAGATAGGCGATGCTGTTACCAGCACTGTAAGAAGTTTTATTTCTATTCCTGTAATTTCAAGTAGGTCTTAAGTAGAAGGCAATATCTGTCATGTTTGCTGTCTACACAGCTGTGAATTTCATCAAGTCCAATGCAGTTCTTAGGCATTTAAGCAAGGAACTTCTAAACCAGCAAAGTAAAAGCTGAGCTCTATTCAGAAATACAGCAAAAACAACTTCTATCTCCAACTCTGCTTTTCTTGGCTTTGTGTGATACAGAGCACCATGACCTTCTCCCACACACCCAAAAGAAAGGACATTTTGCTTTCAAGAAATCTTTCAACTTTTCTTTGACATCCTCAAGACACCTAAATAACAGAGTCAAGTCATCCAACCTTGAAGTCAACTTAGCCAGCCTTGATTTTTCCAGACTCACACACCAATATGAAAAGAAATACTGGCTCAAAGTCAATAGGTTTATGCATGCACTCAGGAAGATTTAAGTCAGTGTCGAACACAAGTACTTGATTTCAGGTTTAGCTGAGTACAATCAAAACTCTTGTCAGATAAAAGTCTTTAATTAGATTTATTTTTTCCCCATGCTATTTCTATGGTAACATTTATATTATCCATGAGAGCTGGTAATATCATTCTCCTTGCAGCATATTTACACTCCAACAAGCTCCTGTGTCAGTAAGTGCACCCAGACAGAGCACATCAGTTGCCACCATCCCACTGCCAAGAGCCAAAACAAAAGAAAAAGGGCAAAGCTGCTGGTATATTTTTTTCCAACAAACTGAAGAAAGAGTCAATCATGAGAGCAAATGATTGCCTCTCCATGAGAGATAGGAAGATTGCAGCTGCAGAATGTAAAAGAATTTCATTGACCTGTTGTTTGAAAAGATAAAGGGCTTTCTCTAGAAGTGCTTTAAAAATACACACACACACACGTACACACACACACAGAGAAGGGTAATAGAAAGCTAAAACAGTTCAGTTGCAAGAATTTATATGAGCAGAGCTGTGATCTCTTCATGTGACCAGGGACAGGTTGTACTTGTCTCATAGCTGGTCGAGGAGTTTCTGAATGTCTGGGGGAAGAAGAGTAAGCCCTGTTAATTAAAGCTGGGACTGGGAGAAACGAATCAGTAAGAAATAAAGCAAGAGAGGTAATCAATGAGGAAGGAGGATTTTGCTGGTAGGCTGCAATTAGACTTCGAGGAAAAGGACACAGAGCAATTGATCATCCTGTAGCTCCCCGGCTATCCAGAAATATTTTGCTCTATTCACTCTGAGGACACAAATGTGGTAAATGTGGCAATCCTGCAGTAAAAGTTTTGAAACAGAAAGAAGTTGACACGGATAATTGTATTGAAGGGGGAAAAAATCAAACATCGAAAACACTGATATGTATTGATAGTCACAGCATCTTTCTATCAGATATTGGGAAAGAGAAAAAAAATCAAATAATGAACAGAGATAAATGTTGAATTTTCTAGTATGACCTTAAATAACAAAGAAGAATTGTGTGAAAATGTTTGTCCTGAGCAAGACTGATAGGATCAGGAAGCCTTTTTGATGAAAATAGAAGAATAAACAGAGAAGTAAAACAAGAACAAGTGTTGAAAAGGTAGTTTCCTTTTCTGCAGAAATCCTGAGGCAGCCTGTAGTTGATGTGATTGCCTGCCTTTAAGGCTTTTGTGGGTGGAGTTCCATTGAAATGGCATGTACCACTGTGAAAGTCTAGTTGGAATGGTTTTGGATCCAAACCTCATCATATGATGGGAGTTCACATGTTAATATTGAAGTCTGTTCTGGCTTCTCCAGGAGGCCAAGACATCATTGTGGTAATTTCAAATTCCTATTAGATCAGCTCAGTTGTTTATTAACAAATAAGCCAAGCCTTACGTTTTTGTAGAAAGTGGATTGACCTAATTTTCAACCTCCATCAGCTCAGAATACCTGCTGGATTATTCTTCACACAGGCTCTAGAGTTTAAATTTTTGTTTTGTTGTGGTTTGTTTTTTTTTAAATAATTCAACACCATATGACAAGTGACCCCAAAAGGTAAACCAGTGGGGTCACAGACCAGACTAGGGGAGGATATTACAGGACATAAACGGAAAGAAGAAGCTGTAAATTCCTAACGCTCTGACTTCCTTCCTTACCTTCACCACTGGGGCCCCTGGGATATATTGCTGCCATTGAGGAGGTCACCCCTGAAACTGAAACCCATAAAGGGCAAGTGCTGTGTTCTCCTTGCAAGTTGTTTTCACAGAGGTATTTATTTGTTTTCTGTTCTAGCAGGACAGCCACAGCAGTTCGTTCTGTTTTTCTTCTCCTTGAAATTAATGTTGCGAGCAAATGAAAAAAGTCACGCCTAAAATATTTCTCCATCTGTAAAAATGGGAATAATAACATCTCCTTCCCAGAGGTGTTGTACATCCCAATTAAGGTTTGGCACTCTCTGAGGCATCTCCTCTCTCTCCTTGTGGGTTGCTCAGCCCTCAGCTCCCTCCCCACGCGTTTGCACAAGATCCTCAGCGACTTCCAGATGCCTTGATTTTGTTTAAAGCTGGTAGCCTAAAGCTCCTGTCTATCCTCCAAATTTCTAATCTATAATCCTGTACATCTTGAGTTTTACTCTGATACAGACTTCAGAAGAATCCATTAAAATATCAAATGTGCTGGATGACTGTTTAAGGGCTTCTTGTAGTAATATGCTATAAAATTAAAACTAGAAAAGAGTTGTCGATGACGCTTGGGGACAGATTTCAGTGGTGGGCTTGACAGGATTCATGGTTGGATTTGATGATCTTAGAGGTCTTTTCCAGCCTAAATAATTCTGTGATTCTAATCATTGTGCAGCCTTTGGGTGCTGTTAAGTAAAATCCCAGGGCTGTCCCAGAGAGAGGATATTCACACCGTGATCCTTCAGCTGAAGGACCCACAGAGAGCAAATGCCTTATGCCCTGTGGTCTCTATATACTGAATTCAGAGCCCTTCCTGCAACTTTATAGAAATTATTTGAAACAGATTTATTTTTCTACTTCCTTCAAGCTGATGTGAATTTGGATCATTTTTTTTGCAGGTTGCATTCTTCCTTTTCAACACGAAATGCGACATCTGTTGACAGCTGGGTGATATTTTCTTGACAGGAATGGTTTTTTTTGGGGGGAAGAGAAATCAAATTTGGTGACATGAAACATTAACAAATTTACTTTGCTTTCTCTGAGGATTTTGTTCTGAACAAATTTCATAAAAGCATTAGATTTGTGTTGACTTTACAACACTAAAATAATATCATGACATCTTAGTGAGCATTACTGTTGTGTAATGGAAGTGCATGTGGGCAAAAGATCTTTAATAAGAAAATGTTTTAAAGACACTAAACCTAGATTTAAAAAAACAAAAAAACAAAAAAACAAAAAAAAAAAAAAAAAAAAAAAAAGAACAAAAAACAAACACCCAAACCTGTGTCTTACACCATTCTTTTCAATGGAGAATGTTTTCCTAATAACATTTTAATGCTGGAATATTCTCCACCATTGCAGACTGCAGTGAATTGCAGTTCAGATTGAAGACAATAGTTTGTCTTTAAAAATTAGTGGGAGTAGGGGTGTCAGTGACATCTTTTCTCCCTATTTAACAGGCATGTTGCAGCTTTTCCAGGGCAGGGCTGGAGGCTCCCTTCCCTGTCTGTGTTTTGTGTCCCCCACTGAAAATGGCACCCAGTGCACAAGGGTAGAGACCCAGGTTTCCTATTTTATAGAGGTCCTTCCCAAGGCATGCTGTCTCTGCCACCCTGCACTGGTCTGAATCACAACCCAGTAAGAAATAGAGATGCTTTGGTGTGAAACCAGACTAAGGAAGGGAACCTCTTCCTATGCAACCCCTATCGCTGAAGAGTTCCTGGAACCATGATTCTGCCTTTGGCAATGGCTTAGTTTTGAGGTCACCTTTCAACAAAATGTACTTTCAACAACTCTGTGCTGTTTTCCAAATATTTGGAATATATTTGCAGCAGTTGAGGGGAGTCGGGACTGTAAAAAAGCAAATGAGACACCCCCACATCTTTGAACATCACAATTTAGATATCCTTTTTCCTACCCAGCTGCATATCTACATGCACTTTAAAAGGAATATATTTTTCAGTGAACTTCAGTATTTTTCAAAATTCGGTGTTAGGTCCAGTTACACACGTCAGTATGAGCAATATGAGTGATTGTGGAAGCACCAGTCCACCTGTCCCTTCCAGAGGGTCCCAGTGTTGTGCTGAGCCCCAGCTGCATCCTTTCTCCCATCCTCCTGCCAGCATTCCCAAATTACTGCTTCCAGCACCTCTTTACTATAGTGGTTCCTTCCCCCCTAAAAATGTGAGCACCTTGCTGAATGTCAGATCAACCCTGACAGGATGAAAACCCTCAACAAAAAGATGATGATTACAGACTCATTAGGCCAACCTGTAGTGAAAGTGCTGTGACCAAATGTTCAGTACTTAGGGTGCCATAAATTTTCCTAAATGGGAAAGCAGTGTTTAAGTAGGCTTGCACTTATTCTAGGTCAGGGTCATTAGGGAAGGGATTCTCTCCTGCTGTAACTCATGTGGCAGAAACAGAGGTTGTATATTTTGAGGTCGCTTCATTTTCACTTTTAAAAGATGGTCTCGAGCCAAAAAGCCTGGATGTGAACTAAGCTTTGAATCCAGGTTTAGTGCTATCAAAGTTGCCTATAACAGCCAAGGGCAGTGGAACATAGGAAACATTCTTTTCAGGTCTGAATTTGAAACTTCCATCTGAAAGATCTGGATCCTTGATTTTTGGTACACTAAAGATGCACAGTATCTGTACATAGAAGAACAATTTGGGTTTGCACCTCTTTGCTATGTGGGGAGCATATGTGGTTTTATGTTAATTTTTTGGTCCTTGTTTTCAAGGTCACGATAGATGGGATTCTGAACAACCAAATTCTGGTCTAGTGGAAGATGTCCCTGCCCATGACAGATGGCTTGAAATGAGATGATCTTTAAGGTCCTTTCCAAACCATGCCATTCTATGATTCTGTGATTCTATGATTCTATGATTCTATGATTCTATGATTCATAAAGAAAGAGAAGCATACTGTTTTCACAGCAACAATTAATATTAAGCATGCTGCTTGTATAATTGATGTCAATGAGGACTATGTAAACAAAACCCAGGGTTTATGTTTCTTGGAGAGGTTTGTGGTTTTTATCCAAAACTGATTATTTGTTTTGCCCTAACTTTACTGCACCACATTAAACACAGTGGCACTGAACCCACTGCCCTGTGCCTCTGTGGGGGTGAGCAGTACAACCTCCATGAAGGAAAGAGCAGCCTAGAGAGGGGAACAGTGTTATTGATGTCTGTCCTGTAGTAAGAGAAAATGATGCCCTCTGCACCTTCCACTGGGTCCTCCAGAACTGCTGGACATCACTCAGATATTTCCCTGTAGGAACATTCAAATGGAAATCTTGGCCTCCTACAAGAAACTATAGGTAATAAAAAAAAGATTAATCTTTGGAACCATTCTGTTACGATTAATAGTGGAAATAGTGAAAATATTTTTTTATAATAGTCCATGGAGTTGCTAAGGTTGGCCCAAGTGTACGTGAGTGTTAGTTTTGGACAATTTTTTCCTGTGTACTGTAGCTTTTTGTCAGCTGTATCAGGAGTTACTGTTCAGCTTTGGTCACCAGAGAGATAGGTAAAACAAGCTGAACAATAATAGAGATATTTGTGCAATTTCAACCACTCTTGCCTTTGCTTCTTGAGTGACAAGTGGCAGGAAGCCAACTTTTCTGTGAGTGTTTGGAAAGAAGGGACGAGCTCATTGAACTCCTGTTCAAAGCATGCCCAGAGGTGAGGGAATGGAACAATTCACCACTGCTGGAAGAATGAGAGGGGACACGATCTCCTCCCTGGATACAGCATGGAGCTGACACTGGGAATGGGGAAGAGCTGCTGAACTTAATCAGTACAAGAGGAAAACAAACAGAATAAATGTTCATTAAAAATGGAGCTGAAATTCTGAATGGTTTTAACTATTACAGGAGTAAAGTTATGGAAACATGTTTAGATTTAAACCCACATATCAGCAGAATCTTATTCCTAGAGCTGTCTCTGCTGTATTAATCTGACTTCTTTCATTCCTTTCTTTAAAATGAAAAAATGACTCATAGAAATGCTCTATTGACAGGGTGTCAGTCCCATGAGCTTGCCACGTTCTGCTGAGAAATAACTACAGCTCCACACTTATCCACCTCAGTGTTACTCTTAGATTTGCACATTTGCTCTCCTTTTTTTCCCCTTTGCTTATATTCCTGCTGCAATATCTTTCAAAGATTAAATAAATTGCTATTCAAAAGGCAACACTAGAATTCTATTTATACTCCCAGGCTCTTCACCAAAACTCAATCTACAGTGTAGTTTCTAAAAGTGAAATAATTTGTTTTTTTGAGGGGTAAAATATAGAAAGGCTTTTGAAGGAGAAGGAACTGGAAAGACCTACTAATGCTCTATTATTATCTAGTCCATAAAGGGTACCACAGCATCATACCTTGCTGACTGTGCATATGACTTTTTTTTTTTTTTTTTTTGCTTTAGGACATATAAGGAAAAATGAATTACACTATCAGTCATTTCACAAAATGGTTGTGGGGAAAGATTAAGCTTCACCTGTGCATTTCCCGAAGCACAATAATTTGTGTATGTACATGAAGTACATCTCTACCACACTGGGTCATTATATAGAATTGTTGTCCACTAAATAAGTATTCACAAATGGCAATTTTGCACATTTGCTGTTTTGCTCTTTTTTTTGCTTGAAGGATTATTTTAGTTATTCTTCTTCATACCCAATGAAATATCACTTGACTGAAGGACCTGGGAGCTCCTGTCAGTATTTCAACTGGGCATATTGATAAGGAGTCCAGTGTCTTGCTGGAAATTCTGGATCTGTTTCAGTGAGCACACAAGTAAAAGCAGCATCTGCCAGCCCAATGGATGCTGTTAAATTTCTCAGGGCTGTGCCCCTCTACCTGCTGGGCATCTCTGGGGCTACAGGAACAAGATGGGGATGTACCACAGGGATAAGTAGCAGTCTCAGCCCTCACAGATAATGCCATGATATTTCCTTCTGCCTCTGTTAACAACATAATATCTCTTACAGACTTTTATACTGGGGATTATTTATTTAATGAACCATACTAAAAAAAATAATTAAAATTGGACTCGCACACATGCACAGTTATATCTGCTGATATTAATCAGACAAGATATTGCATATGCTAAGAGCCACGGAAATTTCTTACTCTCCAAAGGCAGTTACAGAAGTTGTGATCACTATTAAAAAAAAAAAAAAAAAAAAAAAAAAAACAAAAAAACAAACCAACAAGAACCTCAAACTGTCAAAGCTTCAGAAAGAGGTTTCTGAAGATTTCTGAAGGTCTCTGGGAAGAAATGGGGTGCACAGCTTCCACAAGGTGCTTCTCAGAGGAATCACACAGTGCTCCACCCAGCACTGTGCCAGGCTCACATGGCAGTGAATGGTACTAAGGCTGCAGAAACCAGCATTCCATGGAATTGCAGCTGTTGATCTGCTTTGAAACTAAGGCTGCAAACATGAGGTTTGGAATCTTTTCCACAGTCTTCTCAGAAGGTTTTGGCGCAACACATCCCCGGATGGATCCTCTCTAGACACATTTAGTATCCAGACTAGAAAGAAGGCAGAGCTTTTGGGCCTCAGTGTGGGGCAGCGGAGGCATAAAATAAACCAAGGGAAAACATCACCCCTTTTCAATCATTATTTTGTTTTAAGCAAACTGCACAATGCCAGAAATGAAAACATGAGAAACATCTGTGTTTTCTCGGTTTTTAGAACTGTTATTATTTGAGTGCTGTCTGATGCATATCCCATGTTTTTTGTTTTTGTTTTTTTTAAAGTTTGCACCTTTTTAATTAAAAGATATTTATTCAATCATCTTCAAACACTGCTTACTTATCCTGTCATTGTAAGATTATTGAAGTTTACAGGAGAAAAGCAGTAACCATAGGATTTTTGAGGTGACTAGATAAACTAAACAACAAAAAGAACCTGTAACAAGGTATTACAGCAGGGAGAAACATCAGACAGGTGTATCATCCCCGAGAAGTCAGTGAAAGCAGTGGAGTGACAGGACAAATTAGGTTCTACAAATTAAAATGTAGAGAAACTCTTACTAAGAATCTTGAATGTCTCATGAAATAAGAGGTCACTGAAAGATTGTTCTTGCTTGTCTCAATAGGATCCTGCCAAACACGAACACCTGCCTTGTGCTGGTGGGATGATATATCTATTCTTCCATTACAACTTCTACACTTTTGTTTTGCATCTCTGTCAAACATTGAGCACAGCATCTTTACTCATTGCCTTATAAATCTGCTGCAGTAACCTACGAGTCATGAAATTGTCAACGTGTATTTATGGAATAGGCCTATTTTATCAAGACTTTTTTCTTCTGCATCATTCAGTGGCTGTAGACTGATACCTATTGAAATTCAGAAACATTTTCTGTAAATATATGTTTATCTTGCTGTAATTTAAATATATGAGACTGTACTGATGTGTGGTTCCTGATACTTACATGCAAATTTCATTTTAAAAAGATGACTAAGCCAATTTAAACTGAAAGTAAAGAAAACAGTTCTTTGCCGAGACTTGCATGCCAAATTTCAGCCAGAAAGGATTTTAATACAGAACTCTTAGACTCACAAAACCTCAGAAACAGTATTTATAATGGAAATTTTGACAGCACCTTCAGTACAGAAGTGAAAATAACACCAACATAATGAAAAAGAAATCATGATAAACAGAATATATTATAAAGTAGAGTCTAACAAATTCATAGCCTTTAGTTTTGTCAGCAAGCTGGCGACAAGCGGCGAAATATAAAACAAGTCTTAGCTTTTAAATGAGAACAGCCTGAACAACAGAAGAGCTTCTGTAAAATAGATTAAGAAAATATAATACCACCCTCACTGCATAAAGTACTATTTTCATTAGGAATCTTAATTCACAAATTAGCACTAAGAGCACTTAGAATGGAAGAGGTGAAAAATGTGTCTATCTGTCATTTTGGTAGCCTATGTTCTTCAAAAAGACACTCTTATTACATTTTCCAGGCAGGTTTGCTAATGCCTTTTGTTTAAATATTCATACATGGGCTTTTGAGCCTGATTCCTGTGAAGAGAGAGCCTTAGAGTCCCTGCTGAAGCAGCTTTGAGATGTGATCCATGGCACAAAGGGGGCAGACACAAGGGATGTCCTGTCCTCCCTCCTGTAGCATCCCAGTGCCTGCTCACACCTGAGCACACCTATCCATGTGGGAGTGTTTTTAGAGGAAAATGGACATGTAGTGAAGAAGCCAGGAAAGGGATATGAATGCTTTTACGAGCCTGAGCTAGGCCTGTAGCTTTGCCCTTGAAGTCACCTTGAAAGAGAGAAGAAGAACAGCTTGGCCTAACAAGAAAACAAGGGGTAAGAAAAGAAGATCTGAAGATGATAAGTGAATGCCAAGACACTCTGAAGCCAATGAAAAGTAGAAAAGTCTGTATGTTTGCCTCGTGCAAGAAGGCTTCTGCCAATGAATAGTTGAGTGATCATGTGTAGGGGTAGACAAACTGTATATTAGGGTTAGAAGAGAACAATGAAGTGGGACTTGCTTGATTTATATTGAAACATGCAGTGTCCAGTTCTTTATCTTCTCATATCCACTCACATGTGTGTCCACAGGCTACTCAGGAGCCTGGTCTCTGCTAAACTTCCCAAACCAAATACTGGGAACCATCCCCTCCCCATATTTTTGCCTCATGTCTGTATTATGGCTTCCAAAGGTAGCGGCAGAAGAGGCGTTACAGTGGTGCAGTGTTGTGAGGCTGGGGATCTTCCCTTGTCCAGTGACACACCAAAATAACATCTCCATGTGAAGGCAAGTGGAAATACTCACATAGAAATAAATGTGGCTTTTGTGTCAATTTTTATTGGTGTAAGCACAACTATGAGCCTGCCTGCTTAATAATATGTTAAACATGGGATCAGAAATTCTTGCATTGATGGAAAAACCTGTATCTACTGGAAACACACACTTACAACAGAACTTGGGTTTTGTAAAATGTGGAATTTTAAAGATATAATCTAGGCACTGCTTTGCTCCCACATTTCATTTGCCTAATGCAATGCTGTAGTTGAAAAATAAAGTATAAGACAAAAATTTCAGACCAAGGATGTCCTCCCTCTTCACTGGGAGTTGCAGCTGGGTGATCTTTTAGGTCCCTTCCAACCAAAGCCATTCTATCCCAGGTAAAACAGATACTCCTGAGTTTGCAGCGTATTTAATTTTCCTTTCAAGACAAATATCAAGGTTAAACCACTAGGAACACGCATTGCTTCCTCTTGAACCCAGAACCTCACTACAGGGCATTGCCATTTGTGGGCTAATACGAGCTGAGTTATTCAAAGTGAAGAAATTGATGGCCTCCTATATAATTTTATAAATACAAAGTGAGAAATGTTTTGGGTTTTTTAACTTTATTTCACTCTTCACTTCAGCACTATCTCCTATGTCAATTCATATAATGCCTCTCTTTTACATGTTGGCAATATATTTAGTAATCAGAGAAGCCATCTTTAGCCTCTCTATTAATTTTCTCCTGAGCAGTGTCCTCTTCACCCTCCCAGCTGTGTCCATCAGGTTATCTGAATTTCATGCATGATCCATGCTATGTGGAATATCTCCACACTTGTCCCTCAGCCTGTAAGTCCTCGTAACCTTGGCAAGGTGTTCTAGCACTTCAAAGTGCTGCATCATCTGTCCTATCCATGGATTTAAATTAAACCATCTGCATTACTATTCTTGGCCAAGATATGACAGCACCGAGCATGAGACCTGAGTGCAGCAATGCTGGGCCAAGGTCACCTCCAGACTCCTGGGGACCACAGCTGGTCGGGGGACAGCCATGAGCCCCTGTCCCTCAGGTTCAGCTCCTCTGGCTTGTGGTGCCTCTTCCCATCACACTGGGACCAGCTTGGGCAAAGCAGTAACCTCTGCAGAGATCTTACAACAAATAAGGTGATAAACAGCAAAAACTGGGCTTTTAAACATCACTTTATGTGCTAACCCACTCAGCAGCTGACAAATGCAACTTCCTTTCATTAGGGTGTGCCTGGGGAACAACAGGCCCTTCTCCTTTTGGCTGCTGCTGATTTCCTTTGGCATTAACCACATTACCCACACATTATGTTCCATCTCTAATTTTCTATTAACTCATAACACTTTCTGGCCTCAGATGACCTAACCTGAATTCACTCTTCACTTGAGTGAAGATTTGAGCGAACATTTCTTTTCTGGAGCACTGTGGGTGACACCATCAGTTCATCAGTTTCTAGCTCTTCTGATAAAATCTCGCAGATATTTCCCACTCAGAATGTCTAGTATGCATAGGTTTTATAAATATCCAAACAGCCAGAAACTAACCCAAACTTTTTTCAACGTGAATTTCAGCTTGTGCAGCCCTCTTCTCTTTGGCTTTATGAGTACATGCTTGTCTTGAGCAGAATACAGTTCTTAATCCCGTCTTGCTCATCTTACTCCTCCTGCTTTCTCTGCTGTGTCAAACATAAACTTCTTGTTTCCTCCTCCAAAGCCAAGTCGTATCCCCATCTCCGACCAGATCATACCGCTGAACTCCATTTTTAAAGGATTCATTTTTCAAGTTGGCACTTTGATGCTTTCTCCCATACTATCACTCCCTCTTTGCAGGAGCTTCCCATAAACATGAGAAAAAATAACTACTCCTCCTCCAGAATGTCCCTCAAACCTCTCTTTTCATGAAGTGACTGTTTTTCATTGGCTATGGCCATGCTGAGATGTACTACACACCGTGTTAATCAATATTACCTCATTGCTTTCTCATATTCACCATTCTTTTTTATTTATTTCTACCTTCTTGCCTGTCTTACTTTGAGATTAGAAAATCATCTTTATGTCCTGCATGTTCACCTTATTTAGATAGCTGCCCACCCCTATGATGAGGTCTCATAGGCAATATAGTGACACTAAAAATAAAGAATTATAGGCTTATAAAGACGTCTGTGAATCGGAAGCACTCTCCTAAAGGGAGCAGAGTGGAAATTTACTGGTGAACATTAAATCTCAACTGTTCTCTGATTTTAAAAAGATGGTACACCCAGACTTGGATGAAGATGTACTGGTGAGCAGCATGTGGTTTTTCATTAAGTATAGATATATACTTTGAGTTATAGCCATGACTTGACTCATGTTTTATAGGAGAAAAGCATAGACCCTCGATAGGATTCATCCCTAGGTAAATATTCCTGTCTCTGTGAGCCCAACATTTCTCCCAACAAGGGGTCATACTTTAATGCTTATTTCTGGAATCAGACAAGGAAGTGAATTCCCAAAATGCTTTTCTTCCCTCTTCTTCAGGACAAATGTTTCCTGGTTGAATACTACATATAATGTAGCATACATACTTGAATATGGAAGAGTAGGTAATACAAGGCTCCCCACTTTTACCAGTCACTGTCTACAACCATTAAGATGAAAAATTGTAGTTGTTTTCCATCTTACACTGTTCAGCATAATAACTACTGCAGGATAGGCACAGCAGAAGACACAGGATGCATCACTGTAATACATTTTAGAGACAAAACTTTATATTGTGTTATTAACTAAAATGCCCCTGTTTAATTGGTGATGATACCACCTCCTTTTTATCTTAAGGACAAAAATGTAGTAAGTTCAGATATTTTTTAATACTTCCTTACATGTAGAGTTGATGGAATGCCAAAAAAAATAATGTAAACAAAATCTTTTTCAGTCAGTCCTGGAGGCCAGCCAGGGACCAGATAACTTGGACAAGACCATGATGGGTTGGATGAAGGAATGGGAACAAGGTACTGCTTCCAGGCTTTGTAAAACGGCTGTAGACAGTCTGTCCCTCTTTTAAATGTGCTTTTTTTTTTTTTTTTCTTTCAGACTGAAAACACAAACTAGTATTTTTTTGCCTAGTTCATTGGAAAACAAAGTCTTGAGAAAAATAATTAGAAATCCCATATTTGCTGTAATGCTGCTATGTTATTGAGCCATAAAAATATGGCACAAAAAATGCACCACTTAAGAAGAGCTGCCAGGATTTTTAACCTCATCTCAAAATGCATGAGCCACCTCTTAAATGTATTGCCTTAGTACATTGCAAATCTATTCATTTAGCAGTTGTATCAGACATGTTTCTTTGTCAGCCACCCATTTAAGACGGGATCATCTTAAAAGGCACTGACATAAATTGTTGCGCAGAAGATCGATCAGTTTAAAAGGTTTTTCCTCTTAACAGATCAGATATCTATTATATCTCACCATTTGGCATATAGAATTTCCATTGAATAATTTCAGTGTTTAATCATTTCTTTAAACACATATCATTTTAGGAGATTTCCCCCACATTCCATGATCATGGCTTACTGAAAGGACTTTAATGCTCATCTGTTGTATCAAATAGATGTGACCAAATGGCTGGGACATTCTTCCTAAGAAATCAGTTTAATTAGCTGGGACATGCCTTTGGTGCAAAGGTAGGGGTTATTCAGCTGAGGCAAGGAAAAGCAGTTTTATGGGGGAGGTCACAAATTATTAGGATTTTGCTAATTATTCCTGAGCATACAGATAAGCATTACACACCTCTAGAAGTCATGGCAGGGCAGTTGGTGGGATCCCATCCTCCCATGTTAATCACTGAATCTATTCCTACAGAGGTGCAAAGGAGTCCACATGGACTGTTACTCTTTACTGCTCTGAAAATCACACTTTTTGACAGATGTGTAATTGCTATTGTTTCTTGAAATTAGTTCATAAGAAGGATAATGAAAACAGCAGTCTGGTAAATAACTTTAATTGACTTCTAAGGGCCAAATTCTGCCAATCATTAGTTGTATTGGGTAACACCTTTCTCTATAACTATTCCATTGATGCTGTTGAGGTTTGTGTCGTGCGCCACAGAAATAAACGACAGAGCAGAACTTAATGTGAGCACTGAAACATGGCTCTACTGTTTCCTTCTTTTCCTCTCCTTCTCTTCCATCTTGCTCAGGCTGAGGGATTCCATCCCTTACCCCAGACCATCAGTGCTTATTCTGTAGGGATATTAGAGAGGTTGAATGTGCTGCTGCTGAGCATCCATAACATTCATTTTGTTTCCTTTCTCTCTGGGACAGCCTGGAGACCAGAGCAAGTTCTCATATCCATTTCTCCTCTGGAAGATGAGCATCCAATTCCCAAATAGCCATTCAGCTTTAATGTCACTTGGATTTATAAATAGCAGATAACAGAAGCATAAAGTTTCAGCAATATACTTTGTTTATACTGTTTATTCTGTATGAATTTCAACTATTTTTTTTTCTCCTTGACCTGATAAAAGAATTATTTGACAGCTCCACAAACGTGAGACTCACTGAGAATTAGACAAACTAACTGCAGTAGAACGATGATCTCATCAGCCTCCTACACATTTACTTTTGTGTTATACTCATTTATATTGCATGCCTAATTAGTCAGGGGACATGACAATTACAAAATTAAACTACCAATAGATTTTCTTGTGTTCTTAAAGCTTTGAAAAAAAGAAACAGAATCAAAAAGAAAGGATTATGAATCAGAAAGTTGCTGGAAATTTTATAACCACAGTCCTTCCTATTTAGAAGTCATACAGTTATCTTTTCAATTCCACCAATGAATTTTTAGCCTAAGTCTCACAGCAAACCTAGATTTATACTGCTTCTGAGGGATTTCTTTATTATTTATAGTTTGTTTTCTCACAGAAGCCATATATAGAAATTTAAAAAATTATTTCCACCTTTATTCTTTTTTTTTTTTTTTTTTTTTTTTGCATGCTTCCATAATTTGAACAGGAACAAGATGTCACATTTTATATGAGTTAGACAGATTCAGAGTTTTGAAGGCAAGAACATCTCCATATGAATGGAATTTCAAACCCAAACTCAGACATTATGCTGTAATTCCCTCTGAAGATTCACATACCACACATTTAACAACAACCTGAGCTGACTCCATGCTTCTAAAACTAGACAATTTTTAGTAATCCAGTAGCTATTTACAGAGGAGCTGTGCACTCCACATACAATGCACCGATGTTCTCATTCCCCTGAACCTCTTCTCTCTACTAGGACTATGCTCTTCTTCGAGCTCCTTGTTGACTGATACAAATTCCTTTGTAACGTTCGTTGATTGCATTTGACACACATGTCTGCTGGGAACAAAAGCTGTGTAACTCAATGAAGATTCATTTTCTAAAGCCACCGACCTCCCAACTGACAGAAGAGACACTTGTGCTAAAATTATTGTTTTCTTCATCCTTGAAGATTCTTCTCTCTATCTCTGACTTTTTTCAGTTTGTGTGCATACAATTGTGCATGTACCAAATCCATCTGGAGAGTAGGAAGGAACAGGACTCTTTTCATGTTTTGTTGTGTTTTCTGGACTCTCAGCACAGCCCTCCAGATGATGTCCTGCATAGGAGATCTCTTTAGCAATCAATGAGCTGTATTACATTTTGTTCTCCTCACAGACAGCTCAGCACTGACTTTTAACTACCAGAGGAGTAGAAGTTTTTCCAGCTCAGAACTTTCTAAGGGGCTCCTGGACCCCCTAGGCAGGCAGGAATTAAGGTACCCTGGGAAATCCTCTCTGGGGGCTCCATAACTCCAGAAAATCTGTATGTCAGAAGTCACAGAGAGCAAATACATTTGTTCTGCATAAGTCAGACAGTCTGTGCACTAAAACTGATAGCAAATAGCCATTTTTTCTTGCTCTGTGTCCAGTGAGAGTGGATGAATTGGCAACCAACCCACTCACAAAACTATCTGTTTTTCATACCTTCAGTAGACATATTTTCCCTTTCTTTGTACATTTCCAGCTTCCCTCCTGCTGGACTTTAACAAATTGGTAGAAGCCTCTATTTCAGTTGTGTTCCAAGTGGCTCTTGGGAGGCACTGGTGAGGAAAGTTTGCTGTTTCTGGGTCTTGCTGTGTCTCCATGAGTCCCTGAGGTAAGTGCACACTTTGTGAGCTCAGGGTGACTGTTCTTCCCTCTAGAGAACTGCAGATGTTGTCAGTAAACCCAACTCAGATTGTCCCATTGCCACATCATGAATAGACTCTTCTCTTCTGCATTTACTCCAGGTCAATACATGTTCAAATAACCAGTTTATGTTATTCCTGTTGGATTTTCCTTGGGAGCCTCAATTTTCTCACTAGTCTCAGAATGTTCTTACTACACATCACTATTACTTGGTCATATTTCTTCCATTGTTTCCAGGATTATATTGTTTCTAACTATCCAGTACCACTACAATTTGAGAAAAAATAAGTACAAGCAATGCCTCCAAATGCCTTGCAAACTTTTTTCCTACACTGCACTTATTACATTGTTTTTGTCAGCCCTTGCATATTTTTTTTCTTTCATATTACTTTATGGAATATACATACTTGACATGAGATCTATCAGTGTGTTGGCTCTTCAGCAAATGTTCTAGTCATAAGCACAGAAAACTACTTGCTGAAATATTTTCCAAACATTCTCCTTCTGGTTTTGTATTGAGTACCACTCACAAAAAAAATTAGAAATAAGTAAAAGCAATCTATCAGGAAAATGGAACAAATGCAGTTGAAGGAAAAAAGATCTGTGTTTAGAGATATTTGTATCAGACTATTGAGGCTTTAGTTATGTGCCCAGGCAGAGTACATGCCCTAATAAAGCAGATAAAGCAGTGGGGTTTTGAATTAGTTCCTTCAGGTTACAATTTTTATTGGCAGGTGCAATGAGTTATGTGGCACTTGTTATGTACTAATGATGAACAGCACTTTCATGCATATAAACAAGGTGATTTTGAAAACAGATGTATAACACACATTGGGAATTTAGAATACAGCATGCAAGTTTCATCTAACAATGCCAAACCTAAGTTGTAGGACACTAAAAAAAAAAACCCAAAACATTAGTAGGATGTGCTATAGCCCCTCTGTGCAGAAGTCAATAGCAGGTAATAGTTCCTAATCACAGCAAAGAATCTTTTGAATAATCAAAGGAGATTTGTGTCTACTTAGTATTTCAGAATTGTTTCTAACTTGGGGAAAGCGCTAAGCTGAGAGTCCCTCAGGAAAAGCTGGCATTCTGTAATGCAAAGGCAGGATAAAGACTAATATGTGTTTTCAAATATATGTAAGAACAACTGCTGGTAGAATAAGATTTCAAACATTTCCTGTATTATGCTTGAAGGCATTCAAGCTGCCAGCCAATAGGTATAACGAGAAACTTCCCATTTTGCTGTTATATTGTTGTGCTGTATAGGATTTTTCTCTGAAGCATTTGGTATGGGTTATTGTCAAAATCCTACTTTGAGCATCGCTCCAGCTTAACACGAGAATTTTTGTGCTCCTGAAACTGGGACATTCTAATTATTGTTCAACAATACAGTGCTGTGCTACCAAACCCACTTTAATCTATAATAATAATAGAAAAGAATCATAAGCCAAAAGACTGTTTACAAGTTGACACAAATGACCCAATCTTTGCGAAGAGCCATGGTGGAAAAAGTGTGAAAAATGTACTTCACAAAAGCATGCTTGGCAGAAGATGCGAATCCAGTGAAAAGGTTTAAAACATTTCAACGAAAGCCTGAATTGGATGACAGAGCGGAAAGAAGTTTATCTTGTACCAAAAGAGGGAAAAAAAAGATCTCAGAAAAATGCAGTACATATCTACTCTGTTAGCAAACAGACTTTAAAATAGCAAACAGAATAAACAGACTAATGGCAAGAAAATGCCTAAACACAACAAACTAACCTCTGCAGGATTCTTCACGGCTTTATTCCCTCGTATATGACCTGTGATTTGAATGTATATCAATATTTTTCTAGCAGTTGTACAGGTCCATTAGCCAGATGCCATTCTTCATAACAAAACCATTATAAATATATGGCCTCAAAGTGCTTTTGGCCTGAGTCCAGCAGATCCCATCTTTCAGCAAGCCATTTCAATATAAGGAAAAGAGAACGAAAGAAAGAAAATCTCTTTTCAAGCGTGTCATACCTCCAAGTCTAATAATGAGTAGTGGGACAGATCAGGCAGGCTTCTGTATTGTCCAGAAGTTACAAGTTAAACCTAGGAGAGGCTATTTAATGAAGTCTGAGTTCAGCACAATAGGAAACCCTTATATTGCCCTCAATGCTGCTGCATTGACAGCATTTCATTTTCTTTATGGAAAGAGAAGAGAGGTTTGAAATTCCACACTCAGAGAGGAAATGCCCTGCAATGTTGCAAACTGGAAGAAGACAAATATAAATAACTATTTTATAAAGTTTCCTTGATAATATTTTTTTCATTATTTTATCAAAGTAAGAGAAGTGAGAACAGCTGTTGTCATGTTACCCAGAAGTAAACTGTGCTTACCAGCGCTTAAAGAAAAGCCAACATGGGTCACTAATACTTTGTCTCTGAAAATCGACCTTTCTTAGCAAAATAAAGGGTGTGAAAACCCTCTGCTACTTTAAAAGACATCTGACAACCAGACCCCAGATAGGAAAAAATATTCATTTTCAAATTTAAGCCATCAGATGTTAACATTTTAGCATAAGCAGAGTGGCATTCTAATTGTGAACTTATTGAAGTAAAACATAGTTTTATAATCTTCGTTTGGTTATTTGGGTTTTCTTCTTACCAAACAAGGTACAATATGAAATCTAGCAATTCCAGTAATGTTAATGGGATCATGAATAATTGGCTGATCAACAGCTAGGATTTTCCCCACACTGGGGGTGTCAGATGCAGTTTGGATTAAGGCAGAGAAGAGATGCAAAGGCATTTGGCAGTACATATTCACCCTGTAATACAAGGATAAACAGATGCAAATAAGCAATTAAATATATGAGAAGATTAAAAATCATGTACCGCTACCCTCAGTGCCACAAAAATAAGCCTTACAAAAATTTATAACTTCAGAGAAACATCTCACCCTTCAAATAGCTTGGAAACTCCCTAAATAATTTCTATTTCCCTAACCCCTATGTTACCTCTCCCTCCCCTCAGGAAAGCTGAAAAAAAAATACCTATGCACATAAAAAAATAAAACAAACCACAAAACTGAATAGAACAGATGAAAATAAAATATTGGGGGATTGAAATTTATCTTATATAGTTAGAGCAAAGCACAAACTCCATGATTCAGCACAGCAACAAAAGGGAGGCATCAGGGAGGACTTAGCTAGCTCCAGGCAAGGCAAAGGCACTTCAGCCAGAGGTCTCAGAGTAATGAAAGACCTCACAAAATCAATCATGGGAAGGGAACAAATATGTGAGCCTGTGGTAAAAGAGATTTTGCTTATATGTGTCACAAAACCCAAGGAATAAACAGATTGTGTCTAAACACTGCAAAAGCTCTTGGTTTTGCAGAAGTTCTGAAGTAATTTGTGGTTGCAAAAATGTGTGGAGAGCAGGGGAGATGCAGGGCCAAGTCACTTCTGCTGCTGGGCCACACGTGTGTGGCTTTGAGTCTGTCAAATGATGCATCAATGTGACATGTGGGTGTCAATCAGGTCACTGATGCACTGCATCATGCTAGGTCTGAGCTTAATGAGATCTCAGCTTAATCTGATCTCCTGAAGTCCCTTCTCTGGCCCAAGCACTGTGGTACTTGGCTTTATGCAATGCAGACTTGTCCTTTTCAAAGCTACTCTCCAGCAAACCCAAAAAAGCAACAAATACTGGAATCTGGTATGCTGGCATAAAAGCTCCAAACTCCTGAGCACTAAATCCATACCCTGCTGAGAGAAAAGGGTCAAGGTTTCAGGTAATGGCCCATTTTAAGTGTCTGAACCATCAGGTTTGGGTTATCACACTGAGATACTAATGCATTAGGCAGTGAGGAAAATGATAGGTATTCATTTCAGTTCATGATTTTTCAATTTTTAATTTGGTTTTAAAGATTTCTCATCAGCTGCATATTTCCCAATTTTTCCACTGTCTGAACCTGTCAGACAGCTCTGAACCAAAGCCAGACCACATACACTGCCTCAAATTAATGAAAAAGGTAAAATGAGAAAATTCTATCTGCACTAAACTAAATAACAAAGCTCTGTTGCAAGTATGCCAAGCACATGAACAGAATCCAGGCAAGGTGAAGCCATTCCTAACTGTTCTGAGAACCATTTATTTTACAAAAGAGTACAACTTTCAAAAAAACATTTCAAACTTAGTAAAAAAATAAAACATAATGCTTTGGGGCCCTTGTCTCCTGCTCTATTGTGGCATTAGGGACATGGGGAAATTGTATTAGTGACTGTAAGTTCAGGCATGGTGGCTCAGCCACGCTGCATCAATTGAGTGAGCCTTTAGGCCAGCTCAAGATAAGGCTTAGTTCAAGAGAGGTTTATATTTTCCTTTAGAAACTTGTGAGAACACGATACTTGGATTGAGACACTCATCTCAAGAAACAGCTCTTGCTTTTAAAATCTGCAGGAGTTATTTGGGTAGCGTGTACTCTCTGGTCCTTCATATTTAATGGCCATAATGCCTCCATTGTGTGGTTGCCATTAAATATAACACTGCCCTCCAACCTCTGGATTACCACTAGAAGCTGCCATGAACAATTTATATGTCAATTGTGATTCCCAGGAAAATCTCAGGCAGAAGCTTCTCCTTTTAAAATGTTCAAATATGCTTTATAAAAAAAAAAAAAAAAAAGAAATATATTTGTGAAGTACTTACCATTGACTACAAACATCTGTGGCAAAATTAAGTAGTGCAAGGCTCTTTTATATCCAGGAACTTTAAAGAATTACCAAAAGTTGAAACCTGCCAGATATTTTAAGTAGATTTATAACACAATACTGTATCTCTCGCTTTAGCATCTCATATGTACAAAGCTAAACTGACAGAATTAAAGCTATTTATGCTGGAAAATCCCACAGTGCAGTTATCAGACTCCAGGAATAATAATGTGCATAAACGAAAGAAGTCTTATGATCTGGAGGGAATTAAAGAAAAAAGGGCTGATCCTCAGTGTCGGTGTGTTGTTAGCAGATGTGGGTCCTGTGCACCTTTCCAGACCAGAACCTAAAAGCATGAGGTGCTACAAGTGCCTTTTGAAATCAGATAAGGGTATTCTATATTTCACTAATGTGCATGAACCATTTGCTCCATGCAGAATTTTGCAGTGGGAAGTGTAATGCATTATTTTAAATAATTAGCCTGATTTCTAAGCCCTTAAAACTGCTTTTGTAGTGCTTGCAAAGGGTTTTGTCTTGTTTTTAGTCTTCCTCCTCCCACCCATCTACCAAACAGCTTTTAATCCATTTATTCTAAAGAACAGTATAATAATATCTTCCTCTGTTTATATGACCAAGAATGGCTCTCCTAAGCATTTTGAGTTTTTGTAGAGGCTGCACGTCATATTCAACACCAGGAGAACTGAGATGGACACTGATGCATGTACATTAAATATTGTGCTCTGCTTGCAGGATCCCTTTCAAATTAGGGGACCATGAGATGGTCCCCACGGGCCCATGCTTTGAGACAGGATTGCATATGGGCACAAGAATAAAGTAGTTAGAAGAGCCAAAATGCCACTGTGCTCTGCATATTTTATGTGCTTTAATTGTATTATATTGATTTGAGTCCATTATAGCCTGGTTTGTTACTCTAATAAATTACATTGTTCTTTGAAACAATGATGGCTTAAGATTGAAATATTATATTAAAACTTGTATCTGACTGGCAGGCTTCAAATGTGTTATTTACCAGTGGCTATGGAGAAAGTAATCTTTGAAAGGCTTTCACTCTTTAAATAAAACCTCTAAGTCAGAATGTAGAAGTTTAAAAGTGGTCCTCAAGCTTTGGTTAAGAGTGGGAGGAGAACAGCAGAGAGAACAGGCATTTTTGAGGCTTGAGATTTGTAAACAGGACATGTAAGCAAAAGAAAAGAAATAACTTTTCATTTAGATTTGAGGAACAAAAGGGTTTTAGCTTTTAAACTCCAAATAAAGCTTTATTATGATGCCTTTCTGTTTATATTTTAAGTTGAGGCTTTGGAAAATTTAATTAATGAAAGAAAAACAACTTTCCAAGAATGTATCTGTATTAAGCATTTAATGTTTAATTGATTGTATGCTTTATGTGGCAATTCCTATGATATCTGAAGCTGAAAGAGTTCAGCATATAAAGATGAATGATTTTTATGACTGGGCTTGATTTTTTTTATAAACACAACAAGAGAGAGCAGCTTTCAAAGTAAATACCAAGCCAAGACTGAGAAAGTAGGTTTTCTTTTTAAAAAAAGAAACCTGCTAGGCACCATACATTTCATATATCTTGTGTGTTTTTTCTGAAGTATAAAGGGTTTTTTTAGGTGAAGTAGAAGAGAAATGGGGATTGTTGGAATACAGAACTATAAACAGGAGATCGGAGTAGATTAAAAAAAGAAATTTCTTGACAACATTCACATTTAAAAGATGAAGGTGAGTTATCACCTTGAGATGAAGACCTTATTTTTTAAACCCTATGGGAGTTGTCTTTGATGAGCAGCAGCACAGTCACTGCAGGTAGATGCATTTTGACAGGCAAAGAGTTGCACTGCACTAATTTGCTCTGTCAGAAATTCCCACCACAGCACAGAGGTGATTTTGTGGAATTTAGCTCCTGGGTGCAGCAAGCCTGGCAGGGGGACCTTGCAGAAGTAGGTGTTCAGTGGCAGAAGAGCAAGCTGCCACTGAATAAGGAAATTTTGTTTTTACTAAATACCCAGACAAAATACTGAACATTGTCCTCAGACATCCAGGATTTTAAACTTTATGTAAACTTATTCACAAAATGATGAACCTCATTTAAAATAACCATAGACATCTTTTAAAACCACCATGCAGAGATGTAAGCAACAGAAATGGAATTTTGGCAGTTGATCAAACCTGGTTATATTTTGGTGCTTATTATGTATATATCAAGTAGCTACTTTCTTTTAATTACTTCTTTTGCCTTCTGGTGAGCCTGACAAACAAATGCATCACCTGACAGCAGGTATAAAAGCAACTCTACATGGATGACTTGCCCCAACTTTGGAGTGAAGCAGGACTGAGGCTGAGGAACTCCCTGTGCCGTGCAGACAGGAGGAGCTGATTCCCGTAGTCCCTCCCAGCCCCTCTCCCCATCGAGGTTTCAGACAGGACTGTGTCACTGCTGGAGTTACCACTGGGACTGACATTACAGAATTGGCCATTCATCATCTTTGACACCGGGGCTATTTCAGAAAGTACTGCTTTGGCACATTCAGGAATAATCATATCAAAGTTGGGGCTGCGTTTTGCTTCAGAGGGAGGTCATGCAGACAATAATAATGCATCACAGGTTTTTTTCTCTCTATTGTAATGCTACCTATGCCTTATATGTGTCTCCTGGTACTCCTCTGAAACTTTCCAGAGTCGGGTGTAAGGGCTGTATGCTTTCAGAGACAGCCTGCATGCAGAGGGCAGGAAAAAGGAGAGAAAAAAATGGGGAGCAATGCAAAAGAAAACAAGAAGAAATAAAAAAGGTCATGTGGAAAAAATTAGGATTTTTATACAAAATTATGTGTTGTAACATATTCAAAAGAATTCACAAGGAAAGTCAAAGTTGACTTGTAAAAAACTCAAACTTATAGATCAATATGCACACTGCCATTATGCATTCAAAACAATATATTATGTTTCATTTTTAAAGGCACATGTCACAGTCACAGGGATAGACACTACAAAACGGTCTGATTTACACAAAGTAGAACATACACACACCAAATTATAAATATAAACCTGAATGTCTTCCATGCAATCAGAAGGCCTGTCTGTACACCTTTCACACTAATAAAAAAATTATTCTTCCAGTAGGCATAAGATTGGCTCATAATGGCCTAATCCCACTGATGTTCCCTGCCTTGGCATAGTCTGACGTCAGCCTTATGAATAATTCCATGGGTGTCAGGAAAGATGCAGCTGTTAAAATGCTAAGCCAGGCCTGATCATTACATTAGCCTGAAAACAGTGACTTAAAAATGTGAGTTCTCAGAACTGACGTCTGATGTTAAACCTTTCAGATCAATTTTCTCAAGATCATCTTCACCAAAACTTAAAACTAACTTTTTTTTTTTTTTTTTCCCCTCCTTTTCAATTTGCATTCTTTTCCCTCTTGAAAAACTCAGTTTCCATCAGCAACCATAACTCAAAAAAGAGATTTAAGGGGAATATCAACTGAGACAAGAGTTAAAATAAACAGGTAAGAATCAGCAACATGGAGCTTTCATGAGATCTCTTTGTTTATCGAGTGTTGTTGTAAGAAGATACAAAACTCTTCAGTGCTACACAAATGACAATATTTTATCTTTTCATATTATTGCAAAGTGAACTTGGAGCTCAAGAAACCTTACCTATCTAATTACTTTACATCCTGTTCACTAAGAACATGTACTTGACAAGCAAACCAGCAGAATCCAGATGGTTTCAGCCCTTGCTTTCAGCGTGCCTCATAAACAAACACCAAAAACCACAGATAATTACATCTACTGCTGCCTGCTTAAGAAAAACATTAGGACTTTGACCTACTGGCAATTTACACTGAAAATGAAGGAATCAAAGAGATCTATCAACATTAAAATACCAGTTTTCCTCACACTAAGGTAACAGCAACATAAAAAGTGCAGGGTATTATTTATACTTTTACTGTCCTTATAACGATGATGAAAAGAAGACATTAAAATAGTTCCAGGAAAAAAAGACCTGAGAAATATCCTTATGCATTCTATTTTTACTGGAGATTAGGCATTGAACATTTTATCATCACTGTCCTTGATTTCTTATAAGCAAAGCACTCCTATGAGTTAAACTGCCAGCAAAAAACAATTGAACTCACTGTCACTGCTTTCAGATTATGTCAAGGAGTTTTTCACCCTACAGACAAAGTTATGGTTTAATATTTTAACTGCAACCAAAATAGTTCGTTTTCTGACACATCAAGCTTCCCTGGAAAACACAGAATGGCAGCTGATAATGAGGATAATTCAATGTTTTAGGCAGTAGCAGTGCTGAAAGAGGAATTACAAATGTGCAGGTGTTACTCACAGTGCCAAGCAGAACTGGACAGGGAGGAAAGGCTGAGGGTGAAGATGGAAAACTCTTTCTCCAATATGCATGTTCTTCCAGGACCCTAAGGCAAAAAAAAAAAAAAAAAAAAAAGAATAAAAAGGAGAATCATTTATGTTTAAGGAAATCACCACCAAAATTCCATGTATAGATACTATGACGATTTGAGATCCCAGTGAAACTGAGCATGATTCAACTTCCCAATTAGAAAAAATGTAGGACTCATGACTCTGCTTGAAAAAAGATCATGAAGTTTGACACTGTGAAGTTATAGCCAACAAAACAATGTCTGTAGTACATCCCAGTCGTTAACTAAAAACCAGTCTCATTCTCAAAAAAAGCATTTTTTTCCCCAGTTTCTGGTGTCAGGAAACAATCTCCTTCCTTTGTTCCCTGGCTCTGCTTCTCCCAGCTATCAAAGGTGGGCCAGCACCCATCTTTCATGACACGTTTAAGACCCTATGCTGCTTTCACAAAATGAAAGGCTTTTCATTGTTTCTTCTTATATGTTTGTTGGGGGTTTTTTTCCCCATTTTTATCATTTCAGTGTGAAATTATCCTCAGATGAAAAAGACATGAAATGCAAATCTGTTCTCATGTTATAAGATTTAAGATTTTACTCCTAGGTGTAGCTGAGGGATCACAGCTGATGTGTGGCCACCTGAAATTACTTTACACATTAAATGTTCAGTGATGGTATTTGGCAGGGATTAGATTTCCAGTTGAAGTTACACATTCCAGAGCTTGCTAGAACCACATAAACCAAAATCTAACTAAATTGATTCAGGTATTATGTAAAAATCCTCTGAAATACTAAAGCCCTCCTAAAGTACTAAAAAATGTACTATGTAAATTTTCCTCTAAAGCAAGAGAGATAATATCTTTTCTCTGTCTTTACTTACAAGAACAACCCAAAGCAAGCCCCAGATTTTCACTTTTGAAAATAAGCTCATATCTTGAATGGAAACTCTGAGGAAAAAGTTAATTAGCACTTAAGAAAACAAGAAATCCCTTCTACATATAAATTCTTTCTTCACAGTAGCTATTAAGAGGGACAAAGGAAAGCTTTTGGAACATAAAGGAATCAAACCTCATCACTTTCACTACAAGTTTCCTTGGAACAAAAATGGAAGTTTTACGTTTGATGAGCACCAAAATCTTCAATTTCTATGCGGCGTAATTTAAGTCTCATGTCAAACGAACAAAAAAGAAGAATTTTGGTGTAAGATCCTCCATTAGTTTGTTGCAACACTTGTAACTTACTTGAGAGGTACCTGGTAGGGAACCAGTGACTTTGCTGAAGCTGGAAGAAATTAGCAGATCTATTTATTAGTAATGTGAGAGCTTCATTTGGATGAAATGCTAATACTTCGGTCAAGCATTGCTGTATACAAGATGGAATTTTAGAGATAGGTTCACTGCCTCACACATTTCCTCAGATTTACCATAAAACACTAAAAAATCTGCATATATAGCCTGGAATTACACTGTTTTATCCATGATATTACACTCACAAAAAAATAGAGTATAATTTGTCATTTCTTGCCCTTACACTAATTGGACTGACACAGCTCTATTAAAATGAGTCAAATCTAATAACAGCATTTCAATGGATGGGAAAGATATCTGCTTGTTTTTCTTAAAAGACAAGAAGGGGGAAAAAGATATTTTTGGGTTGGCTAAGCATCTATTCCCAACACATAATAACGTTGTTATCAACCAGAAAAGCCTATTAAGTTAGAAAATGAATACTGAAAGCTTTCTAATTAAACACTTTCCACTTACATGATACTGAAAAAATAGAGTGGGAGATGCTGGTCCTGATACTGTATTAGTCATTGTATCACTCATATCATGATGTTGTAATCAGCTCTCAGGATGAATAGCCCAGGTGCTCAAGCTGTGCTGCAATTTGTAATTGGAAACATCTTTGGATATAATAGTTGTCTCATGAGTTGTTTTCTCCTCTTGTCATATTTTTTTTTAATGCAATGTGACTTATAATTGAGTTTTCTATTAACTGTCATGCAATTGTGGTTTTTTTTTAAACTTTAAGTCTTCTCCTGCCAAGCTGCTCTGTGCAGGTTCATCCTGGGCTGGAGTGGGATGTGTGCATGGACATGGGGCAGCACAGGTCCTGTCCCTCAGAGGCAGCAGGCAGGATTAGGGCTGAAAGATTTCCGTCTTTGAGGGAGGATTATAATTTTGATATCTGCCCACAAGGATCCCCACTATGAGGGGGATATTCTGATATTAGTATTATATTATTCTAAAGAGACAAAGCTAAACCAACAGCAGCATTCTCCTTCTTCAGACAGATACCTCCTGTCACTTCTCAGCAAAATGTTTCACAGCAGACAACTCAATAAGGTCTCTTTATTTGCAATATTCCAACATGCTACTAATAAGTATAACTTTTGCCACACCCTCAAATAAGTTCATAGTTCTACATATCTGGTTGGTTAAAAGTGTAGTAATGACTTTTGTTGTTTGGAGGTTTCCAAGAAAGGGGGAGGATTTGGTAGCCAGCCTTGAGAAATACAAATTAAATTTGATCTGAGTGGAAGTTAAAAATCAATCATCTCAGCTACATTAAAACCACTGGTATATTATAGATTATAAGCAGAAGCTCATAGTATTCAAATTTATATAATTTATTTCTTTCATATTTTGTATTAGGTGACATACTGTTAATGGGTTTTACAAGACACAGCACAAGTCTATAAACCAATAATCTTGAAACATAAAAATCATAATTAGCTTTAATATACTCAAGTGCAAACTCTTCCTAGTATATATTCTATTTCTACACTTCTATGTCTAATCTGGTCAAAATGTTTTAAATTATGCAATAAGTGTATAGCAGTAATGTTAAGGACATGAGAGCTCTGGATGCAGTACTTTCACAGAGGTGAAGCAGATTAAAAAGTTGGATACAAATATATTTGTTCCTCTATTAAATGTATGAAGGAAAGATAATTTTAAAGGGCTTAATGCTGTGTACAGGAGCATCCCTGCTAGGGGAGCACATGGCAGCTTGTACAAAGCAGATTAAACCTCCTGCAGCATTGGCCCAAGGAAAGTGTGGTTTAGAGAATTTCCATTTATTAAGATTTCTCCAACTCCCTCTCTGGGGATGATAATTTTTTTTCTGTTGTAGGAACTGCCTGCACTCAGTGGATATTTGTTCTCTTGGCTTTCCCCAATGGCCAGTGGTAATTCCCCAAGTACACATAACAAGGATGAACAGAAACTGGGGCTCTTTTTCTGACACAAGGAGTGGAACTGCCTGTTGTAATTTTGGATTGTGATGATAACTGAAAATATTTTGAAATTTTAGGTAGTGGTTTGCTGTTGCCCCAGAAGGAGCAGGGTGTCTCTGGCAGTGCTGCTGTTTGTGTCACCAGCCTTCCTTGGCTGATCTGCTGCAGGGTGATATGCAAAAATTCAGGCCAGGTTTTAATTGCACTCTCCTTTGGAGGAGATGATTGTGGCTGTTGAATCCATGCCCTGTGGCTTCCTCTCCTGGTTTTGCTGGCCTGGCTCCTTTGCTGCCCTCCCATCCCTGTCTGGTTACACACAGAGATACATCAAATATCACCTTATGCTGTACAGTGGCAGAGGCTGCCCAAAAAATTATCCTTGCAAGCCAAACAATTTCTGTGAGGCAATGTAGCTAATTCTTGTGCTAAATTCTACCATCATCACACACAAGGTCACTCTCTTCACTCCTGTGAATCGACCACCAAGATGAGAACTAAAACATGTCAGGGTGGCCCAAAAGTTTAGATTTAAATTGCAAATGTGCAAGGAAAGTGACAGCTCAGTTCCTTAATTGTTGGTAAAATATACAGAAACCTAAAATGCTTCCCTCAGATGCAAATTCTGCAGTGTTTGACTGTGCAGAAGCTTCCTTCTCTGGGAGTTGGGGAACTTAGTTAACGATGCAACCACGTGGTTATTTATTCTAATTAATGTGAATATATTTGCATTTGCAGATCTAGCAGCTTTTGCAAGCCAAGAAACAGCCCAGAATGGTTTCACAGGGTGCACACAGATGTGCTGGTGCAGCACAGGACACATTGGTCAGTGCAGAATGTGGCAGATACCCAGTGCTGGAGGCCCAAGACTGTACTCAGTAGATGTTTTCCAACATCTTTGACCCATGAGAGGCTGCACTTGCTGTGCAACAGTAGTGGACACCTTTTATTCCAAGAGACAGTTATCAGAAACTTGGCTAAATTGTTCACATTAAAAAAAAAAAACAACAACAAACAAACAAACAAAACAAAACAAAACAAAAACAAAAACAAAAACAAACCAAAAAAACAAATAAAAAATAAAGCACAGATGAGCCTTCTTGGACCTGCATAAATTAGAGCTGGCCAATTCCTCTGTGCTTTGTTCCCAATTGCTGTTACTTCCTTCTATAGGAAAGATTTTATTTTGGAAGTCATAAGTTCTTAGATAAAAGAGGTTTAACTATTTAGCATCAGATTCACCCACCTACATAAAACCCTCCAACTGTTGACGTTGTTCAAGGGACACTGTCAATTTCAAAACTGAATGTCTGTTTAAAAATGTTTTACCTTCTGTTATTAGGAGTGATACCTAAGGTTGGATACTGGAAAAACATTAAAGAGAAAATTTGGGATATTTTGAGTATCACCTTTTTCACTGTTTTTCTCTCTAATTTGCCCAGGCCAATGACATGCACTGATGCCCCCATGGGAGCTTGGGCTGCTGTGTAACTTCTCCAGCTCTAAATTGATTTTTTTATTTTTTAATTTTTTTTCCTAAGTGCCTGCCTGTCCAGGTGATATTTTTTTGTAGTTTAAATGAGGATAAACTATAGAACAAACTTTTCACTGCATCAGTGACACCACAGGCTTTGAATTCTGCCCTTCATCAACAACTCCACATCTACTAATTCTTACCAAAAATTAATTCTTACAAGGACTGACCAGTACTGGAAGAGGAGATTTCAGTGGTTTCACAGACATAGAAAAGATAAAGAGAGAAAAGTAGGAGTAAATGAAGAAATAAGAAGATTTAAGGACACATGAGATAAAGCAAAGGGAGACTAATACTGTGAAGCAGTGAGGGAGAAGTTTTGTGGGAAAAGGAGTGAAAAGCTGCTGTTAAAGACGGTATTATATTTTATATGCAGAGGGAGGCTTAGTTTGAAGTGGCAGAAGGTAGCAAAGATTTTTATGGTATTTCCATGCTTCTAAGTGTTTGATTTTGCTAACTTAACTTTCTCTTAGTGTATTTTTAATGTAATATAGAGATTTGGGATGTTTTATTTTTTGTGAATGTAATGCATAATTCTGACTGACTCAACCTTTAATTCGATTTCCTCTACATAGTTCAGATTAGAGGACTTAAATAGAGCAGCATGATGTAAGTGAACTTCTTCTCCTTTAGCTGCAAAGCCAGGGGAGATTTTGCCTAAGTTAGCTTTCACACAGCTTTATCTCTGGTGGAATAAATGGAAAGAAGAGGTAAGAAATGCTGAGGGGACACTGACAGGCAGTCAAGGAGCACCTCACACCACCAGTGCCTTGGGCTTCCCTGGCAGCACAGAGAGGAGCAGCCCCTGCAGAAGCCAAAAGAAACTCCTGGGAGGAACTCACTCAGTGGCTCATCTCCATATTTTTGCACACTGATGTGTGCTAAAGGGTACACGTGCTACTTTAGACAGCACAAAGTTGCTGCCTTGAGGAGCAGACCTGGCTCCCAATGTATTTTAGATGTTGTGTAAATTACCTCCATAAAGCCCTGTTGTCCCCATATGATCCTTTGCAGGTTCTAAATAAGCAAACCAATGTGTCTCAGCAGTTGCATTTTTGGAATCATTGTGCTCCTATGCTGTCAAAGAGGGTAGGAATGTGTATTCAGAAACAAAGATGAAAAGGCAGCCTTTGGTTACTTTTTTGTCTTTCTAGGATGTTCTAAATTCCAGCAGGGTGAGGGAGGTGGTTCTGTCCCTCTATTCTGTTCTTGTGAGACCCCACCTGCATCCAGCTCTGGGCCCCCTACACAGGAAGGACAGGGAGCTGTTGGAATGAACACAGCACAGGGATGCTCTGAGGGCTGGAGCTCCTCTGTTCCAGAGCCAGGCTGGGAGAGCTGGAGCTGTTCAGCCTGGAGAAGAGAAGGCTCTGGGGAGGTCTTAGAGCCCCTTCAAGTGCCTGAAGCTGTAGAAGGACTTTGGACAAGAGCATGAAATGACAAGACAAGGGCAGGGTTGGATGGGATATTGGGAAGAAATTCTTGACTGTGAGGATAATAAGACATTGCCAGGGAAGCTGTGGCTGCCTCACTCTGGAAGTGTTCAAGGCCAGGGCTTGGAGCAACCTGGGACAGTGGAAGGTGTCCCTGCCCAAGGCAGGGGATTGGAATGGGATAATCTTTAAGGTCCCTTGCAACACAAATAATTCTGTGATTCTCTGATTTTGTCTTTCTATAGTTTTATATTGTTAGGAATTACACATTGTACTGATGAAGAGTCATGTCCTCTTCCACCTCCTAATGCTAACTAAAGGATATATGAGTAAACTGATATTGACTGGGATAGACAGGAGGATTAATGCCTTTTTAGGGAGACAAGGGAAAGGAGTAGGCAGACATAAACATGTAAATGTGCTAAAGCTCCATTCACAATCACAATTCATTATATATCAGTAAAACTGCCTGAATAAATGCAAACATTTAATCCTCAGAGAAAGCAGAATTACTTTCTCTGTAAATAACTGCAGAATAGTGTTATCAGCCACCTGATATTTCTCTTCAGGATCAGTGCAAGGGACACTCATTCAGATTTCACTATCACTGTGCACAAGACAGGAGAATTTTTATCAATATCATGATGCTTTTCTAAAAGACCTGGTTTTAAAGATGAATTATGCATACTGGAAATGCAGGGGAAAGGAAGGCTGAGTGTCTGTGTGCGTGAATGGCTTTTGCTCATATTCCAGCATAAGCAAGAATAATAATGAATCTTCAGAATAAAGGAAAGAAGTTCTGCATTAGCTGACACTCATTTTTCCAAAAGATATAACTGCCTTACTTAATGCCTGATCTAAAGCCCTGGGAAATTTTTCTCACTTCATTGTACTCCCATCTTCTCTATAGAAGACATACTTGGTCAAACAGTTAACAATTAATTAACTAAATTAAGTACTTTGGCCCCAACTTCTTTCCAGTAAAACTTGAGTAATAATAATGATATCAGTGTGTGACATATGTGCAATGAAGTCAGCATTTGACATAATACTTCTGGAGAAACTTTCAGTGAAGTATGTACCATTAATGATGATAAAGCTTAGGGAAAATGTTTAAAAATTGCATCCTCTTACTTAGCAGATCTGATCCTGATGATCTCAGGGAGGCTGTCAGAGATATGCTTGACTCCAAAACATATGTGCCTCATATAGAGCTGCAGAAAGGCACTAAATAAATAAAAGGTCTTAATATCATTTTTTCATGATATATTTTCCTAGTGACTTTAGTGAGAATGAGACAAGTTTATGGGGATGGGAGGCAACAGACTTGTCCCTTAAATATGGTAGAATTTTAGTGCAAAGGGAAAACAGAATCAAACAGAAAAAAATCCACAGAAGTCTCCCAGCACAACTGGAGTGACAGCCTTTTCAGATGAAAGAGAGAGAAAGGGATGGAGAAAAGTATTTCTTGTGCTATAATATGAATGAGAAATATTCTAAATGGTCCAGAGAGATTTGGGAAGTATATGTTGCTTTTGTTGTTGCCATTTGCTCTATAAGTAAGATTTGTTTATTTGAAAATTAAAATAGATTAAGTGAATTTGAACATTTTCCCTGTTGTGGCTTTATGATGTTTACTGCTTTATTGGTGAAAAAAAAAGCTGAACCTGCTCTGGAGGTTTGCTTAAGAGCCATTACTGTGCAGTAATTTACAGCTACTCAGAACCATGCATTGGACTCTTAATTGATTGCTAATGTTGATGCACTTGATTGGATGTCAAATTATGTGTAAAATTTTTTGAAAATAATTCTGTTTCTTTCCTCTCTCTAACACCATAGACAGTACATTGAAATAGATATGCAGGGTAGCTACATCTATTTCCTTAGGCCTGAATTTTACAGAACCTCCCACCAGCTAAGATCTTCTCAGACTGTACAAACAGGATATCCTTAAACCCCTTACTAAAAATAAGCAAAATAGAATACTCCCATGCCCTTTCCCCCTGATACCATTTTGCACAAAGACATAAAAAACATTGCTAGCACCCAGAGCCAGAGCTACTACTCCCACATTTCAAATGAGCAGCTTTAACCTCATGAGCTTTGATATCAGCTGGAACATTAACCACGATACTTCTTCCTCTGCGGGCTGCTCCGAGTCCCCATGGTCTTTTAAACAGGGAGTTACAGGTGCTGAATTGCCCATGAGGGATGAAAGAGTGACAGGTCTGAACTCTGCCATCCACTCAGGAGGCAGGAGATGACACCCCAGGGAAAAGAGCAACCTGGAGAACAGCAGCACTGCAGATGGCACCGTGTGCTGCTCTCAATGGGATGTGGCAGGATTTTTGTGCTCTGGGTTTGCCTCTACTTCAGGCCATGCCCAAAAGGATCAGCTGAGCAAAAAGTTTTTCTAACCCCAAAGGAAACTGCAGCTATTTATATATATATATATATATACTCATATACATATATATATATAGACTCAGCAGTTGGAAAGCTAGATCAGGATCAAAACATCAAAACATGTAAATGTTTACTTGTTTTGTAACTGGTAGGGGGAAAAAAAGAAGCTGTTTGCAAACACTTTAGAACATATTTGTTTCAAGCATTTGGAACATTGAAATAGCACTACTGCCCCTCTAATGAAAGGAGTAATTTGAAAAGGCTGGAATTTGTGCTCCCTTGCATGCATGGCTGAAGAAGGGAAACAGAGCTGGGGGAGGGTGTGGAGCACAAGTCTGAAGGGTCTAGGGGGGCTCAGCCTGGAGAAAAGGAGGCTCAGGGGGGACTCTCTGACTCCATAAAGTTTTCTAGAAGAAAGGTGCAGCCAGGTGGGGGTCGGTCTCCTTTCCCAAGTCACAAGCAACAGGACAAGAAGAAATGGCTTCAAGCTGCACCAGAGGAGATTTAGGCTGGATATTGAGAAAATCTCTTCTGTGAAAGGGTTGTCAAGCCCTGGCATGGCTGCCCAGGGCAGTGGCAGAGTCACCGTCACCAGAGGGATTTTAAAGGTCATGTAGATGTGGCACTTGGGGACATGGTTTGTGGTGGCCTTGGCAGTGCTGGGGGAATGGTTGGACTCAATGGTCTTAAAGATCCTTTCCAAACTACTTTATTCTGTGATTCTCTTCTCTCAGAAATTGAGAAGATTGGAGAGGACAAAGGGGGGATCCAATACTTTTGACAAAGTTGATGCAGAAACATCAACAGCACTGTTGGCATTCAAAACTTTAGAAACACTTCTGTGTTTGTCTATTCATGGCACAGAGCACTTTTTAATCTAGAAGGTGGGAGAGATACAGGAAAAATGTACAGTGTTTATGCAATCCTTTTCGTCTCTTCTCCAAAGATGAACTAGGCAGAAGAGAGCAACTCTTATAAAAAACAAGAGGACAAGATCAGATTTAATCCAAGTGCTTTATAAAGTGTCTCATTTTGGAGGAGATGTGGGATGATCTAACCATTATTTTTGTTTCAAAGGTTAACTGAAAAAATTAGTTTTCAAAAGCATTAATATCATCAGGCAAGCAGCAAAACATCCCTTAAAGTCTGTGACACTAAGATATTGATATTTCTTCCCTGAACATCTTTTTAATGCCCCTCCTGAGACAGCAGCAGGATTGGAGCACATGTTCCCCGATTTCACAGTAATTTTACACTTTTGCCTGCTCCCCCCATGCCACGAATGCTGCACAGATCCCTCCACAGCAATGCAACGTGACAGGAGCTCCACAGGGTAAACGCTGAAGAGCTTCTGTAACACCAAACTGCTCCCCAGGAGATCTCTCAAAGAAAAAGCCAGACTATCCTGCAGAGCCCCGTTCCAGGCTTTGCATGAATTAAGATGTGTTTTATTTAAAGGATAAGTAATTAACAGTTGTATCAAAGAAGAGAGAAACTTTAGAGAAATAAGGGTCATGTTTAAAATGGATTCTTTAAAAAAAAACCTACAATATTTAATAGGGTAATTTGAAGGAAGCATTTCACCAGTTACTGTTGCTGTGTTTTGCTGTCTAAACATCCTACTCTGTACTGTCATCATGCTCATTTTTCAGCTGTCAGAGCCAGAGACATGCAAATAGTGAAACAGCAGCATGTCCAAATTAGCTTATATAATCATGAATAGAGCAGAGTAAATAATTTAATAGGAACTATGTATCTGGAAAACCTATCTCAGTGTTTTTCCTATTCAGAATATACTTGAAAGAAGCTCAGAATTTACATAAATTTATTCACATTCTGGTTTTCCATGGAGAATTTCCAGCTTGCAGTCTCATCTTGAATACCTCTTCATTAGGTTTTAGTGGTTTGTGTTTGAGGGAGAGGTTGTGGCAGCACTCAGTGCTGCTGCCTGGGAACTAGGAGAACAGGACCACACCCAGCAGGGGTTTGGCCTCAACTCTTCTGTGCCTCTGATATCCCCCCTGAAAGATGATGAGAATGTGGCAGTCTTTTCCTGAAGCCCAGAGGAAGCTCCTTCCCCTGCAGAAGTAAGGAAATTGTGGGAAAGTGACTGTCTATGGTTCACATTCTTGGGTACCACCTAGTGGCACCAACTTGGTTAAAGATGGATGTGACTGATTCCCAGAGCCAGGGTTTGGTTACCAGGATCTTGACATGAAGTTTGTATCCTTAATAACTGATCTATCAGAGCACATCGAATGTAACCAAAGATAACTGCAGGAACCTCCTGATAAGAAATAGGGCACATATTCACTGTTATCATACAGCAATATTTATCTCAGTGGAATCCCAATAATCTACTTGCCTAATTTTATTGTAGTGGTCGCTGGATTATTTTAAGCCTTTTTCCTTCAATTGCAAAAACTTTAATAGAAGCTGAGTAACTTTAAGAGAGTTTGTACCAGGCATGTTGTTACCTCCCATGGAGAATATCTCTCAGCTAAAGAGGGGCAGCACACCAGACTCCTCCTGTGGGTTTGATGATTTGATCCACCAGCAGCATAAACTATTTGCAGAAAGTGCAAAATGCCTTTGTTTTATAGATTCTTTCCCAGGTCCTGAATGAAATGCATATCACTAACCTATTAAGTACAAATCGCTTAAAGATGCAAATTTTTTATGACTTGCTAAATGTTAATGTATGACTTGTAAAATGTTAAAGTAGTAAATAGCGTCTTTGAGCTCATACACACTAAATTTCATTCTCTAGCCCTGAGCATTTAAGGTAACAGTCACAGGGTATTTGTCAGAGAGATTTCCGTAATCCTCATTTATTTTAATTTATCGTTCTAAAAAAAAGAAAAAAGGAAAAAAAAAAAAAAAAAAAAAAAAGAAAGATAATTAAGAGTTAATGTCAGTAGAACAGAAAAATAGGTCTTTGTCAAAGGACAATGGTCTCCTACTAATAGGAGACTTAAGACATTCCCTAAGAATAAATGTTATGAAATATGAAACACATGATACAATACCACAATATGTAATTACAGCTATTTTATGTCAGCTGTTCTGAATGACTCCAGAAGACGTTATCAAAATCTGATTAATGTTTCCACATTCGATACTTCTTGATTTATTGATGTAATAACCAGCTGAGAAGGTCTCCTCACAAAACCAATTTATTTAAAGTTTGCCATAGAAGCTCCTATATACCCTGCCACCCATCTGCTAGAATATTTTCTATATTTAGAATAATATACACATAAAAATGAAAGCCACCAAGTGGAATTTGTTCTGGCTGGAAATATCAGAGACTGATATGGTTATTTGTTGAGAAGGGAGCAAGCTAATTTCCAGAGAATATTGATGAATGGTCTCCAGATACACAGCAAAGAGCTAAATTCAGAGGTGTGAAATTAATGTGACTGCACCTGTGAAAACTAGCCATGAATTTGTTCCAAAATGATATATTATGAATATGTGGAGATAGCAAAGATACCGAGGGCCTTGGAAGAAATTCTGTAGTAAATCATGAAGATCTTAGCATTAAAAAACCAACAAACAAACAAGAAAATACAGGTGATCTTTATGCCCCCTTTGCTTAGCTATTTCCAAGTTATCTAGGTATTTAGCAGCAAATTTTGATTCAGTTATTCATGGAATATATTAATTTTCAGGGGCTATTTAAGAATTGGTTCTTGCTGTCAGTACAGCTTCTCCCTTCAGGTCACAAGAGAGTAGATATGCTAAATATTTCCATCTTGTAGAATAAAGAGCATTCTGTTTCAGTTTTTAATAACATTTTGAGATCTATTCCAAGCGTGATTCATTTAAATAAAAATCAATAGGCTTAGCTGCTTCTTTTGAATCATTTAAGACAACATCTTTCTATTGGCTCTTCATCAGGGGCCAAATTCTGACCTGATTTATGCTCTAATTTACACTGCAACCCATTGCCTTTAGAGGATCTGCACATTGTGTAAATTAGCACAGATTTGACTCCAGGGATCTTCAGTAAGTGGCATAAATTAAGAACAGGGAAAATCTGCTCTCTTTTAAAACCCCATAAAGGTCAATACAAAATTGAGAACAAGATACAGCCCCAAGTCTCTTCGTTAAAATGTATTAAAAGGTTTCAGGGAGCAGTTTTATCCTCCCTGCCGCAATCTGCCCTCATTCTCCCGTCCCGCAGTGCCTCATTCACATCCACCTCGCTGGGACACTGAGAGCAAGATGAGTCAGATTTTGCCCCCCAGAGGATCATATTTTGCACACTGTGTTGACTTCTAACTTTGCTGATAGCACCTGGCATCGGCTTAAGGCAAAGGTGGCTCTGGCTGGAACAATCTTTTTAATCGGTCGCGATCCCACAGGCTGCAACTTCCATCCGAGGGAAGGATTTATGCAATTGCTAATCTGGGCATTTCATTACAAGTATTAATATTTGAGGACATCTGAGACTTATTCTGAAGACAACTGCATAAAAAATTTGGCAGTACCAAGGAGCATTATTTCTTCTCGTGTTTTGTTTTTGTTTTTGGGGGTTTTTTTTTTTTTTTTGGGTTTTTTGGGGGTTTTTTTTTTTTTTTTTAAGGAGCTTCCTTCTGGCAAGAGCACCTTCTCTCCCCTGTACCAGTCAACGTGGAGGGACAGGGATATTTGTGGCCAGTGCAGAATGTTGAGCTCTCTCTGGGTAATCAATCACCTCCCCTTGGTCACCAAGATAGTCAGGGCAGGCTGCCCGCTGCCATTTGTGCTGACAGGGGCATTTTGGCAGAAGCAGGAGGGACACTAAAGAAGGTGAGATGTCCTTTAGCACTGCACAGCACACAAGCTGAATGGAGAGATTGCTTGCAATTATTTTGGGTTTTCTGAACAAGCATCAGCTCTCTTTGCCTGTAAGGCCATGGGCCTCCTTCATAAGGATCCCCAACGCTCAAAGCAATGCTCAACCATAGCAGATCCACAAATTTTATAAGGACAAATGTATAAAAGACTCACTCTTCAGTTGTGATGCGCAGTAATTTCACACAGCTTGATTCACCATCTTAGACTAAGTTTATATGTCCTGTGAATAAAAGTCCTGCTAGAAAATTTCACATGAAGCCACAGATTGTGCATTATCTTCTTGTAGGACAACTGGTATTTTCACCTTTTCTTTCTGGAAGCAGTGACTGCAGTGTCATAAGATCCCTTCACTGGAATTAATGGGATGCAGGAAATATTTTGACCGGTATAATCTACGATTCGTCTAAAACAAGAAGTAGGGGGCCAGACATCAAAAATGAAATTAAAATTCAATTTACTCTCAGGCTGCAGAGAACAAGGCTTTCTGATGTGTGAACAAGCACAGCAAATAGCCCCAATGGACTGGGCTTTGTGATGTGTTGTGGGCAGAGTTAATCATCGTGGGGTGAGGGGGTTTGTGCAATCCATGGATTCAGAGAGTAATGAGTTCTTTTAGGTTTTTTAAGAAGGAATTTTTTTTGCAATATTGAGAAAAGCACAGGGTTTATTACTCACTCATGATAAGTGATGTAAATTAATGCAAATATTTTGTGTGGGCCACAGTAGAGAGATTTTTACCTTTAAAAAATAAGATAAACTCCCTTTTAATGCCAGACATGAAACTAAGTTCAAGCACCCATAGCACTCTGTATATTGACAAGCTCACAAATGCAAAATGCCAAAATGGGCCATGTAGTTCCCAATTCTGTCTCTGTTGTTCTCCAAGGAATAATTTCCAAGCAGAATTGAGAGGTTTTGTCCCTTTCTGAGTCATGCTTAACACTCCACCATGCCTGGCTTTGTAGGAATTAGCCTTCAAATATTATTTCAGTGGGTGCAGAGATCCACTGTAGCTATGGTTTCTAGCATTTGATGCATTAATTGGTTCCTCTGCAAACAGAAGTCAACAGCAAGAATTGTGAACATCTCGCTGCAATACCTGAGGAGTGGATCCATGAAAATTCCATACTCCATCTACACATGCATTCCTAATGAGCGTTGTTGTTGCAGGGAGCAGCTAAACAATGAACTGTGATTAACCTCTGCTTGTGAAGTGCTGCCATTAATTTTGGAATTTACCATGGAAATGCTTCTGAAATTTTACAGATTTGAATAATTCTATTGATATTTTCCTGGGCTTTTTGATTAGTGAGAAATGAATTATCTGAACATTATGAAGTCATGAATATACAAGAGATGAGGAAATGTGACAATACCTTTCTCGTTAAAATCGGCTTTAAGGCACAGGACATAGGGAATTAAAAAGCCAGTGCAGCTAAACTATTTATAACTACCTGATACTCTTTCAATCACTTTATCTAACATTAGGCTATTTTGAAAAAGACATAAAATAAAACCCTCAGCACACTTAAATTCACTGACTTCAAAAGCATCAAGATATCAATTATATTCTGATATTTTTAAGGAATAAAAATTGAGTGAAGGATAAATGAATTAATTCAAGTTTAGCTTTTCAACTACACTAATACTCATCTGGTTTCAATTCCCAAGTTTTCCATCTGGGTTCATTTTCTGAGGTGAAATTCATTTTCATTTTACTGGGCTCTATCAGAGTGGATTTTAGAGGTATCTAACTTAGATAAATTAGACATGTATAAAAATTGGCCAGAGGATGAATGGGACAGGTGTTGGGGCTCACATGTTTATAAAAGTCTGACAGTGATTTTTACCTCTACTTACTTGGAATTAAGGCAAGAACCTTTTTTTTTTTTTTTTGCTTTTGGCTTGGTTTACTGTGAATTTCTAGAGCTTATTCCTCATTAATATCTTTTAAAAAAATTCAAAAACCAAAAAACAAACAGACAAACAGCGACCCCAGTTTTATGCAGAATGTATTCAAACAAGTTAGGAGATTAATTTTAGGAGTAGTAATTTTGACAACACATTTCATTCATTTAAGAAAAATTCAGATTTGTCATTGACACTTATAATCTATTCTTACAAAGTCAAGGTCCTTTTGGCCTCATGAGGTCAAACAGATATCTGAGATGGAGGGATCAGCTCATCCTAAGACAAAACACACAAAAAAAGGATATTAAATGTATCAGCTGGGAAGGAAAAAATGAAAAGTAAAGAACATTGCTACAAAGCCAACAGAAAAATCAAATTTAATAGATTAGATAGTTAAGAAACAGCAACTCCCAACTGTCTTAAAGTTCCCTGTCTAATTGGATGTCAACCTGTATGTCAAATGTATTGAATTAATAATTAAATTTTATACAGTAATTCTCAAATTAATATATGACACAGGAAAAACATAAAAATTTAAGAAGAATATTTTTAAAAAGTAGCAAAAAGGGGAAGACAAAACAGTGAAATATTTGGAGTAGGCTGACAACTTTTAATTGCAAACCCAAACAAACAAAACAAACAAACAAAAACCCAAAACTTGGTTCTGACTTTAGGCAAACCCTCAGCAAAACCAACTTCAGAAAAGGTCAAGAAAAAATAATCATGATGCTTTGTTTAAGAACACTTCACAGAGATAATTAGAATGAATAAGACACCTTTTAAAAAAAGCAAATCCAAATAATGGAAATAACAGAAAACAGTATGAGTCCTACCAATTTAAATGTGACACCATGGTCAGGAAGACCTGGGCAGTGCACACACCTGCAAGGAGCAGGGAAAGGATTTCACAGTGCTGAGTAACAGCAATAAAACAGCTAAAGAAGCTATAGGTGCAGAAGTGGTGTGGGAAGTAACTACTCACTCAGAGTCAGGAAAGCCAGCAAAACTCCAGGATGTGTTAGGGAAGGCACAGAAAGTGAAAAAGCAAAGTCATGCAGTGCTGTGTCACCTCACAAACTCACAGTACTCACATCCTGAACAAATACTGGAAAGGCATCTTGGAGTGGAAAAGTTTGGAGAAGATGACTGGAGGTTTAAAAATGGGATGGCTTCTGTGTGATGATCAACAAAACCTGTTTGTTCAAAAATGCATTTTATTCTGTTCCCCTTCTCATGGCAAAGGCTGGCAGCAGGTGGCCAGTGTCATTTGGAGTGCTGGCACTGTCAGTCAATAACTAGCACTTTGTGTGATGCTAAACCATTGATAAAACAAAAATCAGAAGTGATGCAAGTGAATTTGAATAGTTTATACCATAATTTGAGCAGAATTTAGTCAATATGTCAGATCTATAATTTAAAGAGACTGACATTATCTGTGCTTTGAATTTAGGGGTTTTTCACATCTGCATCTCACTACTATGCATAAGATGCAGGTTTCCAACTTCTCTGCCTTGGCCACTTCGAGGTAAGTTTGCCACAAGGTCTCCCCATGAAAATGCTCCTTCAGTCTCCTGGGCAGAAGTTGGAATTACAGAAGGCACATGTGCTCCTGAGTGCTATGAGACTTGTACAGATTTGTCTAATGGCTTCTGACTTGGATCTGGGACAGCATTTTTTCATCTACTAATTCCCAAATGCCCTGATCTCCCTGTAGGAAATGCTGCAGTTCCCCTGAGAGGATCTCCTGTAGGACAGGACCCCTTCAAAAGCCATTTTCAGTGCTCACATTCATACCCGGGCTTCCTAATAATTTCCATGCTTAAGAACATTTAATGTATCCAGATATTATTCCTCACAGGTAACAGAGAGCAGGTCTAACACAGATCCCCTAGATGGGCTTATATTCACCAAAGTAATGCTGATATCAGAGAGATATTTCAGTGATGTTTCATTCCACACTTACTCTGCAAACCAGAATGATTGTGCCTAATGCAAATTAAATTGCAGATTACCCTGCAAAGAAGGTAAACAGTTAATGGAATGAACATTTCATTTAACATCATCTTTTCTAGAAGTTTTTAAAGCTAACCTCTAACCCATCCTTGGATTGCACAACTCCAGGTTCCTGTCACACATTTGGTGAGAGCTCCATTCATCCCACATGTCACCCTTATACTCAATGCTGGTGCACTGAGTTTTCATGAGAGAAAAAGCTGTATTTTAATCTACCAGATATTGTATTTGAAAAAGAACATAAAAATAATAATAAAAAAAAAAAAAAAAAAAAAAGAGTCTACCCATTGCTTTCTGACTAACATTAAGTAATCAAACAAGAAGATGAGATACATTTTAGTCAAAGAGGGGAATGTTTTGCAAGCCACAAGTTCTCCCTTATAATAGTTTTTATATGGCTTCACTTTAATTTTGTTTCCAAAAAGCAATAAAACCGAATTTTTTTTTGCAACACAGCCAGAAAATTGATTAATTGTTGATCATTGTCCAAGGGCACTTCAGAATTTTTAAACTACTGTATATTTAATAGGAATTTTGTTTTTATTTTAAATAAAAATCCCAATAAAGAGATTAACGGTTAACCTGCTGATGATTTACATATTGCTATGTGCTATTATTTCTGCTACAATTATCCATTATGTTTTCCATTTGCTCATACTTAAAAGTCAGACTTGGAATATTTTGATCCTTTCTTGCATTGATTGCTCTTTTTGCTCACCTTAAGTAAACTACTGTATAGCTGAAAATGAGAATCTGAATATAATAGCATATTGCAAGCAATTTGCTGCTTGTATTGCTCGTTTCAACTCTTTTTTTTTTTTTTTTCATTTTCATTTTTTTTTTGACAGGAATGCAATTTGCATTTTCTTATTAATACTGATAAGAAGCCGGACATTACAGTTATTGGAAACACAAGTCAATTTGGTTTGCCCTTCAAACAAAATACTCTTTTGTTACAAGACTTGGCAGCTCTGTGGTGCAAGATTGATAGGTCTGAATGCTGAGTTCTTTGTAACTGAAAGGTTACCAGCAAAGACTATTTATACTAAAGCTGTGAGTGAATCTGATGCTACCTGCAGGTAAAAATAAATTTTAAAAAATAATAAAAAATATTAATATACCTGTGAATTTTTAATTCTAAGTCCCTCTGAAACAAATGTGAATTTTAACCAGTGCATTCAGTGTATGAGAGAGTCATTGCAAAGAAGCTCTTGGAGCGATGTTGAAGCAGAAAGTACAAATGCACCTCTGCAAGAACAGCACACAAATTCTTTTTAAGGGAAGGGGATTTTTATATGCAATCCAGCTCATAGGGGTTTATAGCCAAGGTCACATAATTTTATAGACAATAAAACTAGTGCCAAGCAGATAATAGGCTGCTGTGCTTAGAATATTTGTTTTTCATAAAAAATGCAAGTCTAGTGCCTCCTCATCTCTTGCTAGGAAAATGGATATTTTATTTTTTAAATTTTGATAAAAAAGGCTTTTTTCACTCCCTGTTTTTGTAGTTGTTGTTGTCTGTTCTGTTCTGTTTTGTTGTTTTTTTTGCTGTTTTTTTTTTTTTTTTTTTCCATAGGAAGTCTTTCTTCTCAATTCCCATCTAAGGACATAGCTTTACTCAGAAGCAATAGTGACTTAGGTTTCTTAGTGCTTTTGCTCTTCTTTGTAAATGAAAGCTTCAAAAATAATATTTTTGTGTCTAAAAAAAGGTTGAGAGGGGAGGGGGAAGAATGAAAGGCAGCATAAAAGAGAATGAGGAAGAAAATGGAGCAGAGCATAAAACTACTTTTTCTTTTGTTGTCGTTATTATCAATTCTTCTACCTGAAACTTAAGTCCCAAAAGTACTGGAAGAAATATTCACCTCTGAATAAATGTCTCTCCCTTTCAAAAGAACCCTCTGCTACCACCTTATCACTATGGATAACAAAAAGTACCCATTTTTCGTTGTTTGTTGAGGGTTTTTCTGCATTCAAGCAGGAATAATACAAACAGTGGTCCAAGCCCATTCCCTGTGATAAAACAGCGAATTTGGCCACTGAGTTTTTAGGATTTGTGTTTTGCAAGACTGTATGGATGAGGATTTTCCTCTCAGCAAAGGATCCAAGTGTGACAAGTGAACAACTCAGGCTTTGCACTCACAGCTTACAAGCAGGTCATTTATTGGAGCTCAGCCTGGGTTGTGCCTCAGCACGTGGTAAATGCCTTTATTGATAAAGATATTCTTTTCATTTAGAGACATGCCCCTGGCAATGGACAAAAAGAAGAGATGCTGCACAGTCCTTTGGTGCTTAAAATAGAGTTTGCTTCTAACTTTATAGAAACACATCAGGGCTTGGGGATCATATGACACCAATTTGATTTATATAAACTCCCTCCACTGTTTGTCTTTGTAGGTTGTACTACACTTCAAGGACAGTTTTCATGTTGGAATGACAGAATGGCAGGATTCAAGTAAACAGAACAGTCAGGGTTTTTTATTTTCTTCTCCTATTTAATATAATTGCTAGTTTTTTTCTTGGGGTGACCCTGAAAGTCATCTCAGTGGTAATGAAATTGAGCTGCATAAAAAAGCTGTCTGATTTGAAGAAAAAATTAAGGTCCCAGTTTTTCATAGGTAAGAAGCCCTTCACAGACTGACAATTTGCTTTTAAATTGACCATCTCCAACAGAATAGATGCCTTTATTACAAAAAGCACTACAGTTTTCTTGATGAGTGGGTATAGAAGAGAGAAATATGTCTTGATCTGCCTTGTTTAGTTAACTTAATATCTAACTTCACCACTCCTGCTTATCCTCCCAGCCAGCTAGCTCAGGGCTGCTCCTATTCCCTCTGTTCATGAACCTTAAAGGAGGGGTTAGGAGGATTCCAATTGAGCACACTGTACATACAACACTTAAAGGAAAATTAATTGCTTTTTATATTCATAATCATAGAATCATAGAATGGTTTGGGTTGGGAGGGACCTTAAATACCACCTCATACCATGGGCAGGGACACCTTCCACTCTCCAAACCCCATCCAACCTGGCCTTGGACACTTAGAGGGATGGGGCAGCCACAGCTCTGGGCAACCTGTGCCAGGCCCTCATCACCCTCACAGGCAAGAATTTCCTCCTGACATCTAATCTGATCTCTCCTCTTTTAGTTTAAAACCATTCCCCTGCCTTGTCCCATCACCATCTGCCAGTGTAAAGGTCACTCAGCAATGCTGGCTGCACGGGAGCGACAAAATACACGGAGCTCAGCCCAGGTGATTAGTGAGTGTCCATGGGATAATCCTTCAGTAATGGAGAGAGTTCAGAGTACCCAAGCAAGGCAAGGGGAGCTGGGATGGTGATCCCTGTTTCCCTGGAGGTGTGGGCATTCTCAGCTCCTACTCTGGCAAGTTTGCTGCACATTCACTCATTGACATTGCTTTACTTGGTGCGTTCCTTGGGCACCCTAAAGCATTAAAGCATTTTCATATGGATAAATCTGTTTTCTCTGAGGAACAGCAGATGTTGCCCAGCATTCATATAATACATCCTATTAGATCTTTTAGGATATTAATTGTATAGGCTACTCTTTCCATCCAGTTTCTCTGACTTTGGAAAGAATTATGCCCTCCCCTCAGCTTTGCCCCGTTGTCTCTTTACAACACTTCTGAACCTTTCCTGATCTATTCTATGATTCTCATGTCTGAAATGGTAACCAGGAAGTCTGATGCTCTTCAAACCTAAGCCAAAGGATGACTTGCTGACACCATAAAAATTGGGGGTAAATTAACTGGGCCAATTATTTCTAGATATTTTTTTGCCTTGATTTGCTCCCAGTATTAAATTTTCATTTTAATTGAAAGAAGATGAGTTTAAGTAATACAGCCTGTTTGCTTTTGGGTTACTTCTTCAATGTCTGACAGTAGTTGCTACATGTGCTACACTATACTTACCAGTTACTTCTGTGTTAAGTTATATCCAGTAATGATTTTTTTTCCCAGTATCAATCAGATACTGCAAAGCAGAATGGATAGTTAGATGTAGGAGTCAAGATTTTGATTGACAGTGAAGAGCAAACAATATTTCCAGCTCAATAAATGTCAGTGAGCTATTGATAAGTAAGATAAACTGTAATAATCTCTGGAGCAGAACATTGTACAAGAATAATAAAAAAAAAAAATCAAACAAAAAAAATAAAATTCTAAAAATTTAATTTAGGTGGAAGAAGCTAAACCAACTACTTGAAATCTTTTGAGCATTTCTGCAAAATGTGGTTCACAATTCCATATGAACAGAAGTTATGGAAAAAGGAAAATTCAAGAGCTTGTTTTCATTTATTCTGTAGATACAATGAAAGGACCCAAAAGAAACACAGCAACATAAAGGAAGAAAATGTTTGTTTTGAATTCTTTAATTAATGTTCACTTCTCATACCCACAATATTCAAAGAGTAAATTTAATCACCACATATGATACGCCTAATATTATATCTCGTCTAAATAAAAGGTCAATGAAGTACATAATAGAAATCACTAAGGATCATTTCCAAGAGTTAGACAGAAACAATGTCAAAGGAACCATGCACAGAAAACTGCATGAAACAGATTCCAAACTGTGTGTGGAAATTCACTTTCTGTTTCTTTGGTGCAGTTGACCAGGTTTGCAGGTGAATATATTTGGGATCTCTGGACATTCATTTCCATGGTGCATATATTGTATGTCTCCAAAACCTGTTGAGTATTGTCATCTATAGAACTTTTCTTTGCTTTTGGGGCAGGGCAGATGGGAAATATAAAACATTGATTTCTTGTGCCTAGGAGTCATCATTTCATCCTCTCATTAATCAGGGGGAAGCCCAGCCCTAGAAGATTACAAATTTTGTAGCCCATCCTTATATTTTCAGTCTTTAGAGATCTTCACAGAGAGCATGGCAAACTAGAAGTCAATACTTGGACTTAGGGAGACCTGGATGAATAAACAGGTTTTCTCTCTCTTTTCTAAAACCTGTCATGCTGCTCCTCGACTTCCTTCAATAATCCAGCACAAAGAAAATGAACCAGTTCAAAATTCTGAGGTGATTTTAAATCTTGAACTTTTGTGCGATTTTTCTAAATTTATTTAGTAAACCTTAGATTTAAGTACTGGATTCACACCTTATTCTCAAGCTGAGAAACTGCTTATATTTTCCCCCAACTTGCATAACTGGCTGCAGACAGGAAAGCTTTGGAGAACATTCTGTGCCTGCGAGGAGGTAAGAGGTAAGGTGAGTCTGACTGACAACGACTTTTTGATGTAGAGCAACTTAGAATGATGTTTTGGGGATAAGAATATATTATTTATTTGGTGACAGAATATTTTTGCTCAGTGTAAAAGGATATTATGATTTATCTGCCTGCTCAATGTCTAGTGGACAAAAATCTATAAGGAAGCAATGTAAATTAGTCTTCCAGTGGCACATTATTATTTTGGTAGCTTCAGGATTGGGATGCATCTAGATCAAGGCTTTCAAAAAAACTTTTGTTGAGGTCTTTTGTTTGCTTGTGTTTTTTAGATATTTTGTCAAATGTTTTGTTTTCTATAACAGGATGTCAATACTCAGGAAAGAAATTTTTCAGGGAGACACAGAATACAGATATTTAAGAAGGAGAAGACCTTCTGAATCATGAATATCCTTCTAAAAACTCAGTGACTGTACTTGATTTTGACCCACATAAGAGTAATAAAATATAGGGTCACATCAAAGGTTTCTCTGCAGTCTAAAATGGTTACTTTGGCCCAGGCCTTATTTGTGCTTAATCCTTTCAATATCTGTGTGACATAAGAGTACATTAAAGTCTATGTCTAAAAACAAACTAAAAAAGCGAAGATGTTTTGCTCTGCTGAGTGCTCACTGATTTCTAGTGCCTCCATTTTGGGGAGGAAGGGATGTGCACTCATCAGAGGCATCTAAAACTTGTTCAGAGCTGTCAAAATTACTATAATCAGCCTCCACTCATAATCAGCTTCAGTGAGTAAGTATTCAGCTAATCTAAAAATTGATCTCAAGAGTGTCTCCAGCCGCATGTTCAAGTAGGACCCAGAATGAGGGAGCGCCCTTGGGACTCAGGGTTCACTGCTCGGCCAGGGAGGCTCCAGCACCACAGGGAATCAACCAGCTCTGCTGCAGCCTCACCCTCCAGAAAATCCTCTCCCTCAGCTGAGGTCAATTTAGTGCTATGGGATCTGCTCCTGGCTGTCACTGCAGGCTGATGCAGAGGCAGCCTCTAACTCTGTGTTAGAGTAACCATGTGTGCATGTCTCGGGGGCTGTGTTTATAACTGGGTTCCATGCTCACCACCAGGTCTGTGGCCCATTTCTTTTACTCAGTGGGAGTAGGATGAACTACATGGTCCTTCCCTATAGCCAATCATGAGATCATGGTAGTCTGACAAGTGTCTGATATATTATTTTCCCCCACTTTTGGAAATGTTACAGTTTTAATGTGCTTTTTTTTTTACTAATGAAATTACCATATTTTGCCTCCTGTCTACTCACTGTCATCAGCTTAGCTCAAAATAAAATAAAGGAATCTAACAATTAGGATTCAGTGTCTGGCAATGATGTTGCCTTGACTGAGAGCTCTGGAAATGGCATTGTCATTTTACAACAAAGAATAGCAACAATTTGCTCAGTGACACTGAAAGGCCACCCACGCTCTTTTACCTCTCACAACATTTATTTGATGGGATCCATCTCAAAGGGAGAGAGAAAGTAATTTTAGCAATGAAATTCTTGCCTTTTCCCTTTTCTGCAAGGCTGGCCACTGGTGATTATAGGGTGTAAACACTTCTCCATCATCACACAGGCTGTGAACATCAGCAGTGAGCACGGAGGATCACCTGAGATGGGGTAATAACAACCTCCTCTCAGCAACAGAGATGACCAGATTGAAGCAACAAGACCTCAAGTGAATTGCACCTATACATGATGGAACATGGATATCCATTCCGGGCTGCTATTAATTTACATTATGGGGAAAGAAAAAGAAAAAGAAAAATATTAAGAAAAAAAAAAAAAAAAAAAGGAAAGGAAAGGAAAGAAAGGAAAGGAAAGGAAAGGGAAAGGAAAGGAAAGGAAAGGAAAGGAAAGAAAGGAAAGGAAAGGAAAGGAAAGGAAAGGAAAGGAAAGGAAAGGAAAGGAAAGGAAAGGAAAGGAAAGGAAAGGAAAGGAAAGGAAAGGAAAGGAAAGGAAAGGAAAGGAAAGGAAAGGAAAGGAAAGGAAAGGAAAGGAAAGGAAAGGAAAGGAAAGGAAAGGAAAGGAAAGGAAAGGAAAGGAAAGGAAAGGAAAGGAAAGGAAAGGAAAGGAAAGGAAAGGAAAAGGAAAGGAAAGGAAAGGAAAGGAAAGGAAAGTGTTGGACTGACTAGTTTCACCTTTCTCCTTGTCATTTAAGATAAAATTACCTAAAGCCTTTTTCTTAGCCATAAATTTGTCAGATTTCTTACATTTTAGGTTTTAGCCCTAAATAGAAAGAAGGGGACATCTGTTACAATATTAAATCCTTCTCATCCTGTTACCTATCCCCTCAACTATCTTCTGCCTGCCCAGTTCCCTCACAAATGTCTCATATTTGCACTTTTCCTCTTACATACTGAATGACAACCCTGCATTGATCTGGCAATAACAAAATCTCCTAATTTAAATCCCCTTCAGGCTTTTCCTCTGTTGTGACAACTTTGGGAAATCATCCAAAAGAATGGAAAATTATTTGGATGAGGAGAGGCATGAAAAAGTGTATCTTTAAAGAGAACAAGTGTATGTAAGTCCCATGTTCCTCCTATTTTCCACCCTTACAGAGCTGCCTCCTTTTCAGAAGCCTTTCCAGAAGCTCTCTGGCCCCATTCTTTGGGGGAAAACAGGAAGAAATAGGGGTAAGTAGCCATGCCCTGACTACCATCAGTCCAAAAGGGCAAGCCAAAAGGGATGCCCAGCCCAAGAGCCCTGAGCAAGGTCAGCAGCACTACTGACAGCAGCACATCATGTGGGGAGTGAAATGAGATGTGGGGCATTGCCTGGGCCAAATTAATCACTTCACAGATGTCTTTAATGCCATTATTCAATCAGTTTGGGGTCAGCTCACATTTTAACAACTTCCAAGTAATTGCCAAAGTTATTTGAGGATGAAGGTTCAGGTAAATAACTTGGTGCACATGGATTACTGGTGGGGGTGGAAAGCTTCTCCTTTCCTGGAGTCTTTCACCATATGGAGCTCTGAAAATTAAAGATTTCTGTTGTCTGTGTACTGTGCTGTAAGTTATTTGGGTTCCACTGAAAACAAACCAAGAAAACCAGGTGGGATTTTCTCTTCTTCCTCCTCCTTCATCCTCCATCCCAGGAGATGGTGGATGCATAGTCTCCTTATTGGAAATATTTCAGTTCCATTAATCATAACATGTTTCTTGTGCTTTGTTGCATGTTGTTGTTCTTAACTAGACCAGTAAGTGCTAATATATTTTTCTTATATTGCTTTTTACCACAGTGACTCAAGGAAGTCAGATTCTAGAGGAGTTATTTTAAATCTGACTTTAGAGGACATTGGATAGGATCCTGAGTTTCAAACACCTTGTTATGCCATCACAGAAACACATTTTGGTACTCGCTGTTTGAAGATACCATAAATAGCATAAATGATCTTTTATTCATAATTTGCTGTTGCAGCTGATACACTTGGATTTGACTCTACTTTTTCTTCATGGATAAATGCATCCTTTAAATGGTTTTGAACCCTTTTTAAGTATGAATTTCCCATACAACATATTGGAACAACTGGTTAATTGGACCTGATTTCTTTTTTCCCTTTTCCATATTTTGCTTTAATGTGTACACTAGCCTGAGAATTATGTTTATTTTCCAGTGCTAATGACACCAAAACTGATACAGCTATTCACAAAATCAGCTAGCAAAAGGTGGTGTTCCATGTTTATCTTGCATTTCCTCAGATAATTCTGGGTATTCACTGGAAACCATGTCCTGAGCTAAATTGCAGACTATGACTGCAACCAAAATGATGTAGAATTACATAATTATAGACTTACAGAATGGTTTGATTGGAAAAGTCTTGAAGCTCATCCCATCCAACCCCCTGCCATGGGCAGGGACACTTTCCACTACCCCAGGTTGCTCCAAGCCCTGCCCAACCTGGCCTTGGACACTTCCAGGGATGGAGCAGCCAAAGCTTCTCTGAATAACATGTGGACTGATCCTAAGTTACTGTGACAATTGTTATCCTTGAAAGTTATGAAAATTTTGGAAAATTATGAGTCATAAAAGGAGCTACATACACAAATAAGACAATTAATTTGATCAATCCCAATTTCAGTGCTATTGACTGTATATTCCTGAGGAACAAGGAGATCCATATATCAAGAGTGGTCATCTCCAAAACCCACCAAATTGAATTAGTGTTAATTCACATTTCATTATAAAATTATTTTTATCAATCATCTCAGGGCTTTATGTAACAAAGCCTACAGTGCACAATGGAGAAAAAATGCCAGGAAATTAAATCACAAAAAACTTACAAAATACATTATCTAGATTAAACCTATGATTCTGCAGATATTTAAATTCAGCATGAAATTGACCCACAATATTCCAGAAGGGGAAAAATTGCAGTTTGATCACAGCAGTACCCAGACTAGTCTCCTTTGTGTCATATCCCTCTCTTTGCAGGTAAGAGGTTTGAAGTATGACAATAGATGTATATTTCCCATGTCTTCTTGAGCATCTTTCAAAAGCAGACATTATTATTATTATTAATAATAATAATAATAATAATAATAATTTTACATATTCTCAATGCCTATGCATTTTGAAAAATAATTATATATAATTAAATCCTGATGACCTTTAGGGTTTTTTCTCAGTTCATAACCAGACAAACACCCATTCACAACACTGCCCATCAAGCCCAAGACCCAGTAGCTGCAACTTCCTGCCTTTGACACACATATCCATAAAGACCAATGATAATTCCAGTTTTAAAAGAGTTTCCAGCTTGTTCTATATATAGCACTGGCTCAAAGCTCCCAGTTTCACCTAAAATTAGTTCTCAAACCTTTCTGAAATTTGGAAAAATACGACATTACACACCTTAATTTTCTGTTCATGTGTCAGCAATGAGTCACCTTACCCCTGGTAAAAGCGGGGGAGGCACAAGCAGTCCCGTCTCCTGTTGTCCCCCTCCTCCTTCCCTGCTCCATGGAAAATGGAGCTCGGTGGGATTTCTGAGTGAGATGCTGAACTCGGGCTGTGCACCAGCCTGAGCTCTTGCCAGGGAGAGAAGACTCCCTCCATGCCCCTCTTTTATTTGTGTGGCCACTTGCTCAAATTCATTGTGCAGTTGGGCATTGAATTCTCTTTTTTACAATGTTTTGCGCTGAAAAACAAGATCTGGGAATGCTTTACTGGATCCTGGAGCCTTCATGAAACCACTCTCACAGGGGGTATCATGAGCTGCCCCAACCTTGCAAAGACAAACATGGGGCAACTCCAGCTACCCCAAACGTCCTGTAGAGAAGGATGTTACAGAGAAGGATGTTGCAAGGATATTTACAGATGACCATCTTCTATTTTCTCAAATATACCTAAATATTCTCTTGCACGAAATGTCTTGAAAATTACTCATTCACAGTGGCTTTGTTTGCACAATCCCATTCTCTCAAAGCTCTCCTCCATGCACATACGCACAGTCTCTGGAGGGTTTTTTGCTGACACCTCCCTCTCTGGGTAAAAAGCATTAGAGCCACCACTGCTGGGCACACAATAAACCAGGCTGAGTTAGAGCAGTTGAACAGATTATACTTATTAGCCAAGTGACTGCAGCTGACTTTGTACACAGGTTGGCTTTTTTTTTTTCTTTTTTTTTTTTTTTTTTTCACAATGACAAGCACAACACTTTAGCTGTTTAAACCTCTGTGGAGGTGATTTAAGTAAGGTCTGCTGCTTTCTGATTTGGGCTTTGAAAGTGCTTTTCCGTGGTCTCAGTCAAATAAGTTAATTTTACCCCATGATGTTTCATATGCTTTCCTCTTAAAAAAGTGAGAACACTTGTTTGACATGAAAGGCCATAACATAATTAAAAATCTTTTTGTTAACTGTTTATTTGAAGTGCTGAAAGGAGATCAATACGTTGATTTGTGTGAGCAGGTACTGATTTGCATGAGCAGATATTTTAGAATGTGAGCAAAGTGTTAATGTTTTTTTTTCCTAACTCATTAATACCCACAGAACACTGGAAAAAAAAAAAAAAAAAAGTTCTACAATTCACTGAATATAGGAGTACACAAGGCCTGAAATTCCCTTCAGTTAATTCAGGCAATTACTGCCAAAAATTTTTTTTTAAAAGGCCTGAAAGCTTCATCATGATGGAGTCACTGCAGTTACCAGCCAGGACAACCTGAAAACTATTCAATAATGGTAGTTCGCATCCAATTTGAAAAGTAGCCCAAGACAGGAAGCAATTTTCTCATGCCATAAAACACTTTCAGATTACAAAAGTCCCATTCTGGGGTGAGGGAAAACCAAGAGGTTTCAGAAATTTTCACCATAAAGCAAAATTATAAAAACTCACTGTTGGAGGCATTCAAACAAGGTGTGAGCAAGCCAAGCTTGGCTCTTCCCCTGTCTGGTTTAGGATTTTCAGGCTCCTGGAGATAAGTGCCTGCCAGCCTATTGCATATTCCTCTGCTGATCTTCTGCTGGGGGGAGGCTGTTCTTCACAGGTAAATCAGCAGTTTTTGTAGCAATAGATTTGTAAGGGTGAGGAAAGGAGGCTGAAGAAGTACCTGACTCAAAACAATGGCACTATCCTGTTCCCAGGTGTGGACCATGACACTCAGAAATCTTTATCACTGTGTTTCCTCTTGGTATAAATACTATTTTGGAAAAGGAGTTTTCTATGGTTCTATACCCCGGTGGGGATACATGCTTATATATTTAAGGAAGGTTGTGTTCAGGTAGTTTGCATCACATTTTAGGCAAAAGTTTTCTCAAAACTGTTACTTTCCCATAAAACCATTTGCTTTGTTACAATCAGAATTTTCTAATTAAACATTCTGCTGGAAAAAAAAATCCCATCTGAGTATATTGTAATTCTTTTTTCCACAAGTAAAGTTGTTCATGGAAGCTGTTGCTAGCTGGAGTCAAGTTTAGAAGACCATTGTCAATATGTAAAATAAACCATTTAAGCATAAAGTCTGCTACACACTGAGGTCATGGTGGACCGACTTGACTTATGTTTGCTGCAGAGAGGCAACAAACTATTATTTTTCCCACCTTCTGCTCAGTCAACCATCTCAGCTTCTATTGATTCCAACAGAGATTCACTTGCTTTAAGGTTTGATTTGCAAGTGATACATTTTGCATTTGACCTATTACCAAGATACATTTTTACCCATCTTTTCTATTTCTGTCCATGCATTTTAATCTAAACAAAATTTTACAAAGGAATAGAGCATCTAATATTATATGCCTACACATTTTTAAACAATCCTTCTTATTCAAAGCTAAATCAGAAAATAAGCGATTTTAAACTATTCATAAAGACCCATCTTTTTTATCATATTGATCTTTTCTATATAATGATCAGAAATAGAATTAAAATGCAGTATCCTTGCATTCATAACTTGGGAGCATCTTTACAGAATGGGCTAGGCTTATAAATTTTGCCTCCCTGACTTAGGAAGCTATTCAGTGTGATTGTGGACAAGATCTAAAACTTATGTGATGGAGAATAATATAATAATTAAGTTATTATTAAAAAAAAAAAAAAAAAACAAAAAAAAAAACAAAAAAGGAGTGACTCAGGTGAAACTGAATCATTTCAGTTGAAGATTTTGCTCAAAATGTCCTTCTGGCTGCGAGGTACCCAGGGCATGTCGGGGTTGACCTCCTCTGCCACCTACAGCTTCTCTCCTGCACACATCAAGCTGATCAGAACTCAGAAATCAGAATTTTTTTTTCCTTAAATCTCTTGAGGAATTTGATCTAATAGCTGTTCAGAGATCACAGCCAACAAACATGTGAAGAATACAGATGAAGTGACTTTATTTTTAAAACTTGGCCCTCGAGAGAATGATTGGTGGCAGTGCTCATATGTTATATACGCTATTTCTTACAGTGTTTGCCCAAGAAATGGAGAATATATATTTGAAATCACCTTCTGCCAGGGAAGGTGCAAGCCCACATTGCCAGCCCCAGAGTGCAGTTCCTTAAGCAGTGCACTGCAAGCTGCTGGTGGGTTTCTGATCTCAGGACCAGAGGTGTTTTGCAAAGACAATTAAATCTAGCAGCAGAGAGTTTAATTGCTTCCAGCAGGGAAGGGAGCTGCACTCCAGGCTGCTGTGTCTGTACAAATGATCAAACAGTTGGCAGCTTCACAGGCACTGGGCCTGCTGCTGGCCCTTTCTAAAACAAACCCCTGTCAGCATGTGAAGGGATGGTCAGAGGTGCCTCTCCAGGCTAAGGGGCCCAGATGAACCATTCCCCCACCTCAGCACCACTTGGCCAGCAGACAGCTAAGCCTGGATGTGGCAGGATGGGAAAGCCTTCTCCATTCTCAGCATTGACACCACACACCACACTGCCCTTATCAGCTCCTTTCCTGAATAGCTTCACAGAGACTTTCCCCGTGGTGTGTTCACCATCCCACTTGTTTTGTGCAAAACAAGTAGCCTTCAATAAACTGCATTTGTTGAAACACTTCTGAGGGGCTTTTTTCCCTTAGTTATTTAAATAGTACATTACTATAGCAACTAGTGTCTCACTATCTTTAATGTATTAAACTTCATTACACCATATGAAGCAGGAGAATATTATTATTTTACTTTACAAAGGTGGGAGCGAGATACAGATACTAAATGGGTGTTTACACAGAAAAGCTAAATTAGAATTTCAGCAAAGATGCAACCTGGTTAACTATTTTAGCCACCACTGGTAGCAACAGGAGCAAAGACAACCTACTGTGGACTGTGCCTGGGAGCCCAAATCTTCCAGCTCCCACTGAAATCTGCCCCTGCTCCCCTGCCAGAGGTTCACATGTTGAACTCATGTTTGTGCACATTTTACAGCCCCGTGTTATTTTGCCTCAGTAATGATGGGCAAGAGCTTTCTTTTCATGAATCATAACACAAAATCTTGATCCTTTTCTGCCACAGGAATCAAGCCCTGGAGAAAGCTGGAGCATCATCCAGCACAGAGCCATGGCCTCAGCACCACCTCCATCCCACTGCCAGGTCAATCTTGCATCACCGAGGGTTCTTTGTGTTGTGCCCCACACAGAACCACACGATTTAGGATGTGTCACTTCTCAGATCACCATTATTTAACTGAGAAAGCACATGAATTGATAGCACTTTATTAGCATTGCTGGCACATCGCTCCTCCAAAGCAGAGTTGTGAGCGAGGTCACTCCCTCATGCAAAAGAAAGGTGTTGTATTATTCCAATACTCGTTTTGATCTTTAATTTATTTGCTTCATGAAAAAAAAAAAAAAAAAAAAAAAAAAAAGAAAATAAAATCAGTGACAGATATGTTGATTCACAATGTCTGTTAATGGCAGTGCTCTGAGGCTTATCAAAGAAAGACAAGTTTGAAAAGCAAGCTATATTTTTAAAAAGAATGAAAAATCAGAAGTCACATATAACATGAGTGTATTTTCTTTTTTAAAACCCCTCCTGAAAATTATCCTTGAGCTTTAACAGCAGCTGTTGCTTCAATTACAATTTCCTTTTTTTTTTTTTTTTTAATTCTTCAATTAAGAAGTTAGAAAAAAATAAGTTTAGATTTAGATTTAACTTTACCGATGAGTCAATAATTATAAAATACTGCAAATCATGAGGGTATTAACATGACTTTAGCCTCTCATACAGGTAACTAATATACAGGGGCCTGAGACACAGTCTACAGAAGTCACCTGAAGTCTCCCTAATGGCTTTAAGAAGCTTCAAACAAAACTATTGAATGGAATATTGCAAAGCCTGACTATGCCCTGCACTAGAATTTGCCTGGCAAACTGTTCTTCACTTTGAAATCATCCTCTGGAGTCTCAGGCTATCGTTTCCAAATGTTCTGCCACTAGTCATGATGGCTACACAGAAGAGTTTGAAAACCTTAGCTGAAGATAAGACACTGCAAGAACATATCCCTGAGTTTTCAATGTCTGAAATAGTGTTTGTGAGAAGCAGGAATGCAGCATTCATCTGAGAGGCTTATTAAATCCCAGACCCTGGTGTAAGAGCTGGCCGAGAATTCAATGTGTGTGGGGACCTAAAGAAACAATGGATTCCAAATCAATATGTAACACAATTGTTACTGTAACTGAATGTTGTTATCTTTTTCCATTCAGACTCCCCCTTTGGCCATATCCCTGTTATCATGAGACTAAACAGCAGAGATTTCATTCATTTCACTGCTCCAGTAACTAATCTATCACCTGAACTACTTCTATGTGCAAGATCAAAAGTGGTGTTGAAGAATAGGTGCTTGTTACCAGGCTTACGAAAAAATAAAAATATTCTAATTTGCTGAAGCAAATCCAGTATTGGAAAGGAGAAAAAACAAAAAAAAAACAAAACAAACCAAGAAGTAATGAGGGAGAGCCAGTGCTGATAGTGGGAGAAGCCTGAGGCTGTGCCTTGGACTGCAGCACACCATCACACGCCGCCAGGGATGCGCTCTCTGTCTGAGGATGCCGGCGTGCACTTCCCAGAGAGAATAAACCTCCTTTCCCAGGCAGTGAAACCTCTGCTGAGAGCAAGGATATGGCATGGAGGGAATTGCTGTGAGAAATGCAGGGGAGTGCTCCCACAGCCCAGCTGGAAGGGGAAACAGATAAACCCTTTGTAAGGCTTCTCCTCAGGGAACAGCTCAGCACTAGCGAAGGGTTTTGCAAAAAGAACTGAATGATCTTCCGAGGCCAGAGAATAATTTTGTAAGATGTCTGGGACACTAGAAAGGAGCCCTGTTTGGAGAACAAGCTCAGGGGGTGGCAAAAGTTGTTTCAGCTTTCTATTTGTCAATTTAAAGAGTACCACCTGTGGTGGTCTTATTGCTGTGTTCAGGGATTTTTTTGAGTTTTCAACAGGATTTTTTTTTTTTTTTTTTTAAATAACAGTTTTCAATTTTTAACACATTCAGAATCACAGAATTATCAAGGTTTGAAGAGGCTTTCAAGGTCATCTTGTCCCATAATCAGCCTAGCTCCAACATAAATACCCCTAAACCATACCCCCAAGTGCCACATCCAGACACCTCTGGAGCATTGCCAGAGACAGAAACTCCACCACCTTCCTGAACAACTTATTCCAAGGCCTGAACACTCTTTCAGTGAATTTTTTATTAGTAATATCTGATCTGAATCTCTCCTGGAACATCTTAAGGACATTTGCTCTCATTCTTTTCCTTTAGACAATGCATAGGGGACTCACCCCTTCCTCACTACAACCTCCTTCTGGGGATCTGTAGAGACGAATGAGGTGCCCTGCAAATAAGTTGTCTTGAAAATATAAATGGGGTTTAAAAGCCCAGAAATCTGATTGCCAGGTTGGGCTGGGACTGGCTGTTGGCATGGTGTCACAGACCCTAAGGAGCCACCATCCTCCCCCCTTTATTCACCTTATAACACAACCCAGCAAAGGCCAAGTGCTGACACTCCTCTCCTCCTCCTCTTCCTCTGCCCTGCTCCAGCCCTTTGAAATAGTCCATTTGCCTCTGAGCACTGCCTGGGTACTCCTTGTCCACTCTATCCACCTTTTGTTGCTTCATATGGAGTGATGTGAACTCTCTCTGTCTCTGACTTGAAATCCCCACTTTGGGGAATGATGTGAAAAGCCTTTCTTTTAAAATGAAGAAAGCACATGGAATTTTTTTTGTAACTATCAAGTCTGTGAAAAAGAGCAAGGAAATACATGAAAGTAACCAGCTGATGAGTGCTGAAGGTGTCCACTTTAGATGGATTATCACATCCATTTTGAAATATTTCAAGGCACATTTTATAACAGGCATTTGACTATTTGACTATTATTAAAATAACAGTAAAAGTAAAAATAATGGATTTTTTTTTTAAATTTAAATCACATCCTCTCTTCAGTCTATAGAAATATTCCAGTTAATGACTTGATCTATTATATAGTTCTGTTATATGCTAATAAAGGTAATATACTTCCCATTTCAAATGTGCTTTACCAGATTATTGTATCAATTACTCTTAATAAAGCCTTCTGATGGTCCTGGCGGGTGGAATGTACAAATCCAAGGAATATTATTATGCCTCCCTAACCCAAGCCTAACATGGCTTGTGTGAATGCTGTGTTTTGAGCATTGTTAGACTAATGTGTTGCTGTTGTGTATTAGTAAACTCTTTTGCAAGAACACTGTCAAAAGAAAATAATGCCATGGTTAGCTGTACATTGAGCAAACTAATGGATCTGAAAGAAATTTCAATGTGGTAAATAATCTTCTGTCTGCTATAATTAAGGATGTGGTTGAGAAGAGGAAGATTACTTATCTGCTAGCACGAAAGGAAAAGAGTGTGAATGAAAATAAATTATGTGCAGTCCTCTCCAGGGAAGGGGATTGCCCCTGGGTGCTCCCTTTGGGAGATTTATGTGCTCCTAAAGATATTCCTGCATCTGCCCTGCTGTGCACGAGTAGCAGGAGGATGGAGAGGAGCCTATAACCCACAGCTGCCATTGCTCCTGTTCCCTCTACGTCAGGAAAACGCCATGCCAATGTCATTGTGGCACCAGAGACCCAACACCTCAGTGCAAAACATCAGAAAATGATTCTCCACTCAGATGTGGGGAATACTGACATGATATTTCTGAGGCTGACAGGACCTAGTGTACCCCAGAGTGTGCATCACATCTCATCACATTGACCTACCACGACCAACAGTTTGGGAAAACTGAGAAACCTCTAAATGATCCAAGTTCTGTTTAACTACAACATGCACAGTCCTCCTCCCTGCCCCGCCTTTTGGAATTTTTTATAGAATGCTCACAGCACACATTAGGTTTGACAGCAAAACCAGGAAAACCAGTTCTCCAGATGGAGAACTATTTCACCTGGGCATGGTTTCACATGGGATTACTTGTAAGGAATCAAGTACGATATATTGTAAAGAGTAGTGAATGATCCATCTATCCATGTGGGAGCCAGAGTCTGGATCAGTGCAGTGCCCAGACCTCTCTCACTCAAACACTGCATCTCACCTCCTCTTTATTTATGGTTTTCCTCCCATCTGCATAGACAACACCCATGGTGACCTCCTTGAGAAACAGGGCTAAAAGAGAAGGCTAGGAGGAAAGATTTTTTGAACAGAAGATCTGAATTCTATGAAATATGAAATGATTTGCATTCACAGGGTCTGATGGACCCTCTGCAATTTTGCTAACTAGGTTGGAAGCAGAAAAAGTCAAAAACAGGTTTTTTTCGGGTTTTTTTTGGGGAGATGTAATGTCACTGATGGACCCTGGCATGGCCAAAGCACAGGAGTTTTTGTCTCTCAAGCACTTGTAAGGAAGACACAAGAGCACTTCAGAAGGGACAGCAAGAGGGTGTTTTCCTTATTCCACTATGTGACTGGCTAATTCCATGAAGAGTGAGCATTTTAGGAAGTTTTCACTGTACATTTGTCAGCCATGCTCTTGCTATCCATCAAAACCCTTACTCTTCTCTTCGGAGAGCCAGCAGTCACTAATATCGAGTTCCAGGGGTCAATAGTGGGAGAAGAAGGTGAGAGAGATGTATAATTTTACATTTTCTTATACGTTTGAAAGGAGAGAGTTTTCAGTTTTATTGAATGTTTTATCCCTCTTACACTAAGAAAGTTGATATGCTCTCAGAGTTTACCTCCTGGTAAGTAATATACAGCACTTAGGATTTTATTTACTGATTCATTTTTTATCATTTCTGCACAAGTTAAACTATTATTACTGCCTGTAACATAAAACCAAAATTATCTCAAGGTTTCTCCTTTTTTTTTTTTTTTTTTTCTAGCATTTTTGCTCAGTATATCCCTTTATTAGTGTTACACATTCTAAGAAATAACCAAAATTGAAGACATAATTGTAGGTGAGACCATAACATTGAGATGATTTGCCGATACTGTAACCTCTCCAGGAGTAAAAAATGCAGTAGAAAAATAGTCGAGCATTATGTTTGCCTTTCATTCTTCTATTATGGGCAAGGATAGTATTAAATATTCCACTGCATAACTCCAGACATCTGCAAGAATGAATTAAAGTAGATATGTGAACTTTTACCAGCAACTATAATGCTTTTAAGAGGTCTTTCTGGTTAAAAGGTGCAGGCTGGGTGGTTCTTTTTGTTCTTTTGCAATTGTAGCATCATTTAAGCTGATAAGCACCCTGACTCTCCCAGACCTTAGGAGTGGAAATACCAGCTCATAATCATTCTGAGAGCTCCTGGAGCAATGCAGAGGCCAAGCTGTGTTAGCCTGCACTGGTAGGATATTGCTGCATTGGAGAACCTGGAAGAAGGCAGTAATTTGAATGGATGGGAGTTCACATGGGGCTTCCACTGAATCTATTTCATGCAGAAAATCCAGGAGTGCAAACCATAAGTTGTGACTCCATGAGCCAGTTTGGGAAAGAAATAACCTGTTTAATAGCAAAGGATAAATTTCAGCTCAGTTTTCTAAACATTGCCTTTTCCCTTTCTCCTTTTGGGTTTCCAGATATCCTGCAGAGTACCCCCTCATTCCTTTCTGGAAGAGCAGTGCAGTACTAACAAAATCAAAATACAAGTCTCACTTCTCTATCCCACTTATCACATTCCTTGGGCCAAGCTGGTCCAAATTTGGATCTCATTTCTTATTTAAGGCTGTGGTTGTGTGTTTTTCTGCAGAGCACTGGCTGCCTGAGAACCATGAGCTGTACATTTCTGTATATGTCTATATCTGTACATATCTATCTATCTATCTATCTATCTATCTATCTATCTATCTGTCTGTCTGTCTATCTATCTAGTGTCATGTTCTCGATCCTGAAAAAACTGCACAAATAGCCCAGAAAGTTTCACAGGAATGTGACTTCTTAGTGTATTGAAAGCACCAAACTGGAGCTGTTTGCTGATATTTTTCTTCTCAGCCTAATTTCTAATTTTGTTTACTTTCTTGATATGTCCACTGACATCTGAGGAGGAGAGACTGCTGACTGCAAACATATCTCCCTTTGGCAGAGTCATACCTGTAATTTGTGCTGACCATATGAATATCTAGGTGGTTAATACAGCAAGGGAAGGTTTTATTTTTTCAAAGTGGGGAAAAAAGCTTTCTCTCTGTGGTGCTGGATGAGAATATGGGATCTCCTTGAACAATTCTGTTAGGAAAGAAGTTGGAGTTCAAATGAAAAATACCTATTTCCAGTTGCTCCAGTTTAGATCTGAATTTTTTTCATTGAAGTAAGTGAAATTATTTTTGTGTTACCTTGGGCTAAATGCTCAGAATTCAGTCACACTGTGCCATTATGCATTTTTCCCCTACTGAAAAGGCAGGATATCACAACTTACTTTTTGATGGTAAGAAGGAGGCATTAACACTGCATTTGAAGTGGAAGTTTTAGCTCATGTGTCACACAATTTCCAGGACAGTATCACATATGAGCACTGCAGCCTGCCTACCTCAGGCAGTAATTACTTCCCTGGCTGGCAGTAGTTTGCCTGGGGTATATTTAATTTAAAAGAAGGTATTTTCCATACGAATTTGGAAATGTATAGTAGGTATACACATATATGTGCATGTGTGTATATTGTGGCAATGAGGAAAAGCAGGTAGAAATACACACATCTGTGGATCCTTCTAGTAAGGCCAAGAATGAGGATTAAGACAAGAAAAGTCTTAAAAAATACCAAATCTCAACCCTCAAAATCATCGACTTTCAGTGTGTGAATTAGTCAACCTGAAGTCAACCCAATTACTCTCTCTCCAGTGTTGATTCTAATTCTTTCTGGATATTTTTATTAATTTCCTTGAGCTTCCTCAGGCTGATTTCTGAGTTTTTAAGTTAATTTTTAAGTTTGAGGTTGTTTGTTTTGGAAACTTCAGAATATTTGTAGTTTTCATATAGCAGCTATCATGGATTAATGGGCTTAGCCCACAGCTCTCTATTTCACATTAAATGAAGGGAAAATAAAAATCTATTAACCACTGATTTTATAATAACTCCTAAATTCTGTGAATTATATTTTGGAGTAAAAATAGAAAGGCTTTTAAATTCAAAACTAAGGTTTTTAGTACTGCTAAAATTCTTAAGAAAAAATATGTTAAATAACTCAGTGTTCCATTTAAAATTCTAGTGAGTTTTATAGGACATCACTGGTTATCATTAATAAATTTGATGTAAATCTAAATGCCCATTGCATTATGGATTAAATTAGATTATTAACTTATCTAGTAAGAATATTCTTATCTGGAGTTTATTCTAAAATCATTACAAACAGAAGGAGAGGTAAAAGAAAATATCCTGAAATTTCTGCTTAACAAACAGGATAAACAAGAGAGGAAAGGGGAGCAAGAGAAGGATGGAGCTGATTAAAACCCCTTATTGTCCTAACAGTCAACTTTGGAAAAGTTCAAAGAAACATAAAATCTTTCCCGTGAGAGCTTTAAAGAGAAAGGGAATAGAAATGATCACTTTATAACTGTGAGCATATTCACTTGTGGCTCTGTTACTCCAGCAAGACACCCACAGCTCCCCACCATGCCAAGCTCAGCAGCTCAGGAGCATCAGACTGACAAGGCAAACTAAAAACATTTTATGTAGGGAGCTAAATTTGATACTGCTCAATAGAGTCTTATACTTCTATAAAACTAAAGATGATTCTTCTCAAAATCACCAGTACCAAACCTATTTTCTTTATTTCCACACATTCATCCTGTCCTGGAAAGTACTAAAAATATGTGCAATGATTATGGGTCCTTTTTCCCTACTTCTATATTTAACATTGTTCAAAGCAATGATATCTTATAGTTTTGTTCCAGCCCTGAAATTCAGACTAACAGGAATTTAGTGTTGCTATGAATGGACAACATCTGTAAGGTCCATAGTAGCAAGACCTTACATAAATTTAACATAAGTCAATAAAATTGAATCCATGCTAATGATTAATTTGCTAACATTTTCAGGTTCTTGTATGAGCAGAGGACAGAGGTGCAAGTGGAATCATGACTGCATATCACTGGCACAATATTATCTCATTTCCTTAAACAAATTTGAACTACATGAATCAACATGGGATTGGATCAGAAATGGGATGGAAGAAGGAGCAGGAGCAATTTTCCTGCAGCATGATCTCTTGCAATACATTCCTACTGGCAACTTTGGGGTGAGTTCTTTTTGTGACGATGCACACAGTTTAATCTCTCACCTTGAAGTTAATTTTATCCTGCAGTAGGCAGAAGAGCCATGATGTAGGAGCAGGATGAATTTCAGAGAAGTTGGTTTCACATGCAAACACACGAGACCTGGGAGTGCTCAAGTGCCACTACAGTGCCAAGGCCTGTCTGCCTGAGATGGTGAGGGAAGATGGCTCAGCAGCAGGTCTGTGGAAACACACCTCACCAAACAGCTACAAGTCATCTCAATCTGGATTTAAAATATGGTCAGGAGTAGCAGAACACAAAGATGTAAGAATTAGAAACTTGGACAAAAAGTTGAATGCCTCAGAAGTATGAAGCACTGCAAGGAGATGTGAACTCCTCTACGCTTGTGCCTCAGGCTGCCAGGCTGGAGGGACACCTTGCAGTTCTCCCATTTCTACTTGCCAGAGGACCAGAAGTGGGGAGGAACAGGATTTTCTGGGTTTAAAATGTAGAGCTCTTGGTTGGTAGAAAGGAGCTCTGGTTCCATGTGTTGCTCCCTTTATACTATAAATAGTTATAGATACATGGAGATAACTCTGATTAACAGAGCGTTATCAGGCAGAAGGACACAACCATTACAGGGAAGAAAAAAAATCCGACAGCATTTGGAGATGTCTGAGAAGCTTGTTTTCCTCACAAAGAGATGAGTACTGTAAGGTAAGTCTATTACTTCTGCACAAATGGCATCACTGATACCTGAGAACATTCTGCAGCACAGAACAAACTGGATAAAAGTCTGAGGAATTCTGGTTTGGAGTAACAGTAAAGAACAGGGAACCTTTAGGGGAGAAGTGATATAAGGCACCAAAGTTGCCATTTTTCTGCAAGCAATGTACTTTTCCCAATATACTCCTGATTTTTTATGTTTAGATTGACCACAACCCAGTTTTTAGACTTAGTCATTCTCGGTTCATCAGGTCCAAAGAAACCTACCAAGCCCGTTAGGACATATACCCTGATGCCCCCCAATACTGGGGTGTGGATTAAAATCTTTTTGCAGGATTGAATCTCTGGCTTGAGCCATCCCATTGTGAATGGGATGTTCTTGGCATTCCTGAATTCAAACCAGTACTAATATTTAGGTGCTTCCTGACTGATGTTCCCCACCCAGAGCATTTAGGGAGTTTATTGCTCTTCCTGGTACAGGACTGGTATAATACTGGTGCTGCCAAGCTAAGGGCGCTATTAAAACTGCATTTCAAGGTTTACATTTTGAGTGCACTTTTATACAACTTTAGATTTTTGGCTGAAATGTTGTAACGCCAGAGAAACATCTAAAAATAATACTTCATAATTGCAACATATAAATCTTACATAATGCCTCTGTTCAGCAGAGACAGGTTCATTTGCACTGGGAAACCAAAGCCCTTGGTGCTGCTGGCTAGAACAGAGATTCAGATGGATGGGGGGAAGAGAGCAAGTCTTGTTCTTTCACGTGTTCATTTTTACTGTCAGGATTCACATCTCCTAGTGGTGTCTCAAGACCTGAGGAAGAGGGTAACCATGGCATAATATAGAATACAAGAATTTACATGAGTTCATGCCAGACAAGACTGGGTAAGGTAGGAGCAAACCTTTTAGGGCTGCAAACTCTTTCTCCTAGGCTTGAGCAAGCATTGGGCTAAAGGAGTAGGAGAGACAGGCTGGGGCAGCAACAGAGAAGTACAAATATAGGTGCTAAGGTGAAGAGACTGACAGAACCAGGCAGGATCCTTCCACAGCAGCAGAGGATCAACAGAAATTGTGTGTCTGAACAATACACAACCAGTGCAAAGCATTTAACAAGCATCAAGATTTCCTTTTCTCATCTTCATGTTCATAACTTATATTAATTTCACTGAAATTTACAATATGGTTGAAGAGAAGCATAAGTTAACGAATAATCATTAATGTCAAATTAAGTAGGTTTTGTCTGTAAGTAAACCAAAAATAAATCAGTTTATCTCTGACTATAAAAGGAATTTCAAAACACAGCTCTAATTTAAATATTTTTAACTTGAAGCAGAAACTCTTTTCATGTAATTTGGGTAAGCTTTGAGATCAATTTTTGCCCTTTTAGGATGACTTTTTTTCATCTTTAATTCTTTAGTTTGGTAGAGTAAAAAGCATATAATTTTCATAGCTATGCCTACATCTTTGCAATTTAAGGGCCAGAACATGCAAATTCTATCTTGAAATTATTGAACATTTTAATCTTCTCATCTAAGGCCTTTGGTGTATGATTGTACAGGTGTGCCCTGGCTTCTTAACAAAATGCAAATCCCTCTCAAAGAAGTAAAACTTAAAACAATCTTTTTCTCACCATCATTAGGTGGGATAGCTAAGAATATTAAGAGAGAACAAGGTACCTACACATCACATTATAAGGTATTCTCATATTCCTGTGTTGAGCATGTGGTGAATAAATGCTTTTGATATATTTCTCCAGACACGCTCAAGGAAAAATTGTTGTCTTCATCAGCAGAGGCAAAAGGAATTTCTCTCTCTCTCTTCTTTTCCCAGATCTCATATTTCTGTGGTTGCTATAGAAAGCTATTACTGGAACTCATATCTAGTAAGTTTTCCTCTCCATCACCAAATAAGTCCCTAATATCCAGTATTCCAAGCTGTTTGTTTTAGATATTGTTCTCCATGATATCCTTTTTCTTCTTTTTATTTTTTATTTTTATTTTTTAACCTGTAAAAGGGTCAAGGTTTTATTTTCTCTCCAGATACCTTCTAACTTCAAAGTTTCTGAATTTAATAAAATTTCTCCATTGTCAAGCAACAGACACCAAGACACAAAACAAACTAATCTTACTTGTTTCACTTTTGCTCTGTTGTGAAGCTGAGCAGCTCATGGCTCCTGCTACAACTGACAAGGAGCAGTTTTGGTGGCCTGACATTTTCAGGTGCACTGATTTCTGTGGGGTCTTTACCTCTTCCTTTCATAGTAGCTGGGGCTCTGCCAGGCTATGCTGGGCCATTGGGAGCCAGGATGGGAACAAAAATGGAAATTGGGGTGTGAACAGGAAGAGTTTTGTTTAAAAAAACCAAACAAAACCAGAAAAAACCCACAAACATAAACACACACAAAAACCCCAAACCAAATCAAACAAACAAATAAAAGCAATACCCCCTCCCAAAGAAAAACCAAAACAAAACAAAAAAAAATACCACCAAACCAAAAAACCAACAAACAAAAAAAACACAGTAACAAAGCATGGAACTAAAGGTTTTTCCATTTTCAGGGGAAAAAAAAAATAGCTCAGCAGCAGCCTTGCTTCTGAAAAGCAGATGTAACATGAGTGACAGAAAAAGGCTGAACTCTAAAGTCTCGAGAGTGACTCTTGCAAAACATTCAGGACCCCTTTGTACGGGTGACTGGTGAGGGTGGAGTTTTGCTCAGGGCAGCAGAGCCCCTCCAAGGCTGATGGTGTGAAAGGATTACTCAGAAAAGCTTCCTCTGTCAGTGTCAGGTACGTGCCTCAGACAATGCAGAACTTGATGATGCATCATTTATGTTATTGTCCTATGAGGCTTATGAATTCCACAATGTAAAAAGCTCTATATGACACACATCTACTTTTTTTTCCACTCCTTTTAGTGGAATTCAGGAAGAAAGATGTACTAAAAGCAGAAATGTTAGCTGAATTACACCCCATCACAAGAGTTTTGTATATCAAACAAAAAAGGATTCATACATTCCAATTACGTACAGTGAAATGCAATAGTAAACTCAAAGACTTTTATTATCTTAATGCTTAAATGTTAAGCTAGATATAAAAAGGATGCATAAATAAATGATAAATTGTTGATTGCTTTGAAAGCTAATTTGAAATTTGTGTACTGTGCAGCCGACAGCGAGTGTCCTGAATTGGCCCAAGAGATGCAACTTAATGTAGAAGCACCATGAGAGAGTGGAGATTCACCTGATAGGGAGATGGAGGTTGGAGTGGGGTTTCAAAGCACCAAAGTGATTCTGTCCACAGAGAAAAAAAAAAAAAAAAAAAAAAAAGCCATTACACAAGCTGCTACAACTTGTGTGTGAGATTTCTAACACAAGAACAGTGAGGAGAAAACAGCTCAAAATTGGCCTGTTAAATCTGGCCTGGACTTGACAAATGCACACAAAAAAAAAGTGACCTTTATCTTTCTGTGTTGAGTATTTCAGTGTAGCATAAAATTATATTTAGCTTGTTTCCCACTCTCTGCCTCTATTTCTACCAAACACTGCACTTGCATGGTTGCATACTCACATTTCACCACATGCACACTGATTCCCCAGCACATTTTAAGGTGCCCCAAATTGATACAGCAAGTGGCAGAGCATGGCTTTTATGGTCTGGCTTCAGAATTATAACTATTCCTCATGTATTGTGTGTTCCCCCACTTCAAAAAGGGAGTTCCTACCCTGATTCAGTCTTTTTCTTTGGGTTGCCATCATGTCTTCTTCAGTCCATCCAGGTCCCTTGCTTGGATGCTGGTCTTTATGGGCTCCTGGCAGGCTCAGAATCTTCTCCCTACCACCCAGCAGAAGGAATTTTGTCTTCCACAGCTGAGGGCAGTGCAGGCAGGACACAGTCAACCCTTCTTTCCAAAGCCTGTGGGCAGACAAAGTGTTACTGAGGGTTAACACACTGAGGAATGGGATGTGAAAATGGCATCTGAATATCTGTTTGCATTACAACCCTCTGCTGTTTGATTAAAAATCAGAGTTAGTCATCTCCCTTGGGAACCCCCCTCACTTCCAAGGATATTGCAGTGCTCTGGAAGTCTACAAAAATATTGGCTTGTGATGCACTTCTGGGGATATGAATATTTGGGGAAGTTGGAAAAGCTTTTGTGCATTGCATGGAAAGCCAGAGGAACAAACTGTCACAGCCTTTCCACAGAGCCACACAGGCACTGAAATCAGCTGCTCTTTGGAAAAGCTTGGACAAATGGGAAATATTTGATCCAGAAAAGCACACTTTTAACTAGCTATTCAAGGAATTGGTAAATTGGGGTAATGAAAGGCAATGCCTGACAGTTTTAGCAGAAAGCCAGCATCCAGTGAAAGAGCAGGACCTTGTCCCAATGGCACTGCCCTTTCCACATTCCCCCTTGAATGACCTTATCGCTGGCAGTCTGGCTCCATCTGTGCTCCAGCCTTAGCAGGGTGGGTGTTTCCTATCAGAGCTCTCCAAAATTAGGAAGGCAATTTTACTTCTGCCTTGAATTGCCATAATTAAGATGCTTTTTGCATCTGATGCCTTTCTGGGTGCTGAACACGGATCACATGGCCTGGACTGTCCTCCCACTCCTTCCCTTGCCATCCACCAACCATCTCTGCTGCTGCTGCCTGCCTTCTGCACTGTGCAGGGAAGAGCAGCCATACCCAGGAGCATCTCCCCTCCCAAACTGGGGATGGATGGGTGGCCAGCACAGGATGACAGACAGACAAAAAGCAGCTCCTGAGTGGGACCTAAGGGTGGGGAGATCAATGCCTGCCAAAACTCTGAGATCTGGGTGCGCTCCTGGTGGGTTTGGTTGCTGGTCCAGATCTGCTGTCCCAGCTTCCTGCCTGGTCCATGTGCTCACTTCTCCAGGGAATAATGAGTTGAAGCTGTATTTTTAGGAATCTCAGCTGAGTTCCCAGCCTGGGGGTTTCACCTTGTGCTGCCTGACTCCTTGGAGAGGAGCACATACTCCTCTCTGAGGTGGAAATAAGGACTGTTGGTCCCAGGAAGTGGGAACATGGTGCTGAATGCCAGGACTGACATCCCACAGCCCTAGGAAGAAGGCCAGTGTGTCTTTTGAATCTGAATTTCAGTCTCTGGGGCATCAAGATCGTGTTCAATAGATCTCATTCTCCATGCACCAGACCAGATCGTGCACTCTGAACATATCGCTCAAGCTGCTGACAGCAGGGTTCAGCCAGCTGAACCTGTGTGATCCAACCCTGCCTGGTGTGGAAAGTCTGAGCTCAGACAGCAAGCTGGGCTTAAACAGGAGGAAATCTCATATTTATTCATGATTTAATTAAGAGAGACCAAGCTTTTCAGCCTGTTTTGAATATACATGAAAACAAATATATAGATAAGGCTATCGTTCCTTTTATCAGCCCTGTGCTTCTGAACAAAACAGCAATTTCAAATATTCTGGATAGTGAGATTTAATCCATCACTGGGGCCTGACCCTGCTTTTCCCATATAGGGATTAGAGTATGATGCTACAGATTTGAATCCTGAACACCAAACAAAAGACACATGAAAAGCAAAAATCTCTCACTGATTTTTTTTTTTCCAGCCTTGTTTGAACACAAACCTCCCTGTGCTTTGGGTTTTATTCATTAAAATAAAGCACACAGAATAACTCTCACCTACTATTATTAATCATAAGGATTTGCTCAGGAAAACAAATATACTTGGGCTTTCAGAACAAATCAATTTGGAGAAAGAGAATATTTTGTCTGCCATGACAGCCCAGAGGAGGGTAAAAACAAACATCTCTGCTGCTGCTGGTTACAGCTGACTCTACGCTGGACTGCTGGTGATGTGTGATGCTATTTTTAAACAGCAATTGTTCAATCACTTCTGTTCCATGGGCTGAGACTAAAAATTGATGCTTCCAGAGCACTTTGTCTACAAGCAGGTAGAAATAATTTGATCACATCCTTTATGGCTGCAAACGAGATGGAGCTTTATGAAGAATCAGCAACACATTTCACAAAGAATCTAAATATTGAGCAGGAGTGAGAGTGTGTTGATCATGACATCTAAGTGGCATAATGTCACCAAGTGATCTGCTGTGAAACATATCATCCTCTCCAACAGAAAAGGGAAGAGCTTTACTTAAAGCTGTGTAATTTTTCTGGCTTTTTTTTTATTCTTTTTTTTGTGCAGAGTTAACTCTTGAGGCTCATATCCTCACCTTCCATGAAAGGCATGGATTATACTGAAGGACACTGGTAATTGTATGAAAGCATTTTGAGTGTGGATGTTTCTGGTGCTGTTTATTGGACTTGCTGTTGGTTTGTTGTACTTGACAGCTCCATTGTGAACTTCTCCCAAGGAAAGCAAAACTAAACAGCAATGGACTTGCCTGGAAGAGGGCATGGCAATGTCTAATGTCAACATGATTTCAGCCATATGAAGAATTGTGCAGAATTCTGCACGAAGACTGACTGTACTTCTACACCTGGACTTTTCCAGCATGCTTGCACCTTGTAATGCAGAAACAATTCCTATTATAAATATTGAAGCAGTCCTCCTGCAGAGAAAAAAATTCATTTCAGCAAACTGGAGATATTCCCTCGGTCAAACCTTGGCATAACTCTGTATAAATCAGAAAATTATGTGAACGGGAAACTTGACCTAATTGATAGAGCAAACACTTAAACCTCCAGCACAGAGAGTAATAGCCCAGCTTCACAGATGTCAATGAGAATTTTACTATTGACTTCCATAGGGCCAGCATCTCACCCATATCTGCATAGATGATTAATAACTCCCCTGTCTTTCAATATCCTCCCTGGCTAACAATAAATTATCTCTGCCAGTGATTACTTTTAAGATGTAGCTCATAAAAATCCTTGTGAAAACCAAATAGTTTTGCCTTTGGGACAGACTACATTAGAGTAAGTGTTAGATATTTTTGAAATCTTCCCCTGATGGATTGCCATAGGGCACTACAAGATCTTCCTGCCTTCATTTCAAATAATTCCAGCCACTTGTCCTGCTACAGCATTATCCTTGTAGATTTTTTTTTTCAGAAAGAAGGAATTAAGTTTTCTATCAAAGTATATTTAGTATGAGGGCTTGTTAAATTATTTTGTCTCCTTCCTAGTTTATGTGTTTGCAGAGATACTTTTGTTTACTTTGAGAAAAGACATAAATATCATCCCTTGTGCCTGGGTTTTTTTTGCTTGTTTGATTTGAGGTTTTTTTGCAGACACTTTTACCCCTTAAATATAGTGTTCAGAACAATTTAATGGGGGGAATCTCCTCGTTTATTTTCACCATCTGAAAGTGTTGGCCAAGTGCCAGCTTTGGAATGTATTCTGCTGCAAAGAAAAAGACAGAAAAGAGGTAAATAAGGTCTGATTTTAGAAGCTGCAGGACACCTTCAGTCAATAATCCTCCTGTGGACCAATGGCTATTTAACACCTCTTTCCATCAAATAATTAATTCCCATTCTTGCCCCTCTCTCTCTTTTTATTATTTTTCTCTTGGTTTTGTTTTGTTTTGTTGATTTGAATAAGGTTTTAAGATCAGCTGGAGAATGTTTCCCTCAGGACCAGTATTCTCAACTGACCCAGCTGCCAGTGACTTTATCTTCTGCTCATTTCTTGGGTTTCCCTTTCTGTTTTTCTTGCTCCCTGTATCATATCCTCACTCTTCAAACCCCTGCATTCTCATTCAGAGCAAGGGCACCAGGTTACTGGTTTACACAAAGCTTCTACATGTATTAGGACAAAATGCAAACCCTAATGTAAGAGATGTCTTCTTGGCTTTCATGTGATGCTGCAGAAATATCCTTGGGGAATCCTGGAGTGACTTCCACTTCCCCACTGAGAAAATTATAATAATTTACTACTACCCTTTGTTTCAAATCACATAGCTATTTATCCATTAAGGAATTTCCTCTCTCATCCTGCTGCAATTTTCCTTTCAGACTTATATGACAGAATCCTCGAAAGCGCTTTGAAAAGAAACAGGCAGATGCTGAACTGTGTCCCTCTTGCATGGAGAAGAGGAGATGAGCCCCATTTGTCTACATATTCAGAGAACTGTATATTGCCATCAGAGGAGGAGGACTGGAGAAGAACAGGTCCATGTTCATATCCTCGTGATTAGAGCTGAAATTGAAGCTTCAGTCCCCCAGACCAAATCCCTCACACCCACAGATAATCCACGTGTGTTTTAACATCTGTTCCCTTTTGCTGCTGTTCCTGTATTGAACAAAAATGTTGAAGCCCTTGAAGTTTTTTTGCAGATGTAACTGTCATTGAATATTACCTAATATCCAGTGCCCTTTCATTTCTGCACGGGTGCACAGCTTGTTCTCTTCCCCTTTAGATGGGCAGATAGCACACAGCCATGAAAGAGCTGCTCAGGTTATTGAAGTGAGTTCCCACCTTAACCAGGATCACCAAAACTCAGAGCTGGTTCAACATAAAGGTCTTCTGCCTCTCTATTCTTCCCCTTTCCCCCCACCAGCACTGCCTGTATCTTCTTTCCAGGTAAAGAAGTGTCAGAATTTGTCCTGCTCAGAGGAGGAGGATACCCGTCCTTTAGAGAACACAGAGAGAGGGGAAAGGGAGCAAATCAGTGTTTTGAATCAGAATAATACTTTTCAAGAGGAGTCCTTCTAAAAGCTCAATCAGTGGCTGTAAAACTATTATCAGTCAAGATCTGTCTAACAACTTGTTTAAGGAAACTTCTTCCAGACCTACTTGGTGTGCACTGCAGAGTTTGGGAGGAGAAACAGACTGCTGAGTGTCCCACTGCATCAGTCACTTACACGTGAGCTAAAGTCTCTCCTGTGAGAGAAGGGTAACAGCAAATGAGCTGGACTTCACACCCAGGAGAGCCAAAGTTGTAGCTTTAAAAAGACTAGGGTTGTGCTAGCCTTTAAGAGCTACTTGAACCCAGATAGCTAAAAGGGGTTCAGATAGCTACTCAAGCTACCTGCCAGCTAGGAAACAAAGGCTGACTTGCAGCTGAATTGTTCCAAAGATAGTTTATTTTTCGAAGGGGATTTCAGCTACAGAGTCTGATTATTTCAGGTAGGTAGGGATATTTATACATTTCAAAGGGATTGAGAAAGGAACCAATAAAACTACTAGTTAAACACAATATCCAATTATATTTCACTTAACACTCTAAGAAAAAGCCAATCACTTAACTAACTTAACAACCAATAAGAATCCTAAAAGATAAGGGGTCTTCACGGAGGAATTATCTCATTCTAAAGGAATTTTCTTTGTCTTCAAGGGATAGAATTCCAAAGGTATACTTCTGGGGATTTTGTATCATCCACACAAAGTCATTCCATTGGGGTAGTTACTCTGCCATTTTAGGTTAGGGATTAAATTAAATGTACAAAACCATGTTATTCTGATTTGTGCACTTGCACTGGTAGCAGATCTACCTGCTTCTGTTACAAGGAAGAGATAAAGAAAGATGAATGTGATCTTTGTTTAGAAGTTGAATTTGTATTTTCCCTCTGCATCGCTTGTTGTAGTTTCTCATTTTCAGCTCTCCCTCTCCTCCATGTAGCAATTTCTGTGTTTCATTGTTATTCCATCTATAGACATGAGAGTAAATGCTGTGATTCCCTAACAGCATTAGCAAAATAAGCCTGGGGAAATTAACCCCTCAGAGGGTTTATGTTCCATTCTGAAGCACCTTCAAGCACATTATTCAATGACTGTACCCACTGAATTTTCTTCTATATCCCAGTTAATTTTTTTCTCTCAATAGTTTCCTTTGCCTCTTCTACCACTTTCCTTTTTCATGCTCCTTAAGTGCATTTGTGCAGAGGTGAGATGCTCCAAAGGAGGGTGGGTATGTGACAAGGAGGTATCTGACCCTGCTAAGGGCATAAGTGTGAAGTTTCTTTAGCTACAAAGCATGAAGTTTACTTTAACATCAATCACAGATAAAAGGACAACATATTTTAGTGTCAATTATGAAAAGAGTGAATATTTACATAAGTTTAAAAGTCCTACTTTTAAGGTATTCATCATAATTAGCTTGTTTTTTTAAATTTTCTAATAGAATTCATTAATTTATATAAATTATCTTATTTTGAGAATGATGTAATTTCAACTTACAGCATGCTTTTGCAGTTTTTATTCCCATAAAATTTGAATTCATTGTTAATTCTGTTGGGAAAGTAGCTATTATATTTCTTGAAATATGCTATATCTAGTTTGTTTTTTTTTTTTTTTTTCAATTTGAATGGCCACATTGAAACAAAATATATTTAGAATTATCTGAAGCCCTAACCATACTAAACACAGACTATTCAAAAAATAAAATACAATGAAAATAGTGTCTGGCTCTACTGTTATGTAAACCACAATAATGTTCATTTGTGATCTATAATTTTACTGGGGCAGATGACTTCCATTTCAAGATTTTAGGCTCCTTTCCCTCCAAAATTGAAAGATTGTTGGGTTTCAGCCTAGTTTAAAGCGATGATTTGAGCAGTAACCTATGGGGGGCACTCAAGGACTGCAAACAGATTTCCTCTCCTCCCAAACTTCTCAGATCGTCTGCGCCGGGATGGAGCATACCCTGGGGCACATTTTCACATTACCTTTCATAAAAAAAACAAAAGCGAGGAAAATAAACTAAACAATTTTTTTTTGGTCGCAGCCTTACTATTCCCCCATGAAAACCAAAATGATATTAAAAGCTGCATTTAAATGACATTCAGAGCCTGATTATGCTAAAAGCGTAAGAGCATCATGCAGACTGGAGCTTGTCTGCATCTTAAAATTCTAAACAAGGTACCTTGTACATGATGTTTCAATAGTAGAGACAATTATTATTCGCCTACCGAGTTTTTGGGATTGTTTTAAGCTTTAATGACATTTGCATGCTCTGTTCTTGGCTTTATGGAGTGAAACAGTTATTTATGCAAATTGTTTAGGGTTTTTTTTGTGGTTTTGGTTTTTTTTTTGTTTGTTTGTTTGTTTTTTTTGGGTTTTTTTTGCCATGAAGGAAAATTTTACCTACTGTTGTAGTGGTGGCTGTTTGCCACAGCAGTCATTTGGACCACCACCATAAAGCCTTTATCAGATGGCAAAAATCTTGTACCAGATGTTCTTTTATTTGATCTGTTTTATGATTAATCAGATTTAGCCCAAAACCAGAATGAAAACCCTGCTCTGGCACCCGGCTGCCATTGCACAATAATTTGCTTTGTAGTCGAGGGGGAGGCTCATTTAGCCTTTGAAACACTGTGGTGTGGGCTCATAAGTTTTCATTCTGATATGTTTTGGAGGAAGAGAGTAAAAAGTGAATATAATAGCTGTCAGCAGGATAATTTTCCAAACATCTCAGATTGATAAATACCACTAATTTCTCCTAGAGGGAGAGTTAAAGGAAGTTTGGATAGCAAACAGTTAGACACAGAAGCTCTTGTGCCTGGCCAGGCAGCACTGATGCTGCTGCAGTAGGCGTGGGGCAGAGCCTGGGATGATGCACCACCAGCCACGGGGCTAAACTTCATCCAAAAAATAAAATCCCACTTCTCTGTAGAAAATATTGTGCCAGAAGGAAAGTGTTTGTACAGGTTCCTTCAGTAATGCAAGGTTTATCAGGAAGGTAAAATGTTCTGAGTTTCTAAGGCTGCTGAGTCGGGTATTGTGCAGGTATGTTTGGAGTGGAAAGGGAGGGCTCTTCCCTTAGGAAAATCATCTGAAATACAAATGTGTAGCATCATCACTGTTTTGCTTCAAGCTGGGATAATTTTGGCATGAAGAACTGATGTACAACAGAGAGTGGCAACTGTAATTTTTTAATAATAAATACATTTACTATAGTTGATTTTATTGCATAAGGAGAAATGGTTTCTCTATTTCCAGGGCATGCCAAACAACCATGAGTCCCCAGGTTTGTCAAGAGAGGCACCCCTATTTCTGTGGTATATTATCATATTTTCTTCTTACAGCTGGGAATACATGATTGATATTTGTCAAATAGCATCCATTTACAATACAAATATCTCCAATTTCAGCCAGGTGTTAGTCTTAAAAAAAACCTCAAAACCCTTGTTTTTGAGAAATTCCTTCTGTGCTTCTGGCAAATGGCAAATATATGACCCTTGAAAGCAGTAAGATGTGGAATATAATAGGAGATTGTGGAAATGGGTAATGACTACTGTCAATGACATTGTGCATTATGCATTATTATTATTTTAATCATTTACCATCACTGAGAAAGATCCTAGGCTATTCCTGATGCTGTGGTTAGGAAAATAAAAGAGATAGATAAAGCTGTACACTTTACAACACTTGCACTATGAAATGGAAAATTTCACAAACAAGTTGCATTGAGATCTAATTTAAAATGGGGCGGGGGGAAAGGAAAAAAGATGTGTTCTCTCTTTTGGCAATTTTCATGTTTTTTTGAACAGGTGTTGTGTGAATACCATAAACTATGGAGTTAATGCTAAATTACTAATGGTAGGACTGGTTGTCTCTGCTACCCCTTGGTCCTACTGGAGAGGCACTTAGTTGTCCAAATCTCAACAATTTCAGTAACTGGACCTTCAGGACTAAAGATGTAGAACAAATTCATGATTAAGCACATTCTCATGGGTATTTGGGAGATGAACTTTAGTTGTCCACCATCTCAGAAAATCACATTATATTAAACAAAGGTAATTTTATTGTGTTGCTCAAGAGCTATGGAGTATATTTATTTTGGGACAAGCTGGTGAAGGACGTACTTTGAACTGGCTAATATGCCACATGGTCTGGTCACAAATTTTACCATGGGAGTTTGAAACAGATGGAACCAGATATTTTTTCTCTTTTTTTCTACCTTTCATACTTTTTCTGAGCACTGACTATGAGCTTTTTTTTTTTTTTTTTTGGACAAAGAGTTTCTACTCCACTAATTGGAAATAAATTTCATCTCTCCCTGCATGTGGGTGCAGCACCTCTGAGTACAGCAGGATGGTGGGTAAGGAAGTTGGCCTGTTTTATATAAACATCATAATTTATTGGATAATAGAATGATTTGGAAGCTTCTTTTGAAAGAAATGATTTTTTTGTGTGCATGTCTCAAAATTGTCCTTTAAACAGACTTCGAAAGGTGATGAGTTCTTTTCTGTTCTAATAACTTTTATGAGGCTATTTTTACGAGGAGCAAACCTTGCAATCAGCATTAAGATTTCCCATTTATGCCTTCGCTAAAGCATGTCCAGTTAACTGCAAAATGTCACTTGTCCTGAGCAGATGTCTGGGTACCACAAGCTGGTGTTGAGCTGCCCTTTAGCAGAGTTGCATCAGTTCATTGCATTTCCCCTGGTGTGGGCCAGCACCACTTCTCAAGCATTTTGCAAGAAAAAAAAAAAATTAAAAAATCAGAATTTGTTTATAAGAGCTGGAAGATGGAGTTTAGTGCAGATCAAGGTCATGGTTTCCAGGTTTAGGACTTAGTGTTTTGCTTTGTGCCCCATTTATTGTTGCAGTTCTGAGGCAGGTTCTTCACACTGATCCGTTTTTATGTGGGTTTTAATACCTCCCAATTTATGTATTAAAGCCACGCCAAGTCATCTGGAATGCCAGGCAGCAATTTCCATCCGTGACACTTGGTATGCAAATATCCACATTACAGCTCACACATGGAGAACTTTTCCTGCAGCTGTTGGAGATGCACATTCAGAGAGTCTTTAATAATGAAACCAACGTTGCACTGCAGTAATGAAAAATTCCTTCAGGGATGTTTTCTCCAGCAGGGACAACGTGTAATGCAACCCCCTGAATTCAGAGAGAGAGGGTTTTTTTGTTCTGTTTTTAATCTTTGGTCTTTCTTCTCGATCCTCTCAAATACTTTCTCCCTTCTTTCTGCTCCTGTGTCAGCTGCTGCCTGGCAACTTTTCTCTGTGTGGTGGGACAGGGCAGGGCACCCGACCGCCTTTGGACTGGCTGCCAGCACCATCCCCTAGCAACCAGGCCAGGCACTGTGATGCTCTGCAAAGGGCTGCACACCAGCCAGCAAGCTTTGTCCCCACTGCCCCTGTCACATCAGCCACTGGGGGAGTCACTGGTGCCACCATCCCTGCCTACCCACACATCCACTCAAAGGCCGTGGCTGGTACACAACAAACAAGAGCACAACCCAAGCTTCAGTGATGCAGTCCAGCTGGTTTCATAGTGGCTAATGCCAGGATTACCTTTTGGTGATAATTAATATTCCTGTGTTGTATTATACCAGCAAGTATGAATGATTGGTTCTACTTTGTTTAATTTATCTCAATAAGAGATTTCATAATATTCTATAGCTTGATGAATTAATTTATTTAACTTGTCAGTGTTAATAACTCTGATTACAAGGAAGAAGTTATAAAGTACCGTAGGTACGAACAGATCTCTAACAGCAATTTTAACTTTGAATTTACTTCTGACAAGTACTTCAGTCCAGTCTCCTATGCAATTAACTTCTTTTTTTTGGCTGTAGCAAGGAAAAAAGATTCCCTCGATTCCTTTCTGTAGCTCTCCACTGTATCTGCTCTCCAGATACTCCCCAGCGCTCCTGGTTTGGTTTTTTCAAGTGGGACTGAGTGAAGACTTCAATAAATATTTGACAAGGCAGTCTGGCTCCTGAGCTGTGTACCTGCCACTGGTCCTGCGTGTCTCGACATTCAGAAATCTGAGCACAGCTGTGTGCATTGAAACAGCAACAGGGAGGCTGGAAATGCAGAAACTGCTTCCAGCTAAAACCACCATTCCCTTTTCTCAAGTCTGAGGCTAAAAATCCTGTCATACAGCAGGTGATGGCTTGAAGACTCTGAATTATAATACATGTATAGAAACTGCCTTGGATTATGGTCATTTCAGCAAACTTTTTTTGTTTATTCACAGAATGTAGACATTATAACTTTCATACAGTTCCTGGTGCAGTTTTTTTTGGATGTGGAAAGGAGAGACGTGGCATTTACTTCTATGTATTTTTACTGTACTGTTGAGGTCATCCCATTCTATCATATAGAGATGTACCATCCTTCCATCACTTCATAGCAGTTGATGTTTAATGGAAACTAAGCTGAGAGGAATGATTTTTCAAAGGTCAACTTGTATTTGTTTAACAGTCTGTACTTTAAAAACCAGACTCCTATGAGAATTCTCACCTCATGGTGTTATCTTAAAGCAAGTTACATTTTTAGGCAATTTAAAAAATAATTACTTCTCATTAATTGCATTTTTAATCGTAATTCTCACTGCATACTCCATATCGACAACTTATGTCCTGTAAACAAGGAGGCCACTGACTTTTATTTTAAATATAATTTAAATATTTTAATAAGCTTATGTGCATATGTGATCAGCAGTATTGAAAGCAAGATCAATCAGTTCTTCAAAGTCTCTCATAAATGCTAATGTTTAAAATGGGCACTAAATGGCACCGTATCATTAAAGGAAATTATTCACAGAGGGTAGTGAGGACTGTTGTTAAATAAGTATGGAATAAGAATGAAAACGAGCAAATTAGATGGTTGAAAAGTAGGATTTTAGCTGAGGTGTTTTTGTGAAGAGGCACGAAAGGGCAGCACGTCAATTAACAGATTGTTTGGGGGAAAAGCATGACCACTTGCAACCCTGCAGACCTTGAAAGTTTTGCAGAAGATGCGAGAAGACTTGGACAGCGCCTCGCTGGGAATATGTGTGCCTTTATCATTTAGACCCTGTGACAGTCCTGCCAGGGAGGAAATGATTGAAAGAGGAGTTCCTTAAAACGTGGAATTGCCTTGTATTCCTTCACACGTTTTACTCACTTTGCTCCACCATCTACACATTTTCGAATTTAAAACGCAAAAGGTTGCTCAAATAAAGCCACAATTAATGCCGAAGAGCCGTGTAGGCGGCTTGGGGAGTTTGAGGCAGGACACAGAGCCATCTCTTCCACAAACCCGGTGTAATGATGTTCCAGTGTGACATTCAGCATGACTTCATTTTGGTTATAAAAGCAACCCATTTCCAAGACCACGGACACTGCCAGCTTTTTTCATCTTTATTCAGACCTATTTCTGTATTAGCAAAGGTTTTCTACTCTGGGATCCATAATTCTGCTCAGTTATGGCTGTATAAATACTAATTGACTGTAGGTGAATTACACGGGCTTTAAAGGCAGTAGATGAATGCAGAATTTGATCCAGCTGGATTTTCCCCTTTGGCTGTAAATTTTTTGCTGTCAACAAGCAAACCTGCAACCCTCTGTGAGTCCTGACAGCCCCTGACATCAGAGGCGACTCTGCTACCCAGACTGGGCTCTTCAGTTCTTGGGCAACTGAACTTCCCCCAGTTCAACAGAAATAATGGAATATTTGACACACTACGTTGTGTACTTTTCCGTCCTTCAGCATTGTTTGGTCCCTCTGGTCCGGGAAGCCTCTTGGCGGTAGTGCTTCATATAAAAGGTACTTAGGCTCTGTGCTGTGGATATAAACGTGAAGGTGAAAGAGCTGAGGCTTTAACCTTGGAATGTGAAGGTCTCAGCCATCAATATTAGCACCCGGCTGTCTTTGGAGAAAACGAATATCTGAGGATGATGTAGAAGCTTTATCACCTTTTGACTATTAAAGGGTCTGGGTTTTTAAAAAAGGAAAGAAAAGAAATGTTTGAAAATGTGATAAACTGTAGTTTCGGTATAGAGCCATTTCAAGGCAATACTCCTATGTAAAGTCGCATAAAGTCTAAACAGGCAGTATCGACTGTGAACGGAGACTTACCTCAAGACAACACTTAGAGACAATTGAGCGGTCACTGGAGATGGCATTGTGTTGTTAAAGTAGCGTGATCACCTACTTTCATTGTCAGTGAATTACCTAAAAACAAAGCCCTGTTCAAGGACCGGTTGGCCGATGCTTGGAGCCACCCAATCTACTGGAAGGTGTCCCTGCCCGTGGCGGAGGGCTGGAACTGGACGGGCTTTGGTGTTTACCACAAATCATCCTGCGATTCTGCGGAGCATCATTAACCGAAGCCAAATTTACCCGGGCAGCTTTGGACGACAACTTGGCGCTCACAGCCTGAGGCCGCGCGTCCCTTTCCCTCAGCATCGCCATCCCCACAGCTTCCCACGGCAAAAGGCCTTGTGGCGCTTCCTTTTTTTTTTTTTTTTTTTTTTTTTTAATTTGATATATATATTTCTTTTTCTTTTTGCTAACTCACTCCTCCTCCCTCAGACTCACTCGCCTCTGCGAATTAGGAAAAAAAAAAAAAAAAAAAATGCCGAAACAAGCCCTCAAATTTGAGAGAAATCCACGTTCCCACGTCGGGCGGAGGGCAGGCGCTGAGGGGCGCATCCTTGAGGCGGCTTCGCGCCTCTGGCGCGCGCGTGCAGGGGGCGGCGCGAGCGGCGCGGAGCCCGCGGAGCCCTCGCGGAGCCCTCGCGGAGCCGTGAGGGGCCGCGCGGGGCGGCGCGGAGCCGTGAGGGGCGGCGCGGGGCGGTGCGCGGGGCGGTGCGGGGCGGAGCGCGGCTCTGCCGGCCGCCGGCGCCCCGCGCTGCCCGCTCGCTGCGTGCGGCGAGCCCAGCCGCGCTCCGCTCTCCGCAAAGTGCCGGCGGTGCCGCCGCGCTCTCTTCCGCACCGGCTCTGCCGCTCCGCAGCCGACAGGCTCGGCTCCTGCCTCTTCTCCCGCACGCCCGCCGCGATGTCCGCGCTCCTCCTGGCCCTGGCGACGCTCTGGGGATTACCGCCCGTCGCCGAGGCGCTGGCAGCGGCAGCCCGCGGAGGTAAGGCGCGTCCGTGGCGGGGTGCGGAGCCGCGGAACTTCCCGCCGCCTCCGCTCGGGAAGTTTTGCTCCCTTGCGCGGACGGGCGCGGTCGCGGAGCGCACCCATCACCGCGCTCCTCTCACTGCGCTCCATCACCGCGCTCCCGCGCGCCCGGATTGCGGGCGCGCCGCGCTGGCTTGGGGGCGAGCGTCGGTGAGGGCGGAGGAGCGGGATGATGTCCCCAGTGGTCCCTGTGGCTGCACCGGGCACGAACCACGGGGTGCGATCCGCCACGGCGGGGGACAAGAGCCGCTGCTGCCGGCGACCCCCCCGGTCCCGGCCGCGGCTCCCCGAGCCAGCCCCGCGGCCGGCGGAGATGTGCCGCAGGAACGGCGAGCGCCCTCCGCTTCCCACAGCCTTCCAAAAGTTCCCTCCTCAATGTCCCCGAGTTGCCGCTCGCTCCGAGCCTGAACTTGGATTTGGGCACGGGGGCTCGGGGTCCCGCAGTCGCGGGGTGGGCGATCGCGGAACTTCCAACTCTGTTCTGCTCAGAGAAGTCCCTGATCCAAGAGGGTTGCGGGTCCCCCGCCGGAGCGGGGCTCGGGGTTTGTGTCGCTTATTGCACAGTCACCAGAGCGCTCTCATTTTCCTGCGAGATGTTTGAATTGGATATTTTCTAAGTATAGCCCAAGTCCGCCTTCTGTGCGGCTCAGGTGTGGGAACGGCGGTGTGCTGCTCTGACTCAGGTTTTCTTACCGCTGTAGAAAACCCTGCTCACCATGAATTGTCTGTCGGCTTGTTGTAGCCCTTCAGCTCCCAAACTGCGTGGTCTCATGAATGAGATGCCCTGGGTGGTGGTGTGCGCAGTCTGCGAGGCTTTAGTTAGATTTCAGTAGAAATGTAACTCTCTAAAGCCTTGAATTCTCACTGTTAGACATTCACCTCCTCTCCATCACGTACACATTACCAACTAAATTGTTTACTAAGTGCTTCCAACTCGTTTGGGTGAGTGCGGATGCCTCTGCACAGTCGGTCTGGGGTATAGATTTCTGCTTCAGTCGAACTACCAAACCTCTCCCGTCTCTTTCCCACGTAGCTATCAGAATTGCATAGGTGATACATGCTGCGAAAATGAGAAATAACTACCTATCAACGAGAAAAGTATTGCTGCAGCATCACAAACTTGCATGTTTAAAACACCGCATCACAAGGTGCAGGGATATTGGGAGGAAATGAGATAGTATTCCATAGAACGGCACTTGAGCAGCCTGAGAAGAAAGGTTCTCGTGAAATCTTTTCAGTTTTATGAAGGGTACACATGCTTTTGCTTTGGTTCACAAAGATTCTTGGTCGTGCTTGTTTGATGGAAAATATTTCAAGAACTTTCCATGGTATTCACAGAACGGTCAGATTCGATTTCAGCAACTGTAGCTTGCATCTGATCTTAAGAATAAAAATCGAAGTTCCAAACATTTTGTGGAATTGTTTTGGAAACCGATTTTTTGCTCTGTATTCCTTTGTAGTGGTAAGCAAATGCCAATTATGCATGAATATTAATGTCTGGTGTTTAAATTTTGTTTAATCTTACTTTTCTTTTTTTTTTTTTTCCTTCATAGTTACCTTCCTCTGATTTAGTGTTTCACTAAAGAAAAAAAAAAAAAAAAAAGTGCCGTCAGCTTATATTAAAATCAATCCTATTTTAAAAGGCAGCATCCTTGTAAATCATACCAGCCCTAAAAGTGGGATAAATCAAATTTACTTAGAATCAACTAACTCATCATATCATAATGTCATGTCTTATCAAAACTGAGCACTGCACAAATTATGACTTAAAAGGCATTTTGTTTCACAAAAAATGTCAAGTGGTCTCAACCTAAAAGGGATTCAGGATGAGGCATCCAGAAAGGGAATTGCATTTGCACATCAGATAAACTTTATGATACAGTGCAAAAATTATTGACCATACCAAGGAGGAAATTCTGAGTCACTGAAGCATGCTAAGCTTAATGTATGTGAAAGGCACTGAAATTTGGAATGCACTGAGGCTCGCCATAGGTAATAAGAGAATTGGGAAAATGTCATGGGTTGTGTTAATAGCAGTGTTGTGGTAGCCATGGTAATATAAAATATCAGTGAGGTGCTGTAGGGAGAGGTAACACTTTCTCTTAGATCAATGGGCAACATCAGGAGGAAAAAAAGAGTTGGGGGGAACCTCACCAAAGTTTGAATTATGTAAGCCCTTTTCTCTGGGTTTGAAATACAATTAAATTCTTTCAGTCTTATCAGGTCTGTTCTCAGCCAGGTTACAGCTCCTCTAAGTTCATGTATAAAAAAAAATTGTGAAGGGAAAATGATATGGAGAGGAGGAGCTGGAAATGAGATGAAAAAGGAAGTGAGCAGAAGGGAATCTAGCCAGAGGAGTGTGGTGGAATCATGGCTAAGTCCTGCTGCAGCTGAGCTTGTGCCACTGAAGCCACGAAGAGGTGTTTGTTCTTCCTAAGGAAATGGATGGGACCCAGTTTCCTTGCAACACTTGCAATTCCTTCACAGTATAGCTGCCACAAATGAATTTCAGGAGCCTGAGAAAAGACTTGCTAACAGTTTGGGGAGCTGAGAAGGCAACATTTGTTACCTGCTCTGCCTACAGACACTCAGTGGAACTTCACAGGTCCCATCGGTGCTTTGTGGTTCTGGTTTCCTTCCCACAGCTCTTCCCAGCCTTGGAGCTTCACCCTGCTCCCTACCTGGGCTCCTACACTCTTTTTTGTCGTCCTTGATTTTTGTGTCTGGTGCTGTGAACGTGATTTCATGGATCCACTGCACTAATTGGAGTGATTACCTAGAGGTGATCCTAATTGCAGAGATGCTCCGGATAATGGGAGCTTGTCTGTATGACCTCGGTGTTGTCAGTGAGATGTGTATCCACAGCAGTATTAATGAGTTGCATTGCTCGTTATTAATCGACTTGCTGTCTGTGCTGAGGCTTGTTTGTGTTGGGTTTTGGTGGCACGTCACTGCTGTCAGCAGCACTGAGCTACTGCCTTCTCCCACTCTTTCATGTGTTGTTTTAGTGTTTTGGAGCACTCAGGCAGGTGCTGGCATGGTGAAAAAGCTTCTCAGCAAAGTCTTGCAGACAAGAGATGCTCCTGCATAAGGAGGCTTTATATGGGATGGGAAAATGTTGTCACATAACTTAAAACTCAAGTTCATGAGAGATGGCATATCACACGATTTTTTTTTTTTTGTTTTTTTTCCTATTTGAAAGCTGTTTTTTAGAAGGAATGACAAATCTCCATGAATTTTGTTCCTTTCTGCAGTCACAAAAACACTTCCAAAACTTCTGTCTTCATCCTACTTAGCAGGGAATTTATTGTTCTCGCAGTGTCCTTTGACCGTATTTAAGTGCAATCTGGAAGCAAATTACTTTGAAATGGAATTTCCAGGCTTAAGGTTAGGCTGGTGGGAGTTTGGATTACTCACCCCTGTGGCAGAGACACAAACCAGGTGAGATAAATTTGTCTCCTTGGGAGGACTGCTGATGGCCTTCATTCCCTGGTAAGGTGTCACAGCAGGTGATTCTGAGTGCACTGGGAGCCTTCACAATACAACTTTGTCATTATTAGCAGCCTAATGCTGGAAACTGGGTGTACCAGCACTGCTGTACTTCACCAGACTGAGCTCCAGCTTGGCCATCTGTTGGAAAGTGTTCTTGAAAAAACCTAAAAAAGCTGTTTCTGTGCTGTACTACAGAGGTGTATGTTCCCATAATTAACTTTGTTATGTTTTGAACATAGATAATAAATATTATTCTCATGTGCAAAGAGATGCTTCCAAGGTCACAATGACTTTGCTGTTTGTTTATTTATTTACCCTAAAAAAACCTGTTACTTAAGAACATGCCTCTCATTAAAGAGGCAAAATTACAGAGGAGGGTGAAAAAATGTTAAGGAATTTGGGACAGTTCTTTTTATGATGTATGATAACAGTTAATTAAAGTCAGAAATTGTGGGAAATGTCCACAAGCATTTTCAATGGCTGGCTGGTTTTGGAGGCACTCAGTGATGTCTGTCTGCTCTCAGCTGAGTGTATGAGTGCACACACAAACCCCTGGCACTCCTGGAGCCTGGGCAGGCTCTGTGTGTGGGTTTCTCTGAGCTAATGTGCACATCCTCTCTTACCTGGGTTGTTCTTTTAAGTTCAGTGGTTTCTGAGAGCTGTAGTTTAGTAAAAGAAAGTGATAGAAACACACAAACTATTTAAAGGCTAAGCTGCATTTCAAAGTTCAAAACCAGGTGTTTGATGTGAAAAGACTATGTGTAAACTTGTTCTGCAGCAAGTCTTTTACTAATTTATCACAGCAGTTCTGCTGGAGCTGTGGCAGGTTGAAGGAGCTGTCCTCCAAAGGCTTGGAGAGAAGGTCTCACTTCACACAGTGCCTCCTTTGAAGAGCTATGTGACGGCTGCTATGTAAATCCGAGCATATGCCATACCTTTGAGGTTCATATGGACCCCAGTCCTTCTGCATTTAAAGTGGCAAAACTCACATTGACTTCAGTCTGCAGGTTGGAAACAAGTGTTCCTCCAGAACTTTCTTCCAGGTCCTTTACTGGTTATTTGCAGTTGAAGAAATTTGGTTTCTCCATTTTGCATTGGCTATAAGGACTTACATAATTGTAACTCGTGAATTTAGAATTATGGCGTTCTCTAGGAAGGCTGGCAATTTAGATAATAGAACATTGTTTTTGTTACAGTAGCATATTTGGAATCCCGGTGTGTTGTTGCTTTTATTCCTAGTTTTTATGTATTAATCTGTTGCTTAATAGTCTTGTTCTTCAAATGCAATTAAAAAAAATTTGCTTAGAGAACTCATTTTAATTGCACTTCCTCAAAACATTCTTAATGATGAACAGTGAAGATGAAAATAGCAGAACTTGGCTACTTCTAAGCGAGTCATACAGACTATTGAGTCTGTATTTAATGTCAGTTTGGGCTAAGTGTAGACATTGCAGAACTAGGTCTTAAATTTGTAAGTGCAATTAGGAACTAATTTGGTTTCTTTAAAAATATAATTACTCAAATAATGACTTTGCACCTTCTGTCCAACCCACTAGTTTGTTTTTTAATTGAACAAGTTGAATTTTTTTTCCCTTTAAATTATCGAAGAGATGAAAATATTTGTAAACTTATCCCAGCTAGCTAGCCAGTTGTTGACCATAACAGGACAAATTCCCAAGATGTACCAAAACATAGTGCTGCAAAGTGATACAAATCTTCATTTTTAAGCAGTTGGTAAAGTGAAATAACCAGGACTTGTTGCTGTGGAACCAGCTGCCCTGCCCAGCCCAGCCGTGGTCCTGCTGGCAGGATTCCTTTGGTGAGGATGCTCCGGGGCCTCTGCAGGAGGGAAGGGCATTTTCCCATGGGTGCAGGGCTGTGTGAGAGCAGGATTGGACCTCAGTAATGGAATTCCAATAAAACTCAGTCATTGCCTTTTAATTAGATTTAATGGGAACTGGGAAGGATCATTAGAGATAAACACATGCTTTTGCCAGTAATACGTTCACTATGTTATTAATCTGATTTAATTTGCAAGATCCACATAGCAGGAGTAAGATTTTTCTCTGTACCTGGGAAGTGTTATATGAGCCCATTATATTTTGTTGTTGTATATGTCATTGCTTCCCAAGCAGTATGTAAATACAGAACTGGGGTTGGGCTCTGTGTGTGGTGGTTATGAACCGTGGCAGTCTGAGGCTAGGGCTGCATGCTGGAGAGAAAGCTGCTTGTCTCTTCAGAAACCGCGTTTTTATTGACCATTTTGCCATAAATTGCAATGGTGTATTAATAACAAAACACTGCAATATGCAGAGTGTGCTGCTAAGTAATAGGGCTTTTTAGAGATGATGTAATGCCAGTCTGGAAGTGAGGTACGCCTGGAGATTTTTATTTCCATGCAGTTGGAAATACAGCCTAATTCTCTGAGGCGGAAAAACAGATTACAGCATTACGAGTTCTAGATATGGTACGTTGCATCCTGAAATGCTCTTCCCAACCTGCCCAGTGCTCCTAAACACCTCTCCTGCTGCTTCCTGCTGAGTGATGAGGCCTTCCAGAGGAGCCAGACAGCTGAAACTCAGCTTTGCTTCAGAAACAAGGATATACCTATTTGCTTTTCTTGGAAATACCCATGTACTTTGGGCTATCTATTGCCTGGTTGTCTGTAGGACATCCCTTGCTAACTTTTGGGCATGGCACTCTTGGATGACTTACCCTTCAAGTGCAGTAGAATAAGTGCTAGAAGCTAAAATCTAAGCCGTCAGAATAATATCTATAATTCCTCAAAGTTTTCACTACTGTAGAGCTCTGTTTTTAACAGCTCTTCATAAGAGTCGCTCTTGTTTTTCCTTGAATGAGCAAAGAGGATAAAAAGATGCAGTTTTGTTTTTTTCAGTGGTATTTTGGGGTGGGGATGGACCATGTGCAAGCAAGACAATGCTGATGCATTGCTCTGCAAATTCAGTGTTTTTATGTGAGGTGCTCTGTCTAGAAGATTGCTCTGTGAACAAGTGGACGTGTTCCCACAAAAATTCCCATGTGGCTTTCTTATAAAGCTTTGTAATTTTAATTTTCCTGACTGGAAATGAACAAAAATATCTTGTCAGTGATACTTTTTTAAAGTACAATTTTGATATTGTCAAATAGTTTGGGCTCCTGTTTATGATGTTATCAGAGGCTGCAATATGGTGTCGAACAATTGGGTCTCCACTCCTCTAAACACGCAGGAAAGTATTTTTCCTCAAGCAAAGTTCTTCTGAATAATCCTAAGGCACTGGCAATACCAAAAACACACACCATTTTTGATATGTCCCTCTTATTGTAAAATATTTTTGTAGAAATGCTGTAGCATTGGCGTAGTCATAAAAATGCAAGTTTGAAAAAGTTACACTAATGCCGGAAGATCATGAAAAATCACAGCAATTTTCTACATGATAGGTAGATTTCCACAAAACACCTGCCTCTTTTTGCTTGCAAATACAGTGAAGATAAAAGAGGAGAGAGCAAAGTAAGTTCATTGCTGGTTGGATGCTCTTTTGCATATGCAAACACACTCTGATTTACCCAAAGTATATTGGTATTTGTGTAAAGCTGTGTGCTTAGGAAATCAAAGTGTGTCATTTGCCAATGAGACGTTTTCTTCTCTGGAGCAAAATATTTTTTTATGTTTTGTAAACAAATAGATTTCAGACCTTCATCAAGACCACTGAAGTCAATGGATTCTTTGGTTTGTCCTTGATGTAATAGAATCAGATTCCATGTAATTGTAAAGGAACTTTGAACAATTTTATAATTTCACTGGAAATTCTTACTTAGAGGACCTCTAATTAAAATATGTTGTCTGTATTGTCATATGACTTTTATGCAAGAAATACCTATTTCTTGAAATATTTCTATTTCAATATTTGGTTCACTTTTCTTGAGTTTCTTAAACTGTATCCATGTTTATATTTCGCTTATCTAATTTTAAATTATGTGCATCAAATTCTCATTTCAGAATTTGTAATAATCCTCTACAAGAGGAGTTACTGCATAAGTTGTTTTTTTTTTTTTTTAATAAAGTTATTTTGATTTTTTTTAATGTAAAAACATCGGTTTTTGCTATGAGACTACCTTCCTGTGAGGTCAGAAAACCAGAGAAAATTCCAGACAGCTCAATATGCTAAGATGTGTATGGTCTGCTACTTGCAAGTCATTAGGTTGGTTAAACCTAGTTTTTTGCTATACTGAAGAATCTTTTAAATCTTTTAAATTATGCACTACCCTTTTCTTCATGAAACATGTGTATTGGCTTTGGGGATGTAGGAAGGATTATAAAGGTGGCACCTTCTCACTCAGCACATCAGTTCCCTATGAATCTTTGCAGATTTATCCAAGGATGAGCACACTTGACCTTCTTTTGGAGCCTGTCCTAAAGCAGCTGTTTTTCTAGCAGTATTTAGTAAAGTATAATGAGGGGTAGGTCAAGCCTGTGTGTTCTCCAGTGCTGATAGTCATATATCTCCTGAAGGGAAACTGGCCTGCCTTCCAAATTCATCAGAAACACTTGGTTTAAAATAGGTTTATTTTGTGTAACTATTGAAGTTGTTTTTTTCTGAGGGATGTTTGCAGGCAGTGGGAGTTTATGAGTGCAAGGAGTGGAGGAAGGCTGCAAAATGGAATTTGTTCCCCTTGGGCCCACGTCCTAAGCCAAGTGTTTTTATTTTTATATTTAGATTTCAGAAAGAATGGTGAGCATCAAATGGTTTCTCCATCTTAAAGTAAAGAGTCTTAGGCAAAACTCTTGGGGCTGCTACATTAAATCCTGTGCAAGGGAGATGAAGCAGGTCAGGTTATTTAAGTGTGAAAACTTAAGTGATGTCCCAGGCCTACAGCTCGTGGGTTGAATAGCTAGTATGCCTTTGGTAGAAACAAAACTCTTCTGTGTTGGAGCAGAAAGAAGTTTTGAGGCTCACCTGAGCAGATGATGCTCTAGGGCTGCTGTAAACCACTTCTGGCATGTATATCCATGTGAGGATATATTGCCCATATATCCATATGTATATAAAGCCTTGGCTGTAGAGGGGGAGCCGTGAAAGATGCTGTGCTAAGTACAGCAAAACCAGGAGAACCAGAGCTTTTTTCAGCAGTTAGAATCTGATGCCCTGACCCGAGTGGCCCATTATCACATTTCTTCAAACTGGAGCAAGCTATTCAGGTCAGTGTGTGTGTACAGACCCATCTGAATGAATTCCTCAGCTTGCACTTGCTGTGTTACATTTCTTTCTCTGGGTTTCCAGTGACTGTGCGTTGAACAGAGTTGACAGTACACAATATTACCTATTTACTCTGTAGATTATACTCCTCTGGAGAATTGATGTCAGCTAATCTGCTACTTCTGCGTTTTCAGAGACCTGTGAACTGCACCTCCAATAGTATTGCAGGAGAGTGTCAGATCTAAATTTCTATAATTTTCTTATTTACCTTGGATTTCTGGGCCTGTGTGTCCAGGTCTCCAGCCTTTGACACTTATTTTGTCCTGTGAATAGTTTGCTTTCTGTGCAGAAATTCTCTCTGTCAGTATCCAATTTTGGCCACTCTTAAGGCAGTAAGAAGTTTGAAGCAGATGGTTGTCAACAGATGATGACAAAATTCTGAAATACGGCTCTGATACAAACTGTGAGGCTGAGTATTTAAAGCACATTCAAGTGTTTAAAGCCTGCTTGTGTTTCTAATGCTATTGCTACCTTTGCTGTGGAATATTCTTGGAACAATTCATGAGTTCCATACTTTTGTCTGAAAACAGCATAACTCCCCACACCAATTAGTGGTGTTCAGTAATGAGTATATGAACCATGTTATGATTTTATGTCAGTTAGAATTGTTAAATGCTCCTTGATGAAACCATGCTGATTTATGTTAATTGGTGGCCTGTCTTCCCACGGTGGCATCACACTGTGTCAGAAGTGCCTCACAAAAAGTTGTAACATAACTAAACTCTCAGTGATTGCCCATGATTGCCATTCTGCAGTTGACTGCTGCTCTGAAGACTTACCAGCAAAAGACTTCAAAATTCAGCAGAATTTAATAAGTAGCTCTGGGCCTTAGGAGCATAAGTAAAAGCATTTGATAAAACAAGTGCTGAGACTTGGTAGGTGTGGCACAACTCGGATCCTTCCATGGACCCTTTGCTAATCCAGCAGCTCAAAGTAATTTAAGTGCATTAAAGGCTGTTTACGTGTCTATGAAAAACATGATGTAAATATGCAAATTCAAGAGCATGTCTTCCACAAGTTTATATATCTTAATGAAAAATGTCAGAGCGTAATATATCAACAGTCTGCTTCACCCCACAGTAGCCAGTTTTTTCTAAAGATAGCACAGTATGTCCTTGGTGTGGTACTGAGAGTAAATTAACAAAGCAGAGTGCTTGTTCTTGAAGTCAGCTGATGATTCTTCTGCTGATTTTTAGGGGAACAAAGACTTGTCTGCTGGGGGTGGTCATCTTGAACTGCTTACCACTGCCTGGTTATCCATGCACATGAGTAATTTCCCCTCACTAGTATTAAAAAAAAAAAAAAAATATATATATATATATATATACACACATATATCTTTGCTTATCCATTTTCTGTTGAGTGGAAAAGTTGCCCCACCTGAGTGGAAATCTTGCATTGTCTATCATGGGACATCTGAGAAGCATAAGCTGGCCATGGGCTTTGTGCTCATGGGCCAGCAGAGTGGTGACTCCTACTGGTTTGCATATGATTTTACCTCATGAATTCTGGTTTTGTCTCGAGTAGGATATCCCTCTCTTTTTTCCTTTTTTTTTCATCCCTATCAAATTTACAAAATCTCACATCTGGGAAATTCCCTTACAGCTTCAGGAGCCCAGGTGCTGCAGAGCTCATTGGAGAGTCACAGCTGTTGATGGTACAGGTGCCCATCAAATGCTGCTCTTGCTTTTGGGGTTTGCAGCCACAGGACTACAAAAAACAAAACTAGAAGTGAATGGCAGAGGGTTACTTGTTAAATTACAGTATTATTTTATTTGATGGGAAGCTAAAAAGGCCATGTCCAGTACCAAAAAACCCCAACAGTCTGCACAGTGCTTCTGAACTAAAAAGAGCTTGTGCTGCTGAATACATGAAGAGTTAAGCAGCAACATTTGGTATGTGCAAGCATTGTCTTTGATAAACCATGGGGAAATCAACATATCTTCTTTCCTGAAAATACAGGAGGCTTCTTGAACTACTTGCTTTGGGAATGAGTGTATTAGTGAAGAGTTTATGGATGATCCAGATCTAATTTTTGTAGAAATGAATGGTAACCCACTGTGGGACTTCAAGTCTGCATGGGTGTATTTTACATTCACCTGCCTTATTCTAGACTTAACGATTTTTTATTTTTTTTTCCCCACTGATAAATAACTGGAGGTTAAGAGTAACTCATCCCAATAGAAAACACAATCGCTGTAAGGAGGGGGAAAATAAAGTCAGCAGTAGTGCAGGGATGTTTCAATAACACCTAGTAATCCCCCCCATACTTCAGTAATAAAGTGGCATGGGCTGCAGTCAGCTTTCCTGTCAGCACCTTTCTATTGACACCTTTCTGTCAGAAAAGATGAAGTGAAGAGTAAAACCTAACTCTGTTTTCTCTTATACTAAATGTATTCTGCAAAGCTTTGGTGAAATACAAAGCGTGTGGACTTTGCAGATAGTGTTTGCATTTGGGACTTGTGGGAAAATTTATGTGAACTTTGTGCTTTGGGAATGGTTGCCCTTTAAAGCAATTGGTTATATTTAATGTAAGTACATAGCTCAAAACTGTATTTGGTGGAGTGCTCCATTCTTTAGAGCTCTTTTGTTTTTAGGGGCAGGAGTGTGTAATTATTGGTATAAACTGAGTTTTTACAATTTGGCCAGTTTGGGTGACAGACTTACCATTTCTTTGCCCTGAGAAGTCTGTTAATGTTTAAAACCAATAGACAAACCCAAAACCCTATCAAAGTAAGCCAGTGTACTTTGCAGTTGTCGGCTGAAACAGTCTAATAACATAGTCCAAAGCTCATTAATATTGATTTTCTTAATTCTCTCAATAACCTGAACATTTGTTCTAATTATAAGAGGAATAAAAAGCAGACTAACAGGTCCTTAGATATCAAAGTCTGTTGGACCACAAAACATCCGAAAGGATATCCTTCAGGAGGAGTAAGTGGGAGGTATGAGTATGAATTTCATTAGCCAGTAACAATATGCATACCCATACTTGGGGCAGAAACTCCTCTCAAAACATCTCCTTCCTGATGGCTTCTGAGGCTTGAACACTTGCCAAGGTCAGAACTCCTACCTCTCCTTGCAGAGGTAGGGGAAAGTTTTGGAAAAACTGGTAAATTATGTTTATTTTGAAAGGAAAATACCTGAGCATTTGGGATAGGTACAGCACCTCTGGAAGGAGTGGGGTTGGGCTCCTACTCCTGTGATGGAGGTGGAGAAGGGTTGCTCATGGTGTGGTCTTCTGGTTCTTCGTGTGAATGATGCAGGCATCAAGAATAGGATTAGTTCTTGGAGCAGTTTTAAATGTGAGCTAAGTGTTCTTCTTAAGGAGGAAAAAAAAATATATAAAAGAAAGCACTTGTATTTTTCTGGGTAGTCTTAAGTGTTGTAGAATTGGGAAAAAAAAATCTAAAAAAATTTCAGTGGGAACTTCTTTTTGGAGAAGATTGGCTAGTAATAGTCTAAGGAGGAGAAATGGTGTCCCAGGAAAGGCAACAGTGTTGCTGGAGAAGGAAAATCCAAAGGATTTTCTTCCCTGAGTGTTGTGCTTCATACACAGGAAGAAAGGAAAGGCTTCATCAATCTCCCTCTTATTAAACTGGAACAGCTAATATATTCTGCTAAAATGTGTTCATCATGCTGTTTAAAACAGCCAGGTTAGAAATCTACTGACAATAAATGAAGATTTATTGGTTTTCATGTCATTGGGACACCTAAGACAGGTTTGGAATACTAACAGGAATTTGTGAAAGGGAAAAAAAAAACTGTTCTGGTGCCATTTAATTAACTATCTGGCCAATATTTCTCCCTTTTTATTGTAAAATCTGTAAGTTGCAACTGCTGCAAACGTACTCTTGTGCAAGTCTGCCAACAGTTAACAAATAAACACATTAATACAGAAAGTCTTGCACAGATTCATGTGTACTGATAAAACCGTACATTGAACTGCAGAGATGGCTTGTTTTAACAAACTGGCAAACCAGAAGATAATAATTGTATTTTGTGTATCTCCTGGTAAGTGTGGCTGTGCAGGATAACTGAAATCAGTGCAAATATGAGCAGTATTTTCTTTTTACCTGAAGTCATATCAGGAGCCTGATGTAAATAACATATTTTATATAAGTCCCAGGTACTTTTATTGCTTAGTCTCTATATTATTGTTGTTATTCTAAGCAATAATATTGTAAGCTGTGATCCAAATACAGAGCTGCAAGTCTTAAAATTTCCACCAAAATTTGAATCAAGTTTGTGAATTAAGGCCTTAAAAAATTTAATGAGGGAAAAAAAAAAGGTTTTTTTTGAGAGTTGATTTATGCAAATGTTCATGTAATTTGTCCAAGTAATCTTGACTGAGAGATAGCACTATGGATCATGACTTCAGACACTTTCTGGGATCCACAGAAGTTAAAACTGGGAGTTTGTGTGTTTTGCTGGTTGCTGTTCCTCTCCCAGTTTCCCATGGGAGGAGTGCTGCCCTGCAGGCTGCATCTCCCTGACCTTTGAGGAGATTGTTCCTGCTGCTTGGGGAGCTGCAAGTACAAAGGGAAAATTGTGGTTTTTTTCACTCAAGGTCAAAACACTGGCACCAAATGACTGGTTCCTGTTTTAGCTTAAAATGCTGCAGACAGCACATTATGGGGCAGCGTAGCTCACCTTCACTGGGAGATCTACCAAAGGGGGAAATATCTGAGCCTGCCTTGTGATGCATAAAATGCTGTAGCAAGCAACTGTTTTGGGGAGATGGAGACCAAGTTTGGAAGTGTTCAAAAGAACTAAAAGAAATCTAAAGCTATTGAATTAACTTTATTCTCTCTCTTGCAGCTGCTGGAGCTCTTGCAGTCCCTCTGGTCAGGCTTCCAGCGGGAGCTCTCGGGTTGAAAGGTTAACAACTCATTTACTAAGCAGTGCCATTTTCTTTCATTTTTCATCTGCAATTATCTCTACTCCTCTAAAAACTGAAAGGTCCTTCCAAAATACATTGTACTGATGCATTATTGCTGTCAATTAGTTATTAAATCATAGATCTTTGAAAGTGAAATCCAAATATGCATGAATTTATTCAGCTGCTGCACAGCCACTCCATTACAGAAGTGATGAGTATCATATCCAGGCAGCTCTGGATATCAGTAGATGTTTCTTTCTGAGGATCATAATGTTCATTTGAATTGTCGTTTCTGGGGAATTCTGGGGGAAAGATGGATGCTGAAGGAAGCACCTTGAGGATGGTGCAGTAGAGGAGCAGATCCTGCTGTGGGATTCTTTGTGGGGTGTGAATTGCTGGGGTAAGAGCTCAGTATGAAAGCTGGAGACAATTAGAGTGAGCTGTTGAGGTGGTGATACCTTCTGTGTAGGGGTGGTAAGATAAGAAAAGAGCTACATCCTGAGCCATGGTTAGAGTGATGGTGGCAAGGAAAGAGGAATTGCCAATAGCTTGTAAATAATAGTCTTAAAGACTGAAATAGTGGTGTGGTGGTTTCAGGGAATGGAAGATGATGAGACCAAAAGTCATGTTTTTTCACAGCTGTTTGATATGGTATTCATGTTCATTTATTAATTCCTTAAATTAGCAATTTCACTTTTCCACTGTCTACTATCCTTTGATTCTTAACTGAATTAAGTTGCATTATAAATGACATTTTTCCACAGTTGGAATACAGGTTAACATTCCCAAGAGGGGTGCTTTAATGAGGTTGTTGCTATGACAGCTCAGCTTCAGGCAGAACATGTGCCACTTCCAAATATCCTTTCTCCCCTCAAAACATTGCAGCAACTTCTGTGAGGGCATTTTAGAACTTCCCTTTCAGTGTAATTTATGGCCAGCACTTTGTATTTCTCTTCTTCCAATCATGCAGCTGAGGTTTTGTTTGTTTCTGCTTTTATTCCTGCAATGTTAATAGCAGTGCATGACTTGACAAGTTAAAGAAACAAGGTAGTGTTGGTTCTTTGGCAATTTCAAAGGATGCTCTGAGGACGAGTCAAAACATTTACAGAAAGAACAGGTGCAAACACTACAGTGTTTACAGTGGAAATGTATGGGGTCTGTGCTTCTGAAATTCACATCCAAGAACTTCACAATGGATAGAAATTGTTTATTACGTAGTTGGACACATGGTAGGAATACAGACATTCCTGCTGGGATACAGCCTTGTAGGGCTGCAGGGATTTGCCTCTGCAGAGGAGCTGGCTGTGCTCTGTGGCCAGGCTGTGTAATGGCTTCCCGTACCTCAAAGATGCTAAATCATGAGGTTGTATTTTTCAGAAGGACTCTGAGGCTGTATTTGCTTTGCCCCTGCTATCTGCTAGATTCATGAGGCTGCCTGGGAAGGCAAGAAAAGTCTTTCCTCTCAGGAACCAATTCACCTTATCCCTACCTTTCTACACGGACTCTGCTCTTGTCCAGTGCCATCATTTGCACAGTTAAATGTGGGTAAGGTAGTTCCAAGCCCAAGGCTTTGAACCTCAGTGTGATCCAAACAAAGACTGACACTAGTATTTTTGGGGGAAAAAAAAGAAAAATTAAAAAACCAACCAAAAAAACCCCCAGAAAACAACAGAAGTCCTAACCACAGTTTGACAGAGTTATTCCATGAAGATGTTGGAACAGCCTTTAGGATGGATGGTGTCAGAGTAAGCACTCTGCATTGTGAGTATTGCTCTCTTGTTGCTTGCCCATGAAATGACAAAATGTCATGTTTAAGCTCAAGTGAGCATCTCTAAAATGTGTTTTTGCTGCCTCAGTGTTTTCTAGTTGCTTTGTAGACACAAGAGACTTTATTGTTGAGTCTCCTCTTCCTTCCAAGCTCTGAATGTGAGTTTTCAGATGTATGACTGATATACAGAAAGGAGTCATAGTCAAATCTGACATGACCTATATAAATATTGCCTTAAACATTGGCCTGGATGAAAAAGGTTTTTTCCCTTTCCAAAGGTATTCAGTTTTCTTGTTTGCTTAGCAGTGAATTGTTGCAGTTGCTTCTCATTGGATGTGTGTCTCTACCCACCAGTGAGTGCTCTGCCACCTCAGTACCTGTCAGAAATAAATTTCTTTGTCACTGCTCATGTCATTGAAGTTAAACTCAGGGAGATGCTCAGCAACTGTATAACTAGAAAGTCTTGCATTTTCAAGTTATTTGGCTTAAAAGATTTTGTTTTGTTTTGTTTGCTACTGCTTTAGAAACTGTGCACTATAATGCTCTGGATTCATTTCTTTGGAGTGTTTTATTGAAAGCTAAAACATCTTGAGACTAAAGAGAAAAGGCTGGCTTTATAAATCAATGCTTCATTGTATGTATTATGCTATTTACTACTCATTCAAGTATAGTAAATTTTTACAAATGCAAAATCATTCAGCTGTATCCAGATTAGTTTAAAAGGTGCTGATGAGAACAGTTAAGTTTTTTGCAGGTTCTGATAATACTGTTTGCCATAATTGTGCTTGTCTCAGTTCCTTTCTGTGACCACAATGAAAGTGCAATTTATCTGTAATTTTAATGGCTAGTAAATAGGTCCAAATATTCCACACATTATGCTCTTTTTCCTATTCTCTATTTGACTTTCTTGGCCATTACTGTCACTTATTCTCAGATCATAATGTTGCCTTCTCTGGTAAGAAGGTGAGATGGAGATCAGGAGGTTTTACTCTTGCAGAAAAGCACAGCAGAAAAAGCAAACCCAGCACTCAGGGTTGCCTGGACAAAAGGAGACCAGATGCAGAGGGAAAAGCACATGGTGCAGATTCTGGCTTCTCCCTGCAAAGATTGCTACAGGAACAGAAAGCACGCTGTGATTTATTCTCGTGGCAAAAACCCGCAAATGGAACAAAGAGTACAGAAATCTCAATATGTTGTTGCTAATACAATTTACATTTTAGAACAGTGTGTCCTCCTTCACCACCATGCTCTGTTTGAGCATAGCTAAATTCAACTAGTCTATAGCTTGAACTGCAGTCAGAACTTCCACTAAATGAACAACTAAAGCTTAATGGTAATTATATAGCTTCTAAAAAAAAAAAAATTCTCCATGTGTTATATTTGTTCAGTAGTTATCTCCATGTATAATAATATCAAATTATTATGCTGTCTCTCAAAGACATAAATTGTATCATTTTTACACAGACCAGAAAATGACTTGTACTTAATGACATGTTTATCTGTGTATATATGGTGGATTTTAAATTGAACAGTTCCAGATGTAATTTTCCTAATATTTGTTAATCCATCTTTAATTAAAATGTTAATTGCTAATCCAGATATCACACAGAGAAAAATCAGCCTACAGTAAACTGTGCCTTATTTGCACAAGGACAAAACCCATGCATTTACATGTCAGTCTGCTCCTCTGAGTTGTGGAGTCGTCACCTTTCATGTGTGATCACCAACCAAAAACATACTGTTGAGATATTGTACTAGTTATTTACCCCCAGATATGCCTGTGGGTGAGTCCAGAGGGGTGTGGAGTTAATTTAGTGCTGGTTAAAAATTCCCAAAGTAGGGTCTGAAGTACTCTTTAGGATTTTTTTTTCACCCAGAATGGGTTCTGCCAGTGCTACTGTGGCTGAAGTTGCCTGTGACAGTTCCTGGGATAGAAAACACTGCTGAAATCGTGTTCTGTGTAGCCAAGAACAAAACTCCCTCTGTGTCCGAGCCCTGTATTCCAGAAGTCAGGCCCAGGCCATCCTGTTTTCCAGCCAAGGGTTAGAGAAGGTAAAGCTAGCTAGATGGAAGTTGTGCTTATCATGCAAAAAAAGGTGCATTTAGGTAAACTTGTTTTAGAGGGCTGGAATGAGGAAGACTCACTTTTCCTCACTAGGATCCAGTCTATCTGCAGCTCAGTTTACTGATATTTTTATTTATAATACTCCATACAGAGAGTTCCAGCACTTCACATTTAACAAGAAATAATCCTGTGACTCCCTGTGCAAAGCTGCACATGTAGCTGCAGTCGACAAGTCTTTTGTTTATGTGAATTAAAATACCTTGTTAACAGAAGGTAATTACAATCTCAGTGTCTGAAAAAGCTGTTGTTCTTGTAAAAATTAGGAAATACAAGTTGTTCCAATTTTTTGCCTGGTACATGTATTTTTCATCTGTCACTAATGACATTGTTAGGGACAATCCAGTTTAAATTCATTTCATGTGACTTTTTCAGAGTTGTCGTGTCCAAATTGCAAACTCTTTAAATCACACAAGAATTTTCAGGCAAAGCCATATAATTAATGAGGAAAATAAAGACATGCCTATAGTGTGCCACCTGTTGATTTTTATTTAATTATAAACTAATTTTCATAAGTCTCACTTATACAAAATGTATACTAACATTAGGCTTTAAAAAAGAGTATTTTTTAAAGTCTGAGAGGAAAAACATTTTGCCAAATACATCTAGGATATTAACTATTGCTAAATTGTATTTCACAAAAATCACATCTCTTGATTCCAGAAGCCTTACTATTCTGTTCCTATTTGGGGTTTGTCTGAATACTACTGGAAGGGCTTGAGCTTTTGGATTTCGGATGTGCTTTCTTCATATTTTTTAGCCTGTTCATTTTTTCATCAAAGGATGTCACCTCTTCACCTTTCTTTTAATCTTTCCTCCTTTTCATTCCCCTTATTCCAGTGTTCTTTGCAGCTTGTGAAAGTCACTTAATCTCTGTTTGAAACTGTACCTGATTTGCTCTGGCAGCACGGCTTCTCTTAGCGAGTTCATCCACATGGATAAAGAGGAGGATGCCTTTGACATTTCTGCTGTAGCAGGAGGATGCAGCTGTGCCTTGTCCAAGAGATACAAACAAGAGGTTATTTTAGGAATGCTATGGATTTGTGTGTATCACTCTGCCTTGGTTTGCAGTCACTCTGTCTTTGAGATGTGTTGGAATATCTGCTGTCGGTGCATGAATAATACTGCTATTTATAACTTGTTTGCAGGCAAGAGAGGCCTCTCCCTGCCCTGGCCACCAGGAGAGGCAGTCTGCCTGCATGGAAATTGCATTTGTTTTGGTTCCTTGCTAAAAACAGTCCAAGCTCCACCACTCCTCAAGGTGAGGTGGTATTTGTGAGCTGTTCCTTGGCCAGGCAGGGCCCTCTCCAGAGCAGCCTGTGCCCAGGTGAGCCCAAAGCCAGGCTCCTGGGGGAGCTCTTGTCTCTCCCATGCCAAGTCCTTCAGCCATCTTAGCTACAAACCTGAGAACAAACATGGTAAAAGCATGCCATCCTTCCACCTGGCATCCTCATTCCTGCAACCTGCTTGGAAATGGATTTTCATCCCCATGGTCTCCTTATGTCTGGTCTGCTGAGCACAGGCAGGGTGCTGGGGCTCTAGAGCGAGCTCACTTGTGCCTCACTTGTATTATTTCCTTTTGTTATTAGCTGGACACAGCAAATTAAGAATTGCTTCCTCTTCCCCTTGCATGGTAAGCCAGGACTAACAAAAACTAAAGACAAATTGCTACTACAGCTCTTGCCTATTAGAGAATGAGGTAGGGAAAAAGGTTCAGGATTGGCAGCTGATAGACACACAAAACTCATCTTCACAAGATATTCCCAAGGTCATTATTCAGTGAATAATCTTATAAATTAGATAAATTACAATTGCATTCTCAAGTATAATACATTTTTCACTTAATTTGCCTTTGCAAGGTGATTTTTCTTGAACCTGCAAAATTGAATTCCTTCCTAACTGATCCTAAGTAGGATCAGTTAGCAAAAGAGTGTGAAATGTACGTTGGGTATATGCTGATTTGGGGGTTATCTGATGTAGGAAAAATGATGATTTCAGGAAGAGAGCATGCAGATAAATAAAAATTTGTCTTCAGATGAGATCAAGACACCCACTCTGTGAACGTGAGGAACTGCCAGACTTCAAATATCACCTCTTAACTGGTGATGAAGAGGGGTCCAAAGATGAACAGACTAGAAAACTGTTTGAGTAGGTTTAAAAAAAAAAAAAAAACAAAACAACAAAAACCCACCAGGTTTCTCTTAGCATGATAACAGGAAAGAGTGGGAAGTCTGATTCAACTTGTAGAGGGTAAAGTGACCAGAAGAACCCTGAAGTCTTGAATTAAAAAAAATATTAGGGTGAGATAAGTAGTTTTAGGGGAAAAAAGGATGAATAAAATGTGGGAGATGACCTTAATTTTGTTATAATATTTTCTTTTTCCTTCCTTGTTCTACATTAGCAGCTTCACTCTGTACAGCTCCTGCATTTATCCTGGAATAACCATCTCTGGAGCTTCAGCCTGTTTACTAAAATACATTTTGAAAAAAGGTCTGAGTGGAAGTTTAGCAACCCCTCTCCACCAATAAATATTGTTCAATAAAATGATAACTATATTCCTTGGCCCAAAGCCATGTACATGATTCTGCACAGATGCAGAGCAAAACCTGCTGGAAGACAAGGAGGGCATCCACCAGGTGAAATTTGTCCTTGTTTTCTTTTACCTCTTCATGCTCCTGCTTTCTCTGCCCTTTTTCTGCTTTTGGTGCAGCAGAAGTCTCTGAGGTGGTTTTGGTGTGTCCTGTGTGAGCCTTATCTTCACATCTTCTTGACAGATGTTTTAGAGCAGCTCTGAGAAGGATCCCTTTCTAACACAGCACCCATGATTTTACAGTGGAAAGCTCTGTGTTCACAAATCCCCATTCCTTTTTTGCTGTTTTCAGTTGCTCCTGGACCAGTCTGCCTTTTGACTGAGTTGATGAACCTCTTCCATCCCACGCTGTTCTTTGTGTTCAGCTGCTTATTTCCCACTATACTCTTTAAAATCCTAATAGCTTTGTCTTTAGTGTGCTTTGCTTGGCATCAGCAATTTAGAATTTCCTTGCCAAGTAAGCACAATCTTTGTTTTGTTCAGTCAACACCTTAAGACGTAAAAACTGGGAGTGTAGTAAATCATATGGGGAGGAAAAAAAAGTCTTCCTTTGAAAATACATCTAATAACTGTGTTTGTATTTCTTCAGTGGTATAGCAATAAATTCTAAGTGCTTTACCACTGTGGTGATTTCTAGTTCACTTTCAAAAATGCAGCTTATTGAAAGTGTCACTATTAATAGCATTCTGGTGGTACAATAAAGAATAATTCAATAGGATATCCCAGTTAAGCAGGGTACCATGTTTACAGTGGGTTCCTGCCCAGCAGCTGCTGATGCTGAAGTTCTGCACATAATTCAGGAATTAATCAAGGTGTAACCATGGGGACAATCCCAGTGTAGTCACCACAATGTGGCCTATAAAGACAAATTCTATAATTCATCTGCAGTTTGGTGTGATCATGGGAAATAAACTACTGATTTCTTGACCACCTTGGCCATATGGTAATGCTGTTGTTGCTGATGCTACCCAGAAGAGGTAAGGAAAATGTAAAAAAATTAAAAAAATAAAATTAAAAAAAAAAAAATAGAGCTCCATTTTTCTTAAATGTCTATCCATAAAGTGTGAAATTAGATTCCAAATATATATATATATATACAGCAGCATAAGTGCATGTTTCTGGGTGCAAATTACATGATCACTTGTGCATGTTTTCTGAGACGAAAGTGCTGGGGAAAACAACTGGTCAGTATTAGTGAGAATGAAGAAATTTAATTGGATTTTTCATTTTTATTTTTAGCTTGCAAGATAATTGCCTCATTATGGGTGGTAGATTCTGATTTTATTTTATCAGTGTTAATCAGAACTACATGCAGTTCCCAGAAAGATGTAACCGCTCACAAAAGCCCTTTGGATGCTCAGAAATGACTATTTAAAATGGAATAGTTCAAATGTATAAAGATGGGATTTCTAGCAAAATAGCCAGGTTGGGGGGGGGGGAGGACAAGAATAATTTTGTTTTGTTAAATTAATGGTACTATTTCAGTTAGCTTGGGCCTCCATTAAGAGCTCATCAAGACACCCGAGGGAATATAAGAATTAGTTTGTTTTAATTGGATTATTTAATTTGATTGTTCAAATTGCCTTTCTGTTTTTATTTGCAATCCTATTTTTAGCTGAAAACATTTTCAGATTTGGATTTGCATGTGTGCTTGTTGTGTATGCTCACTACTTTGATTCTTTCCAAAGATCTTTTTCCTCGGAAAAAAATAGTGAAAATTAATATGTTGGCAAAATCCAGCCATGAGTTCAGAGGGAGTTGTGAATAATGGATCTTTCTCTTCCACTGCAATGGCAGTACAACGCTATCCAGATTTTATTAAAAGTGCTGCATTTTTAATTACGGCCCAGAAATAAACAAATCAAATGCAGGAAACTTTTAGACCCTGACCTGCCAGTATTCCATGAGTGGACAGATGGGGCCTGATCTGATGGGAACAGAGTTCTGCACTGCTTCAACCAGAGTGGTGTACATGGAGCTGGATCTGGGTTTTCATGCCAAGAATAAAACAAGTTAGCTTTGAATCAGGGCTTGTGAAAAGATAAACATGCAGGGGCTGACATGGGCAAAGATTCTGCCTGCGTGTTACTTGAGCGTTACAGCACGAGGTGCTGTAATTCTTGACATTGTCTGTGTCAGTCTATAAAACTAATTTATCAGATGGGGCTGATAATTGTCTGAACGTGATTCTGGCAGAGCAGGCAGGAGTTTGGTTTGTGCAGCCTAAGGGAATCCTCCTGAACCATCCACTCCAAGTCAATGGCAGCTTTGTCATCGACTGAAAGATTAAAGGGTTCAGTAAGGTGAATTGACATAAATCAAAGTGATTTAACTCTGATTTAAACCAACAAGCAGAAAACTTTGATTTAAATAATTGATTTTATCTAATTGTGAATTTATAGTGTTAGTGGTTTTCTCAGAGGCAAATTATTTGACTGGTGTATCAGGGTAAACGCACTGATTTGTGACCAAAGAGAAATTTAGCAGATACGTTTTATGGCCTAACAGTGAAACACTTCTCTCTTCCCAGTTAAATGTGTCTTTTCCACATGAGATCTGCATTCAACCTTAACTCTTCATCAATTTTCAGCTCCTGTTTGAAAAGCGAATGGGTGAGATTTAATTCAGTGACTATTAATTCTCAAGATGTATTAATTTTCATCTGCATTTATTTTAAAACTGGTTTCATGCATTTTAGGAGTGGATTTTTGTGAACACTAGAGGGAGTACACATTGTTTCAGGAAGTTTAATTCAAACCAGGATGATCTCATCAGCCACTCTAGAGCTACATCTGGTGCTGTAACTGGTGTTAGTAGTCAGGTTTTTATATCTCGGGTCATTTATGAGGAGAAAACAAACAAAAAATAAAGGTCAGGTTTTTCAAAAAACCCTATAAAAAGAAAAATTAAATATTTCTCATGTTTTCTATGATGCAGAAGTGGCACCTTGTGTCCTCCAGAATAGTTTAAAATACAAATCAGGCACAAAGTGGCCAGGCAGTGTAGACAGGCTTCAGGCTGGTTTTAGTCAGCACTGCTGGATGTGAGAGGGAAGTACCAAAATCATCTGCCTGCTCTGCTTGTCGAGGTGTTGTTTCCCACTGGGCTCAGTGTTTTCCTTGCCCCATCACAGGAAATCCCACAGCATGGCATCCAGGCAATAGAGATAAGAATTGGAGGACCGTTTTTAATGAAATTTCTAAAATGCACAGGTAAATAAAAAGAGAAGTTAACAACAAAAATGTAGTAGTATAACACCCCCTGCACCATCCTGCTTTCATTATTATTAAGGGTGTGTGTTGCCTGATTAAAATGAGATTGCTACAATCTAAAATATCATTTAAGCAAGGACATGGAGTTATTGACAGCACATTAAATGGTTCAAGATGAATGACCTTAGAGTCATGATAAAGAAAATAGAAATATACCAAGTTTTTGGAAACATAGTAAGGTTTGTAACACTAGTAGATTTTTGTGTGTGTGTGTACTTTCCCCCTTTTTAGCCTTTTCAGTTTTAAGTCAGTTTCAATGACTCCAGGTTGGTTTCAGTAGTGTTACATATATTCCAGGGGAAATATATTGGTTATAATAAGAATGGTTTGTCTCAGATGTAATTTTATTGGCTTGTGTTAAAATGCATTGATTTTTTGGCTGAAATATTTGGGCTTCGGGGTAGATACATTTGTTCTGGTTAGGAGTGCACTGGAGTCAGTAAAACTCTTGTGTTCCAGCAAATACATTTTTATTTAAAAGTAAATGTAACATTTGAAAAGATTAAGTGGGCATTAATTGGTCAGGTGCTGTATTTTCAAACCTGCCATTAGTTCTGACATGAAATGTTATGACACTTGAAAGATCCCTCTCTGGTCATTATATTTTTAATGTATATAATTGTAAATCTTCTTTGTAATATTATGTTCACCTTACTAAAATATAATAAATAGTATTTTTCTCTCCCATGTTGAAATCCATGGAAAAGGCTGTCAGAGAGGAAATGTTCACTTGTCTTTTGGGGAATGCCTCTTCCCTATTTTCTCCTCCTCCTTTTAATTCTGCTCTAGTAATCTCCCATTGTACAACTTGGTCTTACTCCCTTCTTTGTGACTAGCCACTAGCTCAGAGTTTTGACAGAATTGAAGGATCTGTGGAAATTATGGATGTGATAATTCTGGATGATCTTTGGCTGAGCTTGCTGTCCGTGTCAGCAGATGGAGCTCTGATGGACCTCGGCTCCATTGCCAGCACTGAAATTGCCTCACTGGCTGGGCAGAGCCTCATGCCTGGCACTCTGGTCCTGGGTTCATAAATTAAATGTATTATTTGTGTTCTTTGTGTTGTTTGCCACACTGGGTGTGAGCAGCTCTACCACAGATGGAGCAAGCAGGCTGTGGTGTAAATGGCTTATAAAGCCAATGTTTCTGTAATCAGCTGTACCTGTGAGGTGGCTGTAAACTGCTGTGCTCTCTGCTGTTTGACCATGCTGGGGAGGGAGGAGAAGCCTCCCTCTTGTTCCCTTCCTCCTGCCAAACACCCTTCCCCCTGATCAATCTGTGCCCTGAGCTTGAGGACAATGACATGAGATTCAAAGTCTGCTTAAGATGTGCATTATTAGGCCAACCACAACATTTCTGCCTTATATTAAGGTGGAATACCTGGATAAGATGTGCAACACTTAACTGTTCTGGAAATGTTATCTAACATGTGTATATCTGTCTTATGAACTTGAATATTTTTTTCCACATTGCTGTTAAACTGCCCCAAAATCTCATGCAAGATTCCAATTCTATTTATTTTCCCTTTAATTCATATAAGTCTAAGAATATTTTTTTCCGATTCTAGTTATGTACAGAAGTCCTATCAACTCTAATGGTTGTTACTTGCAGTTAAAGAAAGGCAAATAGACTTTTATGTGTTTTAAATCCTACTAGTATGGCTATAAAAAAATTAATGACTTAAAAAACCAAAAGCAATCCTGCCACATTTAATATTCTGCAACTGCAAGTCAACTTATTATATGCATTAATCAATTTGTCATAAATGAACCCCTGTCTTATATGCTAGCAAATAAAACAGCCATGCAACAACATATTTTATTCATAAACCAATATGCAGCAAAGCAAATGGACATAGATTTAATGTCTCACTTTTTAAATAAAATATGTTTACATCAATCTGCTTGTTATACAAATTTATGTAGCCTATATGAATCAATATGCAATATGTATAAACTGCTTTTCAATCTGGCATGTGTGGTACTTCATAATTACCTCAATTAAATGAAAAATTCCTAGTTTTAAGAAGTCCTAGGAGCAACTCAGATTTTAATTAAAAGTTTTACCTTGGTTTTAAAAAGGTCATATTAGCCAAGGGGAGATAATGTCCTTTTACAGAAGCACATCTTACTTCTGTTGCTAATTGATGTTATTTGCTGAAGAATAATTTATGCTGCTATTAAGGCAAGAAAGAGGAAAAAAAATCAGTAGCGTTGTTACAATTTTTTGAGAATTATATTTTTTTAGTGCCAAAATATTCATGCTTCGTCCAGTAGATAAAATGTTTTAAAAAGAAATGCATAGCAATATTCTTAATTGGTGGAAAAATGTGATATTTTACTAATGAAGGAAAAGTGTCTGCCAGGATGTGTTTACTGGTGAGACAGCAGCGTGTGCTGTGGTCCACTGGGAAATTATATGTTAAAGCATGTACCTGTCCTTTGGCTTTCAACCCAGTCCTGACAGTTCTTTTCATTTTGATTGGGAAAAAGAACTGTGATGTTGACCATGGAATGTTTGCTCACCACTCTGAATGCATGATTACAGAAAAAAGACTTCTAGGTACCTTTAAATACCTGGAGATTAAAATGAAAATAAGAAATAAAATGAACAGAACAATGTAACTGTTCAAAGAGAATGTGTAAAGCAAGATCTGAGTGTTATTCAAAAATCAAAATAGGCAAGCTTTAAATCTAACAAAATTTTTCTAAGGAGATGTTCCCTCTGGTGCAAAATACTCTCTTCAGAAGACTGAAATACAAGGGGATTCATGATGGGAGGTGAATCAAACCAAGGGGAGGACAAACAATAGATTGACAGAAGCAATCAAAGAAACAGTATAAGCAAAATAAGAAAAGCAAGGGGAGTATTTTGACATCTTGATCTTTAAGAAACCTCTTCCCAGCAATCCTAAACGCTTGAAGTTGAAGGCAAGAGCTGATCCTGCTGATACACATCTGCTGTAGCCCCATCATTTCTGTCAGGGACAAAAAGGAGACCCTTTTAAGATGTCATTTTTCCTTTGCCATGCACATGGCAATGGGATGCCCAGCCTGAGGACTGAGGAATATTTCAGTAGAATTCAAGAAACTCATGTGTGGGGCTGATGTTATTTAATTTATTTGCTCCATCACTGCTTCATTATGAATAACCTGTGTGTTTAAGCCACTTCTTGATCCTAAAATGATATGAGAAAAATAATTTAGAGTTGTAGACTAGAATCATAGAATATCCTTTGTCAGAAGGGACCCTAAGCATCGTCAAAGCCTGACTCTTCTTGGTCTATCATGGGACAGGTCCAAAAATCACAGCACATGCCTGAGAGCGTTGTCCAAATGCTCCTTGAGCTCTGGCAGCCTTGGAGCCATGACCATCTTTGTAACCCTCCTTTGGACACTCTCTAATGCCTTAATTTCTTTATTGTGTTTGTGGTGCCTAAAACTGCCCCCAGGACTAGAGGTGTCATTGTTGATCTTTGTGGAGCTGCTGTTTGCCAGCCCTCTAATTTGTCCAGGCCTCTCTGCAGGGCCCCCTTACTAGGCACTGAAGTGAGACTGAAGGGCCTGTAGCTTCCAGGGTCATCCTTCTTGAGAACTGGGACAACATTTACCAGCTCAATTGGGACCTCTCCAGATTCCCAAGACTGGTCAAAAATCATTGAGAGAGGCCTTGTGGTGATCAGCCAGCTCTTTATGTGTTCTCAGCTGAATCCCATCAGGTCCCATAGATTTCCAGGGCACCAGCTGGAGCAGCAGATCCCAACAAGTTCATGGTTGACTGGTAGTTTACCATTCCCACAGCCAATGTTATTTCTGCACTGCCTTTTGCTATCAATGCATTTAAATAATCTCATTGTTCCCCACAATTCTGGCCTGCTTCAATTATAACTGAGCTCTGGCTCCAGTTTTCTCCCTATGGTGGTGAGCAGCATCTCTGTATTCCTCCCACTTTACCTGACCTTGCTTCCACTGGTTCTACCGTTCCTTTTTTTGCCTTAGCTCCAGAAGGTCATGCCTGGTCAGCCAAGCCATCTGGAGGATTCAAATCCTGCCTTGTCTGCTTGTCTTCTGACTGGAATTGCCTGTGCTGTTGGGAGGTGTTACCAGAAAGCAACCAACACTGATGGACCCCCAGCAGAAGTGTTTTCCAAGGGTCCTTTACTCATTCCCTGAGCAGCCTGAAATCTACTCTCCTTATGCCCAACTTTCATTTGTGCTTTCCCTCCTGTCACCAGACTCTGAACTTGATTCTTTCATGATTGCTGTGGCCACAATGGCCACCAATCACATTTCACTCATGAGACCCTCTCTGCTGACAGGCAGCAAATCGAGGAGGGCATCGTTCCTGGCTGGTTCCCTTTCTTTCATATACCTGAGGTTAATCCTTACCCAGAGACACCCTCAGCCATGCCACTGCCAACTGCCAGCTCCACACATTCCAGCCCCTCTGTTACATACAGCTCCACTCTCTGCCTCCGTACTTAAGGAAGAAATTGGGTGGCTGCCTGGCTGCTATTTTCATAAAACTGTAATCACAAGGATGGAACACAACAGTGACAGATGCACACACACGTAACCTCACTGAATTTTCAAAAGATAAATTCTCTAAAAAAGAGCTGAGACACCTTTTGTTAAAGCAGTTACAATTTAAGAGACAGATTTACAAACACTTGCTGTTGGCTTGCTCTGAGAATCAAGGATCCTGCTGAGCATTAAGAATTATTGAAAATCAATAAATTCTTAGTGTGCAGAAGGTCAGATGTGTTTCTAAAATACAGAGATGTACAATTAAATTATTACAGTGCATATGTGCCTTGTTTAAAAGATCTCTTTATGACAGATTGTTATTCCCCTCAATCTATCAAGTAGTTAATTTTAAATCCTAAGGAAACACATATCCATATGTATGTTACTCTGGAAAGTTGTTATGTTGCTTTGAGCTCATCAACACATATTTTTAATGTTGTTTGCACTTCTGTTTTCCTGTCAAAGGGATTTCAGAGCCATTGTTATCTTTTATGCTATTTGCTGTACTGTTCTACAGTACAGCTCGTGAAGTTTTACATTTCAACCTTTTTCTTGTCTTTTCTCCCCCAAGACATCACAGTTCTCTGTCTTTTCTGTCTTCTCTGTCTTTACACCCTAAGCCAGCTGACTTCCTACAAGTAAGGTGGACCACTTGATCTGGAACATGAATTTTTGGAAATCTACTCCAAGGCTTAGCATATAAATTCATGCATAGGTACCAGAATAAGTGATTAGATTCAGCATCAGTATTGCAAAGTTCTCTGCACTTCCTACAAAGTCAGACAAGAATTGTGCATTATTTGGGTTTGTGGGGTGGGGTTGGTGGGTTCTGGTTTTAAAAATCTTGGTCCAGGTTCTTACTATTTCCAGGCCAGCAGGCTTAGACTGTCTGTCTGTTGTTCTGTCTCAAAAAGTACCTGCATTGTCAGATGATTTTTTGGTGTTTGACAGCAAAATTCCAATGTTTTGTGGAACCAACTGCTGGCACTGTGGCCTAGGATTCTTGCAGAGTCTGTTCTTACTTTATGTTGGCAGTAATAACAGTCACTCTACAACTGCTTGTCAACACTCCTCAAATTATCTTAAAAGTTCTGAATCATCACTGTAGTAATTAGTAAAAAGCTTGATTAAAAAAAAAAAAAAAAAAAAAAAAAAAACCAAGGGCTTTCCCACTCTGCCTCAAAGATAGAAGAGTGGAGATGGTTTGTCTCAAATCATTATCACCATGACAATTGGTAACCTGAGCCTGGTCTCATAAAAAACAAAGAAAGAAAAACCCCCAATACACCAACAAAAGGCAATAAAACTGTTAATCAATTCCCCAATATGCAATGTGTATGTTAAATGAAATATGAAGTTCAGTGGTTTGAATGCTGTCCCTGGGCAGTGAGGAGCTGGATAGAGAGGAATAGTGTGTCCACCTGTGTTTGGGAGGAGACTTTCTCTGGTTTTGGTGACATTAGGAACTGGTCATGACTTGCAGCAAGGGAAACTCCAACTAGAAAAAAAAAGATTGCACCATGAGAAAATATTCAGTGGTGCCTAGAGGAGCTGGGATATTTCCATCCATAGCAGTGTCCAGCAGTAAGCCTTTCCTGCTCCAGGGAAAACAGATTTAACTCTGAATTTAATTCTGCTTTGAGCAAGATATTTGGACTGGGACCTTTGAAGGTCTTTCCCAACTGTTTGGGAAAACAGGAGGGTCCAGGTAGTAGTATAGTCTTGGAAGATTTTGAATCACATTCCCTGTTATGTATATAAAAAATAAAAGGTACATTAATCAACCACTGCAAAATGCAAGAGCTATGAAAGAAGCCTTTAAAACTTGCTCAAAAATAGTGGGCTCCTTGAAGAGACAGTCCTAGGATTGAGGCCAGATAACACATATATACAGTTAGCCTAAATCATGGTCTATTTGAAAAAGATTTGTGAAAGCTATGGTGTCTGAGCAAGCCATTATTGTTGCATAGCACAAAATATCAAAAGTTCAAAAGGAGCCACAATGTAAATTTGCAAAGGGAATTTTTATAATACAAAAGGCTTTTCTTTAGAAAAGCTGTTTTGCCTGTGAAAGTGTTTCTAACCAGTGCAGTTATTGCTACAAGACACACAGGGTAGCTCCTGATACAGTGATGGCATCATTCAGCCTCAGAGGTGGATTTTCAATGCAACTCAACTTCTGGGTGGCAAAGCTGGTTAAGGGTGGATAATAAGGAGTGGCTTGATAAGGTGGAGAAAGACAGTTTTTTCTTTGCAGAGTGTCATTGATCCTTGCAGAAAATTTTACAAAAGCCACTGAGCCTTGCCAACACCAAAACAACTGGAAAAGAATAAAAATACTGGCAGGAAAATTTCAGCTTCAGCAATGTAGCTTCTACCTGGGCTTGTCAGAAGTTGTGTTGACCCTCAGGCACAGGGAGCCTTGAATTTCACTTGTCAATACTCCAAATGTGATGCAGAGTGCGTGTTGTACTTGGATCTGGATTAAAGGCTGTATAGCAATGTTTATCCTGTTGCACTTGGACAGCAAAAATTAAAGGGTGTCTCCAACTTTCTCGCTGGACCAGAGGTAGTAATTGAGGGTTAATGTGGGGGGGAAATGAAAAAGAAAAATTGGAGAATAAAAGCAAACAGTTCCTAAAAAGTGCTTGGCAGGGTCAACAAAAAAGGTAAGATACCCATAAGCTGCTGGGTGGCAATTCTGCTTAGTTGCAGGGATTGCTTAAGAACCACAGTGTTTTCTGTGGGATGGGACAGGAATGTGGGGAAATGCCTGTAAATTATATCATTCCTTCCAGACAAAGAATGGTAATGAGAGGGGCAAATTTTAATAAGTTTCTCTGAAAAGCTGTAGAGATTGAGAAACATAAACTTTATGTTCTTCTGCAATAGTCTGCATGTAGTATATTGTATTTATAGCTGGAATAACAGCAACCTTGTTTTGACTTCTCGCTTTCCTATTTTAAGTTAAAAAGTTGGAAAGTCATCTCATAACTAATGTCTAATTACAGAATTTATCTGTTTCAAAGTGTTTGTTTCCTTGTTTAGACATGCCTATCTAATCTACTACTATAGTAGTCATTGGAAAATTATAAAATATTTAATGAACACTTCTTGGTAATCCTAATATCAAAAGTACTTCTCCAATCAAAAATAATGATGTAAAATTGTGTTGTTTAATGAGTGATGAGCTTCCTGCACCTATTGAAATGACTGTTTCCTCATTTGGACCTGTAATGTCCTACACACAGGTTTTATTTTCTTTTGGGCAGTATGGAAGTTCAGAAGAATGCAACTTATCATTAAGTTGGTATGCTCATCTAGAAGAAAAAAGAACTTCAGTTTTTAAGTTTTAGACAGCACCTTTGGGTCAGTTCCTGGATTTTGCTATTTCTTCAGTCATCTCAGGCTACCCTGATATGACTTCCTGCACTTGTGAAAAAACTATGTGAAGCATAACATGTCTACAGACTTTTCTGTAAATGTAGCAAGGAAAATCAGACAAGATGGGTACATCAGAGGGGAAAATTCTGGCTGAGCAGTCAGCTTGCAATAAGTGAAGTAAAGGCTGTGTAAATTAATGGCTGAAGTAGCACATCTTTTTTGAAGGTGCAGATGAGAAGTGAGAGGACAGGACTAACTCAGACAAGACTTTATAAATGCCAACTTTAGACATTCAGTTTCTTCTCAGATTTAGACAAACACTAATCCCAACTAAACCACTGTACATTCCGTATTCATGAATGAAAAGCTGTTTTTTTTATTGTCCACTTCAAGGAAGTCGTTCCCAGAACTGAGATTAGCTTCTAAAGTTGAAAATTTTTCATGAACAGGTAAGTTTTGAGAACTGGTAAAACAATAGACAAATGAATAAATATCAACCCAAAGCATAACCAAAGTGGTTTCCATAGGAACACAGATGTGTACCTCCTGTGCACGACAGATTTAGCAATTTGATTGCATATTTGTTCTGACCTTACAATTGAAAAAGGCCATTTTTGAACTCTAGTATTTGAGGATCCTAATAAGAGTGTTGGGCTAATGGCTCCTGAAATATCCCTAAACTCCTGTGTTAATGTTCATAGCTGTAAATGGCTCACAAAGAATCAGAAGCAGAAATTGTTAGGTGATGAGCTCCAGGTTAGCCTTGGCAAAGTGCTTTGCTGACAATTAGGATAAAAAAATGTGCATGGAACCTCCTTTAATGTGTGCCCCAGAGATTTTGGAAGCCAAAGCTGTGGTGACATTGAGCAGTGACCTTTATCCAGTAAATGCTGTGTTTCCATAGATTGCCATGAGGGTCAATGTTCTCTAATGCTCCTTGTATGGTACCCTCAAAGGCTCTGCAGCCTCTCCTGCTGCTGACTCTCCTCTGGTTGCCAAACTGAACATTAAAACCAACAAACTAAAGTGTCTCAAGAAAAAAGCTACATTAGCTTTTGCTAATGGTTGCTACAAAAGCAACCTTAGAATACTTTGTGTTGGAAGGGACCTTAAAGATACTTTAGTTCCAACCCCCTGCTGTGGATCGGGACACCTTCCACTCTCACAGGTTGCTCCAAACCCCTTCCAACATGGCCTTGGACACTTCCAGTGATGGGGCAGCCACAGCTCTGTAGAGGTGTCTAACTCCTGAAAGACTTTTAGAAATAATTGATTACAGATAACTTTTTGATTAATGCGAAACATTCCAGTGTCCAATAACTTGTTCCAGCTGAGATTTGTAGCCTAATGAGTTGAGTCTGCATGAAACTTTCTACTCTGCATAAAGGTCGACCAGTCAATAATTTCAGCCTCTGCTGATTTAACATGTTGAAATGTTCACAAAGATAAAAAAGCTTCTGTGCTAACTCAAGTGGCCTTGCTTTTTTTTTTTTTTTTTTTTTTTCTTTTTTCTTCTCAGATTCAAAGTCACAACCTGAGCAGTGACCCCTGTGTTGTGGCACTGTGCCTCAGCAGGTGCCAGTGGCACTAAACCGCCTCGGAGACACCGTGCCATGACTTATGTCTCTTATTTCTGCTGTAGTTATAAGGACTATCTAAATTGGAACGTAAATTGTCTATGGTTAATTATTTCATTAAATGAGCAATGTGGACTGCTAAGCATTATTATTCCCATTTTACAATTGAAGAAATGCATTTGGAGATGTCTCAGTGATGTGGATGTGAATATTTAGTTGCATATCTGCACTCTCATGAGTATCATAAATAAGCCCAAAATCTGGCATGTTTCAACTGTTGGAGTCATTGAAAAGAGACTGATAATGAAGATAAATTTGTGCATATGCTGTACTTGTTCTGAATGTACAATCGCTGCTCATTTCCGCAAGAATCAAAGGCAAGCTCTGAACTCTGGCTACTGAATGCTCCAGGATAATTTGAAAGCCCAGAAAATGAGTCCCAGAATGGGATTTAGTGATACCATTGATCTCTCTTGTAGCAAGCTCAGGTGCTCTAGCAGAGATGTCCATATTTAGACACCCTTTTTCATCTGGCATGTGATTTTTCTGGAGATAAATATACACATTACAGTTTGGTGGTATTTTTCAAAGATTTGTCTAATTAAAAAAAAAGAAAAAAATCTTTTGTTGCAAATCACTCGTTTTTGCAAGACTAGTGGGAGTCTAGGACTAGGTGTTTGTAAGCATTTCCTTACATTCCCAGACATTTTTGTATATTTATGTATGGGTTTCAGCACTTACTTCAGTTAATCAGAGATGTCTGAATGGAGCATCAAGAACACTGAGCTCTGAGGTGTGTCTGTGGCTGCTCTTGGAGTATTGAGTTGAGAAACAAAGAAATGGATTTCACCAATTTAACTTTCACAGTATGACTTACTAAAATACTTAATTTTAGCTCCTCAAATCACCTTGCAGTGATATGCACCTCTGATATGCAGTGTTTTTCCAGATGCAGATTTGCTTTTAGGCCTTCCAAGCTCAGCCAGTGTGGCACAGCTGAAATACCTGTGTGGGGTGTGCTTTCCTTGTCTGGTGAGAAGCAAACACACAGGGTCACTCAGATCAAAATGACTGTTTAAGCATAACATGATGGTACTAGTCATTGCACTGGATCAAGATGTTATTAAAATATTCCAGGAATACACAAATGCTCCAGGGTTGTAATTAGGTGATTGAGGGTTTCTTCCTCATGGGATCTCCCACCAGAGCTGGGGCAATTGGGGGACCTTGCAGGTACATGTAAACCTTGTCAGTTTGTGGAGAACTGAGCTCCTTGGCCAGATGTATTTGTGAGATCCTGCAGGGAGCTGAGGAAATCTATGTTTCAAATACTCTGTGCCCTGCAGAGAGAGCTTTCATCTAGCCACTTGCTGCAGATCTTGGAGAAAACGCTGAACTTTTAAGTGCTCACTGGTGTGTGGCTCATCCAGCCCAAGGGAAATAATTGGGAAGTGTTTATAAAATACAGCCTTGCCATCAGCATTCAGAGGGGAATGGGAGAAAATGGGGTCCTGTGGTGTGGCAACTGTACTCAGGATTGTAATAAAACAGCTAAAGAAAGAAGATTTGTGTGATGTGTCATAACTAGAAAGAAGATCAGAAGCTGCCACATCTGCAGGCTTGTTGTGGAGTGAATGAGAAATATTTTTATTTCTTGTTTCATTATCATTATGCCAGTCTTTAAAAGCATTCCTGAAGAATTGTGAGTGGCTCAGTGCTAGGAAGAATTACATTTTTCTGCAGGCTACTTTGTATGAATACAGGATTTTTTCCTATTATGGGAATGTTTATTGTTTACCATCAAAACAGACACACCATGTGTACATCTGCCTATTAGCATATGAATGACAACATTGCATATAGAAATGTGATGATCATATTTAACAGAGGGCAGTCACCTTTGGATACAAAATCTGTCAGTGCTTTGTGATCAGCATAAGAGATTTGCTTTAGAGCCATTGTGTTGTGGGGGATTAATCTAAATTAAAGTTCTGATTTAACTGTATTCCCAGGCCCTGAATAAAGATGCAAACTCTGTCTTAGTCTGGAAGGCAGGAGCAGAGGGTGCAGAATTTGCTCTGTGCTGTTTTGTGGGTGAGGTGTTAGTGCTGGCGTAGAACAAATCTCATATATTCTTAAACTTCCACAGAGTGAATTCCACTCTTTCCTCCAATTCCCTGTGTGTAAATTAAGGGTATCTCAAGGAAGCTGCAGGGTTGCATGATGCCAACTGAGTGCTTCTTTTCCTAATAGCTTCAGAGTTCACAGCTTCAATAAAGTTGTTCATATAGTTACTTCTCTTCAGATTCCTGAAATAGAAATGATCACAGGCTGGTGCCCTCAGACCAGCTCTGTTCCCCATGAGCAGAGGGCTGGTTATGTTAATCACCATGGAAAGGATGCATTTCATGAGAGAGCAGAAAAACATTTTTTCTCACCAATTTTAGACAGCCTTTCAAGAAAGCTGCCTTTTTTCAAGTGCCTTCGTTGTGTCATCTCAGACATCTCAGACATTGTTCAGTATGGGATGGATCCAAGAAGGGTTTCTGGGTGATGCCAAGAGTGGCTGCACCCTCTGAACATCCAGGAGGCTTCTGTATCTGCAGTGTGCAAATCTCCACCCTGCCAGCCACAGTCTGTGCTGGAGAGGCACAATTTCTAAGGCAAAGTAAAGCAAACTCAGGAAAAACAGTTGCACAGCTTTCTGCTTTCACCCCTGCATTTAGCTTTTAGCCTAAATAAGAAAGCTCTGATTTATCCTATGTGGGGGAATGGTGGGGTTTTATTCCTCAGATGTTTGCTTCATCCTACAGCATGCTTGACTATAAAAACATCTCAACATCTTAATGTTCTCCCATCTACAGAGTTTAGAGGCTGGTGTGGTTAAACCCCATTGCCAAACCAAAAGTAGCTTAAGGCAAAACAAATTAGGTGGGAAAAGCAGATTTCTAAACAGTATTTTTTAAAATCCTCATACGTTTGGAAGAGTTTTGTAAACTGATCAAAATGGTCTTTCCAAGGGATCTTCTCTCACCCATGGGACATTGGGCAGGGAAAGGGGTCGTGGCTGGCTCAAATGACATGAAACATCTTTGAATTTACCAGGGCCACAGAGTCCCTTTTGCTTCTTCCTCTGACCTGTATTTGCTTCTTCCTCTGACCTGTATTTGCTTCACTGTCAAGCTTTGTGTGAATAATGTTTGAAAGTATTGACATCTAGAGTAAGAGCAGTGATGTATGAAAGGCGGCATTTTGCAAAGTCCAGATGATATATCTTAGTGTTTAATCATAGACTCAAAATCACACACCCAATTGTGTTTATGTTTCTTTTCCCCCCTTTTTGCATACAATTATGATAAACCAGAATTTCTTCAAGGTATTGTATGAAATTCTGTCAAAGGAGGTAAAGGGGATTGTTTTGAGGCTCCATCAGAGTGTTAAAAAAAAAACAAACATAAACTTGGCTTTCATGATATTATCAATCAAATGTTTGTTTTGGAGCTGTTGCCATCATCCAAGTCTTTCTTTGAAGAGGAAATCAGAAGGTCAAGATTTCACAGACTGTTCTCTCCACAGACCTCTTCTGTGTATGAGGTTTTGCTTCAAAGGAAGATGGCTGGAGTTTGAAAACAGTTTAGAACATAGCAACAATGAGTGATCTCAGGGGGAAGGTTTTTCAAGGCCCAGAAGGGCACAGAGCAGCTGTACCCCTTAGGAAGGCCCATTAACTGAGTGAGAAGGACTCTGCCCAGGTCACCTGCTGCCCTGGGGAGGTGCCTGGGTAGGTACCTAACATGAGTTTTTAATGTCATGGCCAGAATGATGCTTTTGAAGTTAATGGCACTCTGCTTTGAGCATATTTGAAATTACAAGCAATAGGATCACTGTAAACCTTTGCCTGTGTGATATAAAAATCTTTTTTCAAAGAGAGCTAAAAAAAACCAATAACCCTTCTTTTCTCTGACACCCTTTACAGGTGCAATGTTGGGGTCTTGTTCTTCATCCAGCTCCACATTGAGTTAAAAAAAATCTATTTGGAGTGTTCCCTTATATTTTATTCTTAATTTTAAAAATTATTTCTCCTTTTTAGAATGGCTTTTAGACCATGTATGCTTCTGTTACTCTGTCAATCTTGGTGAATGCAGTGGCAATATTTTTTTAATATTAATAGCATTTCATTAAGTTGGCCTAGAATAAATCAGTGCCAAATTATTTACTGCCCTCTTATGCAAAGTACTGCATGTTCCCAGGGGCTTGGTTTGTCCATGTTTAAAAAAAAAATTGGATCTTCTGCTACACTATTAACTGATACTTGTCTTTAATGTGTGCTCTTTTTGTCTCAGTTGCAATGCTGTTCCTTATGCAGTACAAAAGGAAGATGAGCTTTTTCCTATAGTCCCTTACCATAACCCTGGAATGTAAAACTCACTGCCAGCTGAGGTACAAAGCTGCTGGCACCAAACACAAAAGACACAAAAGATTGACCAGAATTCAAACTACCACAAAAATAATAAAGTAATCTCCTATCAGCAGCATCTCAGAAGTACAGTTTTGTTTGAACAATGAAAACTAGCATTTCAATTACATAATGGATCTGAACAGAACCACAGAGCATAAGAGGAAAATTCAGAACACTTAGGTCAGCTGAGCTCCTCTGAGATTTTCTTGGCTAAAAGGAAAGGCAGTGGCAGATGAATGCACTCAAATACTGTAAAAATAATAATGCTCTTTCATATTTACTGCCTGTCACTGGAAGATTTCCAAGAATATTTCTTTAAATAATAGTTAAGCATTGCAACTAATTTTAATATCCCTTTAAGGGATTTTGATTTGATTTTGTCCTTTTGTAAGTGCTAGAAATATGTGGCAGTTTTTTTCTTTTTGTTTCTTTTCCCTTATCTATTCCTGGTTAGAAATGAGGAGAATGGTAAATCTGGGAATAAAGTCAAGGTGTTGTCAGTCCCTCTGGCGTGTGAAAACAGGATAAATTAATTTTCTTTTCCTTCAAGTTCAAACACTACTAATGTCACAGACTGCCTGATCTAATATTTATCTTGTCATTTCCCAAAAGGGCTGTTTCCTTTCCTGGTAGGCGAGTGCTATGGACTGCTCTTCTGCCCTTTCCATTTTGGGACTGGTCCTGCATTTCACAGAAGCCCAGATCTCCCAAAGAGAAGCTGGACTAAATTTTCACCTGAGTATAAATCAATAAATCTGAAAAATGGCCATAATCTGGCTACCTGGTACCTTTTAAAATCATTAAACTATATATTAGGCAAAAGGAAATAAGAGCAAAATGAATTAGAAGTGAGGAAACTAGGTGGTTTTTTCACCTCTGATTTTTAAGGGGTGAATTTAATGGAGGATCAATAGAGCTGGCAAGGGTCAGCTTTACTTTAGCAAGGTAATATATGCAGTTCTCAACATCGTCTTCTACAGCATCTCAGCCATGACCATCAATACTCTGTGACTCCTGTAGTGCATCAGTTAGAAGCAAAGAATGCCAATCTGCTGTCTTGTGCACTGATCTATGAGCAAATCTATAATAATGGAATTTAGTCATCGAAGGATGTTGTATGAACATTAATTAACCTTTAAAAATAAGTATGAGAAAAGTAATACTGTTCCTGCTTCAGAGCTTGTGGTAACTAAAATACAGGAAGATGAGCTTGGCTGGGTTTTTCAAAAATTGCAAGGATTCATTTGGAGTACAAGTAAGGGCAGGTGCTCAAATATTGGGGTGCAGCTTTGTGTGTAAGACATCTTAGAAAATCAAGTAATCCCTGGTGACATCCATCTTTCCAAGCTGTGGGTGGGCACAGAAGCAGCAGGTGGCTGTCCTGGGTGTGGTGCAGGGGGGACCTCAGCACGATGGGTTTTATGGGAAGGTTTCTGTTAACGAGACAGATTCTAGGCCATTTAGTACATATGTTAACCAAGTATGGATTTGTGCTGATGTCTTGTGCCAAAACGTAGCAGTACAAATCCTGTAAGAGCAGCTTTGTGTGCCCTATGACAACGTGGTTTTTGAAGCAGAGTGTGTGGGTGTGACTCCATGTGTACCAGCATCTCCTCTGGAGCTGTGTGAACTCTTCCCTTTTCCCCCAGCATATAAAATAACACGTCCTTGTGACATATTATTGGCTATTTCATTAGAGTTAATTTCTTCCCTTGTTTATTTTATTGCACTGACTTAAGAAATATACAATACCACTCTTGTCATTGCCTTAGGATTTTTTTTCTCTATAAATGTTATCTGTTTGATGATTCCGAGAATTTTGAAAAAAAAAAAAAAAGTATTGATTTCTTTATGTCAAAAGGCTCTTCTGTATCTCATAAATATTCTTTTTGTCAGGATTTAATAATTTGTTGTCCAAGCCAGTGCTTAAGTAGGATAGATTTACAGTATTATGAAATTTCTTTGGTATTTAGATGATCAAATTTTCAAGGGAGGAAAAAAGGGAAGGTGTCAGGAGCAACAAATGATCACATGTACTTTGGTTTACTTGTAACCTTGGGTTCAAAGCAGATGATTTTGAAGAAGAGTTCATTGGGAAGATGTTAAAATGCATTTAGGGAAGGAGGTACTTTTGCATAGCGACCTTAGGGGTGAAACTCTGCTCATCAGAGTCAGCAGGTGTTGAATCAAAATGTTTGCAGGATGGTTTTCCACGCTTGTCTTGGACAACATCTGGAAATATAAATACTAGAATTGATTTTCAGATTTTGATTAAACCTGAAAGCTTCATTCCAGCATGTTTAAAAAGCAATTTTCCAAGTTTGCTGGGCTCAGCCAGGTGCCAGCTGTGCACCCACGGGGCAGGGAGAGGCTTTCCACAGCATTGAGCAGGAGTCTCCACAGTCCAGGGCATCACTTCTTTCTACTAAAGGTAAGAGGAATTGGGTTTTAAAGTAGTTCATGTATCAGCAAAACCACAGTGATTGCAGTTGGAGTTGATGAAAAATGAGACAAGGCACTCACTTTTACTAAGTGTGTTAAAAGCCAGTTGGGGACTGAGGAGATAAAGACAGCTGGTTTGGTCTTAATCTTTTGGGCTGTTTTTGCCTGTTAAGCACTTGACAAACTGGGAATAAATGCATATTACAGCTCAGATAAAGGAAAAGGAAAATCCTAAAAGCTGGGTGTATTGCCTGCCTTTACTGGCCCACTTATTCTTATGTTTTTTTAAATGGGTGATCTTGTGGGCGTTTTTCCTTATGGGTATTATCCCTACATGTCAGCTGAATTTTGTTGCTGGCTTTCTAACAATGAGGAATGCAATTTAGAAATAAATCAGCTCCTAATTTAATTACATGGGCTTTGTTTTTAATTGCATGCTTCTACTAATCGAACAGCAAATCATGTAAAATTGAGGATGGAAAAATTAATTCGGTTTTGGTGAGTTGTTATGTTATAAAATCATACTTTATCCACAAACACAGTTGGGAAGGCAAACTAAAATGCAGATATTTTGTTAAATATTTATTGATGTTTTTTATTTTAGCAGCAACTCAAGGTTTGACTTGCTACCTGGTGAAATTCAGAGGGTTATACTTCTTTTTGCAGCAAAGTTTCAGACCAGTGAGCCTTCTGGCAGGGTGATCAGAGCTGAGTTTCAGTAATGGCTGTACAGATTGCCATATTATATTGTCTATAATTAGCATTTGTTGTTCAGAGTTCTTCTCGGTTATACCAGTGAGAAGCCACAAGTACTCTCCTGAGATCAATGCATTTTCTCTGCTATTTGCACTGTTGATATCACAGTTTAGCTCATTGTATGTTTGTATAATATGTTATACACAACTGTGAATGCATATTTGATTATAATAGAAATGTGATTAAATTCCAGCTTTGTTCACTTCACCTGCTTTTGCTCACTGTATCTCTGCTGAGATTTATTCTGGTGTTCAAAACTCTTCAACTGATTCATGTGGCTGCCAGAAAAATGAAAACAGCAAACAACAAACAAATAAAAACCCTTCTGCCAAGACCTTGATTCCTTTTCTTCCTGCAAACACAGGTTTCATCTCTGCCACTGTGGTAAATTTATACATTGGCTATTTCCATTCCCTGCAGCAACTGAAATAGAGGCTCATGCCAAACCACAAGAAATGGAGAGGTCGTCAAATACAAACTTTAAATATAGGTAGTAGTTATAATTTCCTGTGCTTGTGGCTTGTTTTCCAAGAGGAAAATTGAAAATTATCTTGGTAATTTGAGCAAGATTGTAGTCTGTGGAACAAGGCTGGAGTGTCTCATGAACGTGTTTTGGGCTGCCCAGCATCAATCTCTGCTTTTCCATCTGCACTTCTGCAGTCCCACGCACCAAGAGCTCTGAAGTGATGCATCAACCTCTGCCAGCATCCCTGTCCTGCCTCTCTCCATGAGAGCCAAGCTCTTGGGGTAAATCAGCCCTCTGCTTCAATGCCTGTCCCCCTAAGCCCAAGGGCTCCTGCTGTAATTTTTCCTCTAGTGTTGCATCCCCTTTCTTGGAGTAAGCCTGTGTATAAACACAGCTCAGCTCCTCTCCCTGTTTCAAACAGAAAAACCCAAGATATTCATTCTGAAAAAGAAGGGCAGATACAGCCACAGAATTTGCCTCTTTGTATGAATTAGCATGACATAGTTCTCCTTTTCTTGGGAAACAATGTGCTACTACTGGATCAATAAAAATTGATTTTTGAATAGGGAGTAGAAGCAAACAATTGCATAAAGGGGGAAATAATCTTATGCTGAAAGCAATTGGGTAATACACATTTTACCAGGAACCGATGAGTGCATAGAGATGAAAAATAAAGCAGGACATTTATGACCTGGGGGAAAAAAAAAAAAAGAAGTTAAATGAGGTTTTAATTCTGATTTGTGATATTTTTATGACTGATATAGAACAAAGTATCTAATTTTACTCTAAGCAGGGTGGTTCAGGGTTTGTTTTTTATTTTTTATTTTTTTACTCTTTTCTGGTATATTTCTGTTCAGTTGTGAGAGAAGTGTGCTAAATAGACCCAGAAGGGCTTTCAAAGGATAGATTGCTATTGCTTTCGCTTGTACAAAAAGGTTAATTACGGAGGTTGGGAAAATGTTGCTGCTTTAATGATAAGGGACTTCTGTACAGAAATGACTGACTGAGCTAGTTTTCAGGGTCATCTTAATTTAAAATAAATGACAAAACATCAGGCTCCTTGATCATTCTAAGCATTAAAAATGAAAGGTCCGACATGCATGAGAAATACCTAATGATCAGAAAATCTGAGATAGGTAAGAGGAGGAGCTCAACCAAAAAATAATTCATTAGAATTTCTATGTAACACAATCTTTCTAGAAATTAATTTTAAAAAAATGTACAGATCCAAAGTTATAAATTTTTTGCCTGAGTTTACAGACTGTTAAATAAAACAGAATTTGTAATAAATTAAACTGTAATTTAAACTTCTATTTTTTATGCTTCTCTTCATGGATCCTCTTCTACTATTCCAGTCAATTAGGCACTGCAGAATTTCAAAGGAGAACAGAACTTGGATTTTATTGTTGACATACTAAACTTGATGTATTATCACCATTTTTGCTTTCGTATTGGTGCTGTAATACAAGTTTTCACATAGAAAATATGTATTTCCCCCATTTTTGCACTAAAGACTGAAAAAGTGAAAGATCTATTCAAGGTTTGTGCCACGCTTCTTTGCTAGGAATATGAAGACCTGTAAAGGACATTGTTTACTAGAAAATACAAGAAAGACTCTACCTATTCCTCTCTTTTTTTTGGAGTTGCAGGAATGTACTTTGATTTTTGAAGACAGACATTTTGTGTCTTACTCCACCTTAGTGATTGGCTTGGATTAAAAAGAATCCTCCCACCGCCTACTGTTGGAACAGAATATTTGTGGGAAGTGCCCAAGCAACACTCATCAGCAGTCCCAAGATTCTCCATTTGGTTTTAATTCCTCAAAATCCAATACTCCAGTATTTTAAAAATTTATAATCCTAGCCTGTTGCTGTTGCAATCAATGAAAAAATATGTTCAAGTAATGAAGAACTGATAATATGGTAGAAATTAGCAAAGATAGATATTTGGAAGTTATTGCACTAATTTAAAATTCATAAAAATAATGAGTTTTGTATAAAAGTTACTATCTCAAGATGCTTAGAATGAAAGTTATTAGAAACATTATTAATATTAAAATGAAGAAACATTTTGCTTCTTCTCCTCTTTTTTTTGTGCTTGCCTTTTGCAATTTTGAAATGTGTTGGTCTTACAAATTGTGATGGTGCAGGAACAATAGTGGTGGCAGTTCAGTGGTGATGAAATACAGGATCACAGCCAAGTGTAACTTATGTGAAGTATTAATATTCACATATTTGCTTTTGTTTGTTCATTTATTGCTTCTTAAGTGGAAAAGATGTGATTTTCCCAGTGTTTGAGGACAGGACTGGCCCTCCCTTGGGCTCTGCCTGGGGTAGGTTTAGTTCAGATTAGCAGTACTTGCCCCCTGGCATGACAATATTGCCCAGTGGCTGCACAGACTGAACTTGAAGCTCTAACAGATATCAGGAGATTGTAGCTATTCCTTAAAATTACATATGCATTGCATATATATGGATATTTGTGAGCTGCTGTGCTTCTGTGTCTTGTCTCCTGTCTTGTTGGTAAGAGTTACACAACTGACTCCCAAAATTACATATAATATTGTCTATCATATCTTACAAGAAAGAGCAAAACCGTTGCTCGTTCCAGGGAGTCATTACTGAGATCTTGGCAGAGACAAAACACTGGAGTTAAAGAAAGTACTGCTGGGGAAGTGATGTGGGAAAGCTGGTCATGGATGCTGAGGCTCAAAGTGATGAGAGCTGGAGCTGCAGGAAGGGATTGGTTGGGGGACAGAGAGGGCTGCTGCAACCAGAAAATGGTGGCATTGCAAATGCAAAATGCAGATTGGTAACTGGAGGCAAGCCAAAGAACTGGAGGAGAACAACATTTGGTAGGAAAACACTGTGCTCAGCAAAGGGGTTAGTAGCTTGGAATTTTGTGGTTTGTCCAAGAGAGTCTTGGAAGCTTAGAGAATAGAAAATTAGAATTCTGGTTATTGAGAGTCTGGAAAATTATGGGGATGAAAAAGACTGAAAGGAGGGGTTGGGAAAAAAACTATTTTAGTGTGACTGTGATTGCAGTGAGTTAGTTGGTCAAGCCAAGGCTTTGGTGAAGACACCCCAGTGCTGGAGGTTTGCCTGGGGGAGTAAATGCAGAGTATCTCTGTGCTCCAGAGATCTCATGGACATTAAACACCCCTGGCTCAGGCTACCACTGAGCTCCTTTTTGGTAGACAACATTTAACTTAATTAATACATCTTTTTGTGTGTAGTGTACTTAAAAGTAGTGTATTTTATTGAAATACCTCCCCCAACAAACCTAAAATATAAACAGTTGGCTTTGTTTATTCTGAAACATGTAGCTTTGTTAGGACAAATAGCTCCATTTGCTTTTGTTTCACATGAATACAGGAAACAAATATTTTCATTTGCTGTGGTTATTCCTTTACTAGCATTTGTTAAAGTTTTCAGCATAAGCAGCATACATAGATTTAAGAGTTAACCAGGACTTAAGTGTAATTCCTTTTGAGCATTTAGCTATTAACTTCATGCAAGTAAAGCCATTAAGTTGCTTATTTAATGACTTATTTGTTTATATGGAAAATCAATTAGCACAGCTCCTGGGGTTTCCTTACCTTTTCTCTTCAAGGATTCTCCCCAGGAACGGTACTGGCACAGCGAGCTTTTGGCATCCACAAAGTGCCTCAGTTCACAGGGGGATCCTGAGGTGCAGGAACCTGCCAAGTCAGTGCACCAGAGCAGGGGAGGAGCTGGGGACTGAGACTTCAGAGCCTTTACACTTGCTCTTACAGCCAACATTAAGAAATACCAGCCTTGGGTATTGATGGGGAAGATAATGTTAATGGAAAGGAAAGCATCATGTCTTTATTTGAATAATTTGTGATTCCAAAAGGATTAGTTCTAACCTGTGCTATTATGAGCACTTGGAACTTTTTTTCTATGTTTTCCTCCTTTTGTCCTCTCTCGGACATGAATGTGTGCTGGGGAGGAGTGTGCTGGAATATCTCTGTGTACATGGGGGTGGAGGGAGAGGTGCTGGGCTCATCTCTCTCATCTGCTGCCAGTTCAGCTGGTTCTGGGCCCTGGTAGCCCCAGGCCTGGTCTCCTCAGAGCTGGAGAGCCCAGTGCCTGCAAGCTGCTGTGTGCTGGGCCTTTCTGTCCCTGCTTTGAAGCAGCTCTACATCCTCTCAGGAGTCTCTCTTGAAGCCTCCAGCATGTTTGGCTCTGCTTGGCCCAGACTCACAAAGTGGCCTGTATATGCTTGCCACGGTGAGATAAATCAAGTTTTTTCCATGGAAAGTCAATTTTACTCCCATTTATCTGCCTGTAGATGCTTTTTAACAGGAAGTTTTCTAGTTCATAAAAGCACAAAGCAAAAAGCTGTTGATGGGCAGTGAACCCCACACATTTCTCCTGGAACTCAGATACAGAATGGTCACCAACACATACCAAGATCCCTTTGCAGCTGGGGCTGTTGGCAACAAACATGTGCTTGCAGTTACCAAATCCCAAACTAAAAACAAATGGCATTGACGGCACAAGGGAGACACATGCTGTTAATAACATTATTTTGAATCAACACATGATGGAATGACATCGATGTTAGGTGAATAAAACCTACCCTTCTTGACCTCATCACTCTTGTTTTCAATAGACATTCAAGAATACTTGATTTTTGATTCCAGATTTCCCTAAGCACTCACTGTAAATAAGAAGTGAAACTGTACATAAAACAACAGTAATCAATATTCTAAATTCCGTTTATTTTTAATCTTGGTATTGTGGAACTTCCTAAAGAACAGCAGATATTTTGACAGTTCTGTTTAGCTTAAGAATCTAAATATTCAATTTTTTAATTATAGAAATCAAAAGGGAGTGCTTTTTTAAGGCTGCAACTATTGAAACAGTCTCCTTTTCATGGCTTCTAAGAAGCCTGATGACTTAGAAGGAGACTAAGAAATAAGGAATATTTAAACCTGGTTGGAAGCACCACTCCTCCAAGTGAATACTGATTTATTAAAATAAATATGCCCAATTTTGAAATTCAAAATTCAGAAAGGCAAAGAGATGATTATTGTTCATAGGATGCCATGAGTTGTTTCCCAGTTTATTAACCTGTGCTGCTCAGCAGAGGAAAGGCAAACACCAGATCCCTACTGGAGAGAGGTTGATCATGTTGGGTGTTGATGGAGTGAAACAGTGACATTCAGCAAACAAGTTTTAAGGCTTGTGTGGCAGATATGAAATGCAGAGTAAATATTCCTAGTGGACTGTAAAAGCCTTTGCCATCAGCGTCTGCAATTGCCTCCGTCAATCACAACCCCCCCGACTGGCCTTGTGCTGCAGAGCCTCATTGACTTTTATTGTGGGATGTATTTCATCCTCTGCAGGAAGGAAACAGAGTCTGTGCATGCTGCTTGGGAAGGGGAAGGAGTTTGGTGGAGATGGGATCAGGACAGCCCCTTGCTCTGGGCTGAGGAGGAAATGGACTTTTTACAAGAGGGTGTAGCTACGGAAAAAGGGAGAATGGATTCAAAGTGACAGTAGAATAAGATCAGATATTTGGAAAAGTTCTCTGCTATGAGGGTGCTGAGGGCCTGGCACACGTTTCTCAGAGAAGCTGTGACTGCCCCATTCCTGGAAGTATTCAAGGCCAGGCTGGGTGGAGCTGTGAGCAGCCTGGTCTAGTGGAAGGTGTCCCTACCCATGGCAAGGCAGTGGAGCTAGATGGTCTTTGAAGTCCCTTCCAACCCAAACCATTCTGTGATTTTTATGATTCTGTGATTCTATGATCTAGTTTAGAAGACATAATTGCCCTGAAATTAAATTAATTAATTATATTTTCCCAATACTCTGCACATACTTTCAGGTGCTATAACTGTGCCCAGGGTGTCAACAGGGTAATTTTTTCACCTTCTCTCAATTTTCACCTCTGCAGCTCCATGAGAGCCTGACATGTGCAACAGGCAGTCAGACTGAGACTTAATTCTGCAGTCTGCTCCTGATGGGAATATGTGTATAGTATCCATTAAAATGAAGGGATTTCAGCACAGGAGCAGTGGTCTGTTTGGACACAGCTGGAAAAACTGGAGATTAAATATATTATTTCAGAACAGCAGCTGTGAAGCTGGTGACTCACTGCAGAAACTGCTGACAGGATCCTGCTCTGCATGTATTTTTAACATACGCTGTAATAAATGTATAAAATGCAGTTAAAAATAAAGAATATTAAATCCTCATTAGGGGAAAAAAAAAAAAAAAAAAAAAAGATGCTGTAGCTTTGGAACAGAGAGTTTCTTCAGGAAAAAATCAAGTTCTTAAAAGTACCAGAAGATAAATAGATTATATCACTAATTCTTGTTCAAGCTGTGGGGATCATTGGTTTGGAAATGTCTGAAAAAAATGTGGAATTTTGGGTGTGCTTTTGAGGGAGAGACCAGAATGAGTGCTGAGAATGACAGTGGATTGTTCATTTTGAATATGAGATCAAGGGAAATGAATATCATTTGGAGGTAAGCCCTATTTTAAGTACTCTTCAGGAAGATAAAGAGTAGTTTTTTTCCATCCTTTGTGGAGTTGAGAGGTTATTCTCATAAATGAACATGTTTCACAATGAAAATACCCAATGTGTTACCAGTCTCTATGCCAAACAGGAGATAGCCCTGCAAGGCCTGCAGGCAAGAGGATCATATATTTCCACTCTGTTGACACCAAATGGTGTCACATGTAAGAACTTGGGTGCAGTTGGTCAAGAAAAGTAGAAGAATGTGTATAATTAAAACCCATAAATCACAGTGGTTGGATCTTTTTGGGTGCCTCAGCTGGTTGGATGTCATCCCTGGTGAGCAGTAACTGAGGAATGGCATTCCCACTAGGGCAAATTGGACCCAAGGAGAATTTTCTAAATGCTTCCAGTTAATTAATATAGCACAAGTTTAGGGGGAAAACAAACAAACAAACAAACAAACAAAAAAAACCAAAAAACCAAAAACAAAACGACAAAAATCCCACAAACCAGTAAGAAGTGCAGCAATTGTAGATGCACGTTTTAATGTATTCTTGGGTCTTTTGTCTCCTGGTTAACATTTCTTCAAAGTGCTATAAAAATGGGTGAGATGGGGAGTGTAACTGGAATAAGGATGGCTGTGAACTTCTCCTGGTGGTAAAGCTCTTGATCCCCACTCACACCTACACACTGACATTAAATAAAAGCACTTGCAATTAAACCACAAATCCAGGTGCCTGCTGCCTCTGGGAAAAGAGAGAGAGTGATGTTATATTTTCAAAATATCTGTAAACTCTAATATGACACGTCTCGCAGCAGGTAGAAAGACTTGCTACTTTAGTTGTGGGAGGAAAATCTTTCTTATTAGCTCTCTTTCAGATGCTTTTAGAAAGGCTGAAATGTATAGCTGAAAGGAAAAATATTCTGCCTGAAGCTACGGAAATAAAGGAACTCAGGCCTTTTTCATCTTGCTACAATTAGAATACAACCATAAACCATGTAGCTCAAAAATTGTTTATGAACTCACAGGTCTGAACTGAATAACCACCCGTAAATTTTAAAAATTAAAATCCCTTTAGGAAGTAGTGACCTGGCAGAGCTTAAATTGCTTATAAAATTCTGAAGGCTGAATTAGTTAGGAAAAATGATGAACTAGAGAAAAAAATTAAGTTAAAAAAATCAGTACAAGCTGTTCTTCCCCGTCTGTCCAAAGGGCTGGAAGAAAAGCCTGACTTCTGGCTGAACTGTCTGGTGTTTGCTGTTTGCTCCCGCTTGCTGCTTATGGTGTGTATGGTCAGACCCCAGCAGCTTCAGCAAATGACCCAAATGGGCTCAGCCCACAGTCATGAACCATCTAGATCCCTGCTGGCAGCAGGATGGACTGGCACGTACTGGGGGAAAAGAGAAATGTCAAACAGTGCTTATCCAACAGAAGCTTTCCTTGCAAACCATAGGTGGAACACCAGTTACAGAGGGGGATCCATCCTGTTGGGCACTGGATGGGTGCTCGTGTTGGGGCTCATAGGGGATGAGGCATTTTCTGTGCAGAATTCACATGTAGGGAAAAGGGGGGATGCTGAATGCCAACGCTGCAGGCTGGGCTCTCCCAGCAGAGCTGAGGTGATGTTAAACACCTGCTCCCCCTGTGCTGCAGGCCCTACACTGTCAGCAGTAATGGGGCTGTTGTCTTATCTCGGCTGGGGGTGGGCAGCTGTGCTGAGAAAGGTCTCGCTCTGCTCTTTCTTCTCTACTTTCGTGGCAAAGGTGATGCTCCTGAGGAAGTTTTGGTGGCAGCAGCAAAGTTCCCTGTGGCCTCTGGCTGTCAAATGTTACAGAGGCTTTATTAAATAGTAAATAAGAGATGCTGTGGAAGGAAAACCCTAAAGAGAGAGATCTTGGCCAAAATAGTGCTGCAGAATGGTCTGCAAAACAACAGGCGAGTGAAAACACCAGCAGAAGCAAAGATGCCCATACTGGCCATTATGGGGCACCTGGGGGCTTCTACAGCAGCCTGAACTTCCTGCCAGTTAATTTTTATGTTGTTTTGAAGCTGTATCATCTTCATTACTATTGTGAAAATGACATTAATTTAAAGAACCGTCAGTGGGAGTTGGTAATTAGCATGCAGGGGTGGTAGTGCACAGAATTCATTGTAGGTCAAAATACTTCAGTCTATTCTGTGTGTACAGGATGGAGATCAAATATGGCACATACTGATAAAGAGCTACTCAAAGCTCACAGTGGCTTTTAAACAGAACTTTGAAGCTAGAGTTTTAAAATTTCATTATTTAATGTTTAACCATTTTAAAAAGTACTTTATAAGACTAGGTAGCACTGACATCAGCTTTTCAAAGAATCACAAAATGGTTTGGGTTGGAAAAGGCCTTAAAGATCCACTGCCATGGGTGGGGACACCTTCCTCTCGATCAGGTCACTCCAAACCTTGTTCACCCTGGCCTTGGACACTTCCAGGGAAGGGCACTTACCACTCTAGGAATTTGTTTTCATTCAGATACAAAGCAGAAGTTGCCAAATTAAGACTTCAAATCTGAAATTATGTGCCAGTGGTGCAAAAAATAACAGTCAAATTCTTGTAAGAATGAGCTTTACTGCAAATAGGGAATAATTTGCTGTGTAGAAAAGCCGAAGATTTTTCTACTAGTTAAAAACTTGTACTTGTTTTATCAGGGATCTGATAAATGGCTGAGCTGTGTTGGTTACAATTAGGTCTGTTGACTTCCTGCTCTTCATTAAAGTAGTGTGTACTGCCTGTATTACTACTATAATACTTTAAGTTCAGATTTGTACCTAAAACAGAGTAGAAAACAGTAGTAAAACTCCAATATAACCAGCACAAAAATCTCAATAATATACAAAATGTCACTTAGGAAACTCTTTGATGTTTGTGGAAACAGCGTATTAGCTTTATTTGTCTGTTCGTTCCATTTGCATTTCTGTGCTCTTTGCTTCCAGAGGAAATCTTTTTCCATTTAATTAGCCACAAAAGCTGATACATGCTTGTTAACAGGCTTAATTTGCAACGCTGTGCCAAAGGTTCTTTGCAAGCTTTTGTCTGCAGTGTGGGAAGAGAGGACAGTTTCATGTTGTTCCTACCAAGCCCATAGCAGGAATGGCTATAGCTGCTTTCGTGGCACTGTTTCCAGTACAGCTGCTGTTGGATTGAACATTTTTTGCTCTTAAAGAAGTGTTTAAAAAGCCCCTGTCTCACCTGCCTTCTACACCTGCAGAGGTGTGGGTAACAACACCAATTCCAGGTGCTGCTAAACATGTGACTTTCAAATCCTATAGCTTCAGTCTGGTGCATACTAGATGTTTATATAATTTAGTATTATCAAAATTTGGGGTATAATCTTATGAAAACCAATGTTGTCAATATTTTCTAAAATTTTAAGTACACTGAAGATTATGGTCATCTATTGCCTTTATTCATTTTTAAAACCATGTTTAAAATAAGAATGAAATGTCATAAGTTTAATTTCTCTAGCACACAAATATAACAGGCATGTTCTAATTTGCAGGTAATTTGCCTACTTCCCTTTGTGTATGAACTTTCTGTACTAAATCATACCATACTTGCAGTGTGATTTTTCATGCAAAGCAAATTTTGACAGTCTACACCTCCCATTAAAAGGTTCTTCCTCTCTTTTTTTTAATATAGATAGGTTGCTTACCAGTATTTTGCAAGCAATGGGAGGAAAAAAAATCCATTCCATCCATCAGGAAGGATTAGGGAAGGTAAAGAATAACAGTGAGAGAAAAAAACTTATGTTCTCCTTTAAAAAGGAATTTAGGATCTAAACTGTATCCTGGACTCCAGTCAGCTTGTTGACTCCGAGAACCCCCAAAATAATTGACTGATGTATCAGTATGTTAATATCCATGGGCAAATTCCATATTGCAATAAATTCACAGTATTTCAGCCTCAGAAAGCTGCCCCATGTAATTCAAAATATTCCCCTAATGAAGGATTAGCTCTTAAAGAAAACAATAATCTCTGTTCTCTCAGGCCCGATGTCCAGCAGTGGTTATTCCTGATGCCAAGCACCATTTTCCAAACACATTTCTTACTTTAAATTAATCATCCTACAAAACCAACAGCAGTGTAATCCCAAAGGGTAACTTCCAAATCATACAGATTTCCAAGTCCTGATGAAATTCAGCTGGGAATTTACTGACTTCATGTGTTTTATGATAGCAGAAGGTGACTGAACCATCAGAATGAAAACATTTAACAGTAATAATTTGATTGCAAGGAAATGGAGATGGAATTGAGACAGAAGCAATTGCTTTCTGACAGTGTCTCCCAGATTTCCTTGCAGACCACAGAAGAGTTGCTGTCTCCTGGGAGCCTGGGAATCCCTCAGCATCACCCGTCCTGCCTCTGACAGGAGCTGCTTAGGGAAGGGAATAATTCTGCACATTTACACAACAGAGCAATTATTTATTGTAATTTTGTCTTCCAGCAAAAATTACTGACTTGCTGATCAGTCTGGGATTTTTCCTAGAACTCCTGTGTAATTGCCACACTAAAGGTTTGCAAAACAGCCCCTTCCAAGTTTAAGAGCCAAAGCCCCCTCAGCCCTCAGCACTTGTATGTAGAATTGGTGTGCGCATATGAATTAACATGAACACCTTTCTATATTGTGAAATCCCTGGCATTTTCAGCACAGTAGATATATGAGCTACTTAGACTATATTGTATAAGTTTGGAAGCAATTTAACTCTTTAATTACACCTTTTATGTAGTAGCAAGTCACTAAATTACATGTACATAATTCACATATTGAGTAGTATATTGCCCTCATGCCCTCTGCTTTTTATTTCCCATCCTAAAAGCAACATCTGCATGTAATTTCTTTATAGGCATATTTTCCATGATTTGTTGCAAAAAAAATTTGATTCTTTTATTTTATCTTTTAGCTGGTTGCCACATCTTCACACTCTTAAAGCAGAGATTTCATAGTGATCAACCCTACCTATGTTCCTACTGAAATTCCCTGCATTTGGTGCAAACTTTTGCAAGACAGGGGGGCTGGATTTTCAGATCTTTACACTACCAGGTAAAGTTTTGTGGTTTTGAGCACAATGTGTGTTTATAGTACGGTTTGCATGGGGAAGAACTTACCCTCCACACGGAATGCCCTGGACTACTTTAAGTGAGAAAAACCAGTAAGGCTAAGAACTCCAAACAAGTGCTTTATGAACTATTTCGTTTCAAGCTACTGTTGTTCTTAATCAGAAATTATACTTGCTAAGTGGTTTATTTTGTGTTTACAAGAAGATGTAACACAACAAGGACAGGCTTGATTTAAAAGAAATTATTTGGAGCTTTTTTTTTTTTTTTAAATGATATTTGTGTATGCACATTTTGCAGATTTAGGGCTTGTTCATAATTGGGGAAAAAAAAAAAACAATTCAAGTACCTATTTTATATAGGATATTAGTTCTGTACTTCGTATCTGATTTGAATAAATTGTACTGTGCTGAGTCCAGAGTACTCTCTGCCCCCTCAACCATGCAAGTTAATAGAACAGTTTGAGACTTATATATTTGTAACATTTTACTGAATGTGCTATATATGTTAACTGTATTTTTTTAATCAAAAAGACGAAAACTCATTGATCATGTTGGATTCACATCTAGACTCATTGTGCCCTTGAGACTGAATTTCTACTTGATTGAAAAAGCAAAAGTATAAAAAAATTGCACATATAGAAACATTTCAGAACCTTCCTATACTTGAAGGGAGAATCAGTTGTCTGCTTTATCAGGCAATACAGGATTTTCTCTCCTACCATCCCTCTATCACAAATTAATCATGATTTATTCGTGGAACTAGACATGATGAGTCATTAACAGTGGCAATGTACCCAGTTCTGGATAACATGCACACACAATACATATAAACCACATAAATCAGAATGCATTCACAGGCAAACAAATGCACAGTTACAGTTCTGTGTGCACAAGGACACGCCAAATGCTCTCCATCTGCAAAGGAATGACCTTCTGCACTACCAAATGAATTGAAAAATCCTTTCTAGCTGCTGCCAGTGTGCAGATCATATTCTTAGCACACCCATAAACATCCTAGTTACTGCCAATTTGAGGAATTTAGCTCGGTACTCGTTTCTCTCTCACTGCTATGAGGGGAAAGAAACCCTTCTTGTTAGAAGGACAAGATGTACTGCTGTATTGTGTCCTGACAAATGACCGTTCCCAGGCTTTAACAGCTCCAGGAAGAATAACCTTGAAAGTAAGTTGGTGTTTAGAGTTGGTGTTTGAATGGGGAAGCACTGCACCTTTCTCCTGGCCTCTTTGGATGAGGTGGGTTCAAACTACCTTTTGACATGCCCACCCTGTACATTCCTCTTCTGCCGAGGGACAGCATGAAATTTGCTGCTTTTGTTTTACTGAACTCTTCAGTTTTGTAAAAATTGACACTTAGTGTCTTGCTGAAGCAGATCCAAGCAGGATTGCTCATTGTGACATTGTGTTGCTGCATGAAGGGGGAAAGGGCACCATTGCAAGTTTTCATGGAGGAAGGACAAAATCCAGCCTTCCTTATTCATTAGGCCCTTTCAGGCTGTGACCGTTCTGTCACAGCTGAGGTGACAGGAGGCCATCCTTCACTGTGATGAACATGTCAGCCCATTCTCTTCTCAGCTGTCACCCTGTCATTATGCATATGGCAGTGAGAAGAAAAAAAAAGAAACAGAAAAGACGCAATTTGATTGAAACATGGATTTGTGCAGGCATAAGGATTGTGGCTCAACAGGTGTGAGCCCTATGTTTGAAAAAGGGATGAAAATAGGAATCAGACATGCCTGGTATGAGTCATGTTGGGTGTGAGGGGTTCTGTTCCTGAGCTTTCCTGCATGGAACGTGTGCTGCTGATGCCATTCATGATTTAGTCACAGTTAGAACAACTTCTTTTAGTAAGACTGCAGCTCTATCTTGTAGTGTTTGTATTAACAGGTTAGAGCTCCTGTGCCTAACCTACACAAATTAAAGGAGGAATATCTAGAAGGATATCTATTCAGTAGCTCGTTGCCTGTCTGCACCTTTGGAAAGCAAAACTGTGAGTCAGTAAGGGCCAGAGGAAGAGAAAAGTTGCTCTCAAAGGAGGAGACTGTGCTGGAGATTAATGTAGGGCTTGCAGCAGGACCTTGAGTAAATGGATAAATAGTAAGAATCTTTTATATAATGCACAGCTGAGATAATGCAAATTTTATTTTCTATGTAAATAAGACAAAGCAGCTACACAAATACCTGATATTAAAATCCCTGTAGTGGTTAGAAATCTGTATTAGTCTTACAATTCACTGTGTACTGCTTTGATTTATGGAGGTCTGTGACTGTACAGCTGTCTGGAGAGAGCAGAAACCTCCTGTGCAGATTTCACAGCTGCCTGGTGTTGGGAGAAGTGACATTGAAAGCCATCATATTTGAAGTCTGGTTTAGAAGGGAGTTTTGTTGCTGGAAGATGATACATTGAGTATACTGTCATTAAGTTATTTGAAAACATGATGATAGTGTGACAGAAAAAATAAATGTGAAAATGTTGACCTGTGTAGAAAATCAGCTCTTGAAGGGAAGTAAATCAAGTGTTATTCTTGTGATGACCACAGGAAAGTGTTTGACAATGTGATATATGAAGAGAAAATGAGATCTAGGGGAGGGGTAGAGGAAAGGAAGAACTGGAATGATTTTAGGAAATGTTTGTAATTTTGACTTTCTGCTTTTAGGTTAGACTGATTGGGGAGAAACAAAATCAAATCAAATCTCCTAACTCCTGCAATTCTCATATTACATTTAGTCTTTTTAAGATTCAGTAGTGATAGAAAGCTTGCTGGAAAAGCCAAGGACTAAATTAGAATTAGAAAAAAAGAAAAGTGATTCAGTGGCCTGGCCTAAACTTTCATTTGCTCTACTTATTGCGATTTAGTGGAGACTAATTTAGGTGTTACTTACTTCAGAGGTGCTGCTCTGATCTACAGCCAGGAGGAAAATGTGAAGTCCAGTATCAGCTCTCTGTACAGAGCTTTTTGTTGTGGCCCTAAAAAAAGCCTGCACTCAGTACTTTTCAAACTTATATAATGTGTCTCAGTCCCAATTGCTCTATCTATCTATTAACCTACATATGTCCATACTGGGGAAAAGAGTGCAGATCTGCCACTTGCTATTTCTCTGTGCCCTTGAAACTTCAAATAAATCAGACAGAATAAGACCACTCTGATTTCCACTAGTGCCACACAGAGCTGGGTTTCACATGGAAAGTAGTGGGGCTCTCATTGCAGTCACTCCGTGTAGCTGCAGTGTGTTTACAAAAGGGTTTTTTATTATTTTCAGATTAAAATGTAGCATCAGTGATAATGCACTCCCTTGTAACCACACTCTAGGCAATAACACATCTTTTGAAGTGTGATCAATGCTGTATGCAAAGCTTCTTTTCTTTAGAAATAGAAATGCTGAATATTCTCTATGGCGTCTTTTAAAATCTGCCCTCCACTGTTACCAGGCTTTAATAAGAGCAAACATCACACAAAAAAATAAAAGGTCATTTATGACAAGAATGTAAATATATGGTAAATCCATAGCAAAAATATGCCTTGGAGTTAGGGTAGTTCATTCCAGTCTAGCTTTTGTAAAAGTAGAGTAGCTTAAAAGATTTGTTTATCAACAAATATTACTCTTCATAAATTTCATACTGTGATGAAGTTTTTCTCCCCCTTTTTTTTTTTAGTCTGCTGAAGCAGACACTGTCTGTGGCTTCTTTAAGCTGATCCTGTGAAATCCCAGCATAGGGAGAGCTGGTCTAGACAGGTATTGGGTTTTTTAGAGGAGGTTGAGCTTTTTAAATATTTAAACTTTTTTTCAGGAGCACTTCATTCAGGGAGGCAAAACGAGATACATTTTTGGAGGGGGAAAGAAAAGTAGAACGGAAGAACTGGGATAAGTTAAAGTGATGCTTAGAGGCTTTGCTAGCAGAGCTGCACCACTGTAATTGCTGCTGACAAGCCTGGGCACTGTAAAGCTGCTCCAGCATGGGAATGAGGGCACAGGAGCCTTGCACAGCTTCCCTGGAAAGCCCCAAAACCCAGCCTAAAGGGCCTCTCTGCTGGTCTCAGGTACCCCAGGGATTAATTACGTGGACTGACAATTAACGGGACAAAAATAGATTGAGCTGTACTATTTCAGCTTCCAGAATTTCTGGCATTACCTTAGAATAGTGCAATCCTGGAATGGTTTGGGTTGGAAGGGCCCTTAAAGCTCATCTTGTTCCAAGCCCTGCCATAGGCAGGGACATCTTCCCCCAGACCTGATTGCTCAGAGCACTAAGGCTCCACTATTTCCTTGGAAATAGATTTGAGTTTGAGCTGAACAAGAGGTGGAACTAAGAAAAGCATAAATCAAAAGCAAAAAAAAATCATGGCTGTCCAAGGATTTATTTTGTGCTGGATTTCTGTCATTTCCTATCTGGCCCAACAGAGAACTTTGTTTTCTCTGTGCATGTTAATAAGAACCTGCAGGGGGACTAATAAAATGCAGGGAATGTTTGGGGACACAAAGGTACTGTTACACTTTTAATTAATTTTTACAGCAATTACTGCTTTTCTGCTTTTTTGGTTCTATACCAACACCTGGGGTGTTTTTTGGGAGCACTTACACCCAGGTCTCATTTTTTACTTTTCTGCCATTCTCTTTAAGTTACAGAGGTGTTTATTTAAGGACAAGTGAGAGGTGCTGGGAGAGGCAGGCATCATGATTGAACTGTGGGCTCCAAACTGAAAAGACTTTTAAAGTTTGGTGTTATTAAGAGCACATTTAATCAGGGAAAGTGACAAACAATTTGTTGTAAGACACATAAATACTAGTGGGAAACTAATTTCAGTGGCATAAAAAACAATCAACACTTGCATATAAAGTAAATGGAAAACAAGTGCCCCTGCACATTATTGCTCCTGCCGTGTATCACAGTTATTTACAACAATTACTTTCTGCTCTTGACCAAGCCCTTTTTATTACCCTCAGAGTAACTGAGGGGCAGAAAACACTCAGAAAATGCAGAAGCAGGCACAGGATTTTCCTTTTCTTCCTTTTTAGTTGGTCATATTTAATAATCATAAACTTCCTTGTTGCTTAAGAGCCTGACCTTCTCTGTTAGCAAAGCTCGCACCTAGAAATCCTGCAAAGTTTCAATTTCTAAATGTCACAAAATATCAAATGGATGCAGAAGATAAGAAGAAAGTCAATAAATGTTTGTATTCTTCTTTTGATGCTCTTTTGCATTTAATTTTCTACGGAAAAAAAAAAAAAAAAATACCCCAAGTTTAATTTCTTCTCTAAATAGAAGAAAGAGAGCAGAGCCTGGGGTAGCAGTCAGTTAAAATATTGATTACAGTGCACAGCAATTTGCTGAAAAATAAATAAATAAACTCCAAATGCCTGCAAACTATTTAGGAAAAAGCATACTGTTTCCTATGGTGGGAAGAAGTATAATTAAAAAGCTATCAACAGTCTGGGGTTGTCAAAAATACTTTGTCACCTGAAGCACATTCCTTGTAATTATCTTTTGGGCTTTAAGCTAGATCACCATTAACCTCCAAAGAAGAAGGGTTACTATGCTTTCTGGTGTGAAAAATTGTATCATCATGTAAATTAAACCCTGTTAGGTAGTCAAATTGGATTTGGGAAACGATTGAGTATTAAACCTAGTCATGTATATTATCAAATGACACAAAGCATGAAATGCTAAGAGGGAAGGAAACAGAAAATTATTTTTTCCTTCCTAAAGAATGCTAACATTCTTGTACAAAAACCTACTTTTTTTTTTTTTTTTTTTTTTTTTTCCTGTGGAGATAAAAACAAGAGGCTGCGATAATATAAATATATATACATTTTGATTACTTTTTTAAAAGTTTTTATTTTCCAAAGCATAGGAAATATGACAAGCCAGTGCTAGCTGATATTAATGTAACAGTCCTTGGATCACACATATCTATTACTCAGGATCTCATACCCTGACACATAATTGTCAGGCTTGATATTCAATGCCTCCTTCTACCCAAATGAATTGAGTTCACCAAATTTCCTGTTGATGCATTTGCAGCTGTAGTGGCTTCATGGAGGGAAACTGCTTGGTAGTAGTAATATGAAACACAGGAAAAAAACAGCCAATTGCTGAAAAAATAGTAATGTCCTACAGAACATAAAATACATTGTTTAGGAATAAAGGAAATTTAAAAAAAAAAAAAAAAACAAAAAACAAAAAAAAAAAAAAAAAAAAAAAAAAAAAAAACACCAAAAAAAACCCCAACCAACCAACCAACCAACCAACAAAAGTCCCAGAAAACAAAACAAAACAAGAAAAATTAAAACTCTCAAGTTTTCTTTTTACTCTATTTTACTCTGTTTTTTTTTTACTGTTTACAGCATAGTCAGTATATGCCTGAGGAATTTGTGGTTTGAATCCAAGGAGAAGAAATACCTTTTAATCATAGACTTCTTTCTTCTTAGTTTTTCTAGCAGTGTATACAAGATGCAGCACCTCAGTGACCAGCATAAAAGAAAGGGTGATTTCACTCTGATTGCAGTGCTAGAAGTGAACCTGCAAAGACACTGAGTCTGTGTTCCTGCAAGTGTTTGAGACAGGGCAACTTGGAGTGCATCATTAAAATTTCAGATTTTGGAATTGTTTGTGGTGGCAAAGTCGTTCCTTGTCCTGTTTCCTGCACTCTGTGTGATAGCTGCTTGCTGAAATGCCATCAGCTCTTGCAGGAATTGTAAGTTCATACCAAATGTCTCTGTTTCCTAAACCCAAAAGGGTGATGGGGGCTCAGGGTGTCCCCCAGATCCCTGGCTCCATTTGGGGAGCAGTCATGCTCAGCTCTGTGCCCAGCAGGGTATTCAACCAGGAAAAGAAAGAAAGAAGACAACAAAAACTCATGACTTGTGCTAAGAACTGGCAGAAAGGAGGAAGCTGAACTTCATTTAATGGCGAGGGAAAAGTGGATAATGTATTTTTCTCAGGAACAGGAGGAGTGAAACTCAGACCTTTGCAAATTGCTAACACCCTGTTCCATCATTAAGGAGCACACGCTTCTTTGTAGTTGCTAAATATAAAAATAATTTGCTGGCAATCTCCAAAGCTGAGAGTTTAAATTTACTTTTTTATTATTATTTTGAAGAGAACTTTTTTTTTTTTTTTTTAATTATTTTTCTGCCAGATTACTGAATGTTGACAATGGTCTGTATCCAGCATTTACAGCCTTTTTGCTTTTCAACTCGTGGAAAGTGGATAATTGAAGTGGTGTGCACAACAAAGGAGAACATCCGTTGGTTCCGTACAAACCTTTTAAAAGCCTCAGAATGAAAAGTAAGGCAGGCTAATATGAATTGCAAAAGGACACAATTAATTTGTACATGAAAGAAGATTTTTAGTGTGCCATTAGCCTCTGTAAAAGCCAAAAAATAAAAAAGCAATCATGGATAACCTTGCCAAAAGTATGACGAACAGCTTGTCATGAAGAAGTTCAGTATTTTAAGCAAATGCATAATGCTTTATTAAAATTACTTTGTTAACTCTAACTTCCTTCCAATGCAGCAATGTTTAAAAAATGTTATTGAAAGGCATATGATCATTTCAGAGTAGTAATGAGAATCAGCAGCATCCACTGATGCAAGTGGAAGTGTTGCTGCTGTTTGGAAGAGTTTTGAATTTTCAGCACAGCAGTTCTATCTCGTTTCCTCTGTGTCCTTGTGCCTTCCCATATAACTTATTAATGGAAGTATCAGTTAAAAAAAGCCATGTGGAAGTTATGAACCTCTGTTCCACATCCCATATCTTTAAGAAGCTAATTTTTCCCATTTTATCTTTTTTTTTAAAAAGTCTCATTTTCCCTGTTTTCTTCTCTATAAGTTAGTTAATCTTTTTCATCCTATATTATCTGCATATTATATAGCATATGGCCTATTTTTAGAAAAAAAATATGTAAATTATAAAAATTTATTAAGTGGTTTTATTTCTAGCTATAGCTAGCCAAGGTCATAAACTGCTCTTGAAGATTCCTGCTAACAATGCAAGTTAAATTACGCTACAGGTATTAAAAAGACAAGATTGGGCGACTGATAAATTATTTTCTGCATACCATGAAAAGAAAATGAGTCATGGGATTTCAGTAGCCTGATTTAATCAATAACTCTGTAATTCCTAATCAATCATAGCTTACTTTTATCCATCATTACAAGAGTGCAATAATTGTTAGTCCTCTATGAGAGTATCTGACAGCATTAAATAATTTATAGAATAATATAAGCACTCTTATGAAACAACAAGGAGCTGGTGTCTTGTCAATGATGGTGAGAAACCATAATTTATGTTAATAACACTTAAAATATTGCGGCAGCCTGAAGAGACCCCTGAATCTTCCATTAGTAATGGGGACTACAAACTGTATCTGCTAGAAATAAGGTGGAAGATACTTGCTGAAAAAAAAATGTATTTTTCAAATATTGCATCGCTCACAATGTTTAGTATGTATTTATTTGGAAAAAAAAAAATCATGATGTCAATTTATGGAGCAATAAGCTGCAGTATGGGTGAATTTTATAAGCCTTCCTTCTGTGCCCACTACAGAGGAGTCTTATCGATTATCAGTCTGATTTTTTTTCATCAGCACTGCTCATTTGTAACTCCATTCATATTCATTTGGTAGCAGGAGAAGGGACAGTTTCTCAGTGCCTGTGGCAATTGAGATAATTTATCTGCAGACAGAAATCTCTCAGAGTCGCAGTGCTCCAGTGGCAGCAGCTCAATACCTGCTCTGCAAAGTCCTGGCTCGTCTCTGTCCTGTTCCCTCCCTGCCATGTACTCACCCTCACCCTCTCCACAAGGTTTTGATTCTCCTTCTGATATCTGCTGGATTATACAAATGGGGTTTTCAAAAAGTCCAGTTCGATCTCTTTGACTGGGGTAGTTTTTGATCACCACTGGCATATTCTGCTCTGCACATATATATATTTGGATTAACCATATGAATTATGTTCTGGGTTTCCCCCTTTCTCTTCTTTGATGCTGTAGATTGGTTGAAATCAGTACTGATGAGACACTTGCAGTCAGCAGATGCTTTGTAGCAGAGAATCTGTTTTCCACCATTACATCCAGTTTTTCCTTATTTCTCTGTGATTCTTTGCCAGTTCTGACAAATTTCTCCACTCTGCTGTGCTTTATTTCTCTCATTTCTCCTTCCTCCTCTGGATGGATGCTTCCTTCCTCAGCCTCTCATATTTTCTCCAGTTGTGACCTGCTCAAGGCTGTCTCAGCCCTGGGCAGTATTTCTTTTATCCTGCCCTTCACTGTGGTCTGTTCCCATTGCAGTCGTGGCAAAGCTTTGCAATAAATCCTGTTTTCTGCTACTTTTCCAGCTGTGGAAAATACTCCTCTTGATGAGCCAGCCATTGCAATTAATGACAATTAGAGCCCTGTTTAGGATTCCCCCTGCAGGTTTGCACTCTCTAACCCCAGGGTGGGATTGAACACAGGGACAAAGCTCTACTACCTGATCTAATGGGAAGTCAGCCCTGGGAGGGGCAGGGGGTTGGACCTCCTGAGGTCCTTACAACCTAAATTATTGCCTGGTTCCAAATAAACCCTTCTTCCCAAGGTATTCTTTAAAGAGCTGTGTAAGACTCCCTAAGGATGTGTGAAGCATCTCCTTTCCCATCTGGATTTCTGCGTTTCATTTTGCCTCCCAAAGAATCCATACTTAAAAGCACAGTCGGGGTATTAGGCTTCTTTCCAAAAGAGCTAAAGGAATATCAAGCTCCAATTAGTCTAAGACTTCTTGATTTTTTTCTTGCTTTATGGTCTGAGATAGAGAAAACAATGACCTTTCCCATGTAGAAAAAGGGGAATTAAATACAAAACAACAACAACAATAATAATAATAATAATAATAATAATAGATTTTACTTGAGTGATCCTTTCTGGGCCTCTAAAATTTTCTTGGCTTATTTATTTAGAAAAATTTCAAAAGTAGGTGAAGGATTGCACTCTTTTAAGTTTTGAGAGGAAATGTGGAAAGGCAAAGAGTCAGACTCACCCTGGCATAATTTGATCAGATTCGAGGAATTTACACCAGGGATTAATTTGGCCCAGGAAGTTGGTAATCATGTACCACAGATGTTACAGTATTTGAAGGCAATGGTCCATTATAGCAGAAGGAACAATATTATGCCCCAAAGGACCTATCAAGTGAATGAGATGTTGAGAGGCTTTTTACACAAACATTGATTCACTACTGGTTGCTAGATCCAAATGTGCCCAAGAAAATGAAAGACTTTTCTGGATCTTAACATTGGTGTCTCTTTTAGAGCTACCAGAGGGCATTTTAGTATCATCCCCTAACTGACTGTATAGAAATGGCCAGTTCAATATGCAAATAGTACTTCTATTTCTTTGCCAGTATTCTTAAAAATATTAAAAGAATGTCCTCCTACATAGCTCATAATCTAGAAATATTTTTATATTAACAAAAATGCTTAATTTAAGTTCTTAAAATTTTCAAATATCTATTTTTAAGTAAATGACTGTTAAAATCTATGCACATTTATGTAATTTGAAAACCAATCACATAATTTATCATTGGAGGCCAGAGGTCAGAGACATATTCGAAATAGAACAATTTCGGTTTGTACTCTGTGATTAAATATCAGAAGCATTAATCAGCCTTAGCGTTGCAGTCATAATATTAGAATAAAAATGACAGTTACTCTTGTAAAAGGCTAATGAGGTTGCATGTGTATAAAGCTCTTCTGTAATTTCAAATTGGATCCAGACCTGCATAGACTGATTCATTCCACCTACTCAACAAAGAGGAGACATCCCAAACCTTTCCTTTTCCCCAAAGTAAGCACCAAGTCCTTTGTTATAATTCAGATGAACTCTGATTCACTGGTGAACCAGCAAACCAGCTGGTTAAAGCAGGCAGCTCTGTGGCTCTGGTCTTTGGGGTTTCCTTCACTGGGCAAGTTGTAAGGGACAAAGATGATCAACCTCAAAACGAGCTTTTGTTTTCTTACTACTTCTTTGACTGACTAGAAAGAACTTTCTGACCAGCTCAAAGGATTTGGTAAAGCCCATTTAACTTCTCCTGGTGACTGCATAAACAAGGTGTTTTATATCCTGACAAAATGTCATATTCACTTTCTCCTTTCTTAGCAGTTTGAGTTTTTTCCCCTGGTTGGTTTGTTTTTTAAGCAGTGCTCCTGAGAGGTCACGTGGGTCTCAAATTCTGCAGGTCTTGGCAGCAGCTGTGGACTTCTCTGCTGCTGCTGGTTTTCTATGCATGTGTTTTGTTTAGATTAAAAGGCAAAGTACATTCATTCAAGGCTTAGGCAGTTTAGCATAATTAATTGCACAATACAAATAATTTAATTAAGTTTAAACATTGCTGAAGTAAAGTCCTCAGAAAGCACATTGGCTGTTTTCATAATGCCAGACATACTCTCTCTGTCTTCACTGGAGATTATCTTTTCAGCATACTCAGCAAAAGGAAGTGGCAGAGAATATGAACAGCCCCCAAAACACCAAACCCTGGTGTGAGGGCCCCTCGCACATGTGAAAAGGGGATCAAGTGCTCTTCCTGTAAGACAAGTGATCCCCTACAGTGTTAGATGGATATAATTTTAAAAAGGTTGAAATTATTCATGTCGCTCTCTGCCCCTTCAGTGCTCTCGTGGACAGGTTGTCCTTGCCTCAAATAACTGTGTATATTGTACTGTTGTGTTGTGTTTGACACATCTGTCCTACAGAAAATGGATTGAACCTGTCTGTCAGCCCCATGTGTTCTCCAGACAATTATGATCTCTTCATTACTCTTCCCTTGATTGTATGTCTTTTAGTGACTTAAAAATAGTCTTCATCAAGTTGGCAATCCCTTGAGGCTCATGGGTCTCCCAACACCCCAACCATTTAATCTAATTTATTATGCAGATAGAAATGAAGTGCTGGTCTCACTGCTGCACTGGGGAGAGGGAGCAAAGTGCTGTGAGGTCTCAGAGACCCACCCTCCACCCAGAGGGACCACGGCGTGTCCTCCAAGAGGTTTGTCCTTAAACCTGCTCGTTCCTTTCTGCTCGGTGACTGTTTTCACCTCCATAATGCAGTCGCTGCTAGTTATGCCTAGCACTGCATATTTCTGCCTTTCTGCTACTCAAGAAAAAGGTTAAGAACTAAAATATCTGCCAGCTAAGGTATTTTCAACTCTTTTTCTAAGATAGAGTCCAGCTGACATATTTTGTATTGACAGCTGGCTAAACGTTCACAGAAATGACATCTGCCCATTAAAAATATCCTTCTCACTTTTCCTTATCCCTGGGGATTTCAAGACTGCAAATCATTTTCATGAAAGGCATAACCTTAGATCAAGTTATGTAAAAATACATCACTTCCATCAAGTGAAATAATCACAGTGTGATACAGGAATATTAAACAACTGCTTTCCCACGTGGCGTGCACAGGAATTTTTGGAGTTTTCCTCTCATTGCCTCTGATTGTTATTTCATATTGTGACACCTGTAATTGTATATAGCTATCTAGACTTTAAAATCCTGACAAGGCTGCTCTGGGTTCCCCTGCATACATAAATCCATTACAGCAGATTTTAAATTGATGGTACCACACCAAGCACTGAAATAAAAGCAGTAGCTGCACTTATCCTTGTAGACTAATAGCTGCAAATGATTTTATGAATCATTAGTTCAGATCCTATAGTCCTACCCGTTTGAAACCATTTCTAGATTAATGCCTTTTTGTCTGTGAGATGATATTAATAGGCAACTGAAAAGCATCCAGTTTCTAGCAGTGTGTCACAGCAACATTTTAGTGATGGAAGGCAGTTTGTAGTATTGGAATAACTGATGGATTGCTGAGATTTGGATAAGTGGCAGTTTTTTTCCAGGAGACTGTCTCCTGAGAGCTAGTGTCCAGTGACAAAATATGAATTCTGAGCATGGATTGCCTGCTGCTGAGTAGTTCTGTTTGGATGATAACTGTTCTTCTCTCTGAGACCCCACCTGCAGTGCTGTGTCCAGCTCTGGGGCTCTCGGTATAGGAAGGACGTGGAGCTGCTGGAGTGAATGCAGAGGAGGCCATGGAGATGCTCCAAGGGCTGGAGCCCCTCTGCTCTGGAGCCAGGCTGGGAGAGCTGGGGATGCTCACCTGGAGAAGAGAAGGCTCCAGGGAGATCTCAGAGCCCTTTGCAGGGCCTCAGGGGGCTCCAGGAGAGCTGGAGAGAGACTTAAGACCAGGTCAAGGAGTGAGAGGATAAGAGGGAATGGATTTAAAATTACAGACATTAGGTTTAGATCAGACACTGGGAAAAATTAATTCCCTTTGAGGGTGGTGAGGCCGTGGCACAGGCTGCCCCTGGATCCCTGGAAGTGTCCAAGGCCAGTTGGACAGGGGCTTGGAGCAGCCTGGGATAGTGCAAGGTGTCCCATTGCAGGGGTGTTGGAACGAGATGATCTGAAAAGTCCTTCCCAGCTCACACCAGTTGTGATTCTGTCATTCTATGCATAGGGCTTTCTGTAAGCTTAATAATCATACAAAAACTTCAAATACGGCTCTGTAAGATTAATTTATAATTATGTAGAATGAGAAAAACTATTTAGGTAGTTATTTTAAATAGTCTCAACCACCCCCTTTCAGCTTACTAATATTTAATATTAATAGAACTAAAAAGATACAATAAAATAGCATCAAAAAATAAGAGCTGGTGTGTCTGTTCCTATTCAGGCAGGTAGAATAACACTTGTATTTTCCACCTTCCTGTCATCTTTCCTAGGGAATTCGGGGTCTCTGCTCTCCACTAAGTGCACAGAGCCAGGGAGATGAAACTCTTCCCTGTGCATATTTAGATAGTAATGGTATGATGTCACGTCTTAACATGATGGCAGGAAAAATATCTATGGAACTGTTGTTACTTAATTAGCTCTCTTTATCGTGCTGCTGGATCCAGGAGGATCAGAGGATAGTAATAACAATGTGATATAAGGACCTGGAATGCTAGAGGGCTGATACTTGAAAGGGATGTGCTTTCTGTAATGATAAGGTCTTGGAAAATGTTGCAATTTTAATGTTGCTATTGCTGCATTTAGTTTGCTTCTCTTTCTACAGTGGAGTAGTAAATGATGTTGGATTTATTTTCTTTTGTGTCCCACATAAGAGACTGACATCCATTTATATCTCATTTGAAACAAAAGTTAAAACACAACTTTTTTTTTCTCCTTTTACTCTATTCTGAATTTATCAGCTACAGTACTAAAAATAATAGAAGTCTGTGTATTTACCAGTCATCTAAATAAAACTTGCAGGCATGCCTACATTTTAAACTCACTATATATTAATAGGAGCAAAGGTCAGATTCTGCTATTGACGTGGTAACACTTTTTAGGTGGATGGACAATTTTATATTTAGATCCTGCCACGAGACTCATTCTTCAGTGTCTGAGCTGCAGTCCTTGAGCACACAGGGGCTGACATTGACGCCTGCCAAACGTGCCGTGCAGGGAACAGGAGAGTTATCTCCATCATTATGTGCCTCCACGCTCCTTAAATAAGCTGGATGAATGAAGGAGGGGAAAAAGCAAGAACGAGGCTTCCAGAGGAGGGCTGTGCAAACCTGGGAAGATGGATGGGTGTTACACCCAGCACACGCTCGTGTAGGAGGCTCCTACATCCTGCTGGAGGAGACCACAGCACAAAGTCAATGTCACTCTCCCTCTTCCTAAGTTTCTCTTTTTTTCTTTCTTTTTTTTTGCTCCTCCTTTCAGGTTTTAATTACAGGAGGATCTTGTGCCATATAAATTAGAGTAAGCTATCCATTTCAGCTGTGGTGCCAGAATTTCCACCAGCTGAGGAAGAGTCCTCAAGCCCTACCGGAGGTTTGTGGGGAGTATCGCGCACCTGAGTCAGCCTCCTCTGTCTGGCTGCCCTAATCAATTCCTGAATGCAGTGCTCAAACATATCATGGTATTCATCAATCCCCCTCTCCAAATAAGCAAGAAAAATTCCAGGAAGGTTTTTCTGTCATTACTGATGTTCATAATGTAGTGAGATTGATGGATTGCACTAAAATCCTTGCTGCGACAATGGTGTGTCTTGAAACGCGCTGGAAAACAGGTTTAGTGCAGGGGTATGCAAGAATATTTAAAGATGTTGTGGTGAAACATGCTGGGTTTGGAAGGGATGAGGCAATATTAGGAAAAAACATATGTTTGAACAAATGTGTAAATCATGAGATCAAAACCTTTACTGAGCTTGCAAAAAAAAAAAAAAAAAAAAAGCAGCTTTGCAAATGCATCCTTTTAAATTCAATTTTTGTATTATATAAGAAAAAATGTACTGTATTGTGGAAGTCTTTGGAAAAACCTTAGTTGTGTCTGGCACAAGAAAAGCCTTTACAGGAGGTAGTTGAAGAGCTTGTCAGTAAATTTAAAACATGGAGTCGCTTAGAAGTACTTAGAGTGAATATCCTACATGCAAACATTTTTGCAGAAGAAAAATTAGCTTTCATATATAATTTGTATCCAAAAATTAGAGAGGAACAAAGCACAGGATCAGAGTAAATGAGCTCTTAGATCATAGAATTTGTTGTTGGCAAATATAGCATTGGCCACTATCATTTAGCTCCATGTATTAATTAATGTGTGTGGAAAATGTGTATGTAACCATAAAAAGAACAAACAAAAAAACCTATATTTGTTCCTCACATGGCAAATACAGAACTGTCCAGTCTGCTTTTATTTATCACTTAAAGGGGGAAAATTTCTTACACAGTAGAGGAAAATATGTCTTTACAAAGATAGAAAGTAGGCTTACTAAATCCCAGGAAACATGACTTCCAAAACTAACCTGCCACTTTCATGCCAGAAACATCATTTCACCTTGAAAACTATTTCTTGATCTTGAGCATTTGATACTCACAGCAGCTGTCTTGTGTGGTCAAGAAAATCAGACTCTCAGGGACTTCTATGTAAAGGGTCACACAATGCTTTCAAGTCTGTTTTAGACAAATCTGAACAATCACAACAAATCAAACTCCTGAATCCTCTACTGAAAACTTTAATTTCTGCCTCCAAGATCCTCTCTGCTCTATCTTACTTTTTTTTTTCTTCCCCAGAAATATATCAAGCTTCCTTTCAAATCAGTTTGCCTATATCACCTTCTTTAGGAAGTCTGCAAATTGTCAGAAATCTCCTAAATTCCAGTCTAAATTTATTCATGAGCAATTTATAGCCCCTCAGTCTTGTACAAGTATCAGCCTTCAAACTTAAATAATTCTTCTCCCTCCCTGCTGTTTACTTCCAAATGTACCTATAAAGAATAATTGCATCCCCTCTCAGACTTCATTTTGCTAGGTTAAACAGACCAAACTCCTTTTAATTTCCTCCTCCTTAATCATCCTACCAGGACTTGCCTGTACTTTTGCAAACCGAGGCACATGCAATAGTTCATGTTGCATCTTGCTAATGCCTTCTGTGGCAGTCTAGTCTCTGCTTAAAACTTACCTTCAGGAATTATCAGTTACTAAATTTTGCAAATAAGAGAAAGTATTTGCAAGTTAATTTTTTAAAAAAAAGCTGATTTCTTTTTGGAGTCCTTAATATCCATTTGATGGCAGTGCCTGTTACTGTTTGCTTGGGTTGGACTCCAGCCTTTGCATTCAAACAGATAAAGGCTTCTCAGAACTCTGAGTTCTCTAATTAGCTTTATTGCTCTCCGTTCCAAAAAGAGGCATCTTCATCGTAGGGATACAATTTTTAGGTTGAATGGTCTAAAGCCATCCTAAGCAGGCTTAGAGTTGCTATAAAGAAAAAAACAGCTTCTCTGCTGTCCTCCTTAATTTCATCAGCCGTGGCACAGAACAAGTTCTTCAGCTTGTGATAAGATGCATAAACTTGCAGTTTCACCTCCTTGTTGCTCATTTTGCATTTTATGCTCCTTTTGACACCTCACCTGGTTCATCAAATTCATTTAAATATAATTTTTCACTACTTGGGTGATTAGACAGCATTCACTGTAATCCTGCTTTTGCCCTCTGGGATTTTTACCCAGTGCAAGGAGATGTTGTTTATATTGTTCCAGATTGCATAAGTATTTGTGAATGAGTATTAAAATCTCAGATGTCAACTGCAGTGCAAAAAGAGGCACTGATGAATCTCCTTCTGTGCCCTCATTTGGTGGTGATGAGGTGACCTGCCAGGCAGCTGGACGGCCCTTCAGTGATCTTATCATTTTCTGTCAGCTCCTGAAAGAGCAAATGGATAAGAGGCGAGTCTGTCTGGCAGCAGCGCGGACTCTGCTCCAGGTCTGCCTGCCGTGACCTGCCCAACCCTTCCTCACCGCAGCTGCACATTTGGTAAATTACAGTTATCTGGGCCCTGGCAGGGGCGAGGGACCTTGGTTATTAAGAATTAGGAAGAGCAGAGAAATAGTGCAGACAGGCAGTGGGAGAGCTCAGATGATAACTCATGGTCTCTTCACCTGGACCCCAGTGCTCTTTGTGCTGGAGTCAAGCTTATCGTGGTGAGCGGCTCTCGGAGCAAATACAGGGCATTTTATCAGTTTCTGCAGGAGCACATTGCAGGGGTGCCAAATTCATGATACTGCCCCCAGACACAAGGCAGGTCTTTATATAAAAGTGTTTTCAGACTCCTAGTGCTGTGCTTTAACCTCTGGCTGTGCATCTTCTCGGGGCACTGTTCTGGCTGAGAGGAGGGTTGGGTGGAGTGACCTCTGGGATGAACAGAGGACATTGGACCCTCCTCTGAGGCAGGTCAGTCTCGGTGGCAGGGAGATGTCATGGACTGCCTGCCCTTGTGTGCTGAGCTAGGGGACACCTGGGAGCTGGGGACAACCACAAGGTCACCCTCAAGCTGATGTTGATGGCTAAGTACAGGCACAGAATTATTGAGATTCTTCTTCTTTTTCTCTGAGGTGGCCCCTAAGTGAAGCTCTCCTTTGTGTTCACACCCTTAGAGATAGAAAAGGTGCATTGATTTGTATTTGTGTTCACCTGTGTTTTCAAAAGCTGAATGCTGCTTTGCCAGAAATAATCTACTCAGCATTTCAGACTAAGCCAATAGATGCCAATTAATATCAGTAGAGTTCTGTACCTGTCAGAGGCCACAGGAGGTTGTCCTGACCTATCAGCTGCAGGGAGCAGAGGCATTTTCAACATAAAGCCAGGGTTCCCTCTACCTGGCTTGGATGCTACCATTATGGCAAGTGGCCACTACCCTGCCATCCCCTGTCCTCTCTGCTGTGCCCAGAGCCAGTGGAAGGATGCTCACTAATTTTCAGCAGGCATCAGTTCTTGTCTTAAACGGTCTGAAAGCAGCCACTTGACTGTAATTTGTTTGTAGGATGTGTTATGAAGAAATTGGAACCACTCTTGATTAGGAAATTCCTCCCTTATTCAAATTTCATTAGCTGAATAGAAGATACAAGTGAAGGTGCTTTCTATAGCAGTGGATTTCTGTTTTGATAAAGTTAATCATACAGTACATGCCTCAAAAATCCCTGAACCAGACATTTAAGAAGTGTGATTTTTTTGATACGGGAAAATCAAACTAGCTTGGGAATGCACACCTTGATGGAATCACACCTGGAAAAAGCTAGTAGATAGTTAAGACTGGAAATAATATTTCCTCTGCCATCACTTGAGTATCAAGAAAGCAGTTCTGCTTTTGGGATGTGCCTTGTGCTTTTAATATTATGCTGCTGGAAAGGTTGTGGATGCCTGTGGATGCCAGTATGGGTTTCCTGCTTCTCATCAAACTGCACTTCTTTCTCCAGAGTTTATGAGGAGTTACCATTACAGGAATACCTTTTTTCCAAAACATGCAGAAAACTTGATATGTGAAAGCATTAGATGCCACCCCATTTGCTATAAATGCAGATTAGGTGGTTTGGAGCAGGCAGGGTAGTAGGTGCTGGTTGAGCAAAGACAGTTACAGAGTTCCCTGTGAACATATATCTGAAGGTGAGATATATCAGAGATGGAAATTAACATGATTCACTTGTTGGTTGGCTCTGTTTTCTCCTGAATCCATCACATTTTGATGTGTGCAGGATAAGAGAATGGTTATTATAGGTAAAGATGATGTTGTTTATTTAAGCACCAGTAAAATATGGATTTCCCTCCCTCCAGATCATAACTGCACTCCCTGGAATCACCTCCCCAGAGATGCATGTGGATAATTGTGTGCTTTATACATCTGAAGGCTGCCTTGTGGAACTACAATTGGAAAAAATTCTACAGAAAAGCATCTGTGCTTTAAGTGCCAAAGCCTTCAGGCTGAAAGCAGCCCCTGGAAATACTTTTTTGAAAGCCCATATTGACAGACTGAGTTCTAAGCATGGTTACACTGATTATATGGCACTGTATTCTCCTCTGGACTAAAATACACTGCTATTAGATGGATTTTTGGTCAGGAGCTGTGTGAGCCTCAAAGAATGACAACCAATATACTACAGCAGTTAGGCTCTCTTTTCTATTATTGGTGGCAACTTTCTCCTGAATATTGAAAGAATGGTGTATTTTCCACTGAAAAACTCCTGGATAAAAGACATCAGATAGCAGGGGCTGGTGTTCCTGGAAGAAACATTGACAACAGAGGGAAATAGGGTCATGAAACACTAACTATTCATCTCTAAGGGGTTCTCTTACTCCCCATGTGCTGTCATTGCCTCCCTTTTGCCACTTCCTATGTATTTCATTATATATCATTGCCCTTAAGTCTTACTCAGTTTTTCTTAAAGCAATTCTCATCTTTTACCTTAGCTGCTCTGTGGACCTGTGGCCACAATTAGAGGATTCACACTCATGTTCTTTCCTCTCACTTGCCTCTGGCAGGATATTTGCAATATCCTGAATAACAAATGTGCATTTGCATGCTGTAGATGCTGACTGTGGCAGTGATCATCATCATTTCGCTGTCGTGGTGTGCAGCTTTTAACCTTTTGTTATACCCATCTGTTGTCTGTGTCTCACCTTATGCTGTGGCTGTGAAATGGTTGTTGTGGGGATCATCACCTGGGATGGCTGTTTGCACAGTACTTCTAGCCTGCTCCAGTCCTAATCCCAAACCAGAACTTTTAATTGTTGCTGCTGTGCAAATTCCTTGACAAGGTCAGGCCAGATGTTATGAAAATTAAAGCCACCTTTTGTCTGTCTCCCTCGATGCCTGTCCCCTTCATTGACAGAGAGAATTTCTGTTTATGCACCCTTAGTTGGAAGAAGTTCTTCCCTGTGAGGGTGGTGGGGCCCTGGCACAGGTCACAGAGAAGCTGTGGCTGCCCCATCCCTGGAAGTGTTCAAGGTCAGGCTGGATGGAGCTTGGAACAACCTGGCATAGTGGAAGGTGTCCCTACAATGGGATGTGGATTGGAACTAGAAGATCTTTAAGCTCATTTCCAACCCAAACTATTCTGTGATTCTTTCTATCTCCAGCACTACAGCTCTGTGGGCTTTTAGCAATTTCTTTCTTATTTAGATTATTCCTGTAGGTTATTCCTGGTGCTTTACATTGTGAGATGATGTCTCCAAGCCAGGGAGCACAGCTGAGATATAGACCATGTTTTCCACGTGGTTCAGAAGAATCCTTAGGTCCTTGTCCTTCAACATGGAGATGCCATGGACAGGCAGAGTTGTGGTGATTGATAATCCTCATGCCAGTGATCATAAGAAAAGGATTTCTTTCCCTACGTGCCCCTGTGAGTGCATAGCAACTGTTTTCCCCTGGGTTTTGAAGCATCCCTTGCAGGTTACCATAATTGAAAAGGTTAGGTGGAGTGGCTGGTGAATTTAAAACTGACAGCATTGTCTCTTGTAATTTCTTTATGCTTGTTAATGAGCCTTCATCTCCTTCTGTTCATATTAGGGAGGTAAAACAGTAGTGGAAGTTAAGATAAACAGAAAGGCTTTGAGAAAAATCAGTCTTCTATGAAATGGAATATCAGCTTTGAGGAAAAAAAATGACCCACTAATAAATTACATTCCAAAATGTGTCCTCACACAAAGCACAAAATCTGATTTACATAAAAAACATGTCTGGGAGCTCTTAAGTTCTTGTTGTTCTGCCACAAGTCAAGATCTCTTTCAGAAAGACAGACAAGAAGTGTCCCCACTTGTAATCTTATGTAGAAACTTATGGACTTCCAGTGTCCTCTGTTCCAATGGAATTGGAATTTCCTGGCCTTAGACTGTTGTGGGGCCAGTGCAGAGGAAGCTTGGGAATATTGGAATTTTGGACTGCTGTACACTTCTCTCCAGTATTGTAGAAAGTCCCGTGTACCTTTGGACATGTGTGGACACTGACAGGGACCACACACACAGGTTTGAGCCTTTAGAGGAAAGAACAAGAATTTTTTTTTTTTTTTTTTTCCTGGAGGAATATCACAGACAGCAGCAGTAATTAATGATGCCAGCTAATGCCAATCGTGATTAGGGTTTGTAGGAGAACACCCACTGTGGGATGGATCCCACCTCTCCTCTGTGCCTAGGAGATCCTGCTGCCTCACACTGGCTGTGCTCTCACTCAGGGTGTGCCTGTGGTGAGAGCCCTGTGCCAGGACTGTGCACACAGGTGAGCTCTGGGGGAGCTCATCAGGACAGCAGATTTTTGGGAAAGTGCTGGTTCTGAGGATGTGCAAGCAGTGCTGCTGAAGGGCAGCCCAGCACACGGCAGGATGGGTGTGGGGAAAGGTCATAGTGTCCCACTTTCAGAGGGGCTCGTGGGCTCTGTGTTGAGCAGGATTTCTCACCGTGGACTCTGCTATGTGTAAATGGCACTAATTCCCTCAAATCTCTGCTCCTGGCCAGGTTTCCATCAAGTCTGTATTTGTTGATTAGGCTCTTTCTCTGGAAAAGAGCAGTTACAGAAGTACTGTGAACCCATAAGGTGTGTTAGTTATGGAACAATAAAGAAAGCAACAAAAAGAAATTACTTCTTTTATTTTTCTTCATGATTGTGCTTTCTGAGAGTTAAAGTGCTTTCAGAAAGAGCTGGGAAATTCAGATGAAACATGAAATGAATTAGTATTCAGCATTAGTATGTGTGATTTCCTAATCCTTCCTTAGCCTAACATCTCCCCAAAACAGCCTTATAAGAAAAGCAGACCAGGAAAAAAAGGAGTGTATAGCAGCAGCTTACAGGTTTTTTCAAAGGTTAATTAATTGCAATTAATTGTGAAGTGCTGCAGCATTTAACAGTAGGGGAAAAAAAAAAATCTCATGGAACAATCCTGGGTTTGCAGATGCATTTTTTTTCTCCTCTCTGAGTAGGTTCAGTTTGCAAACTTAACTCAGACATTTCACAAATGTGATTTCAGTTAAGAATTAATTTAGAGTGGTGTAGTGGAAAGAACAAAATGTTTTTATTATTTAAGTAAGGACCAGCAGTCCTGTACAGGATGAAGTGAGCAAGACCATACCAATGCACTTCACAAATAGAGGGTGACTTTAAATGAGATTAGCCTCTGATTTTGGTTCTTTTCTATTTAGATTAAAATAGATATTGAATCAGTAGTGAAAATAATGTAAGGCTCTTTTTTTATTTCCTTCAGTTGCTCTTGAAGAAACTGCTCAGAGATAGACCTGTCTGGATCAGCTGGTTTCTCAGAGGGGTCTGTGTTGTGGGGTACAGGAACAGAGCTGAAACAGTTCTGGGAGCCCTTCTTCCAGGTCCTTCTCTCTCCAGTTCAATGCTCTGAAGAGCCAGCTGTTTATCAGCATTGAAGTAGTGCTAAGAAGCACCAACCTAAAATGTTACGGGCAAATGTTAGAAGTGAGTTTCCAGCCCAGACTGCTCACCAGTGTATGAGGTGGGGGAAGGAGTCGATTGAAGATTGATTTCTTTACAGCCAAAGTCAGTGAGAGTTAAAAACAATCCCAGAACCCTCTCCCTTTGTGCTGGTGTGCTGTTCCCTCTCTCATCCCTCTCTGCCTCTTGCCTACCACGAACTCAGCATCTGACCTGGTGGTGCTGAGAGTGCTCACCTGTCATCTGGGCTCTGTGACACCCCAGGGATGCTGCAGAGCCTGTGGAGGGCAGACTCTGCCACTGATGAAGTTGGAGGAATTCAGGGCACAGCCTCCCCCCTTTCCATGGCCCAAAACAAGTCTCACCGTGCAGGAGAATTCATTTCACTTGCTTTCTCATCTGCTGAAGTAATAGGGTCAGATCAGTGGGGAAAGCAGAAATTACTTTCAAGTTTCCTGACTCCCTGAGAAGGCTGCTCTCTGTATATGATGTGGTTACAGCTCCCAGACTGATGTGTTTATTTTACAGCCACAGCTCTGAGTGCACAAAGCAGGGTTACACAACAGCAAAAACCACAAATAGTTTACACAAGGAGTTACTCAGCTAGTAAATCTTCAGCCAAAATAACAGGGTGCAGGTACATAGTGATATGTGAGACATGGCTGGTCATGTTTGTTTAGAACAGACTCATCCTGTCATCATAAAGGCTCCCGTGAGCCTTCCCAAAGTCTTATTTTAAAATTTATTATGCTATTTAGCATATACAGGGTTACAAAAATCAGCACCACAGCCAGATGGCTGGGGAATTGTACCATCCTGTTGCTCTCTTCCCTACTGCCAATAAATTTGGTGGCCAAGGCAGGGCACCAGATGCAAGATGCTGCCAACCGGGCCAGCTGTGGGAATGGGAGCCTGGATCTCCTCTGATCACTTCCAGTCCCTAAGGAGAGCCTGTCTGCTTTGGCCAGGCAGCCTCTGTCCTGTACAAAGTTACTGCTGCAGGAGAGAGTGAATTGTGTGAGATCAGAGGAATGGGCACCTTATCCACCTGTTAGAGAGAAGAATTATTGCCAGTGCTGTGAGGTTGTTGCAAAATTAATTAGATAAAAGAAGAAAAGTCATATTCAATTAAGTCATGCCCTTTTCCTCTTCTAGACAATGTGACACTGAGGCTATGCTTCAGAGTTTATAGATTTGTATAGAAATTGGTGCTAATAGTTCAATTTTGTGTAATTATCATGCTAGTAATGTTGAAAATGAAGAATCTAGGTAGAGGGAGGAGGAGACAATACTTCTATAAATACTTAATATCCAGAGGAGGCAGATGGGGTAAAATTATATTTAGAGATTAAAGATAAAGCAAAGAACCGCTGCAATCTAATTCCAGCTCTGACCCGGAGTTTCTGTCCATCATGAGATGTCACTAAAGCTCGCTGGGTCTGGGATATATTTTTTTTTCTTAAATCTTTTACATGAAGATAATGCCTTGCTATCTCACTGGGGCTTTGTGACAATTCATGTCTGTATAATGCTTTGAAGCAGAGCTTGTAAAGTGCTAAGTATTATTAAGATGAGATGAGGAGAATCTCTTATCTCAAACATCAAGTTCTTCAGGGATGGGGAAGGAGGCAGTGATCTATTATCCATAATACTCCTCTACAGACTAGGTTTGATCAGCCTTAGTGTGATTCAACAAAACCCCGTTCAGCTGTGGACAAATGGACATCTCTATTGTAAGTGATGAAATGGAAACCTGGATAAAGGCAGAAATCGCCTAACACAGTCTTTGATCATAATCTACCTGCGCCTCAAAGGAGAGCATAATAATACAAACATATTTGCAGAGGTAATACTAAAATAACTCTTCCTGTTGTTCTGCCTGCATAGAGCCATCAGGAATGTGCTCAGGCTGTTGTTGTTGTTGTTGTCAGCGTTGCACGGTGTTGCTGTGCCAGTTCAGGGGCTGCCAAGTCGCTCACAACCAGCACCGCATCCCAGTGACCTGATGGTGCCTGTTTGCAAAATTTACAGAGCACCTCAGCATCATCTTTTGGAAAGGTAGTGAAGAATTAGGATGAACTTTGTCACTTGGTAATGATAGACACTGCTAGATCATCACTGGGATGATTTAAATAAAGTAAATAAGCCCATGTTTATGGGCAAAAGATTATTGCAGAGAAAAACATGGGACAGAATCAGCTATGGAGTCAGAAAGTAGCAGGATGGATGCAGGTAAGTTTCAAGCAGTATCACAGATTTTCATCAAGTCTTTGAGGAAGAACTGGACAGAGTAATTTTGCATGTAGAAATGCTCTTATGTGTCAATAACTCTGTTCTGAAGCAGCACAGAGACTCACTGTAACATTCAGAGGCTCTGCTCTTTCAGCAATTTGAGCTTTCTGGACATAATTTCAAGGTCACACATCAGCGTCACCCCTGTTGTCAGTCCAATAATCAGCATTTCACTCACTCCTCCTCACTCTTTCTGCCTGACACTCTGTTCTGCATCCCTGTGCACAGAGCCAGACTTTGCAGTCTGGGTGCCTTTTACGTGGGGGTTCAAAGAAATAAGTAAGACTTTTGAATCCTTCTGCTTTGCAAATCTTTGAGTGTTTTGCTTTCCTTTGGGAAAGAGCCTCCTTTAAATAAACAGCGGATAAATGCCAATTTCTAAACTAGATTTTATTCATCTGTTTTCCTTGTGGATCTGCAGCACCTTTCTCTGAGACATGAGACCTGATGAATATTGACACAAAAATAATGACTGACCATTGCTACAGTGCCATTTGTGTTATCTGTTGAAACCTATGCCTTCATTATTTGATAACAATAAACCGATGAAATTTAATATTTCCATTTGCAAGGTGACCTATAAATTGTACAATAAATTCTTATAATAAATAACTGTGTACTTCAAAGTAGAAATTTGCTGATTGGAACAGAGTTTTTGGAGTATTTGTACTCCCCCAAGGACATATTTCAACCAATTTTCATTAATAATTAATCATGACACACTGATTCTAGGAGGTTAACAAGAACATAGGAAATATAAGACTCCCAGAATTACAAGCTTGGGGCGAATGTGGCATGAAATGTAGGCATCTTGTGCTACTTTTATCTCTTCTAGATACTACTTGAGATGGGAATGAACAATGGACATGTGTTTGTTCTCTGGGCTTTGCTTTTCTTTCCAGGACATTTTTAATGTTGCTAATGATGGACTCACGTAAGTGAAATGGTGCTCTCTATATAGGAATATGTATACATTTATGTATGCATAAAATACATATGGGAAATAATAGTAGAGCCATCTTTATTAAAGTTTTTACCTTTAAAGATTTAATCTACTCTCTTCAGAACCATCCATCTCTCTGAGATGTCAGGTTTGTATGTCCTACCATCACAGTATTCCAAGACTGTTCTAATTACATGTGTCAGGTCTTTCCATGCAGCCCCTCCACACTCACTCAGTAACCCTTTCAGCATCCTAGGATGCTCTTTGTTACTGATTCATCCTTGTTACTGACTGTCTTTTCAATATGAACCTTGGAGATTTCAACATGCTAGAAGGTAAAATTGCAGGCTATAGAAGCTCTTAAAAGTCAGATTTTGCCGACCACACACTTGTCAAAGGCAAGTTTTTAAGGCTAATGAAGGAAGAGTAATGGGATCTCAAACCTCGCAGTGCTTTATATTAATTGCTTGCAAATGCTGACTGCTGGCAACTATTCCACACTCAAAGCATAATGGACTGGAGAGGCCAAACTTGCTTTCCTGCAATGTAGCAGTTTTTTATAAGGCAGTCAAAATAACTGCAGAGGACATGGAAATGTTTGTGTCCACCCGGTGATGTTTGGGAGGTCTGCAGGAGAGCAGCCTTGTACATAACCTCATGTGTTGCATACACTTAAATTTGGTCTTACTGCTTTTTCAGGTGAACTTTGAAGAGATGCAAGATACAGAAAAAGTAGGTTCAGTGTTCCAGCCCTTCTGCTGTTGGCTCTGAGAGTAATTTGTCTCAATTTGCCAGCGTAGTCATAGATGATATTCACACAAAATACATTAGTTCAAAAACCAGAGCAGACGAATGGAGTTAAAATTCTAGACTTTACTTACTCACAATATATTGTCTGTCTCTTTCAGGAAAAAAAAATGAAGATATATTAAAGACAGGGAAGCAGTGCTTATCTGGTCTGATAGATTAAAAACCACTGGGAGATGAGGCAGGGAAAGGCATGCCAAGCACAGGGAGTCTGAGAGCAACAGTTTGGCTTCATTTGACTCCTTTTTGTAAGAGAGTTTCCAAGTTTTCAATTGGCTTCATTTGGCTGAAGTGGTTTATCTTGCTTTGTACATCTCGGCCTACTTTTAGCCTTTCTTTCTCTTTCCTTTTACCCTGAAACTCATGTTCTCCTATAAGCAAAGTGAATATGGAGAAAGGGAAAGGCTGGCACTTCAGAATGTGACTCTTGTGTCTGAGTTTTTCCAGCTCAAAATGTTTTAGCATTTTGTTTGCAGGGTTTTTGCATATGAAACCACAGGAGTTTTTATGAGCTGCTAATGGAAGTTAAAACTAAACCAACAGCCAATAACACTTTGGGGAATATCCTGTTTATGAAACCTTTTCAGCATTTCCTTTTATTCACCAGAAATTGTTAGGATGTTGCATGTGCATGTTTTCCAAAAAGCTGGTATTTACCAGCCCAGTGCTGTGGGGATGATAATGAAGGAGCAAATGTAGCTTCTAATAAAAAGACTTTGGGGAAAATACCAGGAAAAGTGTGGTTTTAAAAAACAAAATTCCATTTTCCTGTACTGGTTGTCAGTGATGGATAATAAAAGAGGAATTCATCATTACACTACATCACATTAAAGTCTTGCTTCTCCCTTAGGTGTTAGCTCCCTGTAACTGGGTGGGATAGTTACAAAAATGTCTCGCTGTGTTTTGGGTTCCAGAAGGGGGAGGTGAGGCCACCACTGCGAGCAGTTGAGGGATTAACTTTGGCGTCCCCAGTAGAGTTCAGGGAAAGTTTCCAGTTTGAGAGGTGACTTGTTTGGCTGATCCCCCTTTGACAAATATCATCAGCTGCCAGGTTGCTCTGGGGAAGGAGAGTGTTTAATAACACTGTACCAGGATTTTGGGAAGATGTAGAGGCTCACAGGCTGCTCGTGCAGCACTGGTCTTGGCAGGCTGTCTCCCACAAACATCACTCTGCTGGAACTGAGAGGTGTCCATGTTAATCAGCTCATCTTTATTTTTATGAACAAATCCTGGTAACGCTGCAGGCCCACTATTCAAGGCAAGGTTTCAATCAAAACACAGACCGCAGTAATTTTTGTGGCCAGTCCACACCCTGTGCTGTGACAGAGGAGCTGTCTCTGTCTGCGTGTCTCTGTGGCATGGAGCATTCATAAAAGACCTTAAAAGCATCCTGCAGACCAAGCCTGAATTATGGCTCCTGGCCAAAAGATGGATCGAGACACTCTTGTTCTTGTCACTGTGCCCTGTGTGCCCAGACCATCACCCTAAAACAAGCTGGGGTGGCCTCAGGCTTATGTGAAATGTAAATGTCCTCATAAATAACAGAAGCTGATTGCAGTAGTTCTTTTCTAAAAACAGTGGAGATTTGTTTTCTCTCCAAAAACACTTGCAGATTTCCTTAGAAGTTGCTGGAAAATATACATAAGGTTATTTCTGCTTATACTATTCTGTACAGAAGCTCATACACAAATTAACTTCGAAAAGATCTGAACATACCTAGAATGTTTTGTTGTTTTACCTAAAATCTGTACATGAAACCAAGAGTAAATGTTCCTTCCTTTTTGCATTTAGACAGAAACTAGGTAGGTTTTCACATTAGGCAACAAAAATTATTATCCTAGCGGAGTGATTGAGATAAGCTCATTCAACCTAACTAAAATGTTGTCATTTTCAATAACTTTTCTTATTCTGCATGAAGAAAATCATGTTGAAGTCTCAAAAAATTAAATGAAATTACAGTTGCATAATGAAGCTGAGCTCTTTATGACTGGTAATAGAGGAGCAAGAATTTAGAGTTTAGTGAATTCATAGTGGTTCGGAAATGTTATGACAGAAAGAGGGCAATGCAGAGACAATAACAGAAGAACTTTCCATCCTATGACTTTATGCTGCTTATGAACAGATTGCAAGTTCTGGCACAATCTGCAGCAGAAAACGTATCTATTTTTCATTTTGCAATTATCTGAAAGATCAGAGGCTCCTGTTTTTGCAGATTTTTGCTGGGGGAATTTGGCTAAATTGCTCAGAAGCTGATCCCTTGAGTTTTTCTAAATCACATGCGTATAAACACATCCAGTGGTGACAGCCCTTAGCTCAGGGAGCAGCCTCACCCAGATTCACCGTGACAGGAGGACCTTCCCCACCAAGGAGGACCAGCAAAATGTAGCTCAGAGCATTTCCATGGCTCACCCCAAATTCCTACAAGTCCTGGACCCCTCTCTGCCTCTGGCATCAAATTCAGCTCCCTACAAAATGTGCTGCAGCCTAATCCAGCTGTGCACTAAAACACTGTGCAGTGAGACTTATGCAGTCATTCCATCCCTTCTGGCTCAAAATTGGGCTGGAAGGCAGAAATACCGAAAATAATGAACAACAGGATATATGTACATTTGATTCTGGCAGAGTCGTGGGCTGTCAGGGTACAATTCCCCGTGTTCTTGTATTTGTTTCAATTTGCTTATGCATAATCTTGTCAAAGTGATTTTTTTTTTTCCCTCTCTAAGCCTGTTGTATGAATGGGAGCTTCAAAGTGGAGCTCACAGAAAGTCAAACACAACTCGGTGTGTTCCATCTGGAAGCAGCAGCTCTAACAAACACAAAGGGAAAATGGAAACAAATGAAAACATCCTTCAGAGACGATGTTTCTTCTGCATCAGGATCACTGGCTGTGTGATGCAAAGGATGATTTCAGAGAGCAGAGAGAGCTTTGATACTGAGCATACACAGGCTACGTGAGTTTCACACTGCAAGTGCAAAGGGAGCCATGTACTTGGATTGTTCTGTGGGGGGTTTTTAATAAATTAGGGATTCATTATACTAATAAGTAAAGCAGATGCATGGGAAAAAAGTGATCTGTAATGAATGCAGAAGGCTTTGCTGTACATAACTTAGCAGAGCATTTGAAATGCTCTTTGACTTTCCCTTTGTGGATGCTCAGCTGCTCACAAAACAAAATGAGCTCTTCTGTAGAGCTTCTTGCCTTGTAGTTTCAGAGACTTACAGCATGACAGGAGGTTTCTTATTCCTTACTTTTGTCTTGGCGCCTTCTTAGAGCACTTTTTTTACAGAATCACAGAATTCTCACAGAATTCTCACAGAATTCTCACAACTTGGGAACCTCTCTGATTTCCATCGTATCACCAGTCCCCTTTGTGTCTGCTGAGTGGGCATTAGCCACTTTATCCATTTCCATCTTTTTTTCCTACAAGTTTTACAAAGCAGTTCCCAAATCCTCCCTCCCAAGCAGAGAGAGCAGGAGGTTGCCATGAGCCTGAAAAGCACAGATGGTTTAATTCCTAACATCTCAAGAATTTTTTTAATTGGGGCTAATAGCAGAAAAGATAATTAACCTTTCATCCTTGAAAGACTTTCCTTATATAACTGCAAAAGATAAAGTTCAGGACAAATAGGAAGAGGAATTGTGCTTCACATCTTTCAGACCAGAAAATGTGCCTATATTTCATGTATAAAATTGTGCTGAACACAATTTCAGTCTTTTCCTGTGCTCAGGCCTCTAGATGGGGTCAGGTTGTGGGGTTTTCCTTTTTCCATTTGTAAACATTTGTAAGCATCCTGTAGTAGGAAGGCAGTGTAATCTTCATCTCCATATCACCCATTTCCAGACTGAAATACTGAGGTATTCAGTATTGTTAATAAGTCATTTCTCTTTTACTTCTTTCTTTGTGCAGGTTCAAGCAGTGTTTACTGCTACTGTAAACCAAGGTACTCAAAGGAATTCTAGACCTCTGCTGGGTTTTCTGCAGAGCATAAAACAATATCTGAAACAAACTTCTTCAGCATTAGCTGCCTGAAAGCCTGGAAACAAGTCAGCCCCAGGGCTGACATGACAATCTCTCTGCGTTTCTCCACCTGGAAGTTTTTCTGTCTCTTTCTTGACTGATTGATGGCAGAGCTGCTCCCAAGGATTGTTTTTTCAGGCTATTTTTTGGCCCATGTCAGCTGGCAGCTTCCTAAGAAGCAGGAGAGGCCTTGAGGGAGCAAAGCCTAAACTCCAAGCAGGCAGGTAACCAGAATTAGAAAAATAAGAGACGATGACATGGATGGTATTCCTCATCCAAAGCATTCTATCACTCTGTATCTGACAATCTTTTTCTTAAATCCCCCTGTCCCAAGCCCAACATCTTTTGTCCTGGCACAAGGGACTTGCAGAGCCCTTGCACTCCTGCTCTGAGCATGGCTGGAATTGCTCTGTCTGTTGCCCATCAAAACTAAGGGATGACCAAACACAAGAGAGAAAAGTGGTAATAAATGCCACATATGATGAGGTATTTCAGAAATAGATTCTTTGTGGGCAGGAGGCAGCACAGCCCTGTAGATGCAGGTAAGAGCTGGTACTAAAGCCAAGCCCAGCTCAGAACTTGTGACTTGGGAAAAAGTTTTGTCTAATGGAGGAAAAAAAGCTGAAGCAATCAGCACTGCAAAGTGCTGACTGGAAGAATAAACATTAAAGAGATAAAGCAGACCAGAAGGCAAAAGCAATCAGATTTGTAAAAGAGAGCAGATTCTGATTTTATCTTATGGAAATAAATGCAATAAAAGCTTTCTAACTTGAGTTGTATAAAATTGCAAAATTTTTATGCAATAGGAGAAAAATTGATGCCAGTGGTTCCTTTAATATTTTATGGAAATGTTTCAGCAAATAAATTGAAGTGGTTTTTTATTTGCAAACAGAAGGTAAATGGGACAACTGAAGCTTATTTTTCTAAATATTTTTTTTCGTATTAGATGGCTTTACCCTATGGTTGAGTAGCTTCTGCAAACAGTTTTTAGATACAATTTAAGCATCATGAGCCGAAATATCTCTGATTGTCCAGGACTGAATGTGTCAGGGGCTAGAAATGCTTACTGTTGTTTCACCACAGAGCTGCACTGAGCTCCTGAGCTTGGGCCATCAATCAGACCTGATGGCCAGCACTTAGATCCTCTCTTGGTGTCACTAATGCAAACTGAAGTTGAAGAAAAGTGACAGGGAAGCTGCAGCACATACAGGCATATATGGCTTTTTCTCTGAAAAGCATGGGAGCCAGCACAATGCATTAAAGCAGTCATCTCCTTTTATCTGATAGCGGGGAAAAAAATTAACCCAACTAAAAATAGTCAGGGCATTTTGCCCTATGATCTCTTTTCATCCTATGGATCAATATGCCCTGAGCTTGCATCCCATACATAAACAGCTTTCATGGGTGAGATGACCTTGCTATGCAGTAGATGGATCTTTAATCAACAGACCGTGGTACAGTAGTGTGAGTAGGGTAGAAGGTAACAGAGTTTATAAATAACTGAATTCAATTAAATTCAAACTAAGATAAATCAGAAAATGTTTCTCCAAAACCTCAAGACTTAATGATCAAGGAGGCATTTTAGTGTCACGGGGGAACTTTGTTGATAGTAGCAGCATGTGAGGTTGTTCCGCTGCTATTCGGGAGCTGGACTCCATAATCGTTGTGGTTACCTTCCAACTCAGATTATTCTGTGGTGCTGTAACTGCTGAAGGACAGAAGCAGGACATAAAAAAGCACCTTCCTTTCTGAATTTACCACTGACAGGTGGAAGGTGGATGAGCAGGAGGAATGTACAGCACATAGGGATTGTGATGCAATAAGAAATTAAGGCTGGCTGTGAAATGAGTACTCACAATAAATACCTTTGTCATTTTAACATGCAAGGAAGGTGTGTACAGTTTTTATTGCTAAAATTATGAATAACTGGGAGTTTCTTTTTGGAGATCAATCTCTTTATGGTTCTTTCATCAGTGAAGTCCTGGGCGTGGTGTCCCAGATGAGGCGTCAGAGGAACACTGAGACTGCCTTGCATGATTTTGTAATTTGGTTGCCTGCAAGGAGAGTTGTATTTAGTTTAAAAGTTAAGAAATAATGAGTTTATATATTTTGAGATTTTGTTACAAAAATGCAGACTAGGTCCTAAATTAACAGAAAGATTAAACATTATTTTGTTCTCTTGTTATTTTTATTTCTTCATAATGAGGAAATAATTTTCTGTAGTAACATTGTTCAAAAAGTTCATAGGAGCTGTCAAGTTCTCTGTGCAAGAAATAGAGGGAAGATGGGATCAAAATGCTTATGCATGTGTGAAACATGGGATATATAGAGATACCTGCAGGTAAAAACCCTTCATGTTTTTTTTCCTTCCTCTCCACAAGACTGCACTGTGTTAGTGCAGCAAGTAAAAAACATTTGAAGTGGGGAAAAATTAAGTATAATAAATACAAAAATTCTGTAGCAAGATGTGTTCAGTTCTAATTCACATCTGGAGTATTCAAGGGCTGCTTTGTGAGAAAATACTGCTGGTTGAAAGAGGGAGATATACTTCTCACACTGAGGCTGCACCAAGATAGGCTGCAGGAATGGTCTCAGCATCTGCAGTGGCATTGATGCTTCAGCATTCATCCCTGAGCTGAATTTCAGTGGTTTCTATGCTGCTGGAGAGTCACAAACTCCTTGTGATTCTCAGAGCATGACCCAGCCTGCCTGGGGAGGGGCACTGATCATTAACCCAGGCCATCAGGATGGCCAAGTTCAGCCCAGTCTGACAGGTGTTCTGTCACACTTGCTTAATTTAATTTCTGCCCTAATATCAACTTTTATTAAAACTTCCATTTACAATTTTCATACTAGTTTTAAGTACAGTTCAAGGAAAAAGATGTAAAGAATTAGAATTAGGTGCAATCTGTGGTGTCCTGATTTGATTTCTGCCAACAGGAGAGTTGCAAAGGAGAAGAAACATTCGTGGAAGCACGGAATGCAAATTGCTCAGCACGCACACAGTCCTGACACAAGCTGGGTGTTAATTTATTTAAAGCTCATGATATTGTAATGAATTCAGGGTTTGCTTGGCTTTGAGGGAGAAACTGCATATATCAGGTAGCAGTTGGATATCACATTCAACTGCTGATCCTGGCCTCTGCTATTGTGGATGAAGCCCACGCTGCTTCCCCTTCACCCTTTGAAAGCAGCAGCAGAGCTCCTCAGGAGTGGGATCAAATCCTTGTACAACTGTGCAGTGGAAGCAAGGAAGGAAGGAAGGAAGGAAGGAAGGAAGGAAGGAAGGAAGGAAGGAAGGAAGGAAGGAAAAAGGAAGGAAAAAAGGAAGGAAAAAAGGAAAGAAGGAAAGAAGGAAAGAAGGAAAGAAGGAAAGAAGGAAGGAAGGAAGTCCATTATGTGGATGAAACAGCATCCCTTCACTGCTGGGCACACTGTGTCTGTTTGATCAGGTGAATCACAAACTCAGAGGAGGAGAGGCTGAGCCATTTAAATTTTATAGCCACACAAATTATAGATGGAAATCACTTCTGGAATAGGGCAGATTACAATTGCTGTGTTCAGACCGACCATTCGTATGGCAGCTGATGGTTAAGTTTTGTGAGACGGTGATCACTGGTAATAGTCACCAGTAATAATTTTATTTAAATTTCAACAGTGCCCAAAGACTTCAATTGAGTTCAGAGCCACTGTGGAAGTCTTAGCACAAACACCTGACAAGAGACCTTCACAGCGTTTTAGAGCAGGAGATAAGAATTGGTACTATTCTCATTTCAGAGATTTAGCGAGATCGAGCAATTTGGGAAATGGCTCCTGGGATGTCTGAGGCAGAGCATTGCACTGCTGTTAGTAAGCAAAGATGAAATCCAGTTGACACTTTGTTGACTGCATTTGAACTATTCTGCCATTTTAAGTCATGCCTTTTTCACCTTTGCTATTTGGAAATATTCAGTGTTACAGTTCAATTAATAAAAAGAACTCCTGTTTAAGTCCCTTGACAATTTATTTCCCATGTTTGCAAAGTTCCATATTTATTATAATGACTGCTCAAAGACAATATCCTCTTACTTCATATGCCTGTTCTATGGTTTGTTTCTGTTTGATTTCTGTTTTGGTTTTTTTTACCCCTAGTGTTATTTTAGAGTTCAGTGCATGAATTTTGAAGTTTTCAACCCCAAGCCCTTATAAGCAGAACAGGAGAATAATAAATATAACATTAAATTATGCATGGCATAATAGTGCACTAACCACTTTCATGTTCACCAAATAAAGTAGAGGGGAAAAATTGGTGTCTAAACAAGGGCAGCATTTTTTCCATTGTGGAGGTCACTGGAACACATTGTTCTCATTAGATAGACAGCAACCTCAGGAAGGAGTAGAATCCTAGATAAGCACAAGCAAATCTCTAATGGATAGTCTGGGAATGTGTCAGCTGATTTGTAAAACGTAAATGTTTTATGAGTAATAGGGTTTTAAAGCTGATTTTGATTAATGAAATGCAATCTGCTTATTCCTTCAGCAGTCAGCCTACAAACATCTAACCAACTAATTAGTCTGTTTAGGTAAAGTATTAGATCTGTCTTTTGTTTAAAAATAGGAAAAAGGAAAACAGACCTTCTCTGGAAGGTACATGCAGTAAGGACAAAACCTTCATTGGTGTGAATGACCTGATTACAAAAGTGCAGTAATTATATACAGCTTTGCAAGGCTTTGTAGTTCTAAAAATAATGACAATTTCAATCTCAGAAGTTAAATTATTAAATGGAAGAAATGGGGGCAAACAAAAATGATATCTTTGTATTTTGGAGCCTTTTGCAGACTGAGGCAAGGATGGTTTTGTGCAATCAGGCGAGGTCATGAATTTTACAGCCAGTTTAGTGATCACTGAGGTAGACAAGGTCAGAAAGTCTAAGGAGTCTTTTCTTGTTTATGGGTTTAATTTGCATCCATGGCCTTAGTGCTCTGTTACAAGTGTTGCACATTATGACATTTGTGAATTGGATTCCTGTAGTGATGCACTGGAGAAGATGCTTCCAACTTGCTGAAAGCCTTTGACACAGAGGTTACCTGTGCAGGACCACTGATTTTGGTTGCTCATGATATTCATGATGGGAAGCATTAAAATGGATTTGGCAGATTTTTTTTTATTATTTTTTTTTTCCCCAGTTTTACCATTCTGCCTTGTTCTGTTTTTTCTTGGCTGTCCCATTAAAACAAGTAGAGTAATTCCAAACATATTCCCCTCACAGACATCAGTCACAAGACTGAAAACTGCAGGTGATCAACACCAGTGCCTGAATAAAACACCTACTCTCGGGTTATAATATTTACAAAGCTCAATTAATAAATAAACAGTCTGAAGAAGAGAGGAAATGCCACACCTTCATCCTGCAGCCATGTCCCCCAAATCTGGCAACTGGAGAGCACTTTAAAAGCCAGCAAAATGATACCTTAGCAGGGTTAAGAGAAGGGAGAGTGAAAAGAGAGCTGGAGAAGGCAAATGGAGGCTCATCTCATTCCCAAGAACACTTTAGTTGTCTGAAATAGTGCACTGTTGTTTGGGTTGTTCCAATACAATCCATGATGGTGCCCTCTCAACAAGAGCTTGGAATAGGTAGGGCCTGAGATTGGGAAGGTCAGACACATGCACAGGGTCATTCCTCAACACTCAAACAGTGTTGGAGCTGTCAGAAACCTGCAGAGAGCTTATATTTCATCCCATACATGTTTGACCGCTGATAAGTTGCAGTTCTCCAACTTCACTGAACTGTGGGTTAAGTTTTTCTTTCTGCATGACAACTCCTCTGCTGCAGAAGGAAGGCTCAGTCCATCAGTGCTAGATGCTTTTTCTGTTGAGAATTTTCCATTATTTCATTTCACTTAATCTCAAAAATAATATCTTTTTTAACAGAATATGTATTTTTTTGTCAGTATTTTTTTCAGATGTATTTCAGATCCATCTCTTTCCTCTGTCCTCCTATTTCCCATTAATTCTCACAATAACATACATTGATTGTTCTGTTTTGGTAGTGCCAAGATCACCATGGCAGTACATCAACTATTTCCCTTAGGAAAGGCATTGCTTCTTACAGCAAGAGAAGAAAAGAGAGAAAATAAAAGATATATTTCCATTATATTTCTAAAACAATCTAAATTATCTGCTTCACTACATGTGTAGACAGTACAGTGCAGCAAAGTCAAACCTGTTTTCTCTTGTTTCAGAGATTTTTCCATTATTGCACATCTTGATCATTTCTTGAAGTGAAGAAACTTCTGCAAGAAAACATCATACAGAATCACTCTCTTTCTCCATTCTGTGTGATCAGAAAGATTTGGTACATAAATGCCATTTCATCCTGAAACTGTACTAATCCATATATTATTAATTTAAGTGTTTCCTCAATCCTGCTTAGGCTGACTTTGGTAAAAGATCCTCTGGCTGTTACTCAACATGCTTATTCTGCTAATATTTTCATGATTATCCCATTCTTTCTCTTTTGGATAAGAATTAGGATTTATTCTTCAACTACTCTGGAACCTTCTCACCCTTTCAAATATCCCAGGGGGATCTTTCATAATTCTGTTACTGTTGCTTCACAGCTCTAGCTGTGAAAGCTCAGGCAAAGCTGCTTAGCAAATAAGTGAGCTCACTTAAGGGGGAAAAAAAACCAAAAAACACAAAAAACCAGCATAAAATTGTTGGATTCACCAGGCTTTTATGTTTGACACATCAGTGCCACATGTCATTTTGCTGGGGTCTCCAGTTCTTTGGCTTCCCTGCAGTGTCTGCATCAGCAAAAATGGGTTGTCAACCAAGAATTGACAGAAGCCATGGATCTTGCCCTTTGCTTTCTGTCGATGCATTTGTGAAGTCTTTTAGTAGGGTTTTGTTATGTTTCTTGAGAGATGCTTTTAGCACTTACCCTGTTTAATACCCTCTGAGCATTCAAAAGACAGCAGCTTTACATCAGAAAGGTTTATAACAATTACAAACAGTGAAATGCTGCTGTCTTTCCACAGTGGAGTGGCAAGTCCTTGCACCACCACAATGCCTAGGAGCCATTAATGGGAATGGAAGTGGGAAAGCTGCTGGTTTCATTCTGAGCCTTCTGGCATCATGATACTACAAAGCCTCTGGCCACTGCCCCAACAATTTACAGTGCTTTGGCACTCGTATGTTCAAACAGAGCAAGTGATGCTGCCCAGAAAAGCAGTGTCTTCCTGTGTAGATACTGAAATATGTGAATCCCAAAAATATGCATGGAAACACAGAACAGTTGAGGTCTATATGAAAACTGAATCCCAGCCAGCACACCTTGGTTGGTGGAGATCCCATCTGAAACACGGGGATGAAAGAGCCTCCACTGTGAGGCCACAGTTAGTTCATGTTGCTGCTTCATCACTAAAATTGCTGAACACATTCATCACTGGGACACATTTATTTTAAATAATGGACAAATGCTTTTTGCTGTGGCACCGTTAGCCCATTTTCAAAAGTCAAAATGGTTGTACATTCTGTTAATGTGTTACTGGAATAAAATCATGCTGCACATTTAGGGCTGGATTATGTGGAGAGCAGCCAATACTTGTAGCATTGATTACGAGGTCTATGCCTAAGTAGTTCTCTTCCTGATTTATGAGCCAGGCTTTATCATTCACTGAGTGACAGAGTAAGCTACTAGATTTGTTAATTGGACAATAAACCACACTTTCATTCTCCTCTTCCAGTGTTTTCCATTAAAAAGAGATATATCTAACATTTAATGAAATGATTAAATAAATTAATGGGTACAGAAGTGTTGAATATAAACCCTTTGCTTGTTTCAAGAGTAGTGTATGGTGTATTTATTAATTAGTCTGGCAAAATGTAATTAAAAGGCTATAAACTCCATGAGGAAGTTAACCAGCCTTGTAATAAATACCAATTTATAGGTACAGTAGGTCAGCTGGTATTAAGTAAAGAGGTAACCTGCATAGAAGCTCATTTTTAGCAGGGAGACAATATGTTATCATAATGAAAAATAAGTTATCATCATGAAAAATACAGCTGACCTTGCAGATTGAAAGGCAGTAGATTGCAATGTTTTCACAAGTTCATGTAGTTTTTTATCTCCTAGCAACTGTATGTCATTTACATATTTTACCACACTGAACATCTTAAAGAGATTTTCTGATGGCTGGTGTCGGAAAAGAGTCATTGTAGTGTAGTTCCTGGAAGACTGTTGTTTTTCATAACTGTGCCTAATGTCTTTATGGGAGGCTCTGAAGTGACATAAAAGGTTTCATTGTAGAAATTTGATATTACAAGCACTTTCAGATTGTTTTTTGTGGTGTTTACAAAAACACTGAAGTCTGAGTTCAAGAACTGGCACATCTACTGCTGACATCAGTCTCAGAGACACCAATATAAAGTACACACATATACATAAATATGAAGAATATCTATGGTTACATAGCCACTTTCTGTACTGAAAAAAGGTACAGATTTTCTTAATTAAGATTTTTCTTCGTCAGTTCTGCTCATTATTCTCTGAAGGCTGCTTCAGTTAGCACATGAGGTTCCCAGCAGTGGCAAGGAAAGGAGTCTGGGGCCACGCTCTGACACACATAGTAATGTTTCTGCCTAGAGGGTCAGACATGAATGCAGCTGAGCATTTTTATTTGTATAGAAAATAATCTGTTCTTGTACCACTAGAGGTAGTAGGTGGGGAAATTTCAGAAACCAGGACAAACCCCAGGAAAACACTAGATGTAGAAGTAGGACCAAAATAGTTGAGGAGGAATGAGAGTTTGTTGTTATATCATTGATCCAGCCTTCCCTTTGCTGTAAGTGGGAAGCAGAATGACTCCTTACAGGATCTGAGCTGCTGTGGTGAAGCAAGGGCAAGACAGAACCTCTCTCACTGTAGCACATGGAAAAACATTTGAGTTCACTTAAGCCTCATCAGCTGAGCCCATGAAATCACAAGCACTCTGCTCACTTAGAGATAAACCTGACACAAGCGGCATTCGATGGCTAAAACTCAACACGGCTCACAAAGAGAAATGTTAAGGAATTTGAAAGCAGATCTTGTGTTCCCAGAAGTTTTTCTGGTGACTGAGGGCTGTAATCTTGGGCAAAAGGATCAGGAGAGTGAAGTAGCAAATCTTGAATCAGGTTGGCATCACATGTAGAGAGCCAAGGAAACAACTCAGGATTCAGCTTCACAAACCAAAACACAGGCACTGAAATGCTGAGCTCTGGCTTTTCTTTCACTGGAAAGCTGGGCTGTCCTGCTGGAATTAACCCAGGCTGATCCAGAATCACTTCTTAGGTGCTCTTTAATCTAACACTGAGCCCACAGTTCTGCCATTAGGAATTCAGCTGTGGTTGCTATAAATCACTCTTTGGCCCCACCAATTTTCTATCAATGTAATTGATTGTGTGGTGCTCATTTCTCTCTCCCAGCAATTCTGTGTAATCAATTATAGCACCCTAGTCACAGCAGTTGCTTTGGGAAATTTGTGAAATGACAAGAGACCTCATGCAAGCTGTACATACTTTACCAATTATGGAACTACACAATCTTTTCTAGGATGCCATAAAGTATCTTTATTCACCCTAAAAGAGAATGTCTAAACAGATCGGTTTCTCATCAAATGCCATTGCTCAGGGATCTGAAGAATATGGAATCTGAAGAATATGAGTTTAAATCATCTGTATGCCTGAAACAGCATAAGAAATTAGTTTCTTGAGCTATTTTTATGAGTTTTTTCCTAGCTTACAGCTAAGTCATGTATTACGGTGAATCATTAACTACTGACTTTTATAGCTAATCCTTATATTGCCCATTTTTACATTTGATGACATTTTTGGGATACAAGATTGTATAGACCACAAATATTCATCAGATAATGCAATTGCCTGTTTCTAACATGTCCCCAAGTTTAGTCTTTCCCTAAAGAAAATACAGCAAGAGGCTGACCTTTATTTGTAGTGTGCTTTGTGGTGTTCTTTGATTCCTTCCACAGCCTCAGCTTCATGGGGAGTGATTTTCCCATCATTTGGGAAAGATGCACAATTCAATTCCTGCTACACATAAAATCCCCACCGGTCTGTGCAGACCGGAATAGCTCCATCTGCAATGCCAAGTGCTCTGCATTCCCTCCCTGTCACCAGGGAGGGGACAAATCAGCTCAAACTGATTCCTGTCAAGATAAGATTGGAGGGACAAACCTGTTTGCTTGCTACATTTCAATTGGGAACAAGTCAGGCCTTTAAACTCCAAAGCAAGTTCTTCTGTAATTTCTTCATAGGGAAATGCAGATAATCAAATCTTTTTCTAGCCAGAGACAATGTAATTTTATGCTTTGATTTATTCTGAAGCATTCGATTTATAGTTATCCTTAGCCCTGAAGAGTCCTGTTGGAATTGAATAAAGCATCAGATAACATTCCAATTAGGGTTTTCTGTGGGGAAATAAGATAAATAAAGGAAATTCTGCCAAAAAAAGAGAGTCTTGATGAAACCTTGGGCTCACAGGTGTTTTAGCACATGTAACTCTTGGTGACAGTGACAAAATACAGATAAAACTGAGAATGTAAATAGAAAAATATGTGGTTTTGACTCTGTGTTTGTATAACTTAACTATGGAGAGATGCAGAAGCCTTCACTGTGTCCACATGAAGTCTATGGGTGTGGGATCCCCTGCTGCTCCCAGCAGAAAATGTTTGTGTGGCCAAAGGTTGAAGACATGTCTCCATCTGAAATGATTAGTACAATAAAATAAGAGAATAGTTTTAGAGAATAAGAGTGAGACAGATGATGGAGGTGATAGCTTCATACTTTGAGAGGGGAACAAGGACAGCTGGGGAACAGCCTGGTCTGGTGCTTTCAGACCTCACATTGCTCTGGAATCTGCCTGAGCTGTGCAAGACACTTCATATAATAAGAAAAATAATAATAAGATGCTTTGGGGAAGAGATTCATACTAAAAATGACAATGTCCTGTCCCTGCAGTGGGGCAGTGAAGGGAAGTGATGACTGGCAGGGCTGTTGGTACTTTGCAAGACTCGGACATAAGGCAGGGCAGGGGGATTTTGAAGAGTTAATTTTGGCTTGTCACACACCAGAAAGATATCCAAATCCTGAAATTTCTCCTTTGAATCTGTCTCCTGCATAGAAAAGGACCAATAAAAATGTGCAGAAAGATATAGCTGTGATTTCAGTTGCTCCTTCTCAGGAACCTTTCAGCATTATTTACAACTCAGTTCATCCTCGTCTTCATATTCAGACAGGCTTCACAATATTTTGCTTTTTTAAAGAAAGTGAAAAGACCCTGTTGAGGTTCAGACAGATGTGCATTAGTATTGAGTGATTTGATTTAGATTGACACTTTGAGCTTCTCTGGTTAAACCTCAGCTCTCTGAAAAAAAAAAAAAAATTGTTTCAATGTTTCAAGGAAATGATGGCAAAAATCGATCTCTATGGAAAATATTTACCTGGAAACTTTACAAGTATCTCTTCTTTCATCTGAGTTTCTGTGGTTCACCTGTAGGGGGTCAGATTTAATCTAAGTCTGTACATAGATGATACCTTTGTACCTTCTCTGTGCCAAAACCACCATGGTAGTCAGGGGACAAAGTAATTAATATGTTCAAGTCCATTAAAAAAAAAAAAAAAAAAAAAAAAAAAAAAAAAAGAGTCTTTCAGCTGGGAGGGCTGCTGCATGTAGCTGATTGCAGAGGACAGGAGTCTGGAGCTGGAGGCAGGGGCAGAGCAGGATCATTGCAGGGATCCAGACTGGTGTGGGGTCAGGGATGGAGGGCACTGCAGTGGGGTGAGAGGTGCTGGGCTCACATCACCTGGGATATGTGATGTACAAAAATGCCAACTCACCTGTTTGGTGGTCTCCAGATTTTTTGCTGGGCCAGTTCTCAAAAAGATAATAACAGATAAAATACTGACTCAAGCTGAAGTTTTAATTGTTTTGAGGTAACAAATGTAAAACTAATAAAGGTGGATTTTTAGCTTAATTTAAAGACAAGCCTCATCATAAGCACTTGTCCTCCTTGTAAAGGTAAGGCAGGCAGCTCATTCTGTTCACAGATGCAGCACCAAGGCTGGGAGTATTATGCAGTAGATGGTGGGTAATGATGCTTTAAGGGAGTGAATATAACGTTTTTGAATTTTCACAGCTCTCTTTTTTGTTCTTTGTGGACAGGAAAACAATTAGACCTGCAAAGCTCTGTGGTGAGGCTCTGGGATAAAGCGACATATCAAATGCTTTTTCTCATGGGGAGGTTGAAGCCTTGTGGGTAAACTTTTAAATAAACAGAAGATTTATTCACAGTAGTTGGGTGCTTTTGTTCCAAACTGAAGGCATCCTTTTAATAAAAATTATCCAGCTCTCTCTTTCCCCGTGGGCTCTGAGGGTGTGTGTCCGCAGGGGCGGGCGCAGGGAGCGCCTTCCCTCTGCCTTTGGATGCCTCACAAGTCTTTCTGTGTGTGCCTTAATAGTCCTCTGAGGGAAATGAAGTCTCATTTTGTGTGACTCTGAATTTAAATCCAGGTCACAGAGATGTTAAATAGCAAATGACACATTTACTGTGTCGCCCAGCTGCCTTCTGTAATGCAGCAGGAATGCTTTCTGAGCAGGGACAGTATGCCAATATTAACTTATATACAGGTTGGTTTTTTGTGGAAGCTAATGTTAAAAAATAAGGAAAAAAAAAAATCAAAGGATGCTGCTCACATTTAAATAGCTACTTATTTCTTTTGCACCTTCTCTCCTGAAGTGATAATGCACTTCCCTGACTGAAGAATTCCTAAAACATTCATTCTTTTCAGTTCAGACCTTTACATTTATTTTTATTATTAAAACAGAAAAAAAAAAAAAAATCCTTAAGCCATTCTGGTTTCCATGTCACCAGAAATCAAAATGGTACTGTCAATATGCTATTCTAACTCCTGTGCTTAGTTAAAAACCCAAATTACCTCTTCAGTTTATGGCGCTGTCTGTAATATTCTCCTTTTGTGAAGGCACATACTTTATTTCTCTGGGAGGAAAGTGGTTTGTCAGAGGCTGCTGCATTATTGCAGCCTTACAAGCAAATAATGAAGTTGGACACCTGCATTCTGTACAAAAAGGCTTTGATCAGGCAGATGGATAATGTGTTCCTGGGCATCAAAAAGGCTCATCACAAGATAGAAAAGATGGGGATATTGGAGCATTTGCTACACAGATGTCCTTTCTGGAATAGTATTGCAAAATATATACCCAACCAGCAGCTAAATGAACTTCTGACCAATAGATGGAGACAAAAAGTGCTTTTCTTCATTAATCTGCTTTGTTCTTACTGAGAAGGTCAGTTTACCTGCAGGTCCTTGTCTGGTAGTGAGTTTATTCAAAGCAGGTGGGTAGGTGGGTTTATTTTTTTTTTTTTGTCAATGCTGCTTTTTTTGCTTTTGTGTTTGTTTTTGTGGTGGTTTTTTGTTTGGTTTTTGTTTTTGTTTTGTTGTTGTTGTTGTTTTGTTTTGTTTTGTTTTTTAATTTGTTTTTCCAATGAATACTTAGATGAGAGATTTAGCTCTGCTGATGGTTGCTCAGGTGCCAGAGTTGTCCCTTAATTCATAATGCTGTGGAACAGCTTTTTGGGTTCATGACCTCAGATTTGCTTCAGTTTTGGGACAAGTGCGAGCTAACAATAATTAGGCTTGTCCTCTGTCTTTTTCTCTGTACATGTGTCAGTGGTTTTAATTTAAAAGGTAATCTCATGTTGCAACTTACCCTCTTCTGAATTTCTCTGCTTTCTAGGATTGTTACCCCAGATCCAAGTTAAAACTTTCTTTTTCAAATCACCAGTTACATGAGTTCACCCCTTTTGTATTTCTTAGGTGTTCTAATTGCTGCATTTCAAAACCACAAATTTGTTTTCAAACCCTTATTAAGCACTGACACTGTTGTCTTATAAACCTAATGTAGATTAATGTGTGCTAAGAAAAAAACAAAACAAAGCAAAAAAAATAAGAACAAAAAACAAAAACCAAAGACTAGTACTGTTCTGCCATCTGTTGATTGTTTTACTGTGCTGTAGTGAATCAGTACCTATTTCTGATCCTGAATCTAAATATAAATTCAGCTTACTTGTGATTTCCTGAAACCCCAAATTACTGTGTTTAATTTATAAATTGCTTCTTATATATTCTGCTCATGGCTGGTGAATATAATTAACATTATCTTGTGAAAAACCTGTACCTATAAATATCAAGGCCGTGACACACATTATTAATTTTAAAAAATTATGGGGGTTGTTGGTTTTGCAAATATATAAATAGTTTTCAAAAAATGTGCCATAAAGCTTCACACCCCCTTTCTTGTAAGTATAACTTTATTTCTTTTGTGTTTATTAGGAAGAGGATGAGGGAATACTGCAGTGGTATTTAAGTATCACAGTAGGATCAAGTTAATGAGACCAGGATCACTGTTCAGTGCTGAACAGCCTTTCCCATGCACACAGCTGATTTCAGCCCTGTGTGAAGGAATTTTGCATCAAAATATAATTCCTAACCTAGGGCCAAGGCAGTCTGGCAGTTCTATCTTTTCACTGTTAATTACTACCCCACACAAACCAGTTTGGATTTCGTGTGATCATTGCTCTGTTCACAGGTTGGAGAATAAACCAACCCACTTCAATAAATTTGAGAAAGTAAATGCAAGAATAATCTGTGCAAATGGATTATAATCTGACTCCTTGGAATGAAAAGAGGTTTTTTTGAAAACCTCATTGTGCCTGTGGTGCAAGTTCAGTGGTTACCCGTGCTCCTCTTGTTCAGTTGCTCCTGATTGTTTTGGGTTTTTTAGGATTTGCCTTCTTGCCCTTTGTTTTTAAGGCCTGGATCCCACTAGCTATAGGAATTCCCTGGCAACCGCAAGAAGTTTACCTCCTACTGCTCATTTTTTCATAATTAACTAAAAATACGAGATTTAAGCACAGAGACACAATTTTGAGCTTATCAAACAAGCAACAGAAGTCCCTTAAACACAACTAGGTTTTTAATTACCCACTTACTACTGATCTCAGGCTTCAGTAATGTGCAGCAGCAGCAGCAGCACATTCTTCTGGTGCGTAAGGATGTAAATTTGGGAGGATGAAACATTTTCAAGTGTCTGACTCTTGTTCCTGGAGCAGCATTTTCCTGTTTTCTCCCTGGCAAGGATTTCTGATGGATTTTCTTATTTTCTTGGCTAGATGGCAGATCCTTGAAACCTTTCTTATCTGGCATGCACAAACAAGGCTTTTCTTCAACATGAAATATTCATAGAATAAAACACTTACAAAGATGTTAAAGGACATAGAACATTTAGTCCCAGTGCAAACCTTTCCAACTTCATTTAACCCCATAGGGGTGGAATTCTCCTGGGAGTTACCACAGAGTTGTGAGTCAGAATTAAAGTAAAAAGCTACAAAATTGTTGCTTATTTATTCCTAAGGGCTAAAACCCTGCATAAGATGTTTCCTTAAAAATAACTGCAGGTAAACCTGACAGGCTTGGCTTGAGCAATGCAAAGTTTTAGCTTGCTTTCTAGTGTACCTAACACCCAGTTTTCTGAGTATTATCATGCTAAACTAAATTTGGCCATGAAAAAGCCTAGATCAACTGGGGATTTGATTAGGACAAGAAAATTAATTGTTACTGGGATTTAGAGTTTATTTGAGCCTCCTAAAGAGAGGGTAGCCCTATATTTCACCTTGATTAAAGGAAAAAAAAAATCCAGTCAGGTATTATACAATTACAGCAAAAGTGACATCATGATTTATTGTGTCAAACCATTTCTTTCTTCTTACAGCACCACAAAGGTCAGTGAGAAGCAAGGCTGCTGCGTAAGATCAAGAAAGAAACTGGTAGTGTGAATAAAGGCCATGAATGTCATTTTTAATTTTCAGTGTCCCTGCTTTTGTGGCAGGGAGCCAGACCATAACATTTCACTTGCTTTAAAAAAAAAATTATATTCACTGCTTTTTTCAAAGAAGTCTAGTTGAACTCCCTGGAGAGTGGGGGTCAGGCTAGGGAAAAAAAAAAAAAAAAAAAAATCAATTTTTTTTATGACAGAGCCTGATCTGATAGGATTCCTAGTAACTGGGTTTTTTTGTTTGGTTGGGGTTTTTTTTTTGTTGTTGTTTGTTTGTTTGTTTTAATGCAGTTTTGTAGTAAAAGGAGGAAAGAGGTTCCTTAGAAAAACTTGAAAATTCTTTCAACTTGTACTGCAATTGGAAAGCAGGAAGAGCACCAGCCACCTGTGCTAAAAGATTTTGTAAATCTGCATTATTTACAAATTAAGAGTATAAATAGCAAAGGAAATGAATGGCAATCATCCAGCAGTCAAAGACACTTGAGCAGGTTGTTGAGTTCTTCTGAACTGAATTGCTCTGTTTTTAAGACCATTAGTAGTGTGACTTCAGCATAGTCTTGGTGACACAATTACAGAAGCCTTTTGATCCTTAAATAAGTACCTCACTTTGATTACTTTTGTACATTTCTAATGGTAAATGTGATTATCTTTAACGTGACAGCGCTTTCTTTAGGATGGAGAGCAGCTCAATTTTCCTGCCTGTTTTTATCAAGCTTCAAGAATGTTTTATAAAGCAGCATCTTTTCATGCCAGACTCTGGAGCATGGTGAGCACATACTCCAAAGATCATGGAGGTCAATAGTCATTTTTCAGCTGACTGCAGTGATCTTTGATGTGCTTGGCAATATTTAATCAAGTTTTCAAATTCTGTTGTTCCTGCAGGTCAGGCTCAGAAGCTGCAATTCAGGAAGACTGAAACAAGTCAAATAAACCAATTGTGCTATAAAAACAAGCAATCAGCAAAGTGCTAGAAAATCCCATTTTGGCAAGAAAACACTCCAACTTTGTTCTTTGGTGTTATGATTTGATGGAAAGCCCTCAGCAGTGCTATAAATTTGTGTTACACAAATGTTTATCTCCAGACCTCTATGCATGTAGTGTATAATTTGAAACATAATCCATGCTCTTTTCTCACACATTTGTTGTTTTGCCTCTCACAGTCCTGGTGTTTGTTTCAGGAGGTCTCCATTTCCTACAGGCTTAGGTGATTCAGATAAATTAAAACCAGCATCTCCACAGACAGTGTTATTTCAGTTCATGTGACATATTCCACTTTACCGCAGATTGCCTGTGGTGCACAAATCTGTTACTCGTGGTAACGAGTTCCTGTGTCCATGACTTTAATCTGTTTTTTAAAAAATGGATTTAAACCACGGTAAAAATGATTTATGAGGTTTACAAAGTCTTTCCACTAGTTTAGCAAGATTAATTTTAAATCATGCTAAGTCAAATAACAACTTGTGGTAGATAAGGCCTTATTCTTTCCCTATCTTTCTCTTTCACATGTCCCTTGTTCTTATAATCTCTTATGACTATGTATATTGCATAACATATTTTGGTATAATTTAACAACAAGAATTTTTGAGCTTTTTCCCTGGAAGCTGCAGGAAATGGCCAGATTTTTGAAAGAAGATAGTTGCAGCTTGATGTTGTAAAAAAAGTACTTGTAGCACCTAAAGTTCATGGAAACTGCCCACATGCCCAGTCAGCTAAATGTCTGAGAAATGTCTCAGTATTTGAAATCCAAAACACGGTGATTTAATTTATGTTCATGCTTTGATAGCTTGCTGAAACCTGACTGACTTCAGCAATACATTTGGGAAGGGAAATAGGTAGGCTCCATAATACTGCTGCACGAGTTCCAGCTGCGGGTGGAAACTTCCTATTCAAAGTTCACTCTCTTAGGGGTATTTGCACATGGAGTTTGTCTTGTTGGTGCATGTGTGATGGGAAGAATGTGGTTGTAAGACAGGAAAATATTGAGCAGCTCCTATAATGGAAATAAAGAGAGGGCTACAAAATCACTGCCAACCGAACATAGCCAATTCTAGTTAAGTATAGTAAAAGGAAGTAATTTTGGAAGAAATCTTAACTGCAAGTAGTTATATATAGTGATGTCAGTGTTGAAGAGAGACAATTGCACCAGCTTCCAGCCCATTCTGTTCACACTCTGCTTCTTTGGCCTGGCCCTTAATCCTGCTGCAGTCCCACCTCTGGAGAACAAGAGGCACAAGGCCAAGAGTGGCCTCACATGTTATATAGGTGGTGTCTTTGGATTCAAAAATGCTCAGGAAAGAGGCTTTGATTTAGCTCATCCAGAAGTGCTGAGGGCAGGCTCTGCCTCCTGAATCCTACCAGCTGAGTTCATGTTGCAGGGTATCCCTGAGAGGTGCTTTGTGAGTTTGAGGTACTGTGCAGTCTGTGGGAACTGGGGATTGGAAGTAGGCAATAGCAAGGATTGTGTAGGAAAAGTGGGAGGGCTGAACAGGTAAAAATGGGAATCTGGCATTACATTAATTGTGTGGTACCAGGGAATAGAATGGATTAGCATCCCTGGATTAGCAGCCCTAGCTTTTTTTTGAGCATCTAAAATCAGGCTGTCATGCCCTTAGCAAAAATGAACACAATAATAACCAAACTATCCTCTGAAGAGTCAAACAGTATTCAAGCAAATACTGAGAAAAAACAAGTTCAGCAAAATTCTGTGGAAAATGTAACTCTTTTCCAGGAAGAAAAACACAAACAAACAAAACAACAAAACTAATAAGCTTTTCAAAACTTCTTGAGTGATTCTCCACTTGCAGGCTGTCTGGCTGGGATTCAATATGAGACTAACCTAAATATCAGCATCTACATGCAGCCAGTGTGTCTCATCTACCATGCCAGGGGAGACTTGATCAATGAAGCTGTAGAGCCCTGGGAGTGGCTGGCCCATCGTGTTACTCTGCAAATTCCTGTGTTTCCATGTGCTGGATCTCCAGTGCTGACAGATTTTAGGCATCTGGCTCACAGATAGGCTTGCGAATTCCAACATGGAAATGTAATGTTCTTGTACTGCGGCTTTCTTGCCATGACCTCAGCCAGCCGTGCTATTTTGGAGCTTATAAACTTTTAACTCCATCTTAATGACGTTGTGCTAGTAGAAAGTCCCATATAAATAATTTAATAATATGTCTGGATGAAATGGCTGCTATCTAACTGGTAGAATAACAGAAGTGATTAAATTAAATTCAATATACACATTAGCCACTGAACTACACAGCCATAAAAGAATGAAGAGTGTGGTCTAAAGAGTTGTCTCTTTTCCTCCCACAGCTTTATAATTATATCTTCAGGGAAATGCCACAGCTCAGCATTTAACGATCTGCCATCAGAGACATTTACGAGGAGATTTTCAGGGAAAGAGAGAGTTGAAGGTGTCTTTTGTACCAAAAAAAGCAGTCATTGAATACTCTGGCAGTCACCTGCTGAGAGGAGCATTGATCTATATATTTACATATCATCTGAAGTTAATAATTCTAAGTTTTTCCTCAAAAAAAATCCACAACAAGGTCACAATCTCCCAGGAACTGTTTGGAAAATAGAGCATAAATTTTGGGCGATGTCAATCTGTCACTGCCCTACAGCAGATTTGTATGGTTTGAGAGAACACAGCTGAGTAGTTCAGGACACTGATTGTGTTCCATGAGGGGTGGCTCTGGCAAACTCAGCCCCTTTTCAATGCTGACACATAGCGTGCACTGGAAAATAGGGGAGACATTTGTAGTGTAGGAAGCAGTGGAATGAGGTACTCATGAAGAATGAACAGATGGCCAAGAGTAAGCAAATGGAAAAATTAGCAAAATACTTTTCCTAGTGCCAGACTATAAATCAAATTGAAATATCCTGTGGCTGGTGTGAATATGGATATGTGACTGTTACTTTGAAGGTGGAAACTAAAGTCTGGATAAAGACTAATGTGTTAAGGCTCAACATGAGAAATTTCCAACTTAAATACATATTTAATTTCCAAAATGGACAAAGAAAAGTCCAGGTTGTGGCTGTCAGGTGTTTCCTAGAGATTTCAAAACATGGCTTTCATAACTACTCATCTCTTAAAGCAGATTAAATTGTCCAAATGGATTCTGAGATGCAGGAAAAGATCAAGTACCCTTAAGAAGAAAAAGACAAACTTAAACAGACCTGTGAGTGCATTTATTTGAGTCACTGAAATGTTCAATGAGAGTAGAAGTCTCTTTAATTAAGTTGCATGCACTCCTAATCTAGTGAGACAGGGATTTCCAAGGGGATATTGTCAGATTCCCAGTGAGGTGGTAACAACATCCACTGCTTTGTCATTTATAGTAGTTGTTTATCACTTGCATTTGTTCCAGCATAGGGCAAAGACATAAATCACATTCTTCTGTATTTGCAGAAAAAATCAAAATACAGTGCACTATTACATTTTATCCATTTTTAAGGTGTTAGCCCCTACCAACCTCATTCATGGACTGAAACCTCACAGAGCAGTTCAGCTGTTTGTATGAGAGATGTTCTTTTCTTTTGAGCATCCTCTGCTGCAGCCTGTGAACAGGAGAGTCCCTCATCACTGCTGGGACTTTGCAAAGAGGGAATTACCAAAAAAGCTGGTTTAATTTCAAGCTCCATTAGACACAGTGTTTGCCAAATGGAAAAAGACCAAATTGTTTGGAAATCTTGTCTTGAAACCTCTATGTTGGTATTAAAAATCAGAAAGAGTAGGTAGTAATAAACAGAAATCACATAATGTATCATCTGAAGCACTCCCTTTAAATCACTTTGAGTCTCTTAATTTTTATTTTCTTCTTGTAGAAATGTAAAGTACTTACTCTGGGACTATTGATTACAGAACTGTAGTACCAGCCTGGGATTTCCAGTACTAGGTTGTTGAAAATATTGTTGTCAGTATTTGAATGACTTGAAGGTAATTAGACTATGTATGAATACATATATATGTGTACATATATAAATTTTCCTTCACTTTTCTTTATCCTTTTAAAATGTTCAAAATGTGTGCATGACACTTTATGATGTGAACGTAGCAATTAGGGGAAGGAAATAATATCATTAATAAGGAGTAATGCTGATTTTAATCCAATCTATTACTTTTGCCATTAATTTTAAGTGGCAAAATTTTATTCCTCCATCTACATACTGAAGTGGTTATCTTCACAACAGAGCTTTTCCCCCAGGAAGGTCTGTGTTCAAGCCTCACCAGATGAACTGCCTCTGTGATGTTGATGTGCTATCCCTCCTGCAAACGTTGTGCTGTCACCAATGCTGGGAGTGAGGGCTCCTGCCCAGGCACTGAGAGCTGGGTCCTGTTGAGTAGGTTGAGCAGTGTTCCACAGTTTCACATTTATATTCAAATAACAAACTCAGACTCAAGTTCTTGGGTTCAGCAAAAATCATCTGCTTGTTCTGTGTCCAGCTCAAGTACATGTAGGGGAAGTTGTTGTTGGCAGAGGCTGAACATGAGCCAGCTGTGGCCAAAAGGGCTGATGGCACCTGGTTTATATCAGCAATAGTGTGGCCAGCAGGACCAGGGCAATGACTGTCCCCCTGTGCTGGGCAGTGGTGAGGCCACACTTTGAGTCCTGGGTCAGTTTTGTCCCCTCACTACAAGAAAAACATTAAAGGGCTGGAGTGTATCCAGAGAAGGGAACAGAGCTGGGAAGGGTCTGGAGCACCAGGAGCAGCTGAGGGAGCTGAGAAAAGGCAGGAGAAAAGGAGGCCCAGGGGGAGTTTATCAGTCTCTATAGTTCTCTAAATGAAAATTGGAGTGAGGTGAGGTCGGTCTCTTCTCCCAGGTAACAAGCACTAGGACAGGAGGAAATGGCCTCAAGTTGTCCCTGGGGAGGTTCGGGTTGAATATTAGGGAAAATTTCTGCCCTGAATGGTTTTCAAGCACAGGAATGGGCTTCCCTGGGAAGTAGCAAAGTCACCATCCTGGGAGGTCTTTGAAAGATGTGTGGATGTGGCACCTGGGGACATAGTGCAGTGCTGGGCTTGGCAGTGCTGGAGGAATGGTTGGACTCAATCTTAGATGGTTTTCCAGCCTAAATGATTCTGTGATTCTGTGCTCAGTAATTAAAGTAAGAAATATCTCTGTGACTGTACTAAGAACTACCTGACTCTGTTGGGTCTCTGCTCTGATGGATGGGTTCAGTTGATCCAGCAGCAGGAGTGATGGATAAGGAGGTTTGTGAACTCATCCCTGCAGGTTGGGCTGATGCTGTTGGCTGCAGCACGGGCCCCAGTGCCATTTGTAGGTCTGCCAAGGACAGGAGTAGCTGTCAGGAGTCTGAACTGCATGGCTCTAGTCTCCATTTAAAAAATATTCCCCCCAAGATCTATTACCAGAATTGCCAATATTAAAACCACCCTTAGTTTGGAAAATGGGTATGCTGGGGAGGCAATAGGGATGCAGGATCTCAAGCCACAGCCCCATTGTGAGGTGAGGTGGGGTGAGGTGAGGGGGGCTCAGCCTGGAGATGTTGCCACAGGCAACCACAAGACAACCAGGGGAGTTAAATTGTTTCAATGGATCAGATTGAAGAATCTGATTTAAAATGGATATATATTTGTGTGCTTGTTTGTTAGGAAAGATGGGATCAGTTGCCAGAGCCACCCGTGGGGGCTGGTCCCACGTGCAGTGTTGGTATGCAGTGCCTGCAGCAGGATGAGCACCCTGGAGTGATGGAGAGTGAATGTCAGCTCATTTAATCTCTGTCAGCATGGCCCTCCCTCACTTCATCCCCTCAAAAAAAAAGTTTTAAAGGATATGTTTTAAGAAATATTTTTAGGATTCACTGGAGGAAGTGTGTTCCTGGGTGTCTACTGGCTCTAGTTTAACCCATGGCTCTCCAGGCAAGTGATTTTGGAGTCACCTCCATGCCAGGGATTCAGTTCTTATTGTGGCTGGTAAAACAGTGATTGCTCTGTGATTCAGGAGGGAAATATCTCTGTGAGTGCTGGGCGCTGTTGAACAAGTCAGCGTTTACCATGAGGTCAGAAATCTGTAGGTGGAGCCAGGTCTGCCACTTAAATTTTGTATACATGCATTTTATGTTCAGGTATGTGCATATAGATATATGTATTCCTCTCTCTCTTTCTGTGCATGTATATCAAAGTTAGTAAGGAAATAAATTGTCATAGTCTCATATAAAGAACTTTAAAATAAATATTTTTCCATCTGAATCTAGCATGAAATAAGCAATTCTTACCACTTTAGTGCTTAATTTTTTTGAAAATCTGACAGGTCATTTAGTGAACATGCTACATATACTGGCGTGTTTGCATTTGTCAAATCCTTTGGATGCTGCAGGGAGACAGGAGACTTTTAGTGCTAGGAGAGAGCAGCTCATGTAGCCTTTCCTACAGAAGCCTCCTCTCCCATAGCAGTGATTTCTACTTCCCAGGGAGCGGAAGACGGCACACACTGCTCTGCTTTATTGCAAGGCACTGCACCAGCTGAAGAAATGGATCCACTCATTCAGGACAAGTAAGCAAATTCAGCTGGCTGATGAAAAGAAGCCTAGACAACGGTGTTCAAACACTTGCTCCCATTTCCTCCCCCCGTCCCCAGATGTCTGGTTTCAGTTTTAAAACATAATAACATTTCATTAAGGAGTCATAGCAACCCCTCACTAATTTGTGAAGAGTACATCGTGAGCTACATTCTGTACTTATCAACATTTGAGCACTTTAGATCTTGTTTCATCTCATTAGTGGATGTTTATGGGACCTGAGGGTTTCAGCACTCTCTGACAGCTGCACCACCACAGAGATGTCATTTCAAAAAGCTGGATATTTAAATTGCTGGTTCTAGAAAAATTTAGCCACAGGATGGCATTTACAGGAAACAGCAAACCAGAAAAATGTGTCACATTGGAAATTGCTTGATGTTAACCTCAGAAAGTGTAGGAATTCTGCTCTCCCACTCTGCTCCTCCACTTTACTGGACTGAAGCCTTTTTCCCCGAAATGCTCCCATTAGATTTATGCGGGATTTAATTTGTATGAAAATAAATTATTTTTCCTCCGCTAAATCTATTAATCAGTGAACCATCTAGTAAACTGTCAGTGGCATCTGTTGGAGAACAGGCAAATAAAATACTGATGTGCAAGGAGGTAGTTTTTTCCAGATTATTGATACATAGGTTCACAAATTTAGGAAAAAATTCCCGTGACGCATAATTTATTTGGAAATAATCCACCAGTCTGCTCTTTGTGGCTTTGTTTCTAATATTGCTTTTCTTCCTCATCACAATGTAGGGTTTTCTCTGAAATGCACTAATAAATAGGAAAAGCAAATGCAAGTGTGAATGAACAGTGTGATGTAAACCATGGAGCAGGAAATGGCATCGTAAATTTGTTTACAGTATGCTGTAAGTCAAAGCATAGGAAACTGCTTTAACAGCAAGCAGTTGATAATCATGTTAATTAGGAAATCACAGAAAAAAACTGTGCCACTTGTGTGATAATTGCCTTTTTAACACTGCATAGACTGTATTCATTTTTCAAGGATTATTGTGGAATTCACATTCACATGTGCTTTTGCTGAAATGGTGGGGATTTGTTTCAATATAGGTGGAGCCATGGGGCAGTCACTGGGAGAAGATAGCTGGTAGGGTCCTTAAAAATCCCTGCCAAAATGGAAATGCAGTGAAGATCAATATCAGGCCTTACCTGAATAAATATTTCTGAATATTACAGTTGCTACCTGGCAAACTGTGCTTATGGAATAATAACCTTACAAATTGCAAATCTCTTGCCTCATTCATCAGGTGTAGCTACACTAACACTGCATGAGTTTATGACAAATTTTTATGCATGAGTTGGTGGGTGCCTTGTGGTTTTGATGGGAAATGGAAAACTGAGAGATCTCTGAGGGGTCTTGGATTTGAAAGGAAAAAAGGCAATATTTGATTTCAAAAGGCTGAAGTACAGATAGAAGCAACACCAATGCTTCTCCTCCCTGCTGAACAGCCAAACAAGCTGCTAAGTACCAGCACATCATCCTCCAAGAGCCTTCTGCTGCTGGAGCTGTCAGAGGACACAGCAAGGAGGCCCCAAAATCCTCAGTGAGGCCAAGGCTGCCAGGGATGTGGCAGAGGATGTGCTGCACCTCCTGCGTTGAGACAACCCCAGCACGCACTGCCTCTGTGGCTTTCCCCTCACTCACGTGAAGACAAAGTACTTTTCAGGTGCTGGATGGTTTTGAAATTGCTGCTTTTTAGTTAGTTCAAGCTGACACTGGCAGTTTTGCTGCAAGGACCCTGCCCAGCTCAGTACCTGTATGCCTGCTGGAATGGTCATGCTTCAGAACCAGGCAGCAGCTGAGAACATCTTCAGGCTCTAGTGCTTGCTCCATTTTTTCCGTGTTTCTTGGTTCCTTTCTTCAGCTGTACTTACACATGGGTAAAAGCTGTGTTCCTAGAGCTGTCTGGCAGCACAGCTTTCCAAGCTTGAGGTTTTTTTAATGTTACTTGAAGCGGAGTGCTTCCCTTTCTGCCACGCAGAGGAGAATATCATTCTGCCTCTGGAGCAGAATCCAGCATCCGCACACACCCACACTCGTGCCATTCCTGTGTCATCCTTGTGGAGACATTCAGCCTATGGGCATGGGAACAGCTTGAGAGATCCATGAGGAATCTTCTCAAATGGAAGCTGAAGCTTTAGTCCTCTGGCAGGATTTGGGATAAAATTTTTTTTTTTCTCTGATCAAGATGTAAACTTGATTGGAACAGTTGCAGCTCTGCCTGCAAGCAAAGCATCTTGTTCCCATTGCAGGCTTTCAGCTAGATGGAGGATGATAAGGAAAGGGAGTCAAGGAAATAATGGGGGAAAGGGCTAACATTTTAGGGAAGGCTTGTGCACCTCTTCATCTTTAGACTTTTACCTTGGGTTGCCACAGGTTGTCCAATAGCATTTCCTTCCAGAACTGGGCAATTCCATCGTTCTTGTTTAAAAGAGCGTCTAAATTGCATCACTCTAAACATAAATTTTGTTTAGGTGATCAGCCCCTCAGAACCAAGGGAAGAAGATTTTCTCTGATCTTTTTAGATGCAGGAGAATTTCCTGCAAGACCATGGATAACCTAAAGGGACCAAACATTAAATTTGTCTTGAGCTTGTATTGCTTGTTGTCAGGTATTTTCAGTAGTCCAGGGCAAGTTAACAAAAGTTACTTCTGGGGAGCAAGAGGGCATCAAGGCCCAGGACTGGCTGCTTTTAAAGGCTGTTTTGAGGACTTTTTTCTTTTCCTGTATGTGTGGGGTGTTTAGTCCTTGGCAGCAGCCACTGATTTTTGCTCTTCATGTTGGCAGTTGCGTCACCTGATGGCTCAAAAGGGATTTTCTCCCTTCATCTGTGCTGGCATCCTTCTGTTCTCAGAATCGCACCTCTCTTTCTCACTGTCCTTTCCCTGTGTTTTTCCTTGCTCTGTCCCTGGTGTGTGCTCTCTGGAATTCATGATGGTTCTGTAGTGCTGCCCAGGGGCTGAGAGGATGTTTCCAACAGATGCCTGGAGAATCACAGCAGGAATGTGCAGGATGTGCTCTAGATTTATGGTGCTGGTGGCTGTTGGGAGGGCAGGGTCTGTCCTGCACTTTGACGTGTCCAGATAGGAGAAGCCAATGGGCCATGCTGGTAGCCAGCACTGTCTTCCCTTCATAGAGAATCCCACTGCTGGGCTTCTGCTAGAAAAGATTTATAACCCCTTCAAAAGCACTGATAAAAAAAAATAAATATTTTTGTAGGTAAATTTGCCACTTTAAGCATGACTTCTTATCTTTAATCACATCTTAATCTGCTTTTGCAAAGTCTGCCTTGGTCAGAAGCATTTTGTCCTTGGCCATGGTCCATCCAGTGCAGCATCCTGCCTGCCTGGATTTGATTAAATAGATGACTTACATCTTCTTTACTGTGTAGTGATACTCTGATCTGGACACCAGCTCAGCAGACACTGAGGTGTTTAATTGGAGTCAGGACACGTGAAAATGTATTGCTGGACTGCCTTAGACAAAGTCCTTTGTAGAGCTGAAAATGAGGAAGGAGCAGGAGTTGCCTCAGGGGTGTGATTGACTGCTCCATTATGAATCAGCTGGAGTGACTGGAGCCACAGAGATGTCACAGTGCTGAAGCTGCTCCCTTGCCTTGCGTTGCAAACACAGCCAAACACAGGTTTTTCATTTGTTTTATGATTTTACCATGTTGATGCTGAGCAAGGGGAACAGGCACAGATCTCATTTCCTGTTGTTATCAATAGCAGTGACAGTTCATAACTCCCCAGTGAGTTAGATAATACTTTTGTTCATTTTTTACTTTCATATAAATGAACCAAAAGAACAGGCATTAAGCACACTGTAGGCAAGAGCATCCTGAGACAGTCACGTGCAAAATTTATACAGTGATTGCAGTGGTAAAAACAAGGGAATATTCCAGTTTAAATCCACTCTCTACTTTGATCTGGCTCACCTACATGGCAAACAATATTTCTTCTAGCTATGAGATAGATGTCACCTTTTATAAAGATATGAGGAAAACCAGTAATTGTTCCAGTCAACTATGACATTTGTCATATCCCATTTAGTGAACTCAATCTCTTTACTCGTTCACAGTGGTGTTTGTGAAATCCTTGATGTCTGACACATTGATTTGTCTGTGTAAAAAGCAGAAATACCTGACACTTGCCACAGAACAAAGTTTCCCAGCAGGTGTACCAGCTGCAGGTCCTTCAGGGTCACATGGGGAGAGTTTCTTTAGCTGCAAACCAGAGGAGGCATGGGGGGGGATAGGGGAGGCCACATCCTGCCACATCTTAGGGACTGGGAACTGCCAGCAGGTCCCACATCTGAGAAAGGTCTTTGAGCTCCCATAGTCCATTAGTCATGAAGAAAACTGTTTATCTAAGACACTGTCTCTCAGGTTAAAAAAAAAAAAAAAAAAAAAAAAAAAAAGTACTAATATATAAAGCTTGGGATTTTGATTTAATAATAAAACTGACTGAATTGATGTTTAATATTTCATTCCATGCTGAACAGAGTCCCCAAACTCATATTGTGCTGCTTATCTAAATAGCAAAATAATTTCATTTTTTTCCCCTGGTTTAAAGATCTAGTAAGTAGATATTAGCTGATTTTAAGATACATGTACTTCATGCTCTGGTGTAAAGAAATTGTGTTCTTCCCAGTTCTGTTTGACTACAGTTCTAAAGAACAATGTTTCTTCTACTCAGATATTTTTTTTTCTCTTTAAATGTATAATCTGGGGATATCATTTGACTTCTTTCTTGGTTTAGACACCAGTACAAGTCATGCTGTGCAATGCACATTTTACATGGTATTCTGCTCTCACAAAAAGCTAATGAACATGAGCTTTGGGATTCATTGGAAATGGTCTACTTAATGTGGTGCTTCTGTAGGAGATACAGACCTTTCCAAAAGTTACTGCTTCTCTAGTCCTTGCAGCCATTCCTGTCAGATACACAGGGGAGTACTGGCAAGGACGTGGAGTACACTGGCTTTTTTTAGTGCCAAAATGACTCTAATCGATCTTATTTATTCTTTACACTAACATTCAACAGGAAGAAAAGCTCCAAATTCAGACTTGTGGCAGCAACTTCATTAGGGCAGAAGGAATACAGAGAACTTCAGTGTTTGGGACACTTCTTAAGAGACTTTTCAGAGTATTTCCATGTCAACAGGAGTCTCACTCTGATCTTACTCTTTCTGAAGCCCACAATGACTTTCCTATTGAATGCATTGGCTCAGCATTGGCTGTTAATAAAGGAAGGTGATTGTCCTTCATACTAAACCTTTCAGCCCAGATCACTGTAAAAGTGGTATTAGTGTGATTAAGAAGAACCAGGCCAAGACTATTTAACTGCTTAATCTTAGAAATGAGATAGCACAGATTGCAGTGTGAATGCCTAGGCTGCAAGGTCAGCACAAGTGATGCTTTAAAAAAAATATGAGTGTGAAATTGTCTTGCCTGTCCATGAAAAACACTGGATGAATGCATTTGTGCCACTTTTAAGTGAAAATAGCAAGATGCCCCCATCCCTGGAAGTGTCCAAGGTCAGGCTGGATGGGCTTGGAGTAACCTGGGACAGTGGAAGGTGTCCCTGCCCATAGAAGGGGATGGAACTGGATGGTGTTTAGGGTCCCTTCCACTCCAAACCACTCTGGTATTGTGCCATGCAGACAGACCAAATCATTATCTGCTGGGAAGATTTCTGGGCCCCTCTCAGAGTGCATTTGGGGGACAGAAATGCATCTCAGCAGTTATGTGCCTGTGCCCTAAAAGGGAGCAGATCATGGCTGTTCCTCTGCCCCCTTGAACCAATCATTGGTGGAACCAATACAGTTTTAGGCTGGAGGGTTTGTTCACCCAGACCGAATTTCCATTCACTTTAGATACCAAAGCTGTATGCTGCCAGATCCCAAATGAATTCCTTGCTCTTTAATGTATCAATCTTGATAATTCCTCTGTGAAGTTAGGAAAAGCACAGAAATTTTAATTGTGGCATTAAAAGCCACCTAGATCCTTGTACTGAAATCCAAAGGTACCTGTGAGATTTCTAAGAAAATCTCCTATCAGGAAATCTGTCAGGGAGCTGAATCTGCATCCTTTTCATTACAGACTGCTGCTGTAAGGATTCAAGCATCTTCTCCTCATCAGGGACAGCATATTTACTGAGCTATCCATTAGGGAGATGATTGCTCCTGGAAGACATGCCAAAATACCACTGGTTTTGATGTGTGAATGTTCACTGTCACCTGTATAAATAGCAATAGGCTGCTGGAGAAAACTCTATTGATGCTTTTTGCTTTTGCTTCTGGGATTTGGTTTATTTGCCTTTCATGATCAGTGAGAATTGCAGTAGAAGTGCTTCCCCAGAACAATGCTGAGAGGAGCAGGGGGGCACTGGGCGAGCGCCGGGGTCCTGGGGGGCCGAGCTGTCAGATGGAGCTGATTTCTGTCTGCAGCTGTGAGCTTAATTTAAAAAATATTCAGTGTCTGCACCAGGTTTTATTTCTAGAGCTACAGTTTGAGCCAGAGGAGGGGCAGGGATGTGAGAAGTGTTATCAGTTATTGTTGCCCTGTATGCTGCTGCACCAGAGCAGCAATAGATGCCAATGGATTTCCGGTGGATAATTCAATGGCAACTTTCTTCTGAGCACTGCAGCGTGGGAGCCTTTGAAAGAAAGAGGTTAAGAGACAAGTAAGTAGGATTGGAGTGCTATTATTACAGCTATTTTTCTTTACTTCTAATACATGTCATCCTCTTTTATTAGGAGCTGACTGTTGAACCAGGAAAACTGATGCCATAGTTACAAATGATGCCTAGGCAAGGAAGGATCACTGATATGTGATCTGTAGTATATTGACCTTTCAGAAAAATTGAATAAAAATACACATGCTTTGAGACTTTCAAAAGTAAAAGATTACCTGCATCCTCTCATTGTGCACAGAGAGCATGAGTACCTCTAGCAGTGACATGGAAAATAAAGCCACCACCATCCCCACTGTAACCTCCCAGCCACAGGAACAAGGACACCAGGCATTGAGTCTAATCAAAATCACAGGTCTTGGCATACCAGGGGGCTACAGAGAGAACTGGGAATATCAGAGATGTCACATTTGAGTGAATACTTCCTGTGTCCCAGTTGTACAACTCTTAAGCTCTCCATACGCTATTCAAATATCAATTAACTAATGTTTGCTGTTGTTGGCACACACACCATGTGATTTAACCACATATTCAGGGCTTCTTTGTTCACTTAGCAGCTATGAGATGTCACAGGTTGCTGTGAGACTGTAAGAGAGACTCTATGGAGAGACTGAGGAGAAAATCAAATTTAGGTGCAGTTTTGTGAGCTTCCAGTGTTTTCCTATAAATCTGTACTGCCCCCTCCCAAAATCACATTCTTATCTTCCCTGTTTCTCCACACTCGTAGTCACCCAACCTACCTGTTCCAAATGTAAGGTCACTGTGTTTGTCTTAAATAGTAATTTTTCATAGGCTAGAGTCTGTAAACAGCTTTTTTTTTTTTTTCCTGTCGTGCTGTTTTGATGTATTTGATGTGAAACCCACCTACTTTATCTTCATAAATGAGGTTTGTGCATCCTGCTCTGCAGTCTGGTAATCTCAGTATTCTGGGACTCTAGACAGGGAGGTTTTGGTTGAGCTTGTGCTTGGCTACAAGAAGGAATCTGGGGGAAAACAAATCAGCCAGCTGATCACAGCTTGGTTACATCCTAGCTTTCTGGTACATTATGAAAGAATTCTCTTAAAGCAGAATTTACAGCAGTGGAGGTGTCCTAGACCAGCTGCATATAGCTTGGATAGAGGAGGTTTTGGTCAGATTCATCCCATTCTCTAATGGAACCCAAAAATGTATCTACAGAGGGAAAATACAGGTGAAGGGGTTGGGGATGAGTATGAAAACTTGTGAAAGTTCTGCATGTGGACATTCTGTAAGCAGAAAATACACTCATACATATATACACACACCTATATACACTTGGATCAGCTTTTCATTAAGGGATGTAGCTGAGGAGATTGGTCAGATAAGGCCTTTAAACTCCCCATTTGTAGATGAGTGACTGATTTCAGGCTGTGTGTCCTCACAGGGACACTGAGTGCCCGTTCTCAGGAGCTTGGAGGAGCCTGTGGCTGTCTGAGTGCTGGGCTGGGACCCCCTGAGCCAGGGGAGGTGGCTGCTGGGGGAGAAAACAATTTACACAGGAAGCAGCATTCCTCAAAGGAGAGACAGAAGTTAAAAAACAAGAACAGCTGAAGGGCCCTTAATCCTCTAAGCAGGGTTTTCCTTCTTGTAGTGCTTATTGTCATCAGGGAAATGAGGACAGAGGTATAACAGGAAGAGCTGATTTCCAGAGAGTGCCATGTACCACACTGCCAGGTAACATGAAGTTCCCTAATTTCTCTTGATGCTTTTTCAGCTCTTTTTTTACACACTTTATCCTTATTTGGATATTGAGAAGGTGGGCACAAAGACAGAAAGGAACAGGCCCAATGTCACTTGTGAATTTAACTAAGATCTGAGCTTTGTGTTCTGCTGGTAGAAAAATCAACCAACTGAAGCGTTAAAAGATGGATTTTCTTTTAAATTAATTAGGCTGGATTTTGTCTGATGTTCCACATCACAGAACTGTCAGTCTTCCTTCTGTGAACCTGGAAGCTGTCGGTCATATGGAAGTGAAGGCCATATGTGTGTGAGGGTGGTGGAAAATTTTCCTTTTGACCTTCAACAGTTGTCCTTTTAGTAACACAGAACAAAATTGCTGAGGTCTTGCAAGTGACCAAGTCCCTGTTGAAATCTAAAATAGGTTCAAAACCCTGTTTAAGGAAATTATCTTTTTCTAAGCAGGGGCAAAAAGTTAGCAAAGAGACTGGGAGGTTAGGGGGGCAAATATTACCTAGGGAATGGAGAGCATTGTTATCAGGTGAGACTTTACACAGCTTGGCACAGATGGCCTCTGAGTTTTGGCTGAGGAACAGCTGGAGATGGCACTGATTCTTTGGCCTGCTGTGTACAGGCCATTCTGTCATTGTCTTGAGCGGGAAAATAAAAAAAAGAATTTTTTTTTACACGAACACTCCATATCAGGATGTTGGGTGGGTGAAAATTTCCTGGCAGCAAAGGTCTGGGGTAATGACATTCTGTTAGGCATTGTCTCTTTAATAAAGTGGAATTAAGAGCTAATTAAGGGAATCACCAGCTAAAGAAGCAGCAGCAGAAGGTATTGACACCTCCACATGCAATTCCTTCCCAAGCTCCTGCCACAGAGGAGGTCTGAGAGCACCTGAGCCATTGCCACATCCAGGTGTGAATGCAGCTGTGCCAACAGCTGGGTAAAAAGGAGAGAGAGGTGGCAAAACCCAGCTGTGTTTCTGCACATTGCTGGAACTCTCAAAAGCAGGAAGGTCAAACAAATGTACAAATTCTGCAGGTACAGAGGAGAGTACAGGGCAGTGGTGACTGCTCCCCCAGGGCATTGCAGAGTCTGACCCTTGAGCTTCTCACTTCTCCTCCTGAGAGAGCCACCAAAAATGCAGCCTGTTAATTTACTTCAGAGATTGCAGTGTGAAAGGAAGGGAGAAATCCAAGCCTTTAGGGTGAGATTTTTAATCTTCAGGTTCAATTTAGGCTGTTGCTTAAAGTATGCACTGAAATAGTGTTACATGTGTAATTAGCAAATTAATAGCTCACCACGTTGTGCAGAAATGTCAGCCCCTACAAACATCATTGTTATTTCTTTACAAGCTCAACTTTTCATTTTTAGACCAATAATTTTGTCTCCATTGAGAATGGGCTGCTGATTAATGGAACAATGTTTATAAGAAGGCTGCAATTTTAACATTTTGAAGACAGCTTAATTGACAGTAATTGACACTTAAACAATCTGCATACATAAATATATTTGTTTGTGAAAGTGATCTTCTCCAGGCTTCTCTTGTCTGCTGCTGGAGACAGGGGTGAAGTTTGTTTTAGAAGAAGTACCAGGACATTTTATTCCTCTTTAAGCCATACTGGCATATGCTCCATGCTGTGCTCTTGGGTGAAAAACTCATGATTTGCTGTAGGAACCCAGTTTGAGGGCTGGGACAGACAGGTGAGGAGTGAAAGTGTGGATTGTGCTTCAGTTTCTGTAGAAATCTGCTTTACCACTGCCAAAGGCATCTCGGGATCTGGTAGCTCAGCAAGGAATTCATCTCTGTTACAGAGTGCACAGCACTACAAAAGAAAGCAAATAATAATGAAAATACTGTATTGCACTGCATTATACCTACCAGGAAAAAAATGCAAAATGAGGCATGATTTCCATTCTGGTACCTGCCATTTAAAATTAGTTACCCCCCAGTTAGCACTCGTTTTTTGTTTGACTGGATAATTAGATGGTGATTTAGTTTTGTTAGAGTAAGTGCAACAAATTGATCACATTATTTTCAAAATGCTTTGCTTTCTTAAAAGTAATTGAAAAGCTGGGACCAGAAAACCACCATCAATACCTATACTTAGCTAATTTAAAATTTTATAGAAACTTTTTAGGAAGGAAAATATATAATGAGATGAATTTTGATGCTCATAAAAATAAAGTGGTAGTGGGTTTTTTCATAGTTTTTTGTTTTGTTTTGTTTTTTAACTAAACCTTTTTATAATGAAAAAGTCTCCTGCAAGAAGACTTTGAAGGTTACTGTGAGATAATACAACTGGTTGGTAACTCCTTTTTCAGTTGTTTTTTCCTAATTAAAATCCAGAATGGTGTTTACAGCATAATATTTATTTAATTGAGGTTTGCAAAGCCCCAGTAACAATTTACTTTTATTGTTTCAGCAGTTCAGCTTAGTTTCATTTTGATCTCACAAGAGCTACCAAGTAAACAATTCATCTGCATACCAGAGATTATTTTATTTTTCCTGGTGGGAATCTTTCTTTGCAGATTAACTCTTTCTGCAGCAACTTTGACATTATTGTAATTACACCTCATATATAACCTATCACATCAGTAGGAGGAAAAAAATAAGAGAAGCAGCCATTAATTTTGCTCATTCAAATTGTGTTTGCTTGCAAGAAGACAGGCTATTATTTCTTCTTACAAAAGCCATAATGAGAAATTTTCTGAGCTGATTGTTCAGATCAAGCAAAGGGCAATGTGCAGTTGATTAAAGTCCACCCAAAGTCTTGAGCCTGGGAGTATTGAATGGGAAAGCAAACGTGTTTTTTAAATCCCAGAAGACTTAGGTAGACCCTGGGCATGGGTCATTTGGGATTTTTTATAAGAAAAAAAACCCCAACAATGTAGGGCTAGATTAGCTGCAAAGGTTAAAATTTGGAGAGGGAAAAAAGAAAACAAACAAAAAAAATTTAAAAAAACCCAAACAAACAAACAAAAAAACCCCAACCAACCAAATTAAAAAACCAAAAAAACAAAAAAAAAAAAAAAACAAAAAAAAAAAACAAAAAAAAAAAAAAAAAAAAAAAAAAAAAAAAAAAAAAAAAACAAACAAAAAACAAAACCAAAAATCCAACCAGGAATATCTGTTGTAGAAATTAATAGCTTGAAAAGCACTGTTGATAAGATACAGTTAAAATCTTTTCTTGCCTAGAGTAAATGCCACTTAAATTTGTAAGTTCATTTTATATTCCCTTTTTAGAGATTATTTCCCTCCTACGTTGTTAGCACCTTTGTTTCCCCACACTCAGCACCAGGAAAATAACAAGCAATATGAAATTTGTTAAAAATATCAGTCAGCTTGATGGCCCTTAGTTGATTCTATCCCTAATCTCCGTGGGCAGACATGCCATTTCACAGGATCCGATCAATAAGGCAGCAGCAGCAGCCTGGGAGCTCCAGCAGAGTGTTAATAAATCCCACTTTCCCAGGAAGCTGTATATGAACTCGTGTTGGAGTCACTTGGAGTTTGGTGAGCTGATCAATGGCAGGGTTGGACTCAAAAGCCAAGTGAAAAGGGAGAGAAATGATTCCTCTCCCACAAATAGCACAGCCACGAGGAATATGAGAAACTTGATTGTGTCGTAGGACTTGCTGCACCAAGCACAGTATTCAAGTGTCAGCCTCCAAGTTTTGCTGGTGCTTGACTGTGTGAAAGTTACAGGAATAAGTTAATGTGCAATATGTCAATCCCAAATAATTACTGCCATTTACACAGGCAAAGGAGAGGGGGAAATATTTCACATCACAGTGTGCTCCAGGGAGCTGCTCATCCCTGACTTTCTTCATCAGAGAAATTTCAGCTGCACAATCCCTTAAAAAGGAGCAGGGAACAATTTTAGATGTTCCTAAGTGGATTTTTCCACAGAGAAGCTGTGCACTGATGGGAAAGGGTGAATAGAAAATGATGGCTCTTCAATTCTAGTCTCTGTCTCACCGTGCTGCAGTTGTGCCCTGGCTGGCTGTTCCCAGGCCTGTTGGGTGAGACATGGGACAAAATGCCAAGAGATAAATTGAACAGCTCTGCCTGTGGCATCATGAGCACCATTCCTCCTCCCACTACCCTTCTGCCTCATTTGCTTTGCTCTCTTTACTTTTTCTTATCTACCCCAATGAAGCATACAAAGATTAACCAAATCCAGTGCTGAAACTTGCAGTAATATGCTGTATGTTCTCTAAGGGGAAGAAGCAAGAAACCTTTGCAAGCAAGCTGAATTAAGAGATGGAGAACCACTAAAATTGCTTAGTGGTTCCTCAGAAACTTCCTTACCCATGGAAAGGCTCAAAGGATGGTGCAGAATTTAGACTTTTTGGTTTAAAGGACATTATATCACCATTTCAAACAGTACAGCATTTGAAAATGGGTGATGGACATGTTTCCTCTGGGTGGAGAAGGGCTCAGCTGAGATGGTGCTCTGGGTGGTGTTAGTTACACACTGGGATGCATCCTGTCTTCTGTAGCCTGGTGAAAAAGTGCATCCTTCTCAATTTGACTTGCCTGTGGCCATGATATTTTCCTTGTGGTTAAACAAAAGATATTTTTTAGCTGATACTGTATGTGGTGAAAGCCACAGTTCCATTTCTTGTGAAGCCAGCGGGATTCTTTGGTACTTCCAGATGTTTCAGCATAATTTTGTGTCCCTGAAAAGAACTTTTGGAAATATTAACTGGAAAACTGAAAATGTCTGGTTTCCTGAAAATGTCTCTGGCCTGATAATCAAAAAGAGGAAGGACACAAAGTGCTGTGTCTAGTTGGAATTTTAACAGAAAAAAAGGAGTATGTACATGTAAGTAATTTCTGCCCTAGGCAGTTTCTTGTTAGCATTCACTGGACTAAAGCATTTTCCCAGGGATTTTTTTGCAGAGGACAAAATACAAGACTTGAGTGGTTTTGTAGACTGAAATTTGAAACCCAAGCATCTTTACTTGGATGCAGTGGATCATGTAGGGTGTTTTATCTATGGTTAGGAGTCTGTTAGGGCACTTTCCTGTGCCCAGCAAAGTCAAAGAAAGAGCTTCCATTGATCTGACAGGATTATTATTAGGATGAGATAATTGTGAGGAAGTAGATGAGTGAAAAAAATAATTATTTATTCATAAACATGATTATAAATTTTAAATCGATATTTTAATTATATTATTTTCATATTCTGTGATATTACTTTTAAATTCCCTGCTTTGGTGATTAATCTTGCCTTAAATAAATCTACCAAAATATGAAACCCAGGAAACACAAAGGGACAAGAATGGAGTCAAAAGAAATTATTTTAACTAAGTGGATATTTATAAAATGGTCCCTGCTCTGGCACTTACCTAACATTAGGGTTTTTTCTCTCTCAGTTTCTGTTTTGCCTTATTTATTTACTTGCTGGTTGATTCCTAAGTGAAGGCAATGGGAGTTCTTCCATTAACTGCACTGAAATATGAAACCTGCACCGTGTGTGTCACCTCAAACACCAACCCATCAGTTTAGGTGTAGTGCCTTCTTTATTTATTTATTTATTTAATGAAACAAAATAATAACTCTGCAGGGCACCTGATTACCTTATTATTTTCCATAAATCTACATTGCTGTCGCACACAAGAACTGCCTCTCTGCCAGAGAAGAGATTCAATTAAAAGGCTGCCAGAACAAATGCACCTGCCCTGCATCCCAAAGTCAGACACGTTTGGTTCACAAAATACCAGAGCAGCTCTGAGATGGAATCCCTCTCCTTGAAATGTCTCCCCACCACTTTTAGTTTGCTTGAGGAATCAACAGCTGAGGTGTTAAACAAATTAAAGAAAAAAAAAAAAAAAGATACAACAAGTAAGTTACTTTTGTCAGAAGCCACCCCTAAACAGGGAGGATTTGTTCAGATGCCCTGTGCTTCCAACAAGGGGCCATTTCTCATGTGTTTCCATGGGCTTACTTGGAAATATAAACAAACAGAAAATCTGAATCAGAAACTCTCCTTAAGCCTTTCCTATAAGACTGATGGGGGCATATGTTTAGAAGGTATTTTAATTATTTACTGCCAGTACAATAAAAGTGTGTTGAGGTCATATCTTTGAAAATTTATATTTAAAAAAAGTTTCACTCTCTTATTTAATAATATATGTGAGAGTGAAGTTTTTGCACCTTAAGCCGGAACTTAAAGAACTGATCCAGCATCTGATTTTTTTTTAAGAATTATTTATCTTTTCTACTTGTTGCTAAGTTGTTTTTCAGGGTTGCATACATCAGTCACCTCTTTCAGTAGTCTTTTCTTTCTTATGTGCAGTATCTAATAGCACCACAAATGCTCCCTAGAATCTCACATTTAGTTATTCACTTTGATGTTTTCAGTAGGCTGTGCAATACTAAAATTTCTTTTGTTGTTTTACAGCAAAAAAAAAAAAAAAAAAAAGTCACATTATCAACTTTTTCCACATAAATTGGTCTCATACTTCTTGATTCTGTAGCTCTTTAGCTATTATAGAATGATTTGGGTTGGGAGTGACCTTAAAGATCATCTCATCCCCAACCCCCTGCCATCCAATCAAATGAACTTCTGTATAGTAAGAAGATCTGCCTTTGAGGCTTCTTGGCAAATTCAGACCAGTACAGACCTTAACTGTTCTTGGTGCAAGTGTCCAAAAGCAAAAGAGGACAGGGTTTGGGAGTGGTTGTATAACAGAAAAGATAAACTGCATGTATATTAAAAAAAAAAAATAAAAAAAAAAAAAGTAATAATCTTGGCGTGAATTGCATCTAGGATCAGTATGTTTAAGGAGAAAAAGGTAATGTTCTGCCATACAGAGAACTTGAGGAAAGCCTTCTACAGCAATGTGTGTCAGTATAAAACAGACTTTAATGTCAAGGGATGCCAGTAATTGTACCATTACCTGTGCCAGTGACAGGCAGTTTAAAGCTAAGCCCACATATTAATGGCCTTTGCATGTGAGCTCTCTGCCCTGGGTACCTTGGGGAGTGATGTGGATGGGAGAAACATCCCAAGCTCTTCCCAAAGGACTCTCCCTCTTAGGAGTAATGAGGCACAGGGAGGTGTAGGGAGGTGTATTAACCTTTTTTTCTCCCATGCCCATGGTGCAGGAGTGTTTCTGCCCTAAACCAAACACGGTCCCTCAGGAAGCCTTTTTGAGGTGGGTTTCTAGCAGAGCAGTTGGCTCCCAGCCTTCCAGAAAGCCTTGGACACAGCAGGTATTTTCCTGCTCTTTGCCAACTGTCTCATTTTCAAAGCTCCAGCAGAACTGGAGACACGGTTTGAGGAAAATCACTTCAGACCCAAGAAAATTTAAAATAGTTTTAAGAGTAAAAGCAGTGAAGAGCCTGTGTTGATCCTGTGGTAAAAGGTGTGTACGTCATACCTGCCATGAGCTCCACTAAGTTTTCATTTCTCTGAAGTCCTGGCAGTAATTTTTTTTACAGAAGGAGCAGGAAAAATCCCCTCCAGCAATATATAGATATTTTTATCCTAGCAAATGTCTAATGGTATGAGGATTTCTTTGATGACATGGAAGATTTATTTGAAACTGCTTTATTCTTTGCTAGCCCATCCAAGGAAAACAACACTGATATTTGTGGATTACATTTGAAGTTGGGTGGTTTTGCCTTCTGAAGTGCCATTGCAGAGTGTGTGAGTGAAGCCAACAACTTTTTTACAACTTCCTAAAATTATACAGAAAACAGGACAATATTATTTAAGAGTAACAGCACATGGAAAACCTGTAAGAATGAGCGAGTTGGGGTCTCCTCAGAGGATGATTCCCTTTATGCCTCTCTCTATAACATTGTGGAAAACAGGAATTCTGCACATACTTTGCTTCTGTCCAGAATCTCCTCTCCTGCTCTGGGCTTTCTCTGCCAGCGAGCTGCGACTCTACCAACTGTTAGAGAAACAAAAGCTCTTTCCAGTTCACATCACCCAGAAATACCCTGCTGTCTAAAGTCCTTGCTAGCCCAGCTCTCTGCTCTCTATTTAACGTCCTGCCCCAGTTCTGTGGGGAAGATCCAAAATCTGCCAGGTATTTTTTCCTGCAGGCTGGCCTGGAGCACCCTGCTGGCTGGGCTGCAGGATGCTGTGCCACGGCCTCCTTACAAGGCTCAGGGCACAGAGGCTGCTGCAGAGAGAGGTCAGAGATCCAAGGGAAATGCTGCTTCACACACTCTCAAAGACAAAATCTTGCAAAGGCTTTCGGGGCAACAGATATGTAATATCTCGATTCTATTCTGAAGCTGTCAGACAATAAAATAACAATGAGTCCCTGGCCTGATAATCACATTTCAAGCAGAAGGTAACAGAGAAAAAAAATGCTTTTCTTTCTCAGTCTGACTATGCTGGTTATATGCTGACATCCAGAAATCCTTAAGGAGCAGCCAGTAGACACTAGAAGATAAAATGTGGGATTGCCCATTTAGTTTACAGATAGCTGGATTTAAAATAAATAGTGGTATGAAATTATATGCACAGTGCAATGTACTGGCAGGCCTCCCAGGGTGTATTCTGCAGGAGATACTTTGTGTGTTTTATTTCTGTGTCATAGAACAGGTTATGGTATTGAGGATACAGATGCACTCCTGGCTTTGTTTCAGAAAAATAGGTGCAAGAATTTTGTTTGATCAGACCTGTCCAAATTACTGGTGTAATCATTGTTCTCTGCTTAAATGAGACTTTCCATAGCAGCAAACATGAGAAGTAGGTGAAACACCAAAAAATTACTTGAAAATTTTGTAATATTATTTTATTTCAACTTCCTCTGATCAGAAACAGCTTCTAGGGGATTTGTTAATGCATTTTCAAATATACCTTTAAAACTTTCCTACTTAGTTTTAGCAACTAAATGCATTAGTTCCACCAGAACAGAATATATCTACCAGACACTCTGAACCCTGGAGCTCCCCTCCCTCATACATTGCTGAGAAACTTTGTGTTGGGAACTTGAAGATCACGGATGACACTATTCCAGCTACCTCCATCAAAATTTCTTGATTGCTTTACAGACTTGGCTTACTTTGCAAATCCTGCAAGTACATTTCAATCGAGCTTGAATTTGACTTAAAAATAAAAATATTTCATCCAAGAAATTGGATTTTTCAATTTATTATAACTTTTAAAAAGATTCAAGCTAGTGTGGATGACCCAATATAGTATGACTATGATGTTTTAAAAATCATCAAAGCAATTCTTTCTTATCGTGTGAATTTGCTTGCAAGTTTGACCTTACTTGCTACATTTTCTACATGTGCTGCAGTGCTTTAACCACATCATTTCCAGTAATCTTTCATGGCTGCAGCTCTACTTAGAAAGTCAGATGGATAATAGCATTCCATTGATGTCCCTTTTCTTTATATCAAACTAATTTGAAAATTGAATGCATTGAAGCTACAGGAAAATTGAGAGTGAAGCAACAGCTCCTTTTTTTTCCTATGGAAATTATTTATGATTTTTCTATATAGCTCACAAGTTAAAAGGTGCAGTAGAATGATGTTCCTCTCTTCATCTGTGAAATTCAGGAAATGATAGCTCTTATTTGTGTAATCTTAGTGCTGTTGTAGGGAATCGATTGCTGCACATACTGTACAACTTACATTCTGGCATTTCCTACACAGATAAATTAAAATAAGGTTCTGCACATTGGAGTGAGACTCAGAAGAGCAGATGACAGAACATATTAAGGTTATGAATTGAATTAGAAGGGGCTGTGATTCCACCAACATACAGAGAAGTGGTTTCTGAGGTTTCTAGATAAGATTGTTTCTTGTTGATCAAAGTTCAAAAAGCAAAGTAGAAAAAATAATCTCTTTTTTAAAATTTAATGGTTGGGACTCTATTCTAAAATTATTCTTCCTATATTACCCCAACACTGATAGTTAAAGTCCTCGACTTACCAAGGTTCCCAGAACTATGGAATAGTTTGGGTCAGAAGGGACCTTGAAGCTCATCTCATTCCATGCCCTGCCATGGCAGGGACACCTTCCACTGTCCCAGGCTGCTCCAAGTCCTGTCCAACCTGGCCTTGGACACTTCCAGGGATCCAGAGGCAGCCACAGGTTCTCTGGGAACCCTGTGCCAGGGCCTCACCACTCTCACAGGTATATTTCTCAATACCTAATCCCCTGCTCTGTCAGTTTGAAGCCATTCTAGCTTGTCCTGTCACTCCAGGCCCTGATCCAAAGCCCCTCTCCAGATCTCTTGGAGCCCCTTTAGAACCTGGAAGGGTCTCTTAAGTTCTCCTCACAGCCTCATTTCTCAAAGCCATATTAAAGAACAGTAAGGAATGTGTTATGAAAAATGCAGATTAACACAGCCTTGATCATCTCCTCAGACACACTTCTCTTTTTTCCTGTGTGTTACTGGCCCCAAGATGCAAACACAGCTTTTTAATAAAAAACTCAGATGGAAAGTGATAAGAACTGAAGGTTTTGAATTGGGAAGCTTAAAACCATGAGCTTGTGCAAACAATACTCTCCATGCAGTGTTTTATACCTACTGTTTTTACTTAATGTGTGGGTTCAGTCTTTGGAATAGCTTTAAGTGTTATAATTACAACTCTGCTGAGTGCATTGGGCTTGAGGCCACAGCTCTTGAGCCATGGTACCTATGAACCTGGTGTCTGCACAGGGTGTGACCCCATTAGCTGAGTCACAGCTGTGCTTTGGGGAAATCTTCATCTTATTCTAATACAATTAAAGAAATCCAGGCCGCAGTGGTTCAACACAGAGTGTTTTATGCTCACTCAAGTAGCATTACAGGGAATTGCTGAAGAGGTGCATTAAATTCTCAAGGATTGTAATCTGGGACTTTGATTGCCAAGCAAAACAGCGAGACGGATATTTGATGTCTTGAATGTCACATTTTTCCACTTGTAAAGACGGTATTGTCAAACAGGATAATTCACTCTTCTGCAAAACAAGTTCTGTAAATGCAGTTTGTATATAATAACTATTTAGTATATCAAATCTTCCTACACTGCATGTTCTTGGCAGCACAGCTGGTGTCCAGGGATGGGCCAGCTGTGACTCCATGGTGGGAACAGGCAGCCTGTGCAGCGTGACCAGGAGAACACACTCTGTGCTGGCCACACAGGCTGGGGGAGACAGGCCATGTCCCAAGCTGGGGTTTTACTCTTTGGATCTTTGTGCAGCAAGAAAAGAGTGAAATTTTGCATCGTTTGCATGTCTCAAAAGGCAGAATGGAAATTCCCATTAGAACAAGGTCAGGATGATAAAAGCGACATAAAAGAGGGTCTTTTGAGAAGGATGGCATTGACAATCTTGGGCTTTAGAAGAAGAAAAATGTCTCGGGGAGCTGGTAATGGGACAGAGATTATATTTCCTATAGGTCACTGTCCCTGTTCCTGCTCGGATCAGTGGTGATGGCTGAACATCAGAACGAGCCCATGGCTGGGTTAGGCCAGCGCTGTGAATGTGCCACTGTTCCAGCCTGTTTTCTTGTGGGATTATTCACATCTCAGAAATGCCATCTTGACTCTGACTAACTGCTGTCCCCATTAGCACTGTAAACAAGGAGGTCAAGGACCCAGCTGGAACAAAGGCTGAGCTATTGCCTCCTTTCAGGCTACACTGAGCCTGGGAGCTCACAGGGAGGAATCAGTCCCTCTGTAAAGAGATTTCCATCTGCAAGACACTCTTCTTAAAGGGCTCAAATATCCAGCCACACATAAGAACTCATTAGAAATTAAAATAATGTGATTAAGAGTTTAAAAATGAATAGTTCAGGCTATTACAGAGAGAACAAGCAGTGTATACCTAAGAGAAAAACTGCAGCATTATTTTGAGGATGGTGTTCTGCCTCAGTCTGAAAGCATTCTTTAAAAAAATCAAGCAGTATTTACACTTCTAATTTTACACATTTCTAATCCCATACATTTGCATGGACATTAGGCACTGAAATACATTTAATCTCATTCTTTCCTCCTAAGACAAAATCTGTGCTTTGTGACCCAGTGATTCCCTGATGGAGAACTGATTGACACCTTTTAAAGGGAGAATCACCTTGAATCTTCGAGCCTCTAAACTCTGGTTTGCTGGATGTGACAAATTGTGTGTTAAATTTGGGGGGGGAAATGGAGGGAACACTATCCCTTTAATTTCCAGCCTAATGATGTTATCATCCCTTCAGGTTGCTCCAAGAGCACGTAGTGATTAATGAGTTAAGTAAGAAATAACGACCATTTATTTTGTCCACTTACACCTTTTTACTGGAACACAGAACAAATGCTGCTTATCCCCTTTTCTCTGAGAAGTAAATTAAATGCTTCTACCTCCAAATCCCGATGGTAATATTATTTATCTCATAGGGATGCCAATACAGACATTGAACACTGAAAAGGATCAACCAGCAGTTGGGTCTTTGGAAAGGACCTGAGTGCTGCACAGCCCAGCATCCCACCATCCTTTAGTATCCACAGCCCCAGGGAAGTGCTCCCTGTCCTTATCCATTGCCCAAGGACAGATAAGAGCTGGAAATCGAGTCAGAGGAGCTGTGTTCCAGGACCCAGGATTAAATTGGGATGTGGAGGCAAAGGGTCAGCAGGACACTGCCACTTTCACAGACAAAACCAGCTTGGGAGGAGCACAGGGATCCCCACTCATTCAGGAACGAGTTCTGGGATCACAATTAGCATTTTGTCTTCATTGCAGAGAGCAGTGCTTCTCTCAGCTGTCTGCTCAGGGGGATCCAGCTGTGCTTGGAGAAGTTGTGCCTCTGGACACAAGAATATCTGCTTGGATCCATGGTGCTATTCCTAATCACTGCTGAACCTGCACAGCTATAGATATTTGGGGCAGTTTCATAGGAGAAATAAGATGTAAGGTTAGGGTTTTTTTGGAGCCATGTTTGTATCTCATTCACAGGTGGCATGGTAATGGACAAAGCCAAGAGGGCTGTGGACGTTCCTTGGTAGTGGCATGACCACATAATCTCTTTATTTAATTAATTAATAAAACTCCATTTGGAGCTGATTGGGTTTATGGTGTAGTTTTATCTCTGCTGCCCTTCCTGGGACACTGTCCAAGATGATGGTGTCTTAGCTGTCAAGCTAAGCCTTGCTATTCCTAGAGGAAATAGATGGTAACTTATACCTTGGCAATGCCATCCTTGAACCTGAATACTTCCCTCCTCCTGATATTTACTCCTTATTCTCCCTGTCCCATCCAGCCTTACCTGGGTGTTTAAAGATACATGACACAAACCTGATTTCCTTGGTTTCAGGGTAATTAGCAATATATTGGGCCTGTATGTTTTTAGAAGGAAACCTCAGGAAAGAAGTGTAATATCAACATAAAGTTTAATTTTTCTGTCAGTGTTATTTTGGAGTGATTCAGTGTGTGTGTCTGCAATGTGACTAGAAGGTTGATAAAGTAATTACTGTTTTTATGAATCTTGAAGTTATTATTCCCTTAGTACAAGCCCTTGTAACTTGTCAGCTTCAGGGGGAACATTCATCACAATTTTTTTTTTTTTTTTTATAATGGCGACATGATATGAAAATGGCTTATGCAAGAAAATTCACCTTACATGTTCTAATAACTTCTTTCAATTTGTTCTTCCCATCAGCACCATTAATATGCAAATACAATACAAAATTATTATGTCAAATAATAGACCTAATCAGTACATTCTACTTTATATATGATATTTACTATTACTCTAGAAAAAAATGCAAAATATATGAAAAAAAAAGTTGAGCTTATTGTTGTTCACCAAAACAATGACAAAAGACAGAAGGAAAGGAAAAAATCAATATTGGAAAAAAGAATTAGTCCTCTGGGTCAGCCATTGGCAAATGCCCTTTTCAGACAGCAAAATGTATCAATAAGACCCCTGGAAAGCAATAGTTTGTGATGTATTTGTTTTCTATTGAATCAGAAGATTACATTTACCCTCAGGTTTGTGATTTTGTCTGATTTGCTCTGGACCGTTTTGTAATATATTTAAATAAAGTTGTTTTTAAAGTAATATTCCTGCTTGACTAGGGCAGTAACATATAGTCTGTTATAACATTTGTATTTGTAAATTTTGACTTCTTGATACATATGGAACTTTTAAAGTCTTCTGATAAATGCTAACTTAGTATCTATCTTTATTCAGTGAAAAGAAATTTCAAAGAAACTGGACAGATTATATGCACAGAATGAGTGCAGATGGCACAGAATTAACATGTGCAAAAAAAAAAAAAAAAAAACCCTGAAAAATATGGGAAGAAGAAACACAGTGTTTGCAACTGTGTTGCAATTTGAGTTGTCCATCCCTGGACTCTATGAATCCACAGGCTGTGGTGTAAAAGTAATTTGTTGGAAATATCATAGGCAGTTATAAAAAGTGATGTCAAAATCAAGAGTGGAAAACCAGTCATTAACCAGGGCTCTGGCAACCTGCTGCTTTTCAAATGTGCAGACCCACAAAATCCCATCCTGGTGAGGTGTGACTTTGACATGTTAGTTAAAAGGGTTTTTTGGGAGGTAAGAAAAACAACACAAGAAAGGCAGTGCATTAGGTAATATTACTGGAAAGCTGGATGAAATTAGAATCAGCTTTAGTTTAACACCATATATTAATAAAATTTCCAGTCCAGTTTGTTTTGTTCTTTAATAGCCCCCCTGGCAGGTGAGCCTGCACATATCTATCATTTCCTTCTAAGCATCGTCTGATGGCAGCGATTATAACTTTATAAACTCCATCACTGGATCCTCCCTGAGAGACCCAGACACTAATGGGAGATTTATGAAGTATTTAAGTACTTGCTCTAGAACTGAGATCCAACATCCACCCTGCAGCTGCTGGTTTTTTTGCTACAGGTTACCCAGACATCTACATTCTGCAGAAACTCCGTTGTTTTTGAAAGAGCTACCAGGCTCTGAAGGGATGTAAACGTTCCCCAGGTTTATAAAGGATGCACATGCAAGGACCCCACACCATTATAAGATGTACTGGGATCATGCCAGAAACTGGTTTATTTGCCTCTTTGCCTGCCAGGAATTCCCAAGACCTGGCTGTGCTGCTGGAGTGAGGGGACACTGCATATTGTGAGCAAAACACTACAAAAAGTAGTGATTTCCCATAAGTTCCCCATACCAACCATTGCAATAGAACAAGCTATAGCTACACATTTAAAATTTTATTTATGTTTTATTGTACATTTTTTTTCCAAGACCATACATAAAACTACAGAGCACACAGAAGGATTTCCAATTTTTGTTTAAGATCATAAAAGTTCAGGTCAGGTGTGATTAAAGAGAAGAATTCAGATCAGCTGTGATTAACCATTTGCCTCTTCCTTGGAATTTATGGAAAATACCTGAACCCAGTAAAGATTTAGGAGGCAAGGGTGGACAAAGAAAAGCAGCAGCTTCATGGTGCTCTAAGAGAAAGCAGCTTCTGGGACTTAATTTGAAAAGAAGGAATAATAAGGAATATGGAGTAGTGCAAAATGAGCAGGGTGAGTGATGATTATGTTTAGATAAAATACACAGTTTAGGGGTGAAAGGGGAAAAGTGGTCTTAATTAATGGGGCCTTTGAGTCTGGAAAAAGTGTTGCTTTTTATGCTTCCTGAGGGTGAGGCTGGTAAGGAGCAGGAAAGGGAGATGGGAAAGGACACTACAGAAACTTGGAGGCAGTGATTATACTGAAAGAATAACCAGTTGTGTGAAGATAAGGAAGATGAGGCAGGGGATGTTATCTCTGGGGTTGGGCTCCAGCATTCCTGCCCTTAGGGGCTCCCGGGATCCCAGAATATAATGCACTGATTCTGCCCATATTACAAATTATTCTTGCTGCTGGGTCTCAGATTGCACTTGGCAGAAGAGCAAAGATTGTTTTCAGTGTTCAGAAACAGTGAAATGTTGTCTAGGTCTGTTGGTAAGAGAAATTTGCAATTTGCTTGCTTGGAGTCTGTGGGTGAGAATATTTGGGGGCTGAGGTGGGGTAGGGGTGAAAAGAACTGGTTTATTTTTATGGAAGATCTGTTCAAGCAAGTTTAAATACAAAACAGAGAAACACCCAATGTTGTATTATTAGCCATGGTTGAATTGGGACTGCTAATTGCTGTACAAAAATGGGATCTCAGCAGTGCTGCAATGGCTGAGAGACACAGGGGGGCAGAAGGACGAAGAAAAACCTGCCCTGGTACCACGGGGGAGACCTGGATGGCAGCTGGTGTTGATCATTGCAGAGCTGAGGAGGTTTTGTAACCTCCAAAATGCTTCTTTGTAGCTGGCAGTGAAAGCACAGTGGGTTTTCATGGCATGAACTGGCTCAGAGTTTATTTGTATTGATAAAGCTCCTTGTGATAAGCAGTGCTGTCTTTCTATCAGTTGGAATAAACGATATCCAAGGTACATAACTCTTAGAGCAACTTGGATTGAAAAATACCTGCAGGTGTTAGTCTGCCATGTCAAAGAGCTTTTGTCAGCCTAGACTTTGTCCATGCTGAAATCAGGGGAGAATCATAGAGGTTCTTGGATATAAATGGATGGAGAAATGGGCTGGTTATTTGAAAGTGATTTGTGTGTCTGGATTTTATCAATTGTGTTTCCTGAAGCTTGATGCAGCCACTTTGGAAAGCAAAGATAGAGTACTTCTTCTCCTCAGGCACAGTGTGCTATATCCACATGCCTAGATAATAACTACAGTTTTTCCAGTCTAGGATATTCTTTGGTTCTGTGCAATGTTCAGCAAAGATCTCATTCATATTTCCTTGTATTTTGGAGAAGAGGCAAAGAGGCTGCTGAAATGGCTTAATTTAGTGAATCTGGAATATATATAGGGCCTGACCCCAAATTTGATTAGATAAGGTAAATCATGTTGACTTCTATAGCTGAACATTTTGATTCACCTGCTTTAGTTTTCCCATATTTCTCTGTATATCATAGAGTCAGCATTCTCTCTGTTGGACAATATCTTATTTCAAGGTCAAACTTAAACTTGCCTCAGCCACTTCCTCCATTGTATTGAAATGAGTGTTCCTGGCAATGTCAGCAGAATGCCTCCATGTAATCAGTGTCACACCGTGGATCCCTCCTTAATCTGAATTGAGAAGCACTATCTGCAGCTGGAGGCTGACTGGCAGCCCCAGAGCTGCTGTGCAATTTAAAATGCCAGGGTTACATCTCAGGATGTTGTAGTGTTCCCTCAAGTCCCAGAACAATCTAAATTGCTCTTCTCTTTTCCTACCTGTGCTATTCTGTGCCGAGCTTTGTAGGCCAGGGCTAATGGAAAATGTGTCTGCCCAAGGGAGAGGGTGAGTTTTGTAACAAGTATTACCTTCCTTTGAAAGAAGCTTGACTGATTGCTTCTGTTTAATTTTTTATATAAATAGTTATGGGAGCATTCCTTCACTGAAATATCTGAAATCAGTAAGAAGTTCCTGTTTGGTGCACTTTTGCAAAGAAACATCCCTCAAATATAGTAATATCTTTATTTATTTGAATAATGGAAGCTTATCAAACTTTCAAAATCCCCTTTTCATTAAATAGAAGCACAACTATTATTTAATTTTTTTTTTTTTTTTTAATAAAGAAAACAGCCTTTTCAATAGATTTTAATTTGAAGTAAATTAATTTTTTTTCCTAGGCTATTTCTGGCCTTACTTACCTGTTGGCATTAATGCCACTGGTGTGCTCACAAAAGCCAAAGTGGAACATTACATGTCACAAAGGATCCCTCTAATTTGTTCTAAACAATTGTAAAGGATGTGATAACCACCACTAAAAGATCTAGAGATTACTGGCAACCTCCAAGATAAGGCTGTGTCTCTAATTAACTAGTAATTAAAATCTTGATATCTGGTCTATATCCAGTGGCAATTCCAAACCAGCTGATAACATCATTCTGTAGTGTAGTTCAGTTATTCTAGAACATTTTACCTGCTTTTTTTTTTACCAACAGCTATCACATGGCTAAACTGCTAAACCTATTTAATTTTTTTACTTTTCTAGAAGATAGGTATGAAAAGGGCAGGACACAGAGTAACTCCACAGAATCATGGGCTTGATGCTGTCTCACCTCCAGCTAATGTTATAAATTTAAGGAGAAAACCTTAATGTAGATTTTCTTTAGGAGGACATGATATTGTTGAAAAATTGAAAACAGAACTGTCAAAATCCCACCAAAACTGTGTGCTGTATTTGTTGAATTTTACTTCAGCCATTTACATCAGCTATTGCTAGTGTTTAACTCATTTTAATTTCTGAAAGGATTAATCAAGTACCTTTTATTGCAAGCAGTCCATAATGCCATGCCCAGGTGGTTTGTTCCCTTCCATCTTGAACAGAAGATGATTTTTGTTGGCAATTAATTCTGGTTGATTTCTCAAGATAGATTTCACAGGTTTATTAAACTTTTCCATTAACTTTTTTCAGGGAGGTTTGAGCATCCTCCTTGAGAGACGATGAAGAGCTGTAATTGGAAAAGAAGTTAGGTTTTTCAAGGTGACTGTTGGGTTATTTTTATTGTTGTTCAGTAATTGTTCAGTGCAAAAGTGGCTGCACCCTGCTAGAAACAGAGATTGGAGCCCATTCTGACCTGTCTGATGGGCTCCTTGGTACAAAAGCTCACTCATCTGGAGAAAGAGGTGATCACTGCTGACTGGGGACAAGGTTTCAGAGGGGCAGTGTGGAGTCCATAGGACTAAGCCTTTCTTTGGTTGGATTCCTGGGAAATGAAAACTTTGGGTGAACTGTGCTTTAGCTGAGGAATTTGAGAAGTTGGCCAAATGCTTTGATGTACCTGCTCTTAGCCATTTAGCTCCTAACAAAGCAGTGGTTTGAAAGGGAAACAGTGAGATAATTCTTGCTATTTGTCCAGTGGATGTTGATACCAGCCTTGAGGAGAGGGCTCTGGTCTATATCTGTGGTGTGGATGGAGGTAACACCAATGGATTCAATCAGAGGTACCTGGAAGGAGCAGAACTTCAAACACACACATTCAATAAACTTTAATCCTAGGCAGTCTTCCTCCAGGTTGCTTTGGAGCATGAGTGCTGGGGTTTTCCAGGTGTCCTGAACAGAGACCTGCTCCATTTGCTGGGGGTTTCAGTCTCCCTGGAGCCTTCCTGTGACATCCCTGATACCATCAGGAGTGACTGAGCAGATGCAGCCTCTGCTGGCTCTGTGCACGATGCTGTTCTGGGTTCAGCAGGGCTTTGTTTCCCTACAAGAGCATGAGCAGGGCTGGCAGTGACTCAGAACCTGCTGCACTAGACTGGATATGAGTGTGTGTGCCCTGCTCACGTCCTTGGTTTCATAAAGCTTGTAACAAACAGTCTGACTGGCCAGGTATCTTTTTCTTTTCTTTGGAAACAGGACACTGCTGGTCTTGCACTGAAAGCTTGCAAAGGTTAATGTCATTTTGAGCAAAGTTCTTTGCTTATTTTATGCTAATCCAATGAAGGTTATATAAAAGTAACAACTCTGTGGCTCCTCTGAATGCAATTTTGCTAAGGGGAAGATCCCAACCCTTTTGAAGTCAGTGGCAAAGCACCATTGACTGGTGCAGCCTTTTACCTTCTATGTATCAACCAGATCATGCAAGAAAATAAACTTTTTCTATGACTGACTAAACCTCAGTACATGCATGTATGTTTTGCAGAATACTAAAACCAGGCAAAATGCAGCACATGTACTATTTATACAATGAAGAACTCCAATTTTCTTCAAAGAGAGATCTTCTGCAGTATCATACAATTACTTTCAACTGCTTATATACTTTTTCTTCCAGGACTTGCCTTAAATGTGTTTAAAAGATAGGAAGGAATTTCTACCAGCAGATAGCATGAAAGATCAAATATTTTCCCTGTCTTCATTTTCTTTATCTCTTTAGAAGGCTTAGAGACAGCAGCAGGTAATTTGGGGTGTACATTTTTGAAGAACATCAGCCTCTAGCTGTTCCCATTACCAAACCAAGATTTCAGACAAACGTGGGCACTTCATAAGGATGTCAGACAAGAACTGCCTTCTTTTGAGGGGAAAAAAAAGCTGTTAGTCTTTATCTTCTATTTAAATAAAAACTGAAATAACTAAAAAGCTGAAAAGCAGAAAGGGAATAATATTCAGCCAACAGAGAATATATATGAAAAGGTATAACCAGAGGGGCTGCTTCAAGGGAGGAAAACATTCTTGCCTGGCTTTGCACTTGTCCAGCACAAAGTAAAACGAGGTGGCAGACTTGGGTTTGAAAACAGCAGCACTCTGGGTGTGTGTGTGCTTAATCCTACTTTTAGAGTTCGTAAAAGTCCTTTTCAGAGTCTAGTTTCAGAAAATATTATATGATCCATTTGGTGGCTTATGACAATTAACTACAATTGCAAACAGGTCATCAGTTGCCCAGAAACCAGACATGAAGTTTGTGTGGGGCAAAAATAGCAGGGGTCTACAGGACCATGAAAGTTGAGTTTGGAGGAAAGTGAGGTTTTGCACTCCAGTGTGTTCCCATAATAAATTTATCACATACCACATTTGTCCTCTTTCATCCTGCTCTTCATCTTTTCTCCCAGTGGTGCTAAATAAGCAGAATCAACATTTCTTAGAATGGAAATACTTGCTGCCACTCCAGCATTTTACTTAAACAAAAAAATGAGTTTAGGTTCCATAGATGGGGGACTTGTTTACTTGCTTATGACTCCTGAAACAGCTTTCTTATTGTTCTATGCCCCAAATTCATCCTCTTCTCTTGGCATTGGACTGATGGCACCCCTGGGTGCTGGGTGTTGCAAGCCCGGGCTCCCCTCCAGCCAGGCAATGGCTGGATGCATCTTCAAGTCCCAGGCTGTGTGAATTCAGAAAGGATGGATCAGGAAAAGATTTAATTGCTTGTTTGAGTTTCATCTGTGTCTTTGCTATTTTCCCACATTGCTTTGTATCTGCCCTGTAAAGTGCAGTCCAGTTGAGCCATTACATTTGCTTATATTCACTGTGGATATTAAACATGTTAGTTTGAAGCTGGTGAGAAGAGAAACAAGCACAGTTGAACTTTTCTCCTCTCCTTTTTGAAATGGCACTGTTCAGCAGTCCCAGAAGGCTTAAGGAAGAAAGTAATATTTTAATTGCCTTGTATTTCTCCAGGAGATTAATAGTGCTGTCAGTGCAGGAAAAGGCATGAAGCTGAAATACACACAGGAAGATGCACAACAAGAAATAGAATCCTCACTGATGGCTCTGAAGGGCCAAATCCTGCTCCCCTGAGTCCTGTGCACTGTGGGGATTTGTTTAAGGCCAGCTGGTCATGGCTGTGTTGGGCTGCACATGGACTAGATGGGGGCTGTAGATCCCTTCCAAGTGAACTGTTCTCTGTCACCTGCCCCCAGCTTCAGCATAAAATGTTGTGTGTACATAAATATAGGAATTTGATCAGTAATTCCTACTGGGAAATCCTTAACTTTTGAGTCAGGAAAACCTTTTTAACTGTGCCTGAATCATTTGCCAGGGCATGGAGGAAGGAGGCAGTGCTGTTGGAGCTGACTAGCAGGTCATTACTGAGGGGGTGTCAGGGGCTTTGAAACTCCCTCCTGGATTTACTTGGAGCCCTGCTTCTAAATCTGATGCCTCAATTTCTTATGCTGAATGGTTCTTCCCTCTAATTATTGTTCTACTAGCATGAATGTGCATCACTGATTGTGGTATAAACCTGAAGGGCATCACAAATAAGCAGGAAGATGTGTTGCTCTTAGATTTTGGCATTTTTTTCTCTCCAGTATTCCTCATGTTGCTTCTCAACTGATGCTAAGTATTTAAAAAACAAAAACAAACAAACAAAAGCCTTCTTGTAAGGGAAGAAGTATTAATGATAGAGAAAGGAAACATCAAAATTTGGTGTTTGGTCCTTGGAGTGTTTTTCAGTTCAGGTTGTCAGCTGGCAGGTTTTGCTCAGCCCAAACAGATGTTCCTGTTCTCAACCAGAGCCCTACTGCAGAGGGACAAACTGGATTTTTCATTGCTCATATTTCTCGTGAGAGAGGGAGTGATGTGAAACTTAGTTTGTGCATTACCAGGGAGAAAACAGCTGTTTCCATGAGCTCCAACTCCAGATTTCCAGTAATCTTTCTGCTTAGCCCTGTGTTCAGACTCTTGCTGCCTGTGAATGTCAGTGGTTTGTACATGGTGTGGGGAGAACTGGCCTTTGTGGTTAAATTATATCTTCAATGCAGGGTATTGGATCTATTTGTGTAAATAATGGCTTTTGTAAAGGGAAGTTACACTGCAAGTAATGCTCATTTTAAAGTCTTTAGTAAATATGTTTATCAGGGTTGGGGGTATTCCTATTCAGAGGACTAAGTATGTGTGAGAAGAGGTACAAACATTTCCTATACATGGGAATTGTCAAACATCTCTTAGATCAAAGGAATTAAAAATAAGCTACTTTGAAAAAATATAGCAAAGCTTCTATTTTATTTGTCCTTTTAAGAGGTGGAAGGATGACTCTGCAGAATAATCTACACTATTGTGAGGAAGTTCTAGTTAGTCTCATGTTTTTGTCAGCAGGAGAGATGATGTGAGCTTAGTCTCCTGGTTTTATTTACCCTAGTGAATTCCAGTCATGATTCATTCTCACTAATGAGATCAAAGCAGAGTTTCCCTTCTACTAACTCCCTCAAAGGCATTAAATGCTTTTCCAAAATATATATACATATATGTTGGCAAAGCCACAGAGTTGTGTTGTGTTATTGCAGGTGTTTAACCAAGCTTTGAGCTTTAAAAAAAAAAAAAAAAAAAAAAAAGTATTGCACTTTATGCCAAATGAATGGATGAGGGATTACTCTGGAGCTCAGCTCTGACATGAAAGCAGACCCTGGCAGGTAGCAGCTCTCTGTGAGCACTGCCAAAGGTCAAACTCGGGCTGGGTGTTGGGGCTGATGCAGACATGCTGATAGAGATAAGGGTGATGAACTTCTATTTTCTAGCTTGAGAAGTTGATAGGGCAGCAGAACTGTTAGAAATGTAGTGTAATGCCTTTCTAAATGGGCCTAAATAGGATTGGCACTGGAGAAGTGTTGGCAAATTATGGTGTATTCACTTCTACCTTTGTGAAATGTTCACTGCAATCTGTTCTTCTTCTTACCATAAATCAGAAAGGTTGGCCTGTAGGGCAATTATTTCCTATAGCTTAAACAGTCCTGGTTTTGGACAATGTTGTGCTTGAAATATATATTTAAAAAAATATAATTAATAAAGTGGTGTTTTACAAACCAGTTGTTGCCTGATGCAAGTTAAATTCCAGCAGGTGTCTATTGCAGGTGGGGATGATCAACATTTTATGACAACCCTGTTTCTAATTCTCCTCTAATTTCCCTGATTGCTTATGAGTTAATTGTGTGTGTAGTGAAAGACTTCAGAATGCTGCTTCATCAGTTAATTGAGTAAGTCAACACATTTTAAAAGGTGGTAAAATAGTTTTTGACTTGTATTTATGGTTCTTGAGTTGTTCCTGCTTTTTGAAATTCATTTTTCTTCTTCTGAACTCTGTGCTCTGTAAACCAACTGTAATTGCAGTTGGCTACTGGATGAGAAGTTAAACAACTGTTCACATCCTAATCAAGAACTCCTTTTGTATTTCCAAATCTCTCAGACACCTTTGCACTGCTTGCAGAAGGAATGCTGAGGCTGAGGGATGATTTGGTTCTAGTTTGCTGAGGAGTTTACATGAGTATATGTATAATTGCACCTCTTTTTGCCAATTGGTTTTATTACAGTGCTTAATGGCTTGTTGAATAGTTTATAGGATAATGAATGTCATTTCCTTGTATTATACTATAAATAACTTGGCAAATTTTTAATTAGGATTATCGCAGCATCTTTCTCTACTGCTGTAATCAAGCTCTGCTTTTTGCGTCCAAGAAACAATGTACATCTAGATCAAGTTAAAACAATTATGTTTTTCTAGAGAGTACAAGATTTTGTTGATTATATATTTTTAATAGACTTCCCTTTTAAAAACTTAGCTGTGCTTCTGTTGAAATGATAATTAGCTCAATTGGATGAGTTTTATTTATTTTAATATTCTGATTAGAAGAATGAATAATACAAAACTTCTGTTCCATGTCAGATTTTGGAGTTTGGCTTTCTGTTGCATTGGAATACAATCAGGCATTTCCTAGCATAATGTATAAAGGTATTTTACAACCACATGAGTTAAATGCTTGCTTTGCTTTCAGATGTAATCTCTAAGCCTATTAATTATAGAAAGTAAAAAATATAGAAAAAGTAAAGCAATTTAAGCAAAAGTTTTCAGGTGTTCCAAGTACTGCATGGAGTGATCTCCTGCATGGGGGAACCCAGTGTGCGTGACCTGATGTCCAGCACAGTTTGGAGATGCTCAAGGGTCCCCAGCTATGAAGGGATGGCAGTGTTGGAAGACACCTGAAAGATTATCCAGTTCCACCCCCCCCTGGGCAGGGACACCTTCCACTATCCCAGGTTGCTCCAAGCTCCATCCTTGGACACTTCCAGGGATGGGGCAGCCACAGCTTGTCAGGGCAGGCTGTGCCAGGGCATCAGCACAGGGAAGAATGAGGCCTGAGACATCAGGATAGATCAATGGAGTTATGGTTAAATCCCTCCCCCCTGCCCATCCTGTGCTGCTGTCCCTTGAGTGGGTTCTCTCTTGGCTGTTTCAGAAGATGCTGGTTGGAATTTTTTCAATTAAGCAGATAAATCAGAAAAAAACCCCCAGACTTTTTATGAAGTGATTAATCTTGACTGTATCTGGAAAACCATACCCCTTCCAGTGAAACTTTTTTCCTGAAGGACAGAGTCCTTAGGTTCATGAAGGAATTCTTGAGGAGAAAGAGTCCTAACTCCAGTTTTTCTCTTTTGAGCAAGAAGCTGTTTTCTACCACCTACAACTTCATAAAACATTCATAAAATTTCTGTTCTACCATATTTCTGTTTTGTAAATGATGATGGATCTATAGAAAGGCCAACCCCTCTTTTCCACAGAGCCCAAAAACTTAGACAGATTCAAATTTACCACTTCCTCTGGTACTTTTGTAAATGTAACCTATTTACATTAAGGGGCTGCCTTGTCTCCTGCTATAACTGACAGTGTAAATATCCATCTCATTGCTGAGATTTGGAAGCTGTTAAGGTGGCGTTCACCACACTGCAGAATGTTTCTGCAGCTTTGCAGCTCCTTTGCAGGGCTCGAGCTGCTCTCTCACTGCAGTTTTGTCATCAAATACAAATCTAAACATATGGCCATTTCTATAAAATACAGAGCCTGAGGAAACTGCAGAGAGCAATGATGAGTCGGAAGAAAAATCCAGTGGAAACAGAGTTAAATGTCAATGTGTGCATTGTGCCTAGTTAATATTTCACAGGAATGCTGTCAACTTGTTATAGAGCCCAGAGGATTTATATATTTTTCTGACAGATGATCATGATTCCCATCAGTACACTTAATGCCAACATCTGTAGGGTTCTACCTAATTTGAGAAACAAATATATTCTGTCCTCATCAGAAAAGACTACTTTGTATGTTCCAGGAAATGCTCATTACCTTGGGGTCAATGCAATTAAGCGGAGGACGGAGATTTTTCAAGGAGTACTGTTACACTTCCCGTTTGGCTGCTGTCTTTAAATGCAAGTTGGCAGGTGCCAGCTCCTGGTCTTGGCATTGCAGTAGGAAAATGCTTTTGATCATGGGTCTGAGTAAACACATGAAAATGAAGTAGAAACATGGTCATTAGGAAAGTTTTGGTCATACTGTCTGTGCTTTATGGGTGAGGAGTGTTGACAGTGTATTGTACACAACAGCTTTATATCCTAATCATCACTTTCTTTAAGCCCCACTGTATTTTATTGTTATTTATGCCTTTATTGGTCATTAGGGACAAATTCTCAAAATGTAGGTTTTCTAACTTTCTCTACATTAAATCATGACCAGTCTAGATATTAAGGACAAGGACACCTGTATAAACGTTCCTTTTTCTTGAGTCTCTTCTACCTTCTTCGGAGCTGATGAAGATCTTTCCATCAACCTCTTTTTCATTTTGTTAAGTAAATAACTTTCACTTGGTCTTTTCTCTTGGTGATCTTTACTCCCCAGATGATATTTTAGCAAGCTGGAATTCTAAATTATTTATGTGATAATACTCAAGGAAGGAGTTATGCTTCATGTTGGTGCATGGTTGAGTTTTGTTTATACAAATGAAGTTGTGATACCAGTATAGCATTGCTGCAAGCAGAAATAGAGGTGGAGTAGGAATAGAATTTCTTCTCTGGGAAGCACACCAGAAAACTCAGGGAAGACAGCCTGCCTGGATTAATGATGTATTTCCATGCCTAAAGCAGGAAAAGTCTGGCCAGGAGTTATGAAAAATGGTAACAGGATTTCTCATGAGCTATTCAAAAAAATAACAGAAAATGGAGAAGATGGGAAATGTTAGCTTGAGTTTGGTAACGAAAAAGGCAGCTTTTCAAAGAGGTCATTATTTCTAGGTAATTCATAAAATTATTTTCTTATAGTTTTTTCGTTCTGCAGAATTCTGTTACTTGTGACTTTTTCAGTTATATAAAGTAACTATCTATATTAAATCTGGCATTTTTGAATTTTAATTTTTGCAATACTTTAGGCAGTTACCTTCAGGGTTGGGGAAAAATCAGAATTCTTAATGAAAAGGTCTCTTTTATGTTGGTGTTTTTCAACCAGACCATGACTACAAAAATTTGGAATGGATTTTTCCCTGCCACAGGATGCTATTGGGACATTTTTAAAATAAAAAGTTTGCTTTTTAGTGATAAATGTCCTGTTACGTACTGAAATGTCAGCCTGTAGAATGTCTTGGTCCTGTGTTCTTTTGACAAGATGAGGAATCACAACGGTGTCTATAGTTGAATCTGATCAGAAGAAAAAAATTAACTTTCAAGCCAATAAAGTGAGTCTCCCCCACTTCATTAGAAGCAGCACTGAGTTAAACAGGAGCTATCCTGCATTTGGGTTTGAATGATGAATGAGGCTTCACTTTCAAAGGTTATTTTCTCTGTCTATTTGATGCAAACTCGGTGTACCACCGATAAAAGGTTCCCTTTGACTCACCTAGTGCCTCTATGGATTTGGATGTGCAGAGGTCCAGTTTCCAAGTGTATGAAAGGCATTTCACACAAGGTAGTAACTCCTCGATCTGCCTTTTATTTTGCTTTCATGCTGTCAATTTTTTAATATTTAGTTGTCTCTATTTTCATCCCTTTCTTGTCTAGCTTAACATAATTTAATCCAGTTTTTGGATCCTTAACAGCACTCCTGTTATTGCTGTGCCCTTTTCAGATGAAGGAGAGCTCTTCCCATCAATGGGGCATTCTTAAATCCTGAAATCCCATAATAGGTTGGGGAAGAGGCCTTTAAAGGCCATCTGGTCCAACCCCACTGCCATGGGCAGGGCAGAGATATCTTCAGCTACATCAGATTGCTTAGAGCCTTTTCCAACACAACCTTGAAAGTTTTGAGGGATAGAGCATTCACAGCATCTCTGGGCAACCTGTGCCAGGACCTCACTACCCTCCCAGGGAAGAATTTCTTCCTAATAGCTCACCTAACCCTGCCCTCTGTCCCTGTGAAGCCATTTCCCCTTATTCTGCCACTCCAGGCCCTTGTCAGAAATCCCTCTACTTTAGCTCTTTTTTTCCAGGCTCACCAGCTCCAACCCTATTGAACCTTTATGTCAAGCAGAGGTGATCCAGGTGCTGATCACCTTTGTGGTCTCCTCTGGACCACATCTGAATCACAAATAGTGTCACTTGGTAGAAATGAGAAGGGAGATGGTGTCCAGTGATGTTTGGGCCAGAGCAGAAAGCCATGAAGACCAAAGAATGTCCTTGTTGAGGCCAGGCACAGTCAGGGAATGGAACCATGGAAAGTAGTTTTCATACAAGTGTCCAATGAAAACCTTAAAGACATTCTTTTCAGCACTAAAATCAGTTGCAGTTCTCATGTCCTTTATCACTTAAGGGACAGCAGCACAGGATGGACAGGGGGGATTTAAACACATCCTGGAAACATGGATTTGTAACTCGTTCATCTTTATAAATTGTGAGAGCTTGCACAGTTCCCCATTTGTGCTCACAGATCCACAACTATTTCTTCTGCAGAAGGCAGAGTTTGTTTGGCCTGGCAGATTAATCTGTGGGAGGCTAAACTGCTCAAATGTCCACATAAAGAGGGAAATTATGGATCCAGCTCTACCTCCTCACCCTTCATATCTCATTATGTCATGTCCCTTTTAAGCTAAAATCATTCCCAGTGAGATTGGAACAAAAGCAAGGGAAAGTGCTGCCCCAGATGTGGGCTGGGGTAAAACACTCTTCTGACATGGGTCTCATCAGCACAGCAGGAGATGGAAAGAGAAAAAATGAGCCAGTAGCCAAGGCAGTTTAAAAATTCTTTATTTTGTGCAGCACAGTATGGGTAGTTTGCCTCTTGGTGCCTCAGTCCATGGGCAGGATGGGAATGGTGTGCAGAGATCCCAGCAGAGCCTTGGATCCTGCTGGGACTTTGAGCCAGAGCTCTCCTGGTGCATCCTCAGAGGCCTCACTCTGCCCTTCCACAGGCTGCTTAAAAACACAGCAGTGTTCCCAGCTGGAGGTCTTGGGAAATTCATGAATGCCTAGCTTTGATTTACTATCTTTTCTGTCAAATTCTAGTAATAATGATAAAAATATTCCTCTCTCCATTTAGTGGAGCAACTAATAAAATACTGTTTGACTAGAGCATCTTATCTTGTTTTTATTCTGATTTTCATTGAGCAAAAGTTTCACAATTTTGAAGCCTGTTTACAATACTACAATGTCATCTGTTTCCTCAAAAGGCACATTTCCAAAATGCTTTCAAATATCCAGCCATTTTAATGAATACCTCAAGGGGTCATTGAAATATCTTTAAACAGGTGGTGTGAGTTTAAAAAGTCTTCCCCTGTGTATCCATCTGCATTCATCACCTTAGGTCATCTTCAATATTCATGTCATCTACCTGGAATTCTGTTTTTGTCCTCAGTGATAACATGTGATTTTCTTCAAAATGAAGCATATGGTTTATTTTTCTTGTCAAATTGCCCTTAAAATCTCTTGGATTATTTTTTTCCCTGGTATTTGTATCTGCCAGGATTGGAGGACTTATTTGTGCTTACACTGTCTCAATATTTATGATAGTGTTCATTACTAAGAAGCAAATGGCAGGAAAAAAAAATTTTGTATTTGTGCAGATGCACAAAGCAGCTTTCAAACAGCCTTGGTTTGTTGCTGGGTCTTACTTAAAATTCTTTCCCAAAGCAACCCTAAATTTAGTCTCACAAAGCAATCTTTGGGAATACCTTCAAAACTTGCTGTGGTTTTCTTGGGTTTTGTTTTTGGTTCTCCCCCTTTTACTACCACTGAAAAAAAATGGATCTAAGAAAATTTTTAAAAAGTCTTACACTTTTATCAGTCAGTTAAAAGTAAATGATAAAAAATGTTTATGAATTCCTAGTGCTCAATTTAGTTAGACTTGGTTCAATCAGTATCAGTGTTCTGCTATGTGGACTTGTTTGCTTAAAGAACCTTGTTTCAATGAGAGAATGGTTCTTTAAACTCATCAGCCTACAATGCCTTAATGAGGAATAGACTTAAATATCCTACACAACTCAAACACTGTGAGGGAATGCCTGCATTTCTCCTAGATTGAGAGGATTAATTTCTCTGCTGATCCCAGAGTTTAGGTGGACTCAGGGCAGGGCTGGGGTGGCCAGGGAGGAGTTTCCTCCAGCTGTGATGTCTCCAGGGGCTCTCAGCAGTGAAGTCACTCAAAATCACAGAATCTCTGGTTTGGAACAGACCTGCAAGATCATCGGGTCCAGCCCATGCCCTAACGCCTCAACTAAACCATGGCACCGAGTGCCACATCCAGTCTTTTTTAACAGATCCAATGGGTTTTTAACACATAAACACATCAGTGTGACATGCATGGCTTTAGGGACTTCTGTAGTGGCAGTCCCCAAGTGAAGGTGTAATAATATCTCTGACTCAATTCAGGAACTAAATTTTTTAACACACTTCTTAAGTGAAAGTAAGTACACAGGTCTTTGGGGCCATCTTATGAATTCCTGTGCCTTGCTTACCTGTGCTCAAACATATTTCAATTTTTTTTATATGACTTTTGATATATTTTTTTTTACTTTTTTTTTTTTTTCCTGTATAGATAGAAAAGAATAGGTGTCACTGTTCTGTCACAGGTGTGCTTTCTGTGAGATGACACTTTAAACCTACTTAAGCGTCATTATTGCAGAGACTCAAACAGTTTAGATCTTAATTGATATTAATAGGAATAACCCTCAATGACATGAACTTGGCAAGCCAGAAATTGCAGCTGTTCTCAGCAGTAGTGGCAGTAACAAAGATAATTAATTGTTTTTCCCTGGGAGATATATTTAGATTGTACAAACTAAATATTCCATTCCCTGAGCCCCAATTCAGGCTTGTATTTGTTCTACAAATACAGGAAGTGAAACGAAAGTTAATATTTTTTGACTGTCACACCGTAATGTGAGCTATTGCAATAATTTTTGAGATGTAAAGTATTTAAAATATTTATTACACAAGTCTTCCAATGATAACAGAAGCTGTTGATGTTGTATATGATTTTGTTAGCATAAAATAACTAAAATTTTGGTATTCTCTTTTTATGTTTTTGGGGTTTCTTTTTGTTTGTTTGTTTGTTGCTTGTTTTTTGTTTTTTGGGGGTTTTTTTTTGTTGGTTTATAAGAGCTGGTACTTGACCTGGCCCCAGCAGCAGTGTGCAAAGGGGATCATATTGGATATTGCAGAGCACATGTTCCTGGCAGAGTTTTAGGCAAAGAGTATTCCTGAGTGAGCACAACTTGCTTTGCTAAGAACTAGCAGTCAGCATTATAATCCTCCTGGACTTTTAAAGAATACATCAAGCTTCAGTTTTGAAGTCCACAGGGATGTGTTAATAGCACTGCAAAATATTTATACCCATCGTGCAGGAGGCCTCTGTCTGGGTTATTGATTGCCAGGCTTTAAATTCTTTCAGTTTTGCTTAAATAAGAGTGGGAAGGAATCTTCACAGATCCTTCCCCTGTCCCAGCTGCAAGTGGGCTGAGCCACCTGGGGAGTATTTACTTCTTGTCCTGGTTCTTGAAGCTGTAATAGACACCCTTACCAGAATGTATATTCCTATGCTCTAAGTGTGTGGTTTTTATTAACACTTATTTTAATAGTGGTTGTAAAACTCATGCATTTAAAAGCAGTTCTATAAAGCAGTGGCATTTTGAGTGAGGGTTTTTTTCACCAGTTATTTATTTCTACAATACAGAGTCTCTGGTGGGGGTATAATTTTGTCTATGCTGTTAACATCCACCCTGAGAACATATCATGCATGGGATGCTCTGTTGCTTGCTACAACAGTAATTTTCTATTACAGGCTTTAAATCTCTGATAGCCTAAAAATATGGAGCTGCCTCAGGTTGGGCTGGACACAGAGGCAACACTGCTGAGCAATGCAGGTGCTGAGCACCTCTACAACTGCCTCCCTCCACAGTTAAGAAATGAGGCTTTATTTCCCCAAACTAATATGGCACTAAACCACCAAACTAAACATTTACCTTTGTGATGTAAATATTTCCTAAGCTCAGCTTCTTTCAAATCCTGCAGTTATTTGTGCTGCTCAGCAAGAGGCACGGACTTTGCAGCAGGAAAATGTGTTCTTTATGAATGGGATGAAGCTCTTTTCTTCACTTGCATCTTAAAGGCAATCTAAATGATCAATCATGCCCTGCACACGGCAAAAGCAATAGGTATGATGAAAGTCTGATTACATGTAATCAGCAGCAGTAGTGATTTGAATGTTTTGTATCTTCCCTCAGCCTACTGCTCAGAAAAGCTACTGCTTTAGTGTATTGAAAGAAGTTACTTGAATTCATCAGTTGGGTTAGCTCAGAACCCCATTTCTCTGGATCTCCCTTGGTTTTTTTGACCATTGCATGGCTGGAATATCAGTTACTTCAGATTTATTAAAATATTAACAATATTGCACAATCTAGGCTGGCATTCAGATCCACAGCTTCTTCAAAACAGTGGATTTGAGAGGCAAAATTGCTTTTTTGCCTGTGCCCTAAAGTACAGAGAACTGTTCTTAACAAATCCCCAGCTAGGGGAAACTTAGAAATGGGATGCCACTAAAAAAACCCACAAAAACAAAGAGGTGCTGTTATTCCTGTGGTCATAGATCAGGCCGAACCTTCTCTTTCTGGAGTGCGTGGACATATGTTCTGCAGGAATTATTGAGGATTGTGTCTGCTCCAGTGATTTCACTCAGTTACTGAGAGCGTGTGGAGCAGCTGCAAGGAATAACCAGCACAGTCCCCTCAGTATTTCTCTGACTTGAGCCCTCTCACAAGTGAAATCGTTCTGCTGCAGAGCTCCAAAGCTGTGTCTGTCTTCTGGGGAGAATTGCCTGCTCGTTTGCTTCTGCATCTCTTTCTTTCCTGCTGCTAGAATATAATTAAAGTTGCTAAAAATACTTGCTTTCTAATATTGTTTTTTCTGTGTAGGCGGCTGCTGTTACTCTGTTCTCAGGGGAGGAGGTGGTATAAAGATGAATGTCACTTAACTCTGTTAAGTGGTCCATATTGCACAGGGATATAGAAGCTCCTTATTTGGGGCCTAATCCAAAGTCCCATGAAGTTTTAAAATTTGTATCTATATATATACTCACACACACACACATATATATATGTACAGTGGAGTCTGGGCTTTGTTATCTTTACAGAAGTATTTTTTTCCCCATCAGAAGAGAGATGTCTGAACTGAAAACCACCACTTTCATGTTAGCTGTGAGAATTTACTTTCTTAGTGCTGAGGAAATTAGTAGAACAAGCGGGGCCATAATTACTGTGCTTTTACAATGCCAACATAGTACCTAATTATGGTTTAGTCTACAGAGCACTCTGTTTAATAATCCCACCAGACACACTTTGAATGTTGGTTTTTGCTTCACCTGGATGCAGCTGGGAACAACTGGCACCGCTGTCATGGAAGTGACAGTTGACAATATTTTACCTGTCTTACAGGATAAAGCATTGGCTCACCTTTGATGTGCATTAAATCACTTAAGGGTGGGCTGGAATCAGCATTTAGAGGCAAAGCAGCTCAATGCAATGACAGTCTTTGTTCACTTTTTGTATGGTAAAATCAGGGCATAATTTTCTTTGCACAATCTCAGCAGCTTGCAAAGCTGGTAATAAAATCCTCAGCACCCCTGCTGATGAAGTGAGATCTGCTATTGCTGACAAAGGTTAAACATACATCAGCCTTTTGATCTGCTAAAATTATTCCATCTGCAGGTTTGATCCTGAGTTTACCACCTGTCCCATGCCTCTTGGTTTCTATTTAAAGATGACCAATTTTTTCTGAATATGAAAAAATTTCCTTTCATTCCTCTTCAGCCATTGTTTAAATTGTAATTATCTTTTCTTCTAATATGGAAAGTCACAAAAAATCTTAAAGATTTTTGGATAGAGAGGGGACAAAGAGGAGCCTGAGTCTGTAATTTTGATGGATTTCTTCCGGCCCGTTCTGTGGTGAGACCTTCCCTTCCCCTGCAAAATCCAGGAATGTCATATTTGTTCAGGTGTCCACCACTCCTTATTCAGCACATCAGGGTTATGAGCCTCATTTCCATGACTGCAGTGGAATTTCTTAGAAGTTAGAGCTTTCTTGACGCCCTTAGTTAGACACTCTTCAGTCTCCAGAGTCCAGAATAGATTGAGGAAAGCTGTTACATTACAAATTTAATTATTTCTTCCTTTGTTTTTTGCAACTAAAATATCTACTCTGTGTGTGTAATCCTGAATGCCATCCTATCGATTGTGTTCCTGATGCTGTCTTTACTTTTCTAATTGCTGTTTCTCTTGACCATCCTGTGTGACACAAATAGCTCAGGGATGGCAGGGATTTGAAAAAGCAATAGCTGAGGAAAGCCTTCCCACACGAATGCTGCCTCTGAATTAAATGTTTCCTCCATAAGGATGTGTGGGGCTCTTTTGGTTTTTGTCAAGTGTCCAAATGTCTTGGCAAAAAGTTTTAAAATTATTTTGACCAAGTTGCTTGATAACATTTTATCCAAAGCTGTCTTTATTTCCCTTCTATCTGTTTTGATAACTTCTTTACAGTATTTTTAATAGTAAAACTTACAAATTATAATGGAATGTCACCTTAATAAATCATAGGAATTACTATCTAAACTGATGGTTCCTTGGATTTTGTTTGCCTTTGAATAACTCAATGCTTAATCTATATATAATTGGTTTTTAAAAAAAAATAAAATTAATGTTTGTTCTGAAACATTCAACTCATAATTTTTTAATGATTTTTTATTTTTAGTAACATTTAATAATTCTGATTGATAGTACTTGGTTTTCATTACATGAACTAGTGGTATGCATCTTAGGACAAAAACTTGTTCCTGCAGTAGGGCTCTTGACGGAGAAGGACCCTTCACTCCCTTTAAAAGTAAAGGGTTTTGTTATCAGCCCAAGCTTGAAGCCTGTAATAGCCTTCTCATCCTTCTATCAATCCAGCTCTTCTCTTTAGTGTCAATGCTTTGGCCATTTCCTCCTTGTTTCCAAGGAGCCAATGGGCACATGGGCTCATCAATCCTGCTGTGCTCACTCACAGCTCACCCGGCGCCGTCCCTGCTGTCCTGGGCATGGGACAATAAATCCAACCAGAGAGGGTTTCACAACTTGTTTGTAGGCAGCTGGGTGACACCAGGCTGATATCACATCTATCCTTTGATCCTTCTTTGTGACGTGGACTTTTGGAGCAAAATGCAAGCTGCCCTGCAAAATACCATTTTAAATTTTTTTGGTAGAAATCTTTTGCTAAATATTGCATCTTGCTGCCTGTGAATAATGTTTGCCTGTTCAGAAAATCACATTGAAAACCTACTGACAGCAGCAGCTAATATCATAATACATTGGTCTCTAGTGGTGTGAAAATTATTTATTATTCAATGTATGCATTTCCAAATTACACCTTAAATTATCAGCCTTGGATCAAGCTATCAAGAAAGTCAGACCTGAACTGCAGAAGATCACAATTGTAACTGCTTTCCCAACTGTTAAGTTGCAATTAAATCTGTATTAAGTGACCCTTTGGTGTACCTTTTACTTAATTCTTACAATTTAACTTAAAATTCTTGATTGTAGTTATTTAAAATAATGGATATGATTTCAATAGGGCCCAGTATAAACGTGGAAACATTTATAGGATTAGAGTAGATTTTTAAAAGTTTATATGAGAAACAGATTACTTTAATTGCAAGTTTCTAATATTACTACCATATTTTTAATATTAGGAGAAATCCAACTTGAATAAAATAGTTAACCCTGATAATGAAATTTTCCTTTTAGCTCTTTTTGTAGACACTATTTAGAAAGGAATTTTAGCTTGGTTTTCCCTTAGTTCTCTCAGCCTTTTGATAACTGAATATAATGTAACGTTATTTTAGTATTTAACCCCATTTCCCTGTAGATTAATTATCCTAATATAAAACAAATGTGTATTAAACATATGCAGTTGCTTACGGAAGCAGATTTAGCTGTTTCATTTAATATAAGTCTCTTGTTGCACAAAACAAACCCGTCATATTTAAGATTTCTCTGGTCATTAAAACTGAATTATGTAATAGGCTTCCATCTGCTATTGAAACCTGTTCATCATTATTTTGTGTCATTTTAAGTGGGAGCATTCTGAGAAATGCTTAGTGACAGCAGGCTTGGTTCTCTCAGCTGTGAGAGCAGGACATGGCTTCTTTCCTTTCTAGCTGCAAAAATGAATGTATTTTCCTCTGAGACGATTTTCTCCAAGAGTTTGGTTCCCACCTCTCCAGCCTCGCCATGATCTGGAAAATTCTGTATTTCATTTGTGCAGTTCAACGGTGTGGAAGCTGCAAGCTCCTTCCCGCGTCTCCCCCAGCACTTGGCATGGATTGCTCTGGGATAAACGTGGGGCTGCCATCCATCATCCCACCCCTGTCTGGGTGACACTGATGGTGCTTAGTAGAGCAGGCAGCATGAAATGATTGGCAATGCAGCCACACAGGAGTGGGAGTGGGCAGGGAAGATGGATGGCCCCATGCTCTGTGCTGGAGCGGGAGCTGGGTAAACGGAGCCTGGCAGGACAGATGTGGGATCCACTGGAATAGGAGCCAGGCAGGGCAGGAATTCCACTGCTGCATCCAAGAACTGCATCAACAACCTGAGAGCAAGCTGGACTGGGGAACTTCATGAGAACAAACCATTTAGTTGACAGAAGAATCTATGATTTCAAGATTAACCATTTTGGTATCCTATCCAAGATGTAATTTCTGGATATGGTAAAAAGAATAAAATTTGTGCTCAATTCTTAAAACAAGCAAATCAAGCACCAATGTTAACATAGCCACCACAGCCTCCTCCAGGGAAATTAAAGAGAAAGTAAAGATGATTCAATTAAATCCAGATACTTGATAATTCCTTCCATACTGCTTTTAATTTTTTAATCCTTTATGATAACTTATTTTCTCTGTTTTCTCAGTATAACTTTGTTTTCCCAATTATGCAGCCATCTGAGTTACCTAGATCTTACCTATATCTTTCCCTCACAATGTTATCTGCACTTTAAAAGAAAACTGAGAACTTTACTTTTATTCAAAGTGATGATAAGTAGAGCATATTTTTTTCTTATTATTCTCGTAATGCCCCCAGTATCTTCAAATATCTCAGGAGTTTGTGCTTTTCCTTCCTTCTGTTGACAGATGCCATTTTATTAGAGTTTGAAATATTCAAGTGAAATGCTTTATGATGTTTTACATGGTAAGAAAACTACCAAATTAAAACAATGACATCATTGATTTATCCTTTGATAGATGAAATTTATCTAAATTAATTATCTTTTAGTATTTGCTAAAACATTCATATGTGAAAATTCACAATGATAGAACATCTGCTCAGCAGAGGGCTTATCAAAGGTATTGTAATAAGCTATGTAATGAATGTTTCAGCTTTCAAAAGAGAAAATATTTATGTGGCATTTATTTAAATAATTTGTCTCAAGTTGGGATTTCCATCCCACTTGGAGAAAAAGAAGCAATTTTGCCATGAAAACATTATAACTGAATTTGGAAGCGTTGCAACTCAGCGAAGGAAGAAACATACCTTGGAAATTCTGAGTTCCAAGAGCTAGCACAGCTAGGAGATGAAAAAGATTCATTTGAAGTTCTGCTTGGAGGCACAGCGAGCGGCGCTCTGCGGCGAACCGGGTTTGAAATCGGCGCCGGGTGACTTGTCCTCAGTCCCCATCCGTCTGCTCATTTCTTCTGCTCTTCAGGAGTTTGCCTGTCAGACCTTTTGGAAGTTTGATCCTGGGAGCAGCTGAAAACCTCTGTCTTTTCTCCACTGAGCTTCCTGATGAAGCAGGAGACATGTCTGTGTACAAGAAATGTGTTATTCAAATCATTGCTCCTAGAATTCCTTTTTCATGTGAAAGTTTGTGTTGCTTATCCAAGTGTATACGAAGTGTCCTTATATAAGAGCTCCTGTGAAGGGAGATGCCAAGATGCTTTCAGTTCTTTATAGAAACCTAATTTTCATTTCTGTATATTTTTTAACTTTTTCAACTCTTCTGCCACAACCATTTCTTCCTGTCAAGTAGGAAATGAAATTATAATATAATGAACACACTATGATAATACAGGCCAAGGTAGTGGAGAGGCTCAGAGGTTTTCACATTCCATATAAATGTTTTTTTCAAAGTCATTTTGTTCTTTGAGGGGGAAAAGAAAGAAGGGTTGTTTCAGGGGAAGCCTTTGAAGGCTTTCCACAAGTGACAACATTTTTTGTTCATGTTCACCCTGGCACTGGCTGTCAGCAGCTGAAAGGGCACCCTGTTGATGCAGTACAGGCCTTGTCACTCAACATACACAGGGGTAAGTAATGGTCACTTTGACCCTCCACCCTGACATTTACATTTAATCCACGTCAGGCTGTTTTGGAAAGAAGGACCACTTCACCCTGGGGAATGTGTTTGCATGTTTCCTCCAGCTTTCAAGGAGGTGAAGGATAATTGTGAAGAAATGGTTCAGAGGGAGCTTGTTTGGCCTTCAGCCTCCTTTCTTTGTAGGGCTACTGGGAGCAGGGGTTGGCAAATGGCAGGATTGCAGGTAATGTGTTTCTATTAGGGTCTCTCTATTGTGTTAGAGAAGACATCTGGCTGTTCTGTGGTATTTTTGAGCCATTAAGGAACATAACTATCATGTCATTTAGTAGTTTGCTGAGATAGGTATTATTCTGTGACCCTTTGATGATTAGATAAAAATTGGCTCAGGAATGTTTGGGTGTTTCTCATTATCTGAGCATTTCTTAAGTTTCTCTGTCCATAGATTGTGCCACATTGAGTCTGAATAACCTTCTCTTGTTCAAATCCAGGAGGGGACTTGTGGTCCCCCCCTCTTAATGGAAACATGTTTTTGGCAAAGAAAGAGCCAAAAAGAACAAGGAACAAGACAGCCCCTAATCTTATCACCTGCTCACTTTCGAAAAATACTCCAGGATTTTCATTAATCAGTGGATGTTTCTTGTCATCTTCTTAATACTGACCTCTATCAATGTTTCCATAAATTATAGTAGCACAGAGCAAGTGAAAAAAAAAAAAAAAAAAAAAAAAAAAAAAAAAGGAATGTAAATAAGGAATTTGAGCATGAATATTATGGACTGAGAACTGGGATACCTGATGTGACTCTCCAGACTCCAGCCTGTGACCCTGCTGGATGGGAGATGTGCAGACTGAGGGAAGTTTACACATGAAATTTAAAAATATGTGGCTTAAACTGAGCATATGGTGCTTTTACTGACAGATACCTGTGCGTGTGCCTTGCCTATGGATAAAGCAATTAGCTGATTAGTAAATGCTGAGTAAGTGATAACTATTATGCCAAGAGCTGAATAAATACACATAAAACGTCTGTATTTCTGTTTAGAATGCTATATGTGAACATACCAGCAACTCTTTAAGCCCCTTTGAAGTGTGGAAGCACAAATCAGGGTTTGGTAGATCTTGTGAGAGATTTTTGGGTTCTGTAAATAAAATTTCGTTACTTTGAACACAGGATTACACTAAACCAGGTAGGACAGAAATAAATGGTATCATAATCATATTTTTATACCCTGAATGTAAAACTCTGTTTACCATTTTGCAAGACACATCTCAAGAACTTTGTCAGTAGTTTAGTGTGGCCAAAATATAATAGTTTTATTCTGTGCTGGGCTCTAAAAATGTAGATTTAACTCCAAAGGTATGAAAGGTTTGAAAAGTATTATATAAAGTCTGGCATTCATAAGTAGGAAGTGCTGTGCATGCTCTTTCTTCACATCTCCCTTTCAGTTACAGTAATTTAGGTTTTAGCCTATGATGAATTCTGTCATAAATTACTACTGGAATACACTTTTCAGCTTTGGAGTAAATTTTGCTGAAATTAATCTGGAAACCCTCCCATGTTTCAGTGAGAGATCAAAGAAAATCCCAAATGGAAAACATGCTTTTGAGAGGGGGGGAAAGTAGTTCTTAGTTCTTAAACTCTTGTAATGAAGATAACTTAATTAAAATCAAAGCAAAGCTAATTAAGAACTTAAAAGTGAAAGTTTTTGGTTGCATAATATCCCTGGAACATGGCAGAATGGGTTTATTATCCTTGGTAGAATTCCTGGTCATGCAGGTGATGCCAGTGCATCCCAATAAAAATGTGCAGCTGGATTGCAGTTTTCTGACCACTCCTTCTGGCCTTTCTGCTCTTTGTTAGGCTTCCTGCTCTTTTGCTTCTGAAAAAAAAAAAAAAAAAAAAAAAAAAACACAAAACAAAACAAAACCTACCTATTTTGGCAGGAAATTCCCCTTCTCTCCTGTGAGTTTTTCCTGGGTATGCAGCTGCAGACAAACGAGCTGAGGTCTACCAGTTTATCATTTTTATTCATGGATTTCATGGTTCATTCCTTCATCTAACCATTCTCTAATGGATAAAGAAAAGATGCTCATACACACATCCCTCTAGTCTATGTGCATCTTTCCTTGCCCTCTTCCTTGAAAATGGAGAGGGAATTGAACATTTTAACATTTCTTTTTTATTTCACTTGAAACATAGTGAAAATAGTTTTTTTCAGTGCAAAATTAAATGAAATCAATTTGTGAGACATTCTTACTTCACATTAGGCTGTTGCTATAAAAGTTTTTAAATACTATGTTGTGATGATCTCTTATCGCTCAACATTCATTCCTATTGTGCTTGTATCCTATCCTTCAAAAGCTTCTCTAGGAATGTGCTTTTTGGGACAGTGCATACATGTGGTTTTTCTGAATATTTAGTGAAAGCCTAATGAGCAGGCTCCCCGCTCTAACAGATCAAGACTTTATTAGGCTGAGTTTTGCTCACTTTGAAGAGCGTTGCCATATGGGAGGTTTGTTTTTTTCGAGCTCTCTCAGGTGCTCTTGGCAGATGGAGCTGGAAGTGCTGGGAAGAGAGAGCACCAAGCAACTCCCATCCAAGCACCTGGGGGGTCACCAAGAGCACAGCAGGAGCCTGGCAGATCCACAGAGAGCCCAAGCAAGGGACTGCTGCAAGTGGGAAGCACAATTCTGGAACTCAGCAGCTTCTCTGGGCACCTGGTTCCTTCACCAAGGCAGTTCTTAATTAGGTTCACAGTCTCGTGACAGAGCTGGAGAGCTCTCTGTTATATAAATATTATCTTCCACATAGTTCTTTTCAGGAGCCCTGTTGACCTGCTTTTCTCCCTTTGATCCTAAAGAGTCCATGGGATCACAGGCAGCAATCTTTATCCCTTACTTATCCTTACTTAGGAGCTGAATGCAAGTTTACAGAGGCAAATGTCTTTTCAATCCAGGAACATTCCTGGTCCAGGCAGACATCAGTCACTGCTGTGTGTGCTGGTTGGTTGATTGGTTTGTATCCCTTTTTTTCTCTTTTCTTTTTATCATCATAATGGAATTTTGGCTCTCCAAGTTCAGTGTATTTTCATACATTATAATTCTAGTTGCTTTCCTAATGAAGATTTTGAGCTTTGTCTTAAAAAAATGTTCATCCTTAAAAAAAAAAAAAAAAAAAAAAAAAAAAAAAAAATCAACATGCTTTTGGCTGTGGGAACATTGACTTTAAAACAAAGACACCAGTATGTTTTTTTGTGTTTTTTTTTTTAACTTTCCTTCTAAGAGGCACTGCCAGGTGTTTGCAGCTTAGGATAGGAGCATAGGAGTAGTATCCTTAGGGAGGCAAAGCTTTCATTTACCCATAGAGGGATGATTTCTCACCATCTGCTCTGTATCTCAAAGAACTGGGATGTTAAAAACGTGAATTTTCCCATCCACTGGGAGCTTTCCTACACAGCTCACGGATTACAAAAGGAAAAAGATGTCACTGAAAAGAGCTGTTTTACTTCTGGACCATTACAGATGACTATTTTTTAGCAAGAGGGTTGCTGTGTTTTGTATTTTTTTTTTGAAGCCAACTAATTAGTGCGTGTTCATGATTAACCGGTCAAATTCATTCTGTAAAGATAACAGCTGAAAATAAAAAATAATTCTATAGTTATGCAAAATAAAAGCATTTGAGAAAGCACTTTCAGAGCCAATAAAACCCTGAGGTAATATTAAACTGCTTTATTTTAAACAAAATCTATTTTTCAAAATATTTTATAAGTTAGTGTTTTTTCACTCTGCTAAGTTTTTCTCAAGGTAGAGAATATAAAAAGCTTACATCTCCATAATTTCTGCATTGCTGCATAAAATGGAAAGCAATAATTTGATAGTATGGAAATAGCTTAATTTTTTCCATTAGAAAAAAAAAAAATAAAAGTAGCAAACAAGCCTTTTTTCAGGTACACACACTCATCTCTGGGCTCTGTGTGAAATTGCTTTTTAGAACTTCTTTATATCCAGTTACTTAGGCTTTTTCCATAATCTTTGCCCACAAGAGGAGCAAATGCAAGATTTTTTTTTGTGTAGACATGTGTGACCATCTGTAGGTTTGAAAGAAGCTGTTGCACTAGGGAAGGGATAATCACCCTGCCAGGTTTTGTTTCAGACAAGATTTTTATTCTATAGGTGTTGTACATGTAGTTATTTGGGGAGGCTCATGTAGAACCAGACTCTTGTGTGACCTTGACTGTAGAAGTGTTTTCACAACTTTACATTTCTATATTTATTCAGTAATATTTTTCACTTTGCTGTCAGGTCAGAAACCCCTTTAAATAAATAAATAAATAAATAAATAAATAAATAAACAAACAAATAAATAAATCTGTTATTCTTAATAATGAAAGAATTTTCAACTATTTTTTGCTCTGAGGAATAATCATTCCAGAGCTGAATAAATAAGTGGACATGTTTGGCAAAGGTAGTTTTAATATTCCCAGGTCTGATAGAAGCAGATGTGCAGTATACAGGAAATTACAGCTCATCTTGTAGTAAAAGCAGAAGTGTATCATGGATTTCAAGAACACTCTGAAACCAAATATCATAGAGTTCTTCTGTGTGTTTGTAATACAAGTCTACATCTTTGAAATGCTGAAACTTGCCAAACTCTCTCACTCTTTCTGACTTCCAGCATGGTTTTTCAGGATGTGCTATCAAAGCAGAGCCTTTAATCATCTCCCTGAAAGCTTTAAGCAAAATCATTCTGTGTAAACTTGCACTCTTAATTATACAGTTGCTCATTTTGGTGTTGTGGGGAAGGAAGGTATAACAAAAATCCTTTCATTCTTACAGGCTTAAAAGAAGCTGTGATATAGTTATTTTAAGAAATATTAAATATATCTACGTAGGAGTTGCAAATTTGGCTTGTTGTAAAATTGAATGGCATCAGTAGTTGAAAACCTGACCTTGGAAATGAGGCCTGCACACAGGAAATGATCAAACGATAATTTTAATAAAGTATTCTTGTTGTTTTTTTTTCCTTTAGTAATAATGCATTCCATGGCTTTTGGAGGAGCTAAGCCAATGGAGAGATCTACAAGTGGATTGGCTGTTGTCTCCTTCTTTATATTTGTTTTTTTGTCTCTGTGGCAGTATTGACTCTAGTGAAGATATTTCTCTTTTGTGCCAGTATAAGAATAATGAGGAAACCTTTTCCCAGCAATCTGCAATGTAACCTTGTGGAAGACACTACTGTAATGTATATATTGATAAAATGAATATAATATATTGCACGGAGGTTTTTGTGAGCTTTAATTAATATTAGAATGGTTTTACATTGAATAATGATGGAATAGTCTTGAGTTAATTAACTCTAGATCTCAAGGACATCAGCCTGTGGTGGTTGAATGCAGCAGATAATGTGGGTGTGCCAAACTTCCAGAATTGCCCTCTTTTAAAAGCCATTGTTTTCAAGGTGCCCCAGTGTTGACTTTAAGTTCTTTGTTCACAAATTTGTAACATGAACTATAAAATATTTTTTATAGAAAATGTAGGAAGACTTTGCTCATTAAAATATCTAAGGAAATAGTTGAAAACAGATACGGTTATTTAAGTAGAACTTTGACTGCTTACCAAAATACATCCTTGAAAATGTGATTGTTTGAAACAATTTTAAAATATTTTCTGGCAGGAGAGGCGAGTCAGGAACCTCCCTGCTGGTAACATGACATTAAATCTTGTTGGTTTCTATCTAGTGAAGAAATTTACTTCATGGTGAAATACTTAGGAAAAAAAAAGGCAGATTTTCTTAAAATTTTATTCCATAAAAGTAGTTAATGGTGATGTCAGGTTGGAAGGGTGATGGGCAGCTCCCACTGAGCCCTCAGCTGGATGTTAGAGTTCCCTAAGTGAGGGTATCAGATACCACTAAATTATTGCTTCATATTGTTCCTATCATCTCCTTTGATTTTTGCTTTGGGAATCACTTCATTTTCACTTTTGGTTTTCATTGTGTCTTTTTATTTTATTTTTTTTTTTTTTTCTTCACCTTTAACCATTCCACTGTAACCCATTCTCATTTCCAGAAGAGCATCCCTTGTGTGACGTAGGGGAGTTCCTGTGCCGCGATGGCGTCACTTGTGTGTCCTGGCACTGGCTGTGTGACGGGGAGCCCGACTGTCCTGACGACTCTGATGAGTCCTTAGACATGTGTAAGTAAAGCAGGAGCTGCTCTTCTGTTTTATCTCCCTTTAAACTGTAACATTTTCAGTCGCACTAACTACACAACTGAAAGGACAGATTCCATTTGGGTTTATAAATCCTGCATGAATCTTCCTGTCGAGGGGAGCAGGTTACATTCTTCCTGTGGGTGAGAGACAGAAGAAATGGATGAGATGGAAGGTGTTTTGTTCTTGTGCCACTCTGTAATGAGCACTGGCACTGGAGCATGGGTGCCCTCTGCTCTCCCTGAGCTGTCCATGGGCCGACAGGGGAGAGGTAAAGTCAGGCACAGGAAAATGGGTTCCTCTAAATACATTTACGGGGATGGAAGAGAAGAGTGCAAAGTCTTTTCAATACAAATATGAAAAGCATACAAACATCAAAGGGAGGAATGAAAGACGATGTGAGAGCTGTGAGGGGGAAATAAGCAAAGAAAGGAAGATGATGGAAAGCTTTAATAAAACATATTTAATTATAGTGAAGACCTTGTTGGTTTTTTTTAGTTTTTTTTTTTTAATGTGGCTAAGAGCTTTTGAACACCAGAGTGGCAACCTTGCAGACTTTTTTCTTATCAGCCTTGTAGACTACTGATGAGGTGTTATTAAATCTTAATGTTCCCTTGTTTCCTGTGTTCTGAGGAAAATGAGGGAATTTCCTGATTTTATCCCTAGGATAATCACTTAATGTAAGAGAAGAACCATGTATTTTGTATCAAAGCAATACTGACAATCAGGAAGGCTGGAAATGGGGTATGCTGCTCAAAGAAAGGAAAATATCAAACATCAGACAGCATTTAGGAGTCTAATCTCTAAAATGAGGGACAGAAGCTCAAGATGTCTGGGAGCCATTTCTGTCTGGGCAAACACTGCAGTGCTGATTGCAGCCTCCTGCTCCAGCGCTTGTTCTCTGCAACTGATCAGAAAATTGCCTCGGGCGCTGTGGCCAGGGCACTCTGATTAACCACCTTCCACACACTTTGGGATGCTCAGCAACAACATCCTGCACTGGGAAACCTTGGCTACAGCAGGGACTTTGTTCCTGCACTGCTGATTGATTACCCCCTTCTCTGATGTGTTCTCAAGCACAGCGTAAATATGTGTAAAAAGTTTTTCTTATTAATGACTATTGAGATAGGAGCACACAAATGGCCACACACAGAGTTTTTAACTTGCCTCCTGATATTCAGGATGTAGTTCCAAATCCAACAGCTTGCTAGATGCCCAGGAATTTTCCTCTTGAGAACTTTGCATGGTTATTGAGCTGGTTTGTAAGACTTGTGTTCAGCAATGCCATTTAAAGTTGTGTCATATTAAAATCATGGCATTTGGAGTTTATTGATGGATTGAAGGAAAGGGGAGGGAGTGGAAATGGAGTCTACACTTTTCCTGACATCAGCCAGCATGATGTTAGGAAAACCTTGGAAAAACAAGGAAAGCCAGCATGGTCCTCTCATAAACACCTCCCCCTTTGCAAATGTGAACAGTTTGTCAGATGCTTTCCTTAGGCTGTCCTGAGCCAAAGGTAGGAGTCAGTACTGTGTTTTTTCTGGCTAGAGAGAAGGAACGTGCTTGAATCCTTGTTCTTTTCCAGTTTCCATGGTCCTTTGCTGATCAGCTGCTGGTTAATGTGGTGCCTGGGCCACATCTGGCTGTGTGGGCTGAGATAATGATTGCCTTAGGTCTGCTGCCCTCTCTCACCCTCTAGATGTAACTCAGCCCAGGACAGAGAACCAAGTGACAGTGCTGGGCATTGGGTGAAACTTTGTTACATAATTACTTACAATTTTGTTTTGCACTGGATGGTTCTGTATTTTTCGGTCAGCACAATTTGCTGTCAAATTGTTGAAATATGTGTGCCTAATCTGGCTTCATCAGGTAAATTGTTTCTCATTAAAAATTAATATAATGCTCCTGAATTTTCTTGCTGATGCTTTGCACCATGGTGTCTGTAGGATCTTATAAATTACATTAAAAATATTCTTTTGATATATTTGATCTCTGGTGCTAACACCAGGGACACAGCACATTTGGGTTTTGTGCACTGAGTCATATGTCTGTTTGTTTTAGATGAATTTGTCAGCTCTTTCCAGCTCTTTCTTGACTTACATATGATGAATTATTTGGTGTAGCCTGACAGATATTGCTAGTTGTTCCTGTAGCCGTAAACAAATGGATTTTGATTGATTTTCTGTGGATTTGTGCCTAGTAATAGGGTTTTCTGGGTTCTAATAATGTGCAAGGATTGATCAAAGATTTTTCTGCAAGTGGAAGTTCTTAACTTCTCTCCCGTGGGGATTTCAAAGTGTAGAAAAGGAGAGAAATTCTCAAGCTGCAGCTTTTCCCATGGTGAGAATATGAGAAGTCTTATTAGCCTCATCACTCAAGCATCTATTTACAGAAAACATCCAGGAACTAAATATCTTTGTGAGCAATCTCCTGGTGGCATTTTAACCAAGTTTTGCAATAGAACCTGAAAGTTATTTGGTTGTACAAACACACATGATATGCTTGTATCAACTAATTGCCTCAGGAATCCACCTGAAATCCTACAATCTAGGATTATTAGTGTTTGTAAGGAGATCTAGGATGGGACAGAAAAGGGAGAAATGGTGGCATATTTAGTTATTGTTGAATTCAGTGTCTGTTGGCAAAGGATTGGGCAGGGCTCTGTGCAGGCACCACTTCCTTGAGCTTTCAGGGGCTGTGGTGGAGCTGTCCTGGCTCTGCCTGTGTGGCTTTTTTCAGTCAGCAGAAAGCTTCCAGCAACAATCTGTTCCCCTTCTTTTACTTCCCACCTTCCTCTAAATGGTCTCACAATCAGCTTTGTAAAACCAGAAGTGAACTCCTACAGCACCTACACATGTTCTCTTCCATTTCTTAGCAGCTGTAGTTCTTTCTGCTCTCTGAAGATGCTGTTTTTTACAGTACCAAGGAACATGGCTCAGTAACTTCTAATGCATAATTTAATGAACAAATTCTGTTGCTTTTCTGTTCCAGAGTTGTTCAAGAGAAAATTGATTTTTGAAAAAAAATAAAATTTATTAATAAAACTCTTGACCAAGTAATTTTTACGCTTTCTTGGGTGGTCTCTCAGTTGTTCATGGGATTTTTTGCAAATAGTCAGGATTCAAAAATCAATTTACTCAACCTAATCAGATGATGCTGGGTTCTTTAGTAGGCTAAATCAGCAAGCTCAGTCAAAATCAATAGAACTTTATCAGACAGCCCAGAATCTGGTCAGGCAGTTTGGCTTTTACAGATAGCTGGGAGTCTGGAGGTTGATGCAAATGTTCAGAGGGTCCTTCTGTCAAAAGGAAAAATTAAAGGGCTGCCTGCAGACTCACCTCACATGATTTTTGGTGAGGCAATTGCAAAACTCAAATCCATTGTTGAATAAAGTTTAAAAACATAACATTGACAGCACTTTTTACTTAGAAACCTCAATGTAATACTTATTTTCTTGGGGATGTTTTTAGTGGTGTTTTTGGGGTTTTTTTTTTTGGTTGTTTGTTTTTTTTTTTTTTTTTGGTGTTTTGATTGGATTTTTGCCACTCCTGTTGGTTTTAAGCTGTGAGTATTTGCCTATCTCTGCAACTTCTTTTTAAGATCCAGTTTATAACATTTTTTGGAGGGGTACCTGTGTGTTTTGTATTTCATAATTGTACCTCTCAGTATCCTAAATAAGCCATGCCTGAGGAATACCATGGTTTCTGAAACCAGACAAATATTTGATGTGATGTGCTATTACCTGCTTTCCTCTTCAGCCTGCTACTAACAGAGCTGAGATCTAAAAGGTGTGCTGGCAAAAATTGCTCCTTCCATTTAGTACTTAAAGCTTTTTCTGTATGTTTGCAGCTTCAGAACTCATCTGGCTTGCATGTTGTTTTCAAACCTCAGCTCACTAAAGCCTCTCTGTCAGAATGTATTCAGCCAGGGCGAGGTGAAACAAAGGAGCAGGGAGAGAAGTTGCTTATTTGCTGTAGCTTCTTTTTGAAACTGTGCACACTGATTTTGTTGGTGTATTGTAATGCTGGGTGCAGCAGTTCCAGCAAAGGCTGTTTGCTGTCCCTCAGCCATGGGTAGAGGAAGGTGCTGTTAGTACCTGGTAGTTGTCCTGTGAGGAGAGACTTGAGGTCTGGAACGAGGTTCCCTGAGCTCCTTTGGTATCCATCTGTGGCAGAACAGGCAGCAGAGCTCTGCAGCAGCACAGCTACCACCCATTAGAGCCATCTGTGACCCCAAGTACTGCTTGAATGCCATGAATAGCCTATGAGATGGAACAAAACCCTACAATATCAGATCTCCCATTAAGAGAGCAGTGCTCTAAAAAGTACTGCCAAATCCAAAAATGCTTGATGCCCATTTATTTTAGCAGCAAGAAAATCCTGAAAACATTTCACTTCTTACAGCCAGACTGCAACTCTTGTCTCTCCTATTTTCTTCAACTGCCCTTTGTTTGTGATCCTGACACTGTTGCTCTGGTATTTGAGCTTTCCTAAATGTTATCCAAACTCTGCTTACCTTCCTCCCACACAATTTATTTGTTGCTGACTGGCCCTGCATTGAAGCAAGTCTGGTTGCCATTAATAAATCATCAAATTTGAATGGTCCCTGTCTCTGGAAGTTTGAGTAGATGTACCCTTATTGTAACATGTTGAAATTATTTCTGATAATTATCTTCCTCTGGGGTTTCAGGGAGTGTCAGTGTCTATAATCATGATTAAACTGAAGTTGGAGGAGCAAAAGAAATGCAGCAACCAGAAGTGCCTTGTTTAAAAGCTTGAGTCTTACTTTGTTTGCTAGAAGTGTCTTTCATTCTCTGGATGCTAATTATGGGAGACTAGTTTCAGAAGCTTAAAAATTGCTAATTGGGTACCTCTGTTGTAGTTCTTTTACCAGCAAAGGATAAGATAATTGGATGCAATGTTGCTCTTGTGGTATGAAACAATAAAGATGAAATTTCCTAAAGCTCCTAATTCTTTTATGAGTAGATTCATTGGAATTCAATAGAAGCTGGGATCCCAAACCACTCTTTAGTAGCTTTGGAAAATCCCAGCTCAATAAATAATGTGCATACATTGAAGGTGCACTGCCATGAAGCTGCTAAAGGTAAATGCTGGACACGAGGGGAAAATGTGGTCTTGTGTTTTGTTTTCACTCTTGATAATTTTGGTGTGTGTAGTTACTGTTGAACAAGGAATCTGCTATATAAAAATAGCTTTTTACAACTATTTTTCTGCAATCTATTTGAACTTGTTACTGGCCAGATATTAATTTAATCTGCTTTGATGTGATGAATGAGTACTCCCTTTTTCTCTCTGCATCAGGACTGATTCTATCAGTAGTGTAAAACTTCTAAAGCTATTGTAGGAAATGAACCACAACAAAATGACAAATGTCAACAAATTTTATCAAACTGCTGCTAGTTTACATAAAATTAAGTTAAATGCTTAATGCAGCAATACAATATTGCCAGCTTTTATGTTAGCTGAAGTGTTCCTGACAGAACAAGATGAATGTTTTGAAGGAGTATTAACTTTCCTGATACTATTTTTACAGACCTGAAAGAAAACACACTTCCCACTGAGGCTCTCTTTGCAGTTTACCCTGGCAAAGCTGCTGTGGTTGGTGGACACTGGTACAGAAAATACTTGTAAAGGCATTTTTATTCTGGCTGGAGTTTTTGCCATTGTATTTACTGGCATGTAGCCTATCAGGGTTGCTGTGCTTCAGCCCATGCAGGTAGTTTGTTGTTGTCTGCTGGAAAACATCTCAGTGTCTATGACCTGGGCTTCAGTCTTGACCTCTTTTTTCTCCTTACTCCATCATTTGGGAAACCAGAGAGCTCAGCTCCTCCAGGAAAGGTGGTTTTGCTGGTGTGATGGGATTGCTGATGTTCTGATAGTTAACAGGGTATAAAGCAAACAGTCTGGAAAGGATGGGTGTCGGTGGTACCCTCTGAGCCCTTTGGGAAGGATCCAGAGAAGCATCCCCTGAGACAAATCCTGCACTGCCATCCATGTGGGGGAGCTCAGCCTGTTCCATTGTGGAACAGTGGTGTTTGGGGCTGCTCTTGATGATGCCCAGTTGTCACCCTAAGGGGACTCATTCTTGGTGAATGTCCCTGCCTTTTGCTCTGCTGAGTCTGCTCCTTTTCCCTCTGGGCTCCCCATCTTTGGCTGCTGGGGAGCACTTGCCTTGGGCCAGGGGATAGCTTTGATGTTTCTGCATTTACTTTCTGCCACAGCCAGCATATAGGCAGTGCTGCTGAAGCTCCAGAGATCGTTTAGAGGCAATTCCTTCTTATAATTTCCCAATGGGCTCTAATACTTCTTCTGAGGCATAAGCACGTTGTCCCATCTCTGGGATACAAGCACTTGCCTTCTCTGCATAAACTAGCTTATTCACTGTTTTTTTGAGGGGGAGGGAGTGATTTTAGATACTTAGTGGGATTACACAGTGTCAGGTAATACCATGGGAACTAAAATTTACACTAGACTGACCAGAAGGATTTTGGAAGAACAAGGTGTGAGTCTGTGCAACTTAAATCAGAAATGTAGAGATTCTCATTCCTGGTGAATCAGGCACTGCTGCCTGAGCTCTAAAGGGCTGGCAACAGCTGCTTGGCCCCCAGCAGCCTCATTAAGGGGCTACAATTTCAGTTTTCTCAATTAAAAGCCTTTTTTTCTTAAAGAATTATCTTGCCAGCGCCTTGTTACACTCAGGTATACATTGGAATTTGGCAGGGAATAGAATTACTTGCTTCTGCTAATTTTCTTTAAAGCATTTTAAGACTAAAAGTACTCATTTACATTTTTTTCTTCCTATTTTTTTTTATATTCTGTGTATCCATTTCACTTTGATTTCCAGTCTGAAAGTTCTTAAACATTGTCTTTACGTAGTCCAAACACTCAAACCTGTTCCAGCCAAATATAATTACCTTAAAAAATAGTTGAAGGCTTGTAATTTTATTATAATTCTGAAGTTGGTGTCTTACATATGCAGATATTTAAACAGTTTTATAACTTTATACCTTGCCAATATAAACAGTTCCATTAATTCTTACTTTAGGCAAATGGTTTTGGTAAGGCAAGCTCATTTCTGGTGCTCTAGGAAGGGTTCTTGCCTTGCAAATATATGGCAGAAGATTTGTGTGGTGCACAAAAAGTTTAAGAAAGAAGAATGCCTTTGCTTTTTAAATGCTTTCAGTGCATAAAAAGAGAATATCCTTATACAAGATTTTCACTTCTGTTCAATAAAGTGCTAAAGTTTGTCAACATCTGAGTACATAAAATGCAGCTTCATGCATAAAATTAGACTCCTTTTTGCCTTTGCACATAGTGCAAAATATTCAGAATCTTTAAGTATGAATTTGAGAGGTTGATGATATCAAAACCACAAATTTTCTCCTCTGTGTCAAAGATGAGAACTACGTGGGGGGCAATCATGGACCTGTTATTGCACAGAAACTCGGCAGCCCTGCCAAGAGGTGCAGGATCAAATAAGTGAAATTTCAGTGCCTCTGTGGCTGCACATTTTCCTTTGGAATAAAGTAAGCAACGAGAAGTTCAGTGTTGAAGGATGTAAAGGTCATTGTATCTCTCAGTGACACAGTTATTAGAAATACTACCTCCTTTTTTTTTGCCTGCACCTGATTATCCTGCCCATGATTTTCCAAAGTGATTTATGGGGAATTCAATTACACGACTGCCGGCAAAATGAGCTTCTTTTGAGGTCTGTGGAAACATGGAGATGTAATCCAAAAACAGCACAAAGCCTTTGAAGGGTGATGGCCAATACCTAAAACTCTGAAATAGCTCATTTATGGATTAATTGCATGCTAAAATTGCAATTCCTACACAGAAGCAGATCTAATGGGATATATACTCATAAGAAGAGAAAATGAAAAGATCAATCTTTTGAAAAATCTGTAAAAGTAATTCATACTTTGAGGAAGACTTTGTTTTAAAGTTTCTTAACCCAAAACAATTTAAAAAAGAATTTTAAAAAAGAATTGCACATGGGGAGAGAAGAGATGGAGACGTGGCACGGTTTGTCTTCCCTGAGGCTGTGCAGGCTGTTAAGCTGAGCCTAATGGCTTCAGTTTCTCTTTCTAAGAATTGACCTTCTTGACAGAATTTGGCCACGAGTGAGACACTTGTTTCAGTGTGAAGCATGGTCTGAGTGTGGGCTGTCTGTCAGGGACAGAGGCTGCACAGGAGGGATGTGTCTCCTCCTCTGGCAATGCAGGAAGACTCCAGTGAGGAGCTAAACAGGAGCCCTGTGACCAAAGAACTTCACCACTGAGATCCACTGGGCAGAAAATGCCCCCAGAGGGGCCAGGAACTGGACATCAGGCAAGTGAGGGAGCAGAGATGAGAGGTTACAGGGTGTGGGGGTTTGTTTGGGCTTCTTTTATGATATTTTTGTCCCTATTTCTATGCACATTTGTTTGCAATCCATTTAATTTGTGTTCTGTTTAACAACAGTTTTATTTTTTATTTTCTTTTCTCCTCTTTCATATTTATGTTCTTGCAAATCTCTCAGGGTCCTCTGTACATCAGTTGAGCCCTTTCACTGTAGCACTGCATTTTCACACAGTTTTTGTTTCTCTCTAATCCTTGCCATTGCTTTATTCATTACTTTCACACTTCTCTTACTTTTTTTTCTTAGTTCTGCTGACAAGCTATTAAAACTGCTATGGAGACTATTTTTCATTTTCCATGTTCCTTTATTTTTCCTCTACCATCATCATCAACAGGTTCTCTTTCCCCTCTCATAGGTCTCATCAATTTCACTGATACCCAAACCTTCTCGTTCATTTTCTGTCTCAGTTTTTGTCTTCCCATTTACAGTCCTTTGTGCCTTGCTGTCCTGTGATGCTGCTGTTGTTCAAGAGTCAGCATCAGGAAAAGAGAACATTTTGGGAAATGAGGAATGCACTTTTGCAGGATAATTCAGCCAAATCCCAGAGCTGATTGTCAGGCTGTTGATTTTTCAGGCTTTTTCAGATCATTTAGGCTTTCTGTGCCAAGAATAGCTCTGGTATAAGGGAAGTGGAGAAATTGCTGCATCACAGCATTGTCTATTGATTAGACATTGATAAAATGTACAAACATATTTAGGAGAAAACATAAGAACATAGAAACATCAAACCCCTTCTTGGCTCTGCTGACATCAAAAGGTAATTTTTGATAATGCAGGGATTTATAAATTATAGCAATCTTGGGTATGAAATGACTTGTTGAAAGATTTTTATCTGAGGTGATCCTACTTCACCCAATTGCACTGAGGCTCATTACAAATGTTTATAATTATAATGATACATCTGGTCTGTAGATCCTACACTGGGAGAAATGTCATGGACTTAAATGGAGAGCTGGATGAAATTCTTATTTGTCATTGGAAATTGCCAGAGTAATGATCATTTTTCTTCTCCTTCAAAATTACTGATGAACACAACTGTCATTAGCAAGCAGATGAATTTCTGGAAGAAAAGTGAAATTGCACTTTTTGAAAATAGGGCTGTGATTTAAATGGAGAGTTTATATATGTTTTTAGTGATGACATGCACAGTAATTGTAGTCAGCAAAGAGGGCACTCTGCTGTGGATGAAGGAACAGTGCAAGGCCAAAACCTCTGCTCACAAAGAGTAGTGCCTACTATGACAGAGGAGTGGAACTTAATAAAGCAGAAAAAGAAAAGATAAAACATAATTTCAGTTGAAAAACTGAGGTTGAATAAGGATTTAATTCCTTATGTTAATTTGGGAATGTACAGGTCTAATCCAGAGAGTCCATGTTTGAGCAGCTCTTACTCATGCCCAGATAGTTCTGGGGGAATTTAACTGTGCCAGAGGAAACATTTTCAAGCCTGTATTGCTTAGCACCTTCATGTTGCATTATTCAAAGGTGCATGTGCAACCTCTTTGGAGGACTGCAAGGTCTGCCCTCAGAAATGGGTCAAACTGCATGTAAAACTTGGGATATGCCCAGTATGAGGTAATTTCAAGTTAGTTTTACTCATGAGAGCCATTTGTAGGACTGGACCCAGGTTTGGGTTTACACTTCCTCACAAAGAATGCTAAATTAATTTTTACCATCTGCCATTTATAACCTCATTAAAGGCACAGTTTTAGCTGTTAATGGTAGGTATGCAATAACATGAATTACTTCAGAGTAAAGATGTGGCAAACTTATTTTTCATTATTTAACTGTTGTAACAAAATCTAGGAGTGGGGGGAGAAACCTTTTTATTCATAGTATAATAAAATTACCTCTGAAATTTTGCATTCATAAATAGACCAGGGCTACAAGGAGTGTCTCATGCTGCCTTTGTGCTCAGGCTGTGGAGAATATTGGGATGGCATTTTCTAACTCATTCTTACTTTCTTTGCTTCTACACCAGGCTGTTAATCTTTGAGGCAGTTTTTAAAAAATATTTAGACTAAAGTTGTCTAAGGTTGTTCTCTTCTTTCTGCAAGACCTAGCTTCCTTTACAAGTGTGCTGTGTAACCTGGAGCCAATGAGCTCAGGTATAAAAACCAGGTACAAATAATGAAAAGTATAAATAATGGATACCTGCTCTACTATGAAGACAGCAGTTATATGGTATAACACCTGTTTGGTTCAATAGCAAAGTAAAAAACACATTATCCTCTACAGCAATCTGAATGTATTTTCATAGAAAAAAATGTCAGGTGTTGTCATTTTGCCTTTCAATGGGTTTGTCTCCACCTTCCTAACCCTTTTCAGTCCCAACTGTTGCTGGCACCCCTGCCTCTGCTGTCAGTCTCTGGGAGGTCACATGCAGAAGGACATGCAGTGAGCTGGGATCACAGTGTCAGAATGGACTTTGTCCAGCATATAAAATTATTAAGGGGACGTGGTCAGACCCTGTGTTTTCCATAATAATAAAGGTTTTGTTCCATTGATTTGTAATTCCGAGTTCAAAATGAGACAATTCAGTTTAGTAGCAGCCTTATTTTCAGTTGTGTTTTTATTCAGTAACCACTGGTAAGTTCTCTGTCCAAGACAGAATAATCTTCTCTCTCTCTTTCCTCTTTACCCAAAGCTGAGTTTTTAGATTATTATTTTTTTTAACTTCTGCTTGCAGATGCAAATGTACTGAAGGCTGTGGTTTTACTCATTAGGATCCTCTAATGCCAAGTCTCATTTCTTTTTGGCTGCACTGGAAATGTCTCCAAGGTCAGCCAGGTCAAAGCTGCAGTTTCTGTTAGTAACTATAAAACTTCTTTCCTGCTAACAATCCCAGGGATTTGAATGTGCTTGATGAATAAGGTCAGTTGACATGAACTACCTTTGTATTTACAAAATTATTTAATTTGCCTTGTTCTCATCTTCCTTCACGGTGGCTTTGGCCTGGCCTTCCACCCGAGTCACTGCCTGATCTGCAGTGGATGTCATGCATACCTGACTGTGTGACTTCATGGCAGGAGGAGGAAATTACAAGAAGATCATTAAAGTGTGAAATTAAATTCTTAAAGATGACACATCTAAAATAGCTAAAACATTACCCCCAAAACAAACAGTGCCATTGATCCTACTTAATTACATGCTTAATAATTTTATACCAATGTAAAGCACATTGACGATGCACTAATCCATTTCATATTCACTGCCACCACAGATTTTCTCCTCCTTATTTGCTTTGAATCTCATCATTATCTTGCACATAAAACTAGTATTCTTAGAATTTTTATAGTGGTATTTCCATATAAAATGAGGAAAAGTCTAATATATGAATACTAAACAGCTCATTAACATGGTTTGTAATATATTTATTCATGATAAAAGCAGCTGAGAAATGCTGATATAAAATAGTACTTCAGTCCCAGAGTATGTCTAAGATTAGAAAAATCATGCCTTGGATAATAAATACTTCAGGGAAAACAGGAAATCTTAAATACAAATAACATCAAATAAAGAGCTTTGTCTGCTTAATTAAACACATTAACAGATGCATTTATTTCAGTTAAATAATTAATATATTACTAATACTGGCAGGAAGAAAATGTTTGTGTTTAAAAAAAATAACCATAAAAGGTTTTTATTTCAGGAGAAAAAATGCTGCCATTAAAAGACAGTAATGACATTCTTATCTGGAAGTGGCACAAAGATTGTTAATGATCAAATTACACAGCAAGCAAAATGTGGGGAAGGAGAACCTAATCTACCATGTCAAGAACCCTGATCTTTAAATTTGGTCTATATGAGCAAGTCACTGCCCCCAGACTAAGGAACAGGATGGGCTCTGGAACAATTTAAATGATGAACAGTTCCTTCTCTGTCCCTGTGCATTAAATGATGGTCCTTGAAGTTATTTTCTCTGGCCTTTCAGCCAGGCTTGCTGTGCCCAAGCCAGAGGAACAGGCTGTTGTGAATTACCTGTCCAGAACAGGCCCAAGGCTGTGTGACAGAGAAAAATCCTGCATTCACTGGAAGCATTTCATAGAGACTGGAGCAGGAGCTTAGGAATTTACACTGCAGGAATAATTGATGCATTGAGTTGTTACAAATTGTTAATTTGGTATAAATTTAGCTATGTGCTTATTTCCTTTCTGCAAGTGTTTTATACTCACCCAAGCCAGAATCTTTTGCCACTGTTTAGCTGTAGTTGTCTCATATTAATTCAGCTGAAGTTTAATATTCCACAGATCCATATTCCATAATCATATTCAGGATTCCAACCTATCAATAAACACTGCTGATACCTCTAAAAAGGGGTCAGGTTAGGTGCTTGATCTTCACTCAGATAGCAAATTGTACAAATGATGATTAAGATCAAGAGATAACAGTGTTCAGTCATCTCAAATGCCAATAAATAAATATCCAGCCAGTTATTTCTACTAGAAACACATCTGGTGTTGTTGACAGGAAGTATTATGTAGTACATTTTCTACACTGCTGAATATCCCCAAATTGAAGAAATCCTACTGATACTTTGTTTTGTTTTGTTTTTTAGATAAAAGGGAATTTCTCCTCCAGTTTTCAGATTGGCTTGTTGGGGTCAAGTCACTGAAGCAGGAAAAATGAGAGCTAGCTAGAGGGAGAATTAATTAATGTATATGCAAGGTAGGAAGATGCAGAGCTATGGGGAAGATGGGACTATTTTTAGTTTCCATTTTGCTTGTAAAGGACAGAACACAGTCCTGGTACTGGGCTTGGGCACAGGACTGTCTTTAGACTATTCCTTTCCTTGTTTATCAGCACCACTCACAGTGATGGTGCAGATGAGCAAGAATATTACAAGAAGCCATTTCACAGCACTGTTCTTTAGTCTGCCAGTCTGACAGTGTTCTTTGAAAGAGATGCTGGAAGAAGGACTTGGCTAATTTAATGTTCCTGTGAAGTATGGTGCCACTTGGTTCAAGTGTGTATATGGATTTAGTTGGTTTTTTTTTGTTTGTTTTTTGGTTTTTTTTTTTTTTTAACATTTTGTCTTTTCCTACAAGAACTACAAATGTGAAATAGATAAATGTTCCTTAATAAGCCAGAATAAGGTCAATCTTGACTAAGCCAAGCTTAAAGAAAAAGAGGTTTGGTGTTTGTGGTTTGTTTTTTGGTTTTGGGGATTTTGGGGGGTTTTATATTATGCATATAATATTCCTTGACCTTTAAGGCCTGGTCTCTGTGTTTTTTGGCACGTTGCTGTCAGAAGCAGCCCCCAGAAAGATGAGAGCATGCCGTGGTTACACTGCCAGCATCCACAATGCAGCCACAGGCAGGAGGGAGGGAGCACAGCTGCTGCTGCAGGGCTCTGCTGCTGCTGCTGCCCCTTGGGAAACCCTCCTGGGGCTGTGCAGGACAAATGGCTGAGCAAGAGCCCTTGCCCTGGAGGGGGAAAGCTGGAGATGGAGGAGTAACAGGATCTAATCAGTTTTCAAGTCTTCTCACAGCCTACACAGGTCAGTGCCAATGGAGCAGCCTTCACACCTGAGCCTGGATTATGAAGTGCTGCTGCCAGGCAGGGACAGCTCACAGAGCCTGGCACTCCTGAGTCACTGCCCTATCACTGAGCACTGTTCAGCTCCTTTTCTTACAGTCAAACAGTTTTATCTTCTCCTGTCTCCATCCTACAGGTTGTTTTTTTCATTGTTGCTGTTGTCGTTTTGGGGTTTTCTTACTTTTTTTTTTTTTTTTAATAATTACTTTTCTAAGGGCTTAAAATAGTTTGCTCTAATTGGGAGCAATCCAAGTCAAGAAAGGAAGAGAAAATTGCAGTCATCCAGACAGCTCAGTGGCTGTTCTGAGGTAAATCATAAAGCCATAAATCATGGTGTGTTTATTCTGTTTTTTCTATGACTCAGCTGCATTTGTGACCACTTTTAGCTGCCAACAGGCTTATAATTCTGAGTGTATAAAAGAGATGTGAGATTCTTTAGGGAGATTTTATTTTTTTTAGTTTGATTTTTGTATGACAGTAAAGAGCTGACAAACTTCATGCACTGTCAAGGGGAATAGTTCTTTTCCATTGTGGAGAAGAAAGTTAAGAGACATGTAAAATTGTACCTGAGGAATGTACTGTGAGGAAAAGGCAGTGTTCAGCACCCATAATTACCTCAAAATTCCTTTTTTTTAAAGAAATCCATGTTTCATAGGGGCATAGAATGGTTTGTGTTGGAAGGGACCTTAAAAGTTATGTAATTTCAGCCTCCTGCCATGGGCAGGGACACCCTCCACAGGACCAGGTTGCTCAAAGCCCTGTCCAAGCTGATCTTCAACATCAGCAGATTTTGACTCTTTTTATGTATGACCCTGACTGAAAGGGTTTGTTTACTAAAAAACTCCTAACACTTGGAAAATCAATGTGAAAAGTTACTGAGAGCAGAAGGAGGTGTTGGATTTAAGGTGGATTTAATATGGGTGTCTGTTGGGATCTCTCTTTTGGTTTTGATCTCTGTTTATGTTTTTGTAGCTGTACAGAGCAGTGTTTCATTGGATGTACTTTTAGTTATGCTTGAATTTAAAGATTTCTTTCTCAGAGCTGTGCTGAAGAACCCTGTCATTAATGTGTGTGTGCAGGTTTCTATAACAATTCTGCCGGTGTGAGGAGCCCCACTCCTGTAGCTGCAGAGTGCAGGGGTTCAGTTAAACCTGACAGCAGGTCTTGTGCTGCTCTGCTGCAGTGCTGGGCTGGGACTGAGCCCCATCCCTCAGGGAGAGCATCTTGCTCTCTTGATCAAAGATATGTGCATGGTCCATCTGTAGCCCTGCAGGGCAGCAGAGCAGGGCTCACCTGGCATCCCTCTAGCATGGCACTGGGTGATCTTTTAAAGGCTGAGATCAGAGGGTGTGCCCAGGGTGCTGCTGTTCCAGTGCACAGGGATGGGCAGGACTCCTCTCAGGCACAGCCTCATTAGTGATACCATTTAATGAACCTGGGGTGCTGAAGGGATTTTGCCTTATAATGCATGAGATTGACAGTAAGATCTCTTCTAGCAAGTAAAATTGTCAGAATAAAAGAGTGTATGCAAAACTCTCCATGTGAAGTACCAAAGCTGACTCCCATTGCCATGCAGCAGCCTCAGTACATGCACTGCCCTGTGTGCCCACTTTACTGTTACTTATTTGCAATGACAGATTGGTTTTAGCAGGATGTTTTTAGCTTGTTAAAGCTGTGTTAGTTAGTCTGCAGGCAGCAGTAGCGTTTGGAAAGTGATCCATGCCCTCCCCAGCAAACTGCTCACGAGGCAGTGATCTTTGGTGTGGCCTCTGTGCATGGTTGTGCTGAGCTCATTAAGATGTCTCAGCCTCCAAGAAGGTATCAGCTATATTAAGTAAGGAGTCCTGGCAATAAAAACAAATGCAGCATGGTGTGGAAATACATTAACATCCCCTGGTTCACTGTAGCATCGTGTTTTCAGGGAAACAAACAAAGGAGATATAATCAACTGAGCTGGCATCAGCCCAGTTACTCTGAGCAAACAGTAATAGCTTTCACAGGGTTCAGGGTTGGGTCTTCTACATCATTAATATTCCTCTAAAGGCATGCAGGATCTTTGCTACTGAAATAAAGAATGAATAAAATAAAAATTAGAAATCCCTCAGTGCTGTGCCAGGTGTATTGCTGGGAGATGTTTAATAAAACGTTTGGCACTGGTGTGAATGGCTTCCCTGGTGGTGTCAGGGCCTCCACCAGCTCCTCCCAGCACAGCCAGTCACTGATGGCACTGCAGGGCTCACTGTGTCAGTGCTGCTTCTTGTTGACTCAGATTAGTTAAAACCAGTCTTTTCTGCATGTCTGCTTTGCTCAGTGCCTGAGCCCTGAGTGCTCGGGGTGGCTCACTGACAGCAGCATCTCCAAAACATCTCCAGGTGAGCATCCTCTGCCTCAGGTTTGCCAGAGAGCTGGGAGGGTGCACAGGCAAATCAGGATGAACGTGGCTTGTGCAAACCAGCTTTTTCTCCCTAAAGCACATGGCACCTCAGTGCACCCTGGATTCAGGATTCATCCTCCCCAGCAGCCCTGGCAGTCACAGGCTCTTAGCTGGTCTTGGGAAAGGTTTGACCTAAATGCAAATTCTGCTCATATTCTGGGCTTCATGAATCCTTTGTCTACAGAGCTCAAGTGCTCAGTTTGGTCTTTAAAAAGTCTGGTTTGTAAATCCTCTACTTGTAACTGTTTTTTCTTGCTTTTTCCCTTCTCTCCTCCTCCAGAGGGACTTTTGGAAGGCTGTTTTAGTACGGATGCCATGAGGCTGATTATGAACTGCAGCTAATTCTGGCATCTTGTAAATATCAAAACAGCACATTTTGTTTTTACACTAATGCACTAAGGTCAAAATTGTCTTTCTATTTGAACAGATAAGCATTTCAGATTTGTTAATATCTACAACTTAAAAGCTGTAGGAGGATAACAGGAATTTTTAATAGTGATATGTTGATGTTTCGGCTTGCTCTCTGAGGAGAACTTCCAGAGACAGAAATATAACATGATGCTATAGCATTCTGGTGTGTGCCAGCTCACTCTGAGTGCTCTGCAAGGAGCTTTATGTGCTGCTTTCTAGACACTGTGCTGTGAAAGAATGAGTTTTTCCTGGAGGTGTTCTTAGCTCTTGTTTCAGCATTGCTCCCTCTTTTGATAACATCTCTCCAGTTCCCAAGCTGTGTTTTCAGATTGTAGTCTGATGTCCACTGGACATTTCTGTGCAGTAGAGTTTTTATACTGCTGACTCAGTTGGCATCATTTCCCCAGTATCATTGCATCTTATTTACTTTATGTGTGCATCTGTTTAGGTCTGGTGCTCCCTCAGGGCATACAAGATCACTAATCTAAGTCCTCAGTTTTAGCTCGCTGCTTTCCAACTCATGTGGTTTGATGTGCAGTATAAATATCATTGTTGCTTAAGCACTAATGCACAATTTAAAAATAATAAATACCCCATTTGCTGAAGGCTAATATTCAATTCATTTTGTGCTGCAATATCACCAGTTACTTCTGTGAAGGATTTATTCTCTTAGGAAGTGATTTTGTTAACTCTTGCAAAGTGATGCAATTCTGGTTATTCTGTTGCTTTTTTGGCAAATTCCAGCCACAGCCTCTGCTGTCTTTTTGTGGGTTTGGCCTGGTGGCCAGAGTGCCTCTGCATGTCAGGGCAGCCACTCAGCCCAGGGCTGTGCTTTGTGTGGTGGAAATGTGGTCAAACCTCCAGTTCTGGAAGAGTGCTGCCGGGACCCCTCTCAAAGGGAGCTTGTTTGGAGGTACAGGCAGAGCCTCAGGACATGACTGGGGTGCTCAGCCTCTGCTTTGCAGTTGGCATTGATTGATTCAATGTTGTGTTACCCCAAACATTTTCTCAGCATTGTCTATCCGTGTGAATTCTGGTCCTTAAATTTGACACCATTTTTGGGTACTTATATATATATATAGATATTTTTATTTTTTTTTAGGGCTGATCCATTAATGAGTAGTGCTCTTTCTCATTTTAGTCTTACATTACCTTGAATCTCTGCTATGTTTTTCCTTTCTTTCTGTATAACCTATAGTGATCACTATTTTTTCATATTTACATGTACTGCAGTGGGAAGGTTTAGGGTGGACATTAGGAAGAATTTCATCCCAGAAAGGATGTTTAGACATTGGAATGTGCTGCCAGGGAGGTTGTGGAGTCCTTGGAGATGTCTAAGGAAAGCCTGAGCATGGCACTCAGTGCTGTGGTCTGATACTGGTAAGAGGTTGCACTCAATGATTTCAGAGGCCTTTTCCAGCCTAATTGATTCTGTGCAATTCTGTGGTTCTTGAGTTTTATAGTTTGTTTTTTTCAGTGTGAGTCAGCTGGAAAATTTTTTGTTGTTTCAACAGAATTTTCACCCCACATTTTGAGGGACAGCATAGCCTGTGATGGGCTTGATTTCAGTCATGTCACTAAAAATGTTACAGAGTTACAAATGTTATTCTTTAATCACTCAACCAGGAAGGGCCTGAAGGGAAGGTTGGTTAGGTATGGCCATATAAATGTGGCCAGTATATTACAATATTAGCTTTGGCATAACATAACCAGTGCTTTCACACTCTTCTCAGAGACTTTTTACACAGATTGTCACAAATTAAGGATGCTCTGAGAAGTTCTACAAATTGTGGGAGGATAAGAAATGTGTTAGTCCCACATTTATTAAGGATTTTTATCTGTGAAGTGTGTGGAAACATGAGTAGAAAACAAGAAACAGAAATAATTTACTTGATTTAAAAATGTAAAGTAGCATCTAAAGAATATTGTTCTGTCAAGAAAAGAAATTTATAAAGGAAAAATGTTTGCTATTTTATTATTTCCAGGTTGCCTCTGGAAGGAAAAAAAAAGGTTGGTGTTTCCTCCTTTTTGTTTTATTTTTTGCTTAGCAGTGAGATGGAAGAAAGAATATCATAGCTTTTGTGGTGAGCAGTGGTAATCAGCTGATCAGCTTGTCAGCATTTGATAAATACCTATTGGAGAAGATCCTATATGAAAAGAATCCCTTATGAAATAAAATGCATCACTATGGAACCTCTGTGGAGCCCTGCCAGTAGATGTCACAGATATCACATGGGAGATGTAGTTAAAAGGCAAAGCATTTTAGTTTCTCTTGAAGGTAATTCAGGTGAAGATTAACACGTACACACATGTGGACACACAACAGCCAGACCTACATACAAAAATTGTCTCTTGTAGTGGTAGCTTATTCTGGAAAAGGATGTAATGGTACATCAGATGAAATGTGTGAGTGTAGGAGAGGAGCAGGTGCTTTTTCTGGTGTGTTGGCATAATTCTAACAGAACACCAACAAGAAAGCAAGCCATGAAAACAGTGATGCTGCATGAGGGAGTCTCAGAAGCTGAGCTACCACTGAGATTCAAAGAGTTTCTGAGCTTGAATCAGCAGACTAATAACTTTCAAAATGACCCCATCTCTTGGTGATGAGTTATTGTGCAAGTAGGTAACAATCACTTAATTGTTTGACCAAATTCAATGTTTGGGGATTTTAAGATAATATCTGATTGCCTGAACCCATAGCCTGAGTTGGCAGCGTGACTATTGAGAGAGCACTGAAGTCCATGAACCAAGACAGGGAAAAGCAGCAATGGAATGTGTCCTGGTGAGACAAAGGGGCAATTTCCATCCCCTGCACAGGGTCCTGTACAAATAGACCTTTCTCCTCTACTGCTTCAAGACTATTCTTTAAGTCAGTTTTCTGGTTGTTTGTTTTTTTCCCCCTAAACATTTAATAAGCTGTATCACTAAAACACTTTCCCAGTGTTTTTCCAGTAAATATTTTTATTTCATAATATGTAAGATCACTGTGATAGTCACCTTGTAAAATAAAACAGGTTTCAGAATGATCTAAGCATATATAACAGAAGAGCAAAGTATTTTGAGTTCCAGAAATAGCAGGCAGAGGTAGAGCCTGTGGTGACTTCATATTTGGCAAGTTTCTATCCCATCTACATTTCCTTCCACGTTTACATAAACATGTTGAGATTTTCTTCACTGTTTTTCAAATCTGGGTTGATTCAGGAGCAGTAGTTTGCTAGATGATGGCTTTGTAGCAACTGCCAGGCTTCTGTCATGAGGATGACAGAATAATATGATAATTAAACTATTAATTGTTCTTCCTGTCTTGCAATCATCATAAACTTCCAGACTCATAATTTTGTGACATGACTTGTTAAAACTGGCAGGTGAGAACCAGTGCTTGAGGTGGTGGGAGAAGAGTTGTAGTTTGTAACAGGTAAAAGGTGTAAATTAAGCTACATAATAACTTGGACACCATTTACTCTATATCAGGCAAAAAGTGCTGCCCAACATGAAGTGTCCTACCTGATATGTTGTGGATATGTTGTGGAAAATATAATAAAAGAGCTCAAGAAACTTTCTGTCATGATGCAGGATCATCAGCTGTAGAGGATGAGGGCAAGGACCATGTAATGCTAATGATTTAATGATAATGATTATCACTGGTGCACATAAATTGCTAATGAACCAGAAGGCACACTTGTAAACTTCCCTAAGCTTTCTAGAAAGTCTTTCATTTCCAAAGTAGCAAATATGGATTTCTTTCACTGGTCACAGCAGTGTGAAGTTGTCAGAAGAGGTTGTTGCAGGGTTTGTGGTGGCCTGCAGACAAACTGGTTCAGTGAGAGGCAAGACTTGTGCCACAGTGATTTTCAGAGAGAAAAATATGAAAAGGAGCTCTCACTTAGAAACTCACACGAGAGAAGTGTGTGATGGGTTTGAGCTTGGGAAGGGAAAGGGAAGAGGAGATGGCAGATTTGACAGTGTCCCTTTGCTGTGGCTGTGGGAGGCTGTGCTTGGGCGTTAGGAGTGTTCCAGCTGTGCAGAGCTCATTGGATTGGATTGTTGGCACATTTGTGTGTTTGTCTACATTTCCCCTCACTTATCATAGCAAAGGACTTCTTCCCTTAGAGTCCCAGGCTGAGACTGTAGACAGGAAGAGAGAATCTATAGAGATGTATTTCAGAAAGCAAGAAGATCGTGGTTAGTTAGGGCATTGCTCAGTGGTAGCAGCAGCACTGAGCTTTCTTTAAAGATAGATAGAACTGTATTTTCAATGCAAAGTACAGTTTTACTGTTTACCTTTTTAACTGTATTTTTCACACCAAACCTCTAAAGTGCCCTTCTTATCTATCTTCTGCAAACTATCACAAATAAAGTTGAAGACTTAATCTACAAATCCCTTTGTCATGTCCTATAATAAAATATGAGGAGAAAGTAGTTAAAACTATTTATCACAGCATTCTTGGCAAGCCTGGGACTTTTTAAGTTAGATAAATTGGCAACTACTCCATTTTTTATCTCACAAGACAGAACTAAACTAAAATGAAACATTGAGCCTTCTTGCCTTAGAAAGATGCTGGACTTTGCTGGTGTGTTTTTTATTTATTAAACTCAGAAAATGTTAAAGAGAATTTAGGACACTATACTTTTGCTTCTATTTAAATTATCTTCTGTGTAGTACTTTTTTTATAAATAATAATTTGCCTTTCAAAGTAATATTTTTTTTTAATATGCCTGTCAGAAAATTATTAGGTATTCCTGGTCACTTTATCCACTTACAGTGCATGCTAAACAAACTCAATAAGCATTTCATTCTGCATTAATGGGATAATTATTGTATGTGGAATACTGATTTATGATTAAAGGCACTTTTACTGGGATCTGACATTTGTTCAATTCATTACTCATGTAAGATAGCAATTAAGCTTTACAAGGTTATTTTAAATTGATCAGTACAGGATTTTTGTAACAATAGTCTTCATAATACGTCATCTACAGCTCCAAATGTTAACCAAAACATTAATTTTAACTCCTGTGTAGATATTCTGCTGTTAATTGTAGCTACTCATTGTTTACTCTACATTGTAGCACAGGAGGCAGAATATTGTTGGTGTGATGGGTATTTTGGAGACTGGTTTTGAATCTAAATGTTGAATCTAAATTCTGTTGAAACCGTGATATGGTGCTTTTGGATCTCTTAATTACATTAAAAAATTGCATCCCAAAGCTATATAATAGAATGGAAAATGCAACATGAATTTCATCCCTCTGAACAACTGCAGACAAACAGATACTGCTGTTTTTTCTGAGAGGCACTTTTCACACCTCCAGCTTTCCTCTCTTGTTTCCTTAATCTCCTGTCCTTTCTGGAGAGGCCTTGGGGAGTCACTGTTTCATTCTAATAAATAATGGATAAGGTCTCTGTCCATCCCAAGAAAAGGCAGAGCAGTGAGGAGGGAGTTTCAGAGCAAGAACAAGGGTGTGTTGAAGAGGCTGCTGACCCTGCTGGTCCTGCCTCGGGACCAGGAGAGCTCTCAGCATGCCTGGAGAGGGATATTGAGGGGCACAAGGGAGCCAAATGAGCCATTGTGTCCCTCCTGTGAGGCTCCTGAGCTGCCTCCAGGGCTTCTGCCAAGATTTGCTGGCAGGGAGCCCCTGCAGCCCCAGAGCATCCCACAGGGGATGGGCAGCTCCAGGCTCCCTGTCCCTGCTGACAGCCTGGAAACTCCAACCAGCACCACCAGCAGCTGATCCTGAGCAGCATTTTAGCAAATCCTAAAACCATTTCACTTCTGGCTCCTTGCTTGCTTGCTGTTTCTTTGCTTTCATTTACTTAGTAACTGTTGAAATCCCACTACTGCATAGCTGCTTTTCCCCCTTTTAAATTTTTCTCCAAAAAATAAAAGGGAAGTGTAAAAAGAACAGGATGCTGAAATGGGAAGATGCTTCCAAGACTAGGAAGGAGAAAAAAGGAACCTGGCTGCAGGAGGGAATTGAAAGAAAAAAATCTCCATTAAGTCAAGGCTGTAAATTCAGAAAAGTGGTATTTGCAATCTTTTAAGTCTGTTTCCTGCCAAAGATGCCTTCCTTCCACCAGGATAATTGCTCTTTATTAGGCAGGAAAAGCAGAAGCAGGATTTGCAGTATTTGGTTGAGGAACCAAAAATATATTTTTTCAGGAAATGCTCCTCACAGGATAACCAAATAACCATGCACATGGATGGAAGCCCTTGTATCCAAAGGAAATCACTTTTAATACAGTTTTAAATCTGTTATTATGACTCATTAACAACAATGGTATGATGCTACAAATGACTAAAGGAGGAATATAATTAAGAAAACATTACCAGGTACTTAAATGTAATTAGTAGGATTTTTAATTTTGTGGTTTTAAAAGGAAGGGGGATATTTTTTTCCCCAATAAATTAGAGGAAGATGCTAAGTACATCAAGACTAGCAAAGTGTAGCATATTATGGAAGACCATATGCCCATGGGTTAGTGTGCTGAAATATACTGAATTTCTTACAGTATTAAAAGTTATTTGTCTTCTAGAATATCCCAAGATTAAAAAAAAAAAAAAAAAAAAAAAAAAAAAAAAAAAAAAAAAAAAACTTTTGTCAATGTCAGATAGGTTATAGGAACTTTATATATTAAAAAACTCCATCTTTTCAAGCCCTTGGAAACTGGGAAAAGAACTCTAATCTCTTGCTCTGATTTATGTAACATATAAAATGTATCCATTCTTTTTAAGCTTCCAATTAAATAAGAGCTACTCACTCATTGTTACACTGTTCCAAAGAGGGAAAAATTGAAATTATATGGAAAAGGAAGAAAACCTCTTTTAAAAGAGAGACTTCTTTCCGCTCTTTGAGTTGACACGTTGGATTTTATGTAACAGTCAGTGACTGAAACACCAGTTCAGAAATTAAAACTCCTCTGTAGTTTTGAAATGTATCATCAACTTCCCAATAACTCCTGGTTTAATTTTTATCTGATTCCAGAAAAAAATGAAAAGAAAAAAATTATCCCAGGATGTGCCCTGTATTTTTTTTTTTTCTCTGATGCCAATAGATGATTTAAATCACTTATGCTGATTAAAAAACTACAACATAATCAGCCTTTTTTTTTTTTTTTTTTTAACGTTTAATGCAGGAAAGTGATTGATGTTACTTAAAAGTAGAAAGAGAGAACACTTTAGATACAGCAAGAGGAAACATCTCAGGTTTTTAGAGTTTTGGGTGGACTTGCCCCCTTGAATTTGTGCATCAGATTCTATCTGGTGTTAATCCCAGACTGTTATTTTTTCAAATACTTTTTTTTTTTTTTTTTTTTTTTTTGTCTGAAACCCCTCTTAGTTATTAATATAGAACATTTTTTTCTCATTATTGTTTCTACATGAGAAATATACTCCTCAGAACTAAAACAAAGTATTTTTAGGGTTTGTTCTGCTTAAGGTAGGAAACATGTTTCTGCCCTGTATCACAAAAACTAAAAATGTATTTTATATGTTCAGTACCCTGAGTCCATGTGTTCTGAGAGAAGTAGATTTTCTTAATAGAAGGCCAAAATTAATTATTAGCAGGTTTGATTGACTAAAATAGAACTGAGAAAACAGATTAAAAAAGAACATAAATGTGCCTTTGGATTTTTTTTTTTTTTTTTTTGAGGTTTTAGGTACATTGAATAATTCTAGGCATATAGCATGTTTCAGTGGAATTAGAAGCAGCAATTCCTGCCTTATTTTTCATATTTTTAGCTTTCAAATTTTAGCTCATATCTGGAGAACTTTTTAAAATAATATATGAGGATGAATTTTTTGCAGCTCCAGCATATTTGATTGCATAGGTAATTTTGGAAAAAAATATAAAATCTTTAAGCAATTAAAAAAATGAAGCATTAGTTGAATTAAAAAAAAGGTCTATATTTCTGACTTTCTATTAGGCAATTAATTTATTTAACTAAGCAGAGAGAAGTAAAATGCCCCAAAGTATGTCTTTTACAGAGGATTACTCCCACAGTGTTATTTAATTTTATCTGTATGTATCCTACTGAAATTGCATGTATTCTTCATTTCTTTATTCCTGTTTGTACATAAAGAATCTTATTAGCACATCAGTAATTTGCAGTCTAAACTCCCTCGAGGGACTGTTTTTCCTACACTTTTTAATGCAGATTTCCCAGGTGTTGCTGTTCAAAGTACAAGACAAAACCTCAGATTCACAGAAGGAATTATTCTGTATCAGCAAGGTGCTGGTTCTTTTTATATTGAAAAGTGCAATGGGTAACTAAATTGAAAAAGGTTTTGCAAAAATGGCTGTGTCTCTGGTTGTGGCTGGTGTTCCAGCTCCAGAAGGAATAGATTGGATTGGGAAAAGCAAAGTTCAGCTTGCAGCCCTAGGCCCTAATGGGTCACAGGACCTGAGTGGTTTTACAGATTTGCCTTCTGGAACTTTACCTTCCCATTCTTAGCACACGTTTACGCTGTGTTAGTCAGTCCTTCATCACTCCAGTTATTCAAGGGGGGAGCAGTGGGGAGAGCATCACCTCCAGAGAATCCCTGTTCTCTTCTTCTCCTTCTGGGATAACAAGTGGCGCTACTCCCCTGCTGCCAGCAGAGATGGTCCTTGCTCTGCCTGCCCAGGGCTCACTTTCTGTGCTGTGTACCTGTTAGCAGCTCCAGCTGGCAGAGAAATCCTCTCAGTGCTCCGTGCTTGGCTCGCTGCTCCTCCCAGCGCCGTCCCTCGCCACTGGAGCGGGACATTGACACGGCCATTTCCCTGTCTGCCCGAGCTGCCAGGCTCCACAACAATTAAAGGCTGCATCCACAGGGTTAAGACAGATGCCTGTCACTTCAGAAGTGTAAGTCCAGGCTTCAGATGTCCAACAGGCAGCTCAGCTGCCACTCAAACTGGCAGCTTCCCCCAGCTGCTTACGCTTTCGCAGGAATCGTGCTCAGCTCTGCGGAGGGCGCGTGACGGATTTGGGTTATGTAGGAAGCACTGGTGGCAGCTGGAGAGTGAGAATTTGGCATCCACTGGAGCAGGACTCCAAGTGAGGCAGTCATCATTAGCTGACTGTCCTGGTTGGCTGGGTCTTGAATGGGAGTTTGGACTCCAAATGCTCCTTTGATGCCGACCCAGTGAATATTATCTGTGACATGGAGCAGTGCCAGCGAGCAAGAGGAGATTGCCTTGCTCAGAGGTGCTGCACAGGGCAGCCTGTGGAGTGCAAGGAACAGGAGATGCACACTCAGACCCTTCTGATGTGGCCCAGGACAGTTTTTGAAAGATAAACTTATTGCAGAGGTGTGGTGTAGGGGCACTGGGATGGGAAAGGAAGCAGCAGCATGTTTTTATCTTGATGCCACAAAGGAAATGACTGCTTTTCATATCTGCTTTTTGTGTTTTAATTAAAGTTAGGGACAGATGAAAAATAAAAAAGCTCATTAATCATAAATGGCTTTTCACCTCCTTCAACATTTCAGTTCACTTTTTACTGCTCCTCTTTTAGGTTATGATAGATTTAGAATCTTTTAACTTTAACTCATGAATCTCTTGATCCTGCCTTCCCCTTCATCCTGCCTTACCAGGGCAAGGGGATGGGAATGGGTCGAAGGAAGGTTTGGATTTTGGTTTCTGCAGAGTATTGTGGCCAGCCAAGCCTGTCTTTGGGCAGGTGAGGCTGCTGTGATGCTGCAGACCCAGAGAGCATCACTGCTGGGGCAATTTCTGACAGCACCAGTGCTCTGTGCTGCTGTGCCTTCACCCTCTGAGGCTGAAAGCCCAAATCCTGCCCCTTCAATGGCTCTGGGTGACCCAATTTGCTTGTGGGGTGATCAGGGGAAAAGGGGAATCGTGCTTCAGTAAAAAACAGCTTTTCTCAATGTAATGTAGAAACAAGAAAAGTTCACTTTTAAACTGCAAAGTGTAATATTTTCATCCTCAAGCTTTTCCTTTCATACATCCCTTTGGTGTATTTGTTTCCTACAATGTGGTGTCTGTGTCACAGATATTAAATCTTTGAAAAGGAGTTGAACCTACTAAATGAAAAAATATTCAGAGTTGTAGTACACTTGTTAATACCATAGGGTCTCTGCAGACATGCTTTAATCTTTGTTAAGGTTAATAATTACATTATAATTTTTTGTAACTACATGAGGGTTAATGAAGCAGGAATATGGTTTATGGAGGAATTCCTTTTACAGAACTGCTTTCAAAAATTTTTCAAGTGGAATAGTGTTCAACTACATATTTTTCAGTTCAAGAAATCTCTTTCAGTGGGAATTATATTAGATTCAGAGAAAAGTTATTACTCCAATGCAACTAATGTCTTTCATTTTTAAAGTCATAGTTTGAATATTTTATCTGTGGGATAACTATACTCTTGGTGGCTTTGCCATACTGATATTACTTACAGCTGACATTTAGTAATAAAAAGAGACAATTATTTAAAAAAAAGAAAATCCTGGCTGAGACTAATCCTTACAGTTTTTTTCCAAATCAGTAAAGTCTAGTTTTTATTCAAGAGAGTGGCTTTTCCAAAGCAAATTGGTCCTATTTATCTATTACTTTTGCTTGAAGGTTGTAGAGAACAAAGCACAAGTAGTTTTAAAGTTCCTACTAAACTAGAAAGGGCACACAGTAATTTCCCTTCACCTCTGGGACTGGAACACAGATACTGTTGTTTGGAATAAGTTATGATCTCCTGCAGAAAGGAGTTTCCAGAGTCCATCTGGTGTACTGTATATTACCCTCTGAAGGAGAACAGGATGGAGATAAAACATGGCAGGTTCCACTCCCTGGTCGTTCTCTGCTGTCCACAGAGGCCTGGGAGAGCTTTAGTGCTGCTTTAAAAGTTTAGGTCCTAAAAGGCAAAGCTTCCAGGGGAAGCTGTGGAAGAGCAGCAGGAAGGCTGAGGCTGCTTTCATACACAAAGACTTGTGCATGTTAGGACCAGCCTTCCTCGTGCTGTAAAGAATTCAGGACTTGGGGTTTGCTGGGGAGGGCAGCCTGGGAGACAGCAGAAAGGGTACAAGGGGGTGAAATCTAAAGTGATTCTGTTGTTTCCAGAAAAAAACTTGTATTTGTCCCTTTGCTCTGGGGATGGGGAAGGGGGAATGGAGTGTGCTGCATCCATAAGAACCAGCAAATGACACAAATGACAATTTGCTCAGGAGCCTCCCTAACCTTGTGCCAGTTGGCAAACTGGGCTGTTGTTCAAGCATCAGTCAAGAGATTCTGGGATGAAACTGTTTTGCAAACAGTGCCTCTTCATGTGATTCTAATGACAAGTCTGCAACATCTGGCTGTGGGTTTGGACTCAGAGCTCATACATTTGCATATCCTGGTCCCTCCAGAAATAATTTCTGTCTTGCAGGGTGAACAATGGCCTCTGAATAAACACTACATCCCTGGTTTGTAATAGCTCCTCTTTTGATTGCTTCTTAGCAGCCTAGAACAGATATTTTGAAATTACTTAGGAACACGTTAATTTTAAGAGTTTGCTTGAAATATCTTTATTTAACTGTCCCTGAGTTTGGTTATTTTGTTCCTGTTGCTTTCCAACTCCTTCATAGGTTTCTTACTGTTTCTTCAGCCAGCATGTTCCCTCAGAACATGGGCCCTGGGACCTTTTCCATGCAATCCTGAGATGCCAAGGGCTCTGCTCTACAGAGCTGAGAACATGGATGTGGGATTTGTATCTTGTACATATTGAGCTCCAAACCTGCTAATTCTGATGGAACAGAGATATTTCTGTCAAAAAAACCCTCAGAATATACAGGTTTGTGTTCATGTTGAATTAGTAGTAAAACCTGAATATATTTTGGAGGTGTTTTAATTATCTCAGTATCAACATCAAGAGTATTAACTGGAATATAGGAATAGAAATAATTGAAATTGTTCAACAGAGATAAAAAAAATAAGCAAATACAGAAATACAAGGCTTCAGACTTTATGGGTGGGAATAGTTCAATTTGAGGCTTATTGTTGTGCAGTGCTGGGATTTAATTCATTGTTTGGTTTTTCTTTTGACATTGCACTTTTACCTGTTCTGAGTTTGGATCTGAGACAGCCTTTATTGAAACATTTTTGCAGTGACAGAAAATAAGAAACAGATAAAACACAGTGTTACAGTAAAGATAATCCCCATCAATGGATAGAGCATTAATGGACATAGACATTCCTTTAATGACCAAAGTGCTTCCAATGTCACTGTATGCAATGTCAAATACATTTCTTGTCCAGTGCAGTTTCAACTTTATTGTCAGTGGGCAGTTCCTGAATTCTGTGCTCAGCATATTCCCTTCAGAGTCTGGAAGCTGGAGGTGTTCTTGGGAAGTGCAGTGACTGACAGCCCTGTGGTGATGGCTCAATGCACCTCCAGCTGCAGCACAAATTGTCACCAGGAGTGGAGTAAGAGATCAAAAGGGACTCACTGAGAGAGGCAACAAAAGCAACAAACTCATCCCCACAATGGGACTTCAGTGTGTTAGAAAAAGCTGAGCTTGAGTCACAGTCAAATCAACTCGAGTCACTCAAATACCATTTGAGTCACAGTCAAAGCAAAGAATAACTGGAGAAGCAGGAGGTGGATTAAACAGCACTTACCCAGGGGAAAAAGGTATTCTGGTAGTAGGACTAGAAGCAACTAATTTTTATTTTTTTATAAGCAGTCCCAATCTTAGTCTTTGATGACTATGCCGAAGTATGGCATAGATCCAGAACAAAAACATTGCATTTAAAAGACAGGGCTTGTAATGGCCCATCCTTCATTAGTGGTGACTTGTGAATCACTGTGTGCATCACACCTCATTTACTATGCCCCCTCATTTCCTTTTGTTTATGATAGTGCAGACAGATTTTTTTCCTTTGGATCTTCTGTAGATTCTTTATTTAAATTTTTGGATTTTACTGAAGGTTTACAGGTCTGTGGTCTTTAGAAAGTCGAACTTCCAGTGGGTGTGATCCATGATGGGTGAGTGGTGTGTGGCTGGGTTTGTGCCCCTGGCAGCCCGCCCTGGGCAGGGGCTGCAGGAGAATCCTTTGGCCTGTGGCTGCCACAGAAGTCACTGGGAAAGGCTTCATTGATTCCAGCGGACTGGGATCAATTACTCTTCAATTAGAAAGTGACCTTGATACTTTTTCTCTAATCAGCATTTCCCTGTTACATCAGTGCTGCTTGGCACTGTCCTAGCTCCAATTTTTATTTTTCTTTTTTCTTATAGATCTGCATTACTGCTTTTAGATTGGAGTAAAGTCAATTTAAGTAAATTTCTTCCTTTGCTTTATGCCTGTACCAACACACATCATTTACTTAATACAATCCATTAGTTTTCTTTCTCTATCTGTTAGCCATTATTTAATTACTTTAATTAATTTAGAAGCTCTAGATTTCCTTCAGTAGTATTTCAGTTTTAGTATAGAACCTAAAATATTTTTTTAAATAAAGATATCATATAACATATACACAGGCAAATACTCCAGTTGGTAATCATATGAAATATATTTATTAACTTTTTAAAGAAAAACAGAACTACACATTTCCATAAATGCCTTAGATATTCTAGTTAATTGGGATGTGATCTTTCCTAAATGTGCCGGATCACTTCAGTCTGAGTGTCATTCAATGTTGCAAATTTTGTTTTCTGACTTTTAGTCATTAGTGGTTATTCCCCTGATGAGCTTATTAGCCTTGAGTACAAATACTTCATCTACCCCAGTGAAGAGCTAAAAGTCTGAGGAACTCCTTAAATATGCATGGATATCTACAGTTCTTTTTATTTTTTTATTTTTTTTTAATAGGAAATAAAATGAAGTGATGCTGTCATATAACATCATCTTCATTAAATTTACTGTTTTAAGGGTCAAGACTCATATTTTGTAGGGATAGGCTATGTCTGTAGTTTGATATAGATAGAAAATACAAGCCTTGTACATACCACTTATCTGAAGAACAGCTCTGTATTTTATTTGTTTGCTGTAGAGTTTTTCTCCAAAATTATATTAACAGGTCAAGCAGGAGACTCCACATTTCCGTACAGCCTCCATCCATCTGAATTCTTCAGGCTGTAACATGTACTGTATTTTGTTCAGTGTAGTCCAAGGACACTTTTTCTTTATCAATCTGTGAAGACACATACTAATAATGCATAACTGTGTAGGGTATAAAAATGATAAATTAGAACACACAAGGGTTATTTTGGTGATCATATTTTCTCTTGAAAACAGAGGTGACTGAAGCTTTGATAACACTTTTCTATAGTTTCCATTTTGCTCTCAAATGTTCAATGTGGGTCTCTTCTGTGTAATCTCTGTGTGAGAATAGTTTAAATCCCTTTTAGTGATGTGGAAAGTCAGACAGGGAATTTTCCTTAACAGGGATGTGTGTTTTGGTTGGTGTTTGTTTGTTTTTGTTTTCATTATTAGGATAAGAATTATTTTCAGGTTTTTATTGATCTATAACACAGCAGAAAAATCCTTATGATGAATTTGAATCATCCTTCTTTTAATGGAACATGGGACAGGGCATAAGATCTGGGACCAGAGACAAGAAAACAGCAGTAGGGATTTTTTGAAAATATTTGAGTGTAATGTCTCATCAGTTGCTTGAGCTGTTTTTTTTAACTGTCAATCAATCACTTTTTCTTTAGTTTCCTGAGAATTTCTAGACACTGAAATCTCTAAGCGTACTTCAAAGTTTTAGAAACACTTATTTTCCTTGCTCTTTATTTTACACTGAGGCACCAAGGAGAAATGTGGTTTTCTCCAGTGAAAATGAGAATAGTGGAATATTAGAACCTTGGATTTTAGCATTAAATATGTGTACAGTGTGTGTTTGCAATGCTTACATATATATGTGCAGTGTTAAAAATATATAATATTTCCCCCAACCATCTTGTTTGGCTGGTCATAGCTTTAAGTCTTTTTTTTCTTTTTCTTTTTCTTTTTCTTTTTCTTTTTTTTTTTCTTTTTCTTTTTTTTTTCTTTTTCTTTTTCTTTTTTTTTTTCTTTTTCTTTTCTTTTTTCTTTTTTCTTTTTTTCTTTCTTAACCTACTTAAACTTTCCTCTAATATCTCCAAATACTATGAACCATTTGTAGCTGTCCTAATTCTGGCTCATAAGCAATGCTAAAAATTCCTCCCCCAGTTGACAGCTTTCTTTGCCAGATTACAATATTCCCAGCTGATTAGTTATCTTAACCGCAGGGTATTTTCTGAGAAGTACAATTAGCAGAATTTGTTTCAAGCTCCTACTAACAGTTTGCTGTAGAATGTAATTTATTTCATGTTTTCTGAGCAATGAATGTTATTTTTGAAAAATCTGCTAAGAGCATATTTTCATTCTTTTCCTTTCTTTCTTCTTCCCCCAATGCCAAGAAGTAAAAATTGAAAATATTATTTCATCTGGAACTAAGACCAGCCCTGGCATTTAACTGAGTGGGGCTCTGGATGTGCAGCAGTTGTTATTGTTAAATTCAACTCTTTATGAACATAACACCATGTGGAGAGGTGGCTGGGAGGAGAGGGGAAGCAGGAAGATTAGGAGCTTTCAGCAGTGGGGATTTCTGAACCTTGGAGCAGGGAGTGCTCTGCTGAGCTGAGTTTGAAGAGGTTTCAGCTCAGAGTTGAAGCAGAGGGGAATCAGAAGTGAAGGTCTCATCCTTTGCCAGCACAGGCATTTAATTTTCATTCATTAGGGGGTTCCAGCTGTAAACTCTACAATGGAAAGCTGTTGCTTTGTCCCTGTTGATTTATCAGCACTGGTGGAAAAGGCAGACAGCAATCTTGCATGTAGCTTTTGTAAAACTTGATAAAGATAAAAACCCTATAATATTTCCTTCATTTGGAGTATGGTAGCTGAATGTCTGCTGAAGTGTGATTAAATCCTTGGGAAAAAAAGAAAAGTTACTGCAAGGAGCTGTTAAAAAGCTTGAGAAATAAATACAGGAGCCTGGATGTGTCTGGTTTGTGTTGTGGGCACAAGAGGGTGGTGGGAGGCAGCAGAGCAGATCTGAGAGGAAGAGGGAGGATGGAAGAAGAGAATAATGTTGGTCCCAGATTTCCCACTGTCATGGTCTGGTTGTTCTGCAAAGGTTTTTGGTAGCTGAACAAAAATTGGAAGAAGTCATATCAAAACCTCCCTGTCCCAATGTGCATTAAATACATCCCACATATTTATGAACTGGAGACAGAGAGTACTGTGGTAAAAAAGATGGGGATAGGATTTTTGTTGCTCAAAATTAGAAGGAAGACTTCTTCTATTTATACCTAATTGTTCTGATTTCAGCAAACAGTGAGAAGGCTGAAGTGCTACATAGGCACTTCAGAGAATGCCATAGGTTGCACAGAAAATCTATGTCCCTGTTAATAGTAATTGTCAGTAAAATTAAAGAATCTGAATCTATGTTTATTGTAAAATTTCTGTTTTACAAATCTCTTCTAGAGTCACTGAATTTAAAGACATTGAATGAGAAGCTGGGCTGGTTGTTTATAAGACATAGATAGAATTTTCATAGGATAGGGAAATTTCACTTGTGAACATTTGACCATTAATGATAATTTTCACATTGAGTAGTTAGTGGAAGGCAATGTAGCTGTTTATACTCAGGATAATACTTATTTTTAGTTAAATGGTTATTTTCAAACTGAAGTAATGGGAGATTGAATCCTTCTTTGTTTCTTTCTTTTCTTTCACATTGTTTTCTTTTATAAAGAAATAAAAAAAGAGATTTACACTGGCCAGAGTTTAATTTGTATTGACATTTGCATCTTACCTCTGAGGTTTTGGGAAAAAAAATGGAATCCAATGAGGTCAGACACATACAAATGAGAATATATTGCTTTGAGTTGCATGAGCACTGAAACACCTAAATCCAACTTAAAAGGTGAGCTGGAAACTCAGCCCAGCCTATGAAACATGGATTTTGGGGCTACAAAACCTGTTTATATTTTAGTGAGTGTTTATTGAAATCACAAAGCTTTGGTTTGGAGTGATACTAAATAATTTTAATAATAATCTCATTGACAATTTTATATGGGAGAAGAATATCTGTTAATCTTCCATCTTCTGGATGAAAACTGATCTGATTTGTAGTAGTGGTGCTGCAGGTTTTGGTCATCCCACACAATTTAGAGCATCATGTGACCACAGGCATTTTATATTAGGAAATAAACTTGGCTTTATGGGTTTATAACTTGTATATAGGACTAAAATACTGTATAAGGAACTAGTAAGAACATATAGTTTTGAGTTGTTCTCCTGTTCTAAATGTATGTATTTTTAAAGGAGATGCATAAACATCCCAGCATTTCTTACTATCTACCAATTTGTGAGGTATCTTCTCAAAAGCTTTTCTTGAGATCTTGCTTTGTGTATTGACTACAGAAACATTTTTTTCCCCACAATTGCTTAATGTGGGCTAAAGGAAATAACAGTTGAATTTTCAGTCACAGGGAGAAATTTCAAACTGCTTTCAGTTAAGTGTAAATTTCCTCCCTGAGTTTTTTATTCCCAAGATTGTGTTTGTACCAAGTGGGATAAATGCTCTGCTATTTGCACGTTTATACTTATGTGGTACTTGGTGTTAAATCAGAAAGCTTCATCTTACAAATTCTGTCACAGTGGTGTTGCTGATCATGTAATTACTACAGTTAGTTTTGATTAGCCAGCTATCACAGTGATGCTGTGTGGAGCAGGGAAGTCATCCTTACCCAAAGCAGCCTTGGACCTTAGTCAAAGGAGATGTTAAAATCACCCTGTACATCCTGTCATTGAAATGGATACTCTGAGCATTATCTGCTGACCCTGATAGCTGAGGGGATTTTAGAATCACCAATAAAAGGCTGCATGTGATGATGGCTCTTGGCTGATGGGGAGTTACCTGACCCTTTAAGGCAGGCTGCACTGCCTCTGTGCACCAGCATTATGGAGAATGATGAAGTTGGGTGTTTAGTCAGGGAGAATTTTGTGAGACAAAAGGGATGCTTAAAGAGATCCTGTTAAATAACTTGGGTATCTTATAATAGGAAGTAGTTTGAAGCAAATTCTTTACATTTGAGTATTAATGATCCTAAAAGTAAAATTGCCTCTTTTTTTTTCTTCGTTTTTTATGAGTATCAATATGATCAAGAGCATATCCAAAAGTGCACGGATCTGCAGTTTCCTGCAGAATCAGGGGAAAAACTGAGTGTAAAGCAGCATAATGAGTGAGAATTGCCCCTCTCCCTGCTCTCAGTGATGTTTGACAATAATAAAACTTGGCAATATGACAGATACCTTTTGGGAGCACTTAGAGCTTTAAATGGACTCTCTGTATTTCAATACTAAATTGCAGAGTTAGTACCATAAAACACACCAAATAGATTTACATTTAAATTGTAACGGAAGGAAGGAGATAATGTCACAACGAGGCCACAAAAAAGGGAAAGCAAAACCCAATAAATGTCAGCTCATTTTTTCACTCTCCAGTTTGTTGGGAAGCTAGAAACTTTTGAATTTTGAGTTACTTCTTGCCAGGAAATAAATATATTAAAAAAAAAAAAAAAAAAAAAAAAACCCAAAAAAAACCAAAAAACAAAACAAAACAAAACAAAAAAAAACCAACAAAAAACCATAAAATATATATAAGTGTTCCATTAAGCTGTTCAGCCTCATGGATAAACCAACTTCAATGAAAGTGTGGGTCAGTGGGAGGGACTTGTGCAGATCCAGGTTGATCACTGCAACAACAGGTCCTGTCTCCCAAAGCTCTTCCCTAGTATTTCCTTTCACATGGTTCAGACTATTTACTGATTATAATTTTCTATTTTTAAAAGTGAAGGTTTTAATATTTTATTTTTATTTTTAGTCTATGGTGATATGATTTTCCTCTCTTTTATTTATTTATTTATTTATTTATTTATGTGGCCTTCACACAATCTCTGTTATTTTCTCTTACTTGATTTTATTTCTTCAGATGTTATGATTGATCTAATTGGGGCCTAGCTCTTTGGGACTGCTGGTGCATTAGTGGAAATAACTGTTTTTTTGAGAATATGGTGTAGGATGTATCTCTTTTTTCCTTTGGTTCATAAATCCACAGTAGATTAACTCAACTAATAGTGATTTTTCTGCAGCCCATCAGTGTGACATGGAATAAATATTCAGAAGTATCAGTGGAGCTTTTTTTTGACAGTTACTCGATGAGTTTGACTCACAAGTTTTTTGTGAGGATGTCTTCTCTTGATTCATAAACAGCTTGGGTATTAGTCAAACTTGTGCAGTTAAATCCTGCTTTAGCATGAAATAATGGCCTTCTTCCACTTGAAAAATCATTTTTCCCACTGCCTAAATCTGGAGTTTTGTAAGGCCTGGTTAATTCACTTTAAAAGTCTCTGGCTTACTTGTGATTTATGAATGGACAGAACTGTGCTTTTACTAGAAGGGCTTTTTTCTTCCAAAGAAAACAAACTAGATGTTGAAAATTGGACTTGCCCGTAACAGTATTTTCTGTGACTTGCATAAAATGTATTTGTCTTTATAATGACATTGCTTTTTATAGCTCCTATAACTACAAAAATAATTAAGAGCATTTCTCTGAGCTAAAGAGGGATGTTTCATATTGACTTGAAAGTTAATTTAAATTACAAATGAAATACAGGAGAAGTGCCCTAAAAACTGATGTGTACATTTTCATAGCATGGTGAACAGATAGCAATTAGTGATAAGTGATTTGCCTCCAAGTTGCTTTGAATAGCAGATGATTCAGAGCTCAATACAGAGCAAATAAGCTCAGGCTCACTGGAGAGAAGACAGAGGAGTTAATCTCCCCTCCAGGGCAATGATGTTCCAGGTGATATCCTTACAATGGATTTTGTCACATTGTGTTTTAATGCTCCTGAGCAATGGGTTTTCACCTTTTATTTCCTTAGGATATTCTCTCACAAATGGTCTATTTAGCAAGGTTTAGGCTTCCCTTGTGTCTTCTCTTTGCAGATGAATCAATAGCATCAATTAGGATTGATTGGGAAGGTCAGACTTGGTTTTGCATCAGAAATATTCGTAACCAGAGGTGGTCATGGCATGAATGTACACGACTGACTTGTCATCCTGTCCAACTGGAGCATGGATTGTGTTGGGAATATTGTGTTCAGCAGGAACAGGACAGTGATTGCCACCTGTGCTAGGCACTGCTGAGGCCATACCTTGGATCCTGGGTTCTGTTTTGGTCCTTCACAATAAGAAAACTTTTGAAGGGCTGGAGTGTGTCCAGGGAAGGGAAAGGAGATGGAGAAGGGTCTGGAGCACCAGGAGCAGCTGAGGGAGCTGGGGGAGCTCAGCCAGGAGGAGAAAAGGATGCTCAGGGGGAACCTTATCACTCTCAAAAATTCTCTGACAGAAAAGTGCAGCCAGGTAGGGTCTGTCCCTTCTCCTCAGGAACAAGCAATAGGAAAAGAAGAAACAGCCTTCGGTTGTACCAGGGAAGGTTTAGACCAGAGATTGGTCAACATTTCTTCTCTGAACCGGTTGTCAAGCCCTGGCACAGCTGCCTGGGGAGGTGGCAGACTCCTTGTCCCTGTGTGGTACCTGGGGATGTGGTTCAGTGGTGGCCTTGCCAGTGCAGGGTTACTGGTTTTACTCAATGATCTTAAAGGTTTTTTCCAACCTTATTGATTCTATGAGAATTAAAAAAAAAAAAAAAAAAAAGCTGCACCTGGAGACAGCTAAAACACACATTAAAGAGAAAATGTGTGGAAAAGCCAGAGAATGACACAGAATTCAAATTCAGCCCATATAGGAGTCAGAGACTTGTAAGAAAGTGTCATCTCTTGACAACTGTTTATTATGAAATTAGTACTTTTCTAATTGATAGTTCGGGAACATTGTAGTGAAGTGTCAGCTATTTCACTTCTACCATTATGTACAATTAGAAAAGTTATTTCTGATTGTAGCTGGGTTTTATATTGTTCTGTCAAATTTGCAGCTCTTAGTGATGACAACTTGGAAATATTTTAGGGATTCATATAGATGCCCAAACATAGATTAAATGTGACTGATCAGCCTGTCTCGATTATGTTTAGTGGCAGAAAATTATTTCATATACATAAAGTTTTTCCATTGCTTGGGCTTGAATCTATTTTATCTCACACTCTTCAACTCTTTGTGATTCTTGATTTTGGTTTTTATTATCTGATTTTCTTCCTGAAAATTTTGTAGCGCAATTTGACATTGCACCACAGAAGTATGTTAGAATTTTTTTTTTTTTTTTTCTTGTTCTACATTCTAGTTTGGCAGAACTGGGGAGAATTGAACTGCTGTGTGTCTGTATTTCCCAGGTGTGTTTACTTTCCTGATGAATATATTTTCTGGCTGAACTGGAAAATTTCAGGACAGACAACCTGTAGCTGTGCCATAGCCAGTGCTTTGGTTAGACTGGAAAAATCCAGGTCTGCTCTTGAGCAATGGTGGGTTAACAGATCACTTCTTGTGCTCCACAGTAAACCCAAACAAGTAGGAGACACCTATTATGGGATATGCAGGTGTGTGTGCACTTCTGTTTAGGTAATCCAGGATAGGAATCTGTGAGTCTTAATAAAAATAAAAAATAGCTGGGGGCCTTACAGGATAATTTTCTGCCAAGTCTGTCCTCAAAGCAGCTTTTATCCAGCACATGATTTATCTGTCTGATTTCTGCAGCGTATTTCTTCCGCAGAGAGAAACTGAGGGTGGTGGAGACTCTTGGCAAGGCAATTAAAGCTCTGTGGGAAGTGGGGGTGGCTCTGTGGTCCCCTGAAATCTCTGCTGCCTCCCAGGGGGTGGATGCTTCCCCATGCTCTGCTGGCACAGCACTGGCTCTGCAGGCAGCCCCTGCTTTATTGATCCTCCTGGGATCAATGGGGGAGTGCTGTGCAAAAATTAATGGCAAGGTTTGGTCCTCACACGGAGCAGTGACTGTGAGCAAAAGCCTAAGAGAAGTGGAAACACAGAGTGTGGCTTTCTTGCAGAGCACATGCTACTACAGCAGGTCTTACAGCAGGCTGAATTGTCACTTTTGCTGGTGCCAGCTCAGGTGTGAGGCAGCAGGACAGGTTGGAGCAATTAAAAAGCCACTGCACCCCCTCCCAGGCCTTCCCAGGGTGTTTGCTGAATGCCAGGTGCAGCCTGCCTCCCTGGAACAGAAACTGCTTGTGTTGATTTTGATGATGTTGGGCTTCATTTCAAAAGCTGGAGAAGTTGTTCTGGTGTGGATGCTGAAAAAAAAGACTTGAGAATTAAAAAGTAGAATCCATGCAAAACTCCAGGAGTAAAGTGGCAATAAGCAAAATACTGGCACCTGTCCATGTGCTGCAGTCTTATTGGAATAAATGCAAATCATCCTTGGGCTGAAAGTAGCACATGTGAAAGCTTTTAATTTTATTAAAATGAATTACCCATCATTATCTTGTTGTTAATATGTAGAAGTAGACTACTGAAAGACACTGAATAGTCACAGTAATTTACCATTAATCAAGGAAAAAAAGCCTCAAAAGGCAGGTTAAAATCACATTACTGAGAAAACAGTTTGCATCTTACATGAGTAATTTGCTGTGTAAAATTCAAAACAGAAATAACAGCAGTGTGTGACTATTGACGAGGTTTGTCTGCAGGTGTCTCTTAGAGTAATAAGAGGCCACACAGATACTTCACAGGAAAACATCTTTCTCTAAACTTTTAGTGCACAATTTGCTTTTATTTTATATTTCACTCTTTCTGTATCTGTGGAATGTCTCATTTTGGTCCATACTCAGCTTGGAGGTGCTCAATGGGAGAGATTTGGTGCTGATCCTTAAAGTGTTGTGTTTGTTGTAATGTGTTTACACAGGTTGACCCTGGGGTTTGAGCTATAATTATTACATAGAAGGATGAAAATTTGCAACAAATAGTGACTTTATTCTAATCAGCACACTTCTGTAAATATTCTTACTTTGTTTATTCTCATTCTTGTGCTTTACTAACAAGCAAGACAAAGAACAACCTTAGTAACTTCTACAGCTGTAATCACTATGTTTCCTTGAAAAGGCAAAACATCAGATTTTCTGGTTTTAAACTTTTCCAAGCATGATGTGAAGATACCTTATCTTCACCTGCCCCTTCCCATCTCTTCCCATGCAAATGGTGGTTGATACCAGTGAACCCCTTGGAAGTGACTTAGGGAAGGCAGATGTGGTTCAGGTTTGTCATGTGCCAAAGCAGGTTTTGAGTCAGGCTGTTAATGAGGAAGGACTGCAAATTTAAACCCCATGGTGATTCTAGCACTGCTGCAAGACTGTGGGTGCCCACTGTGAAGGGGAAGGTGGTCCCTGAGCACCTCAGCACTGCAGACTGAGCCATTTCCATCATTAAAGTGGGAAGGTGTAGGCACCTAAATCGTTCTGGTGCTCCTGTAGACATTGCTGTAGAAGCTGCTGTGACTTCAGGTAGCCCCTTGTCATTTCTCTTAAATCTGTGTGTAGTTGTGAAGCTTTGATCCCTGCATCAAACTGACAAGTGAGAAGAGTTTCTGGAGTCCTGGTCTATTTCTGTGTGGTTTATCTTGCCAAGGGAGAAGCAAAAGAACAATAATTTGCTCAGTCAGACAGATTTTGCAGGTAGGATTTGGTTTTTGTAGCAAATTTGGTTCGGTGATTTCCCCTTTGCAGTTTCTCATTGTAACATTTGCAAAACAAAAGCAGAAACATGTTTTTGAATCTGATAATGTGGAGAAATGTTTCATGAATTATAAATGAATGTCAGTGATATATGAATGTGCATGCTAAACTAATGGAAGATTTGCAATATACAACATGTTAGCATATAACTTCATTCAGTTTTCAATTTTTAAGCTTCACTTTAGGGAGTCAGTGTAGTACTTCAAAATAAATTTTAAAATATTGTCATTGTTATGTTTTTATTCACCATCAGTTTAAGGGAGCTGTCATATACCATATCCTGATATGGGATTTTGAAATCTGACCTTCTGCTCTTTGATGTGGAGTTTTTAATAAATTTTCTTGTTGAGCTCAGGTTTATAAAAATCCTTAGATTTTTCTGTGTAACTAAAGGTAGACCATTGAAAAATTAACTGATGGCAACTCTTTGGAAAGTGTTTTATTTCTATTACATGCCATTGCATTAGGGAGGGGCAGAATATACCAGACAGAGGCAAACACAAGGTGACATCCTGAGCATGGTTATCAGAAGTCTGGTAATGCAAAGCTTCTACTCAATAACAGGCTCACATCTCTTCCCTCACACAGCTTTGTGTGTTTTCTTTCCTGCCCATCAAAATGAAACATTCTGAAGCTTGAGGATTTTATTAATCAAGTAAGCTCATCCAAATTAGTTTCATTTACTTGAAAGCTCTGTCAAGATACATGAATCCATGTGATCTTGCTGTTTTAACCAGGAGGAGAGAATCTAGGCTTAAATAAAATTTGCAGCTGCACATTCTGGCTAATCCTTCTCTTAAAGAATTGAACAGAAATCTAAGGATTTTTTTCTGTGGTTGCTGAATGGTATGAGGTAGGTAACATGCTTCACAGTCAAAACTTTTTGGTTACTTATACTTTTTTTTTTTTTTTGCTTTCACCCTTCCAGGTGTATTTTTTTTTTTCCTCCAGCTTGGCATATTTCAACTTATAAAAATAAACTTAGTTAGAACTTATGGGTTCCTTGTACCACAGCAGGACCTAGGAGGCCTCAAAGGGATGCAATTAATCCAAATGCTTGGAAACAGCATGCTCTCCAATCACAATAAAATTCAAGATAATCAATTTAATCTAATTTGTTTCAACTCTTTTGAAAGATAAAGTTGATTGTGAGAGCAGCTGGACCTTGAACTTCTGTTCTTTAGACATTTTCAAAGATTTATTGTGGAACACAAAGGAATGAAAGTATAAAGCTGTTATGCAGTTTAGTGTTGGGGAAATATATACATCAAGACTGAAAGGATTCATTGCACTTTATATTCAAAATGTTGTATTGGCTGCTATTGACTTGTGTTGCTTCTACAGCTGACCATTCTAAGCAAACACATCAAAACAACTCTTAACCACTTTATAATTATTTTAATTTATTGTGCCACATGATGTTTCTTTTAAAATTTGTGTTTCAGTTAGGCTTTATACTTGGGTGGAGGAGAGGCCACCCTGAAACTGAAATACGAGTTGTGGGTTTGGAAATGGATTGGTGTGGTGGTCATCATTTTATTGCTGGCATTAAATGTTTAGGAGTGTCCAGGCTGTGTATCAACTTGACTGGTTTTGAAGCATTTTCATTTTCACAAATGCAATTAATGTTGAACTACTTATTGCCTTCTGTCAGACTCTGGGCAATATGTTTTTGTGAATTAGTGAATCAGTTCTTCCATTTTTCATACTGTTAGTAGACACTAAAGAACATAAATAGAAATACATTACAGGTTTTTAAGAGCAGTCTTCCAAGAAAAAAGTCCAGTCAAATTCTTCATTCTCAAAATATCTGGATTAATTCTTCAAATATCAGCCCAAATAAGGGATATCAAAGTAGGTGGATTTCTCCTTCCCTTAAATACTGCTTTTGCTCTCTTTTACTGTCCCATCTTGAGTGCCACAATTATTTGATTTAAGGTATGGCTCTAGGTGTGTTTTTATTTCTCTTCACCATTCTTTTTGGTTTTGTTCTTTATTGTCAATAAAATGGTATCATTTTGTCCCAGCTGGAGAAGTTACTCCCTTCAAAGCACTGCACCTGCGGGTTCATTTTATTGAAAAGCATTTGGAGATGTAGACAGTAAAACTTAACAATTCTTTTGATAGAAATTGATGTGGAAAACTGTCACAAAGAAAAGGAAAACAACAACAGGGAGTTAGAAAAGGAGCAAAGGAAAAGAGGATTTTTTCATAAACTCGACCCTGTTCTAAAAGACTGACCTGTATTAAAAGTAGCAATACATTTTAGATCTTGCACTCAGCTTCTCACAACTGTTTTGTTCACAGCATTTGATAGCTTGCAACAAATAAAGAGAAAATATTTTGAAATGCTTAAAAGTGAGGGATTTTTTAGGTATCAGGAGACAATCCCTGATCACACAGAGGACTTTGAGTAACTGAGTAGTGGGAGGTGCCCGTGGCAGGGGTTTGAAATGAGATTATCTTTAAAGTCCCTTCACCCCAAACCATTCTGTGATTCTATGGATGTTTTTGGTCTGTTAATGTTTTCATGTATAAATTCCATCCAATTTACACTTTTCACTAAACTCGAAGGGAACACAGTTGAATTTAATGTGGGATTATGGAGATTTACCCCAAGATTTTATTACAGTAGGTGTTCAGCCTTCAGTAACACCTACTCTGACTAAATAAAGGGCTGCAGGTAAGCTTATACCACTTCTTTATGGTCTGGATTTGTTTGTTTATTTTTCAGTTGTGAGCAGCATCACATTAAGTGATGTAATGTACATGAACCAAGAACTTGTTCCTCCAATGGCAATGGTGGCTCAGTGAGTTTTTAAAGTTGAGCTCTTAAAACTGACTTTTAAATCAGGAACCAGCTACTGTAAAACAAAAACAAAACCAAACCAAATCAAAACAAAATAAACAGAACAAACGTGGCCCTAGGGTGACCTCCTTCTCCCAGACTCTGGAAGTTGAGCTGTCATAACTGTATTTATAGTTATTGGTAACTTAATATAGGAAATGATTCACTTATTAAAGCTGTTAAGTCATTTCATTGTGAGCTACTGGCTAGCAGAGTTGTTGGCAGGAAAAGGTGCCTATTCCCTTGATTTAGTGATGAAAGTAAAAAGAAATTCACCAAAAGCCATTTACTTTCTTTGTCCTTTTTTAACAGCTTTCTCTGGAGCCTTACTGCCTTTCCAAAGTAGACCTTTCTGTGGAGTGAGAGGTTAGAATTCTGACCCTTAGAGACATAGGTAGTTTGGGATTTACATATGGCACAGCAAAAAGCACCAAAGCACCTTCAGAATTTTTGAAGTTTTGTAGATCTTTTTATTCATGTATAACTGTTTTCTTGACTTTGGCCATGAGTCAGCCAAATGACTCTTATTGTGTTGGTTTCCTGCCTCAGTTACCACAAGTGCTGCCTTTATTTCCTGGAAGAAAACTGTGCTATTGATGAGCACCCACCTGCTGAGCTGTCAGAGCCCAACAGGGCACAGCTTTTACTCTGCAACTCCATCAGCTTCCACAGAAATCCACCAGAATGAAGTTTGAATTCCAAGCTGTACCCTCACTCTGATTACTTGTGATTAAAATACCTTCTCAAAACAAAGACTGGCCTACCAAGTACCATCTACTGTTTGTTCCCACTTTTTCTTTTTAGGAAAGGTCTGGGATGTAATGACTCAAAGTCAGAGGTGGCTGACTGCCCCCTGCCACAGAAGAATAGATCTCATCTATGTTTGGTGGGGGGAAAAAAAAAGAAAAAAAAAAAAAAGGTTTTCTGAGAAAAGGATCGTAAAACAAACTGCTCATGCCTGGTGCTCTTTGATCTGAAATGAGACAGACAAGAGAGAGCTTGCAGGAGAAGAATTTGCTGGGCATCTCAGCTGTTTTTACCTGCACTTTTCCTGCTGGCCATAGGTGTCTTTCTGGCAATTGCTGACAAGCAGTAGAGGTTGTGGGGTGAAGGAAGGATCTGATTTAACTTCATACTAGGATGCTTAACTGTTGTGTTAAGGGCTAAAATTTCAGGCCAGACCCCTTGCAAGGCTGACTGATCTCACTGGGCTGCAGCTTTCCCTGCCACAGCCCTTTTACAGACATGGCATGTGCAGGTGTCTGATTTGCTGCTCTGTCCATGGAGACCTGCTCAGGGGGAGCTCAGGGATGTCAGAGAGCTGCTGCTGCTGCTGCTGCTGCTGCTGCTGCTGCTTTCCACATTTCCCTCTTGATGACTGGGTGTAAAAGGCCTCATAAAACATTTGGTATATGCAAATGAACAAACAGGTGGATTATCAAGAACTATCAGTTCAGGAGGAAAAAAAGTCAATTGTCTTATCTTTCCTGAAGACATGCTATGGCCAGATAAGCAGTTCATCTTCCCAGGTATGTTCCATTAAGTATATTACCCAATCAACTAGGATATATAAGGCATATTGCAAGTCTAATCTCCCCAGGCAAGTAGTATTCAATTATCCTTACCATTTTCGAGAGAGAAATATCCTGAGCATTTAGAATGCTTGTATTTTTGGCACTCAGTCATGTTATGTGAGGGCTAATAAAGAACATTCCAACTAAGAAGGCATAAGACAGACAGATGAAATATTGAAGAAAATGGTATTATATAAGTACTGAGGTGCAAACGTTCACCATCCCTCAAAGTGGTTTCCTGAAATCTTATCTAATGTTTGAAATTGGGTCAAGGATGAGAACAACTGAGAATTGTCATCCACTATGCCTACAGTGTGTGCTGTGTGTGTGTAGTTATAATTAAAATAGAAATTCTATGGAATACTTTGTTTGCAAAAGCCCTCTCTGTTTCAAAAGTGTTTTTTTTTTTTTTTTTTTTTTGGTTGTGTGTTGTTTTGCTATGTAAATTGCTTTTTGAATTGAATACTGTTCAGGCAGAACAATTTTCCTGTTGCTCTTCTAAGCAAGCATTAGAGATGTCAGAAGTCACAGCTCCTGCGAGTGCTTTTGAAAGCAATGTCTTTTCAACCACGTGAGATGTGGCAAGTGGCAGATAAGTTCAGTCACAGACAGCTTTGTAATTTGGTAGTTGACAAGAATCCAACATAATATCTTTGGAGGGTTATGGGAAAAGCTCTGCTTTGTATCTGTTCCTGGCAGGACTCACAGCAGGGGTTACTGTGGAGATTGTTTGCTGCCTTCCCAGACCAAACCCTGCTCTCAGTTGTTTCTCTTCTGCTGAGCTTTACATATACTGCAAAAAACTTTAGTGTCAGTTATATGAGCTGAGCTAAATATCAGGATATTTCAGTCTATGAAATATGTCCAGCATTTCAAAAAGAGAGAGATAAGAGAAAATATATTCTTTACCTGGTTATTACATACAAATGGTACAGCCTTTCATGGGATGTGTTGTAAAGGTTCCATGAAGCAAGGAAGTATTTCCCAAATTCCTTTATCCCTCCATTCCTTAAGTTACCTATGAGCTTCTTCATTCAAACATTAAAAGATGTTAAGAGTACACATACTCCATTCTTACTCCTGCCCATGTTGTACATCTGCATCTGCATTCTTCATATCTGTATTTTTTTCAAGGTATAAACATCTAAAAATTCATACATATTTACTATATTTTCCTACATTTTAGCACTTACTTTCTTTGCTGGTCCATTGCTTTTTTCCATAGGGCATATTCCATACACCCATGAAAATGGTGCAGTGCTATTTTCCCCTCTCTTTGATTTTTGTTTCCCATTCTGTCACCAGCACAGGACAGATTCTTCCATATCTGCCCTCCTCTAAAGGTTTGCTTTATATAAAGCACAGTCTCAGGGGTTATCCTAGGGAAGGCCCCCTGCTAGAATGGAATTCTTCACCAAAATTGATATGCATGAATCTGCCTATTAGACAGACAGATTTGGCCTACAGATATTTATTCTTCACATAATTTCAGTGTTACAAGAGCTGAAACCTTGTGAAAGTAACAGATATTTATTAGTCCTTTGTGATCTGGAAGTGAGCAATGCTCAAGACACAAAAAGGTGTTTTTTCACAAGAATTTCAATGTTTGCAAGGTCAGGGACAAACTAAAATGTGTAGATGTGCTCCAGAGTATGTGTTTGGCCAAATTTAGTCTTCTAAACTCTTGAAATACTTGGTATAACATCCATTTACAGAAGAACTAAATTTATTCAGTTAAGTAGATAAGTAGTAAAGATACACATTTATTAATGGGAAGAAATATATGGGTTTGAGCTGAAATTGGAAGCTGACATGAGAGGAGTGATATTCTCTGCATCACTCTGTACCCCATAGTTGTTTTCTACTGAATTTATATTGTTCTCAGAGCAGTTCTAGCCTAATCATGTGGAATACATCCGTTTCCCCCTACCCTGTCTAGAGTACATGGCTGTTTGTAAGTTAAGGTTTTTGGAGCCTGGCTTTTTCCCTCGCTTACAGTTGTTTAGCACAAAACCAAAATGAAAGAAAATCCCCTAATGTGGTAAATAGGACTTATTACTTAGTGACAGTGCCTTCCATTTCCAACCTTGGGTTCCCAGTGGGTCCCACATTTGCCTCTCCAGCTAACTGCAGAAAAGTGTTCATCTCTTTCTGAAATGGCTTTTCAGAAGGTAAGCAGTTCAGACAGAAATAATAAAAGCCTCGGTTGCAACACTTACCTTCTGGTGGCCACTTGGGAAATGCTGCCTTCGTTTGCATCACTTCTTGCCTGGATTATGCAGGAGAGAAAAGTGTTTGTCTGGCTGTCCCCATAGCTTTTGCAGTCTAATTCAGGCCAGTCACAGATACTTAGGTCATGCTGCATGTTTTCTCCTGAATTCCAATTTTTAGAAAAATTCAAGAGTCCCAGCAGATCACATTAATTCGGGACTGAACTCTGACCCAGTTATCTTCTCTTCCTCATCCCTCAGTCTTTGTTTCACTTGCTCTCCCTGAATAGTTTGCAGCAGCCCAAGGGTCAGGATTTTCAAATAGCTGATTTATAAGTAAGCAGCATATGCTAAAAAAAATGCTTCATAATTTTTTTTTTTTTTTTTTTTTTTTTGTTATAGCAGAATGTGAGATAAAGATATGTGACATTCATGTTAAAATCTCCTAATTTCTGAGAGGGTTTTAATGGTAGAATCTGTTACATCACTTACACTGCTGTTGTTCAAGTCCAGGAACTTCTTAAGGTGCAGTGAGATTATTTGAAGCAAACAGATCTGAACTGGTTCTGTCACAAAGCCAAAAATCTTCAATTAAGTTTTCAAATCTAGATTTCATTCTTTGTTCACAGAATAATAGCTGTAATGATGGATCTGTAAGGTGGGAACATTATGGAGACGTAATGGTGCTTTTCTCTTAATTATTCCCCCCTACATTTCTATTATGTCTTCACCATAAGCAGAGTAGAATAAACACAGTTTTGTGTTGTTTGCCCTGTGGCTTTACTGACCAGAGAAGTACTTCAGATAACCTATATACAGCATCTCCTGCCTAAGCAGGAATAAATTCCTACATTTATTAAGTGATTTCTGGTACTGAGCTAAAAGTCCAGCTGTTACTAAGACAGTCACATTTAAAAGACTGCACAATTTCCACTAAAATCCATGTATCCCACAGTTCAGTGCTTTAATACTCCAGTCAGGAGGAGTTCAGCCAGAAAAGGTGATACCAGGAGGCTGACACAAGCTGGCAGCTGAAGGACTCCAAACCCTCTGCTGAGAGACTTGCTTGCTCTATCAAAAGTATCTGCCTGTCACTTCCTCGCTTAATTACTGTGCTTGCAACGGCAGAAACGGATATTTTTCAAAGAATAATATCCCTTGATCACCTGCAGCACAGGTCTGGGGTTATCTTTTACTGCCTGTTTAAAACCTCACTATAATTGGTTGTGACTAAATCTCCCATGACAAAATTTTGAAATGATTTTTCATCTTGGCGTTTCAGATGCACACGGTGTGTGCCAAATTTTCAAGCCTCAGCTCAAAAATTGTCTGAGGATGGCATGTAGGGTCACTAATGGCATTTTTAGACATGTCATTAAAGATTAAAAATTTCCTGGGCCTAATGAGTTTTTAACCAAAAGTACATGAATACTTTTTATTGTCCACCAAAGCTGATTGTTCATCATCAAAGTAGTTTGTAAGAATAAATTTGATATAGAATGTGGAATGCTAAGCTATAGAATCTTTTTTTTTTTTTTAATTTAAAATACATTACCAGAAAGATAAAAAAAGCCAGAGAATTCAAAAGTGTAACATATGCAAAGACATTTACTCTGCATGGATCTTCATAGGTGCTCGACACGTGGGGGCTCCTAACTTTCTGAGAGTTTCTGAGTTTCATGAAATGTGTGCTGTTTTAAGAAGTAATGAAGAATATTAAGGAATAAAATTTGTTCTTTTCTCCTTTCTTCTTTGAACAGCACTTTTAATGATATATAAAATCAGCAAGCCTTTAGAAAAATCTCCTTTACTTTTTAGAGAAATAGGAAATCTTAACCTAAAGAATTCTGTGGAAATACTGCCTGGGGATATCAAATTTATTCTGCATTTTAATGAACTCACAAATGAGTCAATTTAAAAGTAGTATACTATAAACTCTGCTTCCTTCCTACATCTGTTCATAAACATAGAAGGATGTATACCTAGGGGAAACTTGCTTCCTCTTACATGCAAGGAAGAAAAAAAAATTCTAACTAAGAATACAAATTTTTCCTCATTCCCTGTGGGTAAACATCACAGAAGGCAACCTAGTTAAGTTTCATTTGTGAGAGGCAGAGCTCCTCGTGGATGCTCGTTGTTAATCAGGTTTGGTGGAGACAGAAGCGTGGCACTCTGCATCTGAGGAGTGCTGCAATTTGCATCCAGCCAGTCGAGCAGAACTCCTGCCTAACAAACCATACAAACCATCATAACAAAAAATAAAAACAAAAACAACCCAAACAAAACCAAAAATTAGGAAAAGTCTTATTTATTAACAACTTGTTCATCAGAAAGTTTCCCAGATTCTATAGCAAAGAGCACCTCCCTTAAAAAGGCTGAAACAAACTTTGAGAACATGTTTAGTAATTACCTATAATCAAAATACTTATATATAATCTCTAGGTCTTCCAAATAGACATTTTAAAAATTAGAACTGACACATGCAGGCAGATTATAAATGAGCCCTGGTGTCACCATTGCCTGTTTCTGTCAAAAGTGGATCCCCAATTTCTGCTGCACATCACTGTGTGCATAAGCACTTCTAAAATAGTGTTTCTGTTAAGTGATAATCAGGCATCAGAGGTTACAAGTGACATCTCAGCTGTCACTGCAGTCACATAATGATTTACTGCAAAGGGTGACTGCTCATTTTGTGTAAAAGGAGTGGGATGTGGGGAGGGTAATCCTTGAGTGCCAAAACTTGGGCTCCAAATCCTCGACTCTTCTGAGAGCAGTGGCTGAGCATGTTTGATGAACAGAAGGAATGTTTTGACCACTGTTAGTTTGGTTTTTTTTGAGGTTTTTTTGTAACTGAGTAATGTTATATTTATGTTCTCAAAGTGAGGACTGCAAGTTTTTGATTCAAAACTGTTGCTTTGCTGTATTTTTAAAGTGTTTCCTGTTTTTAAAGTGTTTTGTGCCATGCTGCAGGGCAGCACAGTATGTAGTGTATGGACTTCATGTGCTAATTTGCATAGAGATGGTGCTCCATAAACCCAGCCACAATACAATACAAAACAAAGTGTGGTTTCCATCCCACAAACATTTGTGTCACCCTTCAGTAGAGAAACCAGTTTTGAACAATCTTGAATAATTCTTGAATTAATTTTTGTTTCTGAAATGTTAGGAGGAGCATAGTTGTCTAAGTCTAGAAGGAAGATTAATAATCATGTAGGAAGTTGGACATCAGTGCATTACTTGTGAAAGTTTGTTTTCCCCAAATGTGTAAATGGGCTTTATTGGCCCTTACACAGATGCTGATATAGATATAGATATAGATATAGATATAGATGTAGATATAGATGATATAGATATAGATTTATTTTTTTTTTTGTAGCCATAAGTAGCAGTAGAAAAATTAGAGGTCTATCATCTGAAGTGTTGATCCACCCTCCTCTCAATATGACCAGCAGGTGTTTTACAAACATTACAGTAATACAGACTGTCCTTGTCTCCTTTCAATTAATATTTCCTTAGCATCTCTTAATTTCTGTATTGCATCAGTTCAAAATGGTTGTGATCATAGTACTTTAACAGCTTTATTTCTTTAAATATGACACTTCTGTTTGAGGTGAAAGTTGTGCTGTCCTCCATTTCTAATTAATTGTGCCAGCAGCCATAACATTTTATTATGTGATTCATAAAGCTTTTATTTGGCATGAAATAGAAGTAACTTAGCTTTGGGGTATGAACTGTTCCAAGAACAGAGCCTCGTATTTAATTCTCTTTAAAAATCACCTTAGAAGATATTTAAAGATTCCTTTTGGTCCTACTCAGGTGTTTCTGAGGGCTTTGGTTGTTGTTCTCTTCAGAAGCTGGTAGGGACAGCAGGAAGATCAGCCCTCCTGGCTGTCCCTGTTCTCCTGCACACACCCAGCACCTCCAGCCCTGCTCTGTGCTTTGCCCACTGTCCCTGATCCCTGTCACTGCTCTGTGGTGACAACACCTGCCAGAAGCCTCAGGGTAAGATTCAGTTTAATTTAATCCACACTCCAGCCTGTTGTTATTCACCTTTTCTCTCTGCTCAGCTCCAGGTGCGTTGGTGGTTTGCAGTGACATTGGTCGAGGTTTTAATGCTTATCAGGGAAAATAAACAGCAGAAGCAGAATATCAGAACAAGCTCAATAGATCAGCTCTTCTCTTTAGCCTTTGTGTGGGGTTTTGACTCAAACCACAATGTCAGAAAGGCCAAACCTCTACCAGAGCATCAAGGGAAAGGAAATGTTCCCATTACAGAGAGATAAAGAGCTTTAGGTTGCAGTCTGCTTTCTCTCCAGTGCTAGCAGGGTCATCATTAGTCATTCATTATTGCACAGCACTTTCAATATTGGGTTTAATTACAATTCAGGTCATTATGTTGTCTAATAATTTCATATCTAAGATATCAATATCCAAAATTAGAATAAATGTAGTATAATAATTTCCTTAGTAGCAGCCTTTATTTCATCAAGAAGCCATATCAGACAAACAGGGTGAAGGCCATTAAGTTCTACTGGTTGATTAGCAAAGGCTGGATTTATTTGGTTTGAATATAATATGAAATAAGATGGAGAAAAATAAGAAGGAGGAAAAAAAAAAAGTTTAGCTTTTAAAATCTCTGCCTTCTACCTAACACCATGCTAATTCAATATTAAAAAAGAAAACCCAAGAGGGTTCAAAAAGTTGATGGTGTTAGATCACTGTAGTTACTGAATCAGACAGAAGTGGGATACAAAAGGAGCATTTTAATGCTCAGCAACACTGAGACCTAGCTCTGGTTCATGGCAGGGCAACACAAACCATCAAGCTTAACCTGGGACTCTGTGTTGGGAGTTGTAAGAACTCCTCTCTCCTGTCCGTGCTCTCCTACAGCAACCAAAAGGAAAAGTCATCTGTGGCTCTTTCATATTGACAGCTATATCCAAAGAGTGATTTCATTGGAGAATAGTTACTATTCACCCTCGTGGCTATTACATGAATATTTAACATAAGATCAAAATGCCATAACCATGTTCTTGCTTCTGATTCAAAACACACCATCAGGAGTGATTTGCTGTTAATATCAGAGAGCCTCTGGGCGACAACTGTCTCTCAGAAAGCAGCCTTCCTAAAGTGGCATTCAAATGTTGTCTGATCTGCAAATACAGAATTCTCCAGGGCTTTCTATACAATAACCTCAAATACTAAGTGCAGTTTTGTCTTCCCAGTAGAGTCTTTAGGAAATTCTGTGCTTGAAGTCTGGGTTTTTTGGTGTTTTGTAACTTACTGATGTAATTTTTCAAAGCAAATTCTTTAGACCATTTTCATTTTTAAGATCTATTGATTTACCAAGAAAGAAACAAGTTCAGGAAAAAAAAAAAAAAAAAAAAAAATCCAAATAAATGGTCCATGGTATTGAAAACCGTGAGAGGATTGAAGAAAATGTCTTGTAAATGTACTTTGAATTATAGTAACAATAGAAAACTTAGGGGCTTTTGAGCAAAGGATAATCTATTATATGTGTATAGAGTCTATTTCTGATTAATTTCCTAGGAAACTCTGTGTAAACCCCTCAACCTACAGACTTCTCAAAGATCTTTTTCTTTCAGCAGATTCTAAAGCGTCAAAACTGTCATTCTGATATTTGTGTAGTGTCATTCAAAACTGACCTGGATCTTAGGATCATGGGATGGTTTGGGTCGGGAGGGACCTTACAGATCGTGCAGTTCCACCCCTTCCATGGGCAGGGACAACTCCCACCAGAGCCGGTTGCTCAGAGCCTCATCCAGACTGGCCATGTTGTGCCTGTTTCCCTCTCCTCTGTGTATTTTCTCTCAAAGCTTGGTACATATTGGGAGGATTAGGACTAATAGGATAGCACCTCATCAATGTCAGTACCTTTGGTGCAGGGCAGCAAGTCGTTTTTTGTGCCCAGACTAATTATCTCCCTAACACAGACACACACACACACACAGAGGGTGAATCCCACAAGTGACCTATCTATTTCTCTTCAGGTTTTGCAGAGCCAAGAGGCTGTGACAAACACATTGAACTGCTAAATGTTTAACCATATTCCAGTGAGGATTGCATTGTGGACCAGACTGCAGAAATTGAGGAAAATTGCAACATTTGCTGTCAGCAGAGAGTAACTCATACTTTACTTTCTTCTGTGCACTTGCCTAGCTGCAGAGCTCTGAATACAGCAAAACTATTAACTCCTGGGAGAGGAGTTTATCACATTTAACAAGAATAAGAGTATTTTACATGCATGGCAATGATTTAAGTATTTTGTAGGCAATTTACTTGCTTTTAAGCAAAACTGGTGGTAATGCACATTGTAGTTTCCCTGTGTGCACTTTCAGGTTTCTGCAGAGATTTCTGAGTGCTTTGCTGGATGGGGGTCAGTGGCCTGTGCTGGGCACAGAAAGCCTTGGACACATCCTTAAGTGTAGACACACAGTTCTGGGCTTTGCTGATTTGCCCTAAATACATAACTAAATATAATACTAGGGAAAGATTGCTGGGATAATGAACAGTAAATGGTGTCTTTCCCAAGGGGATAATGCCCTTTGTAAGATCTTCCACTGCATCTCTGTTCAAATCCATGGCTTTATGCTTGTCACAGGATGCTCACTTCTGCCTCTGACTTGAGCAGAGCTCGTTCCTACAGAGGCAGTGTATGTACACAGAGGTAAAATAAGGGATAAAGTCTTTCAAAGATATATTGTAGATTTTTAAATGAACAAAAAATGACTGCTGGAGTTTGTGGTCTCTGTAGAGGAACGTATAAAGGGGGAAAAAAAGTAATTCCATGATACAAAGTTTGACATCTTATCCCAAAGTGTGTTTTCTTATTTCACACTAATTGTTTACAAGGTTCAACAAGAACATTGGCCACTCCTTTGTTGTATTCCCAGAAGAAAATTAATATAATTGGATATTCCTTTTTGGAGGTCCTCTTTCATTACTGAAATATTGCCTGTGATTTTGCTGCACCCCTGCCCCTGTTTAAGAGGGATTTGGACTATTTCCTTAATAATAGGGTTTAACTTTTGGTCATCCCTTAAGTGGTTGGGCAGTTGAACTTGATGGTCACTGTAGACCCTTCCAACTTTGGACTTGACTGTAGTTTATTCTATTCTTTCTGTTTTGACACCTAAAACCCAGAGAGAAACAAGAAGATCAAAGATATGCAAATAATTGCAGTGAAATATTGGAGAACATTTACAAAGCCTTCAGTTCAGGTTGGGAATTGGATTTGGTCAAAGGCTCTCACTGAATAACTTTTTCATATTATTATTTGCTTATGTCTAAAAAGAAATTTTCTAACCACTGTGACAGTGAGGTTTGTGAACCTAACGGTTCACGATTCTTAAATAGAAAAAAAGTTTAACAAAAAAAAAACCCAAAAACTAATTCTAAGTAATAATTAAATTATCTGTAATTAATGTAATGTAATTAATGTTTTACTAAGAGCAGATATTTCTCACTGACAATTGGAAATATGATTATTTTCTAATTGTACCTAGTAACATAATTTTGCTATAATATTCTTTAGTTTCCAAAATGCATCTTGATTACTTCCTCTGGAGTAAACAAAAAGAGGAAGAAACATCCTCTTTCTTGATTTATTTTGATTTTTAAAAGCCAGCCCATTTGCATTTGTGTTCATGTACACTTGAGTCCACTTTTTAGCAAAGCAACCTAAAATAGTCCTCCATACATATGTTAGGATATTTTTCAATACTGTATTTGTTTTCAAATCTGCTTAAAATTTAGTGTTGGGCTACACACATGAAAATCTCAAAGTAAAATATCATTACAGCAGTTTGTGAAGGCTGATTGAAAGATTCCTATGGTCATGTGAATTATAGTCAGCCCAAATAATATTCTAAGCAGTACTGGGATTGTAATTGAGGCCAGACTGGTGCTAGCACTGGTGTGGTGGGACACTGAGGGGTGTGAAAGTCAAAATAATTTGTTGATATACACATTTTACTAATGAAAAAATACAGAAATAGAATTTCAGTGAAATACAAATCTGAGAGATAGATAAAAAATGCACATTTTAATGTAGAGAAGTGTTATTTTTGTATTGGACCTGGAAAAAAACAAAAAGCAAAACAAGCTTGTAGCAGAAAATAACTCCTTTTTTCTAGCAATTTTTGGAAGGACAAGTGGGAGGATGCTGGCTTGCAATAGAGCACCTTCTGAGGCAGACCTGTCACCTCTGTGTTATGGCTACAATTGCACTTACCTTTTGCAGCTTCTTCTCTTATTTTTCAGCAGTTTTTGACTCAACAGCAATTACCTTCAGGGCAGGCCAGCAAGGGAAAGCAGGAGCATTTCATAATCCTTGTGTATTCTATGGATTTGTGCTTTTATTTCACCTGACAGGAAGAAGCACAGAAGATAAAACAGGCAGCATTAGGCTTTGATTTGAGCTTTTTTCATTTTAAATGTCCTGAGACACTAACATTGTTCAGGCTGTGATATTCAGATTTCCAGCACTTTTATTTCAAGTGTCATTGCTTATCATTATGATAAAAAGACATTGCCACTGAGAGAAAGAAGAGAGTCAGCTGTGCATATTGTCAGACCCTCCTTTGGAGTGGATATTTTCAAACACAAGGTCCTGTTGAATTTGGAGTGCAGGGAGGTTGATTGATGCTCTAAGTGATTTAAAGCTGATTTCTGTTAGAACTGTCATTGGAAGAGCGGAGGTGATAACACAGCTTTCATGATTAGCTCTGCATATGGTTTGCTGATAAGGAAGTTGGAGAGGAAATACTGTATTTAAAAAAAAAAAAAATCAGGATGGAAGGAAGAGGAGAGGGAAGGAAGGTGAAAGCTTTGACAGTGTTAACATTTCTACTGGATCCAATTTGCACAGAGTCCTGCAGCAGGGCCAAAAGTATGGCTACAAACTAAAGAGCTGAAATCCAGAACAAAGCAACACTTATTTAACAAAAAATGCATATAAAACCTACAACACAGTGGTAAATTATTCTAAGGTTTGGATTTTCCTCAAAATATTGTGATAAAATCTTTTAATGTTGCTGTCCAATTCACCTTCTGCAGTCAGTTTAGACCAGCTGAATTGAAGTGAAATTCTGATATACAGAATTTTATCTCCATGTTTATCTATGGTTGCTCTGAGCAACCTGGTCTTGTGGAAAGTGTCCCTGTGTATGGCAGTGAGGTTGGAACTAGATGATTTTTAAGGTCCTTTCCAACCTAAACCATTCTTCTATGGTATGTATGTGTATATTTATTTATGTATATGTGTATATATATATAATCTTTCATTTGAAAAGGCATATTATTTGAGACTTTACTCTCTAGTTTTTTAGCTCTATAGGTGTCTGAAAATTGCACTTTCCTCAAATTTGTGAATTCTCATGGCTTTGGAAATTGCTCAAGTTCACTCACACCTTGAGAGCAGCTTAAAAATTACCTACCAGCATGCTTCTGAATTTTCTCTGGTACCCAAAATGGGAAAATGCAGTAAAAGTAGCCTGTGCTTTTACAAATCTTAACCTGATAATCATACTATGAACAAAGTGCAAAAATCATAATATTTATCAATTCATTCACTATCACTTCTTAGTTATGATCAGTATTAAGGAAGATAAATAACCACACAAGATTTTTGCCTTGATTCACATATCTGGGGTGAAGGTTGGGATTTTGTTTGTGGCACCTCTCTCTGAAGTGCAGCTGGGCATATGCAGTGCCAGCAGGGTCTATTCTGCCTGCAGGGTTTTGATTCTTCATAGGTCTGCCAGCACTTTGGAACCCATTTATAGAAACACATGAGGTAAGCAAATGCTATTTATAGCATTTAATGCTTGTGGTGGTTTTTATTCTTGGTTGGTTTTTGGTTTTTTTGGGGGGTTTGGTTTGTTTGTTTGTTTTGCTGGTGATAGCTCTTAGAACCATACTCTACCATAAAACAAAAGAACAGCCATGATTAAGCCTTTTTTATGCAGATGCAGGTAATGATCCATTAACCCCTGGTGTCAAAGCTATTTGCACATTCATCATTCAGCAGCCTTCTGATATGGGGAAAATACAATTCCAGCCTACTCTGTTCAGCTGGTCCATTTTCTAACAGTACAATAGACTTGTAGGAGAATGATCAACATTCAAAATATGGGTGAAAAATGAGATTAGTGTTGACACAGAAACACATCCACTCTCAATTAAAAAAAAAAACAAAAAACAAAACAAAACAAACAAAACAACAACAAAAAAAAAACAACAGAGAAACACAGCAACAAAACCCTGAAAAGGAAAAAACCCCACAACTTTAAAAGTTAAAATTGTTTTAGTTTTGGTTTTGGCACTTGGATGTCAGAGTGTCAAGAGCAACAGTGAATCACAATTAACTGTAACAGTGATAAAAAAAAAAAAAAAAAAAAAATAGCTGTTGCAAGCATAGTACATCGTATTAACAAACAATTAAATCAGGGTGGTTTTTTAAGTCTTTTTTTTTTTTTTTTTTTTTTAATTTATTTTTTTAAACATTTTTCTACCCATATGTTTATCTTTAGAATGCTTGTGACTGGAAAAGGTACCTGCATCTTCTGTTTTACCCATATGGTCCCATAGGAACAGATGCCTGAAATGGCTTAGGAAAGGTGTGACTCATGCTATCTGCTGGATTTTTCCTGGCATTTTTTCCCTTGATTTGTCAAAATATTGCACAAAAGAATGTTCATTTATAGGATTACAGACCAAAACCTACATTTAGAAATGCTGTCATAAATGCCTGCATGCAGTCTGGCTGTCTTTCCTGCCAAGGACTGTTAATGCTTAAATTAGCCACCTGATGGTCTGGTGCCTTGTTGTTCACAAATGTCAACTGCTCGTGAAAGAAATAACAGGTTTTTTTTTTTCCATCAATTCACAGAATAACATTCTGAGTGAGCTCATAAACCCCACTAATTGCTGGCAAAAATTTGCATGTACTTTTCCTTTGGATTGTTTAGTGCTCCGTTGTAGGTGACATTGGCAGCACCTGGAGATGTCACCAAGCCTGCAAGTGGGACCCTCCAAATTTTGCCTCTTGGAAAGAAAAAGTGGCTGAGTCAAGAAAAAAAGACAACAAAACTTGATCTGAGTCTTGTTTCTTGTTTCTGGTTATAATCATACATGATTATTAGGCAAGGAATTGAGATTACAGTTTTTTCCTCTTTACAGAGCTTATTCAGATAAAAGGCATATTAATTTTCTATGTTTGCCTGCCACTGAAGCATCATTGTTTAACATAATTTGGGTTTTTTTGTTGCTATCTCTTCTTTGCCTTCTCTCCTCCAGCTCTGACTTTTGCAAAATATAGAACCTGTGTCAAAGCTCACGTGGGTTTTAAATATATATCTTTAAATAAAAATTGTGTTTCTGATTTGAGAAGCAATGTTTAAGAAATGTAATCTTCTAAAATCTATTTTTTTCAGTTATCAAAACCACCCGAAGTCAAGCTGTGACATGTCCTATAATGCAATCTAATTTCTAGAATCGTGTTACCAAAAGAGCTATTTAATTTATACATTTCAGCAATTTTCAACTAATTCTCTATTGTAGTTTCTGGGACTATTCCTTAGAATACATTTTATTTCAGATATATAACTAACCCCTGAAGCTCAGACAGCCTTCATCTGATGAAAATGGGATTTTAGAGCTGTCTACCACACTATTCTGAGAACTAATGAATCAGTTTGGGTAGCTACAAATACCAGGAATTCCCATGGCTCAGCAGCAGTTTATTTTACAGTAGACAAATGGAAATATTTTTTAAGAAATAGAGGCTTTAAAGGAAAGACTGGGAAAACAGAAAGCCCAGATGGAATATTGTCACTGTTGATGTGTTTGTGCCAGGCACAAAGATAAGGTTTGCTTCTGCAGATCTCCAGTGGCAGAGCCTCCAGACATGTTCTTTAAGTCCCTGCCTCCTCCCAGCCTGTGCCAGTAAGGCTGGTCAGGATATTCAAAATAAGAATGTTCCTTATATTGGATTGTTTCAAAAAGACAAATTTTTGAATTATTCAGAATATGGTGGGAATATCTGTGTCAAAATGAGGCAGCTGATTGACATCATTGGTTTAGTGGAAGTTTCCTGAGCAATTGCAGGGGATTGGGATAAGATGATCTTTAGAGTCCTTTCCAACCCAAACCATTCCATGATTCAATACAGGTCATGACTTCCACTTTCTTTAGATGAGCAAAGTGCTCTGTGAGAAACCAGCTATTTCATTATGCATGAAGAATTAATAGAAAAATAACCCAAGCTATTAAACAGAGTGTTTCCATGGAAAATCTTTTGTTGTGATCTTTTGTTGTGCATTATTTATGTGTATTTGCTAAGGTGGTGAATGAAATGGAAAAGCATTTAGTGTTTTACCACTGCATTGAGCACAGTCCTGTAGGAGAGGATTCACACTTTTGGAATTACTCCTGTGCCACTTACTCACTTTATTGCAAACAGCTCGTTGTCATTGTTATACTGTGGGGATAAAAAGGTTTGGAAACAATACAAAATTTTCCTTTTTGATACACCACTGGGCAGTTCTTAGAAAATGAGCAGTTCTCTTACTTTAGGAGACATGTCAGGGAGACTTCCACATCACCTCATGTTTCTTTCAGATGTTCAGAGGCAGAGTTGGGAAACAAGTTTCAAAGATGCTATGTTCTTTGTGCCAGGGCAGAACATTTTTTGATGTGGTTTAGAGTTGTTATCCACTTCTGCTGCTCTTTTCAGTGAATAAAAGAAATAATAAAATATTTAGGCTCAGATTAGCCTAAGAACATGGTTACTTTCAGTGGGGAAGTAGAAAGGCAGTGATCAGAAACTGCTCCTCTGGGTACTGTGTACTTTGGTTTTCTAGTATTGCTGATTCAAAAGATTTCTGAAGAGGGAAAGGAAATCTACTGGGTGCTAAAGAGTTGAATGTCATAAGCAAAATACTCAATTTTTGGAAAAAAAAAAATTGATAAAGCAAGTATGGTAATTATGTCACTGATTTGAACATTTTAGGGAAAACCAAATCATTTGCACTGATTCAAAATACTGCATAGTTTGTGGAAGACAGTTTCTTTCTCTGGGGAAAAAAAAAAAAAGATATTAATATAATTACACCAATTTTCTTTCCAGTGTTTTTGACCAGAATATGAACTTCTACAAGACCTAAATCTTTTATTAGCTCCCAGCTGTATTACTGCTGTCTTCAGTCAGTTTATATAAGCTCCTCATTTTGTCTTTGATAATGTCAAAACTTTTCATATGGACATCCACATTATTTCATTTTTGCTTCACAGTTTTGATTCTTTTTTTGTGATGAATAAACTGGTCTCGAGCTATGCTGCAAAACTTTTTTTTTCTTTAGACAGCAAATGGGTGCTTATTCTACAGTCCAATATCCAGAAGTAGAAGGAAACAAAATGGCATTTCATTTGTTTTAGAATTCCCAATACTCTTCATGTTCTATAGGGGTGTCAATTTTTATTTCAATGTGGTCTTTAATTTTAAATATATAAATATCTGTGTCATTTGTATGAATATATATATATATATTCATAAAAATACATATATATATGAATGCAGCTTTGCAAACCTAGTTTAAGAAATTTAAGGAACAAGTTTACCTCTGGATGTTTTTAATCAATACCTTCAACATATTGTTTTTAATCAATAATTTCTACCTGCTAAGTCCATAGAAAATGTGTTGAGAGAAACAGATGGAGCTGCTCAATACCTGACAGCACAACAGTGGGGAATCCTCCAGGGAGGTGAGAAATTAGGATTAAAGTCTCCTCATCCAGAGGAGGATACGGAGCAGGATCTCCCATGGGGAATGTTCTGTCAGCAGGGTAGGCAGCAGTAGGCAAAGGGAAGCTTTTTTTTTGTCTTTTTCTTGAAATAATCAGAGCTCATGGACAAGATGAGCCTGACAGGTGAAAGAGCTGAATATCATCTTGATCATAAACTTGAACAGTTCTGGACCTCATTGTTTTGCCCATAAGCTCTAGGATGTTGGATGTAAGATCTTAAAGTTTTTTTGTATTTAGATGCCCAAGGCTTCTTGAAAATGTATTCTATGGTTTTATACCAACAATTACCAAATTAAAATTGCTTCAGCAATGGTATTTTTCTTGTTTTTCTAGAATTGTTCATTGTAATAACTGAAATAATTTCTCTTGGGAAGGTACAGATACCAGACAGAAGGATAATGGTATGCTGATATTTAAAAGGAGTCACTGCTGGCCTGTTAGCCTGGTATTGATCCAGAGCAAAATAATGCAGTGGTTAATGCAAGGCTTGCTTAATAAAAATGTAAGGAATGGAATGTAATTAATGCTTATTAGCTTTGGCTGGGGGAAAATAGATCCTACCAAGCTACCTTGGTATTGGTTTTGATGAGATTAGAAGCTGATTGATAAAACAAAGATGTTGATGTTTGTCATCTGCCTTGGAAGAAATATCTGTAGCACAAGCTACCTCAGGAACAACAGCAAACAACACAGTGCTGTAAGTTAACAATAACCAAAGAGTATAATTTCAGTTCTAGTTTAAACTATTTTGACACCTCAGAGTAGAAAATTCCAAACTTTTTTAGCCTTAATTACAGAGCTGACTGAAGAATCTCACTGCAGTGACCCTCTCCAATTTACTCTGAAGGTTTATCACTAGTCTGATGGTAGTGGTGTATTTGTGAGGTCAGTTGAACCCCTGTTCACCAAAACTTTCAAGAATTATGAATTCTGGAGCTTTGCTCAGTGAGGGCATTAAAACTTCTTTCAGCTAAAATTTCCACTTACATAGTATGGGTAAATATGCAGCTCTATTTCTGTCTTCATAGCAATGACATGGGATTTTCTAGCTAAAGACATGTTATCAAATTCCATGCATAAACAGAAAGGTGAGTGTATTTTGGCTGCTCTAGTGCTGCCTGTAAGGTTGGGAAAATCTTTATCAAACTAAGGAATCATCAGTTGTCAAGAAAGAGCAATATATACCTTCCTGGTATAGATATTATTTGAGAAGCCTCAAGACAGGAATGACAGTAAGTGGATTTTTGGAGGGTGAGAAAAAAGGAAGATAGACAGAACAAGCCCCATAGCCAAGTTAAGCAAGACAAATTCCCAATTTTATTTTTAGTAAGATAAAGCAGTTGTACAGAACAGAGCAATATGCTATAAATGAAGAATGCTGACAAAGCATATGTTGTTAAAATCTGAGGAAGGATAATGAAATAGGACAGAGAAGGCTGAAATTTTGTCAGCATTTCATAATGCAAATGAAAAGAAGCCATTACAATTGATCTTTTTGAGTAAGTGGTCTTCACATATTCATTTGTTAAATCAAAAAGGAGATTAAATGCTTCAGTTAAAAAAAAAAATCATATTTTTCTCTATAAGTTTTTTGTAAGTATTTGTCAAAATTACTTTGAGAGTACTAGAAGAGATAAAATGGAGTTTTAGTCTTGGTTTTGTTTTCAATTTTAACTATTACCTTGAGTTAAGTTCTGCTGTAGAATTAAGAGAGGTTATTTTTGGTAAAGGAAAAAGTAGATCATCATGTAGGGAAGACTGGAGAAACCAGTGTTAGGAAAGTTAGTTCTAATTTTAATATAGAGTTGATTTAGAATTTCTATGTCAAATTAATTTTTGTTTTAAGGGCTAAATTTACTAAAATATGTCTCTGAAAGGATCCTTGACAATAGTCTTATGTCTAGATTTTCAGCACACTGGAAATTGCTTTTCCTCTCTGCTGCTACCTTTGTGAGCTCATAAAAAATGAAGAGTTCCCTCACTGTTGATATGGTTAAATAATAAGAAGTGTGAATCAGTGCTCAGGTGTGTGCCCCTGTGTGCAGAGCTCATCCTCAAGGCACTCATGCTATTGTATATAAATATTTTTAACTGCCTTATTGTTTAGTGTGCATTGCTCTAACTTCAGGGTAGTCAGGATAATAAAACAAGAACAGGAGTAAACCCCAGAGTAAAATTTCTGGTAAACCTGAAGCTGATATTGGTTCAATATTCCTAAATACCCATATGCTTTACATAGTGGTAGTGTATTTTGTTTTTTCTAGAACTCTGCCCTTTGGTTCATGATCTCTTTTTGAGGTGAGGGTAAAATTGTTTAATATAATCTAAGGCAAGTTATCATTTGTTCTATGCTAGAAGTGTGAGGAATGCTTTAAATCTTCCATTGGAAGCAGGTTTCTGAATTTCTAAATCTTCTCTCTTAATAGGAGATTCTTTTGAACATCAGAAACACGAAGGACCTTCTCATAAATTAGCCACAGGCTCAATTAACTGCATCTCTTGCTGGTATTGAACAAATATTTCATTGAAAACAAAAGTATTTTTCAACTTTTTTTTGACGTTTTTCCTTAAAGTGATATAAAAGAAGTCTGGTAGTTCACCATCACTATGATTCCCCAGGAACACACACTCATCCTGCCTGGGCCTGGGATCCCTGCAGCCCCTGACCCAGGCTGGCCAGCTGAACAAAAGGAAACCTTAATTAAATGATTACATAAATTCCCTCTGGAAAAGCTGAATAAAATTCATTACATGTAGGATTTCCAGCTCTGAGCAGATGTGAAAGGAAATCTGGAAGCCTCATGAACTGGCAGAGAAATCCCAAATCTAAGCTATTGAAAAATGATAGGATGAGAGATGATTATTTCTGAAAGAATTGCATCCCCTTTTGAGGCACTCTTGTTATTTCTCAGCCTTGCTCGTGTCTGGGAGGTTTGTTTGGAGTTGATTAAATACTTTGTGCTCATGACTGGCAGTGGGTTGGTGCCAAAAAGGGGAGATGGAGGTTTGCTGCACATTGTACAAACTTGTCAGAAGGGAGGCAGGGAAACATCTGTTTCTCTGACATGACAAGGTGTTGGAGAACAGCAAATATTGCATGTAGGGCTTGTTGGCTTTGTACAGCCAAAATATTTCACAGGGATCTGTCAGTTTGATGTTTTGGGTGAAGAGGGGAAGGGGAAGAAGGACTTCCCAAAATGCTGTGTAAGAACTGTGCTGAAATCATCTAAAATGACTGTGTTTAAATGTTCTGAACATGGAGAGCTGTGATGGGCTTTATATTCCTCTCAAATGCTTAATAGTAATGTTGAAAGGAAGGAGTGGGAATATAACTTTGATAATAATATTTCAACCTGCCAGTTCTGGGTAACCGTTCAAAACACTTAATCTTTCTCAATTTAGACCAACCATAGGTTTTGAAATACTAAAATGCTATGGTAAAGTACTGGCACAGCCTTGCAAGGGTTTAATTGCCTGCCTGTGATGGTGGATTTTGTCTAAAAATAACTATTAGAAAATGTATTTAAGAGGATTTTGTGTGCTCTGGTATCCCATGGCTTGTCATGATGGAAAAAGTCATTTCTCCCATGAGGATGGAGCTCAAACTCTGAGTCTGCATCCCATCCCACAGAAACATGCCAGAATTTCCATGCATGGGGAGTACCAGAGCTACATCACATTTAACTGCTTAGCAGCTGGGATTTTACAAGATCTGGTCTGCTAATAACGCTGAGAGCACAAAACCTGACATGGTTCTTTAAAAACAGCACATTGTCCTGCTTCTCCTGTGCCTTCCTAATGGCACCACACAGGAAGCAGAACTGCTCACTGACCAATTCAATTATTTTTCTGTAGCTGGACATGTTGCTAATGGCAATCCATTAGAATCTCCTTGTACTGCTGGCAGGTCTTTATTTATCCATGGGACTGAAAGCATTTTAAATCTCTCTGGAAAAATATCTTTGGAGAGAGAAGTGAACAGTCCTCTGAAAAGACAAGGAAAACTGCTTTTTCCTCTTCAGTAAGGACTTTTTAATGGAAATAAGATGTTATGGAAGTATGGGCTCTTATTTTATGCTGAATAACAATGATGATGATGATGATGATAAAAATAGATTGAAGCAGACTATTTGCATATGGTTCCTCCAGCAGCAGTTTCTGTTGTTTCTTTCACTGCTGTCACTTAGAATCTACCCATGAGCAGAGTGAGCTGTGTTGGGAGCTGCTCTGTCTGCAGACTGTGCTGTTCCATCAGTTGGGATAACTCTGGCTGTTGGGAGCTGCTCAGTCTGCAGACTGTGCTGTTCCATCAGTTGGGATAATTTTGGCACACTCCAGCTTTCTGTGCAGTCTTGGATCCTGCAAGTGCCAGCTCTGGCACAAGGAGGAGGACAGCCAAGCCTGGGGAGCAGAGGCAGAGCAGGAGCAGATATTTTAAACTGCAGCCTCAGTGTATTTTCTGAGTCCTGCATGCCTTGAATGGCAGCAGTTTAGCAATTTGCTGGGTAAGTTGTTGTTTTAGAGATAAAATCCAGATTTTACCATCCACTGACTCAGACAGAATCTCTGCCTGTTTATTTCAGTCCTTGACCTTTGCCATGGAGTTGTCTTTCACTTTCTGCAGTACAGCGAATTTCCAACCAATTTTCAGCTCTGGGTTAGCTAATAGTTCTGTGTGAAGAGGTTCACACTGGTTTAAATGCTGTCTCACTCTTTAAATAACTTTTTTTTTGGAAAGCTGTGAGAATGCAACCACAAAAAATAAATGGAAAATAAGGAAAGGGAAAAATGTGTTATACTTGGAAATGACTTTGTAATGAACTGTTACAAAGAGGTATTTCAGCTAGATAACTCCTATCCAATAATAAATAAAATAGTAGGTAAATCAAAGTTTAATTGGATCGAGTTTGCATTAACAATAAATAAGCTTAAGGGTTCAGAAGCATAAAAACTTTCTAAGATGGAGACTCCAAGGGCCCAACCAATTCAATGTAGGTTTTTAGAAAGTGGCCAGATAAAGCATCCAGGGCACAGGGAGACTTATCCAACCTCGGGATACTTCACAGATTTTAACTGATAAGTTAAGGACAAAGAAAAAGCCTTTTTGAGATGGGCTTTGTGTCTGCACCATCTTAACTGGTTGTCAATGACAGACTTTGCCCTGACTCATTTTTGAATACATTGACTTCAATCAAATCCTCAACACTGTTGCAAAACTGTGATTTCAAATGGTATTTTTATAAGATTCTCTTTAAATTTATCCTCTTTTGTTTTTTTGAAGCACATGAAATATTATTTTTATTAATGATCTCATATGATTTGGTATTTTATTTTGTCTAATTTTGTTTCTGTTTCTTTATTGCTCTGAAAAAATTTGCTCGAATTGTAGTTGTTTTTCCACATTTCCATTACACATGTATTTTTTTGTATTTAGAAACTTCTGTAAAGTATATATTTATATTTATTTATTTGTTTTCTTTTGTTCATGGTTCTGCCTTTCTTGAGGTGAGATGTCTGGGATTACATGGAAAATTCCAGGCATGCATCATGAATTTACACAATGGTGTGTTGATGGTTTTAAGATATTCTTAATAGTTTTCTATGTGCCTTTTTGAGAGTTACTGAGCATTAAGCTGACACTTTTAGTGAACTGTCTGACATGACACCAGATGTCTTGTATGAGTGGCAATGCCTTATCTAGGCTTTATTATTGCTTTAGGTAGGGTTATTTTTACTTGTGTGCTGCCATTTCGATGGATCTGCCATTTTATCACCAGTCTGTGTTGTCTGTGCTTTTCCAGCAAACTTAGGTACAACCTTTCCAACTGGCCATGATTTATTTAAATGTTGAATATCACAGCTCTGAGCCCCAATCCTTGAAATAACCTACATCTACTATGGGATGGGGGGAGGGGGAACACAAATTCTGTCATATGCTTTTAATCTTTTAGAGACTCTTCAATTCACAGGATGACCTTCTCTCTTACCTCATGATGGCACAGTTATTTTAAGATATTTAGGTAAGGGACACTAGTAAAAAAGGTTATCATATAGATATAACTTACATTCATTATTCTTTTCTAGAAGCTTTTCACCTTCTTAATAGGGTTATATAAACTTGAGACACACTTTATTTCTATTTTAATTCTATGTGTCTTTTAGCTTGCTCCATGTATCTTGTTAATTATCTGATCATGTGTTTGTTAGTTCTTTTTTTGATACAATTTCCACCTGTTTTCTAAGATTGAAGTCTCCACCAACTTCTGTTTTATGTAAATACTAATAACCCACTAATTGCTGTAATACTGCTCCACCTGCTAAGGGATATGAGTAAGATCTGTCACATGTAAGTTGTTCATTAGTCCTCAAGAAGAAAAGAAATGGAGAGAAATACTTTAATTTTTGTAGTGCATTGCATTGATTTTACTTTGGGGGATGTTTGGATTGTGGTTATTTGTTTACATAAAGAGGGGAAAAAAAAGGTTCCCTTAACAATTTTTTTAAATCTGGGTTTTTACTGAGCTCACATTATGATAATGACTTGCCTCTGAAGAATTGTTCTATATAAATTTAGCCTTCATGATTAAATTTAGAATATAGTGAAACAGAACTTTAACTCATTTAGAAACTCTCAATCCATCTCTAAATGAAGTTTTCCATAATCAACTTATATGGGGGGAAAGAAAATTGAGAAAATTCGATATTTAACAGTTAAAATGTGACATTGTGCAGACCCCAAGACAGTAGGAAGAAGAAAGTCCTGCTAGTCTTTCCTTTAAGGAACATTTCCTATTACTGCCTAGAAGCCAATTTTCCAAACTCATTTTCACCAAGGGAATAGCAATGTCTTTTGAACAACAAAATTCAGTATTTTCTTAGAAAGCTTAGAAAGTTTAAGCTAAAAAAAAAAAACAAAACAAAAACAAAACAAAAAAAAAAAAAAAAAAAAAAAAAAAAAAAAAAAAAACAAACCAGAAAAGCCAGAAACATTCTGATACATTGCTTTTTAAAATAATTTCCCAGCAATGAGAAATTGCAAATGAGTGTCAAATCATGATTCTCTGTCACTGAAATGTGTTCTAACCTAGCAGCTTTCACAACACAAAGCTGTCTACAATGGTGTTATGTAGAGCCAGTGTGTTTTGTGGAGCTATTTAATATTCTTATTTCCACATTATTTATTCAGAAGAAATTTCTATTAACAGAGCATTGGACTCACAAGGCAATTAACTCCCTCCCCTCTCACTGCTCCCTCTGCAGATACACTGACATGCTCTGCAGAACAAAGGATTTGATCTTTGGGGACAATAATTGCTGGAATGTATTTCTTTTTTTCTTTTTTTCTCATTTGCTTATCACAGTGTTAACATGTGAGGGAAAACAATGAGTTACTTTGCTGCTGTCTGTGAAGACACAAATCAGGAGGATGCATTTACATCTACATCCACTTCAGAATTGTTTTCCATCACTGGTGTTCAGAGCATCCAACATGATTGTCTCTTCTTCCTTCCAGTCTGCTTTGCCCTTGTCTCACTGAGAAAAAGCAGAAATAGAGTACACAGCTTGTGAATTCTACATTTAGTTTGGTGCCTGATGGAGATACAGAACACAGATGATGGCTCCTCTCAAAGTGGAGCTCAAGTCTCAAGTATTTCATTGACAGGAAAAAGCATCCTTTCTCATTTCCATGGGGTTCAGGAGTCACTTCTGGGATGGTTGATGCCTCTGTTAAAGATGGTTTGTTTCTGCATAGCTCTGGTAAATGCTGCAATGCTGAAGTAATGCACACTTTAATTATTCTAAAACATAATTTATGCATTAGTTTCCATAGTAACTTGTCATTGCTGTGACATGGTTGGAGCTAGTGACATTTGTGAGCCAATTAAGCAATGATTTGCAGTGTTTTATTTCTCAAGTTGTTTTTGTTTGTTTGGGGCTTTTTGTTGTGGTCAGCTATGTTTATATAGAAATTGTTATGCATTCCATAGTTATATGCTAGATGAAAATTAGTCAATGAGGTAGCTGCATTTTAAGCATGAAAGAAGTGTAATTGAAATCTGTTTCTGCAGAAGGTTGTATTTTCAAAAATACACTACTTTGACACATGGGAATATTGTTTCTTCAGGGCTTACTCTACTATTAAATAAAGATTTAAGTGTTTGGCTCTGAAGGAATCATCACTTTCAACCAGGGACAATTCACTGTGCCAATAAAAAGGTTGTGTACAATTTAGAATGGACCAGAAAACAATGTTCTTGGCTCTAATTAGTTTTCTTGATATATAAGGTAATATATTTCTCAGAAGGATATAAATGATACTAACACTTTTATTTTGACATAATAAGCCTTCTAAAGAATTGCTGAGTTCAAATGAAAAATACATACAGTACTAGCAAGTCCTGTTCTCCATTGGCACTCCCACAGTCATAGCTGCATATGTCTGTACCTGGAGGAAACTCAGGGTCTAAAGTATTGTGATATTGTTATTGTAAGCTGATTTTTCAGTGGGGATCTTCAGTAGATTGTGGCCATCTGCAGCAGTAGAACATGTTGGAGAAGAGCTAATTCATCCCACAGTGGGTTTGTTGGTGTAGAAGAGAAGCAACACACAAATTTTGTCTCAGTTATTCACATTTCAAATATCCCAGATCATATATCATGAAGACATTCTTTACTGTGAGGGTGGCAGGGCCCTGGCACAGGTGGCTCAGTGAGGTTGGGGCTGACCTTGGAAATGTCCAAGGACAGGTTGGACAGGGCTGGGACAACCTGGGATGGTGGGAAGTGTCCCTGCCCATGGCAGGAGGTGGAATGGGATGATCTTTAAGGTCCCTTCTAACCCAAACCGTTGTGTAATGTTGGTTACAAGCTCTGAAAGCTGCAAATCCACCATTACAAAAGAATGGTCTGAGAAAGGCACCACAGCTGGCTGAGGTTAGAATGCCAAATACCCCTGATCTGATGTAGAAAAGTTTACTTTTGTTTGTAGGTTCACTAGACTGTATTCTAATACAAGATAAAAACTTTGATATATTTACACAGTAGCTTCATGCATGCTTTTTTCATCAATGAATTTCTACCTGAATAAGAGCAGGAATATTGGAGTGGTTACTGTGCCCAGCTCACAAACAGATGTTGCAAAGAACAGGATGGAAAGTGGGGATGGAGCCCAGCAGATTATCAGGAAACTCCTGATCTCCTCTCCTGCCTGCCCCAAAAATGCTCATTGTGCATCACACCTATTGTTCTCATTCTCAGCTGATGACAGAGGAATCAGAAATAGGTTTGTCCTATGAGGTCAGTTGAAATGCTGATGGAGAAATAAATTGAGATTGTTTTTGAAGGAAATATTCTCAGGCATTTGAATAAGGCTTGGGTTTTTCATTCTTTCCCTCCACTCCCCAGTCACCAGAAATAACTGGCCAATGGAAATGTTGGAGACTGATGGACTTGCACTGCCTAGAAATTCATCTGCATTTTTATATTTACCCATTCTGAGCATTTCCAGCTACTGATGGAGACAGTAAAATGTTGTGCATAGCATTACAAAAATCTGCTCCAAATAACAATAGGGGTTGGGAGGGATAAAATATATGAATTAAAGTGGAAAACAATAAAAGTCACATCAGTGAAGCTTCTCTAATACCCGACATACTTTATTTTAGTAAAATTTCTTAATAGTTTTACTTCCCACAATGATCTACACATACATATATAACAATTATTGCAGTAATAAAGAGATCATTAAAAATTGTTAAAAAAAGGCAAAGTATGGAAGACTAGTGAAGCCTGGCTGTACATTGGAGACAGTGTGGAAGCAGCAGGGGCAGACTTGAGAAGAGGAATCAGAAGTTTATCTGTTACCATTGCAGTGTGATATTTCAGTTGTTGTAAGTGTAAAATGAGGACATAGGAAGTCTGTTGGGTGGGTTGGTCAGAACATGGTAATGTACACAAATTGTAACAGTTCAGGAAATTACTTGTCGAAGGAGCAGCAAAAACTGTATGAATATCCACCACTTTTGAGAGTAAAATATGAAAGCTTAACCTGCCATGTGCATTATCCTTGGGAAATGAAGTGTGTTTTACATACACCCAGATGTCCACACACAGGCAGAGTGAGTGACTGTGACGTGACAGATAAACTGTAATTTAGCTGTCATCACATGAACGTGGCCAGTGACTCATGAGCAGAACCAGCTTTTTAATTTGTGTTTTCCAAACATCCAGGTGTATGTGGAGGAGGAGAGCATTTAGGCTACAGTACACACACTGGTGGTAGTTAGTAGGTTCCATGCAAATGCCTTTTTATGCAGTGTTAGGAATGTGCTGTTAAAACTGCAGCTGTTTATCTCAGTGACTGAAATGTTGTCAGTGTGGCCACTTTCTTGAGGAGATGTTTTATTCCTTCACTTGTCTTGTTAACATGGATCCTAAAGGAATCCAAATGCTTTTAATGAGGTGGCATTTAGGGTGTTGTCTTCTCTTCATCTCCTTGGGGAAGGACAATGAGGATTTCCTCTAGTTCCTCATAATTTTTCATCAACAGTTCAGTAATCTTAGCTCAGCGTCAAATTCTGGATTGTTTAGGTTTGGAATTCTTAAACTCTGGATTATTTTTTCAATTTAGTGAACTGCATTAACATCTATTTTTATTACTGTACAGTTCTGCTATATAACTTGTCCCCATTTCTGTATAAACAAAGTGTTCTTCCATTTATATCTGTAAGGATTATCAAAAGCATTCATTTGGTGACTGAAAGACTTGAGTATTTTTGCTTTATTTTTAGAAATTAATGAAATACAGACTGTGAAATGCTGCACTATATAACCTTTGTGGTCACTGGGCGCTTTACAGAAGTTTGCAAAATATCTCTGTTTCAGCTAATTATAGTGTTGTGAATCTACACAGTTATCTGAAAAAAAAAATTGATAAAATGAAAGGTTTTTCATTTAGCAAAGTATTTATTCCACTATGATCATTAAGATGAAAAGAATTTTAATGCATGTTTAGATTTCCATTGCAAAACTAAGCAGCTTTGATCTGTGTGCACTGCTAGGTCTCCATTCTTTTCCATGACATGTAGTAGTGAAAATCTGTCCATTTTCACCACGTATATCTTTAGACTGCCACGTTGCTGCATCATTTTTTCACTAGGAAAAGCAGTGTGTGTAATTATAGGGAAGGCACAACTACAAATTGCATGCAATTACAGCCAAACAAGTAAACAAAATAAAACTAAGTGAGCTAAGGAGTAGCTGAAAGCCTTTTAATGGAGATGCCAAAGATGAGCTTTTGCAGCTCTACAATTTACCAGTCAAATTATTGTTATTTAGGAGAATTTCCCCACAGAAGCTCAGAGTGGAGCAAATGATTGGCAAATTGTCTTTTGAAATTGGAATATACTCTTCTGATTGGTTTCCCCCCATTATTTCTTGACAAGATCTTAATATTTTCAAACTTGAGACCTCGAGCTTTTTTTTTTTTTTTTTCTTTAAATCAGAACTTTCATATTCTACTTGTCTCCTGAAATGTGACACATTCACTGAGGGGCACATCTCAGGAAATCAGTAACATTTTGAAGGTGTGCTTGTAATAAAAAGATTTATGAGTTTTTGAAAAGATGGCACAAAAGAGGATAAATACTGTGCCTACATTGTTCAGAAGTTTATCACTGAAATAACTATCTCCTGGATCTAAATCAATGGGAGTAGTAAACAAAGCTGTAGAGATAAGGGTATGTTGCCACTATAGGTGGGTCCTATTGTAAAGAAATTTAATTCTGGTTGTAACCAGCTACTGAGAATTTCTCTGTTCCCCTGTGGACAATGGAGTTGTGGTGCAATTACAGCTCTTTCAGGTTAAACATATCTTTTAGTAGGACTGCCTCCCATAAATGTATTTTGGAATTTTATTGGTTTTTTTTTTTTTTTTTCCCCTAAGATTAAAAGTTATTGGGAAGTTTGGACAAAAGGAAGAGCTGGAATAGGGATTCCTTTAGATTCCTTTTAACAAACAAACAAACAAAAAAAACCAAAACCAAAAACAAAAAAACCCAAAAACAAATAAAAATTCCTCAGCCTATGCAGACACAGATTATTTTATGATAATGTGGAACGTGTTTGGCAGCTGCATCCTCTTGACAAATAATCCTCCCTCTCCCCCAGCAGCATACTTCAAGATAATTGGCTGAAACGTTCTTAGCAAATAATTATTTGACCAATTAACGCTGTTAGTCGGCAGAGTAATGAACTGTGAATAGAGTTTTAATTCCTGTGAAATCCCACACTTTTAGGAATGGAGGGAAGATAAAGAACATCTTAAAGTTGTTGAACAAATAGTTTTTTTAGAAACACTGAAAAGATGCAAAAGTTTTTTTTTCTTTCAGCAAACATTTGTGGAAACCAAATGCTATTGAGATTGATGTTTGAGAGCAAAAAAAAAAAAAAAAAAACACTGTAAAATGAGATGAATACTGACAGATGAAATTTTTAGAATTTCTTCAAGACAAGGTTTTTGAATACTTTTTGAGTTTATTCACCCAGAATCATACAGTGAGTGATTTTCTATATAAGCCAAGGACCTACTTCTTCCATTTAGTCCTTAGTACATTTTAGCTAAATTTAACAAGGTCTTTGTAACTGGGCAGTAACAGACTTGAAATATGTTCCTCAATACAAACTGAATGGTCAAGGACTTGGATTAAAAATTCTGTTGTGGAAACTAAGGGGAAAAAGACTAAGAAGCAAACAGATCTATGGAGAGGAAACATGCTTGGTCACATATTAAAGAAGAAAGTAGGTAGCAGATGGGGAAAAAACAAACAAACAAACAAACAAACAAATCAAATCAAATCAAATTTCAGATCAGAGGACCAAACCGTGGGTGTCTGAGAAATACTGAAGGTGAAGGAATAGTAGCCAAAGCAACAGGAACTAAGCACTGTAGCCAAAGTACTGGAGTGGAAAAAGTAGCTGGAAGCAGAGCATTTATCAGGATGAAACAATGGCACATTCACACCATTGTGTTCTGAAGTAATTTGCCTGTAGGACAGAAAAATATCTTGTTTTGAAATCAGATGGAAATTAAAATGCAGCACTGTCTGCCAGGTTCTTTTTTAGGAAAGCTTTTTGACAGCTCCCAATGTCAGAAAAAGCTTTCTGTCTTAGTATCTCTAACTTGAATTAAGAAAAATAAGCGAGAAGTAAGACTTTGATGAATCTTGTGTCACTGTGGACATGGATATAAATTTGAGTTGTCTATTACTTTGTGGATACTCTGCAGAGAAGTTTCTTAGATTTCAGTGACATTAACTTAAAAGTGGTTAAAAAATGGTGATAGAGTATAGACTGAAAATCAACGGCACTTGAAAATATCATTAGAAAATATCAGTTTGCTACTTTTACTTAGTGTCTCATTAAACAGATTAGGTTAATTTTTTACTAAATGGGGAAAAAAAAAAAAAAAGTTCACCATATAAATACGAGCAGTTTTTCAAAGCTGGTTCTTGCCATCCTGACGATTTTGGATCCTTCCCTTCTGTATTCATGTAAATAGAGAGAGATTGTGTTGAAGCAGTACAAATTCACATAGTTCCCTAATTTATTGATATTTTGTGATTATCATAAAGAAGAGGTTTTACAAAATTTGGGATGAGGGAATGGCAGTGGGGTTGCAGGGAGGATAGAGGGGGTTTTGGGGTTTTTTTTGTGTATTTTTACATCTCTTCTTGTTATTTTGAATAACAGTGTACAGAATCTTCCTTGATTCAAACACAGGGTAGATGTTGGGCTGTTTGAAGGCAATTCCTCCAGCAGTACACTTTTTTTTTTCCCTCACCCAGTTGGTGCTTGGACACTGCAGTTTTAATTACTGCAAATAACCTTTATTTGATCTTTAATTTAAGTTAAAATGTCATGATATAGCAGCAATTAGAGCAAAGCAAATATTCCAAAAAGCTTTTTGCTGGTCCAACTTGCAAGAAATCCATTATTTTTTTTTTTTGATTTTTTTTTCCTTTGTTTTATTTTCTCCTTTTACATTTCATTTTCACTTTGCCACAAGAATATCACTCTTTTATTCACAAAATGGTACTGCCTTGTTACCTGATATTCATAGCTGGTTCAACTGAGGAGAGCTCAGATCAGGGTAGGAATGTCACTGAAATTCAGGAACTAATTATGCAGCACCATGGGATGCATAAATAGTCAAATGGCTAGTAAGAGGTGTGTGCTGGCAAATGTACTGAATTAATAATTAATCTGATTTTGAGTAATGGCTAAATATGATCATGACAGCCAGGTAAAAGGTTCTATATTTCTGGGATACTTTGCTCCTGGGAAATTATTCCCCCATCATCCATCAATTTTTTCTACTTGAAAAGCAGCCATAATGAGCCTCAGTTTTAATGGTGTAGGTCATCTCTACCTGCATCTATTTTATAGCCCTATAATATCCTTGATTTCTATGAACTTCCTCTGATTTATGTTGCTATAAATAAATAAAGAACAAATATTAACTAATGCAGCCACACAATCTCCACATAATTATATAGATGTGAGCTGGATTAGCTTCTCAGCATCCCACTTGAAAGTCTGGAATAAAGAACATCAGGTGTTTTACAGAAAGGTTAGAGAATATTAATAGCTCTAAACAGAAGAAAAAATTCAATTATAAGCCTAATAAACAAATTACCCAAAGTTGTGTTCTGTGTGCTCTTAGTATACAGTTAATTATGCATGATCTAACAGGCATTTTTTTGCTTTTCCTCTATATTTGATTACTTGAGTTTAATAATTTACGCACTCTCTATCAAGACACTCTTGGGAACCCTCATCTGATGTTTCCCACATTAAAGACTCATTGGTTATGTTAAATGAAGCTAAATATATAATTCAGAAAAATGAGAAGGACCAACCAATATTGACAACTCCTCCTGGAATTCAGAGTGTGGAATAAAACTCATGTTTAAATCTTCATCTGCACCTTGTTGGAAGATTTTATCAAAATCAAACTTTCAAATTTTTTTCATTAATATATCTGGATGATTTGTGTAATTATATGCATTTCTGGAGGGAATTACAGGGTGCCATAGTACACTAAATATTTTAGTTGAAGCAAGTGGCAACTTGCCATCCTAAATATATTAAACCATGTTATCCTTATTTCATGTGTGAGTCTAGAAAAGTTCTGTTCCATAAGAATTAAAGTTAATTGTACCTTGTATTATATACCTTTAGTAGCAACATTTAATTTAAAGATAGATGTGCTGTGGTTCTGCAGGTGTTCATTTCTAGTCTGTGTGTTGGACATGGATGTGGATGAATTGTCCAGCAGTTGTGGATGTTGTTTCAAACTAGGAAGTTGCCATTTTTAACTTTTTTTTTTTTTTTTTTTTTTTTTTTTTTAATAGTTCTGAATAAGTAGAATAATTAATCAAGCCATCATAGAGGTATTTTGTTGCTTTGTCTTCTACTTACTACTTCACTCTGGGTTTTTTGGATGTCTGATGGTATTTTTATTTTTTTTTTTTTTTTTTTCTGCCAGCTCATTACTTTTGTCATTTGATTACATTGCTAGTTCAAATTAAAGGTTTTATTTTCTGCCAAGAACCCAGACCAGGTGTGTCTCTACAAAAGAAAAGATTTCTCTCACTGAAAGTTGTAGCTTTTCATTAAAGGGTCAGCAGCATAAAAGCAGCTGTTGTTCTTGAAGATGTATCCACTGAAACACTTATCAAACCCAGTGCTCTCAAAGCTTTTTTTCTGTTCTAAATGTAAATACTGTTCTTCAACCTTCCTGTTCTTTGTCTTCCTAAAATGATTCCACATACATTATATTGTATATTTTTGCTGGCATTTGCCTTTTCTCTTTTTGAAATCTCTGTCAGTGTAAAATGGTATTTTCACATGCTTTCTTCATGCCTTGGCTATTGCAGAAAGAGAAGAATCCATGGTGGGTGTGCTTCTTTATCCATTCTGTGCTCTCCCTTCCTTTCTCAAAGCTGCTGCTTCTGACATAAACTCAGCTAATGGGACAAGTAACCAAATATCCCACCTGCTCCTGCCTTTCTCCCAGTCTTCCCACCAATTTAACCAGTGTGGAGAGGACTCATCCCCTGTACTCAAGATCACTATGACATCTTGCCCTGCTCTGACACTTCGTATTTTGCAAGGATTAACATTTGCCTTGTTCATTTTGTGTCAGATGTATATGGGTTTTGATAAAATTGAGTTAATGGACTCAATAAGAATCAAATCTCATAGTCCTTTCAGAATCTGGAATAATTTTAATTTATTAAGAAGTTTGATCAGATGCACTTTATCTATAGCGATCGCTTCGCTTTTGTGTTTTTTTTTTTTTTTTTTTTTTTAAGTTTACTTTATCTTTTGTTTGTTGGTGAGGATGTGGGGTTTAGATGAGGGAAGGACAAGGTTTATTTTCTTTGTTTTTCTCCCCTCTCTTTACTATTTTATTCAGGGTTGTTTAGTCTCAAGTCCCAAAAAATAGTCAAAACCTGCTTGTTATGCTGGCCTAAGGAATAAATGTCAGAGCTGAGGGAGTTGTTCTCCTGAGTTTGTGTGTGCTCAGCAGCTCACTGAAGCTCTACCAAGGAGCTATTACAGCCAGATCTGACAATCATTTGAATCTCTGTGCATGTCAACAGCTGTCCCCAGCTCACAGGTGACAAGAGACATCTCTAGCTGGATGCAAACTGATGTCAAGTCACTCAAACAGTCTTCCCAGTTGTTGAACATAGATAAGTTGTAAATCACTTTAGGTCAGGAGAAAAAAAAAAAAAGAAATGACAACCAAAACCACTTTTGAGAAGGCACAGGGAGGTCTAGGTGAAAAAGTGAGGTAGGAGTTGGAAAAGCAGCTTGTAAAGGGTTCAATTCCTTCACGGCGTCAGTAGCTATAAAGAAATTCTTATTTCCCTCTTTAATTATTGAAGCTTGTTGTGATGTTTTAGCCTTCAAACAGGAAGTCTTGCTTAAAAAAAATTAATCTTAACTGGTGATTACAGCTTTGCCAAAAAAACCAAAAAAAAACCCCCAAAAAAAAAAAAAAAAAAAAAAAAAAAAGAGAAAAAAGAGACGTGAGTGTGAAGGATGACATATTTGGCTGAATTGGGGACACTTACACCAATCAGAAGTGATAATCCATTTCTGTAACATGTGGTGCACTCTTGCATTCCAGGATGAACATGATCAAACTTTGCCATGCTCGAGGGATGTCTGAGATTGCCCAAACTTCCCAGCATCACCACACTGCTGGATTTTACTCCTACAAACTTCCTGGGGAAAAAAAAAAAAAAAAAGCCAAAAAAACCCAGTAGGCACAGTGCCTGCAGAATTGCACAGGAGAGGGAGAAGGGGTTTAATCACCTACAGCTTTCTGCTGGGAAACTCTTAGAAGACACAACAAAAATTGAAGAGAATTTGACTGCCAGCTCTGTGAACATGCACTCAGCTGTGCTCTGGCTTTCCAACAGGCTGTGATTGGAAGAAATATCCTTCCATTAAAAAAACAAAACAAAAAAAAAAAAAAACAACAAAAAAAAAAGAAAGAGCAGAAAAACTTCTTACTGTTTTTGGTAATTTTCAAAACTTGGAAGAAAAAACAATGATTCTTTCTTCATGAGGCAGTTTTGCCAAGTTCAGCACAAGCATAAAATCAATTTCTCCCCATTGAAAACTGTTTTTCATTTCACTGAGTTGTAATGTGTCTGTGAGGGGCTGGGAGCTGGAGTTGTCTGTCAAGGCTGGAATAGCTCTTGGAGCATCACTTGCTCTTGCCCTAAAAGTTGCCTACCTGACAACAGCACCTGCTCTTGTATCAGAAGTGATGGGATGTAGAAGGTTCCAAGCCCTTATGGAAATTGATTATTTGTTTTCTTAAGTTCATTTGTACTAAAAAACCAAAATAAAACACTAAACAAACAAAAACTCTAAAAAAACCCCAAAACCCGCTAACTTTAATAAAGAGGATGATTTCCTGCAAGTGACAGTAAATATGGTTATAAACCAGGAAAGACTTGCAGTAAATAAAGTAAATAAACTAGAGCCAAAGGATGAATTAAGCAATAACAACCACATCTCTTTCTAAGAGTATTTATCTGTCTGTGGCATGTGTCCAGCACCAACCAGATGGTATCTGAAATGCTGAACAATTTAAGATACAGGCTGAAGGAGTCTCAGCTCACCCATTAAGGAAAAAAAAAACAACCAAAAAAACCCACAAAAAACCCCACAACAACAAACAAACAAAACAAAACAAAAACAAACAAACAAACAAAAAAAAAAAAAAAACAAAAAAACAAAAACTTTTTTTAGTTACTGGTCTTACCAAGGTTGTCCTAGAGCTGCAGTAATGAGCAGTGAATGCACTTTGGGTATAGTCTCACAATTATGAGCTGTGCAAGAGAGAAAATCACATTGGTGTGTTAGGAGCCATGTGGTTTTGTTGGAATAAATGGGCTTTGGTGACCAGGAGTTGCTGAATTTTTCAATAGTTATTGTGCATGGGAAATATTAGTTTTAATTAAATGGTATTGAGCAAATTATGAAATCAGAAGGCATGGAATAATCCAGTGACTGTTCATCTAAGATGTGGATAACTCCAAGTCATGTGTTTTTTCAGCTCCAGTTGAGATAGCTCAATTAGATTACAACATTTTGTGGACATTCTTCACAAAACAAACAAACAAAAACATCTTCTTCTTTTTGAATTTCTATCTGGAAATTAAAAAAAAAAAAAAAAAAAAAAAAGTTATAGCAAACCAGCTAATGGATATTAGCAACAGAATACCTAGGAAAATTCTCACTAAAATAGGACAAGTTGAAAAAGCCATATAATTCTATAAATGACAAAAGGGGTCATTCCAAAGAGTGCCTACATTTTGTTATAAAAATTTCACTTGCTTTTACTGAGCTCTGTTGGGAAATCTGCTTTTCTAGAAGATGAGGGAATGATGGTAAAATGCAGAGTCTCCCTGGAATTGCTGTGGCACAGGCACTAACTGAAGCTGATGAAAACAAGGATGCAAAAGTGTTCAGAAAAAATGAAATCTTAGCAGTAAATAGAGTTTTAGAAGTGAGATGAAATAAGTCTGAAGGAAAATAAAAAAAAAAAAGGACTATTAATAGTGTGTGGTTGGTAGACTAAGAAGACTGAGCCACCATTGTGAATACACATCAAGAGGAAAATTGTATTTAGTTAACATTTAGATTTCTTTCTTCAGATATAAAAGGACACTAATTGTATAATTCACAGTTCATGTTCAGAAAGGGAAGAGATTTGCTCTGAATTAAAAGTCATGCTATGAACCAGCCGGGCAGGAGCAAAATTGGCAGTTCTGCACAATAGGCCAAGCATGAATTCCATTATCCCCATGGCACAGGAAGCAAAGCTCGCTGTACACTGCCCAAAACTGTGTCAGAGTCCAAGTGTGCAACAGGGAGGGGGATGTTCAGTACAGCAATTAGTCAGCAAGGAACATAACCCCCCAAAAAAGGAGCCCAGTGATGAATTCAACACTGTGCCTGTCTTGAAACCCACGTTTTAAACCAGTTCAAATCCTGACAGTGCAGGTACAGAATGCCAATAACCTGATAAACTGAATTTGAAGATGTAAAATCTAAACTTTGAATAATTTCTTGAGAACAAAAGGGTTTTGGGAGCTCAGAATGCCTCAAGACTTTAAGTAGCTTAAAAATGGGTTTCTGCTTTGACACACTTAAGTCTAGAACTTTTTTTTTTTCCTCAGAAACCATGACACTTTCTCTAAAAGCTCAACTGGGAACTAAAGAAGTTCACTTAGACCTCTGACTGAAAATCTTTCAGGTAATAGCTGGTTGTGTCTGCACACCAGTAAATACACAGGGAAACCATGTGAGTACTGACAGGGTTTGGGACTTCTGTGGACCTCTACAAATCTCTCTTTTGTTTATCTTCCAACATATAAAGGTGCCTTCATGGAAGTGAATAAACCATTTATCCATTTATCTATTTGTGGACATACAAATACATTCATTGAATATATAGATATATCAGAAAGAAGCTGTTTTCTTACTCATCAATCAAAGCCTTTCAGCAAGCACTGTAGGTCTTAAAAAAAAAGTGCACAAAAATGTTATAGCAGATGTAGATCTTGAGGGGGTTTGCCTTTGTTTTCCTATTCTTTCCCCCTCATTTGCTGCATGTGTCTGTTGCTTAATTTCTTTTCTTGGTGGCATTCCTCCCCACAGCAGGAGGGTTGGAACTAAAGAGACTTTAGGGTCCCTTCCAACCCAAAACATTCTGTGATTTTTCTCTGTCTCTGATCCTGGCTTATTCTTCCAGTATTTCTTTGTCTATGCAGATATGTTCATACTTAATACCATTTTTTATTTTATTTTCTCCTTGATGTCTGTACTGACTGATGGATTCTGTAGCTGCTCTGCAGGCAGGGTGAGGGGGAGAAACTTTATTCAGTAATATTTACATGAGCCACTGCCTGGAGCAAGGAGCCTCACAACTGTTTTATGAAAGTAAATGGGAAAAGCACTTCTGTTTAACTGCAGAATTAAGGCCTTGAAATTTATTTATTTATCCTGGCTCATAGGCTGGGAAGGTTACTCATTATTGTCTCTCTGATAAGAGAATATTACCTTGGAGCAAACCTGAGACAAGCAAAGTCGAGGAATAAGATTCCAAGGAATGGATCTGAAAAGCTGACAATATATTTGCTAGAAAAAATGGGGCCAATTCTTTGATATTGTGATCTCAGCTTCAATACCTTTCTTTTAATGTATAAAATAAATGCACCAGGGTAAAGCCAGTGACTGTCTGGCAAAGGCATGTCAATAGCAGAACACGAGTCAGGACTAAAGAAGTGCTTAAAATGGATTTTTTAAAATAAAAGCTCAAAAAACAAAGACCACCAGGAGGCAGAGATAACAAAAATGGGAGAAAGGTCCTACAAACAGCATATTGAATATATATATATATATATATATATTATATATATTTTTAATGAGAACATCTAAGAGACAATGGTAGAGAGGAAGGGAAACATCACCTTTTGAATATTTATTATAGTTAAGAGGTCCAGAGACAGAGACCATTCTTCATGGTGTAGATTTCTCCTTATTAATCATCTCTAGCATGAGGGAAAAAAAGGAAAAAGCTTCTGTGAGAAAGGGCATGAATAAAAGTTACATTTAAAATACTTCCCTCCAACTCCATTGTTTACTTACACTCTTTATCATTGAGATGTGTGGGTCAAGATCATGGAAAAAAAAATAAAAAAATCCTACATTCTTTTAAAATGGGAACAAATTTCAATGGCACTAGAATGAAACATCATTTCTGAACCAGCAGAACGGGGATAAAATGTTATCCCAGCTACTGATTTTCTTTAGAAGGACATCAGAAAAATCTCAATGGGCTCCTCGGCCATCACTAATGGACACTAAAACCCACACAATTGATTTTGGTGTCTGATTTTAGTCAGAGGACTAATGCAAGTTTCACTATGGAGAGGCCCTGACATTTTTCCTTCTTTTAAGCAAGACTAACAAGGTATAAATGGATATTTGGGCACAGCACTGGATCCCTACAGGCTTTGTTCTTAAAAAATTAGGTATTTTCACAGAGCCAACTGCTGCAGGGTGTTTGTGTAGCAAAGGGAGAAGCCTGAAAAAGGAGAAGCTGGAAATGCACTTACCTTCATCTTCTTCAGTCAAACATTAAAGGACAGTACAAATTCTTCACTCCAACCTTCTTAACCTGCAATTCAGGTCTTTTTCCCAGGAAATAAACAATATTCAGTCTCCTCTTGGAGCAAAAAGAGCTGATGTAGATATAGCCCTCAAAGCCCAGGCTGATCCCAGCTGGAATTAATGATAAAAGGAAATTAATTATTTTGAAGTTAGTTTGTGGCAGCTGAGTTCTCATCTCTTCCATGATGCTCCTGTGTGTTGTGCAAACACCTCCTTTTTTCCAGCTCTTTCAGGTGTTTCTACACAGCAGTGCTTTGAACTGAAAATGAATTTCACTCACTGAGTTCAGGAGACTTTTCCAGACTTAGCATTGAATTTATCTGTCCAAATTTCATCTAGTTTCACTCCACATGTTTTATGAGCTCTGGATCTACACCCAGAACTTTTTGAAGGTGTGAGAAGTAATAAACAGACAGAAAATTAAATATTTGCATAAAATTTTTAGAGCAAAATATCTGTGTGCAGCATTGAGTGCTTTGCTTAGGAAAGAAATGAAAGACATTTATCTGTGAGAAGCTGAATGTTAGAAAAATGTGAATGGGTGATAACTAAAATCACATCCTGCTCTTGTGGAAGCTGCTAAGGTTAATAGGAGTTGAGCATGGATGGAAACTAAGCAGTGTTAGAAAAAGGAACACAATTCTGTTACTTTTTAGGTTCTAACCCAGAAATACAGAGCACAAAGGCAAACTGTGGAGATTAATAGGATAACATTATCAATGTAGCAGGCTCTAAATTGAATCCTTTAAATATATGTGTCCTAAAAGTCCTTAGGAATTTATTCAGGTAAAATATGAATATTGCAGCCTTTTCCTTCTGAGCTGCTTTCATCAGAATAAAATTACTTTTGTGTTTCACCAAATGCCAGAGCACAGCAGATAGGTTCACTAACCAAAAATAATTTCTTTAAATTATATTTAAGTAAATGAACTACTTCTCCTAGAAGATGTCTGTAAAGGGTGTAAATGATTCTGAGAGCACTCAGACTCACCCATGTGCCTTCTGTACTTATCAAATATAGACTTTCTGTCATTATTTAGTCAATCATTGTAGATGTTTTTTGAAAAAAACTCTCCAGTACCCCAACAATATCTGTTATGTGCTGTCACTTGCCTGGAAAATTTCTGCCTTCTATTTTAAATGGACAATAAATGTCCCTACTCTAAAGATACTTACATTGCAGCACTTATTCCCAGCTGCACTGAGCCTATCCATTTTTTTAAGCACTGCTGATTTTCAGCAAGAATTACTGAATACTGAGTCACTGTAATATTTTGGAACCATGTCTTTTTTTTTTATTATTTTTTTTTAATTTTTTTTTTTTTTTTTTAAGGGCTTTTTTTATGTATAAAACAGAAAAGTAATCTATTTGATGTCTTTCATGTCATTTCTTTCCTGGAAGAGGAGGACTCATTACAAAGTTGGACTTGAAAATACCAAGTTTATACCAGAAATTTCCATACCAACATGGCTCAGGTCTGTTGGGAAGGATGCTGTTTCTCTATTCAACACTTAAATATTCAACAAAAATATAAAAGATTATATTTTTTTTAATCATCATGAAATTACAAGGACAATTATATGTTTTTTTCTGTCGAAATCTGAAAATATTTTTTGGGTTTTTTCGTTTGTGTGTTGGTTTTTTTTTGTTTGTTTGTTTTTTCTTTTTTTTTTTAATATTTTTTTTTTTTCCACATTGAACTTTAGCTTTTGATTCGCAGTGTGTTACCACAAGACAGTAAAAAAAAAGTTTTAGACAGCAACTCCATTTTCATTTTGACAAAGTGCCATGTTCTAAGGTTTAAAATATTATATATAAAACCAGCATAATATATATCTTCTTTATAAACCATTTTGACACTTTCTTGGGTTTGATATTTGAAAACATTACAACCATTCACCTGAATACAGGTTTAAATCTGGAGTCTTGACAGTTAAAGCCCAATATTGGAGGGAATAGTCTTAACAGCAATCATCAGTTCAGCCCAGTGCACTCTGTTGCAATTATCTGGAAATCTTTCCACCACTAGACCTATTGTGGAAGAGAGGAAATACTTTCCATAAACTGTTTTTTATGCCTGTTAAAAATACAAGCATATCTTCATTTCTATCTTAAACACACTGATTTTACCTAATAATTAGTTTATTACCATAAACTTCTAGTTCAGGTACATAAAAACTTTTCTAAAAATAGTTTATCTATACGTTGTGTTTGTTCTGTATATTTTACTTGGTAATTTTATAACCATTTAATGGATTTATATGGAAAAGGTTTGATTTTAGTTCATAATTTCATAACAAAGTTTTTTAAAATTATTTTAAAATGCTGATTTAAGTTATATACAGCATTTTAATAAGGGCTTGGATTAATTAATTATTTTTATTTTTTTTTTTTTTTTTAAATAAACCAAAAGGACACTTCCTTATCTTGGAGTATAATTTTTAAAGATTGTTCCATGACACACACCTCTCTTCTAGACCTTGATGAGTACCAATAAAGGCTGGATTTCTTGGTAAACACTCTCTGGAGCTCCCCATGATGGCAGTGATTTCCTTAGGCAGAAATGATCAATCTCATGGCTTAGCAGCACTATTTTTTTGAAGAGAGAAGAGACAGAAGATTGAGACCATAGAATAGTTTTTTTGGCATTATAAGCTGTAGAAAAATGGTACCAGATATGGTAAAAGATGGTTTTGGTTATTGTATTTCAGCATTTTGGATGCTTTCATTCATTTCCCTCTCTCTCTGTTAAAGCCCCCACACTTCTGGACTTCCTTTACTCGAGTCCTCTGAAGTGTTCAGCTCTTCTAGGACATGGTGGAAAGCTTAAAATACTCTATAGGCAGGGAAAATCTAAATGCTCAGCTCTGAGAAACTGTGCTGCTGGTGATGAAGGGAAAAATATCTCTGTGCCTCTCCCTGGAGAGCAGAACTCAGCAGGCAAATAATGCTTTAAACCCCAGTGTATTCTCTCTGTATTTCACATAAAATTGTTCTTGCTTCTTCAGACTGGCCAGGCTTAATGCCCCAGTCCCCTTCACTTGGTTTTTTGGGGATTCTGCTCCAAGCCAGGCATGGGTTCCTGGAAAATCAGGTGTTCTGGACTGTTCTATTAGTGGTAAAATCCCCATTTCTGTTTCAAACATCATTATACAGAATTGAACTGAAAAAGACATTTTGCTTCAGACACACCCTGAGCACTCCAGCTCTTTGCAATTTGCAGAAAGCTCCAGGAGTTGCTGGGCAGGTGGGTAAGGATGGCTAAAGGTGCTTGTGTTCCATTTTGGAGGCAGCCTGGCCTCGAGTTCAGTAGAATTTTGCTTCAGAGGGAACCCAGCTGAAGGAACTGGATGTTTCCTCATGAATTTCATTAGTACTTGCCCAATAAAGGGGGAAGATCTGCCTTGAAAGGGCTGAAATACACCCTGGTTGTGTCTGACAGGTTCTTTGTCTGCTGCCATCAGGAGGCACTTTGGATTTTGTGTAGGGAAACTGATACAGCCAGGACCGAATCACATTAAATAATGCCTCTTTAGAATTATTCTAAGAGCACAATGAGCAGGGAAGACTGTTTAATTTTTTACTGGTAAACATGTGAAACTAATTTTCTACACTACAAAGCCTTTTAGAAGTCTCTAAGAACTATTAATCTAACATTTCCTGTAAGCAATACAGGATTCTTTCACCAGTTGTTCTAATTTGTTGCCCATCTGAGGTTTAGTTCTCCTATTTTCATTCCTAAGGAAGGGAAGATACACAGATGTTGTGAGAAATGGAAATTTTACTGTGATATACACACCAACATATTTTTTGTTCCAAATGAAAGAAATTCCAGGTCACTTTATAGTTATGGGCCAATAATCAAATAGGACCCTCAGTGTCTACACAACACAAAGTCCTGTCATTTTTATCTTTTTGACACTCTATAAACTCCAACAAAGCTGATTCAATCTTTTATAGTGTTATATTTTATACTTAGAACAATTGAAATTGGTTCTCATCCTTTCCGTGCATGACTAGGTAAGAAAAAACAAGTAAAACACTTTAATTGTATGTAATTTATATGTCTGTGTACAAAATAAAAATTGACAAGTTTATGATTGCAAACTGCCTAGTTTGGTTTAAAAATGCATGAGAACTATTTCTAAATTTCTGTATTAAAGCTGAATTAAACACATAAGATAATCTTTAAAATGAATAAGTAATACAGATTTAACATATTTTTTAAAAAATACTCAAATACTTAGACAGCACTGGCCCTCAAAGCTAACTTTTCATGTGGTTATAGAGCACAGCATTTTAATGGTAAGTTTTTACCCCAAAATCATAAATAAAACATGCTTGTTGATATTAAAATCATCTGCTGAAAAGTCTTAATGCAAGTACTGCAAATGAGATGAAAACTTTGTGTTTTGCTGTTTAAAATAAGGAGTTAAAGTATCAATGCATGTTTTAGTCTTATGTTACAAATTTCACCCAATCTTGTGAAATTTCGTGTTATTTAGGGCTTGTTTGTGTGTTTGAATTCCAGAACTGCTGATGGAAAAGTGAGCTTGGTAAATTCCTTCTCAGCCCATGGCATTTCTGAGGTTTTGTGGGAGTGCATCAAAGTTCATAAGATGCAGCTTTGGGTTTCCATCAGAATTTCCAGAGCTCAGTATTGCCATGATCCACTAAAAACCTTACAAGAGGATCTTATTTTAATACAATTTCTGAATCTAATGAAGGGCTGGGCTGGAACACGATGGGAAGGTGTGTACAGAGATGGATGATGTGTGTAAATGTGGCCACACACCCTTGGACAGTGTCAGACAGACCTGGGGTGCTGCATCCAACTGTTCCATTGCACAATTACACTGCTTTATAAAGAACATTTACAAGCACTCTCCCAGTGATATTTATACACTTTGGCTATGTAAACATCTATAAGGTGAGTGTTGATGTGTTACAATACTGCTGGTGTTGGGTGCTTTAATTGTTTAGGTAATTAACACTTGTTTAGTTCACCTCATGCCATTTTCTCAGTGAGACTCCAGTAGCAGCAGCCACTTGTGTGCCACACACAGACATCAAGGCTTTACAGCAGTTGGCACAAGGCAGCCTTGAGATGTGTGACACTAATTAAATCAAAATCTCCAAATTAAAAATAGGTTCCTTATAACTAATGAGGAGTGACCATCTACATGAGACAATATTCATTTTTTACTTCATTGATCATAAATTACTGCTGTGGTGTGTTATAGTAAATCACCAAAAAATCCATTAGCAAAGCTTTTCTGTCCCTGCAAGTACAAAGAATATTAATTATTTTTGCTTCCTGAGAATAAGTGTTTCTTTTTTTTTTCTCCTCTTCATTGGCAAATATTTGCAGAGTCATTCCTTAAAAATTCCCAGGAAAACACACATTTCTAATGACTTTGTTTATGTTGGTGCATGCAAGGACCTCCCTTTATAATCTGATAAATCCTTCATGCAAGAGCTTAGTAAATGTGTGGATTAGGGTTTTTATTTTTAGGGTCTGTGGCAAAGAGCAGAAATTATCTCATCTCTATGGGAAGTTTTACTGCTCAGGCTGAAGCTGTGGTCATTGAACAAGATATAAAAATATTAAAATGCATTGATCCATAACTGTATTATGTTGGACCATTGCAATGGAAGATTATAATGATGAAATTTGTTTTATTGTTGTTTTTAATCAAAAAAGCTACTGCTACACTGAGCTTTGCAAGACTAGACAGAGATTTGATTTTTAAGAAAAATTCATACTAGATGTGTTCTCTTGTAGATTCTTCATTCTTGCTTCCAAGCACAAACCAGTTTTCTCTACAGATAAATATCTTAATTATGTTTCCTGACTGCAAAGAGGGGCTTTTTGATAGCTTGTGTGAGATAATGCTTTATCTTCCATATTATCTAATATTGCAAGGCTACATCTTTTTATTTGAGGCAATTTTAAATGAAAATTTTGAGGTGAAAGGTGACTTTTAGGAATATTTAAGCAATATCAGAAGTCTAAAAACTATGTAAGACATCTGCATTCACAATTCCAGGTTATTACAAAATGGGGAATGGGAAAGGTGAGGTACCTTATTAATGTGGTAACAAGTCATATGTGCATATGAAGCAGTAGAAAAAAGGTTTTGAATTAAGCAAAATGGCAAAATTGAGGATATTTGTTTACTCATTATTTATTTATTTTAATACATTTATTTATTACTTTATTAAAGGCTGAATTTTTATAACCTGTTCCATAGGAATGAAAATATCTTTTTGCATAGAGGTGCAATCCTGATGACAATAAGTGTAGACATCCCAACTTCATCAGTTCTCTAAATGTACAATTACATCATAAGAAAATGCAAACTTCTTTTGGGCTTTAGGTCTTTGTTAGTTCTTCTATAAAGTAAAGTTAGGTGTTTATGTTTCCCTCTTCCCTGAACTTAATTTTCATTCTGGTACAGTTGTCCAGTGTTTGATCATTATATATTTATTAATTTATTTATTAAATTGATCTGCTGACACCATGGGAATGAATGTTGGAACTCCCCAGGCTCCACTAGTCTCAGTTCCTCTCTACTTCTCTTCTCTTTGCCATCACTTGTTCTTAGTTTTCCTTTTTTTTTTTTTTTTCTTTGTTTGTTTGCTTGGTTTGGTTTGTGGGCTTTTTTTTTTTTTTTTTGGGTTTTTTTGTTTGTTTGTGGGTTTTTTGGGTTTTTTGTGTCTGTTTGTTTATTTGTTTGTTTTTCCCTGTAACCAAACGGGCTGCAATACAGTGGGATTAGGTAAGGTTTGGTGTTCCAGTTGAGGCTATGGAATTCACTGATCACCCTTAACCCTTAATTATTTAAAAAAAAAAAAAAAAAAATCTATTTTGCCATTGTATTTATTTCAGAAATTGAAGAAATAATAAATGTTTAAATACATTTAGAGCTGTTCAGTGAAAAAATACTCCACTCTTGTTGAACTGTTACATTAGATGGAGGTTGGCTGAAGAGGTGAATTTTCTAGTTTGAGATAATTTAGGGATGCAAAACGTCCAAATTAATACAGGAATATAGATGGACTTTGCTGTTAATGAGCTGATTTTATTATCTTCAATACCTGCATGGCTGTTATAGCTTTAGTGGCAACATTAATGTTAGATGGAAAGCACACTTAGGTCAGGTCCCAGTTCTGGTGGCTGCTCTTGGCCTGACCCCCCCAGGAGCTGTGCTCTGGCTCTGTGACTGCCCAGAGGGATTTTTGGATAATGATTCAGCACTGAGCTAGTTTAGAAGGATTTCCTCCACCAAGTTTTTTCCTCCTCATGAGCTTTTGTGCAACCTTCAGCACAGCTTTTCCCCTGCCCCCAGTGGCCATCAGCTCCATTACAGGGGAAAGGATGAGTCCTGTGGCTCTGTTAATTATTTACATCTGTGCAGTGAAGATGAGCAAGTGTCTGACATGCAGAAAGCAGAGAGCAGGAAACAGAGCCAGAGGGGAAGTGTTTGCAGGAGAGCCATCTCCAACAGAGCTGACAGAGCCTCATCATGGCTCTGTGCAAACAGTGCTCATGGTTCCAAATGAAGTGTTAAAAAAATTAAAGTTGTTATGTAATATTAGATTTAGACTGTCTTGCTTTTGTCTGGTACAAATCCACACAGTGGAAAATGCAAGTGTAGAGCATTACTCTAAAAGTGTGATGCTCATAAAGCCAATATCCATGTGATGTGTGTGATCCTGGGAGTTCATTTGCACAATTCTGGTGTCACAGGAGTGAAGGAATGGGAGTTTGGTGAGCCACTGTGAGCCTGGTTAAGCTTTACAGCCACATAAACTCCTGAGCTGTTCTGCTTGCTGTAATGCACGGGATTGGGAACCATTCTTTGGAACTGAATTTTAATGTGGATTTTTTTTTTTTTTTTTTTTTTAAATTATGTGTTTTTGACTGACCAAATTACATATCACAGAATCATTTAGGTTTGAAAAGCCTGCTAAGATTATTGAATCCAGCACCACTGTGTTAACCACTAACCCATGTCTCCTAGGGCCACATCTACATGTCTTTTTAATATCTCCAGGGATGGTGACCCCACCACTGCCCTGGGCAGCCTGTCCAATGCCTGATCACCCTTTTGAGGCAGAAATTTTCCCCAATAACCAAACTCCTCCTCATGCAGATTGAGGTAATTTCCTATTGCCCTATGACTTTGGAGAAGGGACAGACCCCACCTGGTTGTCCCCTCCTGTCAGGGAGTCGTGCAGAGCCAGAAGGTCCCTCCTGAGCCTCCTTTTCTCCAGGCTGAGCCCCTTTTCAGCTCCCTCAGCTCTTCCTGGTGCTCCAGCCCCTGTTCCTCTCTGTTCCCTGGCCTGGGCTCGCTCCAGCCCCTCAAAGTGCTGTATGAGAGCCCCAAAGCTGAGCACAGCATTCAGGATGAGGTCTGGGCTGATGAGTGCGAGTCCTTGGGCAGGTTTGGGGATGTTTGGCTCGTGGAGCTGTTACTCTGTGCAGAGCAGAAGCAGCTGTTGCCATCCCCCATAAAGAGTGAGGGCAGGGAGCAGACACTTGTCACCAGGAGTGTGAGCCAGCACAGAAATCTGCCTGTCAGACTGTGGTGACTCAAAGGCATCTTCTGATTCCTGAAGTTTTCATTTTTTCTTTCGTTTCTGTTCATTTCAGCATTGGTTTTTACAGTCTTAACTCCTCCCTTAGCTTTGGTCATAAGCCATGGCTTTTGTGTTCTGTAGCTGCATTTGTTCACTTGCCAGCTCACAAAGCCACTGGTTGCCACTGGTTGCCACTGGTTTGATTGTTTCTGGTGAGGTATTGTTTATTCTGGAGATAAAATGCTGTGTCTGCAGGTCAGAGTTTACACTTCTTTGTGCTGTTACAGCACAATACTTCTACTTTGCTCTTTGGTTATCCAGATCTTGCTGTAAAAGTTTATTATTCTCCTTCTTACATGGGCAGCTGAATATCTGATTTAATTGAAGGTGACTTCAAATTTATATTAATTATCAGTCTACATGGTTGAATCAAGCATATGGATAAAAGTAACTATGGATAAAAGTAACTATGGATAAGGGGTTACTTGTGCTTCATAAATCTTTGTTAAATATGAAATTCCTTCTTTGCATAAATATAAGATAGCACAGAGTAAAGATTTTAAGTCATTTCCATACATTTATTCCAGAGTTTCAAAGTCTTGGTATTAGAAATGTGCCTCTAGTCTGTGTAAAAATTGACTTTATAAAGCAGTTGTGATACCAATAGATACCCTATGTGTTTAGTTTACACTTACATTAACTCATAACTACAGAAGTTAATAAATAATATTCAACTTCTTGTAAGAGTTCAAATATTTAACAAAAAAAAATAAATCTATTTTTCTCATAAAAGCAATATCTTCAATAACATACAATATGTTTTGCCTTGGCAGGGTTGGAGACATTACTTTAAGATGCTGTGATTATAAGTTTTCTAAAAGATAAGTACTTTTGAAACCCCTGATTTTGATAATGAACTGGGAAGAAAGTAAATTACAAACCCCACCTGTGAGACAACTACTCACAATTCAAATAATATCAGATATTTTATGTTTCTTTGGCCACAAGTTGCATGTTGTTTCTTGTTGCCAAGAGTGATTTCAAAGAATAAAGTTTTGAAATCAGTTCTGCAAACTTAAATGTCATATTCCACACTCCTGAGTCCACAGTAGGAATGGTGTGCCAGGAGTGCTTTGGAAGAAATTAAGGAGAAAAAGCCTCACAATTTTGTATTTATGTTTGACAAGCCACATACTCTTTTCTAGTGTTTCCATTAAAACCCATATTTATCCAAAGAGATCCCAAAATTTGTGTCAATTTTTCTTCTATAAGATAGAATTGAATTCAAAGGCAGTGGAATAAGGTTTTGTTCAGGGTAACTGCTCACTGTGGAGAAGATTCACTCCAACAAGACACTTAGGAGAGCAGGAAGGATGTGCAAGTCACTGATGTACAACACAAACAGGAATTTTGAAGACGTCCCACAGTTTGATATAATTAGTTCTCATGGCTGAGGACAGCTCAGGATTAGAGCTGCTCAAAAAATTCTGGTCTTGAGGTAAATTGGATGCAGTGATGTAAAAGGATGTACCACATTTGGCTGCCTTGTCTCTTGCTTAAAATTCCAACTACTTGCCTAAGTTGTTCAAGGAGAAAACACTTTGTCAAAACATAATTGAGATAGACAAAGGTGAAAAATAAACACAGAAGTAGCAGCTTTGATGCTTTTTTGGTAAGAGTTGTCAAATAGAAGCATCACTTATTGAATTTTCAATAAATGTGTGTGCATGTATTACTGTAATTTAATAACTTCCTGTGAACCTTGAATTTGTGTTGTGCACTCAGCTACAGATGGAAATTTGCAAATATCTATTGTTCATACTTTGCAACCCTCCTAAACTTAGTATGTAAATTGTACCTGAATTTATGTTAGAGACAATGTTTCTCTAAGAGAAAGATTTCATCAGAAGAAGGAAATGTACATAAAGGAATAATTTTCATTTATAATTTTTTCAAATTAATACTAGTATATTGCTTATGGTAATAAAAACAATGGAAATAACCAGTTTGTAGAGTCTTAGTTGCATTCTCCAGTTTGAAATTCAGTGGAGCAGGAGCCTGAGGTGAGGCAGGCAGAGTTTTCATTAAGCACAAATTCACAGATGCCCTGCGAAGAGTCAATGGTGAAATGTCTCTGCTGGTTCTGACAGAGCCTTTAATGCTTTCCCATGATGCTGCTTTAGTGTGAACCCAGAGCTCGTGGTTCATTCCTGCCCTTGTCCCCTGCTGGGGGACATCACAAGGACTCCCTCAGCTCTTCCCAGCCCTCCAACCTAAGGGCACCTTCCCTGAAGGGGCTCGAGCTGGATTCCTGTGACCTGCACAGGCACTGCCAAAGCACTGCTCTGTTTCCTCCCAGTGACTGTGACATGGTGTGACCAAATCAGAAATGGCTTTCCTAGGTGATCTGACAGCCAAAGAAACCTGGATCTGAAATCAATCTCTCTCCTGTTTCCAGCCTCTCTCTGGACACAGGCTGTTTTCTGGAGATTTAGGGAAAGCAGCAATAATCTGCCCACCTGGCCATGGAACCCTCACTGACCCTGCCCCCCACCCCTATCCCCAGGGAAGCACCCAGTGCCCAAACACCCTCCCCTGGAGCTGGGACAGCCCTGGGAGCTCCCCCATGGCCCTGGCTCAGCTTCTGCAGCTCTTTTCCCATTCCTCAGCCATCTGTTCTGAGACAATTACTCACACAAACAGTTGGATATTGTGCTGCCTGAGCCGACTCTCTTGAGCTGCTTGCATCCTCTTTGCCCTCCAAGCAGCATCCCAGGATGAATGTTTGAAACATCGAGATGTTGAATTACCATAATTACAGCCAGTAGTTTTGACTATTTTTTCACCAACTGGCAAGGCTAGAAATTATTATGTCTTTTGAAGGGAAGAAAAGACACCATCCATCTTTTATATTCTTAGCATTCTTGCACTGATGTGAAATACACCGAGATTATTTTGAAGAAGAACACTTTTAAATTCCTTTTCCCGAAGTTCACTTGATAACACTGCCAGAAGTGGCTGTCTGTTAAAGGGAGAGTGAAGAGGAGTAAACAAGATAAAAAGCTACTCTTTATTTGCATTAGACATCTCAGAAAGTGCAGCAGCTGGGAAGGATTCAGTGGGAGAAGCAAGTGCTGCTTCAGAGGCATCACAGCATGCAGCTTGATTTGGCTTGTTAATTTTTAAATTTTTTTCTATAGGGGTGGTAGAAGTTGTGGGCAGGGAGGCCTGCTGTTTTATTCTACTGGTGTTGATGGTTGGGACTTATTACAATTTAGAGTTATTTTGCAGACAAAATAAGTCACAAAGCTGCTATAAAACAGGACTCTTTGGGACTGAAGCTCATCTTCATTTTTAAGTTGTCTTCCCAAGCATCATGCTTGCAACAAGTCAAAGTACAAATGAATTTATCTTAATCACATGAATAAGAGAATTGCTTCCAACCTTCTGCTTTCACAAGTGATGCACAAAATTTCTCTCAAAACCAAAACAATACTTCCTGGAGTGTTTTTCACTGTCACATCCTATGTTCTAATTAGGAAGATCCTCTATTAGTATTTTGAGTTAGAGAATATGACCAGAATTGCACAATGTTTATGTCCTGGAGGAATCTTGTGTTTTAAAAACAAGTAGCACCAAATAAAAAATATTGTCAGACTAGTCTATTAAAGGTTTAAATGTTAATAAGAGATTCCTTCTTTCACTCATTAAATTTAGGATATATGTAAATATGTTTATATAGTTTTGATCACAGATCTCAGGTTTTCTGTTTGCTCAAGTATGAAAACCCTCTGGTTATCTAAGGTTTGTAGTAATGCAGGTACCATGGCTCACATGCTTCACAGATGTAATTTTTTTAAAAATTAATGTTCTCTGTTTTAGAAGAAAATACCTTTTTCACTCCTCTCATTCTATCACAGATACTCTAACACAAATAATAAGCAAGTTATTACTGGCAAATCAGAAAATTAGTTTGATTTTGTTACATGTGAGGTGCCTTCAAGTATTGATGTAACTGAAACGGGAATCAAATCAAACCTTGTGTTTTTATATGACCTACCCAACACTGAGCATTGAGCTGCTTTATTTATGTTCTTCCTTGGAAGGGCTGCAGAGTCACAGCAGTCCTGGAGGAGTGCCTGGCACTGCCAGGGGTTGTAGGTACTGCAGGGACCTTCATGTGCAAGGGATGTTTCATGGCATTTAGTGTCCTGCCTCCTGAGTATCAAAAGAGGAATAAAATTCCTAAAACCCAAACTCTGTGGTTGTCTGTTTCTCATTACCATAATCATCAAATCCTGACATCTAGGATAAATTTTGATCAACTTTCAATGTTCTGTTGTTAAGTTCTTCTTATATTTTACTGAAAAATATAGAGAGTATATTTTCTTTGTGAAACATTTTAATCCCTCTACATTTGAATTTGGTATATTTAACCAGAGCATGGTGAGAATAGTTTGTGTTTCATCCTGGGAGCACACAAATTGTTGGAGACAGGGTGCATTCATCCCCACAAGCATTACCTTGCCATCCCTAGAGGCAGAGTGCTGTGTCTCTGTTAATTAGGAATTCCTCAAGGATGTCACTGGTGTCCCCCCTGGGTGCAAGGTGTGGAGCTGGAAGGTCAGAGGAGGGAGCAGAGCACTGCATCCCACTTTCCTGTTAGGGGCCCCTGCTTTGCCAGGGGAAGGAGAGCACTGCCCTGTGCTGTTGGGTGTTTTCTAATTGGGACAATTTTGTATTTTAGATTTTTTATTTAATGCTCTGCTGAGAGGCATCTCCATTTGTTACAGAAGTTGTAGATTCCCCTCAAATGGTTTGTCCTGCTGACTCCAAGAGACAAGACCTCAGAAAGCTGAGATTCTCCAACTTATTAATTAGGAAACTTTCAGCTACTGGCAGTGATTTCTGTCCTTCCTCCTGGAGTTAGTGTCTCAAAGGAGGTGAAATCAACTTGCACTTGAGCACTGTGCATCCAAGGATAGATTTCCCTAAAGGGCTGTTACAAGCTGCCAGGGTTCAGCACAGACCCAAGGCTCCAACACTGAAAATCAAGGAGGTTCAAGTTGTTTTCCTAAAGAACATTCCAGCCTTTTGGTGTGTGAGTAGCTAATGATATACATGTAAATTATGGTTCAACCTCTAACTGAGCCAAGTCCTTCAGGCCTCTAAATGTTCTTTGCTGTGTTAAAAATCTCAGTCTTTATAATGTGGAATTGTGGGGGGAATTTTATCAGTCAGAACCCTTTTTAAGAGATAAACAAAAGTGATTCTCAAGAGTCCCTAAGCTCCCTCAAAACTCCCTGAACCAAACACTTGAGGGAAAAGGGGACAGAGATAAGTGATTGCAGCAGGGGTGGTATCCCAAAGGGAGCAATCACAGCATCCTTATCCTCCCCCTTCCATCCTGGACTGTGCAGTTTCTGAGACTGTCTCTTGGGATGGAGCAAGTTTCTCTTATCTAATGCAGCCATAAATATGTGACATTTATATGTATTTTCATAAATATTTACAATTATCAGCATAGCACAACAGTAGAAGTAAATACTGGTATCTATTATTCTTGATATGACTCTTGATAGGATATTCACAGGACAATGTAAAATCTTACTATGCTTTTTAGTGTCTGCAAAGCTTATTTTAGCAACTGTAAAACACCTGTATTTTAGAAAATAATCCTCTGGGCCATTGGTTTGTAATTGCACTAATCATTTCTTGATGACTTTATGTGTGATAACAAGGCTCTAAAATCTGCAAAATGAACAAAATGAGCTAACACATAGAGTGTTGCCCTTAGCTTTACAAAGGAAACAAGGTGCAGAATTTTCTTTGCCTTGTTGTAAAAACATGTGTGAGAATTTTTTCCTCTGTTCTTTAGGTTCTGAGGAATCAGATTTCAAATGCAGCCCAAATTTCATCAGCTGCATTGGTACCAACAAATGCATCCACTTGTCCCAGCTCTGCAATGGGGTTTACGACTGCTCCGATGGCTACGACGAAGGAGTTCATTGCAGGGGTGAGTGAAAATTGCTTTAACCTCCAATCTTCCTGTGTATTTTCTTTTGTGAGTTCAAAGAGAACCAGAATGTACTCCTTGGGAATACATATAGGTGTATATCTGTGTGTGAATATGTGTAAAACAACCAAAAGCAAACTGATAGAAACATATTTTAACATGTGTTTCAAGTAAATTTTAAAAAATACTTTGTGTGAATGAAATGCAAGTAAAAAGCACACAGAGATTTCCAGATGTTTCCCTCATTAGTTACTAAGCTTATAGGATGGGAATTCTTCTATCAAAAGAAAGATGAGGAAACTCTTTACAGAGAAAACAATTGGCCAGGATGATTTTTCTTTTCCTTATAACTTATGCTTTAAGTTCTGTTCTGCAAAATGTTACATAAAACAAAACAACAAAAAAAAGAAAAACCAAAAGCAACCAAACAAAAAACAAACAAAAAGAGAAAACCACTAAAAATATATCAAATCTGCTATTTGCTTTTTTATTTTTGTTTCAATGGAGGAGTTTGTTTCAGGAGGGTTTTATGCAAATAATCTGCTGTTTAATAGTGTAGTCACCAAATTCTGACAATGAGAAATCTCAAATATAAATATGTGAATATCTCAGCTCTACTGAGATGACTTTTGAGGTCTGCATTGGGGTTAATTATAGGCCCAAATCTTGGATACTTTGAATCAGTTCTTTTTCATCAGTAGATTTCCAGATGAATTGTTGATGATGCTCAACAGATCTCCTATTCCAAACCAGAAACTCAGAGACAGGTGCTGGGACTTCTGCTGCAATCCACTATGACAATATACAGTGAAAGATACAATTAATGGTAGAGTTCAGAAAGTTAAATTAGAATTTAAAATTTCATGTGGACATATTTTCAGAGCTGTCAGAATAAAATCTAAGCCCACACCAAAAATAAGACATATGGGAAAAAAAAAATAAAAATAAAAAAAAAAGCCATCTGGAATTAATCAGTACAATACTGCTGACTTCACAAAACTACAAATAGTTATTTTTATAAAACCAGGTGAGGATACAGTCTGTCATAAAATATATGAAAATTCTTATTCACAGTGATAGGATTTTTTTTTTTTTTTTTTCCTTAAAGGCTCAACTGTTTTATAGTCCTTATTCAATGAGCATTACACAAAATCAAAATTTGTGTCAGCATATCAGGTTTAGCACTGGGCCCAGCATCCAAAAAAAGCTTCAGAAGTTAAACTGGCCAAAGCACTATCTGGCCTGTACTGAAACTTTCTGAAGTTGCAGGTGAGTGTTTTCAGAGAATAGTATTGATTCATTAAGTTGTGTTTAAATTTCTATTCCTCAATATTTCATGTTTCTTTTTGTACATTACTCTGGATTGAATGACAGAGGATTACAATTTTCTAGTGCTGAATAATTATTATATTATAACTGTCTTATATTGTATTGTATTTTAAGCCTTTAAACCATGAGATTAATGAAATCAGAAAAAAAAATATATATATATAGATTGAAAAGAAAATCCTATGCTTGTGCAATGAAATATGTTTGCTTTTCTTCCTGTACATGTGTCCTGTATTTTGGAATGTGATAGCAGATAAAATACCCAATCTTTATTAACATCCTTTTAATTTATGCTCAAATGCACATTGTAAGGTTCATGTTGATTCCCACTCATTTCATTATTATCATACATGAATATGAAAGCTGCCCATTGGAAAAATTAATGTCTACTTTAATAAATCACCATAGAATTTAGTAAAGCATTCTAAATAAGTATTTCTGCTAGACCACACAGAACACCTACATAATGAAGTGTCACAGTACCTCCTCATCTAGGAAATGGTTAACAACTCATCAATATTGATTTTTGTGGCAGTTCCATATTTTTACTTGTTTATTGGGGGCAGACTTGAAATTTTCAGTGGACACATTTCTGTCAACAGAACCAAAGGATATATAAAACCATGATTTTACATTATGATCCTGTAGTTTGTCCCAAAAACTGCCACTAAAGTGTCATCATGTTACATTCCTATGTATCAAATATTTGATCCAAGTTCCTTATAGCTGCAATTATTCTCTCTCTCTCTCTCTCTCTTTCTCTGTTCATCAGAAAAATGTTTGTGTAACCTTTGAGTCATTCCTCATTACTTTCTGAGTCTTGAGCACAAAAGTCATATGTTGAACTCATTTATGTGGCCAAAAGTTGCAAAGTTACTTCAGAAATCCAGCCAAATCATTAGCTTTTTCTTGATATTCCTCACAAGAGTGGCATTATCAATTCTGCTGTAATTAATGGTGCTCATGTGAAATTTGTGACTGAGGAAGGCGACAGCAATTTTCAATATTGAATTGCAAAGAGCCCAGCTGATCACAGAGCTGTGTTAAAATAATCTCTTGCTGGGGTCACTGATCGTGCTGTGTAAATAAGTCACAGTCCAAGCACCAGGAAAATCAGTTTTGGTTTGAAATATGGGGGTGTCACCAGGGCAAAGCCCATTCCAGTGCACAGGGAACTGCACAGGGGTGAAATCTCTAAGAACTGATGGAGTATAAGCATCCAGTAAGGGGAATTATTCTAATTTCTTTCTCTAAATTTAACAGTCTCACATTAATTCATTATTAATGATCTTTTAGAGTTGTATTCAGGCCTGCACCTTTCCCTGGCAAGGGAAAATATGGTCATTGCTCCAGTGTGAAATGGTAATATATGGGAAATTTCAAGGAAATAGTAGTAAATACAATGACATTCCTGTATTATCATCTTTTATTTCAGGCACATATTCATTTTTTCTGGTGAATGTAATGCATAAATTCTGGAGAGGTTGTGGCAATATGAAATAAAAAATGTTTTATTATGCATGGTTGTTTCACATTATGTGTTCCAATGTCCTTCAGAGGAGAGAAGGTTGTGTAATTCCCTGGATTTGAACCTCAGAGCATATAACAGTGATAGGACATCTGTATTTGGTTGTTTTGGATCCCTTTATTTTTTTATCTAATTGAAGAATGCTTTATAGAGGCTGAAAAAGGGAGAAATCAAAAATATATATATTGATCCCTCCTGTAAAGCTTATACTGGGGCTGTTCAGCTTTCTGAAAATTCCAATAATTCCAGCACAGTGCAGCCCTGCTGGATGGGAATTCACACCCATCAGCTCCTTGGGAAGTTATTAAGGTTCAGATCAAATTTACCAATGCCAAAACTAGAGCCAAGCTTGAGTAGTTCTAGCTGCAGACTGCTCCAGATCTGCTCTTGGCAGTTGAACTTCTTTCTTTGACACACTTCTTCAGGCTTCTTTGGAGAGCCAGACCTTTATTTCAGCTGCATTTGCAGCCACTTTTACTGCTCAGCTGGGCAATGAGCTGGGAACTCTTCTGCCCCATGGGAGCTGCCAAATTATTGCAAACTGAACTTTTTAGCTCCAAGTCTTTCCTTCACAGGGCTCATCCCAGTATGGGGCTGGTTCTGATCAGGTAAAGGTTATTCCATTTGATTTTTAGGTCTTTTGAAAGCTAAAATACAAATTTCAGAATTTTAAGAAAAAATCAGACCTTTCAAGAGTGACACAAAGTTATAAAACTGAAGGATATGGACCTACACTTAGTCATCCTAGTCTTACTTTTTTTTCTTTTTTTTTTCCTGCTTCTAATGAAGTTGTGTAACAAGGAAACAAAAATCCCCTAAAACAGACAGGAGTTATAAATGTCCCTCCATTTTCTCATGAGAGTTTTTCTTGAAATAATGTTCACCTGCATCAGAATTCCCTGTGAACTCATTTGATTTATTCTGACAAGCTTTAAATCACTCATCCTTTAAGGCTGTGATGTACAAAGCATCACGTTATTGAATCCTTGAACCCCCAGGAGATCTCCCAGAGCTCCTGATGGACCAGTGGGGCTGCTGAAACCATCGGGTAACATTTGGAACAATCCCCACTGTGACCACTCTGCATTCTGCATCAAGGTTTTCACTTGGCTTATGAGGCAGAAAAGAGAAAAAAGTGTGGGCATTAAAATAAAACAAGTGGGTGTTTTTGTTTTGGAACAGAGCTGCTAGTAAAGAACTCTATGTGTCTGTCTGAAAGCTCAATTTGCATAGTTTAGTATTGTGATATCTCCTTATTTCACCATCCAAACATCCAATTTCTTGTATATTACTGTCTTTCCTATCTTTTTGCCTCAATAGAGCATGATGGGGCTCATTTAAATTAGCCAATGTCATTTAGTCTATTCTACTGTCAAGACAAAGAAGTCATGGGCTTGGTGATTTAGTAACTTTCCATCACAAAATCCTTTTGCAGCAAAGCAAATTAGAGGAGGCTGGTGGGGGAATGAGCAGTGGAAGACATTTGAGTGATGTGATTTCATCCTACCTTGATGGGCTGCTGCTGAAGAGGATTTTTAGGCTAGAGTTCACAAAGGAAAGCTGCTGTGAATGTATCAGCATTGTCTCTATGGCAAACTAAGGGTAGGATTTAAATGTTTGGCCATTTATGATGGTAATATGTGACAGCAGATAATTAATTAGTATATGGTTTGTAGAGAGTTGTTCTGGTCTTGTCCATTGGAGGAGCAGTGTATGTCCTGTCTGCTCCCAATCAGTATTTCCTTTTCAGCTCCAGTATCCATTTTCCTGAGAGAAAATGTTGGCTACTGTTCCTCAAGTGTTGGTCAGGTCTGGCCTCCCTGAATAAAATTTTGGTCAGTTTTTTAGCACACACATTTAAATATGCATGCTTTCTTCAGGACACAGAAACCATGCTTGCAATAGCAAATGCAGCGTGGGATGCTTAATGCATGGAGTTCTACGTTCTGAAAAAGAGGAGTAAAGATTATAACTGAGATATTTCAGGTTTCCTATGATCCTGTTGCCCAATACAATGCACAGAGTGTAGCAGAGATGTTACTCGATCATATTTGAGACAAGGGGATGGTGGTTTGGAGGGCCAGTTAGTGTTCATTAACTTGTTCGTGGACAGGGCTGCAGAAACCTGAGGGAAAGCAGCTACAGTCAGTGACTCCTGGGATGGGCAGGAATGATCTGAGAAATCTTTGTTCTCATTCCCAGGGATTTAAGTTAAATGTTATTTATTGTTGCCTGCTGTTACTGTTTTCAGGCTGCCCTCTTTTGAGAAAACAAACATTTAAACTCATACTATGAGCATCTCCTTTTTAGTTTGACTCAACACATTTTATTACCTTTCTGTAGATGAATGTGTAGAGTTACCTGTTAATTTGTCTTTGTTAATAAACAAACAAACTAATAAAACTCCTTAGGGAGTAAGAAATGCAACAAACTTTTTGTAGGATAAATCTCAAAGGATTTTTATGAAGATAAATACTGTGGGCACAATCTCTGTATCAGGATTTCCAGACATATCTTCATGGCAAAAACACCCTGACACTCCTAAACTCAGCCCTCCTAAACAAGCAGGAATTGTAGCTTCTGCCTGGCTGCCATTAGATCACATCACACAGTAAATCTCAACTGCATTTTCAGTACCCAGGCATCAGAGCCAGCTTTTCACCCAGCAGAGACTGGGACTTGACACCAAAGGCTTGTGAAGCACTGGGAACCTTGAGGCATAGGGAGAAGGACAGCACAGGGTCTGTCTTCAGCTATCAACACCTCTATTTGGGAAATGGGAGAGCTTAGACATCCTGAAATCTTATTTAGAAGGAATAACGGATTTTTTTTTTTAGTTTCCTTTTTTTTTTTTTTTTTTTTTTTCCCCAGGATATACATAAACTATTACATTTAGACCTCTCTAGTGTGAGAGTTTTATTAATATTTTTAACATTAGCTAATAGTAAAATTATATCTGCTGAAGAAAAACACATCCGAGGCATCTGCCTATCAATAAAACATGTCATTAAATTTCCATGTACTCTTTTTCCAGTGACATTATTTGCCTATTCATTGCTTCATTCAACAGTGTTAAAATAATTGGACAACCTGGTGTTTGAAGTGAGGGAAAAAAAAAAAAAGCAAAAGTGACAGGCATGTGTGCTGAAAAACGTGATTTTGGTCCTCCTAGAGCAATTTATAATGTCAGCCTAAATTTACAGAATGGTATCAAATTGGAGACAGAGAAAAAGAAAGAAAAGAGCAAATTCTGGGGCTAGCATCACATAATTTGTCAGAAGTGCAGTTGTCAGTTTTCTGCCCCGGGAGCCCTCACCAAGCTAGTTGCAAGACTTGGTTTCAAGTTCTTCCACTCCTTGCCTGGGGGATTTGACTTCCCAGCTCCTGATCTTGCCAAGGTGAATAAACAAATAAGGATTCTACATCTGTTCTGTGAAGGGGGTACTTTAGCTCCTCGGGGCTCTTTTCCAGAGCCATAAACAGTTAAACATTTATTGTAGCAAATCCTGGAAGCTGCAGGAGTGTTCATTTGCATTTGAAGAGTGAGTTCTGGTCTCTCAGTTGTTCCCATCTCAGCCATTAGCTGTGTGTTGTTAACCAAAGTGGTAAATTCCGGGAGCTGGGGTTGGAGTATTCCTACCTGGAATGCAGATGCCTCTGCTCAACATCCACCTGCCTGACCACCTGTACTCAGAGCACAGCAGATTCTGCCTTTTCACACACTGCAATTCATAGCTGAAATAAAGAGAAACCATATTTTGTTCTTCCAGACATGGGCTTTATCTCCCTACCGTTCCCCTCTTGTTGCGTTTTTCAATTTTAAGCTCATGGAACTGTATGATCCAAAAGCCTTAGTCATTCTCAAACTGTGTAATGTAGTTTAAAAATTAAAATTTGCCATCATTTCTGAGACTATGATAAACAAGTCAAGATGTCACCAGCAATTTTAAGTGAGATTGATACTACTCAGTGGTGTGAAGTTTGCTTTGACACATGGAGAAATTACTCTTTCTCTTCCACTCGGAAGCAAGAACATGCACAGAGTGTACAAAAACTGATTTTCAGAATTCATTTTACCCTCTCAGTTTCCAGTCATCTTTTCTCCACACAAAAATCTACTAAAGGATACCTTAATCTTTAACTCATTGCAGTAATGCACATGATTTTAGTTATATGACAAATGTACAGATTAAAATACTGTGAGATGAGATGGAATAAGTTAAAAATAGTGGGGAAGAGGGGAAAAATGAGGACCTGGAAGCAATCAAGTGAAAACAGAAAGTTGGGGGAACACAGAGCCCAATCAATAGCAAGGTTCAGTATAATACTGTATTTGAGGGATTGTCAAGCAGACTTACTTAAAATCAGTGTTCTCTGGAGCAATGTCCATCAAAGAATAGGAACCTGTTCCCAATGCATTGACTCCAATAAGAAAATATCGGAGTTTTCCAGAGATTCCATAGCCTAAAAATATTTTATATATTATGAAAATGGGTCTATTGAAAACATTGTTGCTGTGCATGGATGATAGGATATGAGCTGTATGCAAGAAGGAAAAAAATAAAAATAGTAATGACAAGACCTGAGTCCTACTGGAATGAAAGGCAGCATTTCCTTGGGTTTGGGCCTCAGATTAAGACAGATTTCCTTGGGTTTAGGCTTCTGGACTGGGTCTATCCAAACAAACAAATAAAAAAGGATGCCTATTTTATTTTATTTTTTTTTTTTAAATCTCTTCTATTCAGGTATTCCAAGCATTAAAAAAAAACAAAACAAAACAAAACAAAACAAAAAAAAAAAAAAAAACAACAACAAAAAACAAAACAAAACAAAAAACTCTAAAATTGTTTCATCTGGAGAATAATAAGCCATATTTAAAGCTAGAGATGTGACTATGATTCACTCTTTGCAAAGCAGCAATATTTTCTGATACTCAACTGTTAAAAAAGGCTGCTGTTATTGCATTGGCTGCTCTCTTTCTCTTTCTAGGGGTGAGAGAACAAATCCTGTGGTATCAAACTTTTTGAGAGTACGTTTAGCATCTTTGTAAGATATTTTCTGTCTATCTAGTCCTTCTTAAAATCCATTAACATGCAGCAAAGTATCAAAAATGCTGTTTGGAAGATAAAGTATCTTGTACATGGGATGGATTATTGGAACAAAGTACCAGTGCCCACTTTCTCAAAGGAAGTGTTGGCCACTAGCACTAAAAACGAGGAAAAATTAGCAGCAGTCCAGATTATGATTCCAACAAAAGATTTATCCCACTCACAGTGACACATTTCTGACTTTTCAGCTTTGTTTTCACACTCATGTGAAATTCCACAACATCTAAGTCACATTCCCAGAGCAAGACCAAAAGGGAGAAAATGTCTGTATTTTGCAATAAAAGAATCATTCATAGTGGTTCAAGCCCCAAACACATTTCTTAGCCCAACTATACAGAAGGTCAAAATCCTCACTCATTAAGAACTAAATGTGACCTTTTTTAACAAATGCCCTGTTTAATTACCAGCAGGCAATTCAGCACAATTAGTTGCTGTCTAAGGTACTTTTTTTTTCTTTTTTTTTTTTTTTTCCTAATGGTCTTACATATTTCATAGCCTCTTTCAAAACCATGCATCAGATCGAGGACCTGCTACTTGTTTAATTGTCTTTTTTCCTCTCTTAATAATGTGCATCTCCTGGAATTTTAGCAGAAGAAGTAGAAGAACATTTGATTGTCTTTCAGCAAATTGAATTTTTTTTTAATCCACTGGAAAACAAAGACAGTTGCATAAAACATTTATGTGCAGGTAACTTTTAGGTTTCTACAGGAAAGAGTATAGTATTCCCAGACTAATGGCACACAATGACACCAGGAGGATAAAAAAGAATGGAAATAAGTTCTGTTCTGCAAAATGTTACATAAAATGAGCACAATTACATTAAACCAAAACTGTTCAGACATCCTGAGGACTCACATTTAAGGTCCATGGATACTAAAAATACTTCTGTGAGCCACAACTGTTCTGCTTTCTGCCATGAGCTGACACTTATAATTTATGTTAAAAAATAATAAATGAATTACTTATAAATTTAAGTGGACACAGTTTGGGGCCCATACTTCTGTTTTATGATAAACTTGAATGTCCTGTGTTCAAAAAATTTGAAGTGAGCCCTTCAGTAAAACCTGGGAATGCATCCTGCCCTTCCCATGATAGCTGGATATTTTGATTTTTAGTGAAGAGAAAAAATAACCCAAACAAACCCAAACCAAATCTGATGTTGGGCATAATGTCTGCTATTAAAGGATGAAGCACAGTGCTCTTCAAACTGCAATTTCTCTCTCTTGAGCTTAATGTAGGAAAAAAAAAAAAAAAAAAAAAAAAAAGCTTTAAAGAGCAGTGTGGCTTTTAGTGATGTGATGTGTGATGTGATGTGAGTTACAGTCCAGGTGAAGGAAAATGGGGATCTTGGAGGGTCCCTCTATGGCTGGGAAGGTTGCTGGGTCCTACACACATGTCCTGTTTGGGTTTCCAAAGGAGAACCAGATGAAAGGCAGAAAAGAGGTCCTTACATGATCCCCATGAAGAATCAGCCTTTCTGCTGTTTGAAAACTTTTTATTTTGAAGTCCACCAACACGTGCTGGATTTCTTGATGTCATCTGGAAACAGCAGCAAAGACATGAATCATTCCAGTGCAAAAACAGTCAAGTTTTTGGGATATAAATTTCATATTCAATGCAGAAATTTGCAATCGCATGATTTATATCTCTTAAAAATCCATTCATAACTTGTTTTTTTTTTCTTTCTTTCTTTTCTTCTGCCAGTCCAGGATTTTTATTTTTATTTTTTTTTTCTGATGCCAAAGATATCTGGAGCTGAGAGGAGCCATTTAAAAAAATGCCTCAGGTTTTCTAAGACTGATCACAAAGTCATAAAGAGCCCTTGCTGTATCTAAAGGATATATGTGCTCCATATGATCCATCCCTAAGGGTGTACATAAATCAGACCAGGCTCCCAGCAGGCAGCTGGAGAGGGAAGCTGGGCAGGATGGAAAGGCACAGAGCTGGACAGGAATTGGGTGGGTTTGAACCCCAGCTCTGAAAACATCCCTGAACATCCTGAGAACAGGCACCAGAGAGCTTTGAAAGGATTTATCCCTCCAGCATATGGAAAATCATTATATTGCTCTTACAGCACCACTCTTGGTGTTCACCAAAGGACACAGGGAGCTCTTTTCAATAGATGGACTGTAAATAACAGGAACTGCTGCTGGCTTGTGTTAGCAGGAGTTAGAAACATCCCCCAACTACAAGTAATGGGAGTGAAATACAATTGTTAAGGGATACATCTGCAGTCCTCTGGTTGTGGCTTCAGCTGCAGAAGCTCTGCTCTCAGTGGTCTTTTTCCCCTAATGAAGGCACAGCTGTGCATTTAGGGATTGACAAAGAGTGTGATTAGGAATTCTAGACTTCCAGAGTAGTTGATGTGCCTTCAAAAAGAGTTGTTGCTAGCAACTAATTCTTGGAGAGATTTGTTGTTTGTTATTGTGCTGAGGGCATTTCTGGTGCTAAAGCAAAGAAAAGCTGTGGCAGTTTAGTAAATGTTTGCATTGTCCAGAATTCATGTGATGCTTCCTTTGATGTTGGGGTCTGGATGAGCAAGTGAGACACTGTCAAATCTGAAACCATTTGTTCAAATAGAAATTACTGGGTGTTTCTTTGATTCTGGTTGGAAGGTTTTTTGCCATTTCTTGTCTCATCCCTGGTAATGGTGTTTTCAGCTCAGTCATCCCGTGCTGATTCTGGACACAGAACCTCCTGTGCTGTGATTTTCTTCTGCTGTAATGCACATTCTATCCTGAATTTCTGTTCAGGAGCTCCCCTCCCTGCTGGAAGGATTATAAATGGAGATCATAATCTGTTTGGACTATGTAAAATATGTCTGAGGCTTCCAAGGAGCTGACAATGCTGATGTTCAGCACTGTGAGTTCTGCTGGCTGGTAGCTTGGAAATGTTGATTCTGGTGTAAACATTGCTTCTACTTGCATCTGTACTTAAAAAAAAAAAAAAAAAAAAAAAAGGGGGAGGAGAAAATATGTGGCAAAAATATGACATGATAATTGTGGTTTTTTTTTTTTTTTTCTTTATAGCCATTAGCCAACAAGTTGTGGAGTTTTTAATACAAACTAATCTAAATGATTTTAAATTTTGCTGTGTACAGAAGGCTAGAATATTTGTAAATAAAAAAAGTCAAAGGTGAATTTTAAAAACAGTTTGATATTTGCTCTTTAGCAAAACACCTCAGACTCTGCCTGATTTAATTATAAATATAGGTTTTGTTGTGTCCCCATGCTGATGTATTTTAAGAAGAGATTGCAGAAATCCATGCTGTACACAGAGGTATTTACTTTGGGAAAGGTCAGACAATATATTATAGAATTAGAGTTTAGAATTTTGAAAAAAAAGTAGATTTTATAACTACTAGAAATTAAGAACAAATAATACTTTAGATTCTTTAGAAAAATAATTTAAAATTTGAAAAGTGCCTGCATTTGAATGAGAGGTGTCTTGTCCCTTTGATATTATGATGGGAACTCTTCAGTGCTACTTGCAAAGCACAGATAATTGCTGAAACTGGGAAAACAATGATTGATCAAGAACCTTCTGGATGTGGAGGAGATGAAGGGGAGCTGTGAATCCAGGCAGGAAAATGCCCAAGGGAGAAGAACACTGTGCTTCTTGAAATCTCAGAGTTCAAATAGGGAATTTTCTTCCTGGTGCATCTTTATTCTTCCTGGGTGTTCTCCTTTTCTTTGCTCTGGACAGATTTTCCAGTGGGCAGGAAATAATCAGGAGCTGATGGATGAGTTGGGCTGGTCAGAGCCTTTGAAAACACATCTAATGTTGCCTGGAAAAAACAGCCAGGTTATTATAAAACAGTATGAAAACTGTTTTTACCTCAATCCATTTTTTTTTAAATTATTTTTTTAAGCTGGTGTCACCAGCTGCAGTGTAATTTTCTTTCAGAATATCGTGCAAAAACTTCTCCAGTCTCCTCAGAGAGTCATCTAAATATGGAAGTTTTCAAGGGAAAAAAAAAAAAAAAAAAAAGATGATCAAAACGCTGCCAGATAAAGCTTTTATAACTGTTTTAAAGTTTATAAGAATTCATAATATTAACTCACATTTTTGTCAAAAATGTTTTTAAAAAATATGTTTGTGTTAAAAATGGATACCTTGCAATTGGGGATGTTCTGGAAAACGTGGAAAAGTTTAATTGTTCTGTGTGAAATGGAGTCCCTGGCACATGATGCAGTTGCCTCTTGTACTGGCTGTGGTATTGGATGCAATTTCCTTATTTCTTCTCCCAATTCCCTGTATAGCTGGTTGTTCAAGGATTGGAAGTTCTCTGTGACAGAGGAACTCTTGACTTGATAGAGGGGATGTGGTTGTGTAGTTTGAACTCGTGGGCATTAAAGTAATAATAATTACCTTATAATAATTATGACTAATCACTCCAGAGACAATTATCACACACTTAAGTGTGTGCATAAGGGAAGACCTGGGCTTGTTCATGGAGCCAGGATCAATGAGCCTGTAAGAGGCCTTAGGATGGAATACAAACAACCTCAGAACACTCAACAGGGACAAAATGCACTACCAAGAGTAGGGAAAATGCTGTCTCCTGTGCCTCAATGAAAAACAAAATAATTTCTAAGAGTTTTGATTGATCTGCTAAATGAAAAAAAGTTCCAGGGGGAAAATACAGCACAGACAAAAATTTTAACAGTGCTCAGCACTTCAGTGACAAGAAGCAGAAGTTAAGGAAGAGATTTTAAAAGAATTGTTTAAATGTTTGCTTTTTCTCCTTGCTTTAGCAGTTTGTGTAATAAGAATCAATGGCTATTTGCCTTTTAAGTCCCCATAATCTCTTGGTGGAATGAACATTTGAGAATAAGTTTCCCTAGCACAGTCAAATGCTTTGTGGATTTATATTGATGAAGATCTGTAGCCTCTTTGCAGTGGTGATATGTGCTTTTAATCCATCTATCTTTCAGCAGGGACAAAAAGCAGCTGTTCTTGTTTTAATCATAAAGTTAACTTCAAAAAGGAGATGCCAGTAAGTAAAATAAAGTGATTTTCGTCTTTTAATATCACTACAAACTCATTTTTTATTGATAGGTGCCAGAAAAGGTTGCAATCTTTGCTCATGGCTTTAAAGCAGAGAGGACTTTACTCTGAGCACATTAAATCAGCACCAGTGGCTTTAAGAAGGTGGCAATTACCATGTGGCTTTTGTTCCTCACAGCCAGGGAATGATCAAGTCCATAAGTACAGGATTTAGTATTTTAATCATTGCCAGGAATACTTAAATCTATTAATCATTTTGTTGTTGTTTGACTAATGTTCTGTCGTGTGGCTTGATTTGCCAATGCATTCATTTGTTGCTTGTTATTTTGTCATTGAGTTATAATTTCATTATTCTCTGACCTTCTTTGTCCTCTGCACGTGCAATTGCAGTCTAAGGGTGGTTGATGCCATTTGGATAGAATGAAAAAAACAACCCAAACTTTTGTTTTCCAATGAAGCTGTGTGGAGCATAAATCCCAGCTAGGTTCAGCTGATTTTCTGCTGTGATTGCAGCCATGAGTGCTGGCAAAGCACCACACACAGTGGGACAATCCTACCTGGAAGGTGTCTGGGTAGGCAAGCAGCACAGTGAGCTAGGCATCCCCTCCATCATAAATTCACCTCAACTGCAGTTTGGGGACTGTTGAAGTCTGGATTGTTTTAGAACTGATAAGCCAGATATGTTGTATATATGCCTATTTTTATATTTCTAATATTACCTCAGAAGTTATTCACTGCAAAATGAATTGGCTTCTGTTTAACTGCAAAATATCTGCTACACCTTTCCTCTTCTAATTTGGTGTTATAGATTGAAAATTTAAGATCACTTTTATTTTAGAACACTTCAAAACTAATGCTATAAAATAGTTATTCATAGGGTGAGGGAGAATTTTTATGCCCTGGTTTCCACTACATAGTGAAAAGCTGATGTAACATTTTGAAAACAGGAATTTAATGTGCTTCAAAGTGTTTGAATTCCAATATTCTGAATAGTTCATGGTTACTCTGGTGCATTGATGTAATTTTCACCCACTATTCATATTTTGCACTAGTGTGAGGCCAGACATACTGCAAAGTCTGCCTCAGAGGGTTTCCACTTCAGCTGCAAATTATCCTGAGCATTCTTACATTATCACATGTATCTAAACCCAGACCAATCCTTCTACCCACAACTAATATTACAATAATGATAATTAATAAGATAATGGATCTAACACTCACGTGATAAACTGTTCTTTGGTATAATGAGACTCTACAGTAAAAAAGGAAAAAAAGAAATCTAAACCTCTCACCTCTGAGGGATTTGTATCATTCATATTGGAATCACAGGAGAGATGAGATGAGAGGCTGTCCTTCCCTGCCCTGATAGCCTCTGAGATAACACATTTTTCATGATTAGAGGACTCACCTGTTCACCAAGGTTAATAGTGGTTTCAAACAGTGGCTTCTCTTTGGTGTGTGTCCTGTAGTGCAGCAGGATAATCACCTGTTAATAAATAGTTCTGCCTGACAGCTCTGTCTGGGCTCAACAGCTTAAACAGAGCCTCCATCCCCAACAGCAAGAGAGTTGTGCCTGTCTTACACTGTGCTCTCACTAATGGCCAGGGCACTGACTCCATGCCTCAAAACCTTACTGTGGATTTGGATCCAGCTCTGGGCCTGCCATGGAGGATGATTATTGTCATTGTTAGTTAACTGCCTTCTCCATCTGTGCATCAACTGTGGGGAGATCCTCCCAAACAAAACCAAATCTAGCAGCTGCATGGACATTTCAAGCAGCTGTGTCCTGCATAGGTAGGGTTTATGTGTGCTGCTGCAAAATACAGCATCACTCAGCATCACTGAGACCCTCCCCTGGCTCAGGGGGCACTGAGATGTGATCTGTTAAAGAGAAAAATAAGCAGCACAATCAAAGAGGAATGTTTGCTTTTGACAGGTCTTCTTTTATCTTCTTTCCAGGGCTTGTGTTTGCTTTATTTCATTCATATAGTGGAAGAAGTAGGAATGTTGATGTGCTAATGCAGATCCAAAAGTGTGTGGTCTGGGAATATTTCACTTATTCATACAGTGGCAGCTTGAGCCTGATTTAGTGCATATTCCACAATTTGGTTCCTAAAAGCTGCACAGGTGTTCTGTGCAGCATGCAGGGCACTTTGGTACCCTGCATCAATGGCCTGGGTTGTTGAAAGGGCACCCAAATGTTCCTGTTCCTCAGTGCCAGTGGGCTCTAGGGAGAGATGCTGAAGGTGAGGGGAGATGGAGAGGGATGGTCATGCCTTGGAGTAACCAAGGGCTGGGCACTGCTCTGCCTCCCCCACAGGGGCTCTGGGTGTGTCCAAAGCAGAACTAGAGCTCCATGGCTCAGGTTAGGGAAGCACTTGGTTCCTGGGGTGTTTTATCCCAAAGCCCAGGTGTGCTGCTCTCATTATCTGACTGTAAAGCCTTGTTCTGTGAGTGTGTTCTGTCACACACTGAACTGTTACTTGTGCCCTATTTTACTTGGTCCTGAGCTACTGCTGCTAGCACCAGGGCTGCTGTAACAAATTCCCTTCCTTCCATCCTGGACATGGATGTATTTCAGTTTGAGGATGACTCTTGCAATTACTTTATGATCCTTTTGCATGGAAAATTTTTACTGTTCAGCACTGACCTGAATATTTTTCTTATGTGTTAATACAGCTGCTTGGCACTTTGATGCAAAATTGAGGAATAAAAAAGCATAACCTCCCACACCAAGGATCTGTAGTATGAAGTGGTTTTAAGAAGCAGTTGTGAAATCCTAATGTCCTGCTCATAACTTTTGATGTTTAGGAGGCTGATGCTTTGCTCCTGTGCCCAGCCATAAGATTTGTGTGGTGTAGGAGCTGCTGTTCTCCTCCTGGCAGCCCTGAGGACTCTCAGGTTGCTGCACCTTCCCTTTGATGGTTTCTGAACAGTGTCTTCAATCCTCATGCATTTTCCCAAAACACATTTAAATCTTATGCATGGAAATCAAATAGAAAAGAAATTACTTTCATTATGTTGGTTTTATTTGTTTTCTGACTTAGTCTAATGCTGAGGATTATTATAGCCAAAATAAATTGCACATTAGAAGCAGTACAACAAAGGTATGTACAGTTTCAATGGAAAGAAGTTGATATCAGCAAAAGTGCATAAATATGAGAGAAACCCAACTGTGCACGTTAAAAAGACAATAAATGAAAGTAGGCCATTTTTACACAGTTTTTAAACAAAATTGTTATTCATTACTGTACTGTCTGTGCTTTTGTCCCTTCTTTTGCATTCTCCACCTACTCCTTGGTATTGATTTGAGGAATAATAATAGTAATAATAATAATCCACAAAAGAGGAATTTGTAGTTTGTGATAACAATTCACATGCTTGTCTAAAGAAACTGCACCCTTTAGAGTCCAACTAGCCCAGCCTAAAGGTGGAAACAGACTTCTTGATCTTGCAGTGTGTTGAGCTGCATAATAAAGGTAGCAGAGTGCAGCCAAGGCATTAAAAACAGCCACCATAGACTCCACATTTAGATTTCCTGACTTTGTTATTCCTTTATTTTACAGCAGTGCTCACAAATTATCAAATGTATTGTTGTAAACATCAGCACATTATTGTCGTGGACAAGATGTACTGAAAAATCTATATTTCATGGAGTCTAAATTGTGCTGAACATCCAAAGACATTCAGTAGCTACTTCAACACTTCCTGCTGGGTTTTTTTATGTACTTCAGGGAAGTCATTTGGGATGCTTAAGTCACCAAAATTTAAGGTGACATGACAACCCAGAAAAGCATTTCAGTCTCCCAGAGACACTTACATGCTGTAAGAAGAGCAGTTAAACAACTGAGAATCTCCATGTTGATTTTGCCAATCTCCTTACTGCTTGCTTCCATAGAAAGAACTCAACAATTCCATATTTCACACTCTGTGCCCCTGAATGACCACCACAGTTGTGCTGTTGGCTGTGGAGCAGTGGAGGCAGCAGGGAGCAGCCTTCTGTCCTGAGCAGGAGGGGTGACCTTGGGGGTGACCCCTGCAGCATGAAGGGGAGAGCAAATGGAGGATGTGCTGCTCTAATATTCCACACTGCACAGAATTAGAATCCATTTTAATGATGCTCCTTTTCCCTTGTGTCCACCCTGACACTTGCTCATCACATCAGATGTGATTTCTTTAAGGGCGAGCTGCAGGGTCTTTTCTGTTATAGGTTCTGACAGTTTTTACTACAAAGCTGGAACTCTAGAAGGGAAATCAAACCTGTTTCAGTTTTCCTTCTATATGGAAAAACTTGCAATCTGCTACTCATGCTAAGGGAAACTCCTGGGAGCAAGGGCACAGGATTGCAGTGCACTATCAAGAGCACCCCTTGGAACACACCTGTGTTCTTGAACAGACAACTCTCCTGTTACTAGAGTGCCTGTGCTGAGTTTGTTTAATAAAAAGAGGAGTTTTTTCCAGTCCATGACCTCTAGCCTTGAGCTGGACATGATCCAGGGACTGCTTTCACACTTCCAGGCAGTGCCTACTGGGTGCCAACTGTCCAGGCATTCTGATTTGGAGTTTCTTGGCCATACTGCAAAACCGTGGTGAATAGTACATTTCTTCACAAGGAAAAATAATTTGTGAAAGGTTGTGGTTTATGTTTTCCAGTTGGTTGCAAAGCAGATTTGCCTACTTAGATCACAAGCACATGCCAGTCTGTCTCCTGACCATCCATTAGATCTGTTTCCTGTCCTGTTCAGAAGTGGCTTGCTTTAGCCAGCAATTTGTGCATGTTCAGAAGTAAATCCTATACACAGAGCTGGTTTTAAGAGAAGGTTTTAGTTTTTTTCCACAGCACTGCCCAGCACCACTTAGTATTACAAGAATATTGCAAGTATTCTGTCCATGAAAATAAATTTCTGACAATGGAAACTGACAAGAACCAGTAATAGCAGTAAGTTCATGTAAGGAAGGCAGAAAATATGTATTTTACGTAGATTTCATATTAAAAATCAGGCTGGGTTTATGCACTTTGGTTGTGGATGAAAGGCTGAGACACCTATCATAATCTTCATTTAAATTCTATCTTCATTCCTCTTGGTCTCAAATAAATATTACACACGACAGTAAGCTAAAAATAAGTGTCCTACATGAAAATATTCCAGGTTACCTTCTGAGGTTTTGGATTAGGGGTTTTGTTGCTTTTATTTTTTTGTTTTGTATGTATGGTTTTTATGTGATGTTTTTTCCCCTACATAACAATTGCAGGTATATAAACTAAATTTAGTTCATTTTCCCAGCTTTAACAGATGTTACACTTTTGCCAAGTATTCCCTGGTCAAAAAATCTGTGCATTTTAGTTATTTTAATATCATTTAACTTATTAAGGATGCAAAGGAAAATAATAAAGACATTTCCTTTGAATTAATAGATTAAAATAACATTCTGTCTTCTTTCCTTTCCTTAGGCTTTATAGTTTAGCCATGCATTGATTAAAAAAAGAAATTATGCACAGGAAGACTCCATGGGAAGAAAATGAAATTTCTAATGATCTCAATTATTCTTAAATTTTATCAGAATTTAAATTAAAATTCTTGGAAATTGGTGCAAATTAGTGGATTTCTGTGAGATTATCATAGTTGGAGATTTATTGCGTGGTCTGGATTTATTACTGTAATATTCAGTTCACTGTATTTGCCACTTTTCTTTAAACCCTTGACAGAATTCTAAATGTAGGTGGACTAATTGTTGAAGCAAATTTAAGTTTATGAAGAGGAAAATACACATTTTTTTCCTAAAGCGTGTCTGCATTTAAAATAAAAAAGAGACAGCAGGTTCCACAATGCAGAAATTATTATTAAATAATTATATTTATTTACTAATTGGATAGTCTAGAGATGTCGACAGTGCAGAAGGTCATGTTAATGTTCTGAGGGTGCTTTTTAAGATTTCAAAAAGGTTTCTGCTTTATGTTAGAATGGCTTTGAGACTCTCAGTTTTTCCACTCAGAAAAAAAAAAAAAAAAGTTATACCCTAAAGTATTCAAATGCTGAATGGATCATTCTCAGTGATACCATCACTGGATGGACAGATGACAGCCAGACCACAGTTTCAAGCCATAGCTGAAAGGGCATCAGACTATATATATATATATATATATATATATATATATATATATAATTTTTTTAATTTTTATTTTACAGCTGAAGAGGAAAACCAAAAGAGTTTTAGTGGTTTTTATGAAGTCTGCTGCTTCACAGGGAAATAAACTGAAATTTCAAAGCACCTAAAGCATGTAGCTATAGGTCCTCTCCCTTATGATTAAGACACTGTAAAAGTAGTGTATTTGCTGACTTTCTCTTCAATTGGTGCCAATGAAATTAATCACTGGGTTAATTCTAACCCCACTTTTGCTGACTCGCCCAAACTGTGCTGTCATATATTATTACAGCAATTTATACAGGCTGACAGTTTTATACTCCTGAGGTTGAAATTTTAAAAATGCAATATTATTTATATGAACGTGTTAAGTGACAAGAGAATTCACTAAATATAAAAGCATGGGCCAAAATTCCTCAGAGCTTTCCCTGCCTGTGTGACCAGCTAGTGAAATTTTATGTGTCATTTCAGCCAGTTAGACAACTTGTCTCCATAAATCTCCTCAGCATCCAGCCAGGTGATAAAATTTGTGTCAGCCACGACTGTGCTGTTTATCATTTCATGTGCAAGTTTGTACACATTCCCACTCCTCCCCACTGCTATTAGATCTAAGTAGACAGGTATGATCGATGTATTCTGTGCTAGAGAGCTGATCAATAGATCTTCCCTTGCTAGAAAATAAAGATTTTAGGTTAACAAGTTGGTGGAATTCCACTGGTCTTCATTGAGGGCTAGATTGTGAATTTCCCAAGAGGACAGAGTAATATTCAGAGATTATCAGTATGGTTTTCCCTGCTGAATAAACTCTCAATTAATAAAAAAGCATTGCCAAAAAGTTTCTGTCAAAGTGTGTTCTCCTCTTTTTACAAAAGACTCTATGGACACTCCAGAAAAAGTTTTAGATTTGTATGAATGAACAAAAAAGGAGAAAGTATTTGTTAAGGAGTAGAAGTCTCCCTTTCTCCCCTTCCATGAAGAATAGTAGTTCTCCCCTTCTTGACACATGGTGCTGAATATCAAAGCATTGTGGATTGTTTTGAAATGGAAAAAAAAAAAAAAGTCTCTGCATATTGAGAGCTTTATGCTCTTCATGTAATTAGTATATTTTACACTACAGGTGTTGGTATTGGAAATAAAGAGGCCAGGAGCATCCCACATGGGCAGTGTCCTCATCACAGAAGCTAAGCCAGAAGTCTCAGAAGCTCACTCCTTCTGTTATTGATTCTAAATAGACAAATCAAGATGAACAGAAAACTTCTTAATTAATAGTCAGGGATTTATCTTGAGTCTCCCTAAAGTGACACAATAGCATTTTCTTTAAGACTAAAATGTTGCTCATCTTAAAAAAAAAAAGAAAAAAAAAAAATCTTTATCAGTTGTATCTTGGAATGTTTAACAGTGCCATCTGGTGACCTCTGCCATAACGACAGCGGTGTCACTGGAGCATCCTGCCTGTGGGGTCTGCACAAACACCTGTGTGTTCCCAAACCTGAGATGTTTGGTGTTGCTGCTTGTCTTCACTCTGCAGCTTCCAAAACTGAGATATGCTGATTCATCCAGTCTCATTCTTGTCTTAATGATATGGACAACACACTGGAATGATATCCATGTGATATTTGATGGTTCTACATCTACCTGTAGGAAGGCATGTGTGATTATAGCTGGGTAACCAGACATTGGCACAGTTAATGTTCCTTTTTGAAAGATTTCTATGAGTTTGCATTAACTACAGACAATCTCTTAAATCACTGGTGGGGATCCCATTTACAGAGATGGATCTTAACCATCTATTCTTATCAAATTGATTTTTAATAATATTGTTTATAGTGAAACTACTACACTCATTTATAGTAAAAGTCTGCTGTTTTTTCTTCATGGCTACAAAATCAGTGCAAGAATGCTCCTCCCTACAGAACAAGGAAGAAGGAAATTAGGTAATTCACAAGGTTTAGATATTTTTCCTAAAGCATCTTCTAAGCATGATACAAGGAAGCTCCTAATTGACTACAGGGGTGGTGGGAGTATCTTTAGACAACATGGAACATCCTCTGAGCTCTGGGACACCAGCATCCATTTGCACCCACATGGAATAGATGGAGGGAAGCAAACAGAAATAGAAAACCCACAAACAGCTTAAAACTTCCACACATGTCTTCTGCTCCATAAAAAGACACTTGTCTTGTGCTGTTAACTCAGTTAGGGGAAAAGTAAAAAATGGAAAACCAGACCCAAGCAATGGGGGACATTTGTGTTCATGCAAAGCCATTTTATCCCATCTCTTTGGGTAACAATATATCTTCATTTTCTTATGTCAGTGGCTCATCCCTAAGTAATGATTGCATGTCCTGATCACTCCTTTCTTTTTCACACATTGTTCCAAACTCAACTTTGGCATCAGATGAGATATGTTGTTCAGAGATTGTCACAGTGTTTGTTTGCATCTGCACTTGGCTGCTGCCCCACAAAGTGCTTTGTGTGGAAACATCATGTTGCTGTGCATGGAGAGAAATGCTGTGTGTGCCTGAGCTTTGTAAAGCTCTAAAGCACTGTAGGGATGCATCTGTGTAGATCTGAATTTAAAAATAAAAAAAAACAACAACAAAAAAGAAAAAAAAAAAAGAAAACAAAAAACAAAAAAAAAAAACAAAACAAAAAACAAAAAAAAAAAAAACCCAAAAACCCCAAAAACCCCAAAAAAACCCCAAAAAAACCAAACATTTTTTCCTGGAAAACACAGATTGATAACAGACTAGGACTCAGTGAATGGTTTTGGAAGTTTTTAATTAAAATTCCAGGTTTTACTGAGTAATAGGAAAGTGATAGTGATTTTTAATCACATTTTCAGAACATGTTATCCTGAGATGCACAGAATTTTGGGAGAAGACTGCCTTCTTTAACTTAAGTGTTCAAATCATTTCATCAGGAAGCATGAGACACTCTTTTAAACACTGTCTGCTTGAGTCAATGTGAACTTTTCCCTGAATTTCTTAACACAGTTTACTAGAACATCATTCTGGGAAGTAGATTGAGTAGGCTGCTCTCAATCTCCATTGACACTGATTTATCCTTAAAATACTTTAATATGAGTTATCCTTCAGTGACAGCCTCTAGCCTAGGTTTGTATCTCTGGAGGGTAAATACTGAGTTCTAGAGAAATTATCTTTTTATCTTTTGGGTAAGACATATATTTGACTTGCAAAGTAGAAAATCCTAGCCAAGACTTGTCCTGGTGAGATGTAATTCCAAGTCAGGCAAGTGAGATCTCTGTTTTCATCTCCCACAAAGTGGATCTCAATCAAAGTGGTTGGGGAATGGAAGATTGCTTCTTCCTCACTCCTTTGATGATGAATATCTAAATTTGTTCTGAAGTGTTATTGACTAACTATTAAAAATGTCCACAATGCAAATAAAATACTTTGCAAAACTGGGGAGAAATGAGCTGCAAGGCTCATAGGGCTGCAAGTTTTATTGAACAAGGATGATGGACTTACTTGTTTTTAGGATTAGTGATGCAAGCTAAGACTCCTCATCCTCAGAAATAATTGTCCATGTTGGAATATTATAGGGATGTGTAAAAGCATGAGTGAGAGGGATAGGGATTGTTGCTCTGTGTCTTTTCAATGACAAAATTTACAGGGCATCAGTCAGTGACAGGTTTCAGACCAAGCACTACAAATATTTCTTCAACACATTGGATATGGAGCCTTTAAAATTCCTCTCCAAAGAATGTTGTAAGTGGGAGTTTTAATGAGTGCAAGGACAAATTGGGTATGAAGAACAGAAGAATTCTCCAAAGGTTATGGGATATGCAGGAAATACAGAAACATCTCTGACATGAATATATTTAGAGTGTGAGAGGCTGCTAAGGGGAAGTGTCACTCACATGGCCTGTTCTTGGTCTTCCCTGGACATTAGGCAGGGCCACTGTCAGCAACTGAGCCAGATCCACCACTGGCCAAATGCCTCATTAATTCTGAACTAGAAAATAGCTGGAGAAAAGGTGGTTCTGCCAAAGATAAATAAATCAATACCTGAGAATTTTTGGCCGACCCAGACATTTTTATAATTCTTATGTTTTCACTTTGTTCAAGGGATTTGGTGAAGGAAATAAAATTAATGTTATATAGTCACAGTTGTTTCATTTAAATGTATACACAGACTTAAAAGTTTCACATGCAGATGTATATTCATGAATAAATAAGGCATATTGTTCAGGAGAAAGATACATAATTTGAGATGTATTTCCTTTTAAGATTGGTCAGATCTAGGCCTTTTCTGGACTGTTATAATTCTTCTTGCTTTTTTTTTTTTTTTGTTTTTTTGTTTTTTTTTTTTTTTTGTTTTTTCAGTTGTTGTTGTCATGATTATTTTATCCTTGGATTAACAATGAATAACATTTCTAGAAAGAAAATTTAAAAAAAGACTCTAGCATGTATCAAACCTAAACCTCAGAGTGAAGAAATCCCTCAGCTTTGAAACTCCCAAGGTGCTGCAGCAGGGGCAGAGTTTGATCCATAGCAGGAGGAACAATTATCTGCATCCCAGAGGATCCTGTGCTAACACTGATGCCTTGTTTTGTACACAGGTCATGAATGCTCTAATGACCACAATTCATGTTGCCATTTAGAGACCAGGAGAGCTTGCTGTGCTCCCCCTTGCTCTTACAAGGCTCACTGACACAAACAATCAGGTCAAAATCAAAGAATAAATGAAGTTGCTTTTATCACATGGGCTCGGCTAAACAAGGCAACAATTAAATGTGTGTAAGCATTTCCATTATACATACAAGCTTGGCAATTTAAATCTGAGCTGTTAAAACATTCCAGAAGATGAAACACAGTGTTTGCTAGCTTATTAAAAATACAAAAAATAAAATTTAAAAAAATCTATAACAATAAAATTCTTTGTGTTCATCAAGTGCTCTTTTAAATGAATGACAAATTTTGAATGTGCTAGATCAGTGATTTTAAATGATGATACACTGGTTTATATTGTGCAATAAGTTACATTCAAAAACCTGGGGAATCAGTCAGCTCAACTTAAGCCAGGGAGGAGCAGCAATGTCCCGTGCAGAGTTCACTGCAGAGTTCTCTGCAGGGCTGTGCAGGAGAGTGTGAAAGGCAGGGAGCTCCCTGTGAGCCTCTCTAGGGTCACTCTGCTCCCAGCATGGGGATGCAGGTATTTGCACACAGATGTGTGATCTCAGATGCTCAGGGGCTGTAGTTTAGGACCAGCTCAGGTGAGCTCATGTCTCTGTGGGATGTCAGTCCCACCCTGCAGCTCCCACTGGTTATCCCAACCTTCTGATACTAGGGAAACTCCTAGACATGAATCCAACATGATACTCAGCAGTAGTTTGTACACTGATTTATGTCTTGCTATTTTTATTTTTTCTCTCTATTTCCTGCAATAACTGTGTTATTTACAAAATTAGTGCAGAACTTGATAGTTGTTTCAGATTTTCTCATTATAACATTATCCCAATCTGGAGAACTGGGACTGCAATTCAGCAATTCCACATTGTTACTCGTTCAAGCAGGAGCCCATCTCTGCTGAGTGTGTAGCTGTATTAATTACTGAGGGGATTACATGGGACTCTTGTTAACAACTTAGAAAACAGCACAAATTAAAGAGCTCTGTGAGCTGGTCATCATGAAATGTCTTTTTCAGGCAGTAATATTTATGTTAATGGGAAAACAAACAAACAAATAATTAAATAATAATAATAAATCTTTGAAAGCTTTGAAACAGTGCAATGCAAAACACTAATTGGTGAATGCCTCAAGGGTAGAACCAGGAGGGACTTCAGTGGATAAAGATGTTGATGACAGATGGGTTTTCTAAAGCAAGTCAGTGACTAAAAGGGTGCCTTCAGACAATGTGGGTTTTTTTCTGCATTTTATTTCCAAGGAGAGCAATGCAGTAACATGCTAAAGTTTGTTAATGACATTAAGCAGTTGGGAGAAGCCAGTTCAAAGGAAATTTTAGTGTTCCAAATTACACAGTGAGATTAAGGGAATACACAGAGATGTAATCAAGATGCAGCATAAATTACCTCTGAAAATAAAACAGCAATGGAACTACAGCAAGGGTATAAAGTCATCATGTAAATGTCTGCATTCTGTAGCAACTAACTGGAGAGCCTGGGTGATTTGCTGGCTTCTTTCTTCTTCCCCACGTTCCTTTAGAAACAGATCAATCCCAGATATTTAAAACACTGAGACAGAGAGGCCAAAACCTGAGACCTTGACATTGTATCTGCAGCTCTGAGAGGTTTGCTCTAAAAGTTTTCCCTTGATCCAAGAGTCTTGGCTTTGTTTTAGCTTCAGTTTTAGAATAGACCCAGGCTGGGGACCAGCCCCAGCTCTGGTATTGACTGGAAATGAAGGTGCAGGAGCTGAGTCATCAGTGCTAAAGCAACTAAATAAAAATAAAAACAAAAACTCTGTCAAAGCACAAGCTAGGGAGGAAGAGAGATCACAGACAATTTTTTTTTCCTATAAGCTATTTATTTATCCCTATGGATGCCTGCAGGAAATACAGACTAGTATATTAATAAAAATGGTAAGGAATGCATAGTTTATAGTGCACAGAGAGTTGAAGAGGACTCAGCTAAGTTAGGGTTTTTTCCTTTTTATTTAAATATATACATGTCATTTCCTATGAAGGAATGAACCTTAAAAATTGAATACCAAGTGGCAGCACAAGTTATTTGAATGGCTGGAACATACATGCCTTGGCTGGCTTCTGATTTTGGCAGATAAAGAATGAAGATTAATTATTTTGTTATCTGGTGTTCCTTAAAACATTTAACAAAAAAACCTGCTTTGTAGTGACCACACCTGTTAATATTTTATTGTCCCATCATTTTTTTTTGGTCATATACATGGCACACACATATCATAGATCTCCCAGTTGATATAGGTCCATTTCATTTATCACATAAATCTCCCCAGATAGTGATAGTGATATAACATTTTAAAGAACTGACAGAACCAGTTCAACTTTTTGTTTTTTTTTTTTCTTCTTTTTTTTTTTTTTTTTTTTTTTTTTTTTTTTTTTTTTGTGCTATTGAGGCAATTAAATAAAAATAAAAATGGAAAGTTTGTTGGTAGGTCAAAATTTTATGGTTTTTTTAAGGGAGAAAGGGTGCAAGCAATTGATGACCCTGCACATAATTCACCTAGACATTAAATCATTGCATGTAGATAATCTGTCAATAGAAGCAATACAGAAAGACATGCTCATAGTGCTGGAAGAGAAACTGTGCTCAACCTGAAACTTTTCAGGGCAAACAAAATGAGAATGAAATATATCATATTCTAGAGAGCATTGTGTGAGGAAGCTGAAGAGAACACATTGCCAGCCTGAAGATTTCTGAGGTATCAGATGAAATACTGAGCCAGACCTCCGAGCAGGGAATAAGAAAGCCTCAGACAGCTCCTCTCTCCACCTCTGAATGCAGAAATTTTCCAGGCTAATGACTTGACCTTTATGTTGTGTAAGAGGAGCCCATAATTTTTTCAGGAGTGCACAATATAAATGAAATGTGATCTTCTTTACAAAGTAGCATTTAGTCACCAGAACTCTCTTGAGAGCTTTTCTGTATTAAAAACATATTATGGGGGAGATACAGTTAAACTCTGTGTATGAGGTTAAGAATTTTGTTTCCTTTATTCCAGTGGAACATACCCATTGGATTTTAATGCTTTCAACAGTTAGCACTTTACCTGCTGAATTATACATGCATTGCAAGTACTCACTGGTTTTCAATTCTAGCAGGGTCCACTGTGCTCTCCAAGAGAGAAAAAAAACAAATTCTGTGTTTACCAGTAAGAAATTTTCATCTGCACATTTTTTTTTAAAAATTATTTCTCCTTTTATTTGCATTTCAAATACACAAAACCTATGCTTGTTTTATTTTAAGATTTCAGCCTTTCTTAATTGACCTTTTCACCATGTTTGGATTTGGCAGGTTTTTACTGCTCACACTTCTAACAGTGCTGGGAATTTCAGTGCACTCAGCCATTGCTATGTATTTCTTAAAATTATCAAATATGGCCTTTTTGGAAGAAAATGTTGGGAATTCATCACTTTTCTGTATAACTCATGAAAATAGTTAAAATAACTAATTTACTTGTTGTGCCATCAACCAGGTGACACATCAGCATTGCCTTCCAGTGTAAATCTACATCAGATCTTCAAATTTGATGAGATTTAGGAGAAGACAATCAGATCTCAGCTAAAAGAATTCAGTTGACTTCAACTTTCACTTAAAAACATCTAGAAAATCTTTCTTAACTGTGGAGTTTCAAAATGTTGCACTCTTGTTATGCTTTACTCCACTGGGAACTCTGATTTTGAAAATAGCTTTATATATTTTTTTTTGGGCAGATTTTGTCATAATGCCAAAACTTTGTAAACTTTAAATTACAGTTATTTTCAGTGCATATAGTAAATATTTTATCTGAACCAAGAGAGCAATAAATTAGCAAGTTTTGTGTTGTTTTAAGAGTAGAGTCACCCCTGTGCAACTGGTGCCTGGCCACAGACAGCTCTGCAGCATCTGTGTTTTCATTTATCGGGAGGGAATTCTCACTCACACTTCAGCTCAGTGTAGCTTAGGGTTTTGCCAAATTATTCACACATCTTTCAAACATTCCAAAGGTTTCAGCGTGCAGTAGAAAAGTAATCTGTGGGCTAATATAACAAACAAAGTAATGAGGCAGGTCATGCACTGTCACCACCATCAGCCTGCTGAGTGTGGCCAGGTCCAAAACCGAGACTTTAAATTACAAAGCCTTGACTTGCTCTGCCAGCAACCATCTCCCTCTCCTTTGGATCCACTTCCAGTTTCAAATACTGTCCTCTGATGTGAGGAGGAATAAACCATTGAACTTGCTGTTGCATCCAGGATGTTTTTGACTTTAGAATCCTTTAAAAGGCTGTTGACCCTGTTGAGGTTTTTAACTTTGCAGAAGTTCAAGCAGAGCAATTTAGATGCTCGAGGAATGTCGTTAATTAGAAGTTTTTCCTGCCTGACCTTAGTGGATTGAACTGTGGGAATGCTGATATAAACAAGTTACTGCATAACCCACAAAGGTTATTTAAATTGTTGATCAGGGAATTAAGCAAGTGTAAGAAATCATGCAAGCTAGAAATACAAGCAGCATTGATATTGATGGGCATAAATAGAAATGAGTTACTCAGATACCAAATAAAAATTAGGCACTATTGTACATCAGTAATTATAGGTCAGAAGTATCAGATACATAAAATTACTAAGATCAACATGCGTTGCCTGCTCTCTCCCAGTGTATATTGAATTAAGTTGGGGTTTTTTTAGGAGTTTTTTTGGGAATTACGCGAAAATTTCTAAAACCCAAGGCTCACTCACATATTTGTTAAATGAGCAATTAGCCCAAGAAGTTTCTTCTGTCCTTACTAGACACTCAAGTAAAGTCTCACAGAAATATTTCTGCATTTTCCAGCCAGTTTTTGGCTGGACCAGATAAGTTTTGAGTGTTATTGAGTACAAAGGCTGTCCCAGACTGGAAAGGTGGTCTTGCTCATTTGTAGAAAAATGCCACCTTCTTGCAGTCTCTTTTGTCTCAAAGGCTTCTACTTCAGGTTTGCTCCAGTATTTCCTACTGTACCATTTTTCTGCCAGTTAAAATGTTCAGCAGGCAGTGATAGGTAGGTACAACATTTCTCCTCCAGATCCACAGGAACTTTAGCAGCTAATACTCCCCTGGGCTGTCTCAGCATGTCAGATCTGATAACTATTACCTTTCAGCAAATATCTACCATTCCTGTACATAATTGCATTACTAACATTATTATTACTTTGCAGTAAGCAAAGAAAACAGAGGTGCAGAGGTAAACAGCACTTACAGACTGGTGCAAGTTGTGCTGTGTCTTGTTCTCATGACAGGAAAGTGACTTTCAGCTCATGTTTTCTTTATATTTGGTGCTGGATCTGCAGTGTAACTGGGCTTGTTAATAGTTGTGGTGCATGGGGTTTTGTGGCTATTCTCTTCTTATTTTTTTTTTTTTTTAACTCGGGACATGGCTAAATTATTCCTACAATTAAAAAGAAAAATAATAATAATAAAAAGAATTAGTCACATTCCTGGTAATGCCATTGATCAGTAGCTAGTACACCTGGCACAGTCATCAGTTAGAGATGTTCACTGACCTCTGGCTGTCAGTTCCTGGGAAGATAAACCAGAGGAAAGATGACTCTGAACATGTCTTGTTGGTAGTATATTTTCCTAAGCATTTGCTTCTGGCAATTTTCAAAAAGAGGACACAGCCCTGATAGATTTTGTGACTGTGCCAATATGGGACTACATACATCTCCCCCAGCTGCTTTCCTTCAGTTTTTCACTACTTCTTGTTTTTCTTATTTTACAAACTGATGATATTTGTTCAGGAGTGTCATGGAACAGATGAGAACCCTCTATCCCATGGACATCTTAGACACCAGGATGTATTGGGGATTATTGGGAAAAGCTTTCTTTCCCTGCCCTGGTAAATTCTACTTCTCCTGGTTATCTCTGCAAGTTCCATGACAAATTTCACAGGAACTATAAACTGGGTAATTTCTGGTTTATGCCAGAAGTAATTAATCTCTCATGCCAAGGAGGGAATTTTCCCCAGGTCCTCTATTAAGAGTTTCTTCTTTATATCTTTCTTTAGCTTTCAACTGTGTCTTACCTGTCCCTGGCAAATGACTGGAATGAAACCTTGTAAAAAGACCAGGCTCTAAACTGGGATAAATGAGTAACATAACTGATAGAAGTTTTAAGTTCTTAGCACTTTTGGTTGTTGCTGGAACTAGAGTTGGGCTGTATTTTTTTTTTTCTGTCAATATTCCAAATATTACCAAATAGTTGCTCTGCAGTGCTTTCAGCCCTCTCCCAGGTGCTGAAGTCCTTGCTGCAGTTCTTTTCCATTAAGAGTATCCTTTAACTTCTCTACCTTTTTACAATGAAAAATATTTTTGTCAGTAGTAATTGCATTACTAGTCACTTTGTCCTGATTTGTCTTACCATTGCAAGACAAATGGACTTCATAATCTGTCTAGACAGTCTGGTTGTTACTTTAACAGATGTTTGATCTCCAAAAGCAAGACATCCCTCTGCTGTGTTCTAGAAACCTTTCAGACACAGCTTTAATTCATTTTTATGTGTCCAGCCTTTGTTTTAAATCATATTTTTCATTTTTTCTAAGACATCTGTGAGCTATGAAAGTACCTGCATTGTTTGTTCCATCATGGATCATCTGGAGGACCAGTTCCTTGCTACTTCCCTTGGAACTGAATTCCATTGCAAAGTTTACATTCCACCTTTTTCTTTTAAACTGTTAAATGGATCCAGGATCTTTAAAGAGTCGGGTTTTGTTGGTTTTTGGTTTTGTTTTTTGTTTTTTGTTTTTTGTTTTTTTTGGGGGGGGGTTTGTTTTTGTTTTTGTTTTTTGTTTGTTTGGTTTTTTTTACCAGTAGAAATTTAAAAAATGATGCTGTAAGCTTTTTTGTGTGTATGTGTGTATGTTTTGGGCTTGTCAGCTTTTTAAAATTCTTTTCTATTTTGTTTCTTACACAATCCTGTTTAGTCACAGAGAACCTGCAAAGTTTTTTCCCCTCAGCCAAGAATTGCAGCAGAGATGATGTTCCTGGCTCTCCAGCATTCAGCCCAGCATCTTTTCTGCTTAACTTTTTTTAAGAGCAGAGTTTCCAGAAACTGCTTGGCTGTGCCCCAGGCTTATTTGCAAGGTTTTTTTCATTATTATTATTTTCTTTTTTATTTTTTTTTAAATAATGCTCAATGAAGCTCCCGTTCCCAAATGTCCTGTCCATGCCCTATCAGGCTCAATAGTGGCAGCTACCAAAGTTTTAAGGCAGTCTCAAATTATTTTCAGCTAACTGCTTCCACAGAGGAGCTTTCCAGCTTTTTACCAGCATTTCTAATGAGTTGACAGCTAATTCTAAGACCTGTCATGCACTCAAGGACCCAAACACAGAAGTCTTATAACTAAAGGAGTCCACTTTTGGATTATTCAACATGCAACTCTACTAGAAATAGGATGCAGACAAGGAATTCTTCAAAGAAATTAGAGAGAAAGATTCAAAACAAGAGATGGTGGGGTTTTATTGAGTGTTGGAATTAGTTTCATTCTTGATGTATATTTACAACAGATTTTTTCTCCCCTTCTAATTTTAGCTTAGTAAAAGCTTTTTCTTTAGTAAAAAAAAAAAAGAAACAAACAGAATTTTTGCTGACATTTTCTTTCTTAACACTGTTTATTCTCCAGAAAGATTTCACTGTTTTTTTTTTTTGTTTTGTTTTGTTTTTTTTTTTCTTTGATGTCTTAGTACCTCTTTTTATTTCTTGGTATTTTTCCTCATTAAAAAAAAAAAAAAAAAAAAAAAAAAAAAAAAAATCTTGCTAATTCTTATGATAAATGAATAATTTGGCACAATTTCAGTTATCTAGAAATATTCAAACCGTGTTCTGTTAGTGGGTAAATATATATTTTAGTAGTATTAGGATGAGTTCAATATTGTGGAATTTGTAATTGCACAGTTTGGGAAGAAGGATGGTTTACAGACACCTATTTTTTCATACTGCTATAGTGTGGGTGATTTAATAATTAAAATAGAATTAATTAAGTATGGGTTAAATCCATTCATTGTTAGTTCAGGCTGTACAAATTGAGAGTTCTCTGAATTCATATATATGCATTTTTTCTAATCTATATATGTCTGAATAACCATATATTTTTCCCTTCATCTTTTCCATGGTTTCTGGACAGACTAAAGACTTGTGAAAAATATGAAAACCAGGAAGAATAATGTCTGTAACAGAGAGGGGCATGTTTTATTGATATAGAGGGCTGTTTAGGTCTTGGAACTAAGCCATGAAATATCCCATACATTGTTTTCAGAGGATGCTGGCTTTCATTCCTTGTCAGTTCCATATCTTTTTCTGTTCTTAACACAGCTCCTTGGTCCTCCCTACCAATCCCAGCTCTGGTTTCTTGCCTATTGAGATTTCCCTTTTCTCTTTCATTCAGACTCCAGATCTGAGCCTGGTGTTTGACTCCCCTGCCCCTGAGGCTGGAAGAGTACCAGAATAGAAGGAGCCCTCAGCAAATGCAATGATGGATCTGTTTCATATCTTGCTCTCCAATGACATTGCAGAAAAATTGCAAACCACTCTCACACACATAATTTCAGTAGTTCAGATGAACCTGGGTGTGTTTCACAAGACCATCTTGAGTTTTTAGCAAAAGGAATACTCATAGAAACTCAGTTTTTAAAATTAATAATGAAGAATTGCTTCAGATGCACTAATTTAATATTCACATCAGGAAATAATTATAGTTACTGCAGCCATCCAAAAACATGATAGAAACAGGATATGGGATCTGTGGTTTCAGACAATTATCTCAGCCTATAAGTGCTGAGTAACAAATCCTCTAGAGAAACTTGAACAGTACTAGAAACTACACACAAAGAATTATTTACAGAAATAGTTCACAGGGTGTTTCCAAAGGCAATGATAAAAATATTTGAAAAAAAAAAAACAAACCACCACACAAAAACAAAAATAAAAACTCTGCAATCTTGTTATGAGTAAAAATTAGATCTTAAATCATCTAGTAAATTGTTAATTATTTATCCATCTCTTCTTGGGAGTTCAAGTGAGTGTAATTGGTTGGTCCCTAATGAGATTTGGTGAGGATTCACATTTTTTTCCTGTTGAGTTGATAAGAATCAAATTAGGAGAGCCTCTGAGTATGTTTGTCAAAGGTGTGTATGCAGATGGGCTAATTCCAGTGGTGCTGGGAAAGGTCTGGAAGGGCAGCAGGAGAGGAAAATAAAGTTGGGAGCAGAAGGAGGAACTGAACTGGTGTAGTTTTCCTCTCTTTTTCTGTTTTGCTAAAATGCAGATTAGACAGTGTCTGAATTAATGTCTGCTCTCTAAATAGACCAAGTGCCACTGATGTGAGGTTTTCCAGTTTTCAAAGTATCACCAAGAAAGAAAACTCAAATAAAACTTCATTAAAGTGTGTAACAGGGAATGGAAAAGTGCACTTCTACAGAAAAATCAAATGCTGCATGAGATGGGAACTCAAGTCCAAAGTCATGCATAAGAATTCAGTTTATTTGGGGGGATCCTTCTCCTTAGGTCCCTGTGCTTTGAGCCAGTACCAGATATCTGTGTGATGTGAACACCCAACCCAACCAACAACTAGGATTTGAAGTGTCTCCTATAAATTTACTTTTCTACTGCATTAGTAAGATTTTCATCAAAACGAAAGAGTGCTGTTATAATGAATTTTAAAAATCTAAACTTTAGGGGGCTCATGTCTTTCATATTTTGAACTATATGCCTCACAAGTGACAGTCAATAGAGGAATGTTACCTGGGTATTTCCTTTACCTTTTTTCGTTGCTTTCCTTGTCTTCAGCTTTTACAGCTCAATTCAATGGTCATTACAGTCACAGTGATTCAGAAGTCATAAGCAATGCTTTCCAATTTCAGGTTTGTACACTAACCACATCTTCATTTCAAATGGGGATTGAGATGAAATATATCTTTCCAAAAAGACACTGCTGGAATATGCAGTGGTTGGGTTGTGCTTTGTCAGTTTAATCCCACAGACCAGTGAGGAGGGAAGGCAGGCCATACCCTCAAAATTCCTTAGAAAAGAGACATTCACAAAACCCAACAGGTATGATAAATGGCTTGTGGTGAAGAGAGAGACAAAGCCTTTGTGCTGTTTGCTGATCTCACAGGGCTGCTCTCCATGTCCTGGCTGTCTGCTGGTTGCCTGGGCTGACCTCCCCAGCAGCTGCCCATCTGCTGCCTGCCTGCCATCAGCTGTCCTCTGCACTGCTGGAAGTGCTCCTCGGAGCCACAGCAGACTCAGCCACCTTTTAAAAAGTCCTTGTTTTGGAGCAGGGACTAGTGGCCTTCTGCCCCTTGAGCTGCATCCAAGGTAGAGTCAAGAGGAGCAGCAGATCTGCTTTACCCCCACTGCGCTGTCTTCAGCAAGCTTTGAAAATACTGATAGCAATTATTATAACATCTCTGTATTTGTAACATGATTATTTAGATTTTAGTGCAAACAGCACATGCTAGCTCAAATTCTCTAGTCTAAACACCCAGGCATCACATTTTAAGGGTACATTTAAACATCACTTCAGAGTTTTGATGTTTGCCTTGGAGCTGCCAGATGTAAGAAATTAAAAGACCTTTTGTGCCACTGTCAAGAATCAGATTCTTCACTCTGGAAGGCAGGTGCCCCACACCTGGTGAACATCTGATGGGGAGAGCTCTGGTGGGGGTTGAGCCACACCAGATTGCTGTGAGCACACTCAGCTAAAATCCCAGTGCTGCGTACAATGAGAGAAGATATTTTTGTTGCACATCTAAAAGCTATACTTAAAGATTCCATTCTCAAAAGACATTTTGAAGTATTGACAACAAACAATGAAGACTTTGATTTCCCTATTGTTTCATGGAAATGTTTGTGGACAGGGTTTTTTGAGGTGAACATGGTTAGTATTGTATTTAAAAATGTAACTGGCACAAAAAGAGCTTGACGTGCACAGCTTCATTCAGGGAGCAAAACATCAAAATATGAAACAGAAAAACATGTTTTTTTCATTATTATGGTAGAAATCCAAAGAATTAATTTTAGATCAATGTAAATTAATATAATTTGACCCAAAGTTACTCTCTTATTACAGTATTTTTTATTTTGTCCTTGATAAATCTATCAGAAGACATTTCTTACTATGAAAGCTCTACCATAATTAGTGTCAAGTCCAAGTAAATAAAAGATTATACTTGATTGACAATAATAAGATTATTTAGCTTGCTGTGGCCGTAAGTTAAAGCTGTATTGGCTACACCTTGTAGAAACACAGCAATCAGACCTGTTGCATCTGAGAAAGGTCACAGTTCACCTCACACATTTCTTCTAACAAATACATTAAAAAATAGTCATCAGAGAATAAAAAAATAATTGGATTTGGATGGGTGGAGCACCTGTCATTAAGTTTTATTCTTTAATACAAGTATTTTTTTTTTTTTTTTTTTTTTTTTCCTGAAGGTAAGAATAGAGAGCAAATGATAATGTTGCCTTCTGTAGCTTCTCCCAGAACAGGGTCTTTTTTCTTATATGTTTGTTGTACATAAAAATGACAACAGTTCCTTCAGCTTTGTGTAATTTGGCTGACTATGCCCTTGGCTAGGAAAATGAGTTATACCTGGGAGTTTGTTAACATGGCAAATTAAAATCTGAATACTTATGCACTGAAACCCCAATGCAACTTCCTGTTTCATAGCATCTTTTCCTGGTGTTGTCTGCTATTGCACTAATTACTGTAATTATCAAAAGTGGTGGAAATTGAGGCTTCAGATGCTCTTAGAGAGGAATGTGTGGTAACTTCCCAAGTATTTCATGTCAGAGTGGTCAAGTCCTGCACAACAGGAGCTGTAACTTCCACTGAAAGCAGCTGGAAGGGCAAAGGGGACTTTGGTGAATTTTGTGGGTGTGCTGCCAAGGCCTTTCAAAGGAGCTCTGATAGACTGAAGCTGCCTGGATGAGGTGATCTTTAACAAGAAAGGGAAATGGTTATCACGTGGCTCTTTCTCATCTGGTAGAGCCAGTGAAAAGTCCACTTTTTTCCTCAATGTTCAAGAGAAATCCCTTCACTCTACCAACCAGTGCAGAAAAGAATATCACTCCATTTTGTTCCATTTTTAACAATCTAATAAAAATCCAGTGAAGATCTGTCTTTCTCAGAACTTTTTTTGTTTCTGTAAAACTTTACCTTACTCTGATTTTTTTTTTTAATGATAGTGCTATTTTAATATTCAGTATGTAAGATACCACTTTTTAAAGTGTAGTAAAAATATTCAGCTATGAGTGATATTACCCTGTGACTGCAAAATCCACTGCCTTTAACCTCTTTTTTCTTCCAACCAATCCCATTTTGATATTTTTATTCTTTCCCTTACTTTGGCACTAAGACATTTTCATCAGCTACTTTAATAGTAGAGTCAAACTCATTTTCATCAAATTGTGGGGCTTTTGGAAATATTGCTCAATAGTTCATCCAATAATAGTTCATCCATATAAAAAAATGTTCTTGACCCTGCTCTGTATCAGATCTGGAATGTTTAATGCTGCAGATGGGAACATTATTTTCTCACTTCTATAACCCCCATTAGAAGTTCAACCCTTTGAGCTTCCAGAGACACCAGGCTACTGCCCATCTGTCAAGGCAGAAGCTTATTTAACTAAAAATATGTAAGATCTCAGCAACCCAGTCATAATTAACCAAAAACCTTCCCTTCAATTAGCCATTGCTGTGATCAGCTGGCCACTGAGGCACAGGTGATGATGGTGTCTGTCCCTGCAGCAGCTTTTCCCTGCAGAGCAAACCCACAAACCCCTCTGTGAACATCCCTAGGTGGAAACCTCTGTGCCTTGTTGGATGCATGGCAGGATGTCTCTGAGCTACTTGATGACCAAATTTGTAATTTTGTTAAATATACATTCAAACATAGGCTGGTGCAGTCTGATTGCTAAATTCAAACAAAACAAATAAAGCTTCTTATCCCATTCATTGATTACCATACTGATGGAAGTGAGCAGAACCTGGGCATCTTTTCCCTTTCTCTCTTTATTATAGCTTTTTCAGACACTTTCCATGGCTGGATGTAATCCTGTACACCAGCTAGATACAGATCCATGCCTACATTCAGTATTTATAGAACATCTCTCTTGGGAATAAACCTCTTCTCTTCCTTTACTTCAGCAGGTTTCTACTGATATGCATTCTGATCTGTTGTGCTGTGAGGCTGAAATCTGTAACTGTCCTGTAAGCACTAGAGGGAGATTTATGGTGGTTTGTAGTTGTTTATGAAATATCAGAGATATGTGTAATTGGGGAAGGGAAATTTTGTTGGGCACAGCCATCAGTATTTGGAATATTTTGTTATAATTTGTTACTCTGTTTCCTCTTCTTATTTTATAGTTTAAACCATCATGGAAATACATGTTGGCCAAAATGCTACATTGTGTAGTTTTAGCTGTCATAATAAGAAATATCCCCTACATTAATTAATACAATAATTACCTAATCAGAAACCATTGCAGAGTCACACCACCTAAACTGTGCATTCTTCATTGCTTAAGGGCCCAGAATACAGGCAATTGTAAAAGAAGGAAATGTTTAAACAAGGATTGGACTAAAAATAAGCACACTGGTTTAGGTGGCAAAGGGAGTATTCTGTTTAGTGATGGAAGTAAAAAAAAGTCTTTCCTCAGTGTGGTTTTGGATGCTCAGGATTGATCAGAACCTGCCAGCTCTGAGGGCAGGGCTGCATTTCCAAAAGCTCCTCGGAGAGGAAAGCTGCTGGTTCTTACAGCTGGCAGTGCTGAGGCTGGATGGCCACCAGGACAGGTTTAATACATTATCACTGGGAGTTTAAGAGGTGATGGTATTTTTTTTTTAATACATCAGCATTCTAACAAGACCTCACCACACGAAACAACAATGTTCACAGGGCACTATAAATCATTCCTAGCAGTACAACGAGTTTTTTTGGGGCGTCCTGATGGGTGTCAGATCTCAGCAGAAAGCTTCATACATCTGAGAGAGAAAGACTTGACTACCAGGTTCCTTCTTGTCTGTTTATGTCAAGTGATAAACAAAATGTAATACTGTTTTGACCAGCTTCTGTTGTTCAGAATTAATGTTCTGAGTTTCAGCTTAAAGGCCTAGGATTTGCATTTTAATTGTAAACAAGATTTGCACTTTGTAGTCATTTCTAAGGACTTTTTTCCCTTGAAAAATTCAGATAATAATCTGTCAACACAATTACTTATTTTCTTTTAATTGGGGTTTGGATTTGTGCAATACAACATAAGAGAGTGATAAGAATTAATGATTTTAAATAGGCAAAACCAGAACCGTTTACTAAGAAGATTTTGTTAAAAGGGAGCCTGTAGCTGGATAATAGACTATCACAAGCAAGACATGATTATAGCTCTTTTATAAAAGAGAATCTATGAGAGAAATTTTCAACAGCTGAGAAACGGGATTTTACCATAATTGCCACTGATTTTTATGATAGCAAGGTTAATTCTTAGCATTTCATTTTCAAACATTTTGCAAGTATTAATTGAGCTTCATGACATCCCGCTGGAGTATGTGCAAGTTAAGAGCTTGTGTGTTAAATCTGTGACATTCCTGATCTCATCTGGGGCTGGGAAACAACACTTTCCCCTTCACAGCTCGTCTCTTCCTGAGAAGCACAGAGCCATTACCCTCCTACAAACTTTGCCTCACCTGTGTAGTTCCTCCAGTTTGATTTGCAGTTAATCTTTCCGCTCTGCTTCTCATGCTCATCGCTGCAGAGGCAGCCCAGTGAGGTCTGTACAAGCCTGGAACCTGACAGTTGTAATGCAAACACAACAAACTGTCACTCCTTAATAGCACCAGGTCTATTACCACAATTGCTGCAGAGCCTGTTCATAAAACAAGCTGATATTCTTTATGCACTCATGGTTAATAGTGAGATATATGTGCTGTCAGCTGAAATACAGGTAATATTTTTACTGCTTCTTAGGTTTTTTATCATGCTACAACAGTCTACCAGCAGCCATATAGATCCCTGAACAAAGGCAGCCATCAGAGACATCAAATACACATTTGCCTTTTGGTACAGAGGAGAAATATCTGATTCTAAACCATTCAGGCTGAGGGGAATTGTATTCACTTTAACACCTCAAAATGTTTGTAAAATCAGCTGGAAAGCAGCTGCAAGCCATTCAAGAAGTTTGATGGCAGGGAAAGTCCTGGAGCTGCCTATAAACTGCTGTTACACAGAGAGCAGGGGCACCGTGCCTTTCATGCTACAAAGCAGAAAACAGAAATGAGAATAAGGCACAGTAGAAGAGGCAGGGAAATTTTGTGTCTGGTCTTTGCACAAGATAGGAAAACACCTGGGATAGGAATTGAAAGAGAATTTGGGGCTAGAAGTCTGAAAACCAGAGGGAGAAATGTAAGATGTGAATCAATACACTGTAGGAAGATTGGAGGGATTAAAGCAGGAATCAGTAAGAAGAGATGCTGCTGTTCTCAAAGGCAAGAATGCAGCAGCCTTCTGGAAAGGGGGAAAGAAGGATTCAACTACTGGAAACAGTGCAAAGACCAAGGAAATAAAGAATCATAAAGTGAAAAGATCCTTAATCACCAAGAACCAAGAGGAAAAAAAAAGAAATAGGTCTTTCATAATCATAAAATATATTAAAAAATGGAATAGTATCTTGAATCTTCATCCTTCCCCAGAAAAGCCAGGTTGTTGTAAACCCATGAGTGTCCTTTTCCCCTTCCTAAGCTAACTTAGTCATTCCTTCCAGGCTTGACTTTGCTGCTGTCCTTCCCTCCAGTCTCCCTCCCTGCCTGCCTCCCTGCAGTGCTCCCCAATCCCACCCTTCACCCCAGCAGGCAGCCCTGTGTGGGGTATCCCAAAAGTGCCCCCACATTGGCAGAGTGTGTGAGGTGATTCCCAAAGTCACTGGGGCAAACAGGGAGAGAGGTTTTTCACAGCTTCCCTGGTAATGGAGGCAGGAAATAAGTTTCTCACATGCCAAGCTCTTGATTTGCACAAATCTTGTCAGAATATAGTATCTTTAAATGTTCCAGCCTTTTGCTTGGTTGAAATAGTCCAACAGCTTCAAGAGCTGTAAACTGTCTGTTCAAGTGGAAAAACACACTTGAAAAGTGTAGCTGTGTTCTGAAGAGCAATACTCTTCTCGTTTTTAACATTATTCCTAAATTCTTCATTACTGTCAGTGCCTAACTGCACACACAATGTGTTCCTTTCAGGTTGAATTCCCAATCTGAATTATACATGAACAAAAATGAATGTCCAATGGCTTTGCCATGAAAAGATTATCATGTCAAATCCCAGCATTTCCCTTGCATATTTTTCTAAATGCCTTGTGATTTTGGAGCTCATGGGACACACAACATTTGCTCTGTGAGCTGTGTTATTAGACAGGACAGGAGAATCTCTGAAGGACTCAGGGACAGGAGCTTGACCTGAACTCATGGGTGAAGGCAAGGCTGACTTTTCATCCAGCAGAGATCAGTGCAAGATATATAACATAACCTCATAATACACCTCTGGGCACTTAAATGTGTGTGTGAATATGGATCAGCTCAGTCCCATGTGAGAGTGCCCAGCTGAACACCACAGCCAGAGCAGAGAAGCAGACTCAAGTCTGCCCAGCCTTTCTGCCCACTGACAGATGATTTTTATGCCAAACCCTGCATTCCCAAGGTGCTCTTTGGTTCCATGGACTCTTGCTGCAGACAGGCACAGAGGAGCTGGGTGCCAGTTGTTGTGCTGCTCCTCTTTCCAGCACCACACGTAATTATCCATGTGGCTCCTGCATCCTTTATCAGTGCTGCTGCTGCTGCTTGCTCCTGTGTGTCAGTGCCACCTGGTCCCATGGCAGGGTGATAGACAGGAACAGCCTGCCTGGGAGGAAAGACAGGAGAGAGGAGGTGAATATGAAAAAAACACAATGAAAAAAACATAGTGAAAGGTAGGCACACATTTATTTACAGCTTTATTTGTGTTGCAGCCCCAAGGGGTGAGATATCCACTTCCTCTCCTCTGCTGCTTGCTTCTCATGCAATTTCTTGCACATCTTTCAGACTGGCTAAGAAGGACAGGAACAAGGTCACTTTTTCCTTGGCCAGGAGAAAAGCTGATGCACAGAGCTTCTGGCTGGCTCTCATGCCTGCAGACAGAGCACTCGAAATCTGCAGCGCCTGCACTTTCCCCAGGGATAGGAAACTTAACCACAGTTGTGCATTTGCAATCTATAATGCAAGGCTTTAGTGAGATACACCCAGTGTGACAATTCCAGTGCCCTGAATTACACAAAGGAGTCTCAAGTCTACATTCAGATCTGTGTGTAAATGGAATTACACACTGAATTACTGCTGCCTACCTGTTTCCTTACAGAATCACAATGAAGGAAAAAAAAAAAAAAAAAAGTGCTGGAGTACTGCTGCTTTATCTCAGAAAACATTTTAAAACCTATTACTTTGAGTAGTCATTCCCATTCAACTCCTACAGAAAATGGATGGACCTGGGCTTCCCTGCTGAAGGTATTATTCCCTTGGGTGTAGCTGTTGATACTGTACTTGTTGTGTGTAAGAGAGGAAAATAACCTCCAGCACCCAGATCAATTCTAAATTGTAAATATGCAAAAGAAAAACATTAAATTCTGCATAATTGTTGCACAAAAAAACATGTAAAGCTTGCAATAACCTTTGGAGCCTTCATATCAAAAAGGCTTAGAGATGTAATGGCTTCAACCAAGGCTTTGGTTGTTTCTTTAACTGAGCTGGAAACTGGAGACTTACAGTGACATTACTGTCATATTTTAAGTGTCCTAAATGTTCTTCTGTTTTATTAACCCAAAGGAAAAAAAAAACAAAAAAAAAAAAAAAAACCAAAAAAAGGGGGAGAGACAAACAAACAAACAAAAAACCACTACAACAACAAAAAAGTCAACCCCCAACTTCTGAAAGGCATATTGGTGTTGAATGTAGGGAAATGGATTTTTGCTTTCACAGAATGCAGCATAGGTAAGATTTGCTGCAGTTCTGGAATAAGCAATGGAAGAGGCCCTTTGGTCCTACCATTCAAGTTTCTTCTATTTCTTCCATTGCTACACAACATGCTTTGTTTATTAAAAATCAAGTGACATAGCTGTTATGTTCCTTCTAATGCCAACCCACAGCTGTTTGTGCATTTTTGTTTAAATCCTTTTTAGCTTTTATTCAGTCTGTCCAAGAGTAAGGCTAATTATTCCTGTAAGGAGATAAATACAGAAAGCAGTTTGCAAATACTAACCCCATACCTATGGTAATCATTGTCTTTGGCTTTTAATCCTTAGCACCATGAATTTCCTCCAGCACAGTCTGTGGTGATACTGCTGTGAATTAATTCTGTATTGTTCACCAAATTGTTAGCAAAAATAGTGCTAGATTAGCCCCATTGAGCTCTACTTACTATGAATGTGTGGTAGAATTTAAGAGACCAGAGTTAGGATCATTTTGGCTGGTTGATAAGTTATTTTAAGGGATGGCAACAACACAGTTCACATTCATTAGAATACAAATTGCAGCTCGCTGATGACTTTTTCAAATCATCAATAAAATATTGTGCTTCCTCTCTGCTTCTCTGTCACACAAATAGAAGTTATCTCGGTCTTTAGAAGCCACCTGGGAGAATTGCTTTTAGATGAAGGAATTAAAATAACCTCATATGTTAAGGTTTATAAGCCACAAGGCTCTTGTTAGGAAACGTGCTGCCATGCCATGGTAGTTGTACAGCCTTGTGCAAAAAGAAATGTTTCCAAATCAGGCTGTAAACTTGCCCAGAGAGCAGGAGGGGCAGCCATTTGTCACCCATGTGCCATTCTGTTGTTTTCACCACCATTTGAATTTAGCTAAATTCTTCTCAGGCATATATTGTTAAGGCAGAGCAGGGAATTCCACGTACTGCCATGGCCTACTAGTGCAAATTATCAGGTGCAGAATGAACAATTTCAAATATAATCTGAGACATTTGAAGCTCATTTAATGAATATAAGAATTATAATAGAAGAAGATAAGACGCATATCTATACAACTAGAGGAAGCCTTCTACATTCATGATTCTCTAAAATATTGTGCCCAAGTGATTCAGTGTATTTAGGATTTTTTTCCTAAAAATTAAATTTATTTATGAGCAAAATAATTTTTAAGTTGAAAATTTCAGAAGCATTTTAATAACATCTTCACATATTGCAAGTATCCTTTTTTTTGCTGAGTGAAGCATTACTTTCTTTTTTTTTTTTTTTTTTTTTTTTTTTTTTTTTTTTAAGTGGTCTGGTTGGCTTCTTTTCATCTAGCTACATCTGTTACTTTTTATAAATAAGCCTTTTCTCCCCCTAAGGATCAAGCAGAACTTCTTCCAAGCCTTCTATTCTCAAGTGTAACTTCAGAAGAGCAGAAATAATAGCTTTAATACTTGGCCTTTATTGGCTAATTCAATAGCTTTATGTACTGTAACCTAGAAAGGTAAATGTAAGGGGGATTAGAAGGCAATGGGAGAAACTTTTCCTTTTAATTCTGACCCCAAAATAACTTCTCTGCAAAGGTCCATCTGGCCAAGGATCCAATCTCTGCCAGGAGCCAGGAGTCATTGTTTGGGGAAAATATTAGAAAAAGAGCTGGTGAGGAGGTAAGGAGTGTGTGCCCTTTGTTTTGGGAAGATAAGCATCTCCCACAGTGTTGCATCTGGATTTCCTTTTTTCCACCTCGTTTTATGAACTTCTTTCATCCATTTTAAGACATTTTATGCTTTTTCCTCCACGAACTCCATAACCACAATTTTTTCCTCCACTGGCCATACCCTGGCCATGTTGTTTGTTGTCTATTAGCTCCCAGTAATGCAATCAATCATTCTAACCAGGCCAGGCACAGAAGAGATCCACACTAAATGTCTTCTTACACTTCTTCACAGCTGCAGGATGCACAGGCTCCACCAGACTTTGTGTGTTCAGGCTGGGACTGTGCAAACTGAGAGATGGAGCTGGGTGAGGGAGGTCACTCGTGCTCTGCACTGCTGTCATCCCTCAGCTCAGGGGGGATTTGTGGGAAGTGCCAGGGGAGCTGGCAGCAGCTCACTCTGAGACAGAGGGAAATTCCTCCTCATCCTCCTGCTCTTCCTTCTCCTCCTTGTCCTTCTGCCTTGTCATCACTTGGTTTCCCTTTTGAAGGAGTGAATCTTAGCAGCTCTCAGAGTGATTTGAACTACAGCTTAGTTCTGCTGCCTATCTCAGGAGCTGACACAGGGTGGGTCTCATCCTTCTAAGAAAGGAATCAGCTTTTTTGACAAACAGTTGTATATTTTGCCATATTCTTTGAGAATCATGGTAGTAATGAAAGCTTTCCATCATTTAGGTATAATTTATCATATAGAAAACTACATTGTTTGTTTTTACTTTCCACTTACTAACTACTCCCAAAGGCTGTAAATCCCAGCTTATTTAGTGGCACACATCTGGAGTGGATAATAGACAGCAGCATGAGTTCACTGGGGTTGCACTGTGAGGAATCCTTTGGGAATGACTGCTGGTTATTATCAGTGACCTGAAGTGCATCAGGATTTAAAAAATAAAAGTGAAATCTAACAAAGCAATGATGTGCCAATAAGAGCCAATATATCCACATTTATTCCTCTCTCCAACAAGCACATTTGCTGAGTGCTGTTTATGACATCTCCATAATCTAAAAGGTTGATGGTGAGGTCAGCAAAATTCATCCATCAAACTCAAGTCTTATTAATACAACACTCTGAAAGATCCAAGTTTTATTATTGGTTGTCAAAGCCACTTTTCTCTGACTTCAGATAAAGTAGTTAATTGAATAAATGGTCTAAATCAGTTATGAAAACATCTCTTTGCTTTGGGTTGCTCTAGTATTTATACTACTTTTTTTTTTTTTTTTTTTTTTTTTTTTTTTTTATGCACAAGAAATATCTTTTGAAATAGGAAGATAAAGAGGAAAGTATTACAAGGAAAATTGAATCTCCCACTCACCCTATAATTTTTTTCTTTTTTTTTTTTTTTTTTTTTCCCCCACTCAGCTGTTGGATTCCCAGATTTGGAATGTACTGGTGGGTGGCCATATGTACAGCACCAGTGGGAGAGAGTCCTGGTACTGCTCTGAACCCAAGATTTCCTTGTCCTTTCTGGCCTTTGTTACTTTTCTTTCCTTTAAGATGGTGTGAGATAATGCTGGTATCAAATAGGCATGAGCTTTTGAAAGAAAAAAAAAAAAAAAAGTTTTATTTTTAACCAATAAAAACTTGTGCAATCAGCTGTGTCTGCAAAATGAGAGTGATTGTGACAATTATAGCAATACAGATGTGGCCCTCTTCACTGAATTCTTCTGTGCAGAAGAAGCCTCAGATCAATAAGGAAAAAATAATTCAACCACCTGTGAATGCATTCTAAGGACAAATCCACAGATTGGGAAGTTTTTCTGAATCTCATGATATACAAAGATTAAAAACCACATGGACACAAAGTCACAAGTTTTGTTTTGAGTTTAGTTGAGTCAATCCAGAGAGCATCCATCACTGCCAGTGAGAACTGTGCATTGCATTTTCTGTGGATTGTGTAGGGCAAGGAAACTGTAAGGTGGATATTGTACATTAAAACATATGCTTAAGGCTTTTAATATATGATAATATGTATCTTGATCTGAAAGGTTTTCAAGTAATTATCTTTCCTAAACAAACCACTGCTTTGATAGCTACAGGTTTAGAAAAGTCTGGCTTTTTGAGGTTGTCTTTTATATTCCAAGTGAGTTCAAAAGGTGTCCATTTTATTATAAGTTCTAAATTCTGTGCTTTGAAACTCCACATGTACACTAAGCAACAGAAACGGCTACATACCCATGTTTGCATCCTTCATTAATAGGAGCTTGATGGAATTTCAGAGTGCCAAAATAAAAATGGAGAATTAATATGCATAGAAGCTGTAAATTTAATTAGCTGGTGTTATCAATTAAGCACACTCAGTAGAACTCCAGCAGGAATTTTGATTTAGTATATCTGCCAAAGAATTGGACAAAATGCAAAATGAATATTCAATTAAAAACTGAAAATTATCAAATATTCAGGATTTTTTTTTTCATTCAATAATCTACTGGAACCAGTACAGAGGTAAATATTTATTCACTCAGAGTGATAGTGACCATTTTTGAACAAGCAGGGTGAGATCCTATAATTCTCCACTAATTATTATTAAGCATAAATCTTAATTTCTAGGTTTTCATCTAAGGGTAGAGAATTCATTTACTGGCATATTATGGACATGGTGCTGCTGAGCTCATTTATAAAGAATTCTTAACAATTACTGTGATCAACTCATAAAGATATTTATGAATTACTCTGAGAAATTAGAGATGAAATATTTATGTTGTATCTTCTGGTCATCCCTGTTTTAGTTCAGGATTACTCCCAGGAGTATGTGTTTGATGAGCCTTCCACTGTTTCCATTTGAAAATTAAATAGCCATTAATGGTATATTTTAAAATTCCCTTGGATTGTTAAATACTGGCACAAATTCTAGCAGTTGGACAAGTGAGCTAGCTGAAGTGCTTCCTGTACACTGAGTGAAAACCAAGATGATGAATAACTTTTTATATTTTTAAGTGAAATAGGGAATTTTCTCAAATATAATAGAAGACCTTTCTAAAGAGCGTCCTTCGTCCTCTTGAAATGAAATTGAAATGCCTTAGACTTGCTCATTTGTCCCAAATTTCGACAGGCTCACTCCTCAGAAGTAACAAGGACCTTTTGCTTTGTTGCAATGATTTCTTTTAATGTCAGGACAGGTTTTTGTGTGAATGGAAGAAAGGAGAGGGAAAATGTGCACTTTGTGTCCTTTCCTGATAGTTTTTTTCTTCTGGTTGTGCTTCTTCCTGTTTTCCTCATTCATCTTCAGTCCCAACCATTTGGAGCTTGTGCCAAACTTCTCAGTTTCCAGGCTGAAAACACCAAACTAGAAAGGAACTTTTAATGCAAGTAACATTTCAAAAAGTAGAAGTAAGGAAAGGATAAGAAATTATGTTTTCTCACTGGATGTAAGCTACTAATTAAGCTGCTATCAGACGTCTAGTCAAGCAAAAGGGCAATTTTAAAGTATAGAACAATTTAATGTGGTACTGGCAAGCATGATCCAAAAATTATCTGAAAGTCATTTTCTTTATCGTTGTGCTGCTAGAATATTTATATTTCATTAGCATCACCTCTGTTAATTAACACTTCATACTTCAATTTTTGTTAGATCCAATATGTCTCATCAGAGAGTACCAACTTCAAAAAGGAGTCTGTTATAAAATCCAAGTCTGTAAAAGAGGGTTCTGATTATATGTTAAACCTACCCCCTACCTACATTCAATACAGTCAAGAAAAAAAATGCCTGCTGCTTTTTTTAATAGAGGTGCATGTCTACTATATTTTCAGCATAAGAAAAACAGAGTTATTCATGCATCAACAAGAAAATTGATAAATTACAGTTAAAGGGAATTCTGCTCTGAGTTACTGGCAAAAAATAATTTGTATAATAAGCTTATATCTATGTTGAGTAGCCACAGGGTAGCATGCATTCCACCTTTTAAAATATTTACTCCACAGAATTAATTTTTTTCAAAGTGTTCCTTGCCCAAAGATAAACTAAAATATAGAGAAATGTAGATAATGAGTTATAATATTCTTTTCTGGGAAAATATATTTTGTGCTGGTGAAGCTCCTGCAGAAATCACCGCAGTATCTGAGATCTTATTGCAAGGACCTCAATTTGTGGCCAGCATAATTATTGAAACTAAACCCAAAATACCATCCCAGAACAAAGGACACTTGTCTTAATAGAAGATAATTATTCTAGTGACACCAGTTGGGAAAATATTTTACCACAAGCAAAAATATAAGCAAAATCCTGTATAGTAAAAAGAATTCTAATGTGATGTGGTACAGAATAGTAGAATCACAAAGGCTGGAAAAGACCACTGAGACTATAGAGTCCAACCTTTGGATGTATTTATTAGTGTTTTTAAGACTATTTCTGTGTTTTTTAAGCTGTGATACCAATTGAACACAAAGCTTTACAATAAAGCTATCAATATAAAACATTAAAAAAATATAATATTTTTTAGTGATTTAAGCTTCTTGGTTTGGAAGCCCATGACAAAGAGGAACTTGTAGAGGCAGCAGCTTTTCCTGGTGAAAGCTGGGTCACAGCATCCATCTCATCCCATCTTCTTGGGTAGGACAGGTATTTTTATTTGTTCCATGATTTCATGTCATGTGTGAAATATGGATGTTCATATTTAAGGAAATCTTACTCTTCAGTAAAACAAATCAAAACTAAAGAAGCTGTTAGAAGAACAGGGCTTGAGTCTAGGCTAGAGCTGTTGCACCATGAGCCAAATGAAACAAAGAAACGTGCAGAAAAAGGCAATGCTATGGTAAGATGCTTAGAGGCAGGAAAAGGCTTTTGGTAGTCCTGAAATACCAGGGGAAAACCATCAGCAGCTTGGAATGAGGGCTGTAGGAGCTCTCATCAGGACAAGTGACAGTCCTCAGAGAGAGACAAGAACCACTGCTCAGCATTGCTGGCCTTGGTGCAGTTTGCTTTTTGCAGCTCCTGGGGCTCTCCAGGTGAGCTCAGCACCAGCCCCTGGCCCTGCCACTCTGCTGCTGCTCAAGGGCTGACTCTTGTGACCCTGCCAGAGGATCTCAGCTGTCACACAGAGCACTGCTGCTGTCCCAGACTGCAAAATCCTGGGAATGGAGGTTCCTGGGAGGATCCTTGGTGATGTTATCAGGAGGCACTGGGCTGGTATCAGCCCACCCAACACACCTAGGGTTCTGACTGCAGGTATGTGTATAAATTGCCTCCTCTGCCTGCTGTATTTTTTTCCTGACTATTCAAGTTGTCCTGTCTATCCTCTAAATGTCCTTTTTTCTAGTCTTAACCCACCTCTATCTCAACCTCTTTCCATAGGCCTGTCCGCTTGCTGCTGAATGGTCAATGTAATTTTTCCATTCTGGCCATGAAAGACAGGGTGTTCTGTGAGAGGAAAAAAAAAAAACAACAAAAAACCCACACTCAAATCTAAATCTTGATCTCTGAAAGTAATATTGAAATTTTAGTTGTTTTGAAAATCCAGCAGTCAGCCTTGACTTGTGAGCCTGTACCATGCAGAGCTTTCAAAGTATCTGTGACAGTAAAAGTTCAGGACCCTGTACACTTCCTAGCAGAGGGAGCTGCTGGCTGAGAAACTGTACTTTTTATACCTCTGACTTAGAAACTCATTCGTACAGAGGTGTAGAAAAGCTGATTTATGCCAACAGTAAACATTGCTTTAACAGTTAGTTTGCATGGGATTGGCTGAAGAATCACCAAAGAGTAGTTTTCACACTCTAACTCAAATTGTGCACTAGATCTTCCCAGACTGAGCAATATCTCTCTCTCCCCATCTCTACTCCTATTTCAGGACCATTATTGTATCTTCAACAACAATGACTTTCTTTTGTAGCTTTTATAATGTGATCTTAGATTTCAGTAAGTGATGTCCAAGCAAGTGAACATATTTTCCATCTTTTAAAAGGATATTGAAACTTAAATATTAGAACTTATATTATTTCTGCAGCTGCTCTTGTTTTTCACATTGGATTTCTGTTTAATATTTTCCTGATTTTCTTTACTGCACGTGCATTATTTGCAGCAAGATTCAGATGTAGTAGATAAAAAGCCAAAAGTATGGTTATATTAAGAGACTTAAGTTATAGGTATTCAGTATTCTTAAAGATTTTTTACAAGAGGATTATAACTATTTTTTAAAAAAAGAAACTGATGTTAAGGAATGAGTTTGTAGCAAACAGTTTAGAGTTGGCAATTAAATATTGCAGGATAGCATGGAAAGGATGAGGGGTTTTGTTTTATTCTTCCCTCAAGGATGAAATATGGATTATAATAGTTCTGCTACCAAAGTGTTAGATATAAGCACATTATCCCTGCCCAGGCACTATAGCCCTCTCCATTTCCTTTTCTTTTTGTAGATACTCAGTGGTTTTCCACTCAATTACTCATTCTGTTTTAATGTCTCATTTTCTTATTTCTTTAACTTACTTATCTAGAATTTGCTCATCCAACACTCCTGTGGAATTCTTTACCACATTAATTTTGCTTTAGTTCACTTCAAAAGTAAAAGTAGATTAATTCTGCAATTATAGTTCTTATTTGGTTGACTTGTTGGCTCTTGGTGCTTTGCTTTGGGATGCACAGAACACTAAATTGTAGATTTGTTAAGTGCAGCATATTCATTTGAAAAAAAAAAAAAGCATAACAATATATAATATAAATTTTTTAAGAGCTAAGAAGATATAGAAGCCAAAGAGACTCAAAAATAGAAGACTCAGAGAAAATCACAAGATGACCTAGAAGTTCTGTTAGTAAATACAAAGCACTGAATCTTATAAAGTTAAGAAAAAATTCAAACTACTGGAAAGAAAACTTTTGCAAGGAAAAATATTGAATTGCAAAGCTGGAGAGAGGAGTAGAAACTGACCAAAGATTTTCTTAACTGACTTGAAGGTGTGTATGTGTGGGTAGACTAAGTTTTTTTTTAAAGTCTTCTGGACAAAATTTCCATCTCCTTTTTTTGTGATGGAAGCAGCCTAAGAACCAAATAATTCTGGTGGTCTCCCTTGTGTTCAGACTATGGGATGGAGCAGGTGGAACAGGGCAGATGGAGAAGTGCAGTTAGAGAAGAGCAGGATGTCAAACAGAGTTTTCAGAGATGGAAAATGGTGTTGGTGTGGCCAGTGAGTGGGAGAGGTGCTGGGCTGGAGATCTGGGATTTCAGACAGACCTTCCCTGGTGACATTGAGAACACCCTGGGAGAATTTGGAAGTAATTCTCTGTATTGATTCTGTACTCAGTGTGGAAATGATTATTGTGTTTGTGCAGCAGTTTCTAAACATGCTAAGCTGTTTTATCAGCATCTCTTGGTTTTAATATTCTCAATGATAACCTTTGGCCACCACAGTACCACACAGAGAAAAGAGTTCTAATCCCCCTTGCACTTGAGTTGATTTCATTAACACATTTCCTCTCTGACAGACTCCAGTCATTAAATTATGAAATCCAAATTATCCCCAGGCTCTGTGTTCTGTGTCATTCCTTGTCAGGCTCAAGGGAAACCAGCCCAAATTATCCATCGACTTTTCTTTCCCTCATAGATTAGAGTATTTGAAACAGGGACAGAACTGTATCTCTCATCTGTTCTGAAAAAAAAAAAAAAAAAAAAAAAAAAAAAAAAAAAAAAAAAAAAAAAAAACAAAGAACAAAACAAAAAAACAAAAAAATTGATGATTTATTAGAAACAACTTTAAACAGATCAAAAAGCAGGTTTAATTATACTGACTGTAGAATTAGGAGTACTGACCAATATGAGAGGAGCCCCTGGATGTCCACACATTTGTTTCCTGCACAAGAGGTACTAAATTCTTCTTTTTTGCACAATAAACCCAACATGAAGAGCTGCTGCAGCATTAGTCAGTCTATTTTGCAGCCATTTCTATTCACAAGGGGGAATAAAAAAATCATCCAACTTCTAAATTCTCTAAATGAGGTCTTCTGCCTCCCTTTCTTTGAAAGAAAATAGAAAGCTTGTTGCCTGGTAGAGCTCAGCTGGGACCTGTTACCTCTGAGTGATTAGGAGAACATGCTTTGTGCCCACTCTTCTCAGTCAGGGAGCACTTTTCTCCTTTGGGAAAAAAAAAAAAAAAAAAAAAAAAAAGATGGGACAAAGTTATTGTTACTGACCAGCATTTTTCAATCAGGTCATCTCATCCCTTTTTAAAAATCTAAAGAATATTGCAGCTGCTGCCAGTTGTTCTTCTTGAAGGGCTTTTGAATGGCATTTCATTAAAGGAAGAAAAAAAGAGATTGTATCGAGGGATACAGTAATTCTTGCAAGAGATGGGAGATCATGGAAATGCATTAGCTTTTTTATTTTTCAGCTGTAATTGTCACCTTACCAGGTCTCTTAACTTGGGAATTTTGGTGTTCTACTAGTTGTTTGGTTTTTTTTTTTTTTTTTTGTTTTTGTTTTTTTTTTTTGTTTTTTTTTTTTTTTTTTTTTTCCCAGTTTTCAGTTGCTTTTCCACAGATTTTTATTATTACCAACCTTTTTTATTTACTGTCTCTGTCTTCAAAGAATGAAATGAAATAATTTATTCTGAAGGTAATTGATTTAAATATGGAATTAAATTGTAATTTACCTAATAAATACTTGCTTGTCATTGTATATTTATCCATTAATTGTGGAAAATAAAACCAGAGGTGGAGTAATGGGAGACATCAATAACTTTGATATGGACTTTGACATTTACGGATTCTTTTCTTCCAGTTTTGAGTCATGCTTTGGGTATAAACAGCAGTATTTTTGTAGTGTGTATGATCCAATAATCCATTTTATTAGTTCATTGACCTGCCTGACACAGCCATACTGGTCCTGTCTTACTCTTCCAGTGAAAACAGGAATACTGAGGTCAGGGTAGGCTTCCCCACATGGCTATGCCTCCATTGGTTAATTTAATTTACTTTATGTGTGCTGTTTATGAGCACAGTCAGTCCCCCTCACTAAGGACTGGTGTCTTTGTGTCACCGTGCAGGAATTTATGGGAGCTGCTTTACCCTGGAAGCTGGTAGAGAGTTCCTTGAATTTCTCAGAAACATTTTCAAGAGCGACCATAAATTTTCCATCTGCAGCAGACAGAACACGCAGCAGACACCCACCCTGTAACAAATGGTGCCATCTGAAAATGTGAAGTTATGATTGTCGGATTTTAAACCGCACAGTTTGTGCCGAGCTGGGAGACGCACAGGTTGGGTGGATATGGATGTGTATGTGCTGTGTCTCAGGATATTCATGGGAAGTGGTGGCACTTTGCTCAGAAAGTTCCTTTAAGTCATCCTTCTGTTCCATTGCAGTGGCTGAGGGAGGTTGGAATAGGCTGCAGAGACCTGGGTGGAGCACAGGAGCCATCCTAGGGTTCAGCAGCAGAGCTTTCCTCTCTCAGACACTTCCTCTGCTACGACAAAGACAAGGCATTTGCATACTCCCTATTTTCCAAACAATCTCTCTTCCCCTGGCTTTCCCCATGTGCCTGGTGCTGCACAGACCCATGACCTCCCCGTGCTGCCTTCTGGGTGTTTGACAATCAGCTCTGAGTCCATCAGGCTGCCTCAATTGTGGAGCAGCAGCCGCCAAAGAGCAACTCGACGCAGCGGTATCAGCCTCATTAGCAGCAATAATGGGCTCTTAGTGCACTCTTGATTCTCCTATGATTTTAATGGCACAGCTTTCCCTGTAGGTTTTTTTTTTTGTATGGAGAAAGCATGAAGCCAGAGAACTTTTGTTGCCAGTAAAATATGGAGGGGTTGCAAATACACATTTCTTATTCTCGAGGTGTCGTTCTCTTTGTTCCGAGGAGAGCACCATTGTCAATAAAATATAAAAAAAAAAAAAAAAAAAAGTATTTGATGAGAGATTTTCATTAGAAAACTGAATTTGAGATATTCAGGTCAGGAAGAGCACACTGTGATACTCAGCATTCGGTTTGAACTTTTGGATGTTGGAAGGGTTTTTGGAGGTGCTGCTTGAAAGAAAGTAAATCTCTGATCTTGCATGATCTCTCAATTTATTAAAACCCTGAATGCACTAATAAAGGCACTTCAAAGAACATGATACATTGTAAAAAGTTAGGAAAAGTAATATGGGTCCCTTAGAAGTTCTTCATACGAATTTTCGGAAATAGTTTTGGATGTAGTTGTATTTTTCTTATAGCTGAGCCTGGTAGGCAGCCGGGGGCTGCAGAACAATTGGACTTCTTACTGGTTGACACATTGCTGGATTTTACAGGTATGATTTTAATTGGGAGTCTTGTTACCAGTCCTTTCATCCAAGTATAATCCCAGTTTTGTTCTCATTTGTATTGGAATAAAGACTTTTGCTTTTAAAAGGTGAAGTGTGAATTTTGGCACATCTCTGCTTGATACTCTACCTCGTTCTTACAAGGAAATTGACTTTCCTTTTCATTTTTTTCCTTACTCCTAGTAGCTAAAATTACTATGATGATTAGCAATTTTTTAAAATATATTAGGGTGAATCCCAGAGGTCAGCTAAGTTCTCCTTCCTTACAGCTGGGTGGATCAGAATAGTGCAGTCACAGGTGGTAGCAGCAATGTAGTGTAGGTGCATTAGGAGCAGTAGATGCAGTAGTAAAGTAAATGTAATTCTTTACCATCTATTCCCATGCCTATGTAGCTACCATGAGACTTGCTGTGCTTTTTAAAGACGAGAATTGTTCTGCCAAGAGGAAAGAGCTGTAGGAATGTGTACCTTTTCAGTAAAATATTGTGGGAGCCCAAACCTTCCATGTCCTTCCAGGAACCTGATGAAGGGAAAGTGGTAGACTTCTCCTGGATTCATTTTGGGACAGAGGATAACTAAACACATCACACCCCCAGGTCTGTAAAGCACAAGAACTGTGGCAATCTGACCTCAGAGGGAGCAGACATGGTTTTAATACCATTGTATTTCAGCAGAGGATAAAGATATATCTACTTGCACAATCAGTGGGATGTTTTCCCTTTGTCTCTGCAGTGCTTGCATTTCCTCAGAACAATCTGTTCTTGTTCTTTGCAGACCAACCATGTCAGAAACAAAGAACTTGATCACTGTTAGTTTTATTTATCAGAATCAAGATGATATGCATGAATCCTATTAGAGTCTTAGATTGTGAATTTGTTGGTTTGGTTTTTTTTTTTTTTTTTTTTTTTTTTTGTTTTGTTTTTTTTTTTTCAAAGGTAGCCTGTATTACCTGCCCTAAACTTACATCAGTGAAGAACAAAAAACCTGCTAGGTTATGTGGGGATTTTTTTAATGTTGTCAGTTTGTTAGTTTGTTTGTAATAAATGTTTCCATTATGTAAAAAAAACACCCACTATGACTTTGATTGAGGGGGACATCTAGTAGGATCTACTTGTGTTTGAATAATGGAGCAAAATGCATTTAAAGGAAAGCTAAAACTTCTGTTTCTTGGCTATTTTTTCAAACTTAAAAAAAAAAAAAAAAGCTAGTTTTCCTTAGTTTTACTAAAAGCTATTAAAAAACTGTATTTCTCTCCCTGCAAAAAGGGTAGGAGGTGGGATATGCTCATGCTACCTAATTTACACAATTCGTTTTTTATTAATTTAACCATTCAGGGTTGTTTTTCCCCTCATATTTTATTGTAATGGTTGTGTATGTGAAATGAGTTGAAGCTTTGTAGTAAAACTGTAGAAATATTTTTTACACCAGCAGCTAATATCCTGCAGCTCATCTGCATCCTGTACCTGAATCACCTACTGCAGTGACAAGTAGAGCAAGTGAAAGTGAAATAAAATATAAAATAAAAGAAGCTGCTCGCTGCAGTTGGAAATATGATCTAAAATTAGCATCTCTTCTAGGTCCCACAACAGCTTTTATGTCACCTGAATAATAATAAGCATTTTCTACATAAATATTCCATAGGACTTTGCTGGTAGATAGATGTTATTCCTCAAAATCTGCATCAGGTCTGAAGCCTCAGCTGTGCTGAGAAGGACATGACATAACCAATAAGTGGTCACTGTAGAGAAAAGCAAGTTTTTGGGAAATGCTGCAATAAAAATCATATGATGGTGTTGATATTTTCAAAAAGTGAACACATAGCTGAAAATATTTGCACAAGTAACTGTGCTAACATCTGTTCATTATTTGTTTCTTTTGAAGCTGTGTGGGGAATGGTTTTATTTTTGTTTCTTTTATAATTTTAGTTGTTGCTGTTGCTTCAATAGCTGCTTTCTTTGCCTTGTAAATTTACAAAATAGTCACTTGTTCTTTGGCTTCCAGGTTCCTTTCTTTGACTCAAACCCACTGTTCTGTAGATATATTCACATTCATATAATAACAAGGTTTTTCAGGCAAACCCTGTGCACAACTGCATGTAACAAAAATAAGCTCCAAACCTAAAAACTTCCTGTAAAATAAGAAAAGGAATATCAAATAGGAAAACGTGTGAAATGCATGTGCAATAGCACTATAAAGATGACTTACATACTCCTGAGCCTCTTGCTGCAACTTGTGGCATCTTTTATAGAAGTGTCACCTTTAGGAGGCTATTTTTGGCAATGATGTTTCAGCATGGGATTGTAAGGGTAACAGTGGGTATTGGATATGTCCTCCAGAGATCACCTTCACACTGCCTCAAATATTTCTAGGTGTATGAAAAAAGTGAGCAGTATAACTTGCTGAAGAGCCCTGTACACTTGTTTTATTCTTTCTCATAAAACCAGATTCAGTAAAAACTTGGCCTGAATCTGCTATAATTTTCAACAGGATTCAAAACCATTACTTTCTCTGGATAAACAGCAGTTAGTACAAATCTTAAATGTACATGTAGGGAAATATTCAGGCTCTGTACCATTTGTCACTTGCAGAACAGCTAAAGCAGCAGAGAGGCACAGCCTGTGCTAGGAAAAAACCCTTTATACCTAGCTAGTCTGGAATTAGCCAACTGTCACTTTCCTGAGCCAGGAATAGGTGGAAGAGGAGACAGTGATAAAACTTAACTGACTCTTAGTTCTTCTTCTTTCTTCAAAGAGTGTGAAGCTGTTCCATGTTCCAGGCGCCCGCGGGTTCCGGAGGGCTCGCTGCGCACGAGCCGTTCAAGGGAGCTCTGCAGACTCTGCTAGCAGAGCCTTTGACGTTTCCATGGCTTGTGGAGAAGTCAGTCATTACAGACAGGCTGCTAAATTATGGAAGCAATTTTTATCTGCCAGTTCTTTGCTTCTATTGCTTCCTATAAGCTTCAAGAATATTTGAGGGAAAAAAGTATTGGCGTACTTGGTTGGCTGAGTGACTCCCTGAGTTACTTACAGCCTTTCATTCCCAGGCTGTTCACAGATTTCTTATGTTGGCCTGGACCCTTTTTGGCCACTCCAGCAGGTAGGCTGATTTCCAGCTTATTTTACAGCCAGTTCTAGGAGAAAAGAAACCTTCTTTTTTCATTCCTCACGCAAAATCCATTCTGAAGATTCCTTACGGAGCTCTACTTCTGTCTTTGCAGTGCTCTCTGTGCACAGCCTCCAGTCATGGAGCAGATGAAAAATGGAGAGACAGAGAGAATTTTTAAAAAGGGGAGGCAAATACTGTGACTTTCTGCTTTGCTGCTTCCTTGGTACATTCCCTGTCAGAATTTACCTTAGTAAATAACTCTGTAACTCTATATTTAGAAGGGAAAGCATTTTAACAGGACATAAGACTCAGCACAACAAAGTCTATTTAAATGCAGCATAATTGAAATGTCAACATAGCCATGAAATGCCTCAAGGTGTTTCTTTGGTGAAGGCTGGATATGACACAGAATAGATGCTTGAATACCGTGGTGCAGAAAGAGCCTTTTTGTACTCAAGTCCAGTCCCGCGCTTACCTTACGGAATGTTTGCAAATGCTTGGCTGCCTCTGTGGTCCCTGCTCCTGCCTCCTCCCAGGGAACCTGAGAGTTCAGAGAAGGTTTTGGGCTCAGAGAAGGGAAGAGCTGCTGGTGCTGTCAAGTAGGGAGTGTTTCCTGCAGGGGCTCCCAGCCTTAGCCTGGAGCTCGTGCCCCACTTGGCAGGACAGACCTTGTACCTGCTCAGTGAGTGCCCAGGCACTGTGGGGATGTGTTGGGAATCTTGTTTCTCCCTGTGTCAGGGCTGGTTCTTCATTCAGATTCTGCTAGAGTGACTTGAAAGAAGACAGCACTATCCTACATGAGCTGCTCTCCTCCCCTATCTCCCCCACAAAGAGCAGAGAATACAGAGTACCAGTAAAATGTTTTTTTCATCTTTCAGATTTTTAAAAATTAAGCAGTGACTGTATGTTAGTCTTTTCTTAGGCAAGTTCTCTGCTTGGTGACACATAAATCATGTTCCCTGAAGCAAGCTGCTTTGCTGGCCTCCCCATGGGACTGAAACCTCCGTGGTGAAGGGGACTCCCAAGCAAAAGTGCCCCCACAGCCTCCAGCTGGTGCTGAAGGAGGATGTGCCATGGCACAGGGCCAGTGTGGCTATAGCTGTCCCAAGTGTCATATCTGTGTGTATCCCAGTCAGCACTCTGGCTCCAGGTTCCAGCCTGCCTGTGTGACACATCTTTTCTTAGCAGTTGATAGACAGAGAGACCAATCCATGCGACTCTTGCTTTATGAGGCACCACAGGTTTTTTTAAGAGGTTAAGCTCAGTTTGATCTTAATCAGCAAACTGTGATTTCAGGAGGAAAATGAACTTGACAACTGTTTCAACAACCTGAATGTTTATGTGTGTCTTCGGTTAATGCCTAAAGTCAATATTTGTTAAGTCTGATTGATAAAAATATGTGCCTTTCATCAAGGTCAAATTAATTTGAGGAAATTTGCTTTTGCTTACCATGCTGCTTTTGCAGAATCCCTTGTCAGACTGCAAAAAACTATGCAGGCATTTTCTCATTTAAATTATGATTATCTTCACTATGAACTTCCCTGAGAACACCACCTCATTTGAATGTGTCTTTTTTTAAAGGATGCCGCAGATTGGATTCCAATTCAGACAGGTGATAAATTACCTGCCTTGACCTAATTCATTAACTTTAATGGTATTTGAAGTCTTTATTTTATTCAGGATCCTCCAATAGACTTGTCTTGTAGACATCTTTATAATAATGTCCATTCATCAGCCACTTAAAGGACATCACTTGAAACTGGATGTGACTGTGAGGATACAGATTTTTTTTCTGGGTTGTGTTCTGGCTTAGGATTCCTTGGATGTTGCAGGCTACATCAGGCTGACTTTGCATGAGCCAGTGAGGCTTGGGAAGGAGTTCTGGAGCTGTGTGTTAAATATGTATGGCTGGATTTATGTCAATTCAAAATTCATCTCATTAAAGTTGAAACTGGTGCTTTCACAGGGTACAACCATGCCATATGTTGTACCACAGATCTGGAGTTTCCCTGTTGGGTACAGAGGAGAGCTAAGTAATGGCATCACTTTGGAACATCCCTTAGGGGATGGCTTTGTGGGACTTTTGATGGAAGATTTTCTCCAGATATTTTAAGCATTACTTTAAGTTGCACTATTGCAAATATAAAAGCCTTGCTGTACCACAATGAAGTTAATTCTGAAAAGAAGAAAACAGTCCTCTGTGGGTGTTTGCCTAATGCAGATTCCTCTTGTGATCTAATGAATTCTCTTAAAATGTGGGTCTCTTATCAGGTGACTTTCATTGTATGCTTCTGAAAATGGATCAGTTAAGGAAAGGGACACATGACAGAGCTGAAAAAGGATTTAGCACTGAAACAGGCAGAGCAAACCAAAATTTTTATTTTTGCCATCCACAGAACCAATTTTCTGTCTCATGTTAAAAGCAATGCATGTGCAACAACTACTAGCACTGCACTAAAGAAATCATCAAAGCTGCTTGTGAACTGACATTTAACCACTGAATGCTACTGGATTTGTCCTTCTCCTCCTGAGTCTGGGGAGAGATGTGTGGAAGGACTGTGAAAAAGCTGTGGGAGGAAATGGGAGTTGCTGTCTCCTTTTCACTCTGAAAAGCCACTGGCACATACAGAAAACAAAAACAAAAGCAAAAACAACCTGATTAAATTCATGAAAACTGTGGCATTTGCAAAGCTTCAGATGATGGCAGGATGGAAGCACCTGGTGGTAACCTGCCCTGAGGGGATGTGGTCCCACAGCTGCCAGAGCAGTAAGTGTGGCTGGAGTTCACTCACAGTAGGCATTAAAGCATGAAACAGAAAAATACTTTAGGTTTGATGCATCTTGAGTAGTTTCAGTTAATTCTACAGGTGTAGTCAGGTAACAGTGAGGAGTTTTCAGTAATGAATTTTGTAATCTGACTTTTCCTACAACCTCATCAACAGAAACAAGAAAAGAAAAATGCTGCAAAATAACAATTTTGCATTCTGAGACCTCTCCTCTTTTAAATGTGGCAGTGGAATTTTTTTTTCATAGTTTTGTGAAGAGAGCTGTGCATTTTTCTTTTAGTTGGACATGCCCTGTCTTTTAGAGGCAGTTGAAAGAAAAACCTTTTGTTTCTGGTGTCCTTTATTCTGTATGCTGACTGAGAGCAGTGTCAAAAGTTTGGGAGAAGTAGAAAAATGTTGCTTTTTGGAGAATAATTGAATGTGTTCAGAATGGAGAATGTTTGATGGTGTGGTAGAGGGAGGGACAATGAGGAGCATGGAGCAAAAGTAAAAACTTGTGAGGTATCAAAACAAACAAGGCAGAAGAAAAAAAACAAACTAATAGACTTTGCAGAATAAAGCAATTTTTTTTCTAAATTTGAGTACAGCTTTTATATTTTGGTTGTTCAAAAAAGCGAAGGTGAAGTGTACACATTTAAATTTTGCTGTTGCTACAAATGCTCTCCCAATTTAATTTTCAATTTCTGTTTTCTTCATGAAGACTTTTTAATTATCCTGCAACCATCCTATTTCATTCCTTCTTTAACACCTTCTTTATTTTCACAGTAATAATCTATTCAGATTTTTTGCTTTACAGATCATTCTGATATCCAGGTATTTAATGGCTTTTATTAAAAGTCAGTAAATAAATAAATTATATCTTCAAGTTTGGTTGTTTTTTTGTTTGTTTGTTTGTTTGTTTTTTGTTTTATTTTTTTGTTTGTTTGTGTTTTTTTTGTTTTGTTTTGTTTTGTTTTGTTTTTGTTTTTGTTTTGTTTTTTTTTATGTTTTCATGGCTATTCTAATTTCATCTTTAGCTCTGGGTATGCCTAAGCTGTTGCTGGAAACAGGGAATAGCAGGGAGATGATTAAGCCCTAGGTTTGTTTCAGTGATGCTTCATAAATGTGTTTGAATGTGTCTCTTCACACATAAGGACATAACTATCAAAACCATGCAAGCAGCACCATGTTCCAGGCATAAGTCCAGTAGCAATAATGCAAAATATTGTAGACAAGATGTTTGCAGCCTGTTTTTGGTTTAGTATCACTTTTTGGGAAAGAAAATGGTGATTTTCTAACTGTGCATTTCTTGTAATCTCTTTCCAACTCCCAGTGGGATCAAATTTTCTAGAAATGCTGAGAGTACTTCTCTCAGTGGAGAAAGTGTCTCTTTGTAGTCTGAGCATCCTCTGAGAAGTTCTGCTGTCAAGTCAAGCAAAAGAGAACATGTAATCCCAACTAAAAATGTTCCACAGCTGGAAAAGGTTTCCTGCATTCAGGGAGCTCTTCCAGGGAAAATGTTGTGTTATTTAGTGATAAAAGCTGCTCTGGAATTCTCTGGCTGCATGACCAGGAACTCACCAACACACAGCTGTGATTTAGGAGGGAGCTTTGCTTCATGTTCTTTGATCTGGTCAAGACTGCACAAGAGAAAATCAAAATGAGGCATTTTGTCCAATTTCAAAACCATTTGAAAGGGTAAAACACAACTCTTTTTGAAAGTTCTTCAAATGACACACAAAGTTTATAGCATGCTGAAATCAGTCTCCTGTAAGAAGCCTTTACAGAGGAGTAAATTAATATTTTTTTCATTTTTCCAGGCAGTAAGATCTTCATCTTTCAATGTTAATACTAGTTAGGAGAACCCTGTAACTTAGGTCCTTTAACTATATATTGCAAAATATTTATTCTGTATTTAATATAATATAATATAATATAATATAATATAATGAAGAGATATACATAATTAAAGGTATTTTGACAATATTTTGTCTGTAAAATTTGTTGCAAATAGTTTTTTAGAAATGTCAACTGTAAATCTAGATTTTACTTATATAAAATAAAGATATAACAGTATTGGAGTAGTCTTAATGGTACACTGATATACTGAATAATTTGATTTCCAAATAGTCCAAATCTTGCAAAAATTCAGTCTGAGATGTAAAAAATAGCTACAAATAAAAGCTAAGGTGATGTATTTGTTGATTAACTTCATAATTTGGATGTAGGTGGCTTTGTCTACTGAACCCTATGTGGGTAGAGCTTAATAGTTATTTAAGGAGGAAAGAATTAGGTTTTCTCCCAAACTTGGAATGAGCCAAGAGCAACTGGAGTTACATCCATCTCCTGAGCTTCTAGTTGAAGAAATTGTGAAAAGCTACACTATGCTAGTGTCTGTGTTGTACTTTATGGAGAGAATATCTCAAAAAAAATGTTTGAGTGAAGCAGTGATCTGCACCAAAACTGTATTCATTCTCCAGAAGATTTGGGAAAAGATTCTGTTTAAAAAAAAAAAAAAAAAAAAAAATATATATATATATATATATATATATATATATATACACACACACATACATATAAACCAGATTTTTTTTTTTTTCCTCTCTCTCCTTTTCCTTTTTTCTCCCTTGAGAAGCCAGGAAGAAACCAGGTTAACTTTTAATGTGCCAGAATGTAGTAGCTGAATTTTGAAGTAACACATGAAGCCCTTGTGTAAATACCTTGGCAATTCCATATTTATTCTCAGGAGCTGGAAATAGGGCTGATCTTTGTGGTGCCCTTCAACCTCCAAAGCACATCACCCGAGTCTCTCATTTTCAGTGTTATCCTTTGCAGCTGTGCCTCCAATAATCTCAGGCTCTGGAATGCTGAAATTGGCTCTGAGAATCATCATGTTTTATTAACTTTTTTGTCAGCCTTTTCTGTTTGTGGCCTGGAGAATGAAGCAAGGTGCAGAATACAGGGATTACTTTTATTTATGTTATGGCCACTAATAAAATGTGTAAATGACATCTCCTGTGGAAAACTGCATTTTTTTCCTTTACATGCAAAGGTACATGCAGCGACATAAAAATATAACTGTACTTGATCATAAAAGCTACAGGTGGCTGAAATGATTCATCACTGGAGTTTTCTGTTCACCAGTTCTTTGATTTATAGGATGGGAAAAGGGAAGAGTTTTATTTTGGGCTCTGGAGACTTGAAATGCTTTGCAAAAAAAAAAAAAAAAAAAAAAAACCAACCAAACAAAAAAAAACTGAAACAACAGTTGGAGAACTTACAATGAAAAAAAAAAATTGAATTACATTATCCTATGTAAAATATTCGGTAAAATTAAGGTTTCCTGCATAAATTATATGTGGCTATGGCAATAACATGCATGGGCAATAAGGATGCCCTGGGTAGGTCTCTGAATGAAAAAATGAATGAAAAGCAGCTCTTGGCCTTCTGCTGCCTTCAAACTCAGTGCCACTGAATCAATCACAGTTGCCAAAGGCTAAGGGCTCATTAATTGGGTAAAATATAAGAAATGCAACAGGAGAAGATGAGTCATGGTGAAATGGCAGCACATCTTGCCATAGTCTGCAGTGGTGCTGCTGCTGGTCATGTTTTCAGCTGGTGCTCTAAGTTTGGTGCTTCCAGAAAAGTTTTTGCTGAGCAATCCCAGCTGGGGACCAGGTGTGATGACACCAAATCACCAAACATGAAATCGTGTGTGTTCTCCCAAACACTGGGACAGGTTTGAGTCACAGTGATTTCCTAGGCTTTGGGATTTGAATGGTTCCCATTCCCTGGCTCCTCTGGACACATTTCTGTGCATTTCACAGAATCACAGAATCACCAGGTTAGAAGAGACCTCAGAGATCATCGAGTCCCACTCACACCCTAACACCTCAGCTAGACCAATGCACCAAGTGCCACTTCGTCTATTTTTAAACACATCCAGGGATGGTGACTCCACCACCTCCCCAGGCAGATCATTCCAGTACTTGATCACTCTTTCCATAAAAAACCTCTTCCGGATATCCAACCTATATTTCCCTTGTCTCAGCTTAAGGCTGTGTCCTCTCATTCTGTCAGTGCTGCCTGGAGAAAGAGACCAGCCCCACCTGGCTACAGCCACCTTTCAGGGAGCTGTAGAGAGTGATAAGGTCACTCCTGAGTCTCCTTTTCTCCAGGCTGAACAAGCCCAGCTCCCTCAGCTGTTCCTCACAGGGTTTGTGTTCCCAGCCCCTCACCAGCCTCATTTCCTCCTCTGGACGTGCTCAAGCATCTCAACGTCCTTCCTAAACAGAGGGGCCAGAACTGGACACAGCACTCAAGGTGTGACCTCAGCAGTGCTGAGTCCAGGGGGAGAATGACCTCCCTGCTCCTGCTGGCCACACCATCCTTGATCCAAGCACTGACACATGTGAGATGATGACACCACGAGTGAGAAATGCTCAGGAAAGCACCACCAACAGTACCTTGGGAACTGGCAATTGTGAGTTATCCCAGGGACCAGCAGCAATACACAACTAAAAGTAGAATTTGTCATGAATTGTTCACGTCCAATGGGACAAACACGCTACAAAAGTCAACTTGAATCTCACCCTTCTTACTGCAAGGAAAAATGTAAATGTTCAGCCTCTTTAGCTGTCTGAACACCTGCTTGTGAGGGAGTGTCTCACTTATTGTAGCCCCTGCTGCAGTCCAGGAGTACATATGTCTGTCTCCTTGGAATAAAAACAGCCAACAATTGAATAAGTATTTCATTTCTCCAGTAATTTTTCCTTGCTACCAGTTTTTAATTTTGCTTCTCACCTAAAGTCCTTTCTGTTATCCTTCACTGGGTTCAGTTTGCACATAAACAACATTCACTTACTGAATCGTGTGTTTGGTTCCCTGGAACCTGCTGCTATTTTTGTAATTGATTCCAAGTCCTTGGCTGAGTTTCCAGGAAGGCTCTGCCTCATGAGCCTGAGGTTTCTGCTTGGCAATTTTTTGAGGATTTTATCTGTCAAGTGTGGTTGTGTTCACGAAGAGAAGCAATTTCTGAGGTACTGCTTCCATGAAGAGGCATGAAATTGGGTGTTGGGAAAAGCTATTCTAGGTGTCTTTTGTGATTTCAGAATGATTTAATTATGTTTTTCCACATAACTACAAACTGAGCAAAGTAAATAAAGATGCCAACTTTTTTTTCTTCCCTTTTTCTTCAACTCCCCTCCCCCTCAAGTATCAGTAAAAGAAAATTAATAATATTTTGGACTCTGCTATGTTTTAAAGTACCACACCTTTTCTAGCTCTGTTGCACTGTTATATCTACAGCACTAGATGAGGCAACAGAACAAAGAGAATCTAAACTTGTTATTTATCTCTAAAAAAATGCTGCTCCAGAAGAGGACAGAGACATCTTGGTGTGCCACATCTTGGTGTGCCACATGAAGGGAACACGATATTGCCGTGCTGGGATGTATTCACTTGAGGCACATTTGAGATTTTCAGCTGATCTTTGTGGGTCATTGGACTGGGCCATTCCCAGAAATCCATGTGTGAAAACACACCATTGGTTTTGAGTGAGCTGATCCTCATGAGGGAGTGAGATGGTTCAGTCCCCTGCAAGAGAATGTTTGAAGAGAGACACTGAACATTGATGATGCTGTACTGTGAGCTGGCTTCCCATAAGTAAAGCTGGAAAACCTGTATAAAACCACAGATAGTCACACTTTTTCCACTCAGAAGCCCTTGTAATCCAGTGACCAGATGAGCTGGGTGGAATTGTGTGCCTGCCTCATCAGGGACAGGCTCCTCAACATTACCTAGATTTCCTGAGCTCCCCTGAAAGCTTCCTGACAAAACATTCCTGAGAATTTTTCCCACCAGGGCCTGCTCTGCTCCTGCCAGCAAATTGCTGCTCTGGTGTCCAAGCATTCCTCAGGCACTGAACTGCAATTTACATTCAAGGCTGAGAAATGGTGAGCTGATTCTGGAAATGTATTTTATGCAGCTAAGTCCAGACTACTAGAAAGCCCAGGTGGTCTGCTCCTGTTGACTTCTGGACCTCTCTGTAGCTTATCCATTCTGCCATTTACAGACTTTATCTCTCCTACTTTCATCTTTGGCCTTTTAACATGTGTAGTACTGTCAGGCTTCATATTTCATTAGACACAAAGATTATTATATGGACCTCAATGAACATGTATTCAATACCATGAAAATTGGTATCTTGAATGGTATTGAAAATGCCTAAAACTATAAGCAGGCTTACATAAGCCTAAATAAATGTGTATTCTTCTCACAGCTTTTCTTTAAAATTTATATCTTGTATCCAGGTTAAAAAACAGATAAATTACTCTCTTCAGTCATGAAATCATTTACCCAGTTTGTTATTTCCCATGTGAACTTTTCTTTAGCTTATGCTTGTGTATGGCAGCCAAGGTATAACTAAAACAGCAAAAGGTCAGGATAATGAGCCATTTCCATGGGTGAAGCCAGTATTTCTCTACATGCCTCCTACCTGCTGATCTCATCTTTTAAAGTGTTGTGTGATGCTATGGTTGAAGAAAATCACATAAAACAAATTGTTTTGAAGCTGAGCCAAATATTGTAGGTCAAGATTCAGGCAGGCAGAGATTTCAATAGTACATCCTTGAAAAATGAATTTATCCATGAACTGGGTAGGGAGATGCTGTTAAGTAATATTTTTTCAGATGGTTATACTCAAGTCTGAAAGGAAGTGCTGAATGTTCTGGAAGATTTTATTTCCTTATATAACCTTTGTTTTTTTCTTGCAACACTCCTTCTTCTCTCTGACTTTGATATGTTGGAAATGACAGCAGGGGAAAAAAAAAATAAATCTGTCTTTCCTTAGTAATATCTTATTACTTAGAAGCAGTCTGAACTTACTCAGCAAGATGTGCCCATTTTCACTGAACAATAATCACAGCGAGACTCTTCTGGTTGTGTGCAGATTGTCAAGCAGATTAAACAAGATATGTAATTTTCCTGTAATCATAAAACAGACAAACATGTCATAATGTCTATTTAAAATAACAAATTAAATTATTCAGAGACTGATTGCCAACACAGAGACAGTGATGTGGGGAAAGATACAATAGAGTGTTGAGATACAGCAGGTGAATTTGTGAAGTACAGTCCATGTGCCACCATGTTCGCCTTCAGCTGCTCTTCTCCAAGTAAAACTTCCTGCATCTCCTGTTACTACAGGCCAAGGTTTTTCCTGCTGATGGGGCTGTGTCTTGTTTTTTGTGTGTGTGGTGTTTTTTGTTTTTGTTTTTGTTTGTTTGTTTGTTTTTGTTAGGGTTGGGATTAAATGTGTGAGATGGTATTTTTTTGTTTGGACTTAGATGTTTATTAATTTTATTGATTTTATTGATTTATTGATTTTTATTTATATTCTATTTTTACAAACCTTGAGTTTTACAGTACTTTGAGCTGACTGTACTTTTCTCTTTATAAGGCCCTTTAAGGGCTAATTGTTTAATTAAGAAATTACACTTTATTTTTTTTTAAATTTTTGTCTCAGTAACTAACCACTTGTGGCTTGCAATGCTGACAGTTTTTCTCTATTTGCACAACAGTACCTAGACTCAGGAAGAAGAAGGACAAACTTTTGCCTTAATACTTTCATTTTACTTTTTATATATTACTATGTTTTAAAACTTTAAATTCTAAATTTTCCACCATGTGATATTACACACTTCTATTTAAACTACACACCTATGAGCCTAGTTTTATTATTTAATTTTGGAAGTCTTCTCCACAGCTACAGGTCAAAAGCAGTGTCTTTTTGGGGGTCAGTTCATGTCACTACAGAAAGTCTAAAATTCTCAGTTTCTAGTGTTCCAACATGGCTGAGCTCTGACACAATGTGTTTTTTAGAATAAATTATAACAAACATGACGGAAATCTGGTGTTTAAGCTTTACATGACACACTGTCCTCACAGCAGTTGTTTAGGAGGGGGCAACAGGACTGCCCAGTTGTGTCTGGAGCCTCAGGGGTTCTCACACATCACAGCCCATCAGCCTTTCCTTCACAGGTTGCACCAGTTGCTGTATCAAGTGTTCTCAGGTTGAATCAATACTGCTGGGAAAAAGGCTCAGCTGCCTGATGTTTATAATAATGAAAAAGGTAGAAATACAACAATCTGTTAATTCATTTTATCCAGGAACTATTTTATGGAAAATTTAGAAGCAGTCTGGTACCCAGGGCTAAGCACCATCTTCAAGCATCATTTCTCTTCCTCTGTATTAAAAATATTATTTTAAAACTCCAGCCTTAGGAAAAGATTCTGCCCTCAGGAGTTTGAGCACATGGAATTACCTATCAACAGTCCTAACTTAGACATCTCAGCTGTGTGGAGTAGAAGTTATGCCCAGGACTTAGAACTGGCTTTAGCTTGCTGTCAGAGCTCAGGATGCAGAGTTTGAACTTGTGTTTCTGGGGTCTGATTGCCCTGTCTGTGAATTGTACAGAAATCCTGTGCTGCCTGATGGATCTTGGGGCAGGACAGCTGGGGCTGGCTACAAACCTGAGCTATAAATGCCTCAGTCTTTAGCATAACCCAGTTTATTTTTTTCTGAATGGATGGTTTATTCTAGGAGCTAATAAAAACCAACATTTTTAAATTTGACTCCTGGTGCATCTCTGCTGAATTTGACAGAGGTCACCCACAGCAGGGCTGTAAGGTCATGATCTCTGATTTCCACATCTCTTTTTCTGTGCTGCATCTACCATAACAGAATTATGGGCTGAGGTGTCTGACAAAGTTCATTACAGTTCTGTCTTTCTTTCTTTTATGGCAAGATATTAAAAAATAATAACATGGCCAACAAACGTAAGATAAAAACAAGCTGCCTTTTTTCAGTCCATCAATCAAGCCACCCTTTTCTGCCAGAGAAGCAATCCATGGAGCTTTAAATTGTGTTTCTAGCATCAACAATAACAAACAAACAAAAAACTTAGGGTAGATTACAACAAAGTCCAATTTGTGAAAGGATTGTTCTTCAAAAACTCAAAGCATAAACCAGAGAAGAAAAAGAAAGCTTACAGCATATGTGTGATAAGAATAGTCTAGACATCAGTGTATGAATATTGAATGACAAAAACAGAATAAAACAGAGATAAGATCAAGTAAATTTATGAAACACAAAGGTGCCAAAAAGAAACCAAATATTTAGAGGAAAAAGAATGCATGGAGTTCAATTAGAAAAACAGTTCAGTAACAAGCTCCTGTAAGTTTTCCTTTGGGTATATTTCAGACACAAGGAAGAAAAAGGATTAATCTTAGTTCCATAATGAAAACTTGTTTTTAGCACCAGGTAGTATGTAGCTTCAGGAACACAGTGAAGGAACCTCCTGGGTCATGTAAATGGTTTCTGCTATTTCAGGGCCCTTTCCATATGCTGTTTTTTCTTGGTCTATCATGATCCATGTCAAAAGCAAGCACTTATTTTCTGTCCCTGCTGTTCCCACTCAAAGAGGAGTTTCAGAACCTGATTATGGTAATAGCTAAGAACCTGCTCATTTTCAGCCAGAATTTATTAATGGGCAATTTGTACTCATTTGTACTTCTGCCAATAGCCCTTTAGTTTAAATTGTCTCTTTCCCCGCTGTTGATCCTCTGATATATTCATAGACAGCAGTCATAATTCCTCTTCATTTTCATCCCCTGGCACCAATCAAGACTGAGATCTGCAGTCTCCCCTCAGATTGCAGCTCTCCATTTCCCTGTAATCCATCAGGCTGTGATTCCTTAAAGCTGAGTTTATTCTCCATGTGTCCATCGGGGTGTGCACAGCTGCCAGCAGCTGCCTCCTGGAAGGAAAGCACTCAGGAGCATCCTGGGGCTTGGCACCAACACTTTCTCTGTGAGAAACTCTTCTCCCAATGCTCCCACTGATGCATTTCCCTTTTTCCCAGGCAACATTGCACTGGTAGCTGCTGGTCACTCTCTGATGAACTATGTGACAAGGATCCTTTGTTGTTTCAAATTGGGAAGTTCTTAACTGACAACAGAAGCTCTTTTATCCCCCTGATGTATTGTCTGGCACTTTCAACATGTAAACTTCAGCCAGTTTCTTTTATTTGCACCAGCTCTGTATTTTTGATATTTATCAAGATTAAATAATCAGTAAATTTTAATTCACAGAGTACTGAAAGGTTGTCACTACTCTCCTGTATAACTGGGAGCCCACTGCACCAAAAGGTTTTGTTATCATGAAGAGGGTTCAGAAATAATGGCAGCTAAATACATTTTGCTGTTTGTGGCTCAAGTCTGCTTTCATATGGTCATACAGAATCACAGAAAGGTTTGGGTTGCAAGAGACCTTAAAGATCATCTCATTCCAGCCCACATCACTCTGCCAAGGCCTGGGACACTTTCCACCTGATGAGGTTGCTCAGGGCCCCATCCAACCTTGCCTTGGTTGTTTTTCCTGTCAGGAAAGACAAAGCTAACAGGTATATTGGTAAATCTGTTCTGCTTTTATTGACAATCCCCAATAGCCCCCAAATAAATAAATTCAACATTAAGAAACTGCAAGCTGAACTGCTTTTCCCCTTCATAGAAACAGCCAAAACATCTGAGCATGAGAACCTGGTGTGACCCCTTTGTGAACCTCATGTCAGCTCAGGAGGAACTGACAAAGAGGATAGTCAGATCAATTGCTTAAACCTTTCATTAAAAAGCCATTCAAGAGAAGTTGGTTCCTTATATCATTTAGCTTGAATGAACTATGATAAGCAGTGTGTGTTTCATTGAACACAGGAGGAATAAATGAAGGCAGGATTTTATTAGGGCGCATTCCTGGGGGAGCAGTTTGTCTGGGAAGCTTACAGCTCCCCTGAGTCATTGTCAGAGGTGGATCACTTTAGGGGAGATGAGATCAGCACAGCTCTGCCTGACTGATGCTCTCCTGTGGGACCAGATGCCTGGAGTTAGAGCAGCATGAAAGTCAGGAGCCATAAGATTGGCACGGGTGTCGTTGAGGAAGCAGGGTGGCTTTTGTGGCACACCTGGATCACAGCTTCAGGGAGTTCATGGAGATGTAGGGAAGTAAAAAATGCTGCCCTTCATGTCTCCTGTGGAAGAAAGAAAACACTGAACAAAATGACCTGAATCAGAATTGGATGAATTGTCACTACTCCCGGGCTTGGGGAAAGTAGATCATCCTAAAGACATCCACAGCTGCTCCTGCTACCCCGTATTTCTGCAAATCTCACGGCTTGCTCTGGGTCTGCCAGGGAGCTGTAAAGCTCACTCCTGTTGTTTCCTTCAGTGCAGCTCCTTCCTTTAAATCTTGCAGCAGAAATACCAGGCTTTGACAAATTCAGAGGTTTCTGTGGCTGTGATGAAAGCGGAAAGCTCAGTGATGCTCATTCTTCACTGCCTGTGTACTTTGTAAACCAGTTCTCGCTGAGAAAGGGAGATCAAAGTGGGTGCAGAATTTGAGAAAAGACAAGAAATGACAGTCCCTGGCTTTTATCTCTTTAAATGTCCTATCTGGAGCATTAAAAATATCAGTGTTCTGCTTCATGATTTTTCTTTGCCTCCTCACTTCCCAAGAAGCCTGTTACAAATCTAACCAAGCCTTAAATGTATACACTGTCTTCCATAGCTTGTCCTTCAATATTTCAAACATTGCCAGAGGCAGACAAACTCTGTTTTCTTCCAAAGGTTTTCAGGACCTGTATTACAGCTATTACAAACTAGCTAGTAAAGTAGAAAATACATCTGCTATTTTACCATTTCATGTTTTATTTATTAAAGTGATTTTGCAGAGGCCTTAATAACATCCCCTAACTCTTGGTCAGTCCTGAAGTGATCAGACAGTTGGACTAAATGATTATTGTAGGTCCCTTTCAAATGAAATATTCTTTCCTAATCTATTCTATTTTATTCTATTCTATTTTATTATATTCTATCTATTCTTACCCTCAATTGTTATTGTATGTTTTGCTTTTCCACTATGGGTTCCCCCGGCAGGGTTAGCAGATCAGCAACAAACCAATAAATTCTGGGGCCAGAAAGTGTCTGTCACAATAAGAAAACAAAATATATTTGAAATGATCTTATGAATAATTTAGGGGAGGAGGGTAAAACATCATTATGTAGTCAGAAACATGTAGTCAGATGCCAACTAACAGTGGTTCTTTAATGGTTTTGTCTTTTGTATTTTGAAAATGCATCCATTTTGCTGCTAAGAGCCACTCACATGATACTGCAATAACTTCAATTTGATGAAATACAACAGTTTTTGTGAAAAAAAAAAAAAAAAAAGGGCAGATAGACTGTTTTTTTAATTTTCCCCAAATGGACCCCACTTGCCAATTTATTGTCACTATTCTCCAGCTTTCCTGGCTGTGTGCAGGTCTGTTCTGGTTCAGGCTGCTAAAAAGGAAAGAGTGCAAACAAACCAAGTCATGTTTGTGAGTCAAATAGTTCTCATGCAGTAGGACTCCTGGCTATGTAGCATCAGACAAATACTGGAGGAAGAAAATGATAGGTGGTTAAGGATGGTTGATCCATGTTTGCTTTGAAAATGAGATGTATATTTTGATTTTGTTCAGACATAATAAATCAACAGGTGTCACCTCATCATGCAGAACGATTTTTGGGTACCTTTAGGGAAGTTCTCCAGTTTACCCTCTATGTGGGACTTGTTTTTGCAAAGGTGTAGCAGATTTAAGGACTGGACTAGGCACAGGAAACCAACAAAGCCAGCTGCAGCCAAAAAATATATTATCTTCCTGTGCACAGGGGCCCAAAAGGCAGAGAAATATACCAGGAACCACTGGGAAATGGGCAGAGTTAGACAGTGTGTGGTTTATCAACTCAGGGCAGTCTGCAGATTGTGTGGCACAGAGTTCTAGGGAATGCCCTGAGATAATTGTGTGAAACCACATTCTTTTTAGAATAGTTGCATTAGAATAAGTGGTAACTTTGTGTGCCAGCCACATCCACTTTCCTCCCAAAATTTCAGCTTTATTTTGACAGCCACAGTCGCTCCAGGATGGAAGCTCCAGGGCTCAGATGCTGATAGAGACCCTTCTTCATATTCATGTTCATTCTACTCCCAAGTAGAACTCGATGAATAATGATCAGACGGATTAAAACTGTTCACATATTCGGATACAGATTTCTCTTTTTCCTTAGGTCATACCCACTTACTTAAAGCCAGGCCTGTAGCAGAAATTTCTCTGTCCATTTGCAGGTGATTTTCTGATCCATCTGCATAGTTTTGAAAAATATCCTCAGAGCACCTCCTCAAGCTGGGTTTCTCAATCTTTTTTTCGTTTTTCCTGGAGGGAAAAAAGTGTGGTTCATTAAAACTGTGTGTTTCTTTGATCCTCAAAATTATTGATACACGGCACACAGCTTGAGGCTGGGAAGGGTTGAAATGGTTTTTGTTTGGTTTTGTGCTGTTTCATGCTGGAAAACATTGCACTCTGTATTTCTACATGATTTCTTCAGTTTGTTTGCATCGTGCCTTGTGCTGATAGTGTATATTTAAGCAGATTCTATTAAGGATGTCTGCAGTAATGACATATATAATCTCCACAAATTTATCCAACATTACATGTCCAACACTGAATTATTGAGGCAGAATATATCCTCATTGTTTGGTGTGAAGGTTTTGTGTGCATCATTGAATCAAAACAAGCTTTAAAAGTTAGAAAATCAATTGGTACGAGGAATAATAAAGACATAGATTTTGAAACATTTATCATTACCTCAGTTTTTTATAACTGTTACCACTTCAGGATTGTTTTTGTTTTGGTTTGGTTTTTTGCCAGTAATTGCTATGTCTAATGTGCAAACAATGAATGTTTAAGCAGAGCAACAGTGCACCTCAATAATAAACTTGTGAGCAACTCTCTAGAAATAAAATGTTGATTTCTAATGTTTAACTTGCTGACATGCACTTTTCATAACAAGCTCTTTACAGGCTGTGTGTGTGATATATTTCCAGCTAATGTAAATGGTGGTGGTGTTTCCTTCCTGACACATGCACTTAAATACATTTCAGCGTTCCTAAAGGTTGTGATTGAGGAAAAGCACAAAAATTTAGTAACATCTTGCTCTGTTCTCATTGCCAGAGCTGCTCCCCAAGTGCCAGCAGATGAATTGCCAGTACAAATGTGCCATCACCAGAAACAGCACCCAGTGTTTCTGCAGGGACGGGTATGACACCAGCAGTGACGGGAGAAGCTGCACAGGTAAACAAGAAATTCAGTGTGACACTGACACCCAGGTGTCCTGATGGTTCCCTCTGGCTCTCAGGGGCAGGGAGCTGCTGCACAGCAGGACAGCAGCATCTCCTCCTCACCCTTCTTCCAAGGTGTTGGCAGGGACAAGTGTGGGCTTTTGGGGCAGGGAATGGGAAAGAGCTGCCCTCAAATGAGAGCCAGGACCTCCCTCCTGACTCTCTATTGCTGTGTGCCCCAGCAGCAGCTCTCCTGAAGTTACTGAAGGATCAGCTGGACTGCAGCAGTTCTGGAACTTCTCAGCTGTGTCAGCTGCTCTCTCTCCACACCTCCCCACCAGGAGAGCCTTTGAAACTTGTGGTGTTTCACCTCACTGCCATAAAGTCACACCTAGATTAGAATTTGATAAATGAACCCTCCCAAGGTCATGCAACTTAGCTGGGAATGTTATTTTGAAGTAATTAATAGTAGACTAAAACTGTAGACTTAAATTATAGACTGTGCTCTTCCATTTTTGAAATATATGGCTTCTTCATTCTCTCTCCAGGTGTTTGTTTCTCGCTTTATTTTTCTCTATTAATGATCCTATTGGAGTTCTATGGCCCTATGGATGTTCTCATTACCAATCACTCCTCTCTCCAACTAAAAGTACTAAGCCAGCTTCTTCATAAATATAATTTATTATAAGTTCTTTCTCTCTATGGTTGTCTTGTTTTGTGATTAAAAATATATCTCAGGAAATAATTTAAACAGCAGGTTTTTTAAAATGTCAATTCATTACTTAAACCCTCAATCACTGTTAAATAGCATATTTTGATTTTATGGTATTATCCTTGTACACCCTAGTAGAGAAAGATCTTCTTTATATTTATTAGAGGAGTATATAGTTTTTGATGTTGGATGGTGGTTTAATGGAGAGGTGGTGACAGCTCATTTAAGGAACTGTAAGACATTGCCAGCATAAATAGGTTGAGAAGGGTAATCAATTACTTCCTCTCCTGAAATGCTGCTCCATTCATCAGCCCTGATAACTAGTGATCTCTAGTATTAACAAGGACCCAAATGTCTCCCTAACATGATGTAGGCATTGGAGACTACTTGAAATAATGAAGGTTTTATCTTTCAAAATTAAGAGCTATTGAACTTGAAAACTCCTACCCTTCTTTCTGGCTATTTGAGTGATTTCAACAGCCAGCATCCCTGATAAATTCATGCTTTGAGAAGGGGAAAACATCAAGCTTCCCACCAAAATGATTCATGACTTAAGCATCTCTCTTAGAATTCTCAATTTCATTGAATTTCTTTCTTTTTTTCCCAATTCCTAAAGTAGATGTTGTTAATGTCCCTTTAGATGTGAATGAATGTGACACGTATGGAAGCTGTAGCCAGACGTGTGTAAATACAGATGGATCCTACACCTGCAGCTGTGTGGAGGGTTATGTTCTTCAGCCTGATAACAAGTCCTGCAAGGCCAAAACCAGTAAGTTCTAACATCTTTTTATCCTTCTGAAAACATATTTTGGTTCTGTGAAAAGACAGAGATGAACACAGGTGAGATGAACTTTCCTTCACTCTGCTACAAAGAGCCGCACAACAAGCTTAAAAAAAAAACTTTTCACTTATTAAGACAATACTCCAAGGGAAATATCAAAAGTTATTATCTGGATATTATTAATTAAAGCAAAATACTCAATTCAGCCAAGATTAGAAGAGTCCCCAGTTTCCCTGTTCATAAATAAATCAAAGATTTTCCTCACACAAACAAAAAAGGCTGTTTACTCTGGGAAGACAATGGAGACAGGGGAAATGATCATGAGGTAATTGTACCCTTAGGATGAAAAAAAGACATGAGGTTGCTTTGTCCTTGCATTATCCCAAGAGGTGAATTTCCTGATATACATATTCACATGAGGCTTTTTGTTGCTTAGTTCATGTTTTCATTACTTATAGTGGATTGGGTATTTGAGGAAATTAGTCAATTGTGCTTAATGAGGCAATATAGTACACAGTGTTTTCTTATTCAGCATAATGAATTAACAATGCTTTTTTATTAAAAACCAAAAAAGGTTCCTTAAGGAATTCTTCAACATCTACAATGCTGAAGCATATGCAGCTGAGGCATGTTTGTTGTATATATTCTTAAGCCTTCCTTTTTGTAACTACTTTGCCATCAGAAAATGCAAAGGTCTAGTGATGGTTTTGAGCATTACTAAATGTGTCCTTCTTTGATCACCATTAGGACTTAAAGAGTATTTTCCTGCTTATACTGTTTTTTCTTGATCCATACATGGGCATTTTTTAAATTAAATGCACAGTGAAGTCTTGTGAGATGAGAAAGTCCATGCAAATAAAAATAATTTATTATTCTTCTTTCTCTACTACATGAAAATCAATAATGCAATTCTAGATCAGGAAATCCTCATGGTGCCAGTACTGGGCTTGAGATGACCCTTTTAGTTTCCCTTTTTACACACAGAAAACAGGGTAACAGCTGAGGATTGTAGGTAGCTGTTGGCATCAAGATGAAAAAAAATCACATTAATAAGGAACTTCTCTGTATTTTTTGCTACTTTATCATGTTTATTTGACAGAAGTTTTCATTTTTTTGGTATTTTCAGAAAGGAATCACTACTCACTAATCAAAGAAATCCCTGTAGGATAATAAAAACCAGGGTCATGGTTCTGCACAGAAATGAGTGTTGACCGTTACTTTGGGTTTTTTGAAAAAATAGTAGCTTTGGATCAGAAGAAGCTGATCCAAAGAAGCTGAAGTCCAAGAAAAAAAACAAACCTCAGGTGTCTAAGGAAAAAAGAGACCCAGCACTTAGAAACCTATCAATTTTTGTCCTTAAAGAATCTAAAGCAAATAAGGATGGAAAGAGAGCAACCTCTCTGCTTTGTCTACATTTGGCAAAAGTAATTGTCAAACAGATGAAGAACATGAGCTGAGGAAGGTTCAGCTCTGTATGTAAAAGCTGGGAGAGGTGAGAAGCAGCACTAGAGGTGTAGGCTGGGCTTTCTGAGGAGTTTTCAGTGTTAGTAACAGCAGATCTGCTGTGAATGTGAATTGCCAGCCATGCTGAGATCCTGGATACAGCACAGCCCCAAACACCAACCTGCCACATCTGAAACCAGCTGGGAGGCTCTGAACTGAGGAGCAGGAGGTGCTGAGCAGGTGACACCTGGGCCAGCTGCAGGAGCCTTGCCCAGTGCTGGGGACAGGAGCAGGTGACACCTGGGGGAGCTGCAGGAGCTTTGCCCACTGCTGGGGACAGGAGCAGGTGACACCTGGGGCAGCTGCAGGAGCCCTGCCCAGTGCTGGGGACAGGAGCAGGTGACACCTGGGGCAGCTGCAGGAGCCCTGCCCAATGCTGGGGACAGGAGCAGGTGACACCTGGGGCAGCTGCAGGAGCCCTGCCCAGTGCTGGGGACAGGAGCAGGTGACACCTGGGCCAGCTGCAGAGCCCTGCCCAGTGCTGGGGACAGGAGCAGGTGACACCTGGGCCAGCTGCAGAGCCCTGCCCAGTGCTGGGGACAGGAGCAGGTGACACCTGGGCCAGCTGCAGAGCCCTGCCCAGTGCTGGGGACAGCGTGGTGACCCCACAGGTCCATCAGCTCCCATGTGGCCTCAGAGCCTGTCCCCTCTCACCATGTCTGGGCTGCCACAATTAGCAGAGAACCCCCCAAAAGCTGTTCTTTGCTGCCCTTCAGGCAGCCAAACACCTGGGCAGGCGCTGAGGTCTCTTCCTCATTCAATTCTGCATTTTCTTCCTCAGCACAATTAAATAACCATGGAGCTGAAAGCTTTTAGCTTCACATTCCCTTTGGGAAGGATGTTAAAATAGGTATCAAAACAGCTGGGGGCTCACTGTGGGTTTTTTCCAGACTTTTTAAGATATTTCCTTTTATGAATAAAGAGGCAGTTAATGGTTTCTTCTGAGGTGAAAATGAAACAAAACACAGCTTTGCTGAACAGAATTTAAGAACTTACTTGTTTACCAAGTTTTTATGCCTAAATTTCAAGGATTACATGTGATGAGAAGAGTATTTAAGGAAAGAAAATTACAGACTTGGAGATATCTAGCTGAGGAAAAGAAATGCATCTGTTTTACAGAAGTTCCTGGTGTGTTTTATATCTCCAAAGCCAGTCTAGAGAGAAATGCATGGTAAAAACCATTTGTCATGTAGATAAAGTGGGATGAACTGATAAGGACTAAAGAAAAAAAATTCTATCATTTAGAAAAAAAATATCAGCCCTGTTAAACTGATTTGACAAACATAATTTTCTTGTAAAATCTCACCAAATTAAGTTTTAAAACATTAGAAATAAAACAACCCATTTGTGAGATACATTATGGTTAAACATCAAAAATTATGTCCAAAAAAATTGGACTGCTCAGTGGTTTTTTTCAGATTTTTATACAATAAGTATATTGGTGACAGCAAAGTCCTTATGATTTACAATGTACATCTCAGGAAAAGGGGTTTTAAGCAGTTTATAAACACTGAATTCTGGGCTTTATGCCTTTCATATCATTGTGGTGAAAGAAAAAGAAAGTACTGGCATTTCTGAGTTTTTTGGGTTTTTTTTGTTTTTTTTTTGTTTTTTTTTCATATGAGGAGTCTGTTGGCAGTGCAAAAACCTTCATTTCTGATTTGTTGTGGCATCACTTATTGATCTGTATTTTAGACAAGATCAGGTAGGAGGGAAATGCAAGTCTTTCATCTTTTCCACTACTCTATCTTAAACATAATTCAAAGGAGGATGCTTTCATTTTAGTCAAGAAGGATGAATCATAAAACTTCCCTGGATTAAAGAGCTATTCACTTCTTATCTTTCCTATGAAATGAAAATAAGAAAAAAAAAGAAAAAGTAAAATAATAAAAGAAAAACTTGTGAAAAATAACACACATGAAGTCCACTTCTTTGAAAAGCTGCTGTCAGCTCACTAGAACTCACCCTAAATCTGTCCACTAAACTTTTAAGCTGTGTAGAAACTGTTCTGGAGGAAAAGACAAGCAGTTTTTGTGAGAGTGAAGACATGTTTTTTTTAGTATCTCTTGTTTTTCATCTGCATTAGGCTATACAGTAAGTAGATTTATATTTTTGTATGAAGTTTTAATATTTTGTACAGTTTTATTAGCTATATATTATGTTTTTCAAATTATGAAATCAACCTTTATCTGACAAACACTGAAGGAAGCAGGTAATCTACCCTCCTGTGAAAAACCACGATTAACTGCTTTAATCCATTGAATTATTTAATGTACTTATGCTTTAAAAATACGATTTCAAGCCTAATAATCTAGTTTCTGTATTTTTAATGCATAATGGTGCCTGCTGAGCAGAACCTCTTGGCAGTGCCACGGGTCCTTACAACACCTTTGTCTGCAGCCAGGTTTGATTACAACTGCTGCTCAAGAGGTTTGAAGCTAATTCCTTTTAAGAATTCCCTTATGTCTTAGACCATAATACCAAAATACAACCTTTCTCTGGAGTTTAGTGAGGTATTAAATCCTCGTTACAGTTTTCAATAGGTCAGTTCAAAGAAAAGATCTGGTTCTCCCTCGCAGCCCTAAACCACCTGGTGGCTTTGGAACTGCAAACAGCTCCTGTGAGCTGCCTTCTCTTTGAGGCTTTAGATATTGCAGACTGTGGAAATATCCGGCTTAACACAAAGAGCAAAAATCATAATAAAGGTTTTTTCACACTGCTGGTAGCTGGGGGAAGAGTGATTGAATCCAGAAGTAGGCAGTGGTGTTATTTTGTGGGGAGAGAGAAGCTGAGCACAGAGCTGTTGGATGTAAAAATAAATCCCCAGACTCAGCAGGATGCAGATGGAAACACTCCTTTTGTACCAGTCTGGAAAGTCTGGGGTGAGTGGGTGATAGGGACAGAAGTTCTTAAATCTGGCTTTCTTCTCAAGGGTAGCAAAAGTTTCTAAGAACAGGGGGAAAGAGAGATTTACAGGCACTGACTGCAGAGGGACCTATCTGGCAGATTTCAAACAAAAATTGCTTAGTGAGAACCCCCCACTACCTTATCTTTTGGAAAAGGAAAAACAAACAAGACTTTAGAGTTTCACGCATGGCTGACACCACAAGGGATGTTTTACAAAGAAATTCAATCCCTGCACCTCTTGGATATCTTCTGAAATTCAAAGAAAAATGATGCTTGGATCTGATTGATGGATGGGTAGAAGTGAATGTGAGGATGATGAGGACAGGCAGGAAGTTCCAAAAGTAATGCTACAGATTTACAAATGTTCATGTGGGGTTTACTGGAGAGGGATGAGATGTGTAACAAGACAGAATATACCTTATGCAATGAGGAAGAATAAATTAGATCCACATTAGAAAGAATACACACTGAAGCTTTATACAAATAAGTTTTTTTACACAACAACAAAAAAATAATAAAAATAAAAAGAGCAGCAAGATGTTGAAATAAAAGCAGATATTAAGAACAGAACACCTACTGCTGTGGCTTTGGGAGAGACCTCTGAGCACTGTACTCACTGAAGTATTCTTTTCTTTTTAATCAGACCTGCTGATGAAGTACCATTTGTCAAATCCTTTTATTTATGCCATTTTTTTTTCACCATTTAGACATCTGGAATTGCTTAGTGAACATTTGAGAAGTCCATTAGGTAGAATGTTGATTGAAAGTGCTGCATGTCAATGCAGTGTTCAAACATTGATGCATTCCTTTGAAAACAAGCAGGTTATATTAGGATGAAAGCTCCTGACGTGGCAACAATTTTTTTTTTCCACATATGCCTGAAACTACAGAGTTTCTATGCTTTAAGGTCTCATTGCACTGGGTTTTTTGTTAGGTTGGTTATAACTTCATTGAGTGGCATCCACCCCTCAGATTTTGTCTTATTTCACAGACTCTTAAATGAAAAGCATCTTACAATTTCATGTGTCCTCATGAGTTCTGCAGGTTTTCTTGGCCTTAATTCTTTTTGAAATGCCAGTAATCTGGATAGAGATAATTTGCATAAGTTGTATTTCATTTTATGACTTAGGCATGAAAAATGTTGCAATAATGATACTTGGAATTAAACAGAGGCTGTGGGGCTGGGGTAATTAATTTTCTTTAATGATGTGAACCATTGGAACTGCAGGATAAAATAGACTAATAATTGGGAATATATGATAGTTATGAAAATAAAAACAAAACCAATTTATTACATATCTTAAAACAAACAGGTAAGAACATTAAAAACTACATTAAAAAAAGAAAAGATAAATATGAAATATACAGCTTTTAAACTCTCCTCACTTTGTTTTCAGGGCCTGCTGATCAAGCTCCTCTCCTCCTGATTGCAAGCTCTGAAACAATTGAGGTTTTGTACCTCAATGGCAGCCAAATGTCTGCCAGGAGCCCTGTGAAGGGATCTGCAGTGGTGACCCTGGATTACAGCTACAGAGAGGACACCCTGTGCTGGATTGAGTCACGAGATCTCTCCAGTCAGCTCAAGTGCTCCAAGGTCTCCAAGGCTGGGCCATTGCCAGAGGAGTGGACAATGAACATGGCCCAGTACCTGCACAGTGAGTATTGGCAGAGTTTGAGCAGAGCAAACGGGAGCCTGCAGATGTGCTTTTGGGCTTGCAGCCAAGCACAGTCTTGAGGTGATTTACCAAAATAAGAGTTTTGTCAGCTGTGATGGACAAAAGACTCTCTAATAATTTAAAGTTACAAAGTGTATGTTTATTCAGCACTGGGCAGCAGCGTGAGGTAATCCTCTAATACACACTGCAGAATTACAGATGGTCAAAAAGTTTATTTATTGACAAAAGCTTCAAACAAATGCATATTCATAACAGCAGCACCTCCCATTCCTTGCTTCTTGTGGTAATTAGTTTGAATGGCTATTAAGCATGCATGGTTGGCTTCTTGAATTAAGTCTGGGGTCGTTTTTGTGGGGAGGGGTCTTAAAAAGAAGAAGTAAGGTGAGTCTTCCTCACTCCGAACTCTCGACCTTTTCTATCAATGACAATACAAATGGCTTTTGGGGCAACTCCAGTTTTCAAAGAATAAGTTTCTGGTGGCAATTGTTTGTGTTTCTTTGGGCTTACTTACTAGTTTCATCTTTTCCCATTGCAAACAAAGCTGAGCAAACATAAAATGACAGGCAATTAATTATTTAAGTTTCAAATAACTATTTCAAGTCCAGTTTCTTCTAACTTTTAACTAAATTCCTAGTTTCTCCAAGATTAGTGTTTCAGAGGCATTAAGTATTGCAGCTGAAGAGATTTTAGGGTTTTTCACTCATATATTCACCCTGAGGTGCAGTGTTTGTATCTATGCAATGGTTTTAAGATGTGTGGTTATATAGACTGACTGTAATGTGTGGAAGTTTGGAAGTTACAAAACCAGCAGTGCAATGGAAGAAGAATTGTAAAAGGTTTCTTTTTCTATAGTGTTACATAAAGCTCAAGAGTCATTCTTTGCTACTGGGACAATACTAACAATGAAATGGAATCCTGTTTAGCACACCAACTATCATAGGTATGTTAGTTCTTAAAAATACCAAAATATGTCTTGACTTACTGCAAACATACTGCTGCCTGTATTTTTTTTTTTTTTTTTAATTAAGAAAATAAATTTAAAAACCCTAAAGTCATCACAGAGAATTGGACTTTGCATTACAGCATTATTGCTCAGTCAGCTTTTCAATTTGTGGCACAGTTACCTTATGAGGAAGGTGTTCATCCACAGACAAATTGATGTTTAAAGTTTTAGTTTTCATATTTTCCAGATTCTGTACTGCATTAGTATATAACTGTGAACTTCATATAAAGTGTTAGCAAGTTCTCTTCACAGCCTAGTCAGACAAAACAATCCTTTTCCAGCCTGGGAACCAAGGACACAACTGCAGTTTCAGGCCCAAAAATTGCAAACAACAGGGAATTAAGGAGAGAATCTGGGAGAATGGGAGTTCATAACCTGGAGTTGTAATTGGACAATTAACCCCAGTATGGAAATGAACCAAAACTTACAAAAGTGTGAAAACTTTTGGCCAGGTGTCCATCTTGGTCCATCTTGGGCAGAGTCACAGCTGGGCTCTTGTGCTGCTCAAAGTGTGTCCTTTGAAGGGCTTTTAATAAATACCTAAAATCCCTACTTTATTCCTTGAACTCTGTCTAGCCTCTGTTCTAGGTAACCTCTCAAAGCATCAACATTAACATATGAACAGACTGCAAAATGTCATACAGAGAAAAAAAAAAGATTTTCTTCATCTTTCACAGAGATGGAGTAAAATTTGATCTAAGCTTTGGAAAAATCCTTTTCAGGTAAAGTGCCAAAGAATATCTCTGGAAGGATCTCAAACCCTCTGACCACCAATTCAGGAATACTCTAATCACAAATTTGTTTATAACTCTGAGAAATGCAAAAGTGATAAATTCTTCATTGAGATTGTGCTTTGGACTATCAAGATTTGTTGTAAGGTGTGTTTATTGATGCAGGGTAAGGGTTTGGGATTTTTTTTTACCTATTTTCCTAATTTTATATGTATTAGAATAGTAAATTGAATTTAAAAAAAAAAAATTAAAAATAAGGTCAAGATTTTGGGGATCTTTTTATTCACCAATTGTGAGTATTCTACTTTTAGTGAACACTCTTATCCTAGGCATAAATATATTTGTTGTGGTTTTTTTGTGGATTTTTTTGGTTTGTTTTTGGTTTTCTTTTTTTGTTTGTTTTGTTTTGTTTTGTTTTGTTTTGTTTTTTGTTTTGTTTTGTTTTTTTTTTTTCCCTCTCGTTTCCTCTATTCAGTTGTGGTTATTTTGGAGGGTTTTAAGTGTATTTTTGAGGGCTTTTTACACTTTAGATATCAAAGTACCCTAAAGATCATGGCTGTTATTTCATTGTGCATTTTCAATTCACCCAGCCACTGATATTTCGTTTTCCTTTTAGCAAGAAAAATCAAATTAACCACAGTCCTGGGCAAAAAGTGCTTTGTATTGCACCCTGTGTGTGTGTGTTCTGTCACTTGTTTGCACCATCAGAGTGGACCTGAGCACTGTGGTTTGTGCTTCTCCACCCTTCCCCTGTGCTCCTGTCCCTCTGTTCCCTGCATGTCAAGAGAATTTCTGATCCTGTGCTGTCCAGATCTGCATCACTGCATCTGTTTGCTAAATGGAGGCCCTGGGATGGGTTTGAAATGAACACAGTGCCTGGAATTAATGAGCTGTTCGTTTTTCATAGTGCCAGCACACACCAGCCTGTGGTCTCTAATATTCTGCTCAAACTTCATGGTAATCATTCAATCTTTTTTAGATGAAGAATAATAATTCCCTTGGACATGAACTGACTGTAGAGACTTGCTTTGACTTCTTTGATTTTGATTTGGGAAATAGTGCTTAGGGACTTAAACAAACCCCAAAACTTTACTGGGAGCTCTGACTGACAAAATCCTGCAGATTTAGCTGTGGGAGTGTTTTCCCAAGCACACACACCCACAGACACTTTTGTTGTGTTGCTCAGAGGAGCTGCATCAATCCCCATGGTCTGGGCTTGTCTCCTCAGAGGAAGAAGCAGCATGAAACTCATGTTTGGCCACCTAATTAGGATCTTCTAGACACCCCTGGAGTTATTCCTGCCAGGACACAGCAGGAATCTCATGTTGCTTTCCCTGGTGTATTTGCCCTGTAATCTTGTGGCTGCTGCAAAATTGAGTTTTAATTTTAAATCATTCCTTTTCTTCCTCCACCTTCTGTTACCTATCTGGTCATTTCTGCTGTTTCTCTTCATCATACAGCACTACACCTGATAAGACAAATTCATTTAGTAACTCTTTGTCAAGGAAAATGTTTTCAAGTGTAATTGCATTCTCTGCCAGGTCAAGCCAAATAAATGGTCATGGCCATGGGATGATTCACATAAAATTGTACATTCTGTTCTGTATTTGTGTGAAATCAGTTATGCCTAAAAGTACTAGGAAAAAAAAAAAAATTCTTAGCAGTGTTTATTGTATTTATCTTTTTTAACCCAGTTTCTAATCATTTTGTTAGTGGGGGGAAAAAATCTGCATTTGACACAAAAAGTGCTGAAAAAGTCAGTTTTTCAAAGTGGTTGGGACTGCTTGAAGTGGATTTAGTCTAAGTGTTTTCTTCAGTGAAGACAAGTAAGTCTTGTAGTTAGGAACAAAGAATATAGATCATCTTTAAAGATGAAAGTCTACATCCAGGAAAGCAGGGACTATGAAAATGACTTTGTTTTCATGATGGGTCATACAGCACCAGCTCCAGGTACTGAACATAAGCTTTGGATTGACAAAAGAAAGGAAATTACAGTCCTTTAGTTTCTATCATTCTTCTTCAGAAGAGTCCAATGTGACTTCACTTTGGTGAGGATGTGTCCCAGATGGATGGGATCAGATCCTTTGAAGCACTGGGAGCTTGGTCTGTGTCTGACTCTGCAGAGGGAGGAAGGCTGAGGAGAGGCTCATCCTGCACTGGGTTTTTTTTTGGTCTGGGAGAACAGGTTTTTTTGTTGTTGTTGTTTGTTTTTTTTTTTTTTTTTTTTTGTTTTTTTTTTTTTTCCTCTGGTATCTCCAGAGATACTCCCTCGTGCTTAGTAATTAGGCTAATTCCACTCTTAAAGTATTTATTATCTCAGTGTTTTTTTGGCAGTTTTATCCCCTTATATCAGGACAGCTTTCTGCAGGCACAGCAGTATCAGCACAGCCAAGGCCAGGCACTGTCATGTTGTTTCATCTTTGTCTTTTTAAGACCTAGAAGTTTTTGGAAGAGAAGCTGGAGATTTTCCTCTTGAGAAAGATTTATGCAGACAGGACTGGAGCCAAATGTGCTTTCAGAGGTGATTCTCCTGTGAGGGAGGCTTGTGCAACCTCTGTCCATAGTAACAGGGGTGCTCCCCTACAGCTCACAGTGAGCTCACTCCAGTCAGTCCAGTGAGACTTTCAGGAACAAGCATTTATTTTGACTGATATCTCTAGGCTCAAACTAACAAAAATTATTTCTAATGGCATGAATGTGGAAAATCTCCCAGTCTTCTGCCTTTCAAAGCCATGATGTGCAGTCTCACATTAATGCTTCTGTGTGTGGGAGATGAGAGGTGGCCAGAGCAACATCCTCTGGCTGTGAGAATCTCCTTCCTCATTTTGGGAGGCATTTTGTGTCTTCATCATTGCAAGCACCAAGCACCTTTCATGCTCTACAAATCATCAGCAACCTTGGTTTTAGCTGCTATTCTTCTGCACAATAACAAAGTCTCTTCTGGGATGATGCTTCAAGAGCATGATATTTTCTGCTTGGCTGATGTTTGATTCAGGTTTTCTTGGCACTCAGTTATCTCAGCACAGCACAACCAGTGCTGCAGTGCCTGTGTTCAGCTTTGCCACCTGTGCTTTGTGCCCACACTTGATCACACCTCACCTGGGAAGGGCCACAGGCTTTTCTCTTGGCAGCTGTGTTTGCACAGGACTGCTCTGGATCAAAAGGAACATCTTGTTTCCTCCGTAGTAATTCAGTTTTTACCTGCCAAGTTTAGGAGCAGGGGGTGGGTGTGGAGGGGCTGGAGTCTCTGGAGGGAAAGGGATTTGTCTCTCTGCTTGTGGGACCCAGAATCTTGTACTTGACATGCTGGGCACAAGCCAGGCTGGCTTTTTGCATCTCCCACTTCTTGGATGTGAGTGCAGTGAAGAACATGAGACAGCAAGCCCAGGGAATTTCACCATGACCCAGGAGTGTCTATTTGGGTACATTATTGTTTCCTCCCCTGGTTTTGGTCCCCCTAATGGCTCCTCCACCTCCTGACCTAAACCACTTCTCAGGAATGACTATCCAGAAAGACAGCTGTGTTCAGAGTAGCTACAGTAATTCCCTTGGCATTGATGAGCTCAGTCACTGAAGGAAATACCAAGCACTGGAGATGGTGTTCCTGTCAGCAATTCCTGTGAATTGCCATGAATATTCATGGAAAATCAGAGCAAAGTTTGGCTTACTCTGCAGGAACAAAACTGTGAAGATCTGGGGGAAAGTGTTTATTCCTACATAGTCTGCCCCAAATTTGCCTCCAGACACGCACTAAGAGCTGTCACACAGTTGTAAAATGTGGGTTTGCTTTTTCTCCTGTGATAGACAGCCCATGTGTCTTAAGGAGAAAGTTTCATGTCAAAGGTAATTTGTACCTCACATGGTTCTTTAGTAGTGTTCAGAGCACCTGAGTCAGAATGGCAGGTGAGTGTCCCAAGGGAGTTTCACAGAGTTCTTTCCCTGTATGGACTTCTCAAGCTCTGGCTGATCTTGCATTGCTGTCCTTGTATTTCTGAGAAGACTGAGAAGGTCAATTGCTGGTTTTGGGATAATGAAATTTCTTATTTTGTCCAAAGGTGGGCTTTTTTTTTTTTTTTTTTTTTTAAGTAACATCAATATCTCATTCTTAAGTGGTCTAGACAGAACCATGAGTAAATATACAAAACTAGGATAATTTTCTCATTAATTGTTTATTCAATTTTAATTTCCCATCTTCTTTCACTGTCCAGCCACTCAGTCTCCTAAGGTACTGCAGTTCTTCAAAACAGACCATTCTCTTTGTTGTTCTGGACATCTCATTTTTATTGGACCTCATCACCTTGTTATTCATATCATCTTCCAGGTGGCTTGTGAGTGGTGTCTCACACAGGTTCCAGCACAAGCTGCTGCTCTGGAGCTTGGTGATGTTCCACAGGGAGCCAGCTTTGATCCATTTGGCTCATCCTTGGTCCACCTCTGTCCTATATCTCAGGCTGCATCTTTGTGACTCTTCCTCATATTTTCTTCAGTGTCTGTTGAGATTTTCGTGTTTCTCTGTTTACATTTTGTTGTAATTTCTAGGTGCTTTTAGATATTTTAAGCCCAAGTCCAAATTTTTTTTTGAAGTTCATGCTCCATGATATGGGAAATGCTTTCTTTCCATACTTTTATTCCTCATTCTGGTGTCCCTGAACTTACAGAACTCTTGATTCAGGATTTGATACAGAACAGCCTCAATAAGGTGCTTTCCTAGTATAGTATTAACTTTTATTTAGTGCTGGAAATGGTGCTGATAATTGCCCTTTTTCAGAGAGTTTTCCTGTCCCCTGTAATGACAAGATTCCTTTGTCTTTGCTGATTATTGATTCTGTACAGAATGTTTGATGGTTATCAGGGTTAGTGGAAGGATAAGGGTGGTTCATATCCCTTCATTCAACCTTTCTGCTCCAACAAGAACAATCACTTGGGTGTGGTGTGTTCTGCAAATTTATTATCTTTTTTTAATGATTAATATTCATATAATCAGGTCTATACCTCAATTCTCAATGTTGTTTGCACAAAAGTTAACTTTTAAGTTAAAACTTAAAAATTAATCTGTACAGCTGGAACCCCAAGAGGGCCTGTCTTCTGTTAGGGGATTCTAAATCTTTGTTGTGGAGGATCTGTCTGCTTTGGCTGCATCTTTTGGGTACAGAGTTTTCTACCTGTCTTGGGAATTTTTCTACTGGTTTGAATATTGTCACCAAAACACTGTATTGTGTCACTTTGAGGCACAAGCTCCCATGACAGAGAGGCTGAATTAGTTGCATTTCCCTCTAAAGTTAGGTTATCTGCACTTAATCCTTTTTGACAACAGAGCTACTTATTAACTGATTGTTAATTGCTACAAATGGATTTTTTTAGTCATTCAAAGATGTGATGTTACTATTTTTCAAGCTTTGTTAGTCATCCTGCTTCCACAATTGATCTTGCATTGACATTGGTCAAAACCCTGTGTCTGTGTCTGTTCTTAGCAAAGCTGGGATGATATCAGTTCTTCTTTCATTTACTCTTCAGTAGTTGTGTCCTGGATAGTTAAATCTCTGAATACAGGAAATAAAAAGCCTTATCTCAATGGCATTTCTTAGTGCAAATTTTTGATTGCTTTTGTTTTGTTTTGTTTTGTTTTGTTTTGTTTTGTTTTGTTTTGTTTTGTTTTCCCTTCTCTAAACTCCAAGCTCTGCCTGGAACAGTCTCCTGAATGCTGTCTCTGCAAAGAAACAAAAATAATCAGTGTTGAATATATTGTCATATTCCCTTTCCCCTGTTCTATCAACTTCCTAGCTCACCATTTTCAGACTTCCTTCTTAATTGCAGACTCATTGTTGTCCTACAGTGGGACATGACTGCATCTTTTTATGTCTTCCCAACATATCCTGGGTAGAAAATCCAAGAGCAAGCAAGCAAATTCCCACAGCAGCAGCAGGTTCTGTAAAGAAAAAAGGGCCTTTTTGTCACAGGAGCAGTAACCATGTAAATTTATCTATATCAGTCAGAATGTTGAGGGACTCTTTGTCTCTGTCAAGCTGAATTATTATGCTGCTTGTAAAACAGTAACATTTTGATTTTGTAGCAAGGTTTTTAAGGTGGAATTAAATAATTGTGGAGGCTATAGAGATGCAATGTATAGATAAGTAGGTGTCTGCTAATGTAGATCACAGTTTTGTAGTGAATATTTTACAAAAACATTTATATCTTCATATACAACAGTAGTGAAGGTTAACCAAAAAACAAATTCACAAGTAATTTTTTTTTTTCTGTAAAATATGCCATTCGTTGCATGTTTTATGGGATTAGACTCACATTTTTCCATAGAATTTTGACATCCATATGTACCATGTTGGCTTCATTTTGTTCTTTACTTGGTAGCCACTGGAACTATTCTTGGAATTATTCCACATTTCCTCAGTATTCACAGGAGAAATAAGAGATAAATAAGAGACAAACACTTGTAACCTGCCCATTTCAGTAAAGTTGTTTATGAACTCGAGCTTCAAATGAGCTCTTGGAAACTTTCTTAATGGCAATAAAACATCTGATTAATATTTCAGTGTATTCCAATATGCTAATTACATATGCATAACTTTTTTTTTTTTTTTTTTTTTTTTTTCTACTGGTACTTTATTTTTGTTTTTATAAATTTCACATCTCTTAAAATTTAGCCAGTGGTTGTCATCTTGAGTGGTAAAACAGCTTTACAAATGCAACTCACATGCTAACCAAGCTTCATTTAGACTAATTGACAGCAAATTTGCCACACAGATATTTATTTATTAATGTAAATATTTAATTCAGACTTCATTAAAAACCTAAAATGCTCCTCTAAAGTCAAGTGAAGAAGAATTCTTAGTTTTGAGCTTTTTTCTTTTTCATAATGCACTTTGGATTGTGTCATTAAATGAGTTCTTCTGCCTCCTAAAGATTTTTCCTGAGGCACAGATCAACATTGCAAGAAACTTTAAAAAGTCTGTCTCCTTTGAAAGCACTTTTGCCTTTATAGGAGCAAAGGGAACATAAAAACTATAAACTCCAAAATATGGTTTGTTTACATCCAACATCATAACTGGAACCATGTTTAGATATAAAAAACGAAGCACTGGAGCAATTGCAGACCAAAGTCCATCCCAGACAGAGATTTACCAGATGCTGGAGCCATGAGGGAACAGTATTTTGTTAGCAATGAGCCTGAGCAGTGTTTGGAATTCTCTTTGCTACACAGAGATCTGAGTCTGCAGGGAAGTGACCCACAGGGAATGGCACAGCTCAGGCACACATTCCACCTGCTGTAAATCTTGGGGAAGCAGCAGGAAATTAAAAAAAAAAAGAAAACACAAAAAAAACACGCCCCCCCAAAAAAAAACCCAAAAAAACCCCAAAAAAAACAAAACAAACAAACAAACAAAAAACCCCACAAACAAACAAACAAAAACAAAAAACAAACAAAAAACCCAAAAAACAAACAAAAAAACAAAAGAAAAACCAACCAAAAAAACTGTTTGTATGTCTCATGCAATGAAAAAACTCATAGACTGAAATCACAAATATTGAGACTCCTGACCAAACTCATGGCCTCTGGAAATCATGTTTTGAAACTCAGCATCAGTTTTGAAACTCAGTTTTGAAACTCACTTTTGAAACAAAGCATCATCTGATGCTTTGTTCTACTGCAGGGAAAATGGTAAATAGAGAGCATGTTTTTCAGAAAAGAATAATAATGAATAATTGCATTAATGGAAGTAAATCTGGGATAGAAGGTACATATGTGATGAAATTAAAACCAGTTGCTGTAGAGCCTTAAGCTCCAGCCTAATCTCCTCTCTGTACTCACAGCAGCCTGGATATTGCTGTGCTGGACTGGAGACTGTGGAGAGAGATACCAAAAAGTTTGTGTGTGTCAGAAGAAATACAGGACTTGTTCTTTTCTTATCACTTTATCTGGAGCCTGTACAAAAAGTTGAATTGCATATTTTGCAAATTTGTGGTTATTATTTAGATTGTGATGGACATGACAAATTAAAACCACCATCTGATGGTGAGAATTTAATATAAGATTGCTTTCTTCAGTTTTTAACTCCTTTGACTGGCAGAAGCAATGACTGGCTCAAGAGGTAATATCTCCAGATCATGGAAATATTGTTTTTGTTCTCAATACATAGAATTGTGGATTTCTACTTAGAATGAAGCAAATTTGATTTGGAATTTTCTTGTGACTTCAGCTTTGGAGTAGAAGTTGAAATGATGAAAACATTATGGATCATGTCAGTATCATGGAGTAAATTAAATGTAACAATAAAGTTTGTCCTTTTCACTATTTGTAAGTTGAGTTCAATATAACAAAAACTTGTTTTTTCTTGCACATTTTAAATAGTTGAGTGAAGCACATTTCTAAAACTGACAAATTACATTCAACAAATGTTCTAACTGAAGTAGATCACTTTTGCTAAAGTCAGACTTCTGATTTTCTTATGTTCTGGAAAAAAAAAAAAAAAAAAAAAGGTGTTGGAAACATTGATTGTAAGCAATAAGGACAGGATATGCAAAAGGTCAGTTTGCTTGCATAAAATGGATGCCCTGAGTGTTATCAGCACTCTGTCACCAGTGTCACCCAGCAGCTGCCACTCGATGTGCTGGGCCAGACACTCTCCGTGACAGTTCTGAGCTGGGGACAAAGTTTAGGTTCTCTGTGCATGTGTAATTCCATAACATTTCTGTCACACTGTGTAAGCAAAAATACTGAGCTGACTGAGGAGCTGGCTGTGTGAGGATCTGTGCCACAACTGGCAGTTCAGGGCACCTTTGCTTTTTTTGACAATTTCGGACTTGTCTTGAATGTAATTTATTGCTATTTTACATAAATGTATTATCCCACTTTTTGATTTGGTGGAGTTTTTTTTTTTTTTCTATTGATATATAAGGATATAATGTCTTATAAAAGATTAGTGCCTTTTCTCTTAGTTCCTTTTCCCTTCTAATTGTGCATATACTGAAAATGTGTATTTTCCTTTTAAGACTCTTCTGAGATGATATTGTTCAGTCATTGAGTCCTTACAACTAGTTGCAGAATTCAGGTTTGTTTTAAACAGTCATAACCACTGCATTACCTTCAGAAACAAACCCACTGAGAGAAGGCAACTCAAGTAAGATGCAGTAATGAGAACAGGTATTTTATGACAGCCTGTGAATGCTCTGTGATCTGTGTCGTGCAGAGCAGAGCTGCTGCTGCTGCAGGGAGCAGGGTGTGAGGCTGGCAGCACCTGGGGCTGTGCCCTGCTCCTCTCAGCCTGCCCCATGGCCTGTGCTGCCTCTGGGATCACTCAGCACTGAACTGACTTTACATCAGGCTAGGCAAAAATTCCATGGGTAAAAATTGTTGCTAGGAGGAAAATAAGGGGAACTGGAGGAGGGTGCAGTGCATATTCCTGCCTCTGCTTTGCACTTCTTTGCAAAGGTTGGGACAATTTGTTTTTGCTGTTTTCATGACAGGAGCAGTGATTTAGGATGAAAGGTAAGAGACTTGTGTTTTGTCTTTTCCTCTCTAAATGTAGAACAACAGAGAATAACAGACACTGTGAGGTTTAAAACCTGAAATTCTGGGGAATACAGAAGGAGGGAATGCTTGGCACAAGGTACCTGGGGCTTCAGGGGTTGTGAAGAGGTGGGATTATGGGCTCACATCTTCCTGGAGTGACCAGTTTTGGGAAGGGCTGGAAGCCTTCTGAAAGCAAAGGTCAGGTTCTGCACATATAAGCACATTCAGTTGGAGCCACAATTCTGGAAGCACCAGCTATGTGAGTGATTTATGAGACTTTTAATGGGATCTATGGTGCCATTCTGGTTTAAAATAATGCTCAGGTAGACCAATAGCAGCACTACTGTAGTGAGGAGAGACATAAATAAACAAAAAAAGTAGTGTCCTGATGTCTGGTTGAAAATGGATAGAAAAATAATTTATTTGTAAATCTAAAGCCATGTTTTATTTTTATTTATTACATTGCTGGAAATAAGTTAGCAAGGATTTTCTTTTTTTTTTTTTTTTTTTAATTATTTTTTAAAATGCAGTAACAATTTCAATATTTTAAGTCTGAGCAGTTGTCTGTTTTGTTGGTCAGGTCACATATAATGAAAAACAGTCTTCTCCTCAAAAGTTACTATTTTGATAATGAAAATATATAATAAATAGATGAAAAAAGAAAAGGGCAGAGAGGAAGAAAGGGAAGATGAGGCAATGTTTACATGGGGCACATTTATTATAATCTGTTGGCAGCATTTGTAGGCAGGAAGGGTTTTCTTTGTTAGTTTTGCTCAAATTACTTTTTTAAGAGCTGAGCAGTGGTTTCAGAGTCTTGGAGTGCCAGCCTGCTGATGGAAAGGTGTGATGGCAAGGAAAAGATGAAGGAAAAAGCTCAATGTCCTCAATAAAAGAAGGTTTTTTTCTTTTATTTATTTATTTTTTTAAATTTTTCCCCCATCAGAAATCCTAAAAATGAGGATTTTATTTAGTAAAATACATAATAGGGTTTTATTTCTAAAATACTGTGTGAATAAATGAAGTAGAAGTTTGCTAACTGTGCAGGTAATATTTTTTTATTATTATTAAGAATATTTTTAGATTGTCTAGTATTGTCTAAATTGTAGTTCTTAATCTGGATTTAAAATGGACTCCCTATGCATATTTTAATTATATTTAAGGCAAGTTCTATTTATTCTTCTATTTATTCTAGCAATGTTTGGGTTTTTGTTTTGTTTTGGTTTTGGTTTTTGTGGTGTATTTTATTTGTTTATTTGTTTGTTGCAAGTGTAATTCTTCTTCTTTTCCTGTAATGTGTTTGAGATGATGACAAAGACTTTTGTGCCCAATGTGAATATGTCTGTATAACAAAATTAAATACTCTATGGTCAGTATTACCTTCTGATTTAAACTGAGTGTAATAATGTCCTTTGGGATTGATTTACACCAGTGGGTTGTGACATGTCCTACATTTCATATTAATTAGACCATTTATTGTAAAGAGCAACTAGAGTGGGCTCCAGATGAAATTTTCCTATAAAATTATGGCCTGCATGGTACCTGCAAGAACCTACAGCATATCTGGATCCTGTGAATGAGTGTTCTCTGACAAATGGTGCCTTCCACAAAAAAGTGCAGTGAGAGTTTCCTTTTTTGCCTAACCCATTCTTTATGAGTTTTCAGAGATAATTCACTTCTAAATTATCCCCCCAAAAGCATTTGATAAAGCACCGTTGCTTACCTCTGGTATTAAACTGTTCAAACTTTCTCTGGAAATACTTCCCTTAAATACTTTGCATTGTGAGAGTAACTCCAGATATTTATTGGCATCTCTTTGCACTGTAATCATCTGCTGCTTAACCTATCTGTGGAAAACTATTTAAGTGGCTTTATTGTCATGTGATGATGATTTGAGGGGTTCATAACCCATGCAGGGGGCATTCCTAGGGAGGTGGGAGGAGGTGGATTTCTGGCTTTGCTGGAAGGTGGTTGAAGGAAGGGAATGTCTCAGCCTGCAGCAGCCACGCCGTGTCCCCACAGCAGCTCTCCGAGGCCATGGGATGCCTCTTGCAGCTGAATTATGCTTTAATTTTAACAGTGGGTGACTTAACTGCTTTGAAGTAAATAACTGGGTTTGATTTACAGTCTCACTAGATTTATAAGAAGCTGTTGAATGTGCAGCTAAAAAGAAAAAAAAATAAGACTGTTATAGCTATGTACTTCTATAAATCTGTCTTTATTGTTCAGCATGTACACGGGCCACTGGGACCCCATTACAGGTTTGCAATCACTGGGCAATGTGTTTGAGACTCAGTAAGGCAGAAATTAGGAATGTTATGGTTTTCAGCTATTCTTACTTCTGACATGAGATTGATGTCACAAAATTCATCCTCTATAAAAATCTTAACAGTCAGGATTAAAAGATAGGGCCACTCACAAGGCCCTTATTTAATTGTTTCCCACTTTTTCCTTGCTCATTTAAGCCATTGGCATCACAGCCTGTGAGACAGGACCCAATAACAGAAATTTCATTCATCTTACTCACTCCAGGAATTCTATCAGGAATGCATTTCCTGATAGAATCATTCTATAGCAGAAGTAAAAGAAGAAATATGCTTAAGAATGCTTAAGAATTTAGGACCAGATTTTTCTACCCTGCTGTAAAATTCCTGGGAAAGGCACAAACATATCTGGGCTATCATCACATTTCCACTGAGTGCTGTGTAAAGGAATTTGTTAGAAGAGGATGTTGCTGATGATTGTTGTTGTTGTCATTGTTGTTAATATTGGTTTTTGGATTCCCACTGGAAGAGGGAAGTTTATTAAAGCCACACTTTCATATTTCTCTCCCAGTATCTGCTCAATATTCCACCTCAGCCAATATAGAAACATGGAATTACAGAATGGTTTGTGTTCAAAGAGATCTCTAAGATCATCTCATTCCCTTGCCATGGCAGGGACACCTTCCAGTCCCCAGGCTGTTCCAAGCCCCATCCAACCTGACCTTGGACACTTCCAGGGATGGGGAGCCACAACCTGTTCCAGTTTCTCACCAAATGCCCAGAAATTTTCTCTTCTGTACCTGGTGGAAAGCTGAATGTGTGAATCTCAGAGTGCCTGAATCGACCATGTCTGAGAGACTTTGTGTCTTTCTGAGCCATCAGGATGCTTTCATTAAGTATTCATAATATTTAGATTATTCTTATATTTTTGAAAAGTCTTTAGCTTGGAGAAACTGTTATTGTCTCAGTGTTAACATTCATAGGTTTTTAATGCATTATATTATGCTCCAGGGTTGAAAGAAAGCCAACAATATTTTTGTCAGTAACCAAATTGATTGAAATTGAAATGATTTTACTCCACAAAGAAAAGGAAAGCTTTCTCTTCTTTTGAGGAATTTGAAGTCTAGATGCTTTAAAGTGCTTATTTAAATTTAGTATATTTTAGGTTCTGCATTGTGCTTCTAACAAAGAGTATCTGTGAAGGCTGACTTAATTCAGAGGAATCAGATATTTGAGATGAGTCATTTGAAAAAGATGGATGGATATTTTTCACTTGATTTTTCATTTTTCAACTTATGTAAGAATCACTCTGGACATGGCTTATAAAAGTTGAGACACCAGTGTGTCTGACTTGTTGAATGGTGACATCTTGAATAAAAATCATATTTTTTTAAGTGGCATTGCAGAGAGAATCATGGCAAATTCTTGGTGATAGAAGAGGCACAGAGAAAATCCCTTCCAGCCTCACTTTCCCAAGGCACAGTGTCAGTGCAAGGCTGTCTGGGCTGCTAATTAGGAACATTAATGTCAAAAGAGTGGTACAGCAAAGGCAGTGCTGCTGTAGGATTTCACAGCTTTTCATTTATGTGTTTTAACACTTCTTACCTGCTCTCACCATCACTGGCTATTGGAGAAAAAAAAATAAATTAAAAAAAAACAAACAAAACAAACAAACAAACAAAAAATCTTCCTGCTCCTTGTCTTGTTCCAAACTTGGCTTTTACTCAGTGGAGGCTCAAAAGTCTATTCCTAAGTGTTTCTGCTTTTCTTTGCAATAAAATTTGTTTGTTCCTTGATAAATACATAATTTTATCTTTTTTTTTTTTTTTTTTTTTTTTAACTAGATAATAAATTAAACTAAGTCTGGCCATGCCAGTTTGGACATTGGGTTTAGAAAGGAGATATAGGGGTTATAGAAGAAAAGTTAGTAATTTAAATTAATCAAAATAATTCTTCCTTTAAGATAAATTTTCAGGGAAAAAAAAAAAAACAACAACAAAAAAACAGAACAAAAAAAGAGAACAAAAATTAAAATACAAAATAAAGATTGTTTTAAACACTTTCAAATATATTTTTAATAAATATATATTAATATGGAAAAATATAAGTATGAAATCAATAGTGATTTTTATACACATATTTGAGGAAGTTTTCATTGCAGTAATATCCAGAATAAGGAAAACATTACTACAGTAGGCAGTAGAAGCTAAGTTCTTTCCCTTAAAAAAGTGAGAAATTGTTTATTTCTTTCATCATTGACAAAAGTATGGAGATTTCAAGGAATATTTTAAATTTTAATTACATTTCATCCAAAATCTTTCCCCAGTTCACTCAGAAGTTTCTCAAAAAGCACTTCAACAACTCAAGAATTCCACTGAGTAGTTTGCTCAGAGGAATTCTTACATTAAAAATAAGGAATGTTTATACTGAAGCTTTTTACAGGAAAAAGCTTGCTAATTTTTGTTTCTACATCTGGGAAAAATGAAATCTGTTAATATAATACTGATTTTAATAGATAGTGCGTGGGCAGAATCCTTGATTACAGCAGTAACAGAAATACAAGAATATGTCACTGCTTTTCCCTCTCCCCTGCTGAAGATCTAAAGTCTTGTGCTAGTCTTGATTTGAAATGGAAATAAATGTAGTAATTCATACAGTACAAGATATATGTTGGAAAATTAAAGTGAATGAAGAAAGCCATTCTATTTTTCTCTGATTTCCATAAACTTTGGTTTGGCCATAAGACATATTTTCCAGAGCCCTTTGAAGATTTAGCCACCCTCATAAGAAATTATTATTTTCTCTAAAGGTTTAATAATGTCTGTGTGTTTAAAAGACATAGGAGAAGTTCACTTCCAGACACATTTTTGCTGTGCCCACAGTCTACATCATGTCATTAAGTAGAGCAGAATTTAACCTATATGCTGTCTTAACTATTCTTTATGAAGTCCTTAAGAGGAAATCCTAGTTTTTAGAAAGTAATAAAGGAAAGATGATCACATTTGGCAGAAATGCTCCAAGGAAACTGTTTTTAATATAGGAAAAGCCCTCAGAACTATATAGAAGATTGCTCAGAATAAATATGTGTGTTTTCAAGGGGAAATATTTCTTTTTAGAGACTTCTGAAACTGTGTGAATGAAAAAAAAATAAGATTAATTACTTTAAAGATGTGAGTGGACCAGACATCTGCACATGGTGGGGTTTATATATGAATCCAGAAACAGGCATGGAATGAATTCAGTAAATTCTTGAGTACAAGAAGTGTTATATATATTTTAAAAGCCCCCAGTTCTACCAGAGCCTTATCTCTGTGGGTTTCAGTGCATGCAACTCGTGTGATAACTGGGGAGCCATTCACTGCAGCTTCATGCACAGCTGCTGCCAAAGCATGGAGATTAAAATGGGATTCACAAAACCCATTCTCTGCCAGCTGAGGGGATTTCTCATGTAGAATTTAATTTGGTGGGGGAGTGGACTTGGGCAATTCTTTACAAGTTTCAGTTGTGAGAAGGTGGATGTGTCCAATGCAGAGGGCACAGAGCAGAGACAAACCCCAAAGCAGATCAGTGCTGTCTCCAACACACAAATGCCACTGTGTGATGGGCTGGCTGGGAGGGAAGTGTTCTGATAGCAGGACATCTCTCTGGGGAATTTCTTCTGTTCTTCTGAAGAAAATTACTGTGAATTAATGTGTTGCTTTTTCTGGAAACTCTGTGAAAAAAGTCTTGAAACATGGCATGTTCTGGAAAGAACAGCTTTACAAGAATGCAGCTGGAACGAGCCTAAAGCTCTCCAACAGCCCGTGCTGGGAGCTCCATGCCCTTCCCAAAGGCATCCTGGGCAGGGTGATCCCCTGGGTTTTAGCTTTTATACTTTTCAGATTCTCTGCTGCTTACTGTGTAACTCTGGAACTTCATGTAAGGAGTAAGTTCTCTTCACAGGGTAGTTAGACAAAACAATTCCTTCCCAGCTAGAGAATCAAGGACACCCAGTACCAAAAAAGCAGAAACAATGGCCAAGGGAGAGGGAGCAAGGCAGGGGCTGAGACTCCACAGCCTGGGGCTGTGCTTGGACAATTGACCCCAACATGTAGATGAACCAAAACTTATAAAAATGTAAAACCTCATGACTGGGATCCATCTTGGATTTGATTTGGGTGTGTCCCTGGCCAGGCTCTTGTCCTGCCCAAGGTGGATCCTTTCAATAAATTCCTGTTTTATTCCTTTTGCTCTGTTTAATCTCTGTTCCAGGTCAGTCTTTCCAGGACACAAGGGAACTTGGAGAAATAAGTGTTCAGAGCTACCACTGCTGTTTGACACAACATTTATGGTGTGGTATTGCTTCTGGATGTCTCATGTTTCCTGGAATGCTGAGCTCAGTTTTGACTATTTAATGCAAATTAGTATCTCTAATATCGCCTTAAATTAATTGTTCTCGGTTTCCATAAAAAAAACCAAACAAACAAAACAAAACAAAACAAGAAAAAAACAAAACAAGATGTTTGGTGCAATTTCTAGTGATGTGTTACAGATCCAATAACCTGTGTGATGTGCCTTTCACGTATATATCACATTTATCTAAAAATAGGTGCATTTTTCACACAATAAGAAAACCATACCCTCCTCCAACAGGCTGCTACTTAACCTTGTTCCTTTACATCCACTTCCCAGTGTGCAGCAATCTTGTAGAGCTCTCATTGCAGGAATTTAACTACTAGTTTTATTTCTGCAAATGTTTGAAATTGGATTCCTTTTGTACCTTTTGTCCTTTCTAAATGATATTTTTCTGAAATGCTTCTGTTACAAACAAGCTTATCTGCAATTTTCAAAAGTCTCCCTGAATCAGTAAACCATGAATTTTTCATTCCATGAATCCAACTTCAGAAAATGGTAAGCAGGCACATTGAACATGCTTTAACTGTTACTGATTTCCAGAGGCAAATCCAGAGTTTTCTTCTGGCTTTTTTAAAAGCATGTCTTATATTTTGCTTGGAAAAAGGGAGAGGAGAAAAATAGTGATTTCTTCCTATTGCCTGAAATATATCAGTGCTCACAGTGCATCTGACATTGGCCTCCTCTGGAGTTTGGATATTGGGCTAAATGGGGCATTTCTTTATTCAGACTCAGCAGATCTTGGTAATAGGACCTATCAGGCACAATATTCACTTTGAATTAAAAGGGAAATGAGTAATAGAAGGGCAGGAATTGGAGAGACAGAAGACAGCAGTGAACTGTGTAATGGGGTGGCTGAGGTGGATACAGTTGGTGTTCCTGGTATTTCACTGAGTAAATCTTATTTAAGTTACCTGCACTTTGAAGGACAACAAATGAGCTTCCATGTCTGTTTTAAGCAAGTACAAGGCTCATAAGCCCTGAGTTATCATCAAAAACTCAATGAATACAATTTTTGTTCAATCAAGTTTAGTTATTGCTCTCCAGTGCAGCATGGATGTGATGAGGGCAACTGTTTTTTTCATTGGATTGTGGAAAGCAAACCTTAAAATCTCACATCTGAAGTACTATAAACATACAGAAAACTGAAAGTTTAATAAAAATAACAGCTATGTGTAATGATATTTTATCACATCTGTCTTCTCTCATCATGACAGAATCTCAGCTTATGTTAGTACTATTTTGAAAACACTCTAATAGAATAAACATTTATTTATTTTAAAGCAAAAGTCATTGATATTGATAATTGAAAACATTTTACATTTTTTTTTCTATTAATTGAGGTATTCTTTATTAAAGAATAACTAATTTTGTCCTACAGAGTGGTAATACAGTACTGTCAATAAGAAGAGGAAGGAAAGAAATGTCAGTTAAATAAAATTGATAAAGTTATGTTGTTTGCACTTCTCTGTCCTTTTGCTTACTATAACACTAAGATGGTGTATAGGCAGGTCAGTTGATTTATCAGAAAAATGGAGGATTTATAAGGCATTTACAGAGAGTGGTTCCAGCATCCCACCAGGAAAAGAACAGAGTGAGCAGTTGGGTGAGGGGGCTGTGAAGCTGCCACAGTGTCCTGAGAAGGAAAGCTTAGTTGTTAGTGAACGTCTCTATATTATCACAGTAAAAAATTACTTCAATGTTACTTCTTGTGGCAATTACCAGAAACCTGGTAGCATCCAGATACTCCAGAACTACAAGAAAAAATATTTTAAATGAAAATGAATTAATAGATAAAGTGGTTTTAGACGTGCATATCACATATATTTTTATTTCTTTTAAGTATTTCTGGTGTGCTTTTAGTCCCCTTCAAATATAACCAACAGTCTCTTTTAACTTTTACCAATGTCCCATCCCCAGGCCCTCACACACATCCTAGAACATTAAATTCAGAATCTGAGTGGCTTCAGAGCTGCCTTCTCCCAGCAGTCTGGTACTATCAGTGTTTCAGCCCTTCCACCATCCTTCAGTGGTGCTGCTTCTGAGGAGACACCATAAAAAAATCACAATGACAGGCTTAAAAAATATTTAACAGAGCCCAAAACAAATGTGTATCTTTCATACCACTGCAGTTGCAATCAGATGTCTGTATTTAAAAAGGAAAAGTTCTCCCCAACCCCTCTTTGTGTATTGAGGATTAGATTTCTTATTAGAAGCCATAGAATAGATGTAAAGCAGCTGGAGCTCTTTGAGTGGAGCATCTGCTGGCAGAGCAGCCAGCAGCACCTCACTTGCACTGAACTGCACTCCTGAGCTCCTTTTTCTTTCTTTTCTTCCTTTTTTTTTAAATTTTTTTTTTTTTTTTTTTTTTTTTTTTTTGGCAGATGTACAGCAAATGGCAATCGACTGGATCACGGGGAATTTGTACTTTGTGGATCACATCAGTGGCAGGATCTTTGTCTGCAGCCAGGATGGGTCAGTGTGTGTCACCCTCATCGAGCTGGACCTGAGCAACCCCAAGGCCATAGCTGTGGATCCAACATCAGGGTAAGGGTCTTTCTTTGCTCTAGGATTTATTTCTGTGACTGCACATAATATATCTGTTTCATGCAGGTGTTTTAAAAACTATTTTTTTTTTTCTTTGCTGTATTGAGCTGTTTGCATAGCTGCTATACTAGAGCAATAACAACGTGTAATGAACTTGGAGCAAATAGTTAATTGTGTTAATTGTAATAATTTATGTGCCTTGTGACTTCTCAAAACGGAATCAAAACTGAAAAAGCAATTTAATCCCTACTTGTCACAACATTTGCTTTGGTGTTTGCTTTTCTGTAAGTTGTGCTTTTAACTAGAGGATATGGGAAAGGAGTTTTTGGAGGATTTTTATGCTGTTTCCCCTCATTCACAGGAATATTGGAAATTAGTTTAACAAGTTTATTTGCACAAAAAAAAAAAAAAGTGGAACAATTTTTACTGTACTTTAGAGGGTCAGCTCTAATGGTAAAATTACATTGTATTTGCTTTTTCTGTTCCACAGATAGCTATGCTCAGTGCCAGTTGGGAATTAAGCCTTGCTTAAAATACCAAGTACTAAATGTCTTCCATTCTGTAACATCCACCAGCTGGGAAAAGTTTTTAAACAATAATGATGCAAAAGCATAACTAGATAAGAGTAGGAATGGGATCAAGTTAATTTAAAACTAAATTTTGGTGAGGAGTTTTGAACAAGGATTTTATCTTGGTTTTATTAGTCAGTAAGTAGCTCAGACCAAAATCCCTGATGGAATATGTCCTGAACTGCCATAAGCCCCTTCTCAACAAATACAAAAATATTTACAGTGAAGCAGCTTGTCATCCATATGTGGACTTTTGTCAGTCTTTATTTAAAGCCTGAACGAATATTAAGAAGCATTATCACAATGACTTCAATTCTGACAGGAACAGCTTGCATGTAAAGTTTACAAAGAAGTTTGATAATGTGTTCTTGAGTATAGCTGTGTTTCTCTCTGCAGCAGATGGTAAGCCTGACTTGATCTGACTGCAGAGTTGTTCTAAAAGAAAAGATAAAAATTCATGTAAAAATTGATTTTCTGCAAGTTCTGATCTGAAAGAAGTTGAAGCTTTCAAATTTGCTGACAGCAGCCTTTTTTCTATGCCTTTACTTGTATATTCTTTGCTGGATTTACTGGATGAATCCAAAGCTTGCCATTAACTAATCTTATCTGTCAGGGATGTAAGAATTGTACCCAAGCCTTTGGTTTGGTGAGGAGGGACAGAAACATGAGAGGCTGTTTTCCTTCAGTTGTCATCTGCTGGCTACAAACCATTCCTGCTCAGTCACCTGCTCAGTGCCATGTGCAAGCTGAAGAGTGGCTGCTGTAGGGACAGGGAAGTGCTGACCTGTAGGAAGGGCCACAAGTGATCATGACATTTTACAGTGTGATTCTTATTAAGCAGCCTCCATTTATTTTGTGGTGAAAGCACTGTGTGCAGAATTTTCTCAGAATACATGTTTTGCCATTCAGCAGTTATTTCATTACTGGATTTTCTTGCATTTTTATTAATTATCTGACATGTGTTGTCCTGTTAATTGGATACCTAACACACATTTTAACTGCTAAACCCCAATGTATATATTAATTACGTTAGTTTTTGACTGGGTTTTGATCCATAATGCAAACAGATAATGAAAAAGTATTCTGGCTATTTAACAATCTCCTGATCCTTTCTTTTGTCTTTTATTTTCTGTCTTTCTTTTTTTCTTTTAATTCTTTCATGCTGATCGTAGTTGTGACTTATTTTAGTGTCAGAGTTTTAGGGTGGTATTGCTGTCTGAGGAACTTGGTGGGTTTATTTTATTTAAAAAAATCACAAAAGCATCTGTACTAAAACTTATATTGCAAGTTGAGCTCTGAATGAGTTGCTGCTTGCACAGAGGAGACCATTTCCAATGCTAAGAAATTCAGAGTGTGATCCCAAGCCTTTATATCTTATGATAAATTTCCTGTAGCAGCATAGGGCCAAGCCCTGCTATTCTTGCATGTTCACATCCATGTGTTAGGAGTTTACTTGTGTCATGAACCAGAAATTCTGCTTTTATCCATAAAACATCCGAGGCATGGTGGAAAATTTGCTCATTCCAAATGGCTCCCCTCGCTGCACTCACAAATATCTTTTCTGAGTGTGGTTAATTTTACATCTCTGTGCCTGCAAGTTCTGTTAGATGTTTAGTGGTGATGGTTTGATATATTCTCCTATGAGCTTACAATGGAACTTGAGCTCTAAGCTTCTTTCATATCACAGAGGGAGTGAAAGAACTTTTCATAAAAGTTTATTCTCATAAAACTGAATTTGAAATTGAGAGAAGAAAGATTTGCTATTCATACATCTCCTGAAGAGCCACATTTGCTGTTGTGTCTCAGCTAAGCATGTTACTTTGGCAGGATTTCAGCACTTTATCAATCTGAACTGTGTTTGATGTTTTGGTTATTCCAGACTAGGTCTAATGCACACCCACCAGAAAAAAAAAAACCTGCTTCCCCCACTGAACTTGTAACTTACCCAGTTAGGGGTTTTGCAGTGCTGATACTCATCTCTTACATCAACTAATTATCAATCAAGAGTAGCACAGTGAAGTATCAGAGCTGTGTTAAGGACAGCATTTCCAGGGGCAGAGAATGTGTCTCCACTGATCAGTGGGAGCACTTCAGAGTCCAGACATGGCAGTGAAACATGGATTGAAGGAAAAGCTGGGACAAGGAGAGAAGGAAATAAAGTGGCAATTGGCAACAGAGAGGGAGAATAAATTGTTTTGCAATAATATATTATCTATCAAATGCCTTTGAACTAAGATGTTTGGCTCCATATGTCTGCAGTTCATAGCTTTGATAAATTTTAATATGAGACTTCTTTTCTTCAGTGGTCAAGAAACAGAAGTGATTACTTTTGCTGGCCCATGAAATTGGTGTAAAATTGATGATGGTGCTGCTGACTGTCAACATGAAACAAATGCAAGCTGACTTAGAATGGGTTTAGCTGAGATCCTCAGTTCAGGTCTGCTGTACTCATGGGGAGTGATTTTTCAAAGTATTCCAGCCAATATTTTGTTGGCATATTCATGAGACTTTGATCACCAGACACTGATGATAGGGAAGGTAACACATTTAAAACTCACTAGAGGATAGATCAGATTTAGGTTCTCTCCCAGCTCTGCCACAACCAGCTAAATATCTCTACACAGAGCATTTTATTTTTCTTATGGCTCTGCATCTCTTTATATTTAAAAAGAAGCATTAAATACCTGTTCTTCAAGCTATCTGATATCTGAGTGCATTTAGGAACATTAGGAATTATTATTGTGGAATACCAACTGTGTACATCTTCATATTTAGTCTGTAAAAATGCCTACTTAATTGCCTCCAGTGTTCAAGGTAAATTGTTGCCTTCCACTGCACCACAATGGCCATGGAGAATGTACTGCACCATTTCACAAAGCAGAAATGCCTTGGAGCAGGGAGATGTGCTGCAGTTCCAACACTTCAGTCCTGGTCATACTGCTCAGACATCTGACATACATAGAGTAATATAAATACCAGGGTGTCCTAATTTCTCCTCATACCCATTTTCTGATTTCTTTGGAAATGGGGAAAGGACAGGAAAGAGCAGATGAGGCTGCAACCTTGGGGCTGTTCCTGGTTCCAGAAATGTGCAGCTTGTACTGATGGTTGTGATGCTTTTTGGGATGCCAGCCATAACTTTCTACCTTATTTTCCAGGCTTATGGAAAAAGATGAAGTTTAGGGAGGAGGTTTGAAATGTGGAGGGTATTGATGCAGCATCCACTGACAAAACTGTTCAAACATCAGGAGATGTGTGACTGGAGGTTACGTGGGGTGACATTGAAAGAGGATGTGCAGAGCAAGGCTGGAGTGTGGAAGGATGTGTGGAGCAGAGCATGGAGCAGTAATGGGAGAAAGGAGATGGCTTAGACACCTCCTATGTGAACCTCCATAGAATCATCATAGAATTCCAGAATAGTTTGGGTTGGAAAGGACCTTCAAACTCATCCAGTTCCACTCCGTGCCATGGCAGGGACACCTTTGCTATCCCAAGTTGCTCCAAACCTTGTCCAGCCTGGCCTGGGACACTTCCAGGGATGGGGCAGCCACAGCTTCTCTGGGCACCCTGTGCCAGGGCTTCACCCCCTCACAGGAGCAAATCTCTTCCCAATGTCCCATCTGACCCTGCCCTCCTTCAGTCTGCAGCTCCTTGTCCTGTCCCTCCATCCTTGTCCCCAGTCCCTCTCCAGCTCTCCTGGAGCCCCTTTAGGCACTGGCAGGTGCTCTGAGCCCTCCCCAGAGCCTTCTCTTTTCCTCACTGAACACCCCAAGATCTCCCAGGCTGACTCCAGAGCAGAGGGCTCCAACCCTTGGAGCATCTTTGTGGCCTCCTGGATTGACCCCAGCAGCTCCACGTCCTTCCTGAGCTGAGGATCCCAGGGCTGGGGGCAGCTCTGCAGCTGGGGCCTCACCTGTACCTGTCCACTCTTCTTGTGACACCCAGCACCTGGGTGTCTCTCTGGGCTGCCAGGGCATGTTACAAGTTAATATAAAAAGCAGGTGGGGTTAAGGGGAGAAGAACCAGAGAGGATGCACAATTGCAGGCTGAAGTAATTGAAACTTGTATCTGCCATTTAAAAGTTGCATTCAGAACAAAGAGGAGAAGAAAAGACTTCTAAAGAGATTTGTAAAAGGAGCAAGCTCACATTTTAATGCAACAGTATGTGTCATGTAAATATTTGAATAAATCTTTTAATCAGCTTTTCCTTTTGCTATGGTGTAGAAATACAAAAAAACCCACAAGACTGCTTATTTCTTCCACACAACATTTGTAAATGCATACAAGAAGAGATTGTGTTATTCTGATGTTTGAAGAACAACAGCTATTAATGTGCTATGGTGTCATGTTCCATTTCTTGGTAATGTTAGTGAGTCAAGAAAAAAACTAACAAATGCACAACAGAAAAAAAAACAAACAAACAAACAAAAAAAAAAAAACTCTGTTGCATTTTAAATCTGTAATAGCAATCAGTTGATATCTCTGGTATTCACAAAGGGGAACAAGGGAAACAAGTAAAGAATCAACAGCTGAATTTGTCTACTTCATCATCTCAGAAATTTGTTCTAAGGAAAAAAATATAAAAAAATTATTCTGTGGACTTCCTCTTTGAGTCTGAAGATGCTAAGCACAGATTTATTCTGTGGCTCAAATCAAAGCCACAGTATGAAAATAATAATGATAATTAAAAATACATAATGTCATTGTGTGAAGGACCATAGAGAAATTTGCCTCAGTCTAAGATTTCAGAAGACAGGAGAAAGCAAGGGGGTAAGAAGACATTTCAAAATTCAGCTTTCTGTATAAGAACAGAGTTGAAGAGCAGCTTTAAAATACCATATTTGAGAGATCTAGAAGAAAAATCATAAGAAAGAGCTAATTCTGCCTTTGTTTGTTTAGTTTTAGTTTTAGTTTTGAATTTATTCTACCTCTTAAATCTGGTAGAGGTAAAAGGAGGAAATTGGGGATTGGTCATGTGAGCCCTGTTGACATTCAGGTTGTTTAGATGCTGTTGCAAATGTTGTTTCTCAAGCTGTGTGTGATCATCCTCGTGGGATGATCTTTTCTTGGTCAGACCAAAATGCAATGTAAGGTCCACTGAGCACTTTTCACTAAAATCAAAGGGAATGGAAAAGTTTTCCATGCCATTGAATGAAAAGTTTTCCCTATTAGAGAGCCATGCACAGGAGATGATGCCTGGGGTATGGAAAAGCCATAGGGAGCCAAAGGATGCAGAACAGCCCTTAATGAGGCAGAGATTGAAGATATAAATAGAAGGAGTTTTGGGCTGACAACTCAACCACTTTGGCACCATGGGTAGACATATAAGCCAGTTGGAGCTGTCCTGCTTGGTGGGATTTTGGACAAAAGATGGGTGAGGTCTCTGATGGAAAGTTTGATGAGAGAGAACCCAAGGCCAGCCCTGAAATCCTGCATTAGTAAATTCTCAACAGCCAGCAAAGAACAAGTCAGCTGGTGAGGGGTGGAGAGAGACCTTTGTGAAACAAGTTTATTGACTGTACTTTTGTTTTGCTTCTCTTTCTGTACCTATGTCTTTAAAAAAATAAACAAAAAAAAAGTTAAAAAAATCAGACCATAAATGCAATTTGTATTAGTCTCAATGAATAGAACATTTGCATTCACCTCAGATTTGCCTGGAGGTATCAGTGAGGAGCTGAAAATTCTTGCAGTGGAGGAAGAGTACAAATTCAAAAAGGAGGGGAAGTCAAACCATACATTTTTTTCCTTTATTTGCTTCATTGTTATTTAGACAGGGGAGTATTTCAGGGTAAAAATAAAACATCTGTGGTTATTGTCTGCTGCCTGTTTTATTCTCTTTTTACTCTCTTACCTTTGAGCTTTTATAGCAGCCACTAGGCTTAGGAGAGACTTTGAGTCTTAAAACTTTGGTTTCTTTTTTCCCTCTCAGATTAGTCATCATTTTCTGCTGATCAAAGAGGAGAGTTATAATCATTAAAGCTCACTTTTAAACAGCCAAATCATTAGTGGTTTAATAGCATGCCATTATTAAAAGAGCTCAGTTCCTTTTCTTGTCACAAAGATTTTCAAAGAGCTGTAAGATACATACAAGACTCACTCACTTAAAAAAATTTTGAAGATGACCTGAAAAGGAATCTTCTTCATTAAAAAAACAACAGCAAAAAAACCCTGCAAAACAAAGCAAAAAACCAAAAAACAAGCAGAAAACAAACAAACAAACAAAAAACTCAAACAAAAAAACCCCAAAAACTTTGTAGTAACTAATCATAATATGAAAGATTTTCATTAAGAATTCATATTTTGTTGCTCATCCTCCCCTCCACAACCTCTTTCAGACTGTGAACAGTTAGAGATGGTATAATAGAGGAGGCAAAATAAGATGAGAGAAGCAAAGATACTTAATCAGACAAAAAAAAAAAAAACAAAAAAAACAAAAAAACCCAAAAAAACAAAAAACAAAAAAACCCCACCCTTTTACAATTATTTCTACCTTTTTATTGTCCCTTTACTTGCTAGAAAATGATGAAAAAAGATTTTTTTATCTGATATCAGGTTTTACGAAACTGCTTCTGGTTTTGTGCTATTCCATCTTTTAATTGTAACTGTTGTAACTAAACTGAAACAGAAAACTCTTTCACCTTTGCATTTCCCCTGGATCTTTTCTCTCTTGAAACTTCTACTTCAGTGCAGTAGCACAGGTCTGCTCACTGGGAAACCTCGTGGCTGCTGCTTTTGGTAAGAAAAAGAATCAAGGGGTATTAAACACCTGCTCTCCTTCCCAAAATAAAGTGATAAGACAATTCTGAATTCATGTGCATACAGAAGATAGGATAGAAGATAGGCTCTTTTTCAGAAACTAAAAAATGGATAAATAAGATTTGATTTATAACGTATGAGCTTGTATGAAAAAGTCAGCTAATTTAGTTGAAAGGGACTCAGAGTCACTGGCAAAACTGAAGGAATTAAAACACCAAGAATGTGACCTAACTGCATGAAAAAGGGACTCATTAACAATGTCAAGTTACTGATCTGGATTAAAATGACAACTATAATCAAAACAATAAACATAGAATAGGCTTGAACAGGTTTGGTACATGCATGTTCTCAAGTAATGATGTGTACTGTGAATACTTTTTCATTAATCCAGCATTGCTGGAAATAAAAATGGATGAGTATAATGAATATCCAGTCTTCTGTACAACCCCTGGAGGTGGGCTGTATTTGGTGCCTAAGCCAGGTTGCATTCAAAGAAAAAGCAGGTGCTGGTAGCAGTGACAAAGGACATGTGTTTTGATAATAATCCTTTGTGAAAGAGCTGGCAAAGTGAACACAGACAATGTTATTACAATAGTTCAGAACTGATGTTCTGAGACTTGGTATTACAGCAATATTGCCTGGAGAGTAAAAAGCTAACTAGAGTCATACTGATGAAGCATGAACTAAAGTGAGCCTTTTTTTCTTATGCAGGGTGTGCCCAGTAATGGATTTCTTGTATTGCTACTAAGAGGAACAATATTTGAGTAGTGTCAGCAAATATGGAAAAAAAAATCAGTGGGAATACAAAAACATTTGTGAAATCACAAGACAGCTGTGGTTTGTAAAAAGAAAAAAAAAAATGCTTGTGAGTAAAACTTTTTTTTCACTTATCAAAGTTTGGTTTAGAGGATCACAAAGGCGGTGTCGTGCCTCTCTCAGGGGGCTCAGGCTCTCCTGGAGAGCTGAGCTGTCATAGCACAGCATCCTCATGACCCAAAGCAGCTCTGCCCAGTGCTTTTGGGCCCTAAACACCAGAACTGCCCCAGCAAACCAGGCTGAGCACATGAGCAGCAACAGCACAAATGGAACTCCTGAGCTGCATTGTCTGGGGCCACCCACAGCTGATCCAACCGCTCCTCCCACAGAGCTTTGACCCTCCTTGTGTGCCTGGAGTGGTGACTCTGCTGCCTGTCCTCACATCCCTCACCCAAACACCTTCACTGATTAAGCTTCTGCTCAAAATGCTCTTGTTTTACTGAAATTACCACAGATCTATGACTTAGAATTTGTTTTTGTGAGGGACACTCAGAAATGGACACGTTATTCTTCCTGGAATGGAAAGTCTTGAAGTTTTTTTTTTTTTTTTTTTTTTTTTTTTTTTTTTTTTTTTTTTTAAATGACTGAGATGTCCAGCCTAAAGCTACGTGATTTAAGGCACCCTATCAGTGATTTTCTTCAAGTTGAAAGCAATTAAGCTGGAGAGAATTGAGGCCACTTTGTTTCTGAATGAGAATATAAATGGGAGTTTAAGGCCCCATAATGCATGGACATTATATTCATGTCCATTTGAAGTCTCCTTTTTTTTTTTTTTTTTTTTTTTTTTTTTTTTTATTACCTGATTGTCTTATTATCTAACCAGCTTCTGTAAGGTCACTTATGTTGAAGACAGGTTCTGATATTCTGATATGAATTAGAGCACTGCATGAGTGGAAGAGCAGAACTGAAAATGCAACTGCTTAGGACCTTTTTTTAATATATACTTGTATTATTCTGGACTTAAAATATCTGTGTGTATATAGATAGATATTGATATAGTTTGTTTTTTTTTTCTCTAAAATGAACAATATGAAATCATAAACAAAATCTCATGTTTAACACAGATAGTGTATTATGGTGTTAGGAAGTTTTCCAAATCTGTTTTCCTAGTGCAGCCCACATATTTCTTGTGTTTTTAAACTGAGTCTTAGTATTGCAGTAGTGCAAAATTGTGCAAACCATTTTCTAATTTTCTAATAAGCTCATGCCATTCTTTTCCTTCTTCCTACAAGATAAATAACCACCTGTGCACATGCCATGTTTGAAGCATAAAAAACACTAAATCATGGAACATTCTGGGTTGGAAGGGACCCAAAAGGATCATTGAGTCCATTACTCTTGTTCTGGATTAACCAGAACCACCCAGAGTAACAAAAATGATGAATTCAGTCAATTCAGTTAATTCATCAGCAGCATGATGACATCATCCTGATGGAATTGCTGTTTTCTGAGGGCTGATTACACGGATTGCTATTCTTTTAATATATATTATTTTCTAATTTTATTTTTTCTTGAGGTTTTTTGCAAGTCAGTGGCTTTGTTTCTATGCTCAGTAGTGTGAACATGCCTTGCTGGAGCTCAGGTGTAGCATGATCCCTTTTGGTGGAAGATAGAGAAAAGCTGGAGGAAATCTGGAGATATAATTAGGAAATTAAAAAATGTAAAAATCTCATGGCCTGTGCAGAACTTGCTGGAACTGTGGTAACCTATTCTAGTAGAGAAAATCCATACTAATCCTATAAAAGACTGGTAGAATAGCAAGGTAGATGTTAATTCTTATTAAAGAAAGAATGGGAAAAACAATTTTCATTAACAGATACTGGTAAGTAGAGGGAAAAAATTCAAGTCTCAGGCAACCTTAGCATATAAGTGATGTAAAAGTTGGAATCTCTGTCATTAGGGGCACTTGGGACTGTCTGAGTGGAAGGGATGTTCAGCCTTGGATTTCACAGCAGAATGGATGTGTGTGCAGGTCTGTAAGCTTATAATGTCAAAGAATGGTGTGCTAGAAGAATAAATGTCAATAATTCTATTTACTAACATTTCAGTGTTGCTATTTAAAAAGTATTGCTGAATCATTACCAAATAACCCTTTGGTTTGTTTCTCCCCTTGAAGGAATTTGAGAGATTTTAAAGAAAATAGGTCAAAATATAAATTCTAGGAAGGTTTGCTTTTTCTTTTAGAGGTGATAGGATTTGCTGCAAATGAAATGAAAATTGGATTTTAAAGGGATTTATCCTGGAACACATGCAAGAGTTCCTGCCCACAGGCTGCATCCTTGCTCTTTAGGAATTTCCTTGATTTGAGTGGTTAAATTGCAAGTTTAATTGTTTAGCTTTGAGTTCATAAAGCAGCACGAGCTGTTTTCTCACATGGTGGTTGAGAAGGCAAATTGCTGCCCTGGGTAGAAGGTTTTGGTCACTGGGGGTGAGGAGCAGCTTTTCTTTAGAGATGCATGTTTCCAACTCACTGACACAAGTTTCTTTGCTGTGTTTGATCAGCCACAGAGCTGTTAAATAATCTGTCCAAAATTACCTGTTGTAAAACACAACTGTGTCAGCCTGCAGTGGAAGGAGAATCAATTTCTGCTTGACCATCCTGAAAACTCCAGCAAAAGTCCTCAAAGCGTGGGAGCACTGGCTCTCTCTTGTTTCTGCAATGAAAATGCTCTGTGCTAGAAACTTCTAAACCTTTTTAAGTTTGCTCATTACCAGTCAGCTGGAGCTGGTTGGTTCATTTTCACACAAAAACACAAGAAATGTGCACACAAAAATCTTGGTCCAAATTTGCAGTTGGCCTCAGTGTTGGTGTTTCTAAGGAACAGAATTTAGGAGTTTGGGCAGCGTCCAGGCTGGCACTTGGAAACTTGTTTACTTTGAATCAATGGGTAATTAGCTCACTGAGGATGCAAACTTTTAGCATAGGGAAGTCTAGGAAAAGGTCATTGAGTTAAAAAGTAATCTCATTGACTCTGTTTCAGTTTTGTTTAGGTGATTTTTATTCATTAGGATTTCAAGGAAAATCGACAAACCCCAAACCAAAACACTTAGGGATCTTAATTCAACAGATATTAAATGAAAATACCCTATTAATAGCAGGGTATTTGAAACTCACTGCCTTTTTTTACATGCTGAGAAACCACGGCTTGAAGTCTGGGAGCTTTGTAAGTTTTACAAACACACGGTTTTGCTGACAGACTTCTCCAGAGCCAGGAATTCACAGCACCACCTCTTGGCTGTTCTCCTCCAGCAGAATGGAAACACACTGTGCTTTCTGCTGGCACAGCTCTTCTGGCTGAGCAGAAGGAGAGGAGAATAAGCAAACTGCATTCCCAACAGGGATTACTCTGCCTTCAACAAAAAAATCAGACCTCTAACCAAAATATTTAAATTGGAACAGAAATCGGTTGACTACACCAAGCCAAGCTCTTGTTTGGACTCCTGAGTGTCTGACATGGTTTACTGATGTGAAAACATTGCATCTTCTGAAAGTTCAAGGATTTATTTGCTTGTTTGTTTTATGTATGAATCTCCTTGTTAAATGACTGTTCTGTTACTTGTCACGTAGAGTTTTCTGAATGCAGCAATATTTGAGTAGATCACAATACTTTGATGTAAGCAGCTGCCACTTCAAAAAACTTGATGTGTCCTCTAACATTTTCAAAAGTGAAATCTTAAGATTGGAACTTGTATGTGTGCTTAAACTTTCAATATGCTGGTGGCTTTATTTTGAAAGGTTTAAATGCCTAGAGGTCATACCCAATTCAGGGAACAGCTGAGACTGTTCACTTGCTGAAGTGAGGCTAAATACATAATACATATTTGTGTGTCTGTGTATGATTTCCAAGACTGTAGGAGAGAATTCCTGCCTTTTGCTGGTGAAATATTTTAGCCCAGTATTCTACAAGATACTGCTGCTTAAGTATTTTAATATAATTATATATATCCATAGAAATAATATTTGATGAGCCACCCATGTCCTCAGGCAGGAGTTTTGGCTGTGTTGAGCTACCTTGTGATTTGGGATGAGGTTTTGAAAATACAGTGTCTCAGTGTCACAGGCAGAATCAGCCTCTGAAACATCAAACTTAAGTTGAGCAGTCATAATTACCGGGTAGGCTTGAAATTGTGGTTTAAATTCTGTGGGAGGTTCACTTCATTTAAGCTTGGAAGGATTTTGTGAAGAAGAATTCATTAATGTCTGGGAAGCAATGGAGACAGAGGTGTGAACACTGGTAAGTGCCTGTTTGGAAATGAGCAGCTTTGCATTCTGAGCAGGGTTTGCACAAAATGCATCTCTGGTGAAGGGTGTGAGGCAGCACATTATGTAAGGAGGCAGCAGTCACTCCTCAGAGCACGAGGAGGTTGTTTTGAAATAATAATCAGTGTGGATGTGATCAAAGAATTTTGATTGCTCATATCATGGGATAATTTAAGGCAACGTAGGAATCATAATGCTTGCTAGCATTAAATGCTTGGATTTGCACTTGTAGCATTTTAATGTGCATTTTTATTTTTGTTTTGTTCTTATCTCATAGCCTGGAGATAAGTTACACAGACCCACACCTGCTCTACCTTGTCTGGTTTGTATGGAGAAGGAGTAGATTAGAGGTAGAGGCTGAGAGGTTGCCTATTTTATCACATTTTTTGAAGGCAGAATAAATGAGCCTGTGACATTCTACAAGCAGGTTTTGCCTAAATTTCAAAATCTGTAATATTCAGAGAGGAGATTGAATGAACTATATGAATTTGTCAATTTAAGATTATTGACTCTAATTATCCTGTGAGCTGGCATGGAGAACAGTTTCTTTGCCTCTTCTTGCAGTGATTTTAGCTACTTCAGGACAACTAGCACACACTTCTTTTACTCTAGACTAAGAAAACTAAACTTCTTAAAACTTATTTTTTTCATTTATTTCCCACCACCACCTCCTTCATCCTAACTTCTGATTATTTGGTTGTTGCTCTCTATATAATCAGTTTGGTTTCCATTTTCCTGAAAAGCTGAGGAAATTATGAAAGTTTGTTTCATATTGCAAACACTTCAGTATAATACTTGCTATTTTTTCTGGAGTTTTTTTTTCCTTGGCACTGTGATGAAACTGTCTTGGGTCTAGATTCTGGTCAGGTGTTACCTTGGTAAAAGTGATTTAATGATTTTGATTTTCCTCTTCCTGTTACATTTTTTTGTGCTCCTGTGCTTTCTGTGCCCTTCCAGCTGTCACTGCCTCATCACTTGCATCCTTCCCTGAAGTGTTCTTGCAGATCCAGGTTTTCCCTGTCTCGTTTCTGTGTAGATGAGTCACTAGTCATTATAATGAGGGATTATAAAAGGGGGATTTTGTGCTGGAGAAGCCATTGGGATGGCTATACACTCTACAGACAGCTTTTCCTATACATCCTACTCAACTGCATCCTATTTCAGCTGGAACAGTGGGATGTCTTTTTCCCTTCTTCATATTCCTTGCCATCCCTTAGTTTTTGGTGCTGTTTTTCAAATCAGTGTGTCCTATATTCTTGGGCATGTTGTTTATTATTCTAAAAGATAGTTTTCTGATGCCCAGCAGAACTTCAGAAAATTATTTCTGCTGTGTCTCCACTTCCATTTTCTAAAGTGACACTGGAAGGTACATAGGGACACAGCTGCCAGAGTGTGGGGAGTGTGAACTCCTGTCTGTCATCACCTCCATGTTACATGACTTAGAGCAGGGTGAAGTTGGCACCAGTTGCCTCTCAGCACAATAATGTGTGAGCTGGCTTTTGACCCTTCTGTAAAAAGGGAACAAAAAACCAAAAAAACCCCAAATACAGGATAAGACTGTTGTGGCAGAAGTACAGATGCTGAGAGATCGAATGCAAAACCTTTCTGACAAGAGATTTATTACTGTAAATACCCACACACAGACCACAGGACTGGATAAGTATATTCATCTCTTTCATGTACTCCCTAGAGATATGGCTGTGTATGATCTGCTTCCTTCTTGCCAGTTACTAACAGGAAATATTACTTGACTGAACTCCATTAATACTTTTCAGAAACATCAGCCTCAGAAATATTTCCATGTAGTCCACAGCTTGTCAATCAAGTTCCTAGTTCATCTGTCCATACAAGCCATAAAGTTCTGCAGTGAACATTGATTGTAATGAACATCATGGGCCAGGTACAGGTATGAGCAGTAGCACATCCACCAGTGAATGCTCTGTGCTGACAGTGCAGCTTTCCCCAGACAGAGCCCTCAGTGCCTCCTGTGCCCCACGGTGCTTTCTGGGCTCTGCCAGGTGCTGCTTTTGCCTCCTGTGAGACCCTTACTGCTGAATGCTGGGGAGTGTTTTATTGCCCAAAGACCAACGAGCTGTATCACCTTGAAGGCATCAGCATTAACAGATGAAGGCAGCAGGTGATGCTGCAGATTAAATGCTAATATTGTCATGTAGAGTTTTGCTTGCATTCCAAGATAGCAAGAATACAATTAAAAATAGCAACAGCAAAGTGATCATGTCCTTACTGCAGGCACTCACAGGCAAACTCCAATCATCTCTCACAATGTGCTGTACTTAAAAATGCTTTTCTTCATTTCTTTCTAAACTATGCTCAGTTGTCACTTTAAATCACTTTATCATTTCATACATCACTGAGTGGATGCATGTTGTGGTGTTTGGTTAAGATGTATTATTTAGCCCTAACAAACTCAGCAGGTAACAGGGTTGCAGGAGGGTGTAAGAAGTCACAGCCTAAAGTACCACAGCTGTGTCACTGACATCTGGGCACTCATCTTGGGGCACAGAGAGACCATGAAAGTGTCTTGTGGACAGGGCTGTGGCTTGGCTGCCTGAATTTATCCATGTCTCACACCTCAGTGAGCAGTCAGCAGCCTGCTCCATTTCTGCAGCAACAGGTCTGACCTTCACTCTCCTGCAAAGTAAAGCTCTGAGTTCCATAAATCACCAGCAAGGACAAACTGGGATTTCAGTCAGCTGACAGTTTCCTTTCTTTCTCCTTAGAGAAATACAATACTGATGTATATATTGACACTTATTTCCCTTTTGCCTCAGTGCTTCCAACCTCCACGTGTTAAAAAGTTGCACACAAACAAGTCTGGGCATTCTCATTCAAGTAAATGTATGGAAAAGGGGTTGTAGGACTGACTGCAGTGCATAATAAGCTAGAGAAAGCAAATGAGAGGAACAGCTGCTGCCAAAAAGTCTCCAGAAAATTCTGCTTTCAGCCCCTGCAACTGATTGAGAAAGTTGCAGAAAAAAAAAAAAAAAAAAAAAAAAGTTCCTGGATTTTTATATTCCAAATAGCACAAACTTGTATTTGTAAACAAATACAACATGGATTATCCTCTAATATATTAAATGGCAAATGTTATATTGCAGAAAGATAAGGATTGAAATCTCAGGCAGAAATGCAAACCTATTTGCTTGCAATACAAAAGATTGGATGCCTCAGCAGCTGTTCAACATCTGTCCCTTGAAAGTAATGAGATAAGCACATGACAAACAACATGTAAATATCTGGCAATTAATTCATCTGGAGTCGTGGGGAGGGACACAAAGCTGCAGTGCAGTTACTGGGGCTGGACTGCAGATAAATGAGAGTATAACACTCAAAAAAATTACTCCAAGACTAAATATGAGGTACAATCATAAGAATATTGCCTGAGTCAGTGCCTGATCTGTAGGTTTTGTGATTGTTGAACTGGCTTGTTACCAGCCAGCTTTAGAAATTTTTGGATTGCATTTGAGGGTTTATAAAAGGTGAATGGGAAAAGGAATTTCATGCATAGACCACACATAGATGAGATTTTGTGAGAGTTGCCTCAGAGGTGCAGTTTTCCACTGGGAGAAAAAGAAATGCACGTGCAAATAAACCCTTAGAGGTGTTACCTAAAGTATCCTTTATAGAAACACCCTGGCACTTTCTTTGTATTTTCATTTTGGTAATTCTGAGGCCTAGAATAGCACACAGTTTGATTGCAGTTTGTGTAACTCCTTTCTATTTATCACTCTTACATTCAAATGCACCTTAAATGCTCAGCTGAATAAATACAATGCAGATTACTGCTTGATGTATTAAATGCCAAATACTATCTTGCCAAAAGCCAAATATCTATTTATGTTTTGGCTTGCCTCTATATTCACACATACTGGGGCTTAATTATGAGTTTTTTATTCTACCATGATGTTTCTCTGCATAGGTGTTCCAGGGGGAAAGAGACCATAAAAAGAGATGTGAACTTCACAGTTACAGAGCCTTTTCTGTGATCAAGTTTAAATAGATGGGTTTTAATGTCTTGAGGCTATTGCTTCTCTCTTCAATTTCAAATCACATTGGAAAGCTGTAGAAGGGAAAGTACAATTTAGTGCTTAAAATGAGTATGGACAGGCATGGAACAGACAATATGAAATGCCAGGTTGTAGAAAGGGCAGTAAAAATAATCTGAGGTCAGACAAGCAGATACAATTCAAAGTGCAAAAGGAGAAAATTGGGTGAGAGGGGACAAAAGTATGCGAGGAGTGGACAAACTTATTTGGGGAGAAAATAAGAGAAAAAGGAAAGGAGGAACAAAGCTAAGAAAGCTTCAGCATGAAGAACATCATTAGGTTGTTGCAGACAGGCAGAGGTATTAGAAAAAAGAAAAGCTGTGATCCTGCCCATTCCTATAAATTCCTGCAATCTGTGGATGGCTCCCAGGGCACAGGTTTAGATTTGATTTACAGGTGTTAAGGTGAGCTGGCCGCAGTTTGAACCTGGCTGCTCTGGAGAACCCTCTCCAGGATGGGCAGTCTGCACCTCCCTGAGTGCACAATCCCATCTCTTTGTGCTTCTTTACTGGTGGTACTCGTTACCAGTAAAGTACCACTGTAAAATCAGATAATGAAGTCTTACAGACCTCTTAGAATAAAAAAATATGACAGCTAATAATAACCAGGGGCACCTGGGCTGTATTTTCTCCTCAGCATGTGGTAGGTTTGAGAGCTGATATTAGGTTTGCCATGGATGAGAAAGATAATTTAGCCATTTTCTATCTGCTGAAGGAGAAATAGTGGAGATAGAAGAGCTATGACAGCAGCTTTCCTATGTTTATGAAGTTGTAGGTTCTGTCTTACTGTCAGGTAAGTAATTATGTGCAGTTACAAAATGTGAGTGTATTAAATAATCCTAGGTAACATTTTCAGTCTTCCAAGCAGCTCAAAAGCAGTTCTGATCCTATTTAAATGACATTTTTACTCAATGTCTTCCTACATACAGTCACACAGACAGATTATGTGTTCCTAAACGTGCACCTATCTGAACACTCAAAGGAAAATGAGAGGAACATATTTTTGTGGTGGGAAAATAACTGTCCTAGTGCTGTGACACAAATCTCCATTTGTTAACTGTCTATGGCTGAATTACATTTTAATTTAAGCAACCCATTTTTGTTTGGGTAAAGAGAAAATATGAGCCATGAATGGGCCACTTCACATAGAGCAGAATTACACAAATTGTAGAAGCTTTGATTTTCCCTTACTTTTGGATGGGACCCAATTTTTTCTTGACGAGACAAACTCTACCATTTCACATCTGGTGTCCTGCTGGTTCTTTATTTTGCTGTCATGATACTGCAGAGAAATAGAGCTCCTAATTTGTAGTTTGAAATCCACAGGTGTTGATAGGAAGCTTTTGCCACTGCAGTGCAGTATGGATTTCTGCAAATTGTAAGAAAACCCTGAGATGAAGATTGCAGAATCTTTCTTTTCTAAGCAGAGATCTTACAGATTTGGGAGATGATCCTGTTTTTCAGTATTAGGAGTAATGACTGTCACTGTCAGTGCCAAACCTCTGGGGAAAGATCTTTCGATTTGAGCTGGGAGAGATTGGGGGGGAAAGAAATTGTACTTAACACTTCTCAGTCACTGCTTGTTTGCAACCAGAATGAGTGAAATGAGAGCTGCCCCAGCCCTTTTTACACCCATGCACCCGGCTCCTGACACCAGCACCATCCTGGAAGAGATATTTCCAGGGAAGCTGCAGGCAGGGAAGTGCCAGCCCCTGTGAATTATGGAAAATAAGGGAAGGTAAATTGGCTGTGAGCCCCTTCAGGCAGGGCAGTGCTGGCACTCAGTCGAGCCCTAATGGCCTCTTGTGTGCAGTGCTGAGCTCAGCCTCCTGGTTTTTTTTTTTTTTTTTTTTACCTCTCTGTGCAAGTAAACAGGATCATTTAAACCCAGTACCATCAGATCCAAGCCACTCAAGTGCTGAACAGGCTCACACTGGGGATGCTGAGCTCACCCTTGAGCTCTGGGGATGTCCATGGCCTGGATTTTCTGCTTCCCTCCTTTCCCTAAACTGATTATCAGGCAGACTTTTCTTTAAATTTTAGGTTTTCTTAAGGACTTGGTATTCGTGTAAGGTACTTTGACAGGAATTATGCTATAAAATCAGGGGAGAAAAGGAAAGATGCTGAAGGTTTGGGAAGTGAATCTGACTAACCATTCTGATTTCCTTATGTATTTTGTTTGTGGCTATATATTATTTTCCTAAGTAGAATGCCTCATGTAAACTTTTTGATTACTTCATTAATTTAATGGCAAAAAAGAAAAAATAATAATAATTACAAAAAAGGCTTAAAAAACTCTTGAAAATTTCCAGTGGAAAACCCTTCCTGTGTTGCTGCTGGGTTTAGACATGGCTTAGAAGACTTTTCCAGTTCTGGTTTATGTGATTTTTCACTCCTATTTTCTGTTTCTAACACCATTCTCCCCCATAATAAATAGAGCAAAGGTCATGCCACAGCTCTGATGGCACCAGGAATGTTTTGCAGGGCACTTGTCAGAGGTCACTGCTCTGTCCATGCCCTGTAGGTGAAGTTGTCTGTGTTGCATATTTGCACATGGTACAGTTTAAAAAAAAAAAAAAAAAAATATCATACACAGAATTAGTTTTAAGTCTTCCCTAATTGTATTTTTAATCATAAGATTGGTGACATTTACCTTTCATTGTGTCATTTTATTTCTCATTTTGTGCTTCAAGCGAGTGTTCCGCAAACTCAGTGCTGCTTCAAAATGCTTAATCAAATGAAAATGCTTATTTTCCATCACTGGATTTATAGCTACAGTCATGATAGATTGAAGAGAAATAAATTTAAACCATTTTGTGACAGCAATGAAGAAATATTTCAAGTCATTATATGCATTTTAAAATTCATTGTGTGCTTAAAATACAGTGTATTTATCTATGTGCAACATGAGCTCTTTTCAAGAATATGCAATTACTCTTTATTGAATGCCAAACTCTAAGATCTCAAAAACAAGCTGGATGAATTAAACATTTTATTTCCCAAATGGGGACATCTGAGACTACTCAGCCTTTGTGGCTTCCAGTCAAGGGGCAGTTCTCTGAGACAGGGAGGTGAAGAGAAATATCTGGTTAAGGAACTAGGTAATGTGTGAAAAATAGATGGATAAAAAGACTTGAAAAAAATGTGGGAATTTAGGGGACAAAAAAAAAAGATAGCAAGGAGATTCTTTTACCCTGGTCACAGATATAAAGAGAAAATATAAAGAAATTTCAATATTTAGAAAATAAACTTTGTGCAAGTGGAACAGTCTCAGTCTTCAACTTTACTGTAAAAGTGTTCAATGCTCTTGGGAAACTGTGGTACATTGTTAGTATTTAAATATTCCAGTTTAAATATTATTAATATTTAAATACTTTGATTGGAATATTTACTGTAGCCAGTGATGTGGCAGTGGTTTTGTGGGAGAGCACACAGAGAGCCCCAGTGCATTTTTCTCTTGTAGCAAGTACATGTTCTTGAAAACTGAACTTTGCCTCCTGCGTGCAAAAACCAACAGGATCTCACCCACATTTTTAAGCAAGTGCTTATGAGCACAAGGCTGTTGAGTTGTAAAATTGAAGTCCCTTAGAGGGAATCTTTTGTACAGAAATATGTCTGGGGAAAAGTGAAACCAAGGAACCTACGTCAATGTTTGATAAAATCAAGCAGCTTGCCTTAATTACAGCAGCTGCCACTGTGGCTCTGTGGTAAGGCCTGAAGCAGGGTCCCAAAACCTTGACCAGAAATGCAGAGGAGGTTTTCATAAAACCATACCAAAACTCAGCTTTCATCAAGTTTTCTAGACATGTGTTCAGCAGAAGGCAGAACTGAGCTCTTTGTGTTTCTAAATTCTTGGGGTGTGTCACACAGAGTCCTCCTCGTCTTCTGCAGCACATCAGCTTAATTCTGAGTGAGCCAAATGAGGTTATTTTGAGGTTTATACTCAATAGAGTTATAAATTATTTTGTGTCAATGCAGGGCTTGGGAAATGAAAGCAAATATTTGCTGTACCTGGCAAACCAGGTGATGCCAATACATCTCTGTCTCCCGTGGTGTGTTGAAGCTCCAGGCACGCTGCCTGCTCTGTGTTTAGTAAAGACCCTGCTATAAACAGATGGGGAAGGCACAGGTGTAAGCTCTAAAAAAAACACTGATTTTTCTTCTTGTTTTTATACTTGTCAGCTTTGTGAGCTCACTGCTCTACACTTCAACTTCCCCACCTCTAAAAATATCATCCTGTTGTGGAGTGCTTTGAGAAGGATGACAATTAATGAGTATTTGTTACGAATGACTGATTAGAGATGAGATTTATATTAGGAAAACCTGAAAAGAGGCTTAATAATATCATCCTTTTCAGTCCTTTTACCCTGTGAATTTCTCAGCTTTCTTGGATCACTGACTTTGTTATGTGACATCAGAGAATGCATTTGGAAAACAACTGCTAATAAAGCACATCTGTATTCTGCTCTTATGGCTTCAATTTCTGTGCTTCAAACAGAATGTGTTCCATTCAAACTGAAACAAAGATTAATGAACATCTCATGATGTCCAGTGATCTGTTATGAGAATGGAAGAGCTTTATGCCCAATTATTTATTTCAATAAATGGCTGGTATTTTCACAAATATACAATGGCAGTGTGCAGTTTAAAATATTCTGAGCAATGGTTTGAAGCAGCTTATCTGTTTCTGGATATGAGGATAGCTGGATATTCTTAACAGACTAGGAAAACACAAAATAAACACTACAGCTGCTGCCCTTCTCAGCTGCTTCCTTCAGTTTAGGCTGCTCCTAAGTATGAGGAGTAAGGAATAACCTGATATCTGGGATATCTAGCACCAAAGTTAGTTGGGCTTGTTTGTTTGCAAAGAAAGTTAATGAATTTTTATCTTTTAGCATTTCAGAAGTCGAGGTGATAGGGAGAACTTTTTCTCTCCTGCAAAAGATTTTCTGTTCTATTTTGAGATGAACCTGGGAACTTTCACAGTTACTGTGAAAAAGGAAACATCTTGGGAAAATCATGGCCATTGGAGATCCTCATATAATGTATGGTACTTCCAAATTAAAGTATTTCCATTTCTCCAACATGCCAGACAAGTGTTTAGCCACCAAATATTATCTTATTGAAGCTTTTCTTCAATGTGTAAATAAATAGTTTTTGTTAGAGAAGAGATGAGGAACTTTTTGTCTATCTCATACCTGGTTTTATTGATTTTGTTCTCTCTTCTTTTTAAATAGTAATAGAAAAGTTTCAAAAGGAAATGTTGGGACAGGTCCTCTGATGCAGAAGTAGGTACATGGAGATTTGAACAACTCATCAATTCAGCAACAGATTTATCCCAACTCTTGGGGTATCTGGAACACTTGCTGCCCTCTCAGCAGAAAACCTCATGTGATGCTGAAATCACTGCTTGATAAAATATTACACCAAAATTCCTAATGCAGAATAATTAACTAATAAACCAAAGAAATGCCCCACTCTCTCTTTTTAATTATTTCCCCACCTTTGGAACTGTCCTTAGGTTTTCAGCTGTTATTTAGACACTAAGGAGAGCGCTGCCTTTTCCTAGACGTGTTCAACAGCACGATGCTCAGATGGCAATTTATTTCCTGTTTACAGCTGTCTGATGCTTGCAGATTAGATGTTCCAGCCTGGGCTTTGAGTGGCAGAGTTTTGGGAGCATGTGCTGAACGTAGCCTGACTTATTTAATTGAGTTCAGCTCATAGCACAGCCTCAATTACTAGTTTAATTAAGAAGAAGAAAATAAAAAAAAAAAATGAAGAAAAGGAACCAAATAATAGAGGACAGGATGGAGTTTTGCATTATAATTGAGTGGTGCTTCTGTGTTCAGAGTTCTTGGGGTTCATCATTTGTGTGGTGAGACCTTGTCTGACTTAACAGGGATGAGGGCTGCATCTCAGTCGCTTGGGAAGCAATCAGGATTTCCAAAAAGAACTGAATCCCAGGGGTTTATCCTTTTTATTGATGTAGGTTTCACAGGGATTTGGGCACCATCTGATCTGCTGTGCTGATTGTCACTGCTGCTGTCTGCCCATTATGCTTTGACAAGTAAGCACCTCCCTTGTCAGGTACCATCAAGAATCAGGTTGAATCAAGCAATTACTGCTTGCTGAACACAGGAACAGCTTTTAAGGAATATAAAATAGTATCCTTACTGCTCTTCAGTCTTCCCTCTTTTGGAATAAAATGTGAAAAGACCAGGAGCAGATCTTTTAATAAGGTAAGAAAGGAAATGACTGCTCTGCAGCAGGTGCTGACTGAGTGTCCAACCCAAGCTATCTCCTGCCTCTTCACAGAGAGCAGTGAGGAATGTGAGTGATGATAAAGTGCTGGAGGTTGTAGGATTATTCACTGGGGGTGTGTCAGAGGAGGACAATTATGTTGAAATAAAGTGAGTGGAAGAAAGCCTCAAGTTAATCTGTGCTCCCTTCACCTCAGGCTGGTTAGAGTAAATTAACTTCTGTTGCAGGTAATATGCAAAATAGGTATTAATTATATTTCTGGCATCAGACAAAAATAATGTAAAAAAAATGTTTTGTTAGTGATGCCTGTAGATTATTGCTTTTATCCTGTAAAGCAAGCAGGCAGGCAGTGCCCTGCTCCCCTCCAAATCCCACTGGGCTGTTTGCTGATCCACTCTGTGCTCATGTCAGTGTGCATCAGTTTTGTCTTAAAATAAAGAAGTTAAGCCTTCCTGACAGGTAGGCACACCATGATCTGCTTTCAGGCTGCCTGCTGCAAAGGGAATCTTCTCCTCAGACTCTATCAGCTGTTTCAATAAATGCATCTCCATCAATACCTCTTGGGCTGCATGTGGAGCTGCCTTCCTTGTGTAGCCTTCATCCTTTCCTGCTGCCACTCAGTGCATGAGGTATCAGGTACTCAGCATTTGTGCTGGGGTTTATATTGTTTCTACTTCTTCTAAAATGAGATAATTGGTCAATTAATAAAACTAAAATGTTAAGCAGCTCTAAAATGCAACTGTGTGCCTGGTGGGCTGGAGACATGGGGAGCAGTGTTACTTTGAGCAAGGAAAAGGTGATTTAGTGACCACTGACATGGCCACCAGCCTGTGAGACTGAGTGGCATGAATCATAGATATGTTAGAATTCCATTTTTCATATAGTATTAATGACATCAGCCATAACTTAGTGCTTTGAGTTCTGAAATTGTCTTAGAATTGGTAATAAAAAAGGTGAGATAGTGTGGATGGCTCAGCTCTCAGTTCATGCTGACATAACCTAACTGCTTTGCATATTAATATAATTCTATACTTGGGCAGAAAAGTATTTTTATTTTATTTTTCCTGCAATCTTTTCTTCATTTTTTTTCCATTTTAGTAATTTTCAGAAATTGTCTTCCTATCTAATTCTGTGTGGGGTAGGTTGATATTTTAAACATTATTACAGAGATGGTGCATGCAGCCACCACTGGGGTGTACAAATCCCCCCCTTTTTCTCCTCATTCTGCTTGGAGCTGGGGCTGCTAATACATCTCTACATTTCTGGTGTTTCACAAGAGTAATCAGGAAGTAGATTTGTTTGCTGGCTTCAAAATTGCTCATGAAATTCCTTCCCTGAATAAGAAAATCCAGGAATGGGTTCATTGTGCATTGCAGAAAATGTGGGGTGAGGTGGTTCTGTGAAACATGGACAGCCCAGAGTGGAGCAGGGCAGGAGGGGAAGTGCTAAAGTGCCCTTTATTTTTCTGTTCTGTTAATCATTTATAATTTGTGACTTTCTGGAGTTCTTTCCATGCTGAATATGCTGTTGCTCCATGCTTTTATCCCCAGAGAACAAGGAGGAGTCACAATCTCACAGCAGAAAATGTCTGATTGATATAGATGGATGGATAGATGGATAGATAGATAGATAGATAGATAGATAGATAGATAACTCAATAATCTCCTGGAATAATATTTATTTTGTTGTTGAAAATCTTAGAGAATTTTCCCCATGGTTTTATGGGTTCTCCAGGGGGAGACAGGGAATTTATTTTATTTCTATCTTTCTTTGTTTGATTTCAGCTAATCCCTTCATCATTTCTGTAAACAAAGCAAAATTTTGTGCTACCACATTTTGCCAACTGCTTTAAAAATTTATATAAATGGTGTGTTTGGAACAGAAGTGGATGCTGTGCCTCTGGATCAGCTGACAGCCCCTTTAATCCCACAATTCCCACGTTGCTTCTTGCAGCCTCTTATTTAATTCATTACTTATGTTCACAACTCTGTAACAAGCACAGCAAGTGTATTACATATATGGCTTTTCTATAAAGTATTTTGTCATGCCAGCACAGGTTTTCACTGTTCTTGAAATGACACAAACTTTGTGTGGAAAATAGTGGCAGATAATTCAGTAAATAAAGGGTTATTCAAATGATCTGCTCAAATGAAAAGGGAAATTTCAAACAAATGACACAAATAAATATATTCTTATTTATCACTTTGAACATCAAAATACAGAACCTCCAGCAATTTACTGTTACACTCCAGTCAGTATCTACCTATTTTTACATACCACTACATCCTGAAACTTTTTTGTCTTTGTATTCTTCTTGGCACTCAGTAAATATTTTAGGAAAATCTGTGAAAATATTTGCTAACTGAGCCAAAAGCAGGAACTCTTTTTTGACAATTATTTGTATAAGTTCTTGGCCACAGTAGAAATTTATTAGGTAATGTGGCAGATCATCAATGGGCTCTCAGTTGGGGAACATTTGGAAGTCAAAATGGAAATTCTTCTGTTGTTTATATATTTGTGTTACAAATCAGCACTCATTGGCCTTAAATCCTGAATATATGCACACTTTTCTAGCAGCTTCATATTAGTTCTAGTAATTAGGCACTAATTACTAGTGGCATTATAAATAATTCTGCCTGCCCACTAGGCCTTGCTGCTGTAAATTAAAGGTTAACAGATCAAGAATAGAGTAACAACAACAAAAGCACAAGAGCCTTCTCCATGGTGGAATAAAACCAATTTTGTTGACACTTAAATGAAATTGAGTTCTGTTTTGTAGCACCTTAAGAAAAAATATCATGAAGATTTAAAGAGTCTATGATCTCAGAAGAGATAAAATAATGCAAATGCAATACTTCCAACCCAATTTCAAATATTACAGTTCTGTATAAATCCTGCTTTGCTTTTTCTTTCTACTAACTTGATAATTTGTTGATCTATGATCTTTGTTTTAGACAAGACTTTGGTTTTGTGTTTGGGTTTTCTTATAAATTTATTTTGCAAGTAAAATTTTGAGGAGAAAGTGACTCATTTACTCAGTAGTTAATGAGGAAGCAAAACTGCCTGTTTTTAATTGCTTTTGACTTACTGTCAAACACCAGGATGAGACATAGAATCAGGTAATTCACTTATTGCTGACATTAAATAATGCTCCTTTTAGGAATTTGTAGTGGGAAAGTTTGTAGCTCTGAGTCCTGCACAGAGATGTGCCATCACTGAGCCTGGTGTGGACCAGCAGCATCCAAACCAACCTCTGCAGCAGAAAATATTTGATCAGAAATTCAAGATGTAAGGTCTAATATTCACTTCAGAACTTATTACTTTACAAAAAAAGCCACAAACATTAAAAACAGAGATTCCTAAACAGAAACATCAATGTGCTGGATGAGAATCTTGTTTTTATTTCATTTTTTGCAGGTACAGTTTGGGTAGATACTTTTTTTTTTCCTTGGTGAGCCCTGAGTATTTCTCATTGCTGTTCACCACTAGAATCATCAACTGAATTGGAATAATTCCCTAAGCTGCAAAGTTTACTGTGCCATCCCAAAGGAAAGCCAGGATACAAATCAGTTCTGCCCATTGCTGCCAAGCACAGGCTATTTTCTGTTCTACACTGTGATAAATGGCCTTTGGCACAATTTAAACCAGCTTAAGGATTTATTGTGTTAGTAGTGTTTGCTTGAGGAGATCAAATATTAAATGTTTTTTTCTCATCTTTGGCATAAGGTAAGATCATTAACATGCATAAACTTGAAGTTTTTGTTGTTGTTGTTTTTTTTGTTTTTTTTTTTTTTTTTTTTTAATACAAATTAGAATTTACATATGTATTTGAAATATCAATTTCAGGTGTAATTTTTTTGTCAGAATAGTTTTTTACAGCCTCACCTGTTTCTTCATCCAAAATCATCTTCAGCTTTGATTTCATTGATTATAATTAATGACTTACATCTAACCCAAGAGCTTTGAGAGCAGGGGCACTTAGGGATGTAACAGCACAGTTGCACCAGCACAGTTGCTTCCCACAACATTCCCAGTGTGACTTTTCCAAAGTGCAAAAAAACCCAAAATAATAATTAAAAAAAGAAAAACAACAACTACAAAAAAGCCCTCAAAAAACGAACGTTGCAACCAAACAAAAAATAAAACCAAAATCAAAACAAATAAAACAACAACAAAACAAAACCAAGAACAAATACAAACAAACAAACAAACAAAAGACCAAAAAGAAGAAAACAACAACAAAAAACAACCTTAGATGAGAAACTGCTGCATCCAGCAGCAGTTCCCACAGCAAACCTGCCAGCTTCCAGCTGTGTGCAGTGCTGGGATTTTCAAAATTTGAAACATCATTGCATTTGATAGCCACTGATACATCCTTCCTTGAATTTACTGGAAAGAAAGAAAAACAAAAAAAATTAAAAATCCCCATCCCTTTTGTTGTCTGCTAACTCATCATAACTTAAAATCATATTTTCAGGGTCTGAAGCCTTTGGGATCTACAGTCTCAGTGTAATCCTGGCCTTTCTGCAGGTCTGCCTGGGAAGGAGCCCTGAGATTCCTAAAGCTTGCAAGCTGTGGATTTTTGATTAATTTAATGTAATCCTACATAATGATGATTATTGTAGCATTTTCTGCATAAGATGGATGAGACAGGTTCTCAAATGCCAGCTATTACTGACATTTAATCTGGTATAGGTCATCAAATACCAAGGTGGAAGAACTGTTTTAATTTATTTTTTCTCATTAATAATACATTTAAAAGAAATTAATATTGCAAAAATGTTTCCTTTTTCACTGCTTTTCACTAAGTGGAAAAAGTTGGTTGACAGAAATCACGTAGTTGAAGACAAAGCATCCTGTATTGTGATTGATGCTGGTGGTGTGGAAAACATGATTTGAAATCCCTGACAAACTGAGTGGGCCCATTTTCCACATTTCACAGTGCCAAATGCTCCATCCAACCATCATTTCTCAGACTGGGTTGAAAAGGCCATGTCTCAAATTCTGGGAAGGAAAAGGCCCTGGAGAAGTGAGGCTGTGTTTGGGAAATGATGGCTCCTGTGTCTAGACAGTCATTTCTAAACAAGGAGTTGCTGCTGCTCCTGATTTGCTCTGAACCTGAGCTTAGCTCTAGTACAAAAGTTAAACCTTCCAAAATCCACCTTGCTTTAGCCTGAAGCTCCTCAGGCTGCAAGTCAATCACAATTTCAGGGATCTTCTTTATTTCTACCTTTATTCCCTCACAATCACTGAACAATTAATGAAAACTTTCCCCCTTCCTCCCAAAAGAAAATCCTATTTTAAAAAGCAATTTTTAATATTGTCACTTTTCAACTAAGGGAAAAGGTTATTTATTAAGTGGGAGAAGCAATAGAGTCTGACTGCACATAATAATATCTTGTGAAAATTAAATACCTCCAGGAAAAGTGCTACATTTATTTCTTCTGTGAAAGAGCTTGGCTACAATGGCAAGGAAATCTTTGAAAATAAGTGTATGAATATGTGTATTCTGCTCTGTACATAAATGAGTGAATATTAAGAGTATAAAAGGTCACATGGCACCATTTTGATGCTCCAGAAATCATTCAAAGAATAATAATCAAAATTTTCACATTAAAATACTTATCTGGAGTTGAGTTTGAAGGATTACAAATATATCAGGCCCTGAGTTGCCAATGAAGAAAGATAATTTTTCATTTTCTATGGCAAAATTATTTCCCTGCATCTTGTACATCTGGTAAAGCAGTGGAAATGAACCATCTTACCCTCAAAAATAAGTACTGAGGATAATCCAAGAACTATTCATCATCATGTTCCAGATTTCAGTATCTCTAACATCACTGTGTGCATGGGTTGAATGTAAGCACATATTGTATAGCAACAGAAAATCTGCTAAATATTTTCTTTACTTTAGGGAAGGTTTTTCTCTACTTTTTAAAAATGTGACAGAGACTTCATAGTATTATTTGGATGTTACATTAAAAGTCTACTGAAATGTTGATATAAAGTTATGTAACACAAACTTGTTTATAAAATAATTTTTGCAGTGGATCAGCACATCGATTTGGCACAGCTGGTTTGTGATAAAATGGGAATAATCAATGTTTCTTCATTTCCATTCTAATTGATGAGCTTGGAGTAACACATGGGGAAACACAGTCTGAATGGACTCTAATTCAAATTTCTGCATCTGAATCCTTACATTTTCAGAGAAAGGGCAGTTAACTGACAAATAAATACTGATGTTCAGGGCACTTAATGAGTCCAGGAATACATCTGCAGTGTGTCTTTTATTTCAAACTGACAGTTATTAAAGCTTTGCATGCAGTTATGGAAAAAATGTGGCTGAAAAGGTAATATTTGATTTATTTACTGAAATTTTATATCGGGAATAAATTTTGAAAATCCAGAGAATATGCTTTTTATTCAGAAAAAGACTTTGTGCACAAAATTACTCAAGGTAATTAGATGATTCTAATGAAAAGATACTGAATTGTGTGGAGACAGAAAGCAGGTTTAAGCAAGTATAAATTTGATATATTCTAAGGGATGCACTTTTTCAAGAGTATATCCCATTGCTATAGTCTTGATACAAGAAAAAAATAAAAATAAAACAACCAGACTACTCTTGTGATGAGAGTGTAAGACAAACTTTGCAATTTTATGCACAAGCAAAACCTATGAACTGATTTGCATTTCTCTGTGTGTTTTATTTATTGCTGTTATATTCCAGATGTGTTTTTTTTTTTTTTTAGCATGTACAGCCACAACTACTCATAAATAGAGCAAGAAATAGAATATGGTAAGATTAATATGGGTTTATTACATATTTACTCTGCACAGGAAGAGTTAGAACTTGTGTGAGAAAATGGTGACAATTGTGACAATTGTGACAAAGCATCATTAGACAGAAACTCAGCTGTACATCTTTCTATCCTACATCATTCCTGCAGGACCCAGAAATGGTAGATGAGTACACAGGAGAGGAATCTGCACTCTCACCCTGCAGAAAAAATATATTTGAGTGGAAAAAGGAGGTGGGGGGCAAACGCTTTTAAGGATTATTATGAAATCGAAATATATATATCTGATTGACATCCCTAAGAAAAATAAAGTGAAGGCTTTTATACTCTCTGTAGTGGAAGGGATCAAACTTGAAGAATAACATTCAGGATTGCTAAAACAATTGTGGAGTAGAGTCATAACAATATAATAAACAACCATCCTGAATTATCAAATTACGTTCACTTTATTACACCTGAAAATTCATATTCCTGTGTCTGTAAGGAAATGGGGGGCCAGGGAGGGGCCTGTTGGAGCTTTCCAACTACCATATTTTTATAGATGGATGATGGACAGTTTAAATACAAACAAAACAACAACAACAAAACAAACAAACAAAAAAATACAGCTTGTATCTTCTTTAGCAGTGAACCAGATTGGCTCCATCCCCAAATTCTCAGCTCCTTTCCCCATTTGCTGTTCAGGCTGCCACCCCCGTTGCTGCAAATAAGAAAACTTTTGTTTGAATTGGCGATTTCCCTGTGAAGAGAAGTGTATTTCATTACAAATGTCCCCCCTAAGGGCTGAGTTTTGCTGATTTTTGCCTGTTGTTGTGCAGCAAGCAGTGAGTGGAGCTGGGCTGTGCATGGAGAGAATGAGTTGTCTGACTGGGTTTTACTTTTATCTGCAACTCGACCCTGTGCTGCTTCCTGCATGGCACTAAATCTGCAGCTCTCTAGGAGAAGAAACCATTATTATTTTACTCACAGGCACTCATTGCTCGATTTCCAAAATACCAGGAACATTTGGAACATATGTCCTCCTTTACACTGCAGAAATCACAGGGGAACTTTAATAGAATTTCACTCCCATGCAGCACAAAAACATCCACTCAATATTTCCTTTCAATATCAGTTTAAAAAAAAAAAAAAAAAAAAAAAAAAAAAATACATTGCTGGAGAGCCAAAGAGTTTCTAACCCCCTAAAATAGTTTGGGAAATTATTCTACATTGTGCTGGGAAGAAGCAGGGGAAAGAGAAACCCAAATGCCTAAATTGAGTGGTATTTCAGTTCCTTCCCTGGGGAAAAATTCCCCTTTGTTCCAAACCTGAGAATTACTTTCCATGTATGTGTTCTAGCAAACAGGGCTCTTCAAGTTCCTAAAATCTGTCTGGGACACTGAGGTCGTGGATCATTTATTACCAAAAATGGGCCAAATCCAAGGGTGGCCAATTTCTTTTGCTTTAGGTGTGGATGAAAAAAGAAAACTTCTGAACCCAGAAACCAACCTAAACATCAACAGAGGTAAAAATGCTCCTGGACCATGCTATGAAGATTATTATTATTAAATGTGATGTAAGCTAAATCGAATAATATTCAATTTTTTTTTAAATGCAGTCAGACACAGGATTGTGTGGCAGTTCCCTTCTGAGAATCCAGTCAGTCGATCATCTCATACCACAGACAACCCCCTGGGGTGTTTCTACACAGTCCTTTTAATTAGCTGCTTCATCACCTCCTCTGAAGAAGGTTCCTTGTTCACCACAGTCCCCATAATTTTAGTTATCCTGTTTGTCCTACAGTAAATCTGGCTGGTGCCACTCAATGCCAATGCTGTTCTCATTATGTTTGATGCCAATTAAATTGGACAGCATTTCTGTTAATTCTAATTCAAACTTTTTTTTCCACATCATAATCCTGATCCTAAATTGATAAAAAAGCCTCTAACTTTTTATAACTTGTTCATTTTGCCAAGATCAACTGAATATCTTCAGTTGCCTTCTGTCTTGAAAATGACCCTTTCAGTTTAATTTCTAAAAATTAAACCCTGTCCTATCTACTCATAGCTCCTGTTGAGGTGTGCTAGGAATTATTTTACTTTATTCTAGTTAGGTGTTGTCCACAGCAGTAACTCTGTTAAAGAAAGCATCCTCTTTTTCTATATATACTTTACCCATTTGCTTCCTGTAATATTTCATTGGGTTTTTTTTTGCCAAGGAGTTCCAGAATTGGGTATTTTTGCACCCCAAACTCTGATTGTGCTGTAGAGTGTTTGGCATCTTTGGTGCATTAAAAATTAGCAGTTTTCAGTCATGCAAGTGCCTAAATATAGCTTTACAGGGAGGGCAATTCTTTCTCAGCTAATTAAATAGGTGGATTATGAATGAGGTGACTGAAAGCTTGGAAAACAAAAGGAAGTGATGGGAGAGAATATTCTGGACAAAATATAGGTGATAAGAGGTTTGGCAGCTGAATTAAGGCTGTACCTATCCTACAGATAAATGTCTCTGTAAGGAAAGAGCAGCAGCCCTTTTTGAGGCCCTCCTTACATATTTTTTGAGACTTGATAATGAAGGAAGGATGAATCTGTGACCACTGGTGTGAGAGCAGGGACTGGGAAGTTCACTGTCACTTTTGTCTCATGGCAGCATTCTTTTCCTTTGGAATTAGTTCTATTTGGTAACATTTATTGCTGTTTTTTAGTCAGTGGGTTAGTCAGGGAGGATGTTTTAAAAGGCTGGAGAGTTGTTGCTCAGATGTGGATGGAATAATCCCTGTGTATTCATTCCTAGTTGGAACCAAACTCTGGAAAACCTCCAGCCATAACTTTTGAAGACACAGTTGTTAGACTGAGGAGGGTGCATGTAGTAGCTGGGGAGAGGATGGGTTTGTATCAGCAGTGTAACAGTGCTGTGAAAATAGCAAATGTTATCCAGGGGTGGCTGGATCTCCAGCTGATGCAGACCCCAGTGAACTCCACTCTGGAACAGCAACCCCAGTTCTGGCAATGCTTGTTCAATCACTGACCTAAAATTGGAATAACTGCACAGAAGGGCAACAGAAAGAGCCTGTCTTGCAAGAGGAGGAAGTCTGCCTTCCCTTGCTTATCTCCAGCTGCTAGGGAGAGGGAAAGAATTTGATTTCCATCTAGAAATATCTCTGGAGAGGAGGACAGGTGAAAAAAGCTCCTTAAGCCAAATAAGTTGCTGCAGAAATCAGTCTGTGTAATTCAGCCTGGAAGATATCACCATTAGTTATTAAATGTAGATTCCTAACTGCTGGGACCACAGTAAAATCATTCTGGAAGAGTCAAAACAGCTGAATATTTTTAGGAACTTAAATGCCTTCAAAGCACCAGGACTTGATGAAGAAGATTCCCCTTTTTGTTGTTGCTTAACTCCAGGCAGAATTCAGAATTTCCACACTTGAAGTCTATAGCTTTCAAAAGATAACATGCCTTAATAAAATTCAGTTTATTGCCAACTTTTACTGTTGCAGCAGCCTCAATTAGCATCCTCATAGGCAGTGTCAGGAAATGAAGGCTGCAGTGAACTCAGCTCTCTCTGCCTGAGCCTGTCCCCCAAGGTCAGCCCAGTGCCCTGAGCCTGGGCTCTGCAGGGACATGCACACAGCCACTTTTCCTCCCAAAATTGCTCTGTGAATGGATAAAAGATTTCATTGCCCTCTGCTGAAAATGGAGAGGCAAACCCAGCAGTATTTGTGAGAAGAAAATTAGCTTTGAGCTGAAATAAATACTGTAAGTGCATCCTTTATTGCTCCCAAGGCAAAGGGAATACAGTGTAATTGTGGGTCAACTTCTTGTGTTAGAAATGCAGTTCTGGTTTAAACCTCACTTTAAAAATCTGCATTAATCTTTAAATACAGAATTACATTTCAAGATTATACAGTAAAGTGTTTAATTTTCTTAATTTAATTTTCAGATCACTTTTATAGTGCAGCAGTATTTAGGCAACTACTTTCTTGTTCTGTCTTTTACCTCTTCCTTTAATTAAAAAGTTTCATGGCTGTCAGTCTCCAGGAGAAGAATAATGATTTTTGAGTAAAAAGAGTGACATTTACATATGAAGTCATGATAACTTGCACAAAGAATGTTATTATAAGACAGATATTGAGGAAAAAAATTAATGACCCTCTATTCCAGAAATCCTCTTAAATTCTTAAATATTTTTAGTTCTTAGATATTCATTATTGGATCTATTTGTTATTGATAAACAAACATTTTATTTCTTGTCTGATCTGAAATGATAATCTCATTGCAAATGGCTAATAGATTGGGTTAAAAAAAAAAAAAACAAAAACACAAAAAAACCAACAAAAAACCAACCAAACAAACAAAAAACCCCTCGCATTTTAATCTGTAAAAATGCTAAATTATTAATAAAATTGAACACTCTACAATAAAGTCAGCCTGAAGTGAAACTTCAGATCTTTGTAGTTGCTGTGTGTCTGGATGTGTGTTTACATACATGTCTGTGTATTTATATATTTATATATCTGTGAGTGTCTGTTCATAGCAAACCCAGCTGGTTCTATGATTCTGAAAAGAGCTTTATTTGAATTATTGAATCTTGAGGTACAAAGTTCCATTAAATAACATAAATCAAATCCCTAGAAGTATAGATTGTAGTCTGGCATACATGTAACATTTTAACAATTTATTTTAAATATATATGGATGTTGGCCTTGCTATTTCTGATGATGTGAATACATACATAAGTGTATATACTGCTATATATAAACTTTTTTTTTTTTTTTCCCTCTGTTTTCATTCAAAATTATTTCTGCTTGTCAGGCATGATTTTTACTTTGCAAATAATCTGTGCTATGGTCGTTTTGATTTATATAGACCTGAATGTTAACATGTGTGTTTTTAAATATATTCTTAGAGTAAAGCTGGGATAAAGAATGACAATGAAGGACAGGGCAGGAATTCAGAATTATTTTGGTAAATGCAAATCCCATTGAGGAATGGAGTTATCCCTCAGGAATGTTATAGGTAAAGTTTATTCTGCCTTATGGCCTGGTGATGGACTACATGACCTTTCAAATTCTCCTCCAGCCCTATTTTATGAATCTGAGATCAATTCATTTTGGCATTTGACAGTTCCTGCACATAGACTATAGGTGGTTCTAATGTGTTTACTTTAAAAAAGTTGTTGTGGTTTTAGTTTGTTTTTGTTTTTGTTTTTTTAATTAATTTTCATTTTTTGCACTTGAAACACTTTAACTACCTCTGAAATGTATTATTATTTATTTGAAGACCAAAAATAAAGGATATGGATTTCATTCTGCTGATGAGCAAATAGCCTGAGACTGGATTTTTATGAGAGGTTACAAGGCTATAAATTACTGCTCTGTCACATCAAGATATCTGAAGTTTTATATGCTGTTGATACAACGATATTCCCATTAGTGGTAATAACTAGGAGATAATTCACTTCATTTGGATAATGAAATCCTGGTTCTCAAAGTAGTTTTTGTAACATTCAGCCAGGAATCAGATTGTTCTTTACAGCATGTTAAAGTCATGGCAAGGTGGTCTTCAGCTTGCAAGTGCAATTTGTTCTCACAAATAGGTAATCCTGTTAAAATATTGTCAGGTTAATCAGAATTGATTTGTGTGTGCTAAACCCAGTGAATGCTAATCAAGTACTGGCTTAGGCAGCTTTAGCAGCAGTTATAAGTCTTTGATACTTTCCCATTGTTCCTGGATGGAATGACTCACTGGATTTGTGGAAGCATTTTGAAGCCTGAACACCTTTCCAAGACTGGAGACAAATGTTCTTACAGACTAAAGTATCTCCTTCAGAAATAGATGTTCAAACAGCTGGCAGTGGGGATCCCTGTTTGTTGTAGCTTATGTGCAATAACTGTTCTCCAGACAACCTAAGTGCTTTGTGCTTTTGGCACTGTTATCTGTAACTATCCTTCCATTTTTTTACAAATAATGGTTAAAAGTGAATTCAAGATTGTAATTTTAGAGTATTACTTGGTGTATCTGTTTTTTTTTTTTTTTTAAGAAAATGCATTTAGAACTTCTTTGCTTTACATTTGAAACATAATTCTGTGCAATTTTTAATTTGTTAGAAGGAATGGTGAATTTTAAAAAATAAGTATGTTCTTATCAATATGGGGTATATAGGAAATTGAAATGACAATGAACAAAACCTTCCTTTTTCCAGAGCCAGCAGGAGCTTTGCACTCTGCTCACACCCTTAAAAACTTACAACATCTTATTTTCTTTCAACAGAAAGCTTTTCTTTACAGACTATGGGAATGCTGCCAAGGTGGAGAGATGTGACATGGATGGAATGAACAGGACGTGGATAGTAGACTCAAAAATTGAACAGCCAACTGCTCTGGCACTAGACCTCATCAATAAATATGTGTACTGGCTTGACATCTATCTGGAGAGTGTGGAAGTTGTTGACTATCAGGGGAGAAGGAGGCAAACAATAACTAAAGGCAGACAAGTAGGTATTTATTTGCAAACCAGTAAGAAGTAATGATATCAATAAATTAATGCACATAATGCTAGCAGCTGCAGAAATTTCATAATTTTTTTTTTACCTTTTTTGTTCAGACGTGTTAGAATTTAAAAGATCTAACATGCTTTGGCTTATGTACAATTTAGCAATTTTGCAAGCTATGGATGTTTCCATGCAGTGTCTCATTAACAATGCACCCTGTAAGTCACCATTGTTAAAGACCTCAGGAGGGAAAATCAGGGGTGGAAAGGTGCAGGGAGATAAATCATTAATGACAAGATGTCCTTACCCACTCAGGAAGGAGAGACTAACAGGCACAATAATGTGAAATAGTATAGCAAAAGCTGTTCATCCATTCAAACTAATCTGGATGCCTTTAAATCTTATTTTTGTTGATGGCAATGATGCTTTTCACAGCTGATGCTGATGCTCAGAGGCATAAATACAAACTCTGAGACTGTGAGACTTTGAGGAGGAGTATTTCAATCCATTAGCCCGAGAGTGGAAGAGTTCTCTGGCAGTTGTGAGTCTTTTGTGCATCCAGGGAAAATCAGCAAAGACCAAACTGTTCTGGTCACTGCTTGGACTGCCAGGGCTGATGTGGACACCAAGGTTGCATCTATTTCTGCCTGAGTTTAAACAGTGACATGTAAAAATATGCAAGCAGAGTAAAGGACATTTTACCTGTCCTTCTGTAATTTGTTTCTTCCAAGTAATCAGAGTTTACCAAGATGCAACTGGTTAGACTCTTACTAAAAGCAGTCTAAGTGGTGGTTTGGCAAATACCTTCCTATTTTTTCCAATCTATCCCCAGTCTTTAACCAGTTCTGGAACAAGAGGTCTTGCAAACATCTGGGATCTCTTTGTTTCTGTTTTGGTTTTTTGTAAGTAAAATTTTGGAATAGATACTTAAAAAGCTGAAATCATTTTCAGAAGCCATTAACAAATACCTCAGGCTTCTAACTCAGCTGTACTTGTGTCATAGGAGAGATGCTTGTTCTTCCTCTTCTTGCTGAAATTTAGATGCAAAAGGGGATTTATCAAGTTCAGAGGGATTCTTCTCAAAACTAGCTAAAAAATTAGATCTCTGGTTTTTATATTTATTTTTATGTACTCAAGAAAATATTCAGCAGGTATATCTTGCACCATTTGCCCTGAATTGATAATAAAATAATTTTTAAAAGTGGATCAATTGCACCTATGTAAATGTGTTTAAAATTTCTAAGTTTGCTATATATATTAGTTAATAATTGTTAATTTATTTTAGTTACTATTAGTTAATGGTAATTAGCTAATACTAATATAGCTGTTGCACTTCAAGAATGTAGATTTTAATTTGAAAGCAGAGAAACTGGGGAATTTGTAGAGTAAATGAATTTAGATTGCTAAATAATTTGAATTTTCTACCTTTCTTGTATAAAGCTTTTCTAATCATAAATTTCAAACTAGAAGAATGTAATTTGTATTTATTATCTACAAATATTTAGAAAACCTTTTGTGCAGTTTGAATACAATTCACAGTAGTGTTTGATGTTTAGATATGCCTAAAATATTAAGCTAATATAATGACACCATTTGTTTCTTTTCCAGATTAGGCATCTTTGTGGTTTGGCAGTATTTGAAAACTATTTATATACATTTAATTCAGATAACCTGAGCATTTTACGAATGAACAGGTACAATGGTACTGATGTTCAGCCTCTTGCTAGGCTGGACAATGCTAAAGAGATCCGTGTGTACCAGAAAAGACCTCAAGCAGCAGGTAAGATCAAATTTCCTCTCCCTAGAAAACACAAAACCAGACAGTAAGGGCTTGTGCAGTTAAAAAGGTCCTACCAGAAAAAAGTATCTGAAGATGGAGTGAAAGTTTGTCCTTGTGAACTTTCTGTTCCTTGATCTGCCCAGTTTCCTGTGTGGTTCCACTTTTCACATGTCTCTAAGCTCCAGCTCAACCCTTTCCAGAGAACTGAGTTTGGAGAACTGCCCAAGAGCCCTGCTCTGTACTCTGAGAATGTAACACCTCCAGAATTGCTGGATGTCCAGTGCTGTCCACATGCTTTGGGTCTCAGACCTCAGAGGTTCCTGGTGTCTCTGGGCTGCTCTCAGACCCCACAGCTCAGGTGAGCTCCTGCCTTTGGGGCTGCCAAAAAGGCACAGAGCTGTGGGCAGCCAAGCTGCCAGCACAGACCTGGCCTGAGAGAGAAATGCTGACAGGGTTTCCTTGCTTTGTGTGAATGTCAGCTTTGCCATCTGTGAAAGGAATCTGCATTTTCATCTAGAATGAAATAACTCTTTTTTTATCCCAGAATTTTTTGGTAAAACAGCAGTTTCTGAGGTCTGTGGTCCTGTATGACTGTAATCTGTTCACATCCTTTCTGTATGCAGAACATCAGTGGGAGTTCTGGGAACTTTGTGCAAAGACAGCAAGATCCAAAATGTTTACCATGACGCTTTATGAGAATTTCTTTGGCATGACTGATAACAATAAATCGTTGCCATGACTGCTTAGACAGAAAAGCCAACACATCAATTCTCAATGTCGATGTTTCTAAACAGAATGTCTGCTTCTGGAGAAGTTTCTGAAGTGGGAACAAACTAAATTGATGTAGAGTGGGTGAACTAATTTTCACCCTGGAGCTGAGGGCATTGATTTGCAGATGTCAATGTCTGAAGGAGGCTGCAAAGACTCTTTCTTTGCTATTATCATCCCTCTTGTACTCCTGAGGGAGTTGGAGAGGTTGAGTAGAGGAGAGACTGAGCACAGTGTAATCTTTTATTACATCCTGTGATTACTCCACTACTCCTTTTGTTTTGAATGGACATGTTTGTTGCTTGTCAAATTTCTCTGTAAAAGCTGTCTCAGCTTGGTGGAGTTTCTGTACTACCTTTAACCTTATCGACCCTAAACCACTTGATTCCTTTCTTTTAAAAAAAAAAAAAAACAAAACAAAACTGAAAAGCTTGAGGTAAAGTAGGAAGAATAGAACTTCTTTTTTTTTTTAGCTAGAATACTCTTTTCTGTTTAAAGCCAGCTTAGCAAATGTAAGATAGCCTGGTATATTTTGTTTTCTTAGCATATTGTCTTAAACAGGTTAAAAGAAAAAATAAAATTAGCCTGCTAATATTGAACCGTGCATTTGGAAATATGAAATCAAAGGAAAGGAATACTTCAGCTGGATTTATCTCCCAATTGTACAAATGGTACAAATCTGCACCCCATCCCTGGAAGTGTTCATGGCCATGTTGGATGGGCCTTGGAACATCCTGGTCTAGTGGAAGGTGTCCCTGCCAGTGGCAGGGGTTGGGAATAAGATGGGCCCCAAGGTCCCTCCCAACCCAAACCATTCTGTGATTCTGTGAACATGGAAATACTCTGCAAGGCTTGTTCTGTTCTTCAGTTTCAGCACATGTATCTGCCCAGAAAGGTGCTCTCTAATTGAGTTGAAGGAACACCAGACTGTGTGGGCATGGGATGCACTCTCTCCTCAGAAAATCCCAACCAACCAAATGAACCAAAGCAACAAATGGAAAAGGGGAGGAGTGTCAGCTCCCCCAGAGAAGAGCTGCCCAGCAAATGCTGAGCAGGAGCTTATTCACAAAGGGCTGACTGCTCACAGCCATGGGCATGGCTGGATAGCCCTGGGCATCATTGACCTGGCTTGGATATCATCTTTAAAACACGCCTTTTAGCAGTGATATTCTGGGCAAAGCTTTATTGTGACATAAATCCCCTTTTATTTCAATTTTTTTCTGTGTCTAACCTTGTTCCATGCTGGTGCATGTCATTGTGATTTACCAAAATAAGAGTATTGGTCTAATACCAATACTCAATTGTGATGGACAAAAGACTCTCTAACAGTCTAAAGTTACAAAGTGTGTGTTTATTCAGCTCTGGGCAGCAGCATGAGGTAATCCTCTAATACACACTGCAGAATCACAGGTGATCACAGAGCCTATTTATTGGCAAAGGATTCAAACAAATACATATTCATAATAACAGCCCCTCCCATCCCTGATTCCCATGGTAATTAGCTTGAATAGCTATTAAGCATGCGTGATTGACTTCTTAAATTAAGTCTGGGGTCGTTTTCATGGGGAGGGGTCTTAAAAGGAGGAAGTAAGGTGAGTTTTCCTCACCCTAAACTCTTGACCTTTTCTATCAATGACAATACAAATGATTTCTGGGGATAGTCCAATTTTTTCAAAGAATGTGTTTCTGGTTGCATTGTCCATGTTCCTTTGGGCCTGCTCACCAGTTTCATCTTTTCCCATTGTAAGCGCAGCTGAGCAAACATGAAATGACAGACAATCAATTATTTAAGTTTCAGATAACTACTCCCTTCTAACTTTTAATTATTTTCAGTATGGTAACTAAAATGCTAATTTTCTAAGATGAGCATTTCAGTTGTCTTGCCTGCCATGGCTCTGAGCCGTGCTGTTTTCCCCTCGCCGTAGCCAGAAGCCACGCGTGTGAAGCGGATCCACACGGGATGCGCGGGGGATGCTCCCACATCTGCCTGCTCAGCAGCGGCTACAAAGCACGGACCTGTCGCTGCAGGACTGGCTTCATCCTGGGCACTGATGGCAGGTCATGCAAAAGTATGTTATTGGAATCAGAGAGCCATCCAGGGGATGGTTCTGGGTGTTCTCCAGCAAATCACGTGGGCTGCTCTGGGGGAAAGTTTGTTCGTAATGAATATCTGACACATTGTTCACATGCTCCTTCTGTTCCCTTCAAATTATTTGATTTGGCTTAGTTCACAGGAGTGACAGGTTAACCTTGGAATGCTCAAAGAATACTGAAAATTGTCACAAGTTTTATATTAATCAGTAATGTAAAGTTGAAAATGGTAAAATGAGTAAAATGAGTAAAAGGTAAAATGAGTACCAACCTCACTCTTTATCTACATGCCATGCATTTTCACAGCACACAGTTTGTTTGTCACATCCAGTTTCCACCCATACAATCAACTTAGAGCACAAAAGTAGAACATTCCTGTGAACAAGTCAAGTTTTTTCTCAGAATACTTTGTGAAAGCAAATGTGATTTGTGCAGCTGTGGTTATGCCTAACATTACATGTACACAATCTGTTGGTCACCTACAGCCAACAGGAGTTTTTGGAAATGCCTGGTTTTTGCCTGATTTTGCCTGTTTTTTTTGCCTGATTTTTCAGTCAAACAGTGTTGATTTAGTTCAGATTAAAGACATCCAGTTAGATACTCTGATGGGTGCTGATATTTGACCTCAGTCAAACTTGTTGCAGTTTTCACTGACAATTCCATCAAAAAACCCTGAGAGACAGCAGGAAAAGTATTTAGAGAATTTTAAGAGGTATATTGATAGTATTAAGCCTCTAAGGATATCTATATGTATCTTTAAGGTAAGAAAATCACTTTGCTAAGCTTCAGATATTTGTAATTAGCTCAATTATTTAAATTGTAAAAATCTTAGAAATATAAACTATCGATATCCAGGTTTTCTACCTCAGTTGGAAAGAACAGAGTGTGTTGATTTGTTGCATTCCTTTCAACATGAAAGAAATTTAATGTTTTTTTATCTTTTGTTTCTGAGAACTTGAGGTGGAAAAAAAAGTGTTTTGTATATGCTGGGGTTCATGGTGTTTTTAGATTTTAAGATTACTTCAGTCGTGGTCTATATTCCCTTGATAGATCCCAATGAATTGTAAAATTAAATATCTACAGAGCTATATATGTCCACTTCACAACAGATGCAAAGTTATTCTGTGATTTACAACTGCTTTTTCAGTGTGAACTTTTACACAAAAATGTAAGCAGCTGACTGATCTAACTTGTATTTTGAATAAGGTAATGTAATTAGCTAGATTTTTTTTTTTTTTTTTTTTTTAAGATACCTTCAGAATATATGAAAGTTTATTTTTGGTATCAAATAAGGCTTCTGCTCCCCACTAATTATGCCACCTAATTAAACAGAGACATTATGCATTGTGAAGAAGATTAGGCTGCATCAGTTGTTTATGTTTGTAATCTTTCTTTTGCAGGACCAAAGAATGAATTGTTTCTCTTTTATGGGAAAGGACGGCCAGGAATAATCCGGGGAATGGACCTGAATACCAAAATATCTGATGAGTACATGATCCCCATAGAGAACCTGGTCAATCCTCGTGCTCTGGACTTCCATGCTGAAACCAATTACATTTATTTTGCTGATACCACCAGTTTCCTAATTGGACGACAGAAAATTGATGGCACAGAGCGAGAAACAATCCTCAAAGATGGTAGGTGATGCTCAGCGATGGTGACATTCAGAGATGCTCACCACTGAGGAGTTAAACTGACATTTGCAGATAATTTAAGGGGGTTTTTTGGATCTCCCGTGGAAAACAGACACAACTTTGACCTTGAACAGAATTGGAGATACTTTTTTACAACTTCCTGTTGTTTGTTTTTTTTTTTCTTCTTTTCCTAAAGGGCAGAAACGTAAAGTTTTGTTAAGTCACTCTGTTATGAATTCTTACTTAGTCCCTTTAAGTTTATATCCACTGGTGAGTAATTCCTGTGTTTCCACTGTGTCCTTCCATATTTGTTGAGCCATCCCAAATCCTTGCAGACTCTATAAGACTTCTTCACTCCAGCTTGCATCACACTGTGGATTCTGGAGCTTATTCAAGTAGTTTGGCAGAATGAGACTGTCTGTAGTGCTTGAAAACTCATTAGGAAAAAGGCATTGTCTTTCCTGGTGCATTTTCCATTGTGTATGTGGAAGCAACAGTTAGACCTAAACATTTATTAGAACCTTAATTAAGATGCTTGTAACATTTATTACAGCAATGAGAGAAAATGCCAGCAAGTCTTTAGTTTCCACATTTCCCACCACACAGAATCTCCCTGGTTGAGAATCATATCTCATCATACCAAATGCTGTTGGAGTGAAAAAAGCTCCCAGTTTGTCAATTGGTATTTTGTTTTCCTTCTCTGAAATACTGCTTCAGCAGGAGGTAGCACTGCCTCAGCTGAAATTCATTCTACAGTAATTATTTTCTGGTCCTCAATCTAAGAGGCATAAATATTCATCTTATCCTTCAGAGAGCTTAATATCTTTACTTGTGAATGGAAGCTCAGGACAGTGAAAGTAACTAAAATACCATTGTTTTAGCAGGGGGATGTTCATTCCCTGTCATTCATAGTGCATGTTTTAGTCCACAATTCTGAGGAGCCATCTCCTCTGTGCAGTGATATGATGCTCTTTTAATGTAAGGTCTCTCCTCAGAGTCTGCATAAAGATCCCTTCAGCAGCAGTTGCAAGGAATAGTGACAGGCTCTTTACCCTGCTCTGGTGAATGGTTAATAAAGGGCATTTGTCTCAGAAAATAACAAATACTCAGCTGTCAGTCTGGTAATTCTTCATTTCAGTGCCAGCATGGGAATGGATAATGTACATCTCACATCTTCCATTGCTGACTTTCCTTTACTAACTGTGTGTTTCATTTGACAACAAAGTAGTTCAGATTTGGAGCAGAGGAAGGAGCAGGAAATATGTAAATTAAGACATTATAAAGGAGTAGCAAGGAGCATCCTGGCTGAAAGGTGTCAGACAGGTTGGGGTCAGACAGGTTGCATTGATTTACTCAAGCATAAATAAACTTGATATGCCAAACCAGAAAATTGGTGATGTTCCTGTAAATAATGTTCAAATGCAGTATCTACTCTTTATAAGTACAACATAGCAAAAATATTAATGCAATACCTAAAGAGCTGTGTATTATGTGGTGATTTATTATTGGTGATTCTAGTATTTGCAAAGACCAAAAATATGTCACTGTCATTCTCCCCTTCCTTTTTTCCCCAGGAGCTTTCATTGTTAGTTCTAACTTGGTGTAGTTTCATAACTTTAAAGTATATTTAAAGAACATTTGTTAATGTATTTTTCATGATTTAAAAAATTAATATGGCCTCCAGCCATAACACCTCCTCTTTTATTCTTGTCAACTCTCACAAACTCAGCAGGGACAGATTAAATCATTCCTTGGTGGAAGGCCACTCCAGAAAATCAGGTGTGTCAGGAGGTGGTTTAATATTTGCTCTGAACAGCATGCTGCTAAGGGCTTCTGGCTGTGATAGGTGCCACTTCTCAGATTAGAAGTTGCCTTTTTTTGGTGACTATCAGTTTTTTTTGAGAATGTATACACTTGTTCAGACAGCACTGCAACTCAGATAATTACAGTTTGCCTACATGAGAGCCTGATCCTACAGCTGGTTGCTGGGAATTGAGATCACTGAGCACCTCACACTGCTGGAGTTTGATTTCCCAGATAGTTTCAGCTGTGATTTTTGTTTCTTCACTTTGGGCAGCAAACTGCTGGGTAGTGTTGATAACAATTTGACAGCCCCCAGCTACAGCCTAGCTGGTGGCACAGCTGCAGCAGTGCTGTACTTCCACCAGCAACAAAAATTATAATTAACCTTTCAAGCTTGCATGTAAAATCAGCCTTTTACATGAAAAATTGGGAAAAAAACCCAGACATTTTTAAATGGATCTAGATATTGTTTAGTCAATGTAATATGAACACAATCCCAATGGTTTTTTTTTTTTGGAGGGGTTGCTGTGGGTCTAAAAGTCTTATAATATTTACTTTAATTAATTACTACTAATACTACTCAAGAATGTCAACCTGTTGCTTAAACAAGGCCAAAGTAAGTCTGTAAAGCTCTTTGGAAGCAGTTTAGTTGGTTGGTATATACAAGAATTATTTTTCCCACCTGGTTTTATGTTAATCTAGCATTTTAGGCACTATTTATTACACATGCCATTGATGAACTTGGCCATTCTGTACCAAATTACACGTTGTGCTCGTTATCTGTTTCATACTAAAAACCAGTGTGGCAAACTGCTGCCTCTAGAACTTTTTTTAAAAACCTCAGATCTCCATTCAGTGTATTTGGAGCTCTCATATTAGTGTTGGTAGTAAAACTCTGGTGGAAATTCCAGAATTACAAATGTTAACTTTTCAATTAGTAAGTAAAGAATGATCACAAGGGTATTTTATTACCTCATCCCTTTTATGCTGAAAGGGCTTTACTGCAGAAGGACTGAATTACTGTAGCCAAATCAAGACAACAATGGCAGAATGGCCATTGTTTTCTTTCTGTTTACTACTTAGTGTGAAACCCGATTGAAAAGTAATTAATGTATTTAAAGCCTTTAGACAGTGAAATAAAGTCATTACAACTTCACAAAAACAATGAAAATTAGAGGGTTGTGCTGTAAAATTCTCCTTAAATTAAAAAAAAAACCAGCATTCTGGTATATTTAGTATCTAGTTACCATGAGGGGTTTTTGGCTTAGATTGTATTTATTTTAGAATCACATTTGCCCCAAAATTCCTGCAGAAGGCAAGGTAGTTCAGAGACATTGTATGAAGCTGAATAGACGTGGAGCAAAAGTCCTGTAAATTTTAGGAGGCATCCAGCATTCTAATCTAACAGTTTTGCTGCTGATACCAATACAGCCCACATTTGAACTCATTTGACTCTCAAAGAAGCAAAAAATCAGCAAAATATTTTCCTTAAAAAGATGAGCATATTAATATAAAGATCTGGTCATATTAGTATAAAAACTGTGTTTAACTCCAATTGCCTATGTCAGACTGGATAAAAATAAAATGGGTTTTGAAAAAATTGCTCCTTGTCCTCAAGCCTGATTTTATTCATCTCAGTGTTTTCTTGGCTTGAGCAAAATCTGCTGAGGCCCTCAGAGCTCTATAGGACATTTCTTTCACAGGTCAGGTTTGTCTGTGTTGTCTGTTCTGTTTAGCAGGTGGTTTTTTTTTTTTTTTTTTTTTTTTGTTTTTTTTTTTTTTTTTTTTTTTTTTTCCCCTGAGCCTTGGGCTCCAGGTCCTTGGTAAAATTCTCTCTTCTCTTCCCTTCTATTCTTAGCACTTTCCTCAGCCCCTTGACCACTCTAAGACCAAGGACCACTCTCCTCATTCAGGAACTTTCAGCTGCCTCTGAAATTGTTCAACATCATTTTGTTGTTTCATGTCCCAGAGAGCTTGTTCTGACACCTTTGCTTCTCTCAAGCTTCTTAAACCACAAGGAAAAACAGTTTCCCAAAAGTGCAGTGGTGTTCAACTGTATCAGAAAAAAATGTTAAAGCACATTTTGCAAGACTCCTCAGTACATGACACCTTTTTTTCCCCCCAAATAACCTTCTCATATTTTGTCTCACAGGATGTATTGTCATCTCTACACCTGTGATTGATTTACAAAATTTAGGTTTAATACATTAAATGAATAAGGTTTAGTTGATACTTAGGTTGGTACCAAATATCTGTAATTTGCTTTGGATCTTCAGTAGATAAGGGAAAAAAGCAATTTTAAAAAAACTGAATACAAGTAAATATAGAACATAAATAGTATTAATCTGCTTCTTCTATTCTCTCTATCAACAGATCTTGATAATGTGGAAGGCATAGCAGTGGACTGGATTGGAAATAATCTGTACTGGACCAATGATGGCCACAGGAAGACAATTGCTGTTGCCAGACTGGAAAAAGCTGCTCAGAGTAGGAAAACTTTGTTGGAAGGGGACATGTCCCACCCTAGAGGAATTGTTGTCGATCCTGTCAATGGGTATGAACAAACTGTTTTTCCTGTAAAGATTGTCTTTGTAGCATAAATACAGGACTGAATTTGCTCAGGGTGAGGTTTGGAGAGTCATGAAGCAGTCTGTAATCCTTCAGGAGTCTGTAATATCTGTGATTCCTGCACAGCCTTCTTGCCCTGAAGCTTTCAGAAGAATTTGTATTCCCGTCACTGTTGAGTGTCTGTCCTGCTAATCTGAATGTGACTCACCTTTTTCTCAAACAAATTGAGGGTGTAAGTCTTGTATGAATTTTTAATATCAAGTGAACTTTAAGATGCTCTCCTGTTTTCTCTCTCTGTATTCTCAATTTCTGGACCATATCCTTGTACACATTGGTTTACAAATCTGACACAAGTACTCTTCATTACTTATTAGCTCAAATTAATTTTGGTGGGCTGCATAATAATAAAAAAAAAAAATAAACAAACCAACACATTATATTACTGTGGTATAATGGTGGTTTAGTTTAGGTTAGGTTTGTTCAGGAAGTTGTCACTGGAGAATAATGTAGGTAGGTAGTTTCAGTGTGGCTGGATTGATTGCTATTTTCCTATTATAGAAAATATTTACACTCTCAAGTTTCTCCTTTTGAGCCTGTCCTTTAAGGAGTGGAAGTGGCTGTGGAAAGGCTGCAATTCATTAAGGTCAGATAGTGAGGATATAAAATCAGACCACAAACCATAACCACACCTGCAATTACTTTGTGAAATTTTCCAGCTCAGTAAATGCATGGCACAGGAAACAGTGTATGAAGATGTATTGCCTGAAAAGGGCCATTATATAAAACACTTCTCTAATAAAATAGTGTGTCCTTCATGATTATACTTCTCATGGAAGCTCTTCCTGAGGGATAGCATTTATTATGGCTTTTTAATTGTGTTTCCAAAATTTGAATCTTGATTTAACTGGTGTTGGAGCATTAACTGCATTTTGAGATACAATTAAAGCACTGACACAAATGCTTGTCACTGTGAGCAGGTTTTAGCTTATGGCAGGATAACTGGAATAAGGACAGACAAAAAGTTAATGGAGAAAATCTCAGTAATTGCTGTTGAGTAGTCATGTAAATATTTGTAAAACATATTTTGTTTCCCAATAAAATAAGTGCCTTATTGACCTGTGTCTGCCTGAGCCTCAGGGCATGTGCAGAGTTTGTAATTCTGTGATTAAACCAAGTGCTGTTGGAGTCAAACATGCAATGGAGTGTGTAAGGCTTGAGGATCAAAAATGGATTGATGTTCTTTGCACATATTTACAAAAACATTAAAAGAATCCAAAGCAACCTTCTAGTGGGAAATTTTAGAGAAATGAAAAATAAACAAAAAAGCTGTATTTGCATATCTGCAATGCAATTTTGCTTTTTTTTTTTTTTTTTCCAGTTTCTCATAAATATCAAATTAGGCTTATACATAAAATTGCATTTGAATAAATATTTTTGACCAGTATATTTGACATAATTTACACAGGTGTGATAATAAAATAATTTTTCATTTCAGTGTATCATTCCTTTGTAAATTCAGTACTTAAATTCTAGGTCTTTATTCTTCAAAGGCCAATTAAATGGTTAATGGATTAGAATCACAGAAGTTATTTCTAAAATCTGGTGAAAAAAAGTGAGGTACATCAATAGCAATTAAATCATAATAACTTAAACAAATAGGATTTAAGATTGGCATGATGTTTTTGTTCTCTTTAATGCTTATTAATTAAGTCATAGGTTTGACTAAAAGTTAACATCTGCTGTCTGGCAAATGTTTTCATTAACGAAATGATCTGACTGTATGTGATACAATCTGAGTTGATTCCCAGAGTGCTTACAGGTTTCTAAGTATTTCTTCCCATTTACTCATTTTTCTTAGGGAAAAACGGGTTAAAAATAAAAAGTTGTGTTTCTTAGCATATTTGGTATCTTCTGCTTTTGTACAAGTTCACGTTGCATATTTTAAATGGCTGAAATCACAGTTTTCAAGGGCAAATTCTGAAATAGAATATCATATTCAGAATAATTCAATAGTGAAAGGTTTATTCTGTAGTGTCCAGTAGAGAATGGCTCATAGAATTCCTCTGAGTCAGTACTTTTAGAGGAGTTAGTAGATTTTTTTTTTTTTTTTTTTTTTTTTTTTTTCCAAAGTAATATTGGTGCCTTTCTTTCAGACCTTTCAGACTTATGTTTTTTTTTTGTTTTTTGGGTTTTTTTGGTTTTTTTTGTTTTTTGTTTTTTTTTTTCCCTAAATCTATATGCTGCACTATAAGCCATAAAATCATGCTAAAATTGCCTACTGGCTTTATTTCAACTAATTTTCAGCAACTATTTCTAAACATTTTTGTGACAGACAAAGTACTCCTAACAGCTTTCTGAGTGACTTCTGCTTTCATGTAGGATCTGAAGTTCACAGTAAGTGAAAGTTATCCTTTAGCTCTAAAATCAGAGTGCAAATAATTATGGTGTTGCAACTTCTTTGATAGAATTAGGTGCAATAGAATTAGGTGCAATAAAAAGGAGATTTACATCATAAAGGCAAATTAGACCTGGCCAGAATAAGCTCACTTTAAAAATTTGAAGTTTGTGGCAAAGTCAACACAAGTGATGATTTAAAAAGAAACAACAACAAAAAAACCCCCACAATTCTGGTGGGAATAAATAAGGTCTTAATTATTTTGCTTCTCTTGTTTATTGGTTCTCTGGTATTCATGTAATTTATCACAATATGTGCAAAATACCATAAGTGTCACTTCAGCAGCATCCAGTGGTCAGGGACAGTAAATAGAGTTGTAGAAACAGCAATGGAAAGGAACATGCAAAAGTCAAAATTGCTCTGGCTTGGATGAGCTGTTGCTAAAAGACTTCGGTACAATTCACCTGATTAAAATGGGATCTGAATGCTCATTTTTGTAATTGCCTAGATGGATGTATTGGACAGACTGGGAGGAAGATGAAATAGATGCCAGCGTGGGGAGGATTGAGAAGGCCTGGATGGATGGCCACAGCCGGCAGGTTTTTGTCACATCAAAGATGCTCTGGCCAAACGGTTTAACTCTGGACCACCGTGCCAATGTGCTGTACTGGTGTGATGCCTATTATGATCACATTGAAAGGATCTATTTGAATGGCACTGACAGAAAGGTAAAAGAGAAATGCTGCTGGTTTGCCACAGGCATGTTCTGTCTCTGGATTTTATTGTGTTATGTTGAAAATGCTTCCCAAGGTTTTTAAAGCCTGCAGAACCCTGCGGCGCGTACGGCGTCACCTCTGCTGGAACGATGGTGGCAGTCTCGAGTGAGAGACTGAAACACAGCTTAAGGTGTTCCTCTGTCCTAAGTGACACCAAACCTGATTTTTATTTTATTTTAACATATTTTTTTCATGTGGCAATGAGTTATATTTTGATTGAGCCATGAAGCTGCAAAGAGCTTTTTGGTAGAAAAATCCATTTGTATTGGCTTTGCCAGAGGGCAAAGCCTTTTTCTTGAACTTTCCTTGAACTTGGCTGGATGAGCTGTTTTTATGAATCTCTGGGCCTCTTTCGAGCATTTGTGGTAATATTCAGAGGGACAGCACTCAACAAATGCTGTCAAAGATTGCTTTAGTTGTTACTAATGCCTGTACTAGCTGGATACAGGTTTGTGCAGACATTCTGTGAGGCTTTGTAGAAGCAACAAGCACAGAATAAGACACTTCTAAAATGTTTAAAACTCAGACTGGAGTCTGATAATTTTGGCAAATTTTACCATCTGCTTCATAAAATTAGTGACTGGTGAATAATAAGAAGCACATGTCTTTACAGGTTTTATTTTGAAGTGTGTCACGGGATGGTTCTTTTTATTTTTTTTTGGAAAAGTGATTTTTCTATAATCCTGACATATAACAAAAAAATGCATAACTACTTGAATTTATGTAGCTGAAAATAACTATAAGATACTTGGTTTTGATCCATAATCATTTGTGTTTAATTATGGGATATTTTGGTCAAAATTTAACTGGATCAGTCACATCTATGAATCTTTAATGCAGTAAAGATTTTGAGGGATAGGGAGGTTCTTAATTCCACCAACAGCTGTCAGATTGTTGACTGATTGATGAATTTGGATCTAAAGCAGTTCAGAGATGAGGAGCTTTGACTATAAGAATTCAAAGTCCGAAGAGAAAATTAGAAGGGCAAAAGGGGATTATGTCAGTCACCTCCAAGAGTATTTTAGCTGTCTTTATCTCTATGTTCTCTTGGATTTGTTCTAGAAATAGACAAGGAAGGGCATGTGAGGAGCTGCTTCCTTCTCTCTGGAGGCAAGGTAGCAAAAAGGCTCTTGGTTTGAGCAAGGATCCCAGCCAGAAGAAGGAGACCAATGGCTCCAAACTGAATCTGCTGGCATAGAATCACAGGATTATAAAATTATTTGTGTTGGGAAAGATCTTCAAGCTCAACCTTTAACCCAGCACTGCCAGGTTCACTTCTAACTATGGCCCTAAACCCCACTTCCATGTCTTTCAAATCCTCCCAGGGTTAGAGACTGCACCACTTCCCTGGGTGCTCTGTTCCTGTGTTCTCTGATGGAGGCCATTTAAAGTGAATTTATATGACATTTTTCTTAAGTTAGGTATTGGTTCTGCTGCACAGAAGGACTTTGCACTCTTTATTAAATTTTATTGCAATATGTTGTTATGTTTGTAACTGTATCTTAGTTGTCCTATTTCCTGTTTTACCTTCTCTGAAAAATTAAAGATTCTTCTAACCTTGCTGATGCTCACCTACCACTAATTAATTGCAGGTAGTCTACAGTGGAAAAGATTTGAATCATCCTTTTGGACTGTCACATCATGGAAATTATATATACTGGACAGATTACATGAATGGGTCAATTTTCCAGTTGGATCTGGTAACAAGGAATGTGACACTGTTGAGAAGTGAGAGACCACCTTTGTTTGGGCTCCAGATTTATGACCCACGCAAACAGCAAGGTACTTACACAGTTTCTCCAGAGCTCTGTTATAAAAGAACATTTTCCCTTTGAGTCTCCAAGTATTTTAAGGTGACTGGATGAACAAAAGTAGAAAAACAAATATAAGTTGTGGCATGAGAGAGTTACTCTCCAGACTTTCAGTTCATTGATGTAGAAATTGATTCTCTCATAAATACTAAAATGTGAATCACAGCATTATTCCTGTCTGAATTCCTTCTATGCATTCACACTGCCTTTATTGTCCTTTTTCCTTGTGTCATCAAGAGATGTTGGGCAAGTATCAGTTACAGAGGGTAACATACCTTCATTGGCTCATAGGTATAAAATATATGATTACATTTACCTTCTCTTAAATGAGATCATAGATCCTGCCTGTATTTTTTTTTTTTTTTTTTTAATTTGCTCCCCCATCTTGGTCTACAATCAACACCGTATGTTGCACAGAATTAAAGTAGTTCTTTGAGAGTAGAGGAAAAATCCATAGTTGCTACTTGTATCAGTAGAGAAATGAGATAAAAGCCATAGGTTTGCATGGATGGAATTCAGAAATACAATTGCTACTCTACAGGTAAAGTTAAAAATGTGTTTTACTGAAGAAAACTCTGCATTCCATTTACCACATGCAGCATTCTTTTGAGTTGTTGAATATTTGCCCACTTTTTCTAACATATTTAATAATTACCAGAATGTTTGTTTGGTCTGCCACTAAACATAAAAATGATCATCTAGAATTACTATAGATAAAGTACTGTTTAAAAGATTATCTTTTTACTGTTTAAATTTTCTCTTTTCTGATACTGTAAGAATCTGATTTTCCTTTACCTAATCCAAGCTGGTCTGTGTAGCACTGTGCTAATTCAGGGTTGCTGCAACAGTGTTCTTCTCACAGCTGCTTTTCAGGGGCTCTCTCTGACATTCAAAGACATGTAAAAGTGTAGTTTGTTTGGGTTTTTTTCTTGGATTCAGTGTGAGTTGTGTTGGTTGGTGTTTTTAAGGCAAATCTGGGCCCAAATCTACCCTCAAGGTGGCCAAATTTCAGAATGCAGTGTCTGCTAATAGAGGATGCAGTGTTTGCTTTCAATACTACTGCTGCTTTCTTTGGTACTCAGAAAATTACTTTATTTTTCAGAAAAAAAGGGACATTTGATGCAGTTGCTGTTAGTTTCCAAATAAGCTGACACCAGAGAGAGAGAAAGTATTGCCTCTTAGACAGTTTTGCTGAATGAGCTAAAGTCTTAAGGGAGGGAATTTGGCTCCTTAATATATTCTTTGTTTGAAATTGTAATTGGAATTTTGTAAACTAACTGCAGCCTTTAGAAACTTCCCTTTTTGTCATGCTCAGTGAGGTTGATCTTGCCATTGTTCCCAAAGGAGCATAATTTTTTTTTTTTTTTTTTTTTTTTTTTTTTTTTTTTTTGCTGAACAGAGGAAACCACAGAAAACCACTTTATGGACAGGTTGTATATTAAAGATTACATGGACACACCTCAGAAACTTCTGGCTGGGATATTTTGAGGTGGCTGCTTTGATGCTTCTGGTCTTGTCACTGTCTCCACAAGCAGAAACTTTGTCATTTCATTTGGCCATAGTTCAACCCAGACTGGCATTTTTGTCAGGGGGCCTTTCCCAGGATACTGTCCTAGTGCTGCTTTGCTTTGTGCTCTGGGTAGGGACATTAAACTTTTGGGGTCTCCTCAAGGAGAGGTGTTTTCTTTGTCTCTCTCAAGGGAATGAGGCATGATCCCCTTGAGGAGGAATGTTTTTGTTTTTCCTCCCCTTGCTTTCAAAGCTTAGAATTCACCTTACTTTCTTAGGCTGAGTCTATGCATCAAGAATCCCTAAAAAACGGGAAGGTGAAGCAGAATAATCATAGGAGTTGGATTTACACTCACAATATGACCCTACCAAGGCCTGCAGGTATTTCCACTGCTTTGAAAGGCTGGATTGCTACTTCCATGTAAATAATTCTTGTGAAAGTGCATTTGCAGCAATTTAAGTAGCCTCTTTTGAAGTCAGCTGATGTTTTAACTCCTTCTTGCAAAGAAGAACTTGGGCACCAGGCTGCTTCTCCTCATGTGTGGAGGATGATCCTTAGAGTGGGCTTACACAATTTAGCAGGACTTGAGGTTAGGTTCATAGAAAGGTACAAATGCAATAAACACTTCATGCATCTCTTAAATGAGAATATTAAACAAATGTGCATGATTTTTTTTTTTTTTTTTTTTTTTTTTTTTTTACTGACAGCAATGACTGAAATGCAATTACACTGTTGGTTTAGCTCTGGACTAATTTTTTAGCTAGTTAAAATGGAATTGGCCTAATTTATTCACATGCAGTCAACAGGGCATCAACTGTTTTAAAAGCCCTCAAAATATGAAAAATATGATAATAGCTTTGAAAGTATTTTAAAATTTTGGGACTGTTTTAAGAACAACCATATAAAATAGGTGTTAGGAGCTGTAGTCGAGGAAATTTAATTTCCCAAATATTTGATAGCTTTATAAGTTCTACAGCTTGTTCAATAAAGAGGCTTAACCTATTTGAACTGTGTTTTGAGAGACATTTCAGCCTAGGAGTCTCTTTAGCAAGACTGATGGGACTGAAGGTCTCATTGCACCTTCAGGTTGAAGACTGCACTTTATAAACCTTTTTATCTTGGATCTTTTTGCTTTAACTCTTGGTACTTCTATTTTCCTTGTCATCATCCCGTCTTTTATCACTTTACCTAGCACATAACCTACTGAGCAGGAGTTTGTCATCCCAATTATGAGGTTAAGTAGGAACTTTTCATCTTCAAGATGGACCATTTGACTTTGATCTAGTGATTTAATTTTTTATGTTATTTATTTTCAGCTTTCATTGGGCTTCAGAATCATCTATATTTCTATATTTGGCTGAAATATTCTTTTATTCTGTAGGCTTATTCTCTTTTAGTGAGCTGACAAACTCATGTACATCCTTTAATTAAATCACAGCAAATATTTTGACTTGTACTATGTAATTTTGGAGTCCCTTTTGAAGATTGTATTTTGGTTTGTGGCACTGTAAAGATGGAGACACTTTCAAGGCTACTTTGTCTGAGGCTTTGTTTAACCTGAGGTTTTCCAAAATTTAGACTATAATACATTTCTTACATTTTTGATGTTTTTTTCATAATATTTTGGTTTTTGTGAGCATAGATGTAGCAGTTTATTTTTTTTAGTGGTTTAGGTCATGCTCTCAGACTCAATGTCAGGTTTTAATAATGTGTATTAAGTGTCCAGTCCAAGCTCTTTCTAAAATTGTGATCAAGCCCTCAGACTTCTCAGAGAATTCCCATTTTCCCTGGTTCTACAGCTATGTTCTTATCATCTCACTCACACCCTGTCCAGTGAAAGTACAAGTACCACAATGGTTTTTCACATAATTCTCTATTAATCATTTTACACAAATTTATTTAAAAGTTCAATGAGGCTTTAATGGGCTCTTGACACATTTTGTTCTAAGGCATGTTGTGTACGGTGGATTAGAAAAAGTATAGAAAAAGATTATTTCTTAAGCACTGTTCAATATTGTAAGACATATTAAGGTACATCTTAAAATATGAAAATTTTCAAAATCTTAAATTATTTGATTTGTTCATTTGATAATTTAAAGATATTTCCCTGCACCATCAGAACTGGCTCTGATGGGACAGTTTAATATCCATGTTCACAGCTCCATGAGAACTTAATATTATATTTTCTATGAAAGGTGAAGTGAGGAGATTTGAGAAAGAATTATGTGGAGTCTATTTTAGCCCATGTTTTCTACACCTTTAAAAGGAGGAACCTCTTTATGTTAGAACAGGAAGATGGAAAAAAAAAAAAAAAAAAAAAAAAGTAGTTTTAATTTAAAGGTTCAGCAGACATGAAGTTTTATATCTTGCTCGATCATAATCGCTTCTCACAACACCTAAAATCAGCAGAGCTTTGCTCATGAGAAGCTGGGTGTTCCCAGCAGTGCAGATCTGGGCAATTAGGCCACGGCCAAAGTGACACAAAGAGAAATGGTGACATGTGTGGGCTGTCAGTGACTTTAGGTCTGGTTGTGTCAGGAATGAGGTGGTGAGGGTGCAGCAGCCCTTGGTGGATGGTTAAACACCTGACAGCTGTCAGTGTCTTCATGGGAACAGCTTTGGGGAAGGAGCAATAACCTGGGAAAACAGAGCAGAGGCAGATGTGTTCAGAAAAGAGTAGTGAAATATTTGTTATATTCTATCTACCATAAATCTCTCTATACTTTCGTTTTCTCTCTCTTTTTTTCCTAATCTGCATTTGTAGCCACATTGTTTTAACGTGTACAGATGCCAATTAACTTCAGAATATTCCTTTATCTGCTGTTTGATTCCTTGAAGTTACTGTGTGTTTGTAGCTGTGCCAAATATTTTGTAGTATTTGTCCCCTTCATAAAACAGGCACATAAAATGCTGTGAGCTGATGGTGCAGTTTTTTGTGGGTTGTTATTATTATTATTTTATTAAGTATTGGAACTGGTAACTAATTATGTTTAAATATTATCACCCACAGTAACCAAACTATGAGAATAATGTTCTAACACAAGAGAAAAGTAATTGTAAAAATTCTTCATGTGCTTCTATTCCTATAAGGAAAAAAAAAAAAAAACCACCAAAAATCAGAAACCAAAGCAACTAAAACCCCCATTGTTTAGTCCTAGCATGGCTGTTCATTTTAAAGTTGTTTTTTATTTCTTTTCCCAGGTGATAATGCCTGTCGTGTTAATAATGGAGGCTGCAGCACTCTTTGTTTGGCCATTCCTGGAGGCAGAGTTTGTGCCTGTGCTGATAATCAGCTTTTGGAGGAAAACAATACAACCTGCATGAGTAAGATTCTTACAGAATATCTGAGTTGATGCTGCTGTTAAGGGATCAAATCAGAACTGCAAATAAAACCAGAAAGTGTGGCCTCCTAGAGGGTCTATAAGATAAAGAAATATTGCTTGAATAAATATTCCAGTTTAGAGAAGAGAAAAGATTTTTCAAAGAAAACAGAATATTAAGTGCATTATTTAAGGGTAAAATGCATTGGAAAATATTTCAGCATATCTGATATGATAAAGCACTTAAATAGTTCACTGAAATATTTTAAAAATATCAGAAATAGATCTATATAATTATTAAATTATATATATATGAACAGTTTTCTGATTGTTCTACTAAGTATCTTTAATGGAAATGTGACATTGAAATGTTCATGATGGAACTGTTCATACAACACGCCAAGCAGATGTATTTATGTATAATAGGTTCTGACACAGACTGTGCAAATATTGCTGTCTTTCATCTTTTCTTGATATATCTTCATTGAAACAATGTTAAAAATTGTTCTAATAAAAAGTGAGGTTTTCAATTAAAGTAATAACTTGCCATGTGCTACAGGTATTTTTTATTTAATGTTTAGACCTAGTGTTTCTAACTTCCTTAAAATTTTCTGTATTTTCTCTAAGTGTCGTTGATGTATTTCCTGAAGTGAATTGTAACATTTTACGTAAGTCTCCAGCAATAAGCTTAGTAGGGATGAGTAAAGCATAAGGATTATTTCATAACACTTTGGAGCCTGCAATGACCAGGCAGAGCCATCACTTTTGTTAAAAAAACTATTTTTATTTTTAGCAAAAATAACTGGAATGGGAACTCCTCACTGGTAAGATGGAATGTAGGCATTAGGAAGAGAGGTGAGAGACTTTGAGATTGGAATGGGGCAGGTTTCCTGCTTTTTCCCCAACACCCTTCACTTCTTGGCTCTTTCCAAGGACTCTGGTATTCCTCAGAGGGTCCTGGACTGATGTGTGGCATTCACACATGAAGCATTCTGAACCTGATGTTGAGAAATGCATCTGCCTGGATTTATCAATAAGCTTGTAGCTTGCTACTTAACTCTACCCCAGCAAAATTTTATCCTTTCTTCTCTGCAGAGTCTGTACCAGTGCATAATGCAGGTGTTTGAGTTGTTGCTTGGATACAAGAATCAGCTTTTTAGTAATCATTTCCTATCTTTAAATGTGCACAGATTTTGGCCAATGTCGGTCAGAATATTTCCTGTTTGCTCTTGATGAGGTATTGCAATATTTCAAACTGATATTTTTCACTATGATCAAAACACCAACTTAAAAAGCAGTTTGAGTGCCATCTGTTCAGAGTTTTATTAGAAGTTTATTCTAACAGCCATGCACTCGGATACGTGTGCCACTACAGACTTCAGGTGGAATTACTTCAGATGAGCCGAGTTTACGTAAAAACGTTCTGAAGAGCGAGAACAAGAATTGATATGTCTTTATATAGGGGCAGCATCTCATTCTGGGTGTATATGGCAGATAAAGAGATGTGCTTGTTGGATGTTTTCCCCAGTTAAAGAGGGAGAAGAGCTGCCCCAGCTGTGCAAGGCAGAGCAGTTCCAGTGCAGCAACAAGCGCTGCATCCAGGAGCGCTGGCGCTGCGACGGGGACGACGACTGCCTGGACGGCAGCGACGAGCACTCCGAGATCTGCTGTACGTATGCACTCCCCTTTCAACCCTCAACCCATGCTTGACTTCAAGGATTGCAAACCAAACAGTGCCAGCCAGACAAAAGCAATCATCCTTAAGCTGTTCGTGCAAATCTTTCATTCCTTATTTTCCTGCGTGCAGTAATAATAGTCCTTTCCAATCTCACTGGTGCACGCATTGCGCAGCACAGTGCCAGAGCTGTTATCCTTTGGGGTTGGCATAGTGTCCTGGTTTGGAGGGCAGATGTCTGCCAGTAAAGGTAGGAGCTTTTCTTTGAAATGGAGAATGTAAACCCCTCCCCTCCAAATTATTATAATTTTGAAATTCAGGGGCTCTCAGGCAAAGATATGGGAATTAGAAATAACAGTTCTTTACTAGGAAAATTAAAATAGAAATACAATATTACAAAAAACAATCCCAACCCTGACAGAGTCAGAATCCAAGCTGACACCCCATCAGTCAGTCAGGGTGTTGGTAGTAGTCCTATTAAATGGTGGCTTCATCCTCCTGCAGTGGCAGATGTGGCTCAGCTGGAGCAGTGCTCCTGTAGAAGGAGCAGTTTTCCTCTGAAGGTGCAGGGATGATGTGGAAAGGTCTGGCTTTTCCTCTGGAATCCAGTGGAAAGATGGTACCTTGTTGTTCAAAATCTCAGTTTTTATCTAGGTAGGAAAGGCTTGGCTGCTCCCCCTGGCTGGAGCATCTCCCAATGGGATGATGTAATTTTATCAGTCATGCAGTGGGACTGAATGGCCCATTAACAGCAGATGGTATCTTCCTGCAGGGAGGATGGGTTGTGGAAAAGATAAAGATGTTTGCCCCAGCTGATTTAAAGCTGGCCCATTAGCAGATAATGTGTGCCATGGAGATCAGGGTCACTGCCCCACCCGGCTTCAACAGATGGTGACAGAATGCACATTTCTGGTCACATCCTGTATTGCAACCCAAGACAGCATAGTCATTCCTGATTCTTTAATTATTGGTGGGTTTTGTTTTGTTTTCCACTATTTCTTGCATGGGTCACAATATGACACCCAATGAGAGGGAATGAAAAAAGGGAGCCAGGCTCTTCTTTGTGGTGTCACTAACAGGACAAGAGGTAATGGGCACAAACTGAAAAGCATTAATTTTATCTGAACATCTGAAAGATAATGCTTTTTTACTGTCAGGCACTGGAATAGATTGCCCAAACTGGTTGTGGAGTTTCTGTCTGTGGAGATGCTTTAAACTTCCGTGGACACAGTCCTGAGAAACCTGATCTATCTGGCCCTGCTGAAGTAAGAGATTACCCCAGGGGATTTCAGCAGGTCCCTTCCAACCATGAAAATTTCTGAAATTATATAATGCATTTCTTAAAAAAAAAAAAAAAATCTCGAAAATCCTCAGGAAAAAACAAATAACAAAACTAAACAAAATTAAAAAATCAAACCCACAAGTGATCAAACCAACAAACTAAAAACAAACCACCACTGTCCCAAACCTCCCACAAGAAAAACAAACCAGCAACAAAACCAAAACCCAAGTTCCTACACTGCAGTATTAAATTAATGTACATTGTCTTTAAAGTTATGGTTTTACAAGGGATGTATGTTTTTAGCTGTAAAAGAGTTCCACAGTTGAAATGAAAAATAATAGAAAACATACCAATTATGCCCCTGTCATTTTTGGAAATGTCGCAGCACTGAAATTCTCTCCTTACTCTGTTTGTCACAACACTTTCTATTTCTGTCCTTAGATCATTTCTCTAAACCAAATCTCCTTTCCTGGAATGAAAGTACAGTATTTCTGCCAGTCAGTTGTAGACATGAACACTCTTCTGCTCTGCAGTATGCTCTATGTGTCTGAAAACTCTTATCATAGTCTCTCTTCCTTATCTGAGACCAAACAACTCTAAACTCTTCTGGGCTTTTGTTAGTTTTTTGTTGTTGTGTTTTGTTTTTGTTTTGTTGTTTTGTTTTTGGAGTGTTTTTTGTTTGTTTTTGTACTCCGAGTAGATTATGACAGGTTTTTTTAGATTTCTCTGCTCTTTTCTGAAGTGGCTCTAGGGGTTGGATGTCCAAAACTGGATGTGTGTATTTCTGCTGAGGTCTTAGTGAAGGTGGTTAGGCTGAGAGAATGTGTTTGTGAAGGGTGATTAGATTATTCATCCTTGGGAAAATCTTGCTTTCTTGACATGGGCTTGATTCTGCTGACACAAACTGATCTTATGATCCCCTTGCAATGCCTAGATCTTTTGTCATATGCATGTTAAATGGCCAGTTTTAGATTTATTTTGTTTAATTGTGGGGATTTTTTTACAGCATTTATGTAATTTGGTAGCTCCATGTAGTAGCCATTGCTGATATCAGTAATAGTTCTTTAAAATATTTTCATAGTTCTGAATTGTAGTGCTTACTCTCATTTTGTTTTGGAACCAGCTTTTCTTGCACTTAAATTAAGGAGCTCAGCTAATAAAGACAGTGAGAATTACAATCTTTCATCAGATTTGACTTGATTGTCTTTTAAATTAGTGTAAGGAAGACCAGTTCACTGATCAAAGCTTGTAATTCTCTGAGGATTTATACAAATATAAATGAAATCATAATCTGATCTTAAACCTGAATGTGATCTATAGTTTACATGGCCAGTGTGATAAAATTGATCTCTTCTCAGCAGTTGCTATAGTAACCCCAATAGTTCTTTATGAGTTTGAAATATTTGCAATTATGAGTAGAATACACACACATTACTAAATATATATGAGCAAAATCTTAATGACCATTTAAAGCCATATCCATGTCAATTTTAAAGTCAAATTAAAAAAAAAAAAAAAAAAAAATTTCGACTTGTGATTTTATTACTTGCATGCTCCCAGTTCCAAGTCACATAGCAAACTCTGGAAGTACGAGATTTGGGACACCTTTCTGCTCAGATTATTAATTAATCTCTGCTTCCTGTGCTTCTGCACCCTGCACACAGAGCAGGGTTCATGTGCTATTGATATCACCCTTGTGCTCTGCCGTCTTCAATTGCGAGAATTGGCAGAAAGGTCAAAGATAAAAGCTACTGAAATGTCAAGGATAAGCCTGCAAGACATCCTTTCATTTTAAATACCCTTTGTTTCCAGATGTATGTTAAACTTTAAAAAAGAGACTGTGGATGGCTGAGTGAAAAATAGCTGGAGATTATTTTTGACCCAGTGTTTGAAACCGTGTGCAGTTTAGTGTTCTTGTCTAGATGGAGATGAGCAAGATCTGCTAATAATAGATGTCATTAGCATGAATGAAGCAGAGCATAAACACTTACTACAGTTGCAAGAGCAGGCCAATAGTTATTACATAAATTCTGTGCATTCAGCTTCATCCTTTCCATGAGAATTGGTAGCCAGCAAAAACGTGTTTGAGAGATACCTTGTTCACTCCTGAATACCAGATTATTTTTGTTGTTAGTTTTACACTGTGTTGCATATTTCACTTTTTGACACCTACAATTTCATGGTGAGTAAACAGCAGATCTATATGTGGCCATTGACAGTAATGTGCCTCATTTTAGAAGCATTTTATGACCCTCCCAAATCCCTGCTCACTGTGGTATCATATTTTGGATCTCCACTTAGCAGCTTGCATCTGTTCCCTTCGGTGTTTTCCTTTGTTTATATGCACTTTTTTTTTGCAGACCTCATCACACTGCCCAAATGTGATCAAGAACATGTTTCTTTAAAGAAACAACACTATAAAATGCTACTACCTTTTATCTGCTAATAGAAGAGGATCTCCATATTGGCATCTTTACCAGTTATTATTTAATTTAAGATCGAAATACTGCAATGTTTGTAATTGATTGGTTTGCTGAACAATCTTTATGTCATGGTAGTTATACACACAGGATAACCACACCAACTGCATCACTAGAGAGCAGCATTTAATGTGTTCTTTTCACAGATTTCACAGCTGTTTTTCCAAGATTATCTTCTTAAGGAAAAATAAACCCCTCTCTTTTTTTCTCCACAGTCAATCATAGCTGTCCTGATGATCAATTTAAGTGCCAAAATAATCGCTGTATTCCCAAGAGGTGGCTTTGTGATGGAGCTAATGATTGTGGTAATAATGAAGACGAATCAAATAAAACTTGTGCAGGTAAAATTTTTACTTGGTTGTGCAAACAAATTCTTTAACTTCGTTCCATGAATAGTTCAGGACTGATATGAACTGAATTGAACCAGGCTCCTACTTGTAATCTGATTATTGATGTTTTAAATTAATTCTGATTTTGCTGCCAACAAGGCTGGAATTCAAATTATATTTTACTTAATCCATGTGCTTGACTGTGCTTTCCAAAGTTATTCAGCTCTTAATCTCTCCATATGGGTCAACTGTCAAAGCAATGCTCAGGTGTAAACTTTGAGGTACAAATCTTTTTTGGCAGTTAGAACTTTTTTTTTATTAACATACTGTGATGTGTGTCATGTCACCAGTAAATTTTATTTTATGCTGATTTATTTTATGCATAATTAATTATTCAGTTTCCACTCGGTGCCTTGAAATTCGTTTCGTTTCTAAGTTATTAACTGGAGAGTGGGTTTTTAAGCAAATAGCAAGATGAGCATTGCTTACTGATTCCACTGTAGTAAATAATGGAATTCCCAATCTGTCCTTTGCTTCTGTGGAAGTGATGTTTAGTGCATGCTATCAGAGACTCTAAACAAGCATTAAATCACAAATATGCAACATGCCAGCCATCAATAAGCTGATGAGTGTTGTGAACTGAAGTGCAGTGCAAGACAGCACACATTGTGTATTAAAATATTCCCTGTTGTCTTACTGCCTTGATATCCTTTGATATCCAACTGTTTGCTTAGGGTGAGAGTCTAATTTGAAGACCATTTTTTTTTGACCCTGTGTCATTTGGCAATGGATCAAATTTTGCATTCTTGTTTATTCATTTATTCCTGCAGTGGCAAACACAATTAATGTTTAAATAATTGCTTCTTTGAAATATTTTAAACTTATATTCCTCTTTTGTGTTTTGGGCTACTTCTCTGAAGAAAAAGGAAAATGGTATTTGAAAATAATAAAGAAATATTCTTTCAGTTGCTGGGGTTTTTGACATATCAGCCATTTTTTAAAGTGTAGAATAACAACCAGGTGAATTCTAAAAACTTAATTTGGGTTCAAAACTTGTGTTGCTATCACTGGCGTTGTTATGTGTTCAAATTTTAAATAAACAAAATTATACATAATAACAGTTTTCTATGTCATTTTGACATTATGACAAACAGCTTTTTAGTGACATTTTACTATTCATCAGCTTTCAAAGTAATTTCTGTAGCTACATAGCACAAATTCTTCTAGTGATCCCTATTTCTTCAGGAGAAAGACATGCATTGATTCCTTTAATGGATGATGGCAGTTAAGTGTTTGCAAAGGCAAGGATTCTAAGCACAGTGAGGCCAGGCACATCATACACAGGCTAATTCCCATTTTCCTGTGTAAATACAAAATTCCCAAGTTTGTTCATGGTGTGGAATACAGGTTGTTATTATTCCAGTTGTTGGGCATTTTTATGCCCTGATTTTTGTTTACTTCAAGCATTAGTGCATATTAATTCTCTTCTCCACAGTTATATCTAGAATTTCACATTCTTTTATGAGGAAGAGACCACTAAAAATTCCACGTAGAGGTAGAACAGCCCTGCAGATGAGCTCAGTTTTCTCTGGAACCAAAGGAGGTGAATGATGTTTATTCAGAGCAGGGGAAAGTGCAGCAGGCCAGGAGGTGTCCTCCAGCCCTTCAGCTTCTAAAATCAGACTCACCAAGAGACCTAAGGGATCTAGTCCATTTCCCTGGTATTTTTGGAGTGTTTTGTCTTGACAGCAAGAACTTGTCAGGTTAATCAGTTTTCTTGTGGGAATGGACGGTGTATTCCAACGTCGTGGCTCTGTGACAGGGAGGATGACTGTGGAGATGGAACTGATGAAATGACATCCTGTGGTAAGTGGATTTTTCTTTTGGGGGCAGGAAAAGTAAAATTCTTCTGTATCATATGAAACATATAGGGATCTCTTTTCATGTCAACTGAAATGATAATACTACTTCTGAAATGGTAAATAGAATTTGTTTGGCTGATAAATAAACCCAAAGCAAATGCAGCATTTTCTATTTAATGAGTTTTTAACTACAATACCAAATATGCAGATCAATCAAGACTTTTTTTTAATTTACAGCCCATTATCAAATGCTGTCACCCTCAAAAATTATTCTTTATCTCTGCCACATACCTCTCCACATGGGCCCCTCAGCATATTCTAGATGTCAATAAAATCAGCCTGTTTCAAGCCTCAACAGAAGTATGTTTGATCTTGTATTTTTCAGAAAAAAATTAAATTTCTTGGTTCTATCATGAGAGAGCATCAGCAGCTGTGCTGACTGCTGCTTTGCTGAGATACTGCAGAGAGGGGTGTGCTCTCTCTAATCAGCTGCTTCCAAACAATTAAGGATTTTAATAGTCATTTGTTTTGCAGGGCACTGGTAACTGCTGTGAGTCTGAGAGCACAAGGGTCAATGAGCTGTCTGCAGATGCAGAATCACAGAATGTGATGTATTGCAGTGTAGAATCACAGGATGCTTTGGGTTGGAAAGAACCTTAAAGATCATTTTGTTCCTACCCCCTGCCAGGGTCAGGGACACCTCCCACTAGACCAGAGCTTCACCCAAACTGGCACTGAACTCTTGCAGAGATGAGGCAAAAACTGAAGTCTTTACACAAATAAAAATAATAATAGGTAGACTTCTAACTACCTTGCTTCAAATCAAGTAACTTCAGTTGTGTACAGGAGTAGGATGAGTGACCTGAGGAAACTTGTATTTTGCAATCTCTGAAGTTCTAACTCTCTGTTTAATGGCACAGCATTGACTCTCAGTGCTAGAACAGTTTCTCTGCCTCTACCCCACATTCTTAGGCACATCAGCCACACACACATGTTACTGGCACCTTTGAAAATCCTTCCTGTGACCTTTGTTCAGCATCCTCTCAGCTAACCTGGAATATTTCTTCAGATCTTTTAATCAGGATTTATGTCACTGGCTGTTTTTTCTGTGTAGCCAAACTTGATATGTTTCATGTTTTAGCATCTTGTTTAGTTATTCTCAAACAGTGTGGCTGTGCAAATATGTCTAATATTTCATTTTTCATCCTGCCCTCTAATTTGATCACTAAGGGGCATACTAAGGGCATTTACTTATGTGTTCTGTTTAGTGGGAGTATTTCCAACAGTTTAAAACTCTTGTACCATAAGGACATAAAGAGAAATGAGATTGGTGTCTACACTGTGGAGAGACTTCACTGGGAGCTCAAGAGTCACCTTTCTTCATTTCTGTGTCTGCAGGGCAGTCAGGACAGGGCTGGGTGTGGGTGAGCTGCAGGATGTGGATCTCTTTTCTGTGAAGTAGGAAAGAACCATAGGGACAGTGAGGGAAGTGCTGTGTGTCCTCCAGGATGTGAGCAGGAGCTGTGGCTAATGGTGAAGGCTGGGGCAAGCTCTGGAGATGCTACAAAACATTCTTGGGAAGGCTGTGGTGGGCTGGGAATCCTCAGCTGACTGCTGCTGCTGGTGGTGAGGGTAATCACAATTCATTTTAATCAGTTTCTGTCCCTCTGTACAGGTGAACATAAAGAAAATTAAGTGATGGAGGCATTCATGTATGGAAAAGAGGGAAATTATGTTTATTGAATGAGTTAAATCTGTGGAAAAATTATTAGAAAAAGCAAAAATAAAAGTTGCTTTCAGATTTGCTTGAAGCATGTGGGGCATACATTGTGGCTAAGCACTACTGCAGTTACACACTTCCATTTTTTTTTTTTTTTTTCCAGAAGAGATTTTTTTGTCATTGTAATGTTTTTGTTTAACAAAAAAACCCAAACAAATAAACAAAAGACCCAAAACAACAAAACCTCTAAACCAACAAAGCCAAAACAAACAAACAAAAACCAAAACCAACCAAACAAAAGAACTTTCTAAAGTAACTAACAAAGTGTTGTCATGAAGGGTAGCTTTTCTTCCCACCCTTTTCTACTTAGAAATCACCTCTGTTCAATTAAGTTCTTGGTGTTCTCTATTTAATTTTTATATAAAAAATTATATATATTTTTTAATATACTATTAGATGCAGCTGGTTTGGTTTAGTGTTTCATGAGAGGGTGATTATTTTTAAGCCAAAACTTTGTGAGTTTCAGTAAAAACTGTGTTTTTGGTTCTTATCCTAAGAAAGTTTTTATATTTATAAGGCATGTTTCAAAAATTTAGAAAAACTTCAGTATTTTCCAGAGTGTTTAGCAAGTTAATAATAAGTGCTCACATCTACCTATGTCATTGGCTTTAGAAGAAAAGGAAGTCTGAAAAAGTTCAGACTATATTTAAGTTACTCTGTTCAGAAGTATATTCAATAATTATAGGAACAAATATGTGTGATGATTTTTTGTGAATGATATTGTCTCAGATTTCTACTGCTTTACTGGAATGCTGGGAGGAAATGTTTGTGAAAGCTGACATTTTATTTTTGGATTTTATTATGCTAGTGTAGAGTAACTTTATTTCTTGGCTGTTCTTTAGCTTGGCACTTAACCTTTCCATTTTATAGTGCTCCATTTCCTGTCTCTTACTGGAAGTGCTGCTGTAATTGGAGAACCCTTTGTAAATAAGCACATGGAAATTAGAGTTTGTATCAGTCATCAAGCTATGGTTAGTCTCATATGTTGGCATGGTTAGTGGGAAAACCTGCCTTGGCCTGGTGGGAGTATAGGACCAGGCTGTTTGTCACAGAGTTATGAATTTCATGGCCCATGTTGATGAAAAGATGGGTTTGGACAGAATTTACAGTTTAAATCTCTTTTATTTTTTCTTTTGGTGCCTCACCTTTTTCTCCTCTCCAGAGTAAATACCTGAGAGGTGCAAATGTTTGCTACAACACACTTGTGTAATTTATGCATATAGGAAGGTGGCAGAATATTACTGAAGAGGATGTTATGCTAAATCGTTTTTATTTATTTTTGAACTCTTTCACAGAATTCCCAACATGTGAGCCACTAACTCAGTTTATCTGCAGAAATGGAAGATGCATTAGTAGCAAATGGCTCTGTGATTCAGGCAAGTATCAAGTCCTCTCTATGTGAAATAAATATGAGGGATATCACATAAATATTGCTTTGATTTTTTTTTTTTTTTTTTTTCTGAGACTCATACTGTCAGTTTGGCTTGTAAGTGGTCAGACAATAAATAAAGCATTTTTAAATTACAGACCTGACCTAGAAATTAGCCAGACTGAAGGTTCAGATAAGGAATGAGGCATTGGATATTGTAATAGGTACAAATACTGTATTATGTAGAATGAAGTATGGCGATTCATTACTAAAAAAAAAAAAAAAAAAAAAAAAAAAAAAGAAAGCAAAACTATTGCTTATAAAAGTATAAAAGTATTTTTTGTTCTTAGAAAACAACATGGTTTCAGTGACCAAGATATCTGATTTTTCATTTTCTGTGGACAAGTTCAGTTAAATAAATAGCATCCCTGAAGAGTGAAGGCCAGCAGGATTTTGCAATGTATTTCTTTATAATTATAATTTATAATTTTCTTTATAATTATATAATTCTTTTGGCTGGAAGAACTATATATATTTCTATTATACTTGTATATTTCAAATACATGTTTGAATGTAAAAATGAATCTCTTCTCAGAGTGGTGGTGTGGGAGTGATGCTGTTCCAGTCCTAATAACATTGGGTTGGTCCAAAGCATTTGGTGTTTCTATAATTTTATTTGTCTGACAGGTATTTTTAGCTGTAAATGGACAAATTCCCAAAATTATCACAGTGTGCTGATGAATTTCTGTGCATGGAGACCCTGTAGAGTGTACCTAACATATTTATCTCCTGCCTCCCTTGATGACCATGATCAAATTACAGGAATTGCCTTAAGACTGTTGTAATGACTACAAAATTAGAGTAATGAGAAACTGCCATCCATGATTTTTATGTGCTTTCTCCACTTTGTACTCTTGTAAACACATGGAAACAAAGTTTAATACTATTGAAAAGAAATTCACCAGGTTTTCATTTTGGTTTGTATGAAGCTGTTTGTGTCTGTGATTAACTATCTTAGGTTATCATAGAGAATAAAGTAAACCAGCTGTGTTTGAAAGCATGTGTAGTTACACAGAGCTAAACAAATTAAGAAAATCTCCAGACTTATGCTTGCTGGTGTCTCTGATTGAATAACTGAGTAAGGGGTTGGACAATCCAAAATGACAGAGTTGGGTGCTGTTGGTAAATGAGATTTAAGAAATAATTTTATGCCTGTTGGCAGAAACATACTACTTTATTTAATAGATTTTTCTTTTTCCTCTTACCTTTTTCAAAATTATTTTCTACCCTAACATGTTTTGTTCAGATATTTTATATTTTAAAATATTTTAAACTATTGCTGTTTGCAGATGATGACTGTGGTGATGGCAGTGATGAGCTGGGCTGTGTTCACTCGTGCTCTGCTGATCAGTTCAGGTGTCAGAATGGCAGATGTATCCCAGCTCACTGGGCATGTGATGGTGACAATGACTGTGGAGATTTCAGTGATGAAACCAAAACAAACTGCAGCAGGGAAGGTTAGATTTTTTTATTTTTTTCTTCTTAGTTTTTAATGCTTATGAACACAGAGAATAATTTGTTATAAATACCTGACCTTCAGCCAATGGAGAAAGAGAAGATGCTTTTAACCTTGGTACAGGCCGGAATGGGAAATACATCAAGTGCAATGTGATAACACAGAAGTGTATCATGAAGAGGAATGCATTTGAAAACAGAATGGGTATTACACTGAGATAAGTTTTGTAGTTTTATTTCAGTGAATTATGCTAGATATGGTGTTTGTCTTATTGCAGAGATGCATGCTGTCTAGGTGAAGAGACAGTAAGAAGCATTCTTTAAATTATTATTGATATTTTCTGGGGTTTTTTTTCATGCTTTGGAATAGTATTACTCTCATTTTTGTGTAATGCAAGTCTTTGTTTTTTTTTTTTTTTTTTTTTTTTTTTTTACATAAAAGCATTTTAACTACAGCCCTATTTAAATGCTGTATGTTGTATTTATTTGAGTGGGGAGAGAAGGGAAGGATGCTTATGGCAAAGGATAAAGAATTATGAGATCAGAATTAAGAAATATCTTTCAGATTTGTCTCCTAATGTTTTTTTCTACAGCGAAGTAATTGTACACAATGTTATTGGTCCCTTTTCATAACTCTATATCTTAAATCTAGATATCTCATACAAATATATGAATTATGAGAATGCCAGCATGAGTGAAGCCTTTAATTTTATATATTCACAAAAATAATTTCTATCTATCTCTATCAAAATGATTAGTCTGGAACTGAACAGCCCACTTTTACCCCCTGTTCATTTCTATTTTAAAATTTAAACCCTTGCTCTAACCCTTGAATGATAGAGTACAAGAATGTAGATTATGTAAGGAAGAAAAACAACAAAAGAATGTTAAACAAAATAAAATAAAATGTATCTTTATAAACAGTGCTATAAGAATGGATTCAAATAATGCTTTTTGGTACAAGCAGGAAAGTATAAGTATGCCATTACTTTAAAGTTCATATTATTGTCGTTATTATGTTATTAAATGATAGAAATGCAGTTGTAATAGTTAGTGAAAAGGAAAGCAAGAATAAAATTGAAAAGGCCATAAGCTAGAAAATGATTAGAGAATTATGTATGTGATGAATAATTAAAATCTCCCAGTAATGACTGTTTGAAGCATTCAGCACTGATTCCAGGGCTGCACTGAGTGAAGCTCCTTTGCTGTGGGGTCTGGAACAGCTCCAGCTGCTCTGCCAGTGCTGTCACAGCAAAACCAGGCACGAGTGGGGGCCTTGTCAGAGCACAGGTGTGACCTTTCAGGTTTTGTGCATCAGGAGATGGACCTTGCTGGGTAAAAAAGGAGAATGAGGAAGGATGAGGGAAACCAGCATGAGGATAAAGCACCAGGGAAACTTCATCAGCCTTGCTCCTCCTTATACCTCCAAACTCCCTCCTGTCTGACAGATGTGAAAAAAGGAAATAAAAATTGGTATTTAGCATGTGGTGGAGGAGGAGTGAAGGAAGTGAGGAGGATAAGAAAGAGTTTGTCTGAATTTTGTGTTGGAGTGATGAGTTATAGGATGGAATAGGGCATTTTGAGTGTTGTACCTCAGGACTCTGATTTTGCCTTGGGTAAGGAAAAGGATTCTGAGTCAGTGTAGGCTTGGAAAAAAAAAAAAAAAAAAAAAAAAAAAAGACTCACACAAGCAAATTCTTCAATGTAATTCTTATTTTTCTAAGAAACTCCCTCTCCTGGAAGGTGCAGTGGGAGGGAATTTCAGTGCAGCCCTGACGGGAGCTGCGTTCCTGAGCTGTGGCGCTGCGATGGAGAGAAGGACTGTGAGGATGGGAGTGATGAGAGAGGCTGCAATGGAACCCTGCGAGTGTGTGATGGGAAAACCAAGTTCTCCTGCAAGAGCACAGGTAGGTGCTTGCAGATGCATTTTCCTCTCACTTGCTCTGTGTGTGTCTGCACGAGTTTGTGTTCAATCACATATCTACTCTTTAACTAATGCTTTTAATGCTTAATACAAATAAGATGAGGTTACTCATTGTATTCCTGCCAGGAAAATAATATTGGTTTACATGCCCTTTTTTCTGATTTACAATATGAAATGGATTAGTTTTGAGATTACTTAAAGTTGAAACTATTCTCTCTGACAGTACATCCCATCAAATACTTATATAAAGCATTTAGGAGTACTCCAAAGCTCCAAAGCTTTTTTCTTCTATTTCCCCACTTTGCCCTAGAAGTAAGTTGAATATGAAAGTATAAAGTACCTTGAATACTTTGAAGAATTGCAACTACAGCACTGGAAATCTAAAGTGCAGCTTTGGAAGAAAATTGCATTCTTTGATTATGTTTTAAATCAATGTTTTTTTAATCTAAGTATACTTCACTAAAAATGTGTGATAAGAATGTGGCAATCGCTGCATGAGGGCATGCCATGATATAAACAATAATGTTTAGGTGGAACCTTTTTTTAAGGGAAAGTCCAGTTAAGGAGGACATTAATATATGTCAGTACAGTATTAATATTTTTTGTGATTTCTTTCAAAGCCCTGTATAATATTAGGGCTAAAATAACTTTCACAGCAATATTTAATGAAGGCTGCAAGAAGTAGGATATTGGCAACTACAAATATTAAAGGAAGGAAGAACCCTTTCTAATGCTTGTGTTACATCTAAGCATGATAAATGTGTCAGAGGAATTGTGTGATCTCTCTCCAGAAGTATCTTGCTCTTACTTGGATTTTAATTTTAATTTTTTTTTTTTTTAATTTTAATTTTTGGTTTTAAAAAATGTGATGTCTTGAAAAAGAAATAGGGAATAGTGAATTGTGTCTAAATAAAACTTCTTCTTTTTTGTCCTATTTCCTGAAGCATGTAGAATAAGTGGTTGTTAAATGAAACACTTTCTAGAAGTAAAAATGGATTATTCACTTCCAACAGAGTGGTTTGTTTCCTGAAACTGATTGATAGAAGCCCTGATACAGGAAATAGCACCAGGAGCAAGTGTATTTCCTAGTGCCTAAATGGGGAAAAGCTAACACCATCCAAGTGGCCAAAGTGGAATTGTTAGAGGAAAGAAAGGTGAATAAATCTCAATAGGTGAGGTTTATTTTGATTAGCTGCATATGGAAAGCTAGTGAGATAAGATATTACTACTTTAGTTAAGAGAAAGCAGAGAGAGAGGTTAGAGGCAGTGTGGAGTACAAGTTATTGGGCTTTACTCCTTTCAGAAAAGCTTCCTTTTTAGACTGGGCTTTGGTTTCTTACTTGTCCTGAATGATTTTAGAGACAGAGAATGGAAACTTTTTGGTAGTAAGCTGAGATTTTCCAAATACAGCTGCCATAACAGGAAATAGCAAGGATTTGAATTCAGCATAATTGTCTGAATGAGTTATCTTTTCAACAGAGAACTAGAACCCCATTTCAAAGTCCACAGTCCAAGCTACATTCCCTCATTATGTATTTCCCTGTGTTTGCAGTCATGCTAAAGGAGGGCACTGTCTCAGTTTACAGGATGAAAGGTTCTCTGGCTGCCACATAGAAATGAGGCAAAAAAAAATTCCATTCAATTTGCTAAATTTAAGGGTATATATGGCTTTGATTTGAAGGAATATGCAATTGTGCATTTGTTGTGTGGAAACACCACTAGATCCACCAGTTATGACAGACATAATTTTCTCTTTTGCAATATTCCTTCCTCCTGGAAGGAGCAAAACTGCTGTTCTGGAGGAGGCATGTATTAATGTAGCAGAAAACAGCAGAGGCAAATTTTTGTTTAGCTACTTTTCCATTTGTTTATTGTGGTTTGGACAAAGGAATAATAATGGGCTTATGAGAAATAGTTACTGGAATGTTTCAAAAGAAATGGAATTTTCTCTGTGCATGATTCTAAAGAAATAATGCTGTCTGGCTTTCACATTCATGGCAGTTGTTGTGATGAGGAGGCACTGGCTAATTGTCCCCTCAGAGACTGATTGCTGGGTGGTGACATCTGATACAGAATGTGATGGGTCTGTGCAGGAGCATGAGTATGGAGGGAGCTGAAACTGCCAGTTCTTGGGGAGGGAGATGGCAGCTGGTGAGAAGAGTAATTGTGAGATGGTTCTGCCCATTTTTTGCTCATTTCTTTTCATTTTATATCTCTTAATAGTAGCTGCAGGGTTTTTTCTTACTGTGGCTTTTGTGGCTTTGGGTAATGTGTCACAATGCCACAGGCATGAGGGCCAAGCTACAAAACCAGAATTTGTCAGCATTCAGCCAAAAGGGATTTTTCTGCTTACAGGGATGTTAATCTCAAGAACCCATTGTACCCAATTCCTTTTCCAATATTCAGTTAGCAACCTACAATGAGGGGTGTTCTATATCTTGTATGGATGGCATTTTGTCATTTGCCTCTAGTAGTTGAACATTTTATTCCTAAAAAGTCATCTGACTCCTTTGGATATTGAATTACTTCTGCCATATGGGTCCCTAAAAGCATTATTTTTTGAATAAACTAAATACTTTTTTTTTTTTTTTTTTTTTTTTTTTTTTTCTCTCCTTGGATATCTTCAATTTCTGTTTAATGTTTCTACACCTTTATTATTTTTGTTGGTCTCACTGGAACTGTCCAGCCTGGGCAGTCCTTGAGCTGCTGTATCCAAAGTCAGCCAAAATGCTGCAGGGTACTTGAGCTACCGGATTTCGGAATTGCTTTTGTGATTTTTTTTCAAAACCATCCCATGTTTGTTTGTAGTTATGTGTGATGAAAAATATACTAGAGGTTGCACAGCAGTAGGATGTGAGAAACAGTCATTACCTGATTGAGATTGACTATTCTTGGACTGCTGCTAGCCAATTATTTTTTGGTTTTAAATTAGATTAGACTTCTTTTAAATTAGACTAGATTACTTTAAATTGTAAAAAAGATCCAACTTTCTATTTTAAATTCTGATTCTGTCCTCCAAAAATTATTACAGGCATGTCCTTCAGCTCAATTTTATGTACTACATAAATTTATCCTTTTTATTCCATCTCCCTACTTTTCAGTTAGTAGAGCAGAATCTTTGCAATCTCACTTATAATGTCATCTAATTACTCTAATGATCATAATAAAGTACTTCTGTGAAGGCAAATGCAAAAGAGCCATGAATACTTCAGTTTAGTAAGCAGTACATCTAAGCTGTAATGTTTATTTATCATACTTACTATTCTTTTTATTTTTTCAAGTAGCAGTTGATGGTATTCTACCATTTTTAATGCTATTCTGTAGATTATTTTTTAATGCTCTCCTTTTTTTTTTTTTTTTTTTTTTTTTCCTTATATGTAATAATATATTAGAGGGGAAAAAAGATTTTGCTGAAAGTAGTACTAGTTTGGAATGGAAAATAAGGAACGTGCATAGAGGGAATCAAGTCAATGGGTGCTGATCACAGGGATGCTGGAAGAATAGAACAGCAATAGCACTGGTGCTTTCTGGATGGGGATTGTCAGAGTCCAGATTAGATTTGTGACCTAAGAATCTGGTGCTGAGGAAAGCTGGGAAGGAAAGGTTTTCCAGAAACATGATGAGGAAATTGGTAGGATTTTTGTCTTTAGTGCATGGCCACATTGCTTTCTGTGGTAACAGCTCTCTTCTTCAGGTCTGTGTGTTTGTTTTTTTTTTGTTTTTGTTTTTTTTTTTTTTTTGTTTTGTTTTGTTTTTTTTTTTTTTTTTTTTGTTTTTTTTTGTTTTGTTTTGTTTTTTGGTTGGTTGGTTGGTTTGTTTCTTTTATTTTTTTTTTTCCTCCTTTCTCATCCAGGAGTCATTTATAAGCATCTGCTTTCTACTAAAATCTTTAAATTGAGAAATGACCACAGTTTTGAAACAATGTGATTCAGTCTAAATCCCATGTGTGTTCTACAGGACAAGGGAGATCATTGACCATCACAACATTTTGTTGAGTGTGTCAGGTTGGAACATTCTGTGATGTTGATGGGATTGGGACTGAGTCCATTCTATAGTTGAGGAAGGTGTCACATTACAGCTTTAGGCAATAAGAATTAGCTGTAAGAGGAAACAGTGAAATTAATGCTCCACCAAGGTAGTTTTCCTATGGTTGAAGATGTAATCAGTCAAGAAATCTCCTGGGTTCAGCATCCTGACAAAGACTGAAGGGGTGTATAAATAGTTAATTCTGTTGATGATAGTTGCAGGAAATAAGAAACATTGGAGAAGCATTTGGATCAGGCTTTCCCACATAGCTGCTGCTCAGGCCTTCTGTTTCACTGTGTTACACAAAAGATCTATGGAAAAGGGCAGCTACAGCTATTGAGGCAATTAATTTATGATGGAATTTTACTAAAGAGGTTCCTGGAAACCAGAAGTGTGAGTTTCACTAAGGGGCAATAAAGGAAAAATACTTCAGTGAATTTTAAGTAATGATTTCAAGACAGTCATAATATTTCATTAAGTCCATCTCTTTAGAATCTTGGCAAAGATTAATTCCTTCAAAGTATATTCTACTTAAGAACATGTCATATCTATCATAATGAAAGATGAATCTTTCATTATAAAGCATATCTTCACTACGGTACAAGAAAGGCAGGGAAACTGATTTTCTCTGTAAACATTTGAATGCATAAAAGATTAAAGTAACAGATTAGGAGCTCTACTGGAAGCAACCTCAATTTACTTTGGGTTATGGTTGGTTTGGTTGATGTTGGTATTTTCCATTAACTTGTATTCTACTGCAGTGTTACAGTAATATATAAAATCAATGATCATTCAGGATAATGAAGAACAGGGACACATTTTTGAAACACTTGTGATTGCATGTAATGATAAACTGCATACATATCATGCATACAATTTTGTTTTTTTGGTGTCTGTGCAGTTCTGTCTTTTGAGAATGGGATATTTGGGACTTTGGCTACTAAAGAAAACAGTGGAAGCTAATCATTCTAATTGCCACCCCTCCCTGTTTGTTTTCAAGCTGATTTTGCACTGGCAAAATGATGTTCTGTTATTTAATCCCTACACTCAGTGTAGTATTATCCTGAAGTTTCACTTCTTGCTTTTCTCCACCAAAAGTGGAAACAGTCTCACATTTTCCTACTGAATGCTGCAGAATCATGGTTTTTTGTTTGTTTGTTTGTTTGTTTTTTTTGTTTTGTTTTGTTTTGTTTTGTTTTTTCTAGTGTTCTTGTTTCACTGTATTTTATCCCCTTGACTTTCTGTGAGGACATCAGCATTTTTTTGCATCAGAAGAAGACTAAAATGTCAAACCAAATGCATTAAACCAATCTTCAACAAACGTGTCTTTAAAATTAAAATCTGATATTGGATAAGCTGGGAAGGGTGGGCAGAAGGTCGTGTCAGTTGATGCTGAGCAAGTTTGAACTTGGGAGTCTCAGGCTTTGCCAGTCAGTGCCTGGGCATCCACCAGAATTGCTGTCAATAGAACTAAACATTCCCAGGATCTTCCTTCCCATTCCAATTGAATTCCTCTGCATAATTAATTCATGGGCAAAAAAATAAAAATTTCTAGGTCAGCTTCATTACCTGTGGCTCTACCCGTTCTCTCTCTATTAATTGGAAAATAAAGTATTTGACATTTCTGTTCAGTCTTGGTGTTATCAAAATTTACAGCTAAACCCTCTTGGCTGTAGCAAGTAGAAAAATAGACTGGGACAGGAGCACACACACACCTGTAAGTGTCAGCATTCACAATCTTGGTTCTTTTCATTAAAATCCCTGCTCATGTTGATTCTGATTTAATACTTGTATGATTTAAAAGATTAAAACCATTTTTCTAATCAAGAGGCTTTCTTGCATCTCTAAACATTGATGGCCATCACAAATTACTTTCCCTGCTTTTGAGACATTTTCTGACCACTGGTTTGACAAAACTGAAATAATTTAAGAAATTTCATCTCCTGTAGTTATTTTGCCTAAAAGCTGATCATTTATCTGACATCACTGGGGATATGTCTACTTCCTAGAAAGATTTTTGCTTTGCAAACCCATGCTAATTAAAAGTCATATATTGAAACATTGCTCCCATGGAGGGTTGTTGCAGTAGAAGATAAAATAAGTGAGATGAAGACAAGCAGAAATTAAAAATAATTAGAAAATTTTAGTATCATTTGATGCATTTAAAAGATTTTGAGGTTGTGTCCTGTCTGTATGCAGTTTTGTTCAGCACACAAATAAGTAGGATTGGTGGTGTTTGAAAAATTAGATTGTCAAAAGTGCTGTGGACAATACTTAAGAGTATAAGTGCAAGTTGGTTTATTTCTGCTCATCAAAGAGAAAAGAAGTACTCATAGAAAAGAATAATTCAAAACAAAAGAGAGAAAAAAACTGTATATTGTTTTGAAGGTTTTTTGGGTTTTTTTTTGGTTTTTTTGGTTTTTTTTTTTTTTTTTTTTTCTCCTGAAGTTTGCTTGCAGTCTGATTTGCTGTGTTTATTGTCTCTTTTCCCCAAGGGAGATGCATTAGCAAAGCGTGGCTATGTGATGGCGATATTGATTGTGAGGATCAGTCTGATGAGGATAATTGCGAGGGCTATTTGTGTGGACCACCAAAATACCCTTGTGCTAATGATACCTCCATCTGCCTACAGCCTGAGAAGCTCTGCAATGGGAGAAGAGATTGTCCTGATGGATCTGATGAAGGCGATCTTTGTGGTACTTCCTTTAGACACCTTTTTCTGATTGCTCATGTTACTGTCTGTTGTGATACCTCCTGCTGAATAAAAAGGGTTCTTGTACTGAAATTTTAGCACTAGAGCCTATGTGAGGGTTTTGGTTTAGTTAAAGTTATACTGAGTCTATGCTTGAAGTTTTAGTTTTCTTCAAAGAAGGGAAAGGAGACAAGTCTTCCATTTTTCAAACATTCCTGGAGGTAAACAATTTAAAGGGCATTGATGTGTAGGAAAGGACTTCAGCTCATTTGCAGTTCTCTCCAACCACAAAATCTTGAGTTCATACCATAGAATGGTTTGGCTTGGCACCTTAAAGACCAGCTCCTCCTGCTTAAGCAGGGACATTTCTGTTAGACCAGGTTACTCCAAGCCCCTTCCAGGCTGGCCTTGGACACTTCCAGGGATGGGGCAGCCACAGCTTCTCTGGGCACCCTGTGCCAGGGCCTCACCACCCTCAAAGTCAAAAAATTTCTTCCCAATGTCAAATCTAATCTGTCCTCTGTTGATTTGAAGTCATTCCTCCTTGTCCTGTCACTCCTATTCCTTGTCCCAGTCCCTCTCCAGCCCTCCTGGAGCCCCTTTAGGCCCTGGAAAGGGCTCTGAGATCTCCCTGGGGCCTTCTCCTCTCCAGGCTGAGCCCTCCCAGCTCTCAGCCACTTTACAGAGCAGAACTGCTCCAGCCCTTAGAGCATTTTTGTGGCTTTCCTGCACTCTCTCCAAATGTCCCCCTCCTCCTCATGGTGGGGGCCCCAGAGCTGGTGGGAAGAGAAGGGAAGAATCTCCTTCCTCTGAGGTAGAGCTTTATTTGATGCAGCCCAGGGCACATTTGGCTTTCTGGGCTGCAAGCTCACATTTCCAGGTCGTGTTGTGCTTCTTATCCACTAACACCTCCACTTCCTCCTCCTCAGGGCTGCTCCCAATCTATTATTCCCCAGAATTTGTGCTTGTGACTGTCCTAACTCAGAGCAGCTCCTGGTATTTGGCCTTGCTGAACTTCAGGTTGTTGGCACAAGCCCCACATTTCAACCCAGCAAGGTCCCTCTGGATGGCATCTTTTCCTTGCTGCATCACTCACACAACTCTGCTCCTCAGGACCTGCTGAGGGTGCCCTCAACCCCACTGTCCATGTCACTGCTAAAGATGTTTAACAGTGTCAATCCCAATGCCAACTCCTGAGGATCACTACTTGGACATGGAGCTATGCTAAAATCTTCAAGGGCTGCAGTAAAGCTACCAGAAGAATGGTTGCACACCAGATAATTTTAAAAACAAGTATAGAAATCTGTTTTATAAATCTAAAATTTTGTTTCCCCATCTTGGAGGCCTTTGTAGGTGTTTTAGCTGACTTTACCATATGCAACATAACTGACAGATTTTGCAGCCCTTAATTATTGTTTTTTCTGTGTTATTTCAGATGAATGTTCACTTAACAATGGTGGATGTAGCCATCAGTGTTCTGTGGTTCCTGGAGGAAGAATTGTGTGCTCCTGCCCTGCAGGATTCAATCTTACTGCAGACAACAAAACTTGTGAGATTATGGATTACTGCACCAAGCACCTGAAGTGTAGCCAAGTTTGTGAACAGCATAAAAATACTGTCAAGTGCTCATGTTACGAGGGCTGGAAGCTCAGTAAGGATGGAGAGAGTTGTGTTAGTACTGGTAAGTTGAAATCTGGTGCATGTTCAATATTCAGGATGTTAATAACTGATGGCCATTTACTGAGAGCTTCTTTCACTTTTTTTTTTCTTTATATATATAAGAAATCCAGGCTGGGATTGACCAAATGTGGGGTTGATTGTAATCTAAGGACTCAATAAAACTGTCCCTATTCTTGATGTACAAAGGGGTATTGAAATATTAGGCTGTTGCTGACCTAATAATCTTAAAATGAGATGTTTCTAAAAATGTTAATATGGTATAATTCTGGAATTGTTTGAAGTTTTATACAGTTTTTCATGTACAGTTAATATGCATGGACATATATGTATATACACAATATAATTTTGCATTCCATATGGGGATTTTGCTACGTATTTTTAAGAAATAGATCAATTATGATATTGATCAGCATTAGTTGAGGGTTCAGAAGATTAATTTTGAATGTGCAATTATATGCTGCCTGTTAGAATTAAATATTTAAGCTGTTTTTTTCACCTAAGACATTCTGGCTCCCTGTTTTTTGACAGCAGTAAGAGCCTGCTCAGCTCACTAATCAAGGTGAAAACCAACACGAGTCAAGGCAGGAGAGGGGAATGTATTCCCCTCATTGTTCTCTATTAACAAGTACTAAAGCATCTTTTGGAACTATGTGAGGAGTGTGTTGTTCAGGTGCAGTGTTGTGTGCAAAACAGAAACATGCACGTGCAATATAAACTGTTATCACACCTTTACCTCCCTGGCAGGGACCTAAAAATAATATTGAGTTTGCTTTTTAGATTTTCAGTTTTTTTGATTCAGAATTCTTTAAAAATTTTATTCTATAATATCTCTATTCTTTCACAGAGAATACAATGATGTGATATTCTTTTATATCTTTTTGCAACTCTGAACAGAAATATCTTCAACATTTTTCTTTTGTCTTTTGCTTGCATGGGTATTTCACAATTCAGTAAATATGGTTTGGATATTCTTTATTTATTCTTACTCTGCAATGATTGCTGTTAAAGTTCTTGCTTTATGCCAGTGCTTTGGTCTGGTTCTCAATCAATCAATCAATCAATCTGATTTGCTATATTATGGACACTTCCAGTAACTGAAAAAAGTGCATTCTTACTGGGTTAGAGAAATGAGAGGATTAAAAAGAATTTGAGACAGTGTTAGTAAGTCATATGAGGAAACAAACTTTAAGCTAAATCAGGTAGAAATGCCCAATATTTGGAAACAAAATGGGGAAAAAAGTGAAGTATAATCACTTGTGCTATAAAATAAGAAAAGTGAGACTACAGTTTCTCGGGTGTCTTAAGCCCATGAGATATTTCTGCTTAATGTTTACTGGTATTGGTGAAAATCTGAAGTTACAAATTGATTTCTCCAGATTTTTTTCAAAGAATGTAATACTAAATATATGATCTGAGACCTGTGGTGGCAGCTGGTATTAAGAAAAATGATACCTTTCTTTACTAACTATAATGATACTACCCTAATGCCATCAAAGCTGTGACAAAATTATTCCATATTAAATATGGCAACTGCTTTTAGAGGCACAAATCATCTTGGACTTTTTCAGTTTATTTAATTCAAAAGACATGGGAAGTTCTCTGGAGGACAGATCCTTGAGACTTCAGTTGTTGACTGTGTGAAGGGCATTCTAGGAAAGTGAGAACAATTTTGGTTTCTTTTGTGAATCTGTGAGACTCAAAATGTCGCCATCATTTAAGTCTCTGGGCATAAGATCTTGAATGAACTTAGAATGAAGAAAAAGCTTTTATATAATACTATTACAAATAAAGTTCAAAGTGACCTTATGAAGATAAGCTGTCTCCCAAATGCCAAACTACTATTTCAATAATTTCAGTTGTTATGAAGTAATTCTTAGAACAGCCATAGTGATTTAAGATGCCTTGAACCAGGAGTAGGTGTGTATTCTATTAGAACAGTAATTTATAATCTGTTTTCCAGAAGAAAAAATAAATTACTCAGAAGAAAATGAAAATGTTCCCCTTTAGCCTTTTTTTTTTCTTTCTATCTGAAATAGCATTTTCCTATGCATAAGAAACATTTCACAAGTATACAGAAATAACATGTAAAGTTAGGATGCAATAAATTTTCAGAATATAGTAAAAAAAAAAATTATTTGTGAACCCATTAGAATGGAAATATGAGTGCTGAAAATGCACAAATTATGTGATTCTAACTTTTTTCCCTGATTGCATTTCACTATCAAAAGTGTTTGTCAGAAGAATCTAATGAATTGCCAGAGAGATATAAAGAGTTACAGAATATTAAGTAAATAGAACTAAAATGCTTGAATTGAGCAGTTCTTTCTAGTTTCTTTTTCAAAGCCTTTTTTAGTCTCCTCTGTGATATCTCAGTTCTACTTATGTTGTCTTCATTTCTTGAGGCTTTTAAGTGTTGTCTCATTTCTCCTCCAGAGTTTGTTCACTTTCCATGTCTGTTGTTTTCATCTCATTTGCTTGTTGCTGCTCTGGCATTGTTACATTACTGACTTCCCAAACATTAAATGTTTCCTTTAGATTTAAATTTGTATTGATTGAACTAAGAGTGTGTTACCGAGCTCCATTATTCAGATAGAAAGTCAATACAAATTATAGGTTTTCATATTTGTGTTCCTGGTTTCTCTTGGAACACATTTCAAAATAAGTTGTGCTGGTATAGTGCACTTGCTCTTTTAAACTATAATAAGCATTCAGAAAAAAAAAAAAAAAAAAAAAAAGATACTGTTCTTCAAAGACATTTAAATTTCATGTTTACATTCAACCTTTCAGACTTTAGTATAATAAATGTTAGATGAGCTCAGAAACAGTTTAAAATTGACTGTCAGCCTTTTCTAAGCAGTGGAAACTGTTATTTCATATAGATAGATAGATAGATAGATAGATAGATAGATAGATAGATAGATAGATAGATAGATAGATAGAGATATATCCTTTTAGGAAAAAAAAAAAAAAAAAAAAAAAAAAAAGAGGATGATGTGTCTGTCTTTGATCTTAGCTGATTTGAAACTCAATTCTGTTATAAGTTCCAGGTACCTTTCAATGCTAAAATGGAGAGGGGAATAGTCCAAAATAGTCCAATCCTTTCTAAGCTGTATCAAACTTTTAATGAAGGGGTTTTTTTTCAGAATCTTTATGAAGTTATTTTTTTTCTTTGAGGTAATTTTCATAAAAGCATAGTGTTGATCTCTTACTGTGCTGCTGTTTTTACAGTAAGCTTCAATCAAACAATTAGGTTCAGTAAGAATTTTTCCTAAGAAAGAATTTTAAATTTAACCCACTGAAAAATGTGAGGCATTATTCTTTATGGAGTCTTTTTTGATGGCATTGTTTAGGCAGTTTTCTTCTCACAGATTTTTTTAACAGCTTTTCATGTAATTTATACATTTTTTTGCATCATATATTTTAAACCCCAATCTTTGTGGTTTAAAAATTTGAGGCATTTTTGAATTCATGAAGTGCAGAAATGTATGATTTTTCTAAAAAAATTGATAACAGTTAATTTTCCTGAAAGTTTTAAAGAATGTAGGCAATAACCATTATATTGATTTGAGACTGTACAGAAATGCTTTTAGTCAATATGCATAATAAAAAGTATTGGTCTCAATTTCTTGAAGATTAATCTGGAAAGTAACATCAAATTTTGGGTTTATTGAATGATGGAAGCTTTTTTTTTTTTTATTTACTTATTTTTAATTATGAATTATTTGATTGAGACCTGAAAATTCCAGTTCACTATAATGTAGCTGATTTTATAGAGCCATTGAATGACCAGGTTGGAAGGAAGATCAAAGCCTGGCTAATACTGCTGCTGTTTATCTGCTTTCCAAGACCTTCAGGACACCTTCAGTGCTAAACTCCAAGTTTCCCAGGGGTGAAATATTTTGTTGACTCACTCTCCTGAAGATTTTTATTTTTCTGGTCTTTCTGAGTCTTCCTGGTCCAGTTTAAGCCTTTAATCCCTGCCCTACTTGTTATTTATATAGAAAACAGGATTTTTCTCATTTTCAATTCATAAGCCTTTTATGTCTTAAGGGAATTTAATGTGCTTCCACTCATCTTCTCATTCCAGTTTTTTAGACTAAGCAGTTCCAGATTGTTTGTTCTTCCCTTGCAGGCCATGATTTCTAGACCTCTTGGAACATCTGCTCATTCCCTGTTTTATTTCTGTATTGATTCAAACTCTTCTTCAAAAGCTGTGTTCAGAGGAGGGTACAGAGTTGCAGGTTGTTGTCAGCCAAGTTTAGAGTTTTGCTGTGTTTATTTAAATTATAAATCCTCTCAAGATCCCATTGAACTTTAATCCTTTTCATAAAGATAATTTGCACCATAGGTTATTTATCTTAAACTCTACTTCCTCTACTTTGAATGAAAAAACAATCTAACATAGCCCACATTTACTGTTTCTTTTGCTCCCATTGTGTTGCTAATTACTGAGAAATACAAAATAAGCTACTGGTGAGGATTGTGACTTGTGTTCTTATGCACTGGAATTGCAAAAAAAAAAAAAAAAAAACCCCAAAGAAGCCTCCTGCATAATAGCTGCCAATTTACCAGAATTTGGGAAGTGCCATTAAAGTCTGTCTCACGTTCAGATAACTGGTGCTTGTGAAACAGCTACTAATGTCAGTGATCCTGTTCTGCACTTTATTTAATTATTTGACCACTTCAGAGCTGTGAAAAATTTGCTTTGCAGAAAGTCATTCATTGCTTTAACAAATAGCAGGGTCATTTGGAAAGTTCAAGCCAGATTGTGAACAAGTGCTTCGAGAGCAGAAACACAGCTCTGCTCAGGTGCCTGATTAGCCTAAAACATCACAGATAATTTAGTCTGTGTGCAGTGGGTATCAGGAGAAGAGGAGCTGCAGGAGGAGGTGAACAGTGAAGTGTTCAAGTGAATGAGCAAGAGATAAATTTGGTATTTTCAGAGACTCACAGGAGCCTTGAGAAGCAGGAGTATTGCTTATTGCCATAAACTGCCAATAATCATTTACATAAATAGATTTAATTGTATGGAAAGCAAAGCTCCCAGTGTAATCTGTGTTTCACTCTGGGAGAAGGAACTCAGAGTGTTCTGGGAGGAACAACTATTTCCCCACAGAAAAGGATTGCTGTGAAAAAATATCAAAGTGGATATACTGAGTTTATTCATTTATAGAATCCATTTTTTTTTGTCTTCCTTGTTTGTTTTAGTAACACAGTTACTTGCTTGAAAAACTTTTCCTAATCTATGTAAGAGCTATAATAAAATAAAAAAAAATCAATTTTGTAGCAGGGCTGAACAATGCTGATCATATTTACAGATATTTTTGCACACTTTGATATCAACTCACTGGCACAAATCATGTAGCATTAATTCATTAACAATAGAAGGAGAAAGTTATTGGTAGCTAGATTTGTGATGGCATGTATCAGTAAGCATATCAAATGTTCATCATCTTGCTTTTTAGTTGGGCATGAGGGTTTTTTATGCACTTCAATTGAAAATACAAGGTGTGCTGTATATTCCAAAGGTATTTTATGTATTAGTAAATTGTTTCAGCTGATTGGCCTTTGAAACAATGAATATTTTAATGGTTTCATTTTTCTGAAATTTTGGAGAAGCAGATACTAAATTTGATAATTTGACTTTTTAGAACTCTTGTTATGGGCTCATTGTGCTAAAGCCACAAAATACAGTTCAACAGTTGAGTCTGATATTCCCAAATTTAATGTCTAATATCTCTAGTTGGGATCAAAGATAATGCTAGAAGGGAGAATTAAGAAGTCTGTTGGACTGAAAAAGTAATTGAAACACTCCTTATCAAAAGATGAATTGTTTTAATCATCTGTTTCTCCTGATATTCTGTTGTTCACCTTCCACTTGTCATTTATATCAATTTGTAGCAATATCTTTTTTATTATTCCTTTGAAATGTTTAATCTTTGCCTTCCAGATCCATTTGAGGCTTTCATAATTTTTTCTATTCGACATGAAATCAGAAAAATTGATCTTCACAAGCGTGACTACAGCCTCTTAGTCCCTGGTTTAAGAAATACAATAGCCCTGGATTTTCATTTCAGTCAGAGTTTACTCTACTGGACAGATGTGGTGGAGGACAAAATTTACAGGGGCAAGCTCTCTGATACTGGAGGTATGGATTGAGTTGTTATTTTGTTAAAAGTAAGAATGCCTGCAGTTACAGAGTGTTAGACCTGAGCAGTTGTAACTGAGCTGCCATTCACAGAAACAGAATTTATGATGGCATTCTGCCTTTGGAAAGGGATGTATCGAGGTTGTACTTGATTTCCAGGCAGAAATAACATATTTTGTTATCAAAGTTTCCTTTTGCAGTATGCTCTAGGGGGAAGAAAATGGCAAATGCAAAGAACTGGTGTTTCCTCCTGCTCCAATGAGTGCAATATTGAGGGGTTTTTTTGTTTGTTTGTTTGTTTGTTGTTTGTTTGTTTGTTTTAGTTTATATTCACTTTATTTTAAAAATTATAAGAATTTATCAGATATCTGATAAATTATCTCCTCTCACTAGGTGAAAGATTCTGCTTCAAAATTTTATAGCATCCAGAAAGACTTTTTCTTTATTCTGGCAACATAATGATGACCTATAACTCAATGTAATCTCATAATATACACAAAAGAATTTCTACAAAATGTTCTTTGTTGAAGTGTATATTCCAGTCCTTTCATCTAAAAGACAAACCCCAAATAATCCAGAACTCACTCCAAGAACATCTGATAAACTTGTCCATGTTCACTCTACTAGTCTCTACATTAGCTCTTTAAGACTTTTTTTTTTTTTTTTTTTTTTTTTTTTTTGGTTGGGTTTTGGTGCTGTTGTTGTTGTTTGATTGTTTTTTTTTTTCTTATTATTTTTCTTTTTCTTGAAGGTGTTAGTGCCATTGAGGTTGTGGTGCAACATGGCCTGGCCACTCCTGAAGGTCTGACTGTAGATTGGATAGCAGGAAACATTTACTGGATAGACAGCAATTTGGACCAAATTGAAGTAGCAAAACTCGATGGCACCTTGAGGACAACATTAATAGCTGGAGCTATGGAGCATCCGAGGGCTATTGCTTTGGATCCCAGATATGGGTAACTATAAATTATAAAAACATAATTTTTTCTTATTGAAAAGTATTTTAAAGATGTTTAAATGTGATATTTGTTTCGTTTCCATTTTTGCTGTGAGTTATAGTTTCTAACTTATCTTTGATAGTTCTTGAAAGTATATTTTGAATGATAAAGAATCCATTATTAATGTGTTTTTTCTAAATAAAAAGAATTAGAAAATGGTAAGTCAGGATGATATAGGGAAATTTTTGTTGGCAAATTACTTTGCCATGTTGTTCTGTTTTTTTTTTTTTTTTTTTTTGTTTGTTTTTTTAACTGTGCTGTTTGGTCTAACAATTATGTGTGGTTAATGAACAGATTTCGCTGATTCCTCTCAGAGACCAATTTTTTTTTTTTTTTTTTGGTGGGGTTTGTTTTGGTTTGTGGTTTTTTTCTATGTTGGTTTGGTTTTCTGTTGGTTTTCTTTTGTTTTGTTTTCTTTTTTGTTTGTTTGTTTTTTGTGGGGTTTTTTGGGACTATAAAAATACAGCTTAAATGTTACTGGAAGCCTAATGGCTGAGTGAGGTAAATGCCACCTTTTGTGTTTGGTTTTCATCTCTGAAGGGAAGATAATGCTTGCCAGCTCCTGTCAGTGGTTTTTTTTTTTTTTCCTACCTATTAATTAGGGGTATGCTATAAATCAGAATATTATGGATATTCAATAGCTCCATCCCCTTCCCAAAATTATTGCCCTTTCAGAGAGAGGAAAAAACCCCAAACAAACAAAAACATTCAGAAAAACACAACAAAAGCAACAGCCACCAACCATAAATTAAATGTGGCCAAAAATAACACAACTGACCTGTTTTCAAAGTCATGATATTTAATTTTGTTTAGGAATTTGCTATGGTCTGTCATGTGTCTTCACTGAATATTTCTCTCAGAAGCAAAGCTGTAAATATAAAAATAAAGATTGATAAATGTCCCAAATTCTGGGACCTAAATTATGAATTAGGAGGTAGGTGTTTTAATGATTAAGGCTTTTGCCCTCTCAACTGAGATTTAGAAAGCTTATTTAGAATGCATTGCTTATCTATAAAGATCTTTAAAAAGAGGCATCCTGTTGGCAGAAAAATTGGCAGAGAAGTTGTTCAAATTAAATGGTTGGGAGGAAAAAAAAAAATCAAATCACAACTCTTCTTGAAACTGAAGGCTTAATCTGCCTTTTGAAGAGCTAGAATTGATGCTACCTTATGTTAGAAGTCAGGAAAGAAAAAAATCTTTAAAGATAGACAGGAATAGCTTCTCAGTCCTTTCACAGATGAATATGAATAAGCAGTGGTGATTCAAGGAAAAGGGTCATGTTAGGAGTGCACAAATCCTGTATCCCAGTGAAGACAGAGCTGCACAGATGTGTGCAACATAAACATCTGTAGATGAATACATCCCTGGCCCAGTCTGAAACAGAAACTCAGTGCTGAGATGAGCAAACAGCACAAGTGGGCTCATCCTGTGAACTCCTGGCTGCTCAGGTTCAAGGTCTTTTAGTGGGAAATAAAAAAACTTGTCAGAAGTTTTGCTGCAGTCTAGCTCTTTGCAATTAACTCTTTACCTAAACATAAGTTTTCCTATCAAAAGTATAATTTTCCTTTAACAAGTCTATGTGTTGTTGAAAATTCAGTAATCTAAGAGCAGCTAGAATTTATTTCTGTCTTCTTGTTGATGCTGCTTCTGTTATTTAACAAGACACTTTTTTGATTATAACAATGAAAGTTCTTCTTATTAGAAAAACATTGGAGATGGCACAAAACTGAGAGAGATGACAATAAAACCTGTCTTTGAAGTTTTCTTAGCAAGTGTAATCTGTATAAAATTCATTAGTGACATACCAAAGTCCAGGGCTCTTCATTAGAACACTATTAAGAGTAGCTGAAAATCTCTTGTTTAGCCTGTTCCTTGATCCCTGCTACCTCAAATCACCCTTCTTCCCATTCTTCCCTCTCCATCCTTCTTATCTGTGGATTGCTTTCAAAGGCTCTCATTATAATTTCTTTTAATGAGCTGGGTTTCTAATTATAGAGGGAAGACAAGGCAAGCTGCTACTGTATAAATGCACATGGAAAAGGGAATGCTATTAAATCCCTAGGTTGTTTTTTTTTTAAATATCTTTATTTTCATGGTGGGTCTAATACTAAAAATGAACTATTAACTCCATGTTACCCTAAGGAATTTATATAGGGACCCAAACTGATCTATATTTAATCCTTTCATTTAAAGTATGTAAATGGTTGAACCTTTGTTTCAACTGTTGTCTCATAAATTATTTCAGATTTTTCTTCACGCTTTAATATTTTCTTCTATCCCCCTTTCTTTTCCTTTTCCTCTCACCAGAATTCTGTTTTGGACAGACTGGGATGCAAATTTCCCTCGCATTGAATCTGCTTCCATGAGTGGAGCAGAGAGGAAGATCATCTACAAGGACATGGACACTGGAGCCTGGCCCAACGGCCTCACTGTGGATCACTTTGAAAAAAGAATAGTGTGGACAGATGCCAGGTAAAGTGGTCACAGCATCCCCACTGGCACTGGGAAACCCTCATTGCTCCATGCAGAAATGTGAACTGCAGTGGAAGGGGAATGTAGCCATGGACATGGAGAGCCCTGGGCAGGCCTGTGTACAATATGTACATTTATTTAATTGTCCTGCCAGCTGTGGGATCACCCACATTCCTGACCCCCTGTGCCTTTCCTTGTGTTCTCCCTGACACTCATCCATGCAAGACCCAAGTTAGTTCATTACTTTTTTAAGTTCATCTGAAAGAAAATAAAATTTTCTATTGAATTTCTCACAGCATTGAGGTAAATTAAAGCATTATGCAAACAAAGTATTTCGTATATCTAGTTAAGTTAACAATATGAACTTAATCATCATAAAATTAATTACTACATTGCAGAAATTCTTTGGTCTTACCACTCTTTAGGGTAAGTTTTTTCCAATGTCATAATGGTTGTGTGATTTTTATTTTATTTTTACATAATCTTAAATTTGGGGTTGTCTTTTAGATCGGATGCCATTTATTCTGCATTGTATGATGGAACCAGCATGATTGAGATTATCCGGGGTCACGAATATCTCTCTCACCCTTTTGCTGTTTCTTTGTATGGGAGTGAAGTTTATTGGACAGATTGGAGGACTAATACCCTCGCCAAAGCCAATAAATGGACTGGCCAAAATGTCAGTGTAATACAAAAAACAAGTGCTCAGCCATTTGATCTCCAGATTTACCATCCAAGTCGTCAGCCACAAGGTGAATATTTATAGAATAATTTATTACTGAGGGGGGAAATATTCTTTTTATATATAACTATCTGGATTATTTGCAGAATAATTAATTATTCCTTCTGTAAGGAGGGAAATCCATATTCTTTTTATATATAAATATCTAAATAGGAATTTGCCTTGAGTTGTTGTATTCAGCACTAGATGAGGTCAGGTGCACACAACTCATATGGAAGAAATTTTTATGGGAGTGCACATATATAAATATATATGTATAGCTTAGGATGTACCCTACAAAATAGCAATGCTGAAAAAAAAAATCAGTATGAGATTTTATTGTGAGATATAACAAAAGACTGTGATTATTTTGTACATAAATATTAGAAAGTAAAAAAAAGGCCACTGGAGGATGGCCACCAATTAGTTACAGAATTTTCCATGTTCTCTGATAAATTTCAACTTTTCTGGCAAGAAGTTGATGTTAATACAATACTATTTTAGAATTTATCTCATGAATACTTTTTGTTGTTCTTTTTTTTAAATACTGAGAAGTGATATTTTGTTTTTCTTCTCATCCAGGGTTTGTAGTGCTCAGTGAGACACTTAGACTTTCATGCTAGTAGGTTGTGAGCAATTTTGATTTGAAAACTTGAAATCCTGACAGTTTTGCATGGTTCTGTAAATGTATTGGAACCTAGTTCTGCAGGAATTTTACACAGAAAACTGTGGCTAAAGCTCTAATGTAGATGAGTACCAGCAAGCAGAATTATCCCTGCACACTGGTACTCAGAAGATTTGAGGAATGTTCTCTACTAGCACCTGGAATAAAGGAAAAGCAAAGAATGCCACTCATTGTTGGTTACTGTGTCCAAGTGTGGTGACAACTGTGACCTCTCAATATGTGACATAAAGTGTCAGCATGCATTTTTCTGATGCTTTTATTTTAAAATAATAATGAATATATACTGAAGATGAATGCTACTGGTTTTCAGTGGAGGTCAAGTCTCTTGGATTTCATCACATTATGAAACAAGCCACTTATTTCCCTTCTTCAGAATTTATATTTTGGAGCAGACTACCATTCTTAAAAGCTGTTTGACTTCTGCTTATAATAATATATGTGCCCAGGCAGTTAAAATAAGGGTGAAATAAATATATATCTCTGCACACACCTTTCAAATAAGGTTTTTTTGTTTGTTTGTTTGTTTTGTGTTTGGTTTTTTGGGGGTTTTGGAGTTTTTTTGTATTTTGTTTGTAGCAGTTTTTAGGTTTTGTTGTTGTTTTGGGGGAAGAATGGCAATTTTCTTGTAATTGGTCCTCTCCTGAACACTGGGATTCATGCTCCATATTTGATGTTTCTAGAGTAGCAGTAGAGTTGCTGTTTGCCTTTTCTTGCTGTCAGAAAAAGAACAGCTCTTTTCTGTTTGGACTGGGGCCAGACAGCATCTTCAGAGGGATTCTGTAGCCTAGGGAGACATCAGGCACTATTCCACAGTCACAGATACCTCGGCCTCCAGGCAAATAAAAACTGTAGAAAAGTCTTTAGTTGTTTTTTGCCAAAATCAAGAAGTTCAAGGATCAAGTTGTGTATTTTCAGCTTTTGTTTTATGATGTAGAAAGCACCAGATTCTGATTTATGATTGGCCTTCTGGGTTTGCTCTAAATTATTGTCTTCCAGCAGAAGCAATTTCTTTCTCCAAATCTGCAGCACCTTTTTATTTTAGCTAAAGAAATGATGATACTGCCTGATTACTTGTTTATTTTTCCTTGGAATTTGTAGCTATTTTGCAATAAATGAACAAGACAGTGTGCATGTTAAAATCCTAAAATAAAATTAAGAGTAGATTTGCACTGCAAATTGCACTGCAGGACGAATATTTTGCATTTCCATATCCATCTGGGTCACTTACCTGGGTGAAAGTTTATTAGCTTTTAATATATATCAAGGAAGCTATTTTGATCAAAATGAAGTAGAACAGAGCTAAATAAACTCTGTAGCCTAAAGCCACATTATTTGAGTCAATCTAGGACAGATGCTAATTTAAGGTAACGAAGTTAAAGTGAGATATTTGAATGGAAGAGGAGTTCAGCTGTCAGCAAACCACAGGGGGTTGTGGAAGGTTTCTTCCCTAATGCAGAATATTCTCAGTGAGCTTGAGGCCCAGAATCAAAGCTGTGTGTCAGGAATGATGTCAACATGGCAAACCCTGGGTTTCTAGAAAGATTTTTTTTTTTTTTTTTCCCAATCACTATTGTATTTTAAAAACCCACTTGCTGCAAAGAACAAGGTCTATTTTAGCCATGAGAAATTGTGGCAGTGAACTACTGAGGATAGTGATACGAGGGGTAAATATAGAGCATTGGAAGGAGCACAGCTTGAAAACACAAAGCTGTGAATTTCTCACATTTCCCCCTTTTTTTGGTTTTTATTTTGTTTGTTTGGTTGTTTTTGTTTGGTTTTTTTTTTTTTTTTTTTTTTTTTTTTTTTTGCATTTCTCCAGGGTATTAATTTGAATTAAAATTAAAAATCAAACATGGCTATGACACAATTTGTCTTTCTGCAGATTAAATTTTTATTTAGAAATCAGGACAAACAGTACAATAATAAATAGAGTATATTGGTGCCACTGGGCTCTTTTATAGCTAAAAAATGAAGACTATTTAACTTCATAGCACTGTTTTGTTACAATATTCTATTGAGGCCCAGATTGCCAGCTGTTTAAAATAATAAACTCTTACTGAAACATTGCTTAAGATGAGGATAACTAAAAAAAATTTTTACTTTGAGATCTTATCTCAACCTTGTATATGTTCCTTTTACTTCAAAACAAGCAGAAAGTTAGGTATATGTATTATAAATAATGCAAGATATATGTACCAAATATATATATAATTATTTTACTTATATTTATATTATATAATTTCTTTATTTATTTCTTTACATGTTTTTCTGAGCTTTATCAAGAATTGTGCTTAGTTCTAAGAGTATTCCTGTTTATTTAGTATCAAGGTGAATATGTAAATTTTTTCTACTGACTATTTTTTGAAACGAATTATTAGAAACTGAAACAGAGTGATTAGAGGAAATAAATATTTACTTTAGAACCTACACATCTGATCAGTCCTAACCTGAACATTTCAAAGATCAGTGCTAAAATAGTCAGATATAATCAGGAAGGATAAAGATTTTACTTGGCTGAGTACTTTGGCCTTAGGAAAAGCAATTCTATTGGAAGTATTGACAGTGAGCAGAGGATTAGATCTGTAACTGGTTTTAAATATGAGTGGGCATCAATTCTCAGCAATTTGAAAGCTCCTTTTGATGTGAATGTTGTGGAGATATTTGAAGGTTTGGGCAGAATTGAAACATTTAAAGTGTAAGATCAAACTTTGTCTCACTAAAATCTGGTGCCACGAAGGGACAAGCTCAATATGAAGTTAATGCAGGCAATAAGTTGGCCATAGGAAATGCATATTGAGAGGTTGTCAGAGTAAGTGTTCATTTGTCAGCTGGTGATGGAATGTCTGAGGGGTGTTTCTAAGGGTTACTGGTCAAGAGCAATAAGCATTTTGTTTAAATGAAGTTTTAGAGAGCAGTCAAAGAGCAATGTGACAGCAGTGACATGTGTGTACCTGTGCACAGCACTGTGAGAGAAACAGATTGACAAGCAATCAGCACTGGAAATCAATCAAATAATGAGAAGGGCTGTCCAGTCAGGGAAAATGCCAGTTCTGTGGCTTGCTGTGATCAAAAGGAAAATAGATTGGTGGAAATGATTAGGAAAGGAATAAAGCAGCACAGGTTGTGAAGCTGTGATGCTGTATAAATCTATATCACTCCCACAGCTGGAATGCTGTATACAGATCATACACAGCACATCAAGAAAGCCTGACAGGCTGATCAAGAGTATGGGAGAGGTTTTGGTCTGGGGACAGTTGGCTGGTGCTGCTGGAAATGCCATTTATAGACAGGCTTCAGTATGGTGGCAGTCTGTGAAATCATAAATGGCATGGAAAAAGTGAGTAACAAATGCTCATGAGGTTATTCACAATAGAAATAGAACTGTTAAAATGAGCACAAGAAAATAAAAAAAAAAAAAAAAAAAAAGCCAAATTTTTGAGAGGCAGAGCAATAACAATGTGCCCTCTGGAGAATTAGTTTTTATTAGGAAATAAAGAGAAGGCTTAGCTGTTATTCAGTGCAAGCAGTATGAATATGAAAGGAATATATAAATATGTGCTGCTAGAAGTAATGTTTGGATCGTGGTACTTTGCTCCTAGAGTTTTGCATTCATGTGGAAACAAACACATCTGCTTTATAACACTTGTTTTTCCAACAATTTTTGATCTGTGCAATAGGGAGGGAGTTGGGATGTAAATAGTACACAAATTGTACTGACTCCTCTTGGTGGATGCCTGGAGCCCACTTGAACCACAACACTCTCTTTAAAATGATCATTAACCAGCATGTTTTTTTTTTTTTATTTTTTCTTCTGTCTGTTCTTCTTTTTAAATTCCATATATTCCATTCCATAAAGCCCTACTTGCATGGAAAGAAATACAGGGATTAATTATTCTTGGGCCCAAAGTAAATCCTTGTCACAGACAGTTGTATGCATACAGAGAGGTTGAAATTTCACAGAAACTACTGCTCCATATTGGCAAATAAATGTAAGGAAATGCTTCTTCAAAACACAGGACCAAATTTTTACAGTCTCACAGCACCTGTGGAAAAAATGCCAAAATTTGCAGGAGATTGAACCTCTATCTGGTCTCCTGACATCCCTTACAACATAAATTATTCTGTGATCTCCTTCACAGTGTTTTCAAAACTCTAAGTTGTGTTTTGTTTTTGATGTATTCTCCATAGGGAGAGATGACTTCTATATCCTGATAGTGCATTAATAATTGGAAAGGCTCTCTGAACCTTGTTAATTTCAGTGTCTTTTCTTCAGCTTCACTTTTTTTTTCTTCCACATGAAGTTTTGAACTTATTACAAGAGATCACACCAGATTTTCTCTCAGTGCTCCTATTGGTACAGCAAAAGTGATGTTAAATAAGCATTTATCTATTTTAGTTTCTGGGAAAGGCTGAGTGGCCTCCAGTGCTGCCAGTGCTTAAAGGGGGCAAATAGAATGACTATTTTCTAGAAAATCATAAAAGCCTATGGTTTTTTGCTTTTTTCTTTTTTTTTTTTCTCCTTTTTTTTTTTTTTTTTTTTTTTTTTTTTTAATAAAATGATGGCTACAATTGTAATTAACCTGTTTTTCCAAGATTTTGGAATCTTCCTTCTTTCCACAGTACAGGTTAGACAAGTAAGTAGTTAAAGGATTCAGCAGCTGCTGGATAAATTTAAGGAAGCATGTGCAGGTGGAAAAGAGAATGGTTCAATGAAGTAAACTTTGTCTTGAAATTTTAGTACTTGAGTTTGAACTAAATTTATTTTTTTAAGGAAATTCAGTCATTAGATTGCTGTGGTTATCTAATTACTTGTACTGCAGACTAGCACAATGTTAGAGGAATATATTCTATACTAATTGGTTTTGTCAATTATAAATTTGTCTTTGAGTCAGTCAATCCCACTTCCATTTTTCTCAATGTTAATTTTCAAAGGGTTTTTTTTTTTTGCAAAAAGAAGAGTAAACTTAGTTTCTGTTTTTGCTTGAAATGTCTCTTCAGCAGTGCTCTGGAGCTTTGGGGTTTAAAGCAAGGAATGAACATGATAAGAATGATTTCCAGGTTTTGTAAGACTAAAGAGTCTTCTCTGGTCAGCTTTCTTCCTGCTCTTTAAAGCAATTTTAGCACATCTTATTCAATCAGTGAGCTATAGGAAGTGACTTGTGAAGACCTACACTTAGGAGAGGTTTTCTTTGAGAAAAGTAGAAATATTTTGCTGTGGTTTTCTTTGTTGTTGGTGTTTTTTTTTTTTTTGGGTTTTTTTTTTGTTTTGTTTTTTTTTCCCCTTTTAAATTCTCTTTGTGTCTTAGATTTTCAGCTAATATTCTAACAGGGAAATCAAACTGAAAGGGAACATTGAATTTACCATAGTTCATCTCATAATCTGAGCTTTGACTGCTACTGCTTTCACAAAATTAAATCTGTTTTTCAGGTCCTCATCATACTGATATTTTTTTATCCCATATGTCTTGATTAGGAGAGCAAGATTTAAATCATGAAAAGGCTGCAAAATTAGTATCTGCCTGGGAAAATTATATCCAGTTGCTTCCTAAAGTTGCAATTATAAAATGTGGCTGTAATAACAAAACAAAACACAAATATAAGATAGATAGATAGATATATTTTCTTTGTCCTTGGACTAGAGTTGAATATTTGCCTTTAAAATGATTAGAGCATAAGCTCAGTTAATCACTTAGATTGGGTTTGTCTTCAGACAGAATTTTTACCTTCTCCCAACTGTTTGACAAGCCTTAACTTTAGCAAGTGTTTTTACATTTTGTGAGTTTCAATTATTCTGTTTTAGCTCCCAACCCTTGTGCTGCTAACGAGGGCAAGGGTCCCTGCTCCCACATGTGCCTGATCAATCACAACAGAAGTGCTGCCTGTGCCTGTCCACACCTGATGAAACTGGCTTCAGACAAAAAAACATGTTATGGTAAGTTTTCCTCCCACAGCCTGGCAATTGCATTGATTTTAGAATCAATGGACAAATAAATGTTTAAAGTAAAATCTCTACAGTGCTTTTTAATGGTGTATTTTAAAGGAGAATCTGCTTTTTAAGAATCGATGACTTATTCTAATAGTTGAGGTCTGTGCTGCTTTGATATTTGCTGCCACAGCTGTTTCTTTGTGCTGCTGCTGTGTGTGATGCCTTCATAAAATTTATCTCTGCAAAGCAGAAAGCTTTATACTGAAATGTGCATCATCCCAACATTCTGAGTCAGGTAAGCTGAATAACAAAAAGGTGCTTAATAGCTTAAATCTCTACCTGCTCTAGAATTGTCTTAGTTTCATTTCAAGGATTAAAAAACAAAGAGTAAATACCAGAAGTGCATCCGTGCAGGGGAATTTTATATAAAAACTGCAATACACACTTTTAAGCTCTAAAAGTCCTTGAAATGTCAAATAATTGTGTGTATTGTCTATAAAACCTTGTACTAAATTACCCTTTTTACTGTTGATTAATAACATTCAAGAAAAAGAAAATAAAATAATATTTTGGCATGTCAGGGATATTGCAGGGAAAAAAGTTCCTTTTGCTGTTCATTTGCAGGTGCTTGCTCCAATCATTCAGAGTTTTGAGATTAAAAAGAGAGCTCTGCTTTGCCTTTAATTTATCATCCTTTTTCACTAGTGGAGGTGTAAATTAGAACAACCAATTTGCCCTTTTTGTTCCAGCTGTTTGTTTTTCCCCACTCACACACACATTTTCTGTTTGCAAACTTCCCTTTTACAGTGAATTTGATATCCTGAGATACCAAATGTTAATATCTGTTATGATGTGCAGGTGGAACAGGATTTAGGTTTAAAATAATATTTTCAACATTCTTTTTCTTTCACACCCATAAGACCATATTGATTTAGAGGTGTGGTAACAATGTCCAATATACAGAATTCTTATATTTCTTTCTGTGATTTTTATGTTGTGATTTTTATTTTTAACATTATTTCTCAAGTGCCACTAAGCTGCAGGTTTTCTGGAGATGTTTAATCACTCATATAAACATCATTTATACATTTATAGAGCAATCTCAAATGGATAACTGATTTCTGTTAGGGATGATGTAAAGAGGATGAGAAATGATGTTTTCCCTTTTTCTAACAGAAAGAAAGAAGTTTCTTCTTTATGCAAGGCGTTCAGAAATAAGAGGGGTGGACATAGAAAACCCATATTTCAACTTCATCACAGCCTTCACTGTTCCTGACATTGATGATGTGACAGTCATAGATTTTGATGCTGTTGAAGAACGTTTATACTGGACTGATGTGAAAACACAGACCATCAAACGTGCCTTCATCAATGGGACTGGCTTAGAAACCATTATTTCAAGAGGTAAACAGCATAGCATTGAAGTAAAAATAATTTATTCTAGGTAAATGTGTGTTATGAGGATGCTAAAATAGGAGCATGCAAGTTCTTGATATGTGTATCTTGCCCTGGTATTGGATAATTGATCTAAACAATAAGCAAGCAGAATTCTCTTTAGGATTCTAGTTCACTTTATTGATTCATAATTCAATTTTATGTAAACAAATTGGGATGTAATTTTTTATTGATTTTGTATAAAGATTGAAATGTGTAGTAAAAGAAGGAAACTAATGTCTTGAAAGCAAAAAGAATAAAGATAAAAAGCAGGCAAAGCACAGTATCCTGACATAACTTTGCATTGGAGAGTTTCCTATGTCCTTTGGCCACCTGTGTTGACCTAGCAATGAAGTTGGCTCTGTCAGGGTTATTTTCTCTTTCTAGTCCATGTAGATCTCCCAGCTTTGGCACCATTGGTGAAACCATGACATGGCAGCCTGGTAATTTTGGTGTTACTGGTGTAATGTGATTTTTTTTTTTTTTTTTTTTTTTTTTTTTTTTTTTTTTTTTGTTTTTTTTTCTGTATAGAATATATACATTAGCACAGAAAATGAATATTAAGTCTATATGTGATTGCTTCCACTCTATTTTGGTAGCCCTGGTACTGAAGACCATTTTTTTGTCCATGGTAACATTTGGTTTTTGTTTCCAGCCATTGTCATTTCCTCTCCTGGCAGCACTTGTTGTACTTTGTAATGTCCCTACCTGCTTGAAAATAGAAAAAGCTGCCTATGTGAAAGCAAATTTGGCTAACTCTGGTTAACCAACAGATAAATGAATATTTGGTGGAGAAGAAGAGAAAAGAAATAGCTCAGTTGTGTAAGATCAGACCTTTTCTGACTTGGAGAACAAAAAAAAAAACCATATAGTTCATTATCTGGGGACTTTAGAAAATAATTCAAGCTCTACCCCTTGTGTCACTTTAGAAAAATTACTTCTGTGTTAGCACATTTTGGGAAATGTTTGGACAAATATGGCAATTTCCCATTTTTTAGACTGTGAATTCATTTATTTTGTGTGGCTACTTTTTCTTTTCCCCTGCTATCTCAGAGACAACTTTATTAACAATCAGATGTGTTTTTCAGTCCCAATAATGAGAACAAGGCTTAGAATGCCTCCTAGAGATGTTTATATCAGATATTCAGGTGCCCAAAAGAGGGACTTGTTACTTGCTTTTTTTTTTTTTAAAAAAAAGTAGTAGAATAAAAATGTTCTTTATTATAAAAAAATCACTAAACTTGTCAAGGAACTTAATGAAACCAAAATAAATATACTATTTTTTCATATTCTTTTCATTATGGTAGCTTCTGTGGTAGAGATTTTCATGGGTGTTTTTATTTTTTTCTTTTTGTTCATTTGTTGTTTTTTGTTTCAGATATAACTTTTATAAGTTGGAGAAAATTACAATATTCTAGCACATCAAAACATTGTAAAAGCTATTTACTGTGTGTAAACTATTTCATTTGCTTACAGTTATATTTTTGTACTTATAAGAACATAAGAAGCTTTCTAAACACATCCTGGTGGGATTCTCATTGGATGAAGTCTTATGCCAGTGTCACAAAAATGCCAAGTCATACTTTTACCTTTTTAAGAGTATTAAATGCTTATTTTATGGTTCCTTCAAGCAACCAAAAAACAAAACAAAACAAAACAAAAACAAACAAACAAACAAACAAACAAAACAAAATTAAAAACAAAACAAAACAAAAAAAAAAACAAAACAAAAAAACCCAAAAAAAAAAAAAAAAAAAAAAACCAAAAACCAAACAAAAAAAAAACCAAAATACACAAAAACAAAATAAAACAAAACAAAAACCAGAAGGGCAGGGGAGCAATTAAAAATGGGTCAAGGACTGTGTTTCTGTGTATTTGGTGTCCTTCATGGCATTCTGTGAGGTTGGCAAACTTCCCAATGCCCAATCACTGCTCAGCCTTATGGACCTGCAAACCAGTCCTCAGCAACATCCCTGTCAGTTTGTCAAGGACAATATTCTTGTCAGTGGAAATTACCATGTCAAGCTGACAGAAGATGTGCATAAACTATGAACTATAATGAATCATCAAATCACCCTTGCCCTGTTTTCTTCTCCACAAAGATGCCAGCCAATATTAACTCAGGGCAGAGGGGCATATTGGCACCTAGAGATGGAGCAGTGACTTTACACCCAGTATTTCAGGCAGATTTTAACACAGATTGACATTTCTTTAAATCCCTTGCTAAGGAAGAGCATCAAGTTATCAGATCTGTCATATCACATTCCTGTTTTGTTGCCTCAGGTAATAATGGTGCTGTAGGTTAACCCTCAGCACCCACAGCTGCTCATTTGTTCCCCACAGTGGGATGGGGAGGAGAATCAGAAGGGTAAAAGAGAGAAAAGTTGTGGGTTTTGATAAAAACAGTTTAATAGGAAAAGTGAAAGCTATGAACACCAGGAAAGCAAATAAAGAGTTCATTCAGTGCTTCCCACTGGCTGACAGGTGTTTTGCCATATCCAAAAAGGCAGAGGAGTAACTTGGAGCCTTCAAAGCCTTCAAAAATAAAACCAGTAAACTTCTCCAGTGACCCAAGTACCTGTGAGCTACAGAGCTACACCACAGAGCAGTGGATTAAATTCAGATCATCTGTGCTGAGCCTTCACAGAGCTGAAGAAGGAAGGAGGCTTTTACATTTCAGCATATCATTGTTTGAGAAAGCCACTGAGCAATAAATTCTTTCCAAAGCAAAAAAATACAATACAGAAGTTCAGCATCTCTGATTAATTTTTTTGGACAATAGGTTTCATGCTGTGAATATTCAGTGTGATTTTCATGTTCTTATTGTTAAAGTATCAGACCCAGGAAGAAAAATAAAGTTTATTAATTCTTGGCAACTAGCTAATAAATCTGAGTAGAATATTGCATGGTATTGTTAACAAACTGGTTTTTTTTTTTTTTTTTCCCCTAACACAAACAATAATCCAGAAAGAAAATCAAACTAACTGCTTTCCCTTTTTGCAGATATTCAGAGTATCAGAGGTCTTGCAGTGGATTGGATATCACGTAATTTATATTGGATTAGCTCAGAATTTGATGAAACACAAATTAATGTGGCACATTTAGATGGTTCCTTGAAAACCTCAATCATCCATGGGATCGATAAACCCCAGTGTCTTGCAGTTCACCCAGTAAAAGGGTAAGGTATCCATGGCTGTGACAAATAAACTGCAGTAAAGCTCATCAGAAGGTGGATCTTCATTAATATTTTTAGTTTGGCCATTCTGTTTTCTTTCAAACTTAAAAGAACAATTTTAAAGATTTTACTGAAAATATCTTAACTGAATACTCCTTCTGTTAGAGATTTTCTGATTAAATTATGTAACTACTTATTGTGCATTTTGTCTCCTAAACTAATGAATGTTATCACTACTGACTCATTAAAAACACTGTGTACACAAAGCAATGTTGTAAATATGTTAATTCTTTTCCTCAGTAAGCTCTACTGGACAGATGGTAACACAATCAACATGGCCAATATGGATGGCAGCAACAGCAAAATACTCTTTCAGAATCAAAAAGATCCTGTTGGTAAATACCTTTTTCTCCTGTGACTTTTTTAACTGATAATGATGTATTATGGATATTGTCTTGAACTGAGATTTAAATGTACAATGATGTTTTTCATCTGCAGTGATAAGAAAAGGCATAAAGATATGAACGACACTCATGTTACTGTTGTGTTTCACAATTTTAAGATATTTTTGACCTATTCTAACTCAAATCTACTGTAGATTTAGTATTTTATTGACTTCTAGGATTCCCATAAACTGAAGGAGAACTCATCTGTACTTCTCAATCTTTGTATCATGGTAAGAAAAACTTGGAGGTCAGGATTTTAGTAAATCATGGATATATGTGAGAGGATGCTTTGATTGCAACTGTGGATCCTTCCTCACCAGAATCTCAGCTGCATAATCAAATGATAAATTTGCCCTTAACTTTCCATATAGAAAAAAAAAAAAAAAAAAAAAAAAAACCAAAAACCAACAGTTGAAGCATGCATTTCATATCATGACTTAGCCTCAGTTTTTGTATTTGGGGATTCATATAGCTGATGATAAATTACAGCACTTAAAAAAACCAAAAAACAAACAAAAGCTCTTTTTATGTTTATTTTTTTGGTTTTGCTCAAGTCTCTTTTGGTAGATAATTTCATTTTATAGAGAATTAAAGTGGTTATGTCAATCGTTGCTACCTTATTAATTGCCCATCGATAAAGTGATTATTTTTAAAGCATTTTTTTTTTTAAATAATTAAATGCATGAAGCAAGAAGTGAAAGTGATTTTAAAAAGTCAATAAATTTGACATAAGAGCACCATGACATACATTTTACACCCTAAGTTCAATGAATTTTGTAGAAATTACTTGATAACTGTTTTACTGTTGATATGATTATCTGTCTCTCCACTTGAAGAGACAATTACCTTTTTATCTGGAGAGAAAAGAGTAGCAAACTCACTAATTATAAGGTGAAGAGCAAGCATTTTTAATAATATTAGAACAATATTAAGGACAGTTGGGTGCAACACTTTGCATTGAATATTTTGTGATCAGAGATCACAAGGTCCTGAATTGCAATGCTTAGGTTTTCCAACATCAAACTCTGAATTAAAATATATACAAAATGTCAGTTTCAATGGTTTAAATTATTTCTTACCATAAGACAGTCCCACACTAAGAACAATGAAACCCTTCTAAGGATTTAGAAAGTAGCAGTCTTAAAACCTTAATTTAATATTCCATTTGTGCACTGAGAAAATTGTCCATAAGTGAAGCTCTAGTTCATGAGGTGCTAATTTTGAGTGTTTGAGGAGCTCTCAGGTAAGTTGCTGAAAAAGACAAATATCTGGTTTATTAGAGTTGGATATCATGGTAATTGATGGGATGTTCAGTTTTCTTGATGCAAAATTTCAGAATTTAAAAAAAATGAGGAAGTTTTCCAATCTGTGACCTCAATTAAGCTGATGGATTTATTTTTCCTATTTGAGTTCCATCAAAACAAGGAGACAATTTTTCAGTTACAGAATTTTCTGTTATTACCAAGAGTTTTTAGTTTGGAAATTGATACTGATACTCTTAGAATGACAGATGGTGTCATTCATTTTTACCTTAACTAGTACATACTAGTTATGGTCCATTCTGCAGTTCTAAAAGTCTCCAGTGTTAACACATATATTTGTTGATAAAAGAACTGCTCATTGGAGTACCACTAAATAATTCTTAGAAATTCAGAATTCATGGTTAATTTTATACTTTGTTGTTCAGTTGGCTCAATTGAATTCCCTGAGACCAATATTGTACACTCCTCATGTTCAGATTCGCTTTAGCAGGTTATAAGGTTTAAGCCAGTCACCTACACTTTGAATGCATCATGAATAGCTATGATGCTTATGGCTAATAAACCATTTGTTTTCATTAGTAAAGCAGGACAATTCCTGAAAAAAAAAAAAAAAAAAAAAAAAAAAAAGATCTAATTAAACATGCTCTGCCTACGTTAGAAAGAATGTATTTTTGCAAAGGTTGGTAATGGGTGGAAAGTGTTTGGGGGTGAATAACATGCTAGGCTTGTGCAGAAGGAGATAGGAATGTTTTTGTGTCAGTTGCTGCTGTGTAATTGGAATGCCTGTGCTTAGAAACACGAGTTGAATATCTGAAGTATAAAACCAGGCAGGACAGGACTGTAATTGCTGCATAGCTTGTGTTGCCACTAGCCTCACTAACAGATCCCACCAAGGTGCCATCTGTGGGCAGCTGCTCATGGGTGGGAGGTGTGGCACATACCCAGTGCTGCCCATCCCAGAGCAGGGAAAGCTTCCTGCTGGTGCCTTCCCTTTCCACCCACACTGATATTCCCAGGGAAGTTCCCTGGGCTGGGCTGAGCACTGCAGGTGCTGATGGTCCCCAGGACCCCTGGTGCTCTGTGCTTGGAGGGAAGCTGGTTGTGCAAACATGAGGATGGGTGTGCAGAGATGCTGCAGGACGAGTCCCTCCTGAAGGGGCTGCTCCAGATCCTCTCTGCAGCTCCTACATGAAACACTTGCAGAGAGGTGCAAGGAAACATCAGTTCCTGCAAAAGGACTGGGAAGGTGTTTTTTAGGAGCTCAGAAAGCAGACACCTTTTGGCCTGCTGTGTCAAATGTGTGACCTGACAGTAGTGACACGATGGCAGCTGTAAAGGCTGCAGCTCATGGCGCTGCTTTCTCCTGTCAGGATTTCCAAAACAGCTTTCCACAGGATGAAAAACACTACAGTTCAATATCTAGAGCTTGACCCGTGCAGTGAAATACAGTATTTTTTGGCAACTTGCTGCTGGATACTTAGCATGGGTTCTGGGAAAGCTGGAGCACCAAGGCAAATTGTTATGGCAGGTATTGTTACCATGCCAAGAATATTTCACTGTGGAAAATCTCCTGCTACCACTTCTTGAACATTTTTAAAGGATTACAAAAGTCTGAAATACATTATCTCCTAGTTCTTTGCTCTTACTTTCAGAAAACTCTATACTTCATTCATTTAGTAGCTTATTTTGCAAGTATCTTTATTTTGGCAGTTCTCTTGCTTCAAACTCCAAAGAACTGATTATGAGGTCAGTTCACTATGAATCAAAATGAAAAGTAATACTATAAATTTATTAGGAGTTTGGATTAGATTTTGGTATTTCATCATCCTAAGCAGGGAGAGAACAGACTTTTTATAGTTCTGAATCATAAAAAGTACCTTGTTTACCAAGTCTCTGTGTATTCATAATTTTAGAATATAAATGATGGTTTGCATTTACAAGTTGTTAATGACCTTGCTTAGGGCCTCAGCTTATTCAAGTAATTTTTCTTTGCCAGATAATGGTCTTTCATCAGTCAGTCACTGATTTCAGTAACTGCTGAAAGAAATAAAAGACACAAATCTTTCCAAAAGCCTAGGGTTTTTTTCATTGTAAATGACCAAGTTTGGTTTTCCCAATTTTTTTTTTTCCTAAGTGTAAGTAGATGAGTGACTAACGTGATTGTGTGGATGTGTGTGTATATTTCTTAAATGCACTTTCATTATGAAAACAGTTTAATAATAAATGCATACCATCCATTAAAGCCACAGTTAAAAGTTGTATGCCTTAATTACAGGTTTATCAATAGATTATGGGGAGAACAAACTTTACTGGATCAGTTCAGGAAATGGAACCATTAGTAGATGCAATTTGGATGGTGGTAATCTTGAAATAATAGAATCAATGAAAGAAGACTTAACAAAAGCCACAGCTTTAACCATTATGGGTAAGTCCAGTGATAATATATATTTTTAATTATTCAAAGCTAATTAATAATGAAATATTAAAAGCTTAGGGAAGATAATGTTGCTTTCATATAAATAATACATCCAGTGCATTCACAAGTGAGACCCTGTTCCCATGAAAAGTTCTTTATGTTTAATTGAACATTTTTATTACAAGGATATTTCTACATATATACATATATATATATATGGAATGAAGGTAACAAATTGATGGCATATATTTACTACAGTCACATGTAAAGAATTTTGAAAGGGGAAGGAGCTGTTATGCTGTTTATTACACAGAATTATCCATGACTTGTTTCCTCTGCTCAATTCTTCGTACTTAGTTCAGAATATTCCTGGTTTGTTGGATTGTCTGGCACTTTGGGAAGACTTCTTTGGGTTATGAATTGATAATTGAGAATTTTGATTTTCAGATGTCTGCTCATATTCCATGCTTTAAATCGATTGAAAAATATTCTATTCATTACAGTTTGTAAATAAGAATGTTTGTAAATTAGAATGTTCAAAACATCTATCTGAAAAATAAAAATAACAGTAGCATAAGGAAAAATTCCTAAAAAAAACCAAAAAAATAAAAACAAAAACAAACAAACAAACAAACAAAAAAAAAAAAAAAAAACAAAAAAAAAAACCCCAAAAAAACCAAAACAGTGAATTGCTAATCACTAAATATTTTTAAAAGTATTTAAAAGTATTGACTTTTTTTCATATGCACCTGCAGCTCCTGGTCCTTGCTGTAGCTGGGACAGAGTGTAGTAAGAAATTCCAGTTTGACTCATAATTTGTGTTTATGCTTCTGCTTTTTTAGAGATTACTTTAGGGCTTTCCATGTCTCCTACAAATTACTGACCACTAGTCTGGTTCACTTAAAAATCACTTATATTTATCTTGGATATTCCAAAAATTAAAAAAAGTTCAATTGATAATAAGACTTTTCTTGGGATGAGTGAGTTCCAGACTTTTAATGAAATATTTAATTTGATTGATTAATTAATTAATTAAAATTATGTACATATAGATAGTGTGCTAGTGAAAATTAAATGTAATTATTTTTATGTACATGATGTAAATTCTGTCATATTTAAAGTGGTAATTACTAAATTGGATTTATTATCCACCCATTTGGCCAGTACTGAACTCTAAATGCTGTCAAATATCTGTTGGAGATGTTATTCTTTTATATGTGCATTCATAAACACGAGCAGGTTTGGTGTCAGAAGGAGCCATGAATGTTAATTTGGACAAATTGTTTTTCATTGATTGGATTGTGACTAGGAATAGACTGAATAAATGACCTTTACTCTGGGGAGCTGTTGGAAGTCTTTAACAGGAGGTGTAAAGAGTGTTTGTTCATCCTGTCACTGGGCTGCTGGTGGTGTCAGGTCTGCACCTGTGACTCACAGGGGCTGCAGCAGTGATGATCCCTCTGGCACAGGGAGTAAAGAGTTTATAGCTACCATGTAAAGAAGAGTGTGTGAAAGCTGCTGAATTTTGGCACATCTGGAGATGGAATATCTGCTGTGTAGGTTTTATCACGTGTACCTCTAATATTCATAGTCTGAGATGCTTTATTCTCATGGGTGATGACAATTCTTCCTACTTAAAAATGGTGAACAAAAATTTACAGAGTTTATGGCTTTCTTTTTGTTCTGTTTTTGGGTTTTGGAGTCATAGTTGTGCTACAGTGCACATTGATACTGCAGTGAGATTCCCCAAATAAATCTGCTGAAAAAAGTAAAAGCACTTTTCACTTTTATCATCAGTATTATATGTGCTGATTGAGAAACATGAAAAGTTTCTGCATTAATTTCTCCTGCAAGTTTCCATATTGTGGAACATACCAGGGTAATTAAATGTCATTTATTTTCCTAAAGAGCAAGAGGTTGTGCATCAGCTCCTTAAAACAGGCTTATGTGCATGTAAAGTGGGTCAGAACAGAAAATCTGATGCCATATGAAGCAAGAGAACTCTAATTGATAAATGGTCATAATAATATATAAGTAAAGAGGAATGACTGATTTGTTCTAATGTAAGATTTATCATGATAGTGTGTGAAAATTTACTACCCCTGCTGATCTGTTTGCCTGCACGTTTAATCAGAGCTTTTAGCAGGTGAATTACAGTAATTGCAATGTTCATTGCATCATTTTTGCTCCTATTCCTAAATTTTCTTGTCTGCTTGTATCTAAAGACACAGTAAACACAATGAAGCAACATGAAGGAAATGTTTCTCTGTGAGTATACAGAGCTATCTTTTTTGTGGAATTTGAATTCACCAGTGACTGAAGAGAGAGGGATTATACCTGTGCACAAACCCTTAACTCTTTTGTAGGATTTAAGTTCCTCTCAGTGCTGGAGAGCCCTGTAATCTTCAGCTTTCTTTTGCATTATTCTGCTTTTTGCATTTTGTGTCTCCCCAGCTAAAAGCAGTGATTTGGACAGCTAACTTTCTTTGTTGGTATATTTTAGTATCTGACCTTGTCATATTGTTGGGTTATGTTTGCACTGAGGCAGAAAGAGGAGGTGGAGTTTGATATTTTGAAACTCCCTTTGTAGAATTGTTTTCATCAGGTCACTTGTTGAAATTTCTGTTCCAGATGTTTGCTGTTGTTTAGTCCTTCCTGGGCTCTGTTTAACATTTTCCTACTATTGCATTCTTTAGTGGAAACTTATAGAAGGTAATGATAAGACATAAAAAATAATGTTAGCAAACAAGCTGGTGCCAAGGTAACTGTCAGTTTTATCCTTGAGGGAAGTGGGAACAATATATAATTCACATCTTTCTGTATTTTGGGTCTTTCATTTATTGGTTTTCTAGTCAGCTGTGTCAATCATCATTTTTTTCCAATATGCTGAGCAAAATTCCTAGTTTTTTGGTGCCTGCTTTTGCTAAATATTATATAGATGGGATGAAAATTATATTCCATTTGAAAGTAAACCATTTGAATATCTACAATTTTTTAATTTTTTTTAATGCCTTTAAGCATACAAAAAAAAAAAAAAATAGGTGTTGTTATTCTGTATTCCAAAGAAGTTGCTGTAAATCTGTGACGTCATATGTGCTTTTCTACTCTTACCACTTTTTCTTCAAATCCATATTCACTCTGTGAGATGTCAGTGATGGAACATCAGCCACTTTTAATTAACCTATCAGTCAAAACCACATGAATGTCTTTGTCTAGTGCCTCTCACTGGTTATTGTCTTGCATTTGGTCATAGTAATTTTCTTCTGCTACTATGTAAACTTTAAATTTTATTTTCTTCAAATACTTCTGCTGGTTTTTTTTAGTCATTTAGAAGATTATCTGATTCACAAAACCCTGTGCCCTACATAATTTTTAACACCTGCAGCTGGTACCATTTACAAATTTATATCAAATATATCCCCTGTTCTGAGTTTTAGGATGTTCTCTGTGAGAGAATCTCTGAATTTCTTATATGGTACAGCAAAACTCTTCAACAATGAGAAAATACTTGCTATATTTGTCTTAAGGTTTGACATGTCATTCAATATCTGATTTTAGCTGCTTTTCTGATAGTCAGTGTTTTGAGTGGAATCGATGTGTGTGGAATTCCACATAAAAGTCTCATTTCCTACCTTCCAAGTTACTTATTAAAAATGGTTCCTTGACTGTTACTGAAAGTTGTTAGAAATTTACCTTTGTGGTGAGAGCTGTATTTCTGGATTGTTGAGCAGAGTCATTATTTCACATGATCTGAGTTGCAAAGGGGCTCACAGCCATATCTGATGTGTTTCCAAAATGGTGAGTTGTTTCTTGAATGACAAATGGCTGTGAATGAGAAACTGAGCGTTGCTAGAAAAGTATTGATTAGATACTGTGAGTCTGTAGCTGAGAAGAAAAGGATGCTGAAGGGTTCTGTCAGCAGTTTTGATGGAGGCATTTGATTGGATTTTGTGTCAGGTCCCCACAGAAATACAATTTACACAAAATCTAAAATTCAGCTCGTGTCCTGACAAAATAGGAATATAATGTAGATTGTATAATGAGGATATAATTTGTTGTGCATTTGGTTTTTTTTTTAGTGTAAAATGGAATAACTCCATATAGTGAATGATTTTATGTGCAAGTGCTATTTCTGTTGAAATTCATATTAAAAAAATTCTATCAGCAATACAACAAAATCAGATATACATAATAGCTTTTCAATGGGCATGCAGATATTAGAAGAAAGTCTTTTGAACAAAAACAGTGTATAAATACAGCCATCAAGTTGTATTATCAAGCAATCAAAACAGAAAGTAACAATTATAGTATTTCATTTTGGACAGAAAATGTAGGTTAGTATTACCAGAATATATTCATGCTCCCATTTACTTTCATCATGCATTAGATGATATATTGGTTATTTGATTTTTTGTTCCATACTAAGTAAAGATTCAAAGCTAACTCCAGAATGCTTTCATAGTAGCTCAGATGGTGGGAGCTGTGACTTTGCTGGATCTGTTTGCAAAGTGAAAGGGGCTGCTTAGATCAGGAGACTTCAAACACATACACCTTAATTTTCCAAGTCATCAGTCTTCTAATTGCCGTAACACCATTCATTACATTAGCATTAATATATGAAATATATCTAGGCAATTTGCCTGCTCCTAAGTGCAGTACATAGTTGTCTTCCATAAATACTCCAGCCACCATTAATGAAAACTAATGACCCATCCAAATTTGCATTCAGAGTACTACTTGAAATCTCCAAAGGACTGTCCACGAAGCTAGGGTAGCAATTTTTGGCATTTGAAGTTGCTGTTTCCCAATATGTTGCTGTGCTTAATGCTAATTACCCAACAGAATGGATAAATACAACAATTTTAATATATATTATAACCCAGTTTCAGCAACAAGATTGTAATTAGCAATTGAGCAACACTCTTGTTAGCATAATCAAGCAAATAAATCACTTCTGTTTGAAGTGTAAAGGTCCAAAACAGCATTTTTTCTTCCCTTGTGTGTGGAAAGCAAGTTGTCTTTATGCTAAAGTGAGTTTTTTTGTTTTGTATTTTTTTTTTATTTGTAAAATCAACTACTAGATTTTAAAATTAATACAGAAATAATTAGTTAATCCTGAATGCTAGACATCATAGATCAGTTATCTACTGATAGAATATCAGTAATGCAGAGAGAAATAGTCCAAGTTTAACTTAAAATTATGGTCAAAAATAGCTGTGTAATTGTTGTAAGTTTGTTTTGTTTGAGACTGTGGTGATGTTTGTTGGTCACCTTGCAGTTTCTGAAGAATTAAAACATTTATTTCTTAGGTTTTAGGGCATAACTGGGAAGTTTTTGGGCAGGTACTCATGAGAGGTTTGACCTCAAGGTGTCTGTACTTCAGAATTTGTGTGTTGTTTGGGAATTTTGGTTTGGTTTTTTTAGATTGATGTTTTCTTTTGATTTTATTTTTTTATTTTATTTTTTTTTATTTTTAAACTATACTAAGTCAGGATTTGTATGACCTTTCTCATTTAAATCCCCCTACTCTATCCTTGTCTCCTTCTAAAATCATAATGTACCATTCCGTGTAAGAGAAGAATAAACACTAGTTCAGTCAGATTTTGTTATATTTTTATTTATAGGTTTATCCAGGCTCACATTAACAAGAGTGAAGGTGGAAGGTAAAAGAATAATTTTGAAGAGTGTTGTGAAACTTCACTTATGAATTGTTGTGATTTGTTATTTTAATTGGTGTAAGGGTTGTAGGACACTCCTCAACCCCTGCAGTACAGTCAAATACCTCAGGATTAGTAATCAGTTTATGAAGTGCTACTTTTGTCATCAAAGGAGAACAACTCCGTGCTCTGACGTGTCTGACACCATTGATGGAAATTTTTTAGAGACTCTTAACTGTGCATGGAAGCAGATGTGTCTCATTGAGTAGCTCAGAAAACAGAAGAGGTGCCTGGTGGAACATTCAGCTGCTCATGCAGAAATGGGTTTGGCTCTGTACTACTACCAAAAGGGAGAAATAAAAATATTTGTGGTGTAGATAATGACTGGTAATTGAACTTCTTGATTAAGTAATGCCATGCGCTCATCTCTTGGTAAAACAATATGACAAGTTGATTGGAGTTTTTGTTCCTTTCTTTTTCCTAAGGACACAGGCAGGTCAGTCAAGGGCAGTTTTAGGAGGCTGTTGAAACCATATCCAAAGTTGGGGTTTTGCACAAAGTATTAAATAAATGCCTAATAGAATTTGATTACTTCTTTGAAATAAAAGATGAAAACACCAAAACCATATGTAATTTGCTTTCCTCCTGTACCCCAGTCTTACAAAACAACTAATATTTTATAGATGAGTTTGGATATGGAAAACAGTAAGTTCATGTGACTCTGCACAAGGCACCAGTCATTACCAAAACTATTTAATGGCCTGTTCTGATTTGTGGTCACATAGAGGATGTGAAGAAAAAAAGCCCACTTCTTCACATGCAAACATTTCATTGGAAAAGTTAACCTTACCTTTAAGATGGTGAGTCATTATCTAACAGGGGAAAAAAAAACCAAATCCAACTCCCAATATTTCATATATGGATTATAACCCACAGCCTTTCCATGTTTAGCTTTCATGTGCCTTTTTCTTATAATTGACATATTCAAAATTGAGTACAGGCACTTCTTGTTCTAAGGATTTTCTGATAAAAGTGTCTTCAGATGCAAGCTACTGTTAATTGAATATTATTGCAGGATGATGATTTGAATCAGTCAATTTAGATTGACTAGTCAATGCATAAGGTTATAGAATTTCTTTAAATTTTATTCAAATTTAAATAGTTCCATTTGTGTCTCCAAATCTTGATATTTAGAATATTTTTCATTCCACAGATTCAGATCTTATTTTATACCTGTGGAGACTATGTTTTGGATGTTTCCTAGATATTTTATTCTGTGCTATAACTTTATAACAGTTACCATAGTGGAAATTAGTTTTTAGATCTGCACTTTCTATCACAAATCGCTCAACTCTGTGGCTCTGTAAATGTTATTTAAATGTATAAATTTCAACATAGGCAAAAATTATTTTAACTGAAAAGAGAATTAACTAAATGTGAAGTTAATATTTGTTGGGAAGTCAGTGTTTCCTGAAGTTTAAAGGTTTTCAGTTTGAGGTTTTACTTTTGGTTCCTTTACAGCAATGACCTTTTTTCTCTGAAATGAAGAGCCCTGAGACCATCTCATCATCCACCTTTGTGGACTCAAGGAGTGAGGACTCGTGACAGAGACAATCAGAAGATTTGCCAGAGTCTTCAGCCATTAGTTCACTGACATTTGAGCTTGAAATCAAAGCTGTTAAAATTTTGATTCTGAAACTTTGGCAGACAGTGCCTGCTTTCCAATATTTATATGATTTCTTAGCTACTGATATTTTTAAAATAGAAGACTTAGTTTAACATTTCAAGCAATTTTGTTTGCTTGTGAAAATAAATTTCTTCCCTAAAGTAACACTGGAATTTCCACAAATATATGAAAAATGAAACATTTTCTATGCAGGTAGCCTTAAATCAGCAATTGTCTCAGCAATATTGAAACTGGTATAAACTGTTTTCCATGTCTGCAGAATCTTAATAACACAATTTCTTCAGATTTTCTCTATATCCTCTTTAGGCAATTTCCCTTAAAATTGATCTCAGAATTAACCTCAAAAGCTTTTTTCCTCCTTAGGTCTCAACCATATACAGTTTAATAGTGATCCTCCTAATTTCTAAATCTTGGAATTTTTATAGATAAAAAGCTTTGGTGGGCAGATCAGAACTTGGCTCAGATTGGCACCTGTAACAAAAAAGATGGAAGAAACCCAACAGTCCTGCGAAATAAAACTGCAGGTGTTGTTCATATGAAAGTGTATGATAGAGCAGCACAGCAAGGTAAGCACATTTTAAGTATATTTAACCAACTTTTAGAGTGCACTGTATTTTTTCTCTCAATGTGGTTCTCCCAATATGAAAAAAATAATAACTTGTAATCAACTAATGCCTTGCATATCTTAGTGAATTTAAATTTTTCTTCATGTAGCTTCACATTTCTGAGATGTGTTTAGTTTGTTGTGTATAATGTCTGTTATAAATTTTATTGAAATGTATTCTTCTATTACTTAAATTGTGTAATAGTTTGGCAGTTAGGAACATGCATTTGTGAGATCACTTTGGAGTATGTCTTAAATATACTAAAAACTGGCTTGTTCATGAAGATAACAAGATAATATAACATAATATAACATTTGATAAATTAATAGGTTATAAGCAATGATTTGTTCATGGTCTAGATTAAGATACACTGTCAGGGAGATTTCATCATTAACTCAATGTAGAATGTTCAACTTTTTCAGATGCTTTTACTTTAAAATAGGCAGATTTTTCAGAAAACAGAAGTATTAATATTCTGAGGGGAAATATGGGGTTGAAATTCTGCACGAGTAAAGCATGGGGAGGTATATGAATTTATGAAACATTTTATGCATATCTCAATTTTTCTAATAGGTTATCTGAACAAAATTGGAAATAATAATAATATATTAATAACAACATTTACTTTTTAGCCAGGGTTGCATTGCTCAAGTTTTGGTTTCTCTGGTCTCTTCTCCTGTCCTGTCACAGGCAGCAATTCCTGTCAGTTAAACAATGGGGGATGTTCCCAGCTTTGTTTGCCAACATCAGAAACCACCAGAACTTGTATGTGCACAGTAGGCTACAACCTCCAAAAAAACCGCATGGCCTGCAAAGGTAAAATGGCTTTCAGCATTTATTCAGCATTTCTTTTAATCAACTGAAGTTCTAGGGGAACATTGCAATGAGTAAATGAACTTACCTTAGTCATTGTTAGTTAAATAACTATGCTTAAAATGCTTAATTGAAGCAGTAACAGAGAAATGTCTGTTGTGGTTAGGACAGAATTAAATTTAGCTTTTCATTAAATTATTCAAATAAATAAATTTCTGTGGTAACTCTTGATTTTTTTTTTTTTCTTTATGTAGATAGAAAAGCAGACCATGTGAACCATCATTAATAAATATTTGTTCAAGGCCATATAGCTTGTTTTTAAATTTTAGGCTACAACTGTCTGCTTGAGTATCTCATCCTATTGTAATGCTCTTAATAGAAAATAAAACCAGGTTTTTTTTTTTTTCTTAAATCTTTTTCTTTTTAAGTTGGGAGAAGTCAGAACATAGCTCACAGCTGATATATTACTCTTTGCCTGAATAATGCAAAACTGCCTCATGGTCAAGGTGCCTTATGGTTTTATAAATTTAATATTATTTATTACCATTAATTAGGACTAAGTAACTTCTGAGAATTGCCGTATGGGAAGAACTCTACACAGTAGAATTTATTCCTACTTAACAGAAATAGGTGCCTTTGGAATGTGATTAATCTAACACAAAAGTAGGCATTTAAAATGCATCCCTAAAACAGAGTAATTCTCTCTCTGAGAAAAGTGCATAAATAAAGTGAAATGAATCCTGTACCTTGAAAGAAAATTTACTGTCTTGTTTTCCACAAGTTCTTTGAAATTATCTCTTGTTGAATATGTTCATAAAACACAAATGTGCACTGAAAATATTCTTAAATTTCCCATAATTCAAACCCAGTTTTTTCTAAAATTTTGATTTTAATTTCTGCTAATTATCTGATTATAAGGTGGTGTTTGAAGTGGACAGTGATTACCTTCTCTTGATAGGACCACATTTGTAATTTAATAAGGAATGCACTGTAATAACTCATGGATATCTTTTCAAAGAGCTGGAGTTGTAACTGAAAAACTGTGTTCCACTATTGGGAAATTGTGTCTAATGTATGTTAGCTCCTCTAATCTTGGTTATTTGGAAAGTTTCCACTTTGCTCTCATTGGCTGCTTTACCTTTCCCTTAGGTATTGAATCATTTCTCATGTACTCTGTCCATGAGGGAATTAGAGGAATTCCACTTGATCCAAATGATAAAATGGATGCTTTAATGCCCATATCTGGGGCTTCATTTGCTGTGGGCATAGACTTCCATGCAGGTAAATATTATTTATAATTTGTTGTATGTATGGTTAAAATTGTAATTTCTACTCATAAATGAAATAACCCCTTGTTTTTGAACCTTCTAAGTAATGACAACTGCATTTAAAGGAATGGGAAAAGGATCATGTTAGAGAGTTAAGCTCTACCTTTAATATTTCCAGTAAATAGGAAATACTGTGCACATGCCAATTGTTCTGGCAGCAGCAGCTGCTCTCTTTTGGTGGAGCCATCACTGAGAACTTGAGTAGGAAACTGGTGGTTTTACAGAGAGTGTTCATCAAGGAAAAAGGCTTACTCCTGCTGTGACACTTTTTCCATGGGATTTTCCTTGTCCTGTGTGGTGTGGTACCCAGCAGATGACTTTGGCAGCTGAATGGGATGGTTTTCTCCCTGTCCAGCACAGCTCAGCCACATTCCTGCAGGGCACAAGCCAAGTCTGGATCTGTTTCTTCCTTCTGGAAGGAGCTCTGACAGCCTGAAGAGCAGGCATTTCCACCTGGAGTATACTACATACAGCATATCATAACTAAAAGTCTAATGAGAATGGTTTTCTTGCAGACATGAGCAAGTTAGAAGATTCATACACCTTTTTTCTCCCTGTGTTTTGATACTTCTTACTAAATCTAATTAGCAAATAAGTAGCAAAATGCATGACTCTTATTTGTTTTGACTGCTCGAAGTCAGAATTGTCATTGTATATTATACAAATAACTCTCTTATTTTATAAATATATCAATCTACACAAATATTTATGCTCACGTACATATATAGATACATGTGTATGTATGCAGATATAAAATATTTATATTCATTTATATAAGCAATATTTCTATGCTGTATATAGAAATACATATTCTATAAATACTCTCACACTATTATGGAATTAAAAGCAGATTACAAAGTATGAAAAAAATAATGAAGGAACAAATATTATTTAATATCTCTGTGCAAAACATCTCACTCAGGAGGTCATTAACTCATTACTTTACAAGCAGAATGTTGGTTGCAGCTTATTTACAGAACCCTCTCAGTGAACAGAGACAATTCTTCTTGAGGGATGTTCTCACTTTGTTTTCCTCACCTCTTTTTGAGGTTATTATGTGCCACAGAGGAGAGTTTGTGTCTGTGCTCGGGCCACTTCAAATTCTCTGTCTGGCTGTTGAGTTTAAATGGTCAAAGTTGTTCTTTTTTTCCACTTTATGGACAATTACTGCAGCAGAAAGGCTGGGAAGACAGCTGAGGTGTCTTGAAACACCAAACTAAAAGACTGTTAGTAGAAGCTTGTCAAGACATTTAAAATAAAAACTGACTTGTGGATGGAATGTTTGTTTGTTTGTTTTTTTTGTTTGTTTTTTGGGAGGTTTTTTTGTTTTTTTTTTTTTTTTTTAATTTTGTCAGCATATCACTCTCATATGTCACTTTTTATTTCCCTAGTTATTTTTTTTTCTACACTTTTAAAATTCTATGAGTCTGATAACTGAAGGAAAAGACTTTATAAGCAGTTTTACACTGTAGCTTTTCAGACCCCTAAATATTTTGGAATGGTGACAGACAAAATAGTATGTTATTGAAGCATTTATTCCATTAGGGAAAAGATAAAGACAACATATTTATCATGGCTTTTAACAGAGGTAGTAGGTTCCATCTGCTGTCATAGACTATTGTGCTACATATACTGTACTAAACAATCTAGAATTCTGACAGAATTATTTTGAACAGAATGTAAGAAAAGGCAAAGGAATCAGGAATTAAAGCTGATAATTTTGATACTTAATGTATATTAATGAAGCTATAACTGGAAATATTTCCAGTTACTAATGCAGATACTTGGACTGAAGTAAGTGAATTATTCTGAGACTCATTGGCACATGTTTTATAGGAAATGATACAATCTATTGGACAGACATGGGTTTCAACAAGATCAGCAGAGCTAAACGAGACCAAACCTGGAAAGAAGACATCATCACAAATGGTTTGGGACGAGTTGAAGGCATTGCAGTGGACTGGATAGCAGGTAGGCCTGAGCCTGCTCCAGGATTTGGCATCATTTCTGAGAGTACAAGCTTGCCTCTTCATCCCAAGGCTAAATAAATTGGTTTCCTTTCAGCTCTAATTTCTAGTACTGTAAATGTCTGGAAATTACTTATAGATAGATAGATAGATAGATAGATAGATAGATAGATAGATAGATAGATAGATAGATATAGATAGATAGATAGATATGGATATAGATATGGATATAGATATGGATATGGATTAAATATGGATAGATATAGATGATATAGATATAGATATAGATATAGATATAGATATAGATATAGATATAGATATAGATATAGATATAGATATAGATATAGATGATATAGATATAGATATAGAGATATAGATATAGATATAGATATAGATATAGATGATATAGATATAGATATGGATATAGATATAGAGTTTGGATGGCATTTCTTAGATGAACAGTTTCAATACCAGTTTATGCTGTAAAAAGGCTGGATAGAACTACAAATTACAAATATAACACCTATGCAAATGAAAAGATAGCAGTTAGTTTCTGGTTCTGACTTAAACATTTTCCAAGTAGCCTTTCCTTCATGCAGTGACTTCAGGGTATTTTTTTTCCAGGTAACATCTACTGGACAGACCATGGCTTCAACCTGATTGAGGTGGCGCGGCTGAACGGCTCCTTCCGCTACGTGGTGATCTCGCAGGGGCTGGAGCAGCCCCGCTCTATCGCGGTACACCCAGAGAAAGGGTAACACGTCATTCCTAACCTACACAGAGCTTCTGCCTTGCTCTCTGCAGTCGTAGCATCCTGGAAGCTCTCTGCAAAATAGCTTTAGTTTTCTAAGGAAACCGTTACACCTGAAGGTTGGAGGTTGCTTGGAAGCGTGATTCAATCTGAAAAGTGCCCAGCAAATCCAAGGAAGCCACGTTAGCTGGTGAAGGATTTCGTGGTGAAATCACAGAGCAGTGTGATCCATGATAGTTGTAAACTCCAGGATCACATAACATTCAGTGCAGCAGCCAGGGAGAGTGGCCAGGGTAGCTGAAAGTCATGTGAGATGAAGGCTGTGGATTGGAGCGTAAGAGTTGGCAAAAGTGATGTCTGTATTCACCCAGCTGATTTTTGAGAGCAGGGGCTACCCTGCAGCATTGACAGAAACAGGGAATGTACCATCCCCTTCCACCTCCAGGACTCCTTGTGGAATTCCTGTCCTAGGACAGGGCTCTGAGTTACCTGGCCTAGTGTAAGGTGTCCCTGCCCATGGCATGAGGCTTGTTTAGGACACAAAAGGAGAATTAAAGAACCACAGATTGCTGTTTTACATGTCTGGTAGAATAGTGTTCCTTCTGCAAAGGAAGGAAAGCTTCATCTGTTTTATAATATTGTGCCACAAAATGATAACTTGAGATGTCTCCACTCAGTTCCTCCAGGAGAAGCACAGCAGCATTTTGCTAGGGAAGTACAGGGCTGCCATTCTGTGCAAAGATTAAGGCCTTTTTGCCCTTTGCATTATTGTTAAATCTCTCTTCCCCTTTTTGAGGTAAAACTTTCAAAGGTGTTCTTCCCTCTCCTTGCCCTGACTTCACATTCTGCATTTGTCTGGAAGCTGGAGTTGACAGCTGTAAGAATAGAGAAGAAAATAACAGTTATTAGAGCTCGTTGAATTTTCCAGTTATGGCAATTTGGGAAACAGGCAGCAGTCAGCTGGTTGGTGGCATTATTTAGTGTCACTGAGGAAAAAGTGAGGAATGTGTAGCCCTACAAAATGGTGTCTTTGTCCCCCATCAGGTATTTTTATTCATGTAATATTCTATGGCAAATTTGTGTAATTTTCTTTGGAGGATTTCAGATTCATTTACCCTGCTAATTATGCATTTGTTTAAGGAATGTTTGAGTATATTGAATGTCTGCTTTCCTGTGGTCAACATTTAGTTCATATCCTGTATTAAGAAAGTCTCAACTCTCTGACCAGATGCCTGAAAGAAATTTCAGTTCTTTTTAGAGGTGCTGCCAATGATCTGGTTAAAGTTGCATTAAACTTATGTAGTGATTGTTAAATCCAGCTGATTAATACTGCCTATTGTCATATTCCTCAATGTATTTGTGATTTAGCTCAGGTTGCAGTTACATTTCCTAGGCTGCATGAGTTTTGTCATTAGTATAAATGGTATTGTTTGTTACATCAAGAATTATGAGAACAGATTCATTTTTCCTGGAGCCAGAAAGCTCTACAATGAGTGCCAAAGTGGGTATTTTTCAGAAGCTGAATTTGATGAGCAAATTATAGGATTCATTTTCTTTTCACCTTTATCACATTATTATCCCTCATTATTTCACATATCTGTAGTCATCTAATAAAATACAGCTGCTTAGCAGTAGATTGGTGTAATGATGTCACCAGACACGGGAGAGAACTGTTTAGTGATGCCCAGAAGGTTTTTTAATCTTTAAAAATTGACTAACACATACATTCCACACAGGTGAAAGCATTGCAGAATGGTTTTGTGTGTTGTGTTCAATTTATGTACAGCATGTTAATAAAAAAAGGTTTTGTGTCCTATGAATATTTGCTATGAAAATCCTTCTCTTTATGCAATTAGTAATATTTTAGGCCTCGATTGTTATATTAGGTATTTCTTCATCAGAATATATGTTAATTTGTGTGTTTATAATATATTTTAACAGATATACATACATACATACATTTATATTTGTGGGCACATAGATATTTCCACAAAGCTGTTCCACAGGTTACTGTTCATAAAGTGCTCTGTGCAGATTTTTTGGCCTCATTTTGCTGTACCTGAAGCAACAGATTGAGAAGTTCATCAAGGTAGAAGTTTGACAAAGTATCTTATCCCAAATTAGTGATGCAACTGTTGCAGTGAGTAAACAGGAACATGAGATTACATAAGATTCAGATTGTTCCCATGAGGCATTTGGCAGAATTTGAAAAATATTTTCTTCTCAAATACGGTCCTGTTGCTCTACCATTTCCCACAGTGCTTCTCACTACTTCATATCTAAAACATTTTTAAATTAGTCATCCCTTGTATTATCACAGCATTTGTTAGTGATTAGATGCAAGAGCATCTGTTCCAGAATTTATATTTTTTTAACTTGCCTTTTTTTTTTTTTTTTTTTTTTTTTTTTTTTTCCCAAGCACAAAGTTGGATTCTTTGAGGAATAGAATTCATATGGACTAAAGGAATACAATTTTAAGAATTTATTCATATATATAATTTGTAAACAATATCTTAACAAAGGGTCAGTTAAACCAGTATAATGATGCATTTAATTTCTTAAGACTATTTAGAGACATGAGCACCACATGTTTTTTTAGGTATCCATTTAATGGTAATAGTGCATTTTGTTTACAATTTTAATTGTTGATTTCTACAACATTCTAGGTATTTATTTTGGACAGAGTGGGGACAGACCCCTTGCATAGGCAGAGCACACTTGGATGGCTCTGAGAAGATCATCCTTGTGAGCCTGGGCATTGCATGGCCTAATGGGATTTCCATCGATTATGAGGTTGGTTCCTCTGTCTTCCAGCATACCTTAAAATGTGCAGTATTTGTTATGTTTCATTAAAGCCAGCTGGTGTTCCACCTTGATGTAATCTTAATAACTCTTAATTAAATACTTGGACAAGCCTGTTGACGTTTCCTTTGAAATTAATCTTTAGGAAAATAAATTGTATTGGTGTGATGCTCGTACCGACAAGATAGAAAGAATTGACCTTGAGAGTGGAGGGAATCGGGAGATTGTGCTGTCAGGGAGCAATGTGGATATGTTTTCAGTTGCTGTGTTCGGAGCTTACATCTACTGGTCTGACAGGTAATTTATTTTTCATAAGTATTTTAAATCTCAAAATGTTATTTCGGTGCCAGGTGCCTCACCTTTGCAGGATTAGCCGTTCTTTAGCAAGGTCACAGGCAGGATCGCAGAATCCCGCCCAGCTTCCAAGGAGAGGCACTTCTGAAAGATAAAAATGCCTTGGTAGATGAGAACAGGCTTCTCCAGCTCCTGTTAAGTGAACTCTCCTCTGCTCTTCAGTCATTTGTTCGGTGTGAATTAGTTGAGGATTGTTGATGAGACATCTTCAACTTTTTTGGCAGAGCACATGCAAATGGCTCTATTAGAAGAGGCCACAAGAATGAGGCCACGGATGCTGTGACCATGAGGACTGGCCTTGGAATAAACCTGAAGGAAGTGAAAGTCTTTAATAGAGCACGAGAGAAAGGTTGGCTGTTCTTAAGGATGCTATTGATTGTTTTAATATCACCTGCTATTTCTTCTGTATATTAAAGCATACCAAAAATTAAGTTATCAATGATTTTATCACCACTTTTTACTCTTGAAGTATTTTTTTTTTGTTAAATTAAAATTAACATACTAAAGAAAACATATAGTACAAAACCTACTAAAATTCTTCAGAGTGTTTCAAAGAGAAAATCTAAAAACAAAACACTTCCTAATCATTCCAGGTTTGGTGGTTTTTGCTTTGTCTGTCTTCAAAGACAATCTTAGGATTGACAACTCTTGAACTCTTAGGATTAAGACCTTGACTTGTCCTTTACACAGCAGTAATTTCAGAAAGTTTCAGATTTCTATTGGAAAACAAACCAGATTTTTTTCTTAGTAGAGATTCCTATCCTCTGTGTCTCAATATTTATTTGCTGGCATTACTTGGTTTTGAGTCTTTTTTTGGTTTTGGGTTTGGGTTTTTTTTTGGGGGATGGGGGTTGGATTTTTGGGGTTTTTTTTTTTTGTTTTGTTTTGTTTGTTTGTTTGTTTGTTTTTGTTCCTTCTGTAGAAGGAGACCTTGTAAATAATCAAATTTCCTTTATATTCAATTAGTCTAGCAAACTCAAAGAGAAAAAGTCATTATAGTCTCTCTGTGATTTATGGTAGCGATGGTTAAACTTTGTTCTCCACTACTTGACTAAGAATAATCTTGATATTTATCTGTCTTTTTACTTCTAAAATTCTGGTTTTGACAAGACCTTCAAAAATTTGTTTTACTAAGGAAAATTGGTTAGATGTCTACCAAAAATTATGATGATTTCCTCAGAAAAAAATGAGTAACAGACAAAATTTTCTAGAAATATACTCAAAAAAAGAGGAAAAAAATGTAATGTTAACATCATTATATATAAAGTTTTTAATACAAATACATTTCTACTGTTGGTAGCACTCAAAATTTGCTTTAATCACAGTATTATATATCCTAAGATTCTGTTTCTTCTACATAGATCTCTCCTAAATAACTGCATTAAATATGACATTTTAAATAAATCTGCATTTTGAAAGGAAACATATTTATAAATTAATAAATCTGTTTTTAAAAAAATAAATATTTTTGAGAAAAAGTAATTTATAAACATATATGCATAATAATTTTACTATGGATTTTTGCATGCAATTTCAAAGCAGCATGTTTTGTGGATAAAAATAAATCCACACCAAAATCCATTTCTTTTGACTAGGCTAGAAATTGTTAATGTCTTCTGGCTTGGAAGGGCTTTATATTATAGAAGTAAGAAAATAGAACAGTGGGATAAAACAATACTTCTTTATGTGTAATTTTTACTGATGGATTGATAAGCTTGATCACATAAGGAATAGGAGAAATGGTTACTGAGGCTAAAAATCTACTTATGTTAGTCTGAAAAACATATCTGAATGATTTTTTAATACATTTTTCAAATTTTACTAGGGTACAAATGGTTAATGTCATTGGGAGGGGATGTCAGTGAGCCAGAAGGACAAAAGGGAATAAACAGGTGAAAAATATTTTCAGAATATTTTTCTATCTCACACTATTATCTATATATATATTTTTTTAAAGTTTATTGAACTAGAAGTAGTTATCTGTTTGACAAAACTTAATGTAATAAGTTTCCTGACTTTAGTGATTAAATCCCACCACCCCCAAAAAAAAAAAAAAAAACAACAACCGAACAAAAATCCCAACACTCTGCTGAGCTGTGCTGATTGTGATTAATGTTTTTTTTTTTTTTTTTAATCAAACATGTTTTATCCTTTCTGATGAATCCATCCTGCAGTGGGTCTTGCAAAGATTCCCATCCTTCACGGTAATTTTACAGGTGTGCAAGGACATGCCCTGACTACCCTGGCTTCAGAAATGGCCAATTTTAAGGATGTTTACAGCTGGGTGAACCAAGGAAGCATTGAGGTTTTCCAAGAGCTTGAGGATCTATTTAATAATTTTTTTTTCTTCTCTACCTCTCATCCTTCCAAACAGATATTAACTTTTCTAGCCTAATAAAACTTCTAAAGTTTTTTTAAAGTGTTAAGCAAATGGAATGTAAAAACGTGTATAGCTGAATCTCCACATTTTGAGTAACTCCAGAGGACTATCTCATGATTTTTTTCCTAGAACAAAAAATAAATATTTCTGCTTTAAAGAACATGTTACTTCTCATTTGCCATGATTTTTTTTCTTAAAAGGATTTTCAGCTTGAAATGTATCAGTTAAAGAATTCAATCAACAGTACTTTTAGACACTACATCTTCCCCAACAATTACAGTTTTGTACCTGAAAATATTCTATTAAAATGGTTTATTCACCTTCATTATGTGGAAAACTTTCAGAAATGGGAAAATTACTATACTGAAAGAGTTGAGTTGGTAGGTGGAAAAGGCTGTCAGAAACAGAAACTGAATTATCTCAACTAGCTATAATTGTAATTCATAGGTCATCCAAAATAAAAAAGAAAAATAGTTCCCAATTATTGATGATTACTGTTATTTTAAATATTACTTGCAACAAATGTAGTTACTAATATGACAGTGATTCCTTAATGGTGTGCAATTGTCAGGCAGTAAGTTTTTGAAGTCATGTTTTAAATTAAATTAGAACAAAAATGTTAGGAAATGTCTTCATTAAAAACAGGGAACTGGATTTGCAGAGTTTTTTACAAGTCAATAAATGCATATTTAATTTGGTAGGAAATGTCTTAAAGCAGTACTGTATTCTGATGGTAGCTAAGTTTGACTTTTTGTCAGTAGCAGGTGTTTAAAAAAAATTTAAAGCTCAAAGCACTTTAAACATTTTCCAAGTCTTCTAAGACTTTCTAAGCTGGTTTTGGAAGAATAATCCATTTTATCTTTTTCTATTAGTAAAATATGTACTGTTGTGAATTGAAAAGGACATTAGTTGTATTTGTTCATTAATTGTAGGCTTTAAAATTATCTTTTGGTGTGCTTAAAGTTGAATTATTTACCATTTTGACCTTTTGTTTTCCTTGTGAACCTATTCCAAATAATTTTTTAGAGGAGAATTCCCAGGACGCATAAAAATTCATTTCTATTGAAGTTAACTGAGTGTATTTTTATTTATAAAAGACAGGTTTTATTATGTTTTTTCCCAGGTACCAATGTCTGTGCCAAGAACAACGGCGGGTGCCACCAGCTCTGCCTTTACCGCGGGAGCGCGCGGAGAACGTGCGCCTGTGCTCACGGGTACCTGGCAGAGGATGGAATCAGCTGCCTCAGGCACGAGGGTTACCTGCTCTACTCAGGAAGGACAATATTAAAAAGCATCCACCTTTCAGATGAGACCAACCTGAATTCTCCAGTGAGGCCCTATGAAAACCCAGAGTACTTCAAAAATGTGATAGCGCTGGCCTTCGACTACAGCCTGAAGGGAAGGGGCACAAACCGCATATTCTTCAGTGATGCCCACTATGGAAACATCCAAGTTATTAAAGACAACTGGGCTGGCAGAAAAGTGCTAATTGAAAGTAAGTTTAAAAAAAAATAAATCCCCAAATGCCTGTTTTATTTCAATAAGCTTTATTCAGTTAAAAGTTGGTAATCACTTGGCTTTATAGAATAAAAAAAAAAGTAATTTTACCATAATTAATTATATATTTTATCCGTGTAAGATACATTTAAACATCAACCACTTCAAAATAACTTGTTTTAAAATGTGCTTATGAGGTGTGAAGCGTATTGCTAGAAAACAAAAGCTGTGATTTTAGAAGGTTTACTGTTGAAATAAGAACTCACTATTCGTTGTTTGGAAATGAAACTATTTGGTTGTTTATTTTTGTAGTTAGTGAGAGTGAAGTCTCTGTTGAATCCATTTCCCAGTATAAAATATTAAGACCTTGGTCAGTCTGTTCTATTGATTCACACTTCTTGAAGTGAAGTCCAAGAAAGGGATTTGTGCTCATTGATAATCAGAGGCAAATTCCAACCTACAGAACTGTTTGGTTTTAACAGAGGCTTACGTGGCAATGCACTTACTCCTCATGTTTATTATGCTTTCATTCACGACAATAGTATAAAATTTTTCATGAAAAGTGACCTTTCTAGCCCTTGAAACTGGAAGCTTGGCCCTACTATCAAGAAATTTCTGCCAGCATCTTCACCAAAGTCTTCAGGATAAGACAAACCAGATTTTGTCATCTCAGGTCTCAATACAATCTCGATATCTGGCAATAAATTTTTTTATCAACCAAGTCTGACATAACTGTAATATGAGATGTATGTAGAAAGGTACCAGGTTTGTCATGGGAAAATCTGAATTTGAGGAAAATCTGAATGTGAATACATAAGGAATACATCCTTAAGCTAAACATCCATAAATCTGTATCACAAAAGTGTTAATTATAAAATCTTCTGCTGTCTTTTTCTGTTCTACTTATTTTTTTCAAAAATATGCGATAAACCACATTAATCTGTAGTCATTTATCAGATGCAGATACTTAATTTGTTTGTTCTCTTGTCCTACAAAAAAACAGTACTGTCTGTTTTTTGAAGGCTGCAATTTCAGTAATTGTTTTCTGAAATATCCAAAGTGCTATGTAGTATTTGTTCCTTAAGATGTGGATTAATTTCTATTTATTAATTTCTATTTATGCTGTGTTGCCTAAATTTAGCTATTTTCTTGGGTCAGTTCAATAAAGCTACCAAAGATTGATGAGGAAAAATAGAAGTTTGTTTGATGTATCACCTTTTGCGGTTGCATGTTAATGGAAATATATTTTAGAAGAGAAAGAATTTAAATAGTTAAACAGATGCAAACTGACAAAATATTACTCCTCAAGAGACATTGTTTTATGTTTTATCTCTCCACTGGGGTTCTGTGGAGTCCTTTGTGTTTATGAAGACAGTTGGCACTAAGGCATGGGAAAGGATTTTAAATATCTTTAAATTGAAAGAGGGCAGATTTAGATGAGATATAAGGAGGAAATTCTTCACTATGAGGGTGGTAATACCCTGGCATGTGTTGCCCAGAGAATCTGTGGCTGCCCCATCCCTGGAATTGTCCAAGGTCAGGCTGGACAAAGCTTGGAGCAGCCTGGGGTAGTAGAAGGTGTCCTGCAGGGCGTGGGATGAGATCTTTTAAGGCCTCTTCCAACACAAACCATTCTGTGATAATATTTGATAAAAATTGTTTAGGTTTTTTTCCCACTGATTTCCTGTATGTGGATATCTTAGAAGAATTTATTACTTGTGTTTTGAGATATGTTAAAGATAAACTAAGCAATGTTGTCAGGATGTTCCCATTACTCCCAGAAAGTTGTTAAACCCAGGGATCCTGAGTTGAGCTTAGCTGCACGAGAGACAGAAACGTGCAGTGATGACATGGAAGCACAATTTTAACTCTGGTTTTATAAGAAGAGATTAAAAGTATTATATGAAAAGCCACTGGAACTTTCAACATTTAAAACAGACAAAGAGGAGAAATAAATACTGGTAAAGCACTAATGCGGATAGAAATTGGTTTTTAAAAGAACAATAAAGTATTCCTCATTACTCCATAATAGGTTGCTCTACAAGAGCTAAAGACATTCCATAAAGCATAGCTGGGAATTATAGTTTTAAGAAATTGTTAGGAAGTGTTTCTACTTGTAGCTTAATATGCCAGATTTCATTTTTCATTAGCAGAGTCAGCACTCTGAATAATTGAATGTCAGATGAAATTTTGTGTCCTTGTAAAAGCATTCACTGTACAGGCTTGGGACGTACATGTGAACTATGGCATTTTTTAGAAATACTTCTGTAGAAATCCTTCTTTGTAATTAAAAAGGGATATAAAATATATAAATATGTTTATTTCTCTCTTTAAACTTCTTCAGTTTGAGTCATTCTTTTTCAGCTGGTATTTTCCATCCTACAGTCTGCACATGATTTTTCTGTCACTGTAAACAGCAGACCCTTCAAGAGGCTGCTTAATATGGTGGAGATATTTGTTCAACATCCACCTATAAGGAGCAAAGCAGTGGTAAGATTGGTTGACACCACTAATTCCATTCACTGGAAGATGTAAAATTCCAAAATTTTCTTATTTCCACATAAGAATCTATAATCTAGAAATTATTAAATGGAATCCTGCTGAGAGATTTTAGTAATAATGTTTAATTTCAGGATTGAAATTTAACCTATTTGACATTAATTTTGCTATTTTTCCTCCAAAATTATTAGAATTCATCTGTAGGAAGTTTTCCTTTATTAGGAAGTGATTCAAAGCCACATGGGAATTACCTAGTGTGGTTATATCAGTTCTACACCCTTTTTCCCCTTCATTAAGTTGAAGTGCAAACCTTTACTCAGTAATTGACTTTAACAGAGAAAATAGGGTATGATACATCCAAGACACTGTTGTCCCAGAGTTTTCGTTCACTCAGTGTAAATCTGCAAATGGATCTCTCCCTCCCTGAAATCAGACGTGCCACTCAAATCTAATAGATCCGTGAACTTTTCTGCACACTAAAATCACTTAAGACACATAGAGCTCTTTGTTAAACAGGCTTCCAGCTCACTAAAAACAGATTTAAAACTCACGAGCAACCCATTATCTAACACGTTTTTAGCTCACTGAGAACAGATTTACTACCCAGAAACAGCCCATTATCTAACATGTTTCCAGTTCACTGAAAACAGATTTACAACCCATACGCAAGCTATTATCTAACATAGTTCCGACTCACTGAATATTGATTTAGAATTCATAAACAACCCATTATCTGACAAATTTTCACCTCACTGAACAGATTTGCAACTCATAAACAACCCATTAGCTAACACGTTTTCAACTCAGGGAAAGTAGATTTACAGCATATAAACAACTTTATCTAACTTGTTCCAGTTCACTAAAAACAGATTCAAAACTCACCAAGCTTCTTGTACCTGGTGGGGTCTTGTCTTCAGCAGGAAGAAACAATGACAACAGCAACAAGAAATCAATCCAGGATGTGCACAGTGTGCCATGCCCTACCACCTTTATTATTTGTGCAAGTTAGGGGAATTACTGGTATCAACCAGTCTTTTTTTTGAGATTCTTTCATATCTTGAAACTGTACTTCAGTCAATGAAAATCAATGGATTTCTCCTTTTTTTTTTTTTTTTTTTTTTTTTTTTTTTTTCTTTTCTCTAGTAACATTTATCAGGTTAATCTTTCTTATTCCCACTTTCTAAAAATTAAAAAATTTACCTTGTTCTTGCCTCTGATTTCCCAGAAATTATCTTTTGGCTGATCTAAGTTGTTTCAAAGCTTGTGTTTATACAAAGAAGCCTTTTTAGAAGTTAAAGATTCAGTTTCTAGCCTAGTAGTGCTTTCTAAATTTATTTATTATAGGGAGAAGTTTGAAGTAATATACTCACTGAGTAAAGCCTGCCCCAGTGTATCTGTAGAAAAGCAGTGCAGTGTTCCAATACATTTAGACAGTGGTACAACAGTAGACAGAAGACCAACAAACAAGCTAAAAATTACAGAAAAAAGGTAGAGGTAAGGAAAAACAAACAAAAAATCAAATGAGAAAGAGGGAGAAGTATTTAGATGAGATACACTCAGTGAGCTGTTTTTTCTCCTGCCTGTGTAAACAATGGCACTGAGACATTTTGCCAATGTAGTGCCTTTCACAGCACAAAAAGGAAATGTTATGTGAAAAAACACTCCTGTTTTGAACCTGAAGCACTCATGCCCAAGGAACGCAGAAATCTTTTCACTGCTAACAAAGTGTCAGATCCTGTGATGTATTTTAAGGCTTTTTACAGTCTGAATCTTTTAAAGGTGTTCCAATGTGTGCTACTATTCTTCCCAACTAAATGGGTCCAATTTAACTGTCAAAAAAGCATTTATGTTCCCATTTCTCTTACAGAGCATTACATTTTGTACATTGTATGAGATCCTTTAGTTTTGGAGCTTTCTTCTCCAGGAAAGAACTTTTTAATCTGTTAAAAATAAATACTTGAATATTGCTGCTTGTCATTTAATAAATGAACAATTAATGATAACTGTGTATGTTGGAATAGAAGTCCAGTGATTTTCACTTTTTAAAGGAGAGAAAGTGAGAGGCTGTTTTTAAATCTAAGATATTTAAATAGTAAAACCTAATATTTATTATTACAATGCCAACATTGTTAGAGGAAAACAAAGTGTCTGGTTTGTCAATGTAATTAATTTCTTTATGTTGCTGCATATTAGAGAATCAGACAATCACACAATGTTTTGATTGGAAGGGACCTTTAAGATCATCTTGTTCCAAGACCCTGCCAGGGCAGGGATTCCTTCCACTAGACTAAGATTAGTGGGTAAAATCTTTGAGTTGCTGTTATAGGTGGATGAAATTTACTAATTTTATTTTAAGCTTTTTAAAATTTTAATTTAGAAATGTGTATTCCTGCACTTTTCATGCTTTCTTTAGGTGTTTCTGGTGTGAAACTCTGAAATATATTCATGATGGGAGCTGACTCACACTAATCTTTTAGTTTGGTATGTCCTGAGCTTTTCCAACTTCATTGCTGAGGAAAGGTATTCCTGCCTTTTGCATTTAAAGGTGTTCCTGCCTATGGCACTTGATATTGTTCATGAAGAATTAACAATGCTTATGACTTATTCAACTTTAAACATTGCACTTACATTTATATTGATGTACACATTTGCTATTTTTCATTCCCATCAGCAGATGTGATTTAATTGCATAAAATGTAAAACTGTGTTTGCTGAATTGTCAGAAAAAGCTGCAGAGGAACATCCCTTTCATTTTATTGTTTTTGGGATTTTTGGGGCTTTTTTGTTTTTATTTCTTTCTAAAGGGTAATGTGATCTAGCAAAAATATTATTACATCATGAGGCTTTACTAGGCTATTCTGTCATTATTGCCTCAAATAGCTCTTTTCCAACAGCAACAATAAAAATGTGTGATTATACATATTTTTAGAAAGCCTATTACGATAGTCATTATATTGTTTTGAAGGTGGTAAGGGTGAAGAGTTTTGGGGTATTTTTTTTTAGAGTGCATATGTAGTGCATAAAAAGATAATGTGAGCTCCTGTAATTAGGAAAACATTTCTTCCATGAAAATTGTTGAGACTTTTCATAATCTAGTAAAACAGTTCTATCTCTCTGTGTTAGCTTTCCATTCCAGATCTCTTTCTGCTTTTAATACTTCTTCTGTATGGATGCATTTAACTACATTGAAGTGATAATATTATAACCCTTGCTAACTAGTAATGATTTGTTGAAACATTCTGGAGGGTTCCAGTTATACAAAATACTTTTGGTTTTCTAAATTTTTGAGTTCCCTGCATTTTCTTACGTTATTCCTGTTGACCCTAAAACAGTCCCTAAATTTATTAAAGGAGTAAATTATATCTCAGATAATGAAGGACAGAGTATTGCAGGTGTGCATTTGTGTTGTGATTTTCCTTGGTAAATAAACAGGCAATATTTGTGGGAGAACTATATCCATTGTCTGGAAAAAATTAATTGGTGGTAGGTATAGATTTTGTCATAAAAAGCTGGTGTTTGTTTACACGGACACCAAATGTCTTGCTAGATATGAGATTTCAGTGTTAAAAAAAAAAAGAAAAAAACAAGGAGTGAAGGGTATTTCTGCTGTTAGAATGGTCTTATTTTTTTGTTTTTATATCATACCAAACAAATGCTTTCTTTCCAATATTGTCTCAGGAAGTTTTAAGGAGCAATAAGGTTACTTTCATGGAGATGTTTGTAGTGTCTTGGATTTAAGCTAACTGTTACCTTGAAGAACCCAATGCCTTTGTTCATGCTGTCTTATTGCATTTAATAATCTTTCATGTGGGATAGCTTATAGCATGGGTTTATTTTTTCAAGGTAGAGAAAGATGGTACAGATGATTTCTTATTCTTGGTATAATTTTAGCAATCTTTGCATCTGCTCTGAAACTAAATTATATTCTCAGGCTAAATAGAATTATGTCATAATTGGTTATTGCAGTTTATTATAAACTTAGTTCAGTCTCTAGAACTATTGTTTAGCAAAAGGCTTTCTTGTATTCAAAGAGCAAAGTGAGGGTGAGAATTATGGAGAGTCCTGATTGTGCAGTCAGTGAGAGAAGTGAAAATAAACACTTTCCTTCAGGTGCCTTGTTGCTCATGAGGCTTTGCTTTCACCCCAGATCAAACAGTGGCCACCTGTTACCTGTCACCATGGTCCTACACAAACAGAGTGACAGAAACCACAGTCCCCTCCTGTGACCAGGCTGCTGGAACAATCCACAGGCTGAATCCTGAAAGGGAAATTGCAAAAGCTGAGGCAGAGAATGAATCCTGATCATTAAAGCCATCTCCAATGTTCTGCTATCAAAGTGCTGTTTATGCTCAGTTTTATTACTTCGATGGCTTTTCAGTGTTAAAAAAAAAATGATGAGGTTGACAGTCGTTCTTGCTTTATATCATTGTTAAAGAAAAGGAGTTGGTTAAAATAGGAAATTAAAAAAACAAGGTAATTGAAGTGGTGCAACTAGAAAAGTTTTGACAGTAAACTTCCTAGAGAGTTTTAAAACAGAAGAGGTAAAAATCTAGGAAATTGAGAATTGGTGTGTGTATATATATAACCAAACTCAACTATTACTGGATTATTTAAACTTTGCCCTTTAATATTTTTTAATTTCTGGTTGCATTAATAAGGGATTGTATTCTGAGTTTTTCAGTTATTGATTTGTTGCTAGTCTGTTCCACGAGAAAGTCAGATGAAGATCAGCATGGCAATATTTATAGGCTGCATCTCATCTGTGGGATGCAATCTATCTTCGTTAACTTCAGTAAAAGTGATAGATAGCATTTGGCAACGTAATGATGTGATCACTCTGGCATTGCCTTTGTAAATCATAGACTGTTGCATTCTCTTGTGTAGATATTTAATCAGTTATACACCCCATTACTGATTTAATTCAGAACGTCAGTGGCAGGTGAATAATGTGAGTATTTGTATATTAATATCATATTGTATTAATGTTCTTTTCATTTAAGTATGCTATTCATGTGAAAATCATAAACTGTTGCTTCATGGCTAGAATAAATTTAATCAGTGCTGTAGGCATCTAATGCCATCAGTGTTTTAATTCAATATGTCAGTGAAACAAATGGGATTCTTTTCATTTGCAGTTTCTTTATGCTTTACCAATTCAGAATATTACATGATGCTGCAAAAATATGAAGCTTAGAGTAAACAAATTGCTAATTTTCAACCAGTTGGTGGCTTTTGGGACTAAATCCCCCAACTGTAGCACCAGAGAGGATGAGTACATATTTCTGATGTATTTTCTAGTAACTGATAATGATAATTTAAATTTAAGGAGAAAAGTGTTCTAGAATATTCTTTAAATATAAAATAATATCTATGCAAATCAGCAATGATACAGCACTGCTTAGGAATCTTCTCCAGTGTCCTATCTTTAGAAATAGAAAGCTGCTAAAATGTTTTCATTTTAAGGAACAACCTAAAGTCTAGAGGACCATTTCTAGGATAAATCTGTCCTTGGTCACTGCTTTATCACTGGTAAAAAGATTTTCAGGAATTTGGAGAGTCAACAGCAACTAAAAAAATAAAGACCCAACTAAAAAAAAGAAACAACCAAAACCCAAACAGACAAAAAACCCAACAAACAAACAAATTTAATCTGGAAACATATAAATTAGCAAAAAATGTGCAGTGCTGGCACATCCAGCACACATCACATGCTTGCAAGAACAAAGTTATTTGTGTTGTCCATTGTAAGAATTTATCTAAAAGTTGTATCACTCTCTAAATCTTCTGCACTTGACTTTAAAACCGCCTTATTTATAGATTTTTAAAGCTATTAAATGAGTCACTTCTATATTGGTTGAGTTCTCAATTCCATAAGTACAGAACATGATAAAACTAAATGTTTATTAGCAAATAAAAGAGTATGGCTGGTGTAAACCCTTCAGAATTAATACTTTTGGTGGAGTTAAGAAAATGCACTTGGTGTGTGTTTGCAGCAGTTAGCATTCTTTTTAATTATTTTTCTTGTCTTGTATCACTTGAATTCCTCTGATTTATTTTTTTGTATGAGCATATTTTTTTCACTCCGAGTTTTTCTGTCAATTATTTATGAAACAACTGTCATTTACAGCTCTTTCACCTGAACCTTATCATTAAATATTGTTTTATAGATTGCTTTCTTTTAGCTCTGCTACCCTGAGAACACATATACATGTGGCAAAAGTTTTTTTTCTGAAAAAACTGCATATTTTAGATATTCTATTAAAACATTTTTCATCTGTGTGCTTAATGTTTGCTTGTCTCCATACATGCCATAACCTTCCATGTGGCTGCTTTCCAAAAATTTAGAAATTACCATTTTATAAACAGTAACTTGGAATGAAATATTTCTCTATCACCATTCACAGGCCTAAACATGGAACAGCAGTATGATTTGAGAAGGGGAGGGTTTTTTTTTTCTGATGCTTGTGGGAAAATTGAGTTTTCCTCTTCAGTACAGAAATTCCTCATAGAACAACAAATCTGGTATTAAAGAGCACTTTCATCCCTGTAGCTGTGTTTTGGTTCATCACATTTCACTGTGACAGGAACAACATCATTATTTTTTGTCTGCTGCAGAAGAGTTTTGGACTGTTTTCTGTAATCAGTTTGTTCTCAAATTTCTTGACAGATTCAGACAGGAAACAAAGCTAAAGTTGAAAAAAATTCAAGAGGTTATACCCTGCAAATGATTTTTTTATTTTTTCTGTCATCTTAAAAATGGTTTGATGGTTTGTTCATTACAAATGCACTGTAGAATTGGTCAGGATATGTCAATACTTCTGTCATTTTTTAATAGAATCACAGACTGAGTTGAGGGGACCCACGAGGAACAAGTTGTGATTCCACGCAGGGAAACCTAATAGTTAAATCATATATCTAAGAAGATTTGTTTTAATTTAGGGAATTGTAGTTGTGAATTTGGATTCAGTGTACAATTTTAATGGAAATCTCTATTTGAAAGAACTGATTATCTTTGAATTTCAGTTGGTGATTTCTAAAACCTTCACTATATTTCAGTATTTTGAGTTAATTGTAGGTGAGCTGAAGGTACATGGGGTTTGTTTCATAAATTCTATTTCATAAGTAGGCAAACTATTTTTTACACATATTCACCTCCTTTTAAAGAGTGTCATCTCATTTATTTTTTCTGTTGCTTCTTCTTGAATAAAGTTCATTGTTACTTCTCCACAGAAATGTCACAAAATGTGACATCCGAAGATGACCAAATACTTTAAGAAAAATACAAAAAAATTTTGTCATTATTGGTCTCATAGTTTTGATTTATTTGCTTAAAAGTTTTGATTCAGTTTTAGTTCTTTCCAAGTGATCAAACTCTTGGGAGTTTTTGTTCTGCATATATGAATTGCATAGTAAAAATTACATCTTTCAGAGAACTGAATGTAAATTATAATAGCCAACATAATGTAATCCTAATTATATTTCTGGATTTTTGCCTTCTGTAGCTCATTAATAAACTGCATGAACCTTCTGGTCTAAAAGTATTTGTTTCTAGCAAAATAATAAGTGGTGTTATCAACATACATATTTCTGTAGTAATTTACAAATAGTGGTAGGAAATAATTATTCCTATTTCTCACAGTCTGTCACTTTTATATATTGAGATTAAATACAATTTATCTTTTCAGGGCATTAAATATATGTTTTAGTTGCTTATTATTATTTTTTTTCCTAGCTCACAGTTTTTTTGTGTTGAATGAATGAGTGTGGTGTCATGGGTTATAAAAATCATATATTGATGCCAAGACCTTCACAGTTGGTATTTTTTCAGTAATTTTCAGGTGTTTAACAAAAGCTAATACAGTTGTTAACAACAAGGCACTTTGATCCCTTTTAATGTAATATGTCAGTGTTACAAAATACATTGAGAGATGGTGCTAAACAATATAAGTAACTATTGGAAAAATGCCAATACCTGGTTTAAATGATATTTGAAGATGAGACTAAATAATTCTTGTCTTTAATAAATATTTCTTGTTTGTAGTGTGTTATCTGGGGATGCTGTAGTGGTAAAATCATTTTAATGATTGTTAGAATTGATAAATATAGTAAAGTGTTATTAACAGCTGTCTTGCATTCTAGGTTGTTTTAATTTAAATTTATGAAAAGAAAATTATAAGATTTTGATTACAATAAAAATAATTACGGAGTCAGTCAGCTGAAATAACAGAACCCTGCGAGTCTGCAGGATCAGCTCTGAGGAAAAATAAAACTGTCCTGTTAGCAGGAGTTTAATTTGCTCTGCCTGCCACCGTGTCTTGCAGATGTGGGCTCAGTGGAGGGCCTGGCTTATCACAGAGCTTGGGACACTCTGTACTGGACCAGCTCCACCACGTCCTCCATCACCAGGCACAGCGTGGACCAGCGGCGCCGCGGGGCGTTCAACCGCGAGGCCGTCATCACCATGGCTGAGGATGACCATCCCCACGTGCTGGCCCTGGATGAATGCCAAAAGTAGGTGTTGCATCTCTCCTGCCACTCCTCATCCTTGCCTGGTGCCAAGCAACTCTATTTTAGTCAACCAATATTGCCGAACCCTACGAAGGTTGATTCAATTCTCCATTTAGGAGACAAATGTTAACATGTTTTATTGTTGGTATCTTTTATTGTCTTGCTCTTAAAAAGAAGTTGAAGAACTAAGATCCAGCATTTTATATGTTTTTTTTTTTTAGTTTCAGATCAAATAACCATTGCATTTTCACAGAATGCTAAAAGAATTCAAGCTGCTTTTCTTAAGAGTGAGCTAAATGCAAATTATTGAGTGGTCATTTTCTCAGACGTGTCACTCTACCTGCTTAAATTTAAAAAAAAAATCCAAAATTAATTTAAGCACTTACAAAAACAAGTCTGAGTTTCTTGTGTGCAAAATAGAGGCCCGTGTGTTTATCACAGAATTCAGTGTTGTATAAAACTATGTAAAATGGGCAAAATCCTGCAAAGAACTCTCTGTTCCTTCCGATCTCAAAAAAACTGTTAGTGAGAGGATTTTTATTTTCACTTCAGTGTCTCACACATTTGGGGTACTTCAGATTTCTCTCTTATTTCTAGGAGAAAGGCAACCTGCTTTTTTCTGCTTCTTGTAAGTGTCTCTGTCTTTTGGGGTGGGGCACATTTCTGCCATATTACATTCTGTTTTGAGTTTGTGGCAGTTGAATGTCCAAAGCTGCATGAGTAGTGGAGCATATTTCCATGTGTGACTTCATGTCCTGTTAATACAAATCAAGATTTTATGCTCATTGTAAAATACAATTAAATTACCCAGGTGCCATTAAAAAACCCTCTAAGCTCTGAGGGAGATTGCAGTGAGAGGAGGAGCAGGTTCTATCAGTCCATGAATTAGAATTCCATCAGCAGCCTGGTCCATAACATTTTCTGGCATTGTTAACAGCAACAAGGGGCTGACTGAGCCTCCTGTAGAGCACATTAAGGTCCTTTTCTTCCCATTATCAACTCTCTGCACGCCAGTCCTTGGGTCTGTATTACAGCTCTAACACAGGAGAAGCTGCAGATTAATTTCAGTGTTAAATATTGCTAATACACACATCAGCAGAATTAAGTTTATATCATTACACAGCTTGTATCTTTCTCTAATGGTAAATTACTACAGAGACAAGATCAGGATTGAGTAGATCTGTAAGAGAAAAAAATTGTCCTTTTATACAAATTAATGAACTAGGAAGCTGCTATAATTTATAAATATTATTTATTTATAGGCTGTTACATTTTCTTATTCACTATTGATTATCACAATTTTTTATAGATGCTATTCAGAATTGTATATGAAGCCTTTTTTTTTTTTTTCCTTGCTGCTCATTTCGTAGAGAATTAAATTATAAAATGTATCTTATGGTGTTTTTGTTATTTTGATTTTAATACAGCTTAATGTTTTGGACTAACTGGAATGAGCAGCTCCCAAGCATCATGAGATCCACCCTCTCAGGCAAAAATGCCCAGGTTATCATTAGCACTGATATTCTGACACCAAATGGACTCACCATTGATCACAGGGCAGAGAAACTTTACTTTTCAGATGGCAGCTTGGGAAAAATTGAGAGATGTGAATACGATGGATCACAAAGATATGTAAGTAAAACAAAAATCTTGCACATACTCATTATGTGTTTGTTTGCATTCATTAGCATCTCCAAAGTGAATTTGTTACAGAAAGATTCATAATTGCCTAATTTTCTCCTATTTAGTATATTAGGCTTTTAACTCTATAAAAATACAAATAATGCTCAGTTTGCTCAGAATTTCTTTTGTGTAATGCTTGAGTGTTACTCAACAAATCCTATTTTCTAACTATATATTTTCAGATATTAAACTACTCTCTGCTACTTTTTCATCATAATATATTTTGGTCCTTGAACACTCTCATAGTTTCAGCTCAAGCAGACCTTTTACTAGGAATGTGCTGAAGGCAGTTGATCTGTGCTTGTGGTTTTGTTACATCTTTAGCACTACATTTCTCGTATTTCATAAAATCTTCATTTCAGGGATTTTGTACCTCCCAAAGTTCAGAATATAATGAATGAAGGGCATGTTCTGGTTTGTATTCAATTCCCAGCTTTACAAGAGAGTGCACATCATCTGACTTTGATATCTATTAACTTTTTAAAGTTGCTTCGTATGCAATATATGAGCTTTGAAATATTTGTTTTCATTTTAATGAAAATTATATGGATTTTTTTGAATCTTATCCAGATATTCCCCACAGTATATTTTGGCAAATTTTTTTTTCAGAATAAAATAGGAGAGCCAAGCTTGTAAGAGCAGAACTGAAGTACAGTGAGCACTGGTAGGCATGTGCTTTTCCTTTTTTCTTTGGTTTTCCTTCTATAAAAATTAACCACAGCTCACTGATGCTTTCAGATGTAGAAACTGTACCAGAAATTTGGCAAGCCAACCAAATGGCTTCTGAAGGTTTCAGTCTCTGACTATATGCTTATTAACACAAAACAAAAGTACAAGGTAATTAGTTAAGGTAATTAGTAGGTTGTGATTAAATAATCTTTGCAGAAGATATAGCAAAATCGACATCACAGACATGAAGTAGGACATGATGCCACTTAGTTACAGAAATCATCACTAAAATACTACTTTTTTAATCAGGTCTTTGGCTTTCACTTTGCAGTAGCAAGGAAAAAGGATCATTCTGTTTTCTCTGCAATTGAACATTGAAACTTCTAATTTTTCTGAGTCCCTTGCCTCTTGGTTTGGCTTTCTGGCAATTTAACTCTTACACTCCATTGCAATAAAAAAACAAAAAAAAAAAAAAAAAAAAAAAAAAAAAAAAAAAAAAATCCTGAGCACAGTGATCTGCATCCAGTTCACTCTTCTGAAGGGCTTTTGGGAGCTCTGGTGTGTTACACCAATACCTGCTGTGGGATAATCAGCTGATTCTGTTGTCCAAAGTACTGATCTGGGGTCTCACTCTTCCTGCATTACATAGAGGAGGGTTTTTAAAGCAGGAGGAAAAGCCCAGCAGGCTGCTTGGCCTCCAGCAGCACTTCAGCAGAGTGCCTGATCACACTGTAGATGCATTTTTACTGATACAAGCAATGCCAGAATCCAACCTGTTAACTACATTATTGAACCAGTGAAAAATTATATTTCCAGAGCAGTTGTTTTACTTTGTTCTATCCAGCTGGATGAGATCCCTGATTTCTGTGACATCAATGCAAGTAATGATTATTGTGCTGTTCCTGTGATCACAGATTCTTTGGAGTGTTTCAGTCACCAACCACCTGTCAAAAATAGTTTAAACAGATTACCCTTTTCCCCAGCATCTCTGCTTCATTGCTCTCTGGTTTCTGTTAGGTTAACAAGGGTAGAAATTGGACAGTAGAACATGAAAGGCTAATGGTAATGCAATGAATTTTCTTCCAGTTAGCAGCTTCTTTCTTCATTCTGCTCACCACAATAATCTAGTACAATGAATTAGTAGAAAATCATTTAGCAATATTGAACTGACTCTTTAAAGTGGATTGTAAGGGTTTATTGATTTTTGTATTGAGCTGATATTTTAATACTAGTATTTGGTTTCAGGAATACTCTTTCAAGTTTGGAAGGTTATTTTGTAACTATTGTTCTTTTTTATTACTTAGATGATATAAAGTTTTTGGGGAGTTGAGTTTTTAATATTTTTTGTTCTGTTTTGTCAGATCTTCTGGCTTAAAAAATAGAAGTGGCTTTTTTTTTTTTTTTTCCCATTATTCCTTCCGATTTTCTTCCATTTTTTTTCCTGCCTACTTGTATTTAATACTGTGGCCACAGCTGGCTTTAGCTGTTTAGTGCTTTAATTGCAACTTTTTTTTTTTTTTTTTTTAATGAACACAAACTGAGCAAACAGCAAATAAATCTGATTTCAAGTTTTGGACATATTTTTCTAGTAAATCATTAGATACTTTGATTTCTTTTTTCTTTTCTTCTTCAGTGTTATGTTTTAACTTTTTACATGTGAAAACCTAGTAAACAGTTATTTTTTTAACATCCAGGCTGGAATGTTTTTGGTCTCAGTTATAATTTTGTAGGCCTCTAGGTGTGATTATTAAAACCAATATGGGTTTAGAGGTGTTTCTGGTAATTATATTCATCATGTAATTACAACCTGTCAGTAATTTAACTTTCAGTTTCTAAGATGTTGATTTTTATTCTGTTGAATTTCTGCATTAAGGCAATTATAGAAATTCCATAGTTGGTGTTCAATTTCTGTTTTCTTCAATTAGATTGTATCAGATATCTTCTTCAGTCTACAGCAGAAGTAGGTTTGGCTGTGCATTTATGGAAAACTTGAGTTTATGAATGACCTCTAAAATTTACTTTTCTTGTGTGCTGTTATATTTATTTGAAATACAAGGATCATTGTAGGCAGCAGAATAATTTTGGTCAGTTCTGGGAGGTATTCATGATGACATCAATGTTACCTTGAGAAGGGACCAAATAACTCACTAAGGCAGGATAAAAGTGAGATCAGCCAAGGCAGCTGGAACAGAGAGAAATTGTCCAAAATAGAAGCAATTTGAAATGTAGAATGTCTTACTCCATTAAAATAAGAAAGTGCTAAAAATTATTGGACAAAGTTCTCACCAAGGTCTGAGTACCAGGAGTTTAAAATGATGCATGTCCTGAATATGATTCTGTGAACAATCTCATTGCTGTATTCTCTATGAAAAAAAATAAATATTCAGACACAAAGACTAACCCAAAGGAAAATAATGTCAACTAGAAGGCAGACATTTTAATTAGCTTTGATAGTTAGTCTGAGATAATAATAAAATAGAGCCTACTGTTATAGATAAATTAATTTGTCAGTTTCTACGATTTATCTGTAATTTTTCTAAATGGCACTAGAAACAATAGTAGTAGAGAAACAAGAAAGGCCTGTAAAAAATGATGTTGTTAGCACAATATTCACAATTCACCACCAAGACATTGAAGTTCACCATGGTTTGCTTCTCCTATTTTCACCAATTATGATAGTTAGGGGAGCGAGAGTTACGTTCTGGCCTTTTTAATAAATTCTTCTTTTTGTGTTTGAAAAGCAGCTGGAACAGATATAGATATTCTTGACAATTAATCACACTAGAAGTGAAGTTGTGGATTTTTAAAATTTTCCCTGTCCAGCAATATAAATATAGTAGCTGAAGCAGGAATATTCAATCCTTGATTTTTTTTTTTTTCCTTGCAAATAAATAAATAAATAAATAAAAATTGTTTCTCAACTTTTCAGATGTCCACATTTCCATTCAACATTCATCTGAAGACCAAAACCAACAGAAAGAGTGAAATACCTGCCCCCTGCTTAAATAATTGTTTTTCTGAGGAGTTCACTCCATTGACATTGATGAGTTGCTTTCTTTCAGCAGTTCTGTAAAGAAATGTTAAACTTGAACCTAATGAAAGTTATTCCATAGCCAAAGGCAGTAAAATCCTCTAATCTTGGTGAGATAAATACTTGGTTGAGACAAATCCAACATTTTTTGTTGGGACAGTTTGCTGAAATATCTTGATATCCAGTGTTGGTAGCCTGGTAGAAATAAACTTAAAGAAGGAATTAATGAATAGATAAAACTAATCTCAAAGGCTATAGAGAACAAGATTATCCATAATATCACAAGATTCAACAAAATTCTAGGAGATGGAAGTGATTCTAACATTAGATGAAGTTGTCATTGTCATTTATGAAGTTGAAAATAATTATCAGGGATTTATAAGCATGTAGTTTCAAAGAACCTGGTGAATATAATAATGGTAAATAAAATAAAACAGAGCTGTGTACTTTCCATTTCCATGGCACTGAAAAGTACAGGCCTTTTCTAAGCAGTTGCCTAACTGAACTGCAAACCAAGTGGCAGCTGGAACACTGCAAATTCAGCTCTGAAGTTTCGTTCTCAGTGTCTTCGATGTTCATTGCTAACATGGAGAAACAAAAATGAATTGTTGAAGGGGAAGCACTTCTGATTTTGTTACATTGTGCTTGGAAAATTCCATGGAAACTTGATCTTGCTATTCTTGGCAAGAGTGGTCTTTTAGAATGTCCATTGTATTTAAAGTTATTTAGAAAGTGATTGTGAAGGACAAAGAAAATTCATGCATTAAAGCTGTGTTGAAAATAGTCTTTATTCAAATTAATCAACACAGAGTATCACAACAAACATAATCAGGAATATAATATAAATGTACCTTTTTTGGTACATCAAAAAAAAAACCCAACAAATCAAACACATAAAAGTTATCCCTTAAATTATTTCATTTCCCCCTATCTGTGCAACACGTTTCCATGTATTTCTTTCTAATATATTTTTTTCAATAGGTTCCTCTTCTAGAATGTTTTAAAATCAGTAGTCATAACTAAATAAATATGGGATACTATTTTAGGTCTTTCATATCAAAGAATAAAGTCGATAGACTTGGCTAATGTGGTGCTCTGTATAACTTGATTCTGTCATATTTTTTTAATATGTCCAAAACATTATTTATTATTTAATTACTGGTATCATTTTATGGTTTATAATGATTTTTTAATGAAATTGGCTTTAAATAGTCAGTATTTTTAACCTTTTTAAGTGTAGTTTTGTGTACACAACTGTACTTTGCTTTAGACTTCTATGTAGGTTTTGGTACCTTTAGAAAAGCAAATAACCTTTAAAATATGTTTAAAAGCTTTACTAGATTCTGCTGTCCATTTATTAAGCATTTTGAAAGAGAAGTATTAATAATCCATTCATTAGGGTTAAAATATGAAAAATAAAACAACTCATATTTTAAGCTGGTACATTAAATTTATGCACTCTTCGTTAAAATAAAACAGTATTTCTGTAAAAGTTTTGTGTTGTCATGATAAGAATCATTGAGTCTAGTTCTAAATGACAATCTAATAAGAGTTTTATATAAATCATCCAAATTACAGTATTCTCTCAGAAATTCTTCTCTGCCTGACATGTCTCCCTGACTGGCTCCTTGTCGTGTTTTTCTAGGAAAATTGCTACACATGTCTCAAATTAGAGCTGACAAATGCTAAACCAAAAGCTTTCTGGACAACTTAAAAAGCAGAATTCAGAAAAGAAAGGATTGCAATTAAAATTAAATTGTAAACTTCTCACATCCCCCAGCCCCCCATTCTCCTCATCTCTTTACAGGAACCAGAGAAAAAAGTTCATGTTACTTAGAGCTTGAAATATCTTTTGTAACTGATCTTTGGTATAATTTAGTATTAAAACATGGGCTGTACTCTTGGATGTGTCTGGCTTCCACTCTTGCAGGTGGAAGGGATGATAGGGATGTCTTTTAATGATTCCTTAAACTTTTAAAATTCTACTTGTTGATTCAAGTTTTAGTATACATTTAGACTTAAAAAAAATAGAAATAAAAAATCGTCACAACTCTCAGTGTTCTTATACAAATTAAAATTCTAAAGGGCTGTAAAGGTGGCAAAAAGCTGATAGAAATATGAAATCTTTATTTTGATTGCAGTGTCCTTGGATAGGGCTGTGACATAATACAGAGACCAGGAAATGAAATACAATGAGCAATAGTGAAGAAACCTTTGCCTTTATGACACTGTTTTTGGATCTGAGCTCTCCCAAGGCTGAACAGCAATGATCAGTTCTGCAGTGAATTTACATTCTATTTTTACAATCTGAGATAAATTAGGACAGTGCTCCCCAGCACAGAAAGCTGAGCAGGGCAGTGCTTTAGCTTTGGTTGTAACAATAAAATCTTTCCAGCTGGGACAGTTTCACACTGTCACAGAGAAGAATATGGGGCTGCACAATCTGCATGGCCAGATTTCATAAAGATCTTTCAGGAACATACATGTTGGTTTTTTTGTTTTGTTTTTTTCCCTGAAATATCTGAATATGAATAGTGCAGGCTTTTAAGAGTCTATTATGAAAAGTGTCTTACTGGAAATGTGCACAATTGGAGAAGAAATCTTTTGTCATTAATATGTTCCCATTTATCTTTTAATACTTTTAGTTCTGGAAAAATATTGGTTAAGGAAAAGTTGTCCTCTTGGGATATTTATCACTGGGAAAAAATCTTTTCTGGAAAAAATTATTTGCTGTCTAACCCTCTTTAAAATATGCAGAAATACTTGATGTGCATAGTGAAGCAGAATTTGTTATAATTATCTGATTAGTGTAAGTAATTTTGACATTCTGTCTATATAAATGAATTTAAACATGGACAGGAATGTGCACAGGAATTATTTATGTCAGCAGGTTGTTGAGATACCCTGAATTGGTACAGGTGGGGACAAACCTGGAGCATCCCTTGGTATTGAATCCTGCAGAATTGGGCCATCTTCTTAGTCTCCAGTGCATAGCTGTAGTATCACAACTGGGTGGTTTTTTTCACAAAATGAAATTTGGATGTCCTATTAGGTTCATTCCCTTATATTGAGAGAAAGACTTCCTACATGAGACACCCACAATAAATTATTTAATAATTAAATATGGGATTGACTATTGCTACTGTGTTCTCATCCCAGCATCTTTTAAAGAGCTGTCACACAACATCCCCTTGCAAGCACGAAGGGCTCAGGTCCATGAGATCTCTGGTTCATGGAGATTTCCATGAAATCTTATCATTGTTCTAAACTCCTTCTGGGAAAGAGGATAAAGCACACAAAGCAGATGGGAAACCATGGTGATCTAAGTAGATATGTTAAATGATATAATTTTTCTAGTTTTATCCCAATTTCCCTACGATAAGTGGCACACAGACACAGGATTTTTTTTTTTTTTTTTTCCAATAGCCTGGGTGAGAACTGTTTTTCCCAGAGAAACCTGGAATACAATTCAATAAAAAAAGTAAGAGTATAATTTATCTCCATTACCTAATGAAGAAATATTAACCCCCTTCCAGTAATGCTCCTTAGCCAAAATTAAACTTTCAACTAAAAAACTGATAAAAATTTGTCAGATTCTTCAGAACGGAAACTGTTCATGTGAAATTTAATTCTGATACATGGAAAGAAAGAACATATGTAAATATTTTATGGGAGCTGTGATTTGGATTGGGTTCAAATTCATTGTATTTCTATTTTTTTTTCCCAACTTTACTATATAATGACCTTAATTTTTTCCTTTTAGGTTTTAAATTAATTATTACTGTAGTGATTTTTTTTTTTTTTCCTGAATTGGGAAACATGAAACATTTATTGTCTAGGGTTAAAATTTCTAGCATGATGATGTGGTGAGCACTCTTCAGTTCTAAAGCTCTTCAGTTCACTTTGCTTCCTAAAGACTGAATTTTTAGACTTTCAGCCATGCCAAAAGAACCTCTTCTCTCTTCTGTTGGAACTATTAAGCAGGTAAAGTGTTGAGAAGGTATTTTTACAGGCACATTTGGATAAACTGTGATTTTTTAATTAAGGAACAGATGCCTGGTTTTCTGAAATTTGGATGCCTGTGGCATCCTTTTAACACATTTTAAGTGCTGTTATCTCATTTCCCCAGGTGCTGCAGGTATAAAAGTATTAAGTGTTTTGTCTAAAAGTGACGGGAGACGCAGTTTGCGCTTTAAAATTTTCTCATTCAGCGACAGCACTTCCTCTCCCATTTCTCTTCTGCACTTTTGCATTTTAGGTCATTGTCAAGTCTGGCCCAGGCACCTTCCTCAGCCTGGCTGTGTATGATGAGTACATCTTCTGGTCAGATGGAGTGAGGAGAGCCATCCTGCGCTCCAGCAAATACACGGGAGGAGACACCAAAGTCCTGCGCTCCGACATCCCGCACCAGCCAATGGGAATCATCGCTGTGGCCAACGACACCAACAGCTGTAAGCTGCAAAGCAGTTTTCTTAATGCCAATATCATTCATTTCAGGGGTTTTACTTAGTTTTAGCCAAGTTAAAAGTTTATATGGTGTTTCAGAAATTCTTTTGTTAAGAAAAGATGGGGTATAACCTTTTCCCAAGTAAGTAAGCATTATTCAGAATTTTCTGCTGTGGGCGTTGATCTCAGTGGATAGTGTTAAATACTTCCCTGTCAAATTTCAAGTTTTGAGTGTTTCAGGTTTTCAAAATTATTATTTGCCAGGTGTTTGTTTATCTTTAGCACGCCAGCATCTGACAGATGCTGACATTCTCATCTGACTGATAAAACCCGAATCAATTGCCCGTGAATCTGAGATATGGTGATCTTTGCTCTCTCAAAGACATTGGCCATTGAAGCAAATTTAATAAAATAGAGTTCATCTCTAGTTGTTTGTCTTCCAGGTGAGTTATCTCCCTGTGCACAAATGAATGGAGGCTGCCATGATTTGTGCCTTCTGACGCCCGATGGACGAGTGAACTGCTCATGCAGAGGGGACAGAGTCCTGATAGATGATAACAGATGTGTGAGTAAGTAATGGTGGCTGACACGATGCTTTTCTGTGCTGTGAGGCACTTGGCTTTCATAAGACAGTTGGCCCAAACCATTAATTTTATTTCTTCTATATACTGTAAAAATTGATCTGGCAATGCAGCACAAACCAGGCTTTTAACTCTTTTGTCTTGCAAGTCTTTTGAGGGGTTAAAAAGTGTTAATATTCTCCTTAAACTCCTGGTAGTGGAATTCTGTTTCTTAATAATAGGATTTTTACATATTTATCACAATTACTGCTGAGGTAGATGGAAATACCTGTAGGTATCCTTCCCTAGGGTTATGTGGGATAAGTTACAGAAGTTGAAACTTAATTAAAGCACTTTCTCACTTATCTCTATGTTGTCAGACCAGTGATTGGCAGTGGAAGTGAGAGAGGTTCAGCAGATGAATTCACATGCCTAACAATTTATTTTATAATAATTATATGGCATTTATATTTTCCAAATGCATCACAACTCTTACATTTCTCATAGGTAAAACCGTGTTTAAATTGTCATCTAGGACATGAAATAAGATTTAACCTTCTAAATGTTTCTGTAGAATGTTTGCAGGAAATGTTGATCTGAGCTATCAGGAAAAGAAAAGAAGGAAGATATTAAATGATGGGGTAGTGTATACAGAAAGGATGGAAACAAGACAGACTTCAGTTTAGCTTTGTGATCAAAAGTTTTTTCTTCATGACAGAATTGAAAGTGATGCTCAATAAAATTGAAAGTTAGCAATTCCAGCTGAGAAAAGGAATTAACTGTCCTTTCACAGTGTAATTAGGCTGTAGAACTTACTGCCAGTCAAGAGTCTTGAGACAAAGCTCCAGTGAAATTCAAAGAGGGAGAGATGATGATATGGGTAATGACTACTCTGACTACTTACTTGTCACCAAAGAAACTGTTTGAGAGGCATTAAAATGCTTTCTTTCTGCAAGGTGGAGTTTGAAGCAATCTCTGCAAGGATGTCCAGTAAGACTTGAACTAAGAGCAGATTATATTATAAATACTTTTATTCTTTTCATTTTTTTTCCCTAAAGATTGCAGTCTAAGATGCTGAACTAGATGAACTACAAATGTAATTGAGAATTACTCTCCATAAGATCTAAGTTCTTACAATGTTAGAAAATGGAGAGAAAAGAGATAAAAATACTTCAATTCAAATGTAAACGACTAAATAAATCATATTCAAGACCAGATCTCACCTTGTCCAGAATTTATATTTTCGGCACTTTTTCTTCATGTTTCAATCAAATCAATAAATGCTTTCAATTTATACTGGCTTTGCTATTGCATTTAGCAGACATGGGTTCTTCCTGAATTTGTGCTGAAGTGATTATAATGGAAACAAGAAAGAAGCATAACAACTGGGTATCATTTCCCCATTGTTCTTCTTGAGTTGTGCTAAATGCTCCTCGTTTCTCTCCATTTTGGTATTTTGATTAGAACCACGCTCACAAAGCAGATGTATGACCTGTCATGAAGTTCATGATAATTGCTGTGTCCATTTTGTGATATGGTTTAGTTTTTAAAGTAAAAGAGTAAAAATTGGAAATGTGCACCTGGTTCTCTTCTAAAATAATAGATGAAACATCCACTCAATGAGAAGGGGAAGGTTTTTGTGAATAAAAGAAATAAGTAAAATGGAAACAGCAGGTTTTCTGCATTGGGCTGTGTCATTCAAGCTGGGGGTTGGGAAGGCATGGCTGAGTACAAGGAAGCAGAGCACAGTGGTTCCAAAGTTCTTATCTTATCAGAATGAGTGCCTGTGAATTGTTTCACTACATGTTCCTTCATGGATATTTGTCAATCTATTTTCTTTTACAGGTTCTCTTTGTAGAAGCTTTTAAGTTCTGATGTCATGGTGTGTTTTTCTGTTTTGTACTCAGGTTTTCAAAATTCATGTAGGTCAAATTTGAAATGCAGCCAGCATTTTTTTCCTCATTTTCACTAGTTGTGAAAGCTTTAACAAAATTACGTGTTAATTTGTTTTATTTTTAGGTAAAAATTCTACTTGCAACATCTATTCAGAATTTGAATGTGGGAACGGTGAATGCATTGATTATCAGCTGACTTGTGATGGTGTTGCTCACTGTAAGGACAAGTCTGATGAGAAACTTTTCTACTGTGGTGAGTATTTCCAGATTTTTCACCTTATTTTTGTAATTTTGGTGTCATGCACTCTTAGATTGCTTCCTCTGTGACTTTTCTACTTATTCACACCAACTGCTCAGCCAAGATGCCCAGGAAGAAAATGCCAACACACATTAAGAAAACCTTGACATGACATGGAAAAAATTACCTGAAAATATTCTTTTCTTGCAAATTTAATGTATTAACTGACATATTTAATAAAAAAACATCTCAAATGTTCTCACATTTCTGTCTCTAAAACAAAAATGAGGAAAAACATGGCTAACTGCTTTTTTAAAATATGGAAGATACCTTTTGTGCAGTGCTGTAAAATATATAAATGCTAGATATTAAATTTATAAATAGGTTTATAAATGAAAGATTTGTTGCCCAGAGAAGCTGTGGCTGCCCCATCCCTGCAAGTGTACCAGGCAAGGTTGGACAAGGCTTGGAGCAGCCTGGGACAATGGAAGGGTCCCTGCCCATGGCCTGGTGTGGAAGGAGATGGTTTTTAAGGTCCCTTCAAACCCATTCCATGATTCTATGGTCCTGAGAACCAACAATTTGTTTTTCCATGGATTTGCCAAATAATTTTATGAAGGACATTCTATTAGCGTGACAGTGAACGCTTCGCCTCATTTAAATTAACTGTACCAAATATTTTGGTACACATTGGGGAAAAACCAGAAGAACAGGAGCCTTTCATGCACTAGGTCATATAAAGGGTGTTGCTTTCTGAATCTGATAAGGAGCAGGATGCCAGACTCATTATTGTTGATTAACTAATGCAGTGAACATTATTATTGTGACTTCTGCAGTAATTACAGCTTCAGTAAATCAGTTCTGAATTTTCAAATATATCATTACATGTAAAATTCATACATTCTTCAACAGTGTTCTTAAGCAGAACATTGTTGGTATCAGTACTCAGAAATCCAGAAATCTCTTTGCTAATATTTGTTGTTATTTTATTCTCCATTTATTCCTATTTTGGTTGAGGCCAAATTTGGTATGCTTCATTCTATGAGATGCTACATGGAAACATTCTCCCCACAAAAGTGTGTCAAAACAAATACATTTAAAGTAAATGGGCATTTTGTACCACAAGATAATGAAAACTGGGGATTAGGCCTCCCTTCTCTTTTTTGGTCTTTCTTTCTCATCATGCTTTCACTTATTGTTCTTCATCCCTATTATCAGTCCAAGTTATGCTGCATAACAGATGAACAATTTCTGAAGGGTTTTGCTCCCTGTAGCCTGGAATGCATCATCAATTAAAATATTTTTCTGGCCTGTTTGTTTGGCTTGAGCATGAGGCCGTTTTCCTGAGGTGTCAATCCAATCATGTTCTTGAATTTACCTTCCCAGAGAACAGGGGCTGTCGGAGGGGCTTCAAGCCGTGCTCCAACCGCCGCTGTGTTCCCAGCAATAAAGTCTGTGATGGTGCCAACGACTGTGGTGACAACTCTGATGAATTTGACTGCAAAGGTAAATGGCACTTTATTTCCAAGGTGATTTCGGAATATTGCTGTGTAGATACTCATTATGCAAATAGGAGTAGCTGGAAAATAATGAGTGGTTTAATCATATGGTGGGATTGATGTAAAGGCTGATTTTGGTTTGCACCTACAGTCTCCTAGAAGGAGAGTGGTTTTGGCTATGAAATATAAAATATACATATTCATTATACATATGATATTTTATGTTTTATATGTATAAAATATAGAATACAGGTGCTGTTTCTTCTGTGAAGTAATGAGAGTAACTCTACTGCAGAAAGATGGGTGATTTCTTCTCTGCATGTGCTTCTTTGAAGGAGCAAATGCTCTATTTCTCTTCTAAGATGCATGACAATGTCTGTGTCCTTTGCAAAGCTTACTAGAATTGTTCTCCTTTTCATATCAGAATCGTTTTTTGATTTATGTCTTTTAACATGAATATTTATATTCGTACATCAGCCAATGCATAAAGACCAGCAAGCAGATCACACAAACCCTTAGTTACAATTCAGAAAGGTTGTTGAGAATATTATTCCACAAGGTTTATAAATAAAAAGCTAGATAGCTGTAGTAATAAGCATTTTTTGAAGGCACCAAATTATTTCTAATAATTTACCTAAATATTAGTAGATGTATAAACATATAGGCAAGAACCCCAAGATGGTTTTACAAGAAATAAATCTGAGAGCTTAATGGATGATCCTGAAATGTTTCTTCCTCCCTCAAATATTGATTATCTCAAAGTGAATCAAATTACCTGGAAACACTTTCAGGCTAAAAAAATAAATTTAAAAATTAGCAACTTATAGGGTGTAATAAACTCAAAGTCATATATCTGCTGGAAGGTACAGTGTGTTCTGAATGCCTCATTCTGAAAGGCAGAAGGCTTAAGCCTCATGATGTGCATGATGTGCATCTGAAGAGTGTGTTTAGCAGGCAAATTTACATCCTTTATAACCATATGTTCCAGACTCAGCGTGCGCCCCGGCAGAATTCCGCTGTGCAGATGGGCTTTGCGTGGGGAAATCAGCGCAGTGCAACCAGATCATTGACTGTGCAGATGCCTCGGATGAGAAGAACTGCAGTGAGTTTGTGTTTGTGCTCCCTCGCAGCAGCTGCTCCCTGATTATTCCTTGTTATGTAGCAGTTAATTCCTGGGCGTTGCTGCTTGGGATTCCAGCACCTGCGTGGGCTCCTCCAGCCCAACGTGAAAATTAAACTGTGAGGCTCTCAGTCCCTGTTGGGTGTGTGCGAATTTTCTCTCTCTTTCCAGATAATACAAACTGTGCTTACTTCTATAAACTCGGCATAAAATCTTCAGGATTTATCAGCTGTAATTCCACTTCCCTCTGTATACTGCCAGAATGGATTTGTGATGGATCTAATGACTGTGGAGATTATACAGATGAACTAAAATGCCCAGGTAACTGTGAAAAATTAAAAAAAACAAAACAAACCAAAACAAAACAACAAATCCAAGACATTAATTTACCTTTTAAACAAAGAAAACTCCTATTTTTGGGAGTGTTTCTCATCATGTTGCAAAATGTTTATTTGGTCAATACTTGTTTATTTAACAGAGATTGTTATAATGCTGAATGCAGTTTATTTACCTTTATTTTGTGTTTCCTGGGATTATGTAAATTATTACAAATGAATACGGATTTTTTTTTTTCTGAAGCAAGCTGAAATGTCTAGCTTTCTGTTTCCTCCAGGTTAGGCCTGTCATTTATCATTTTTATTTAAGTAAAACACAAGTCATGAAAATGTCAAGCTCATCAAGCATCGACATAATCACCCAGGAACTTTTATTAGCTACTGCTTTAGTGGGTGGCATTTCTTTTCTTGCTGACTTGTTTTACTTTCTCTTTTATTTGGTGGAGGTCCTTGGAATAGGCTGTCAGGGTTATTGCTTTTGTGATAGTTCTGGTCTTCAGCCAGGAGAAAGGGATCACAACAACTTGAGCCCCAGACATAAGACTGAGGTTACATCTAATGTTAACCAATTAATTATTCACAATATTCAATTCTTACTTAATGAAGGAGGGCATTTATGTGTTCGCTCCATTTTTATCCAGAGCCCCTCATTTGAGTTTATTAAGTACAAAATGAAAACATTTTTATTTTTTGTTTTTATAATTGATGCATTCTAGGGTTAAATTAACCTCCTGTTGACCAGTAACTCTCTTTCCTCTAAGAACTAGCATTAAATAAAATATTTACTAAATAATAAATTTTATTACTTTAAAAAATTAAAACTAATTTTATGTTGTTCAATGCCATCAAATTTTTGCATAGTAGTGGATATAAACTGACTCTTTCCATTTAATATTATCTTTTTCTGTGTGATGATACTGTTGTACCACCAGAAGGTTCTATTAGAATTCTCATATTCATTGTGTCAAATTTACTGACAAAAATATTACCAGGATCCAGAGGAACCTGGGACTTCAGCAGTACTGTCAGCCAACCTGACATTAAGAACCTCCATCAGTCCTACAAAATAGATGCATATTAAGTTAGTGTTTTTATTCTAGTCTCTACATTCTCCAGATCATCTCTTAATTATGTAGAATTTATTGTATATAACACTTCATTAAGCTCAAAATACCTTAATTTGCTGTATTTTTAGACAAAGAAAGGATTTTTTTCCATACCAAGGGAAATGTTGAGGGCAGTGAGCTACAGCTTCTGTAAACTAATGTTGCATAAGTACACTAATGTGCATTTTATTCCATTGTCCATTTATCTGTATTACTTCTCTCTGAATTCCAAATGTGTACCAAAATGTTCCATCATTTTAATGTGTGACTAATTGTCTGGATCATTCCTCCCTTTATTTGGAAGCAATACCATTCCCACTCAACCTACATGTGATTTCCTTTGCCATTTCATTCAAAACTGACCAGCTCTGGCACATTAAGTTTTTGAGTGTTGTTTCTGTTATGAATATTGCAAATCCCATTAGCAGTTTGTTCAGTGTCATTGTTCTTCTTTCAGAGAATTGCAGTAAAATACTCATGGAGGGTAACTGTACTTAGGGAATTCTCAATATCTACCAAGTCATCACAGATGCCCCACATCTTTCTTCTTGGTTTTTTTTTTTTTTTTTTTTTTTTTTTTTTTTTTTTTTTTTTTTTTTTTTTTTTTTTTTTTTTTCTTTTGCATTCATAGAGCTGTAGAAGCCATAAATGTCTACTTTACCTTTCCTTTTAAAAAAGAGGAGGCTGAAAACAAGTCCACTTCACTGAGGGAGTAATGAAATCCATATCAGAGAATTTCAGTGGTCTCCAGTGCTTGGAAATCCATCCTGGACCTTGCTTAAAATTTAAAAAATAAGCTGTTATTAGACTAATATTTATGTTTGCATCATGGAACTCTACATGTGGCATGTTTTTTTTTTTCCTCACACCTGATTTCTAAACTTTGATAAAATTCAAATTTGAAATTACTTTCTGACTCAACAACATAAAAAGACAAGGGAGAACTTTTTAATTTCTGACCAAGTCTAAACCTCTGGCACCACCATCACTGGTGTAGCTCCTGTTAGTCAGTGCATGCATGAGATTTGTAGCTTCTCCCAGTGCCCAAAATACTGCCACAATTAGATTATCTTGTAAATGACAGCAGAAAGATCAGAAGGGCAATTTCTTCAGCTGGTGTAAAACAACAAGCAATGCTGACCTGCCTGACCTCAAAACCTGTAAACTGAACTACTTTCCTCCCTAGACTTCTTGATTTAGTTGGAAGCTGTGCTCTGATTGTATTCGAGAAAAACCTAAGAATAACTATTTCCCTAAACTACTTAGCTATCACTTTTTTTTTTTTTTTTATGAACACATTTTTTTTTTCCATTTTTAGACATAAACACTTTGTTCATCAGTATTCAGGAATTAGCAGAAATGTATTAGGCTCCTAATCATACTAGTAGAGACCATTTTACATTACATTCTTTATTTTATCACAGTTCAAAACAAACCCACATGTGAAGAAAATTATTTTGGTTGTCCTAGTGGAAGATGTATTCTGACCACCTGGCTTTGTGATGGGCAGAAAGACTGTGAGGACGGAGTAGATGAATTGCACTGTGGTGAGCATTTTGTCTTATTTGTATTTCTCTAGTCACTAATGCACTTTGGAAACAAAGAAGTGTGCATTTATAACTCAGAGATTATATAAAAAGGTCTTTAATGATGTTTTTTCAGGTCCAACTCCAATACTTCATATTGTCAATAGCTTAAATTCTATTTCATGCCAGAATAAAAGCATTTTAATTTATTTTTCTCTCTCTCTTAAGGATATATTTATATACAGAGTTCTATTATTTTAATATTTAGCAATTCCACTAATTCTTGTCAACTCCTCATTAGAAGAGTTTTACAGATATAATGAATTTGAATCAATATCTGGAGCCCAGCAGGAAATACCCAAACCTCAAAGTAGGCATTGTTTTGTATCAGAGGCCATACAGATATAATTATTAAAAGTAATGACAAAAGTGATGTAAATTAAATACAGCATGAGCTGTGAACTGGGTTAAGGGTCTATTCTGTCTCAGATCTTTCCAGATTCTTAAATTTTACCTAACTGAGGTACAAAGCAGGTTGGCTTTACTCCTAGTGAGAGCTGGTCTTTTCAATTTGTATGGATTACCTGAATGGATAATTTTTGTAATGAAATTGTACCAGAAAGCAAGAGTCAATTTTTCTATTCTCCATTTAAATAAAACCTTAAATTTGGAGGTTTTTTTCAGTTTGTTTTTGTTTTTTTTTTTCTTCTTACCATGGCTGAACATTTTATATTACTCTCTTCATGACCCAGCTCCCACTAACATGCTTCCATATTTGGTTTGCAGTTTACATTGTATATTTCTTATAACTTTGAAATGAGGAAGTTCACTGTGTCAATCAGAATCTTTTCTGTTGGCTACACTTGTCAAGCATAACTTGTTTATATTTCCAGGTGTTATACACTTGTGTACAATACTGTAAACTGAATTAGCTGATTAGTGTGGGCAAAAGGGAGGCAGTTAAGTCAGTGCTTCTTTCCCCATATATTGCTCTTACCCATTTTGAGATATCTGATACAATGCTCTTCTTTAAATTCAGATTTCATTACCTAAAATTCTTTTTAATGTTAATATTAAAATTTGTTGTCCAGTGGCAACAAAAGAAACTTTAGTCTTAAAGAAAGAAGCCAGAGAAAAATGGAAGACCTGGATTTTTCAGAAATGAATAGCATTGATTTAGGAGAGTTTTGCAGTCTGATTTTGAAGTGTAGAAACTCTTATCTTCAATGTATAGAAAAGTGTAAATAGGATAAAGCAAACACAGAGCAATTTTTCTAATGAGAAATCTTTTAAAAATGGTGGTAATTTCTGGGATACTGGTAGGGAGGTTGGGTTGGAAAATATGAACTGTGCCTTCTCTGCCATCCTATCCAAATCAAGCAGTTCAGTAGCTTGTAGCATCTGTTAAATATGCAAATCAGGCTTCAGTTCATCCCACTTACAAAATATTTGAAAATATTAGAATGTCTTTGGAATGTTTCACTGTTTATTTTAAAAAATATGTTGGTGAATGCAGACTCTGAAACAAACATAGCATGCTTAATAAGAAGATTGGAGTGTTTTAATAACAAGATTTGAAGTGTTTTAATACATGGAGACTGGGAGGAGAGAGAGGAGCAGCGCAAAAAAACCTAAACTGTGTTTGAAAGGACAGGGAATGCAGTGATGTTGTGAACATAACAAATGCAGGGCCTGGTGTCATCCCCAGATTCCTCCTGCTCATGGAATCAGTTTGCCTGCTCTGCACACAAGTGCATCTCCAGGCAGTGGACCTGTGATGGGGAGGACGACTGCGGCGATGGTTTGGATGAGAGCGACGCCGTTTGTGGTGAGTGACCCAACGAGGGGAACACGTGCTCCACAGAGAGCCTGGGAAGGGAACAAGGACAGAACCTCCAAAGGCTGGGAGGGATCTCCTCCCTCAGCCCCCTCCAACCAGCAGATTGGCTCCTTTCTATGTGATTTGTGTAATTCTTTCGGTAGAGTTATGAATGGCAAAGCAGCTGGGTAAAAGGACAGCAAGTCTGTTCTCCAGTTCCTATGCTGCAGCTAAAAGCCCAGTTTGAGTTTTATATTTGAGTTCCAGGCACTCAAAGAGCCTAAACTTATCTCATTTTTAGTGTTTTTTTTTTTTTTGTGTTTTTTTTTTTTTTTTCCCTAGCTCTTTTTTCTATTCCCTCTAACGTTTTCCTATACCATAAGCATATATTGCATGATATTCCTCTCAAATTCCCAAACCCTTCCAGGTGCATAAGGAATTAAAAGTTTTGTTTTCATTCCAGGGCTCAATGGATTGGAAATGTGTTAGTGAATTTTTTTCCAAAGAAAATCACATTGTATCAAGTCACGCTGTCACAGTTTAGTCATATTTATACATCAGTCCCCTCATTCTCTCTAAGTTTCTTTTTAAAATTTCAGCTCTTAACTCTTAAAGATATGTTCCTGTGGGAAACAGAAAAGGCAGAAAATTTTTTAAAGCTGTGTGAAAGCAAAATGGAAGAATGTAAGAATGTTGAAGATGCAAGGACAAGAAACAATATTAATTAAAGATATGTTCCTTTTCAAAAATCCTCTTACTTAATTGCATTCAACAAAGAATACGTATTCCATATTTCCAATGTGTTATCACAGTAAAAATATTGTTGATAACTGGAAGTGTTAAGTAGACAGAGAAAAAAAAAACTTGTTTTGTTACAGTAGTTGCCTAATCAAACAAAGATATAGAAATGCCAGCAAATGAAAGGGATGGAGGTAGAATTTAAACTGCTCTAATATGGTAAAATATTAATTCTTTAGGACACCTCTCTCAAAGAGGAAAAAATCTGCACTGGGTATGAAGAAGGGAGAGTAAGGCTGTATTTCTCCTTAGGAACAGTAGCTGGATCTGAATTGCAAGGAGAAAAGAGATCAAAATGACTTCAGATTTTTCAGTCTTAAAAAAATCAGTGTTTTTTTAACATGAACTTCAATTCCAGAAATATCAAAAAATGGCAAAGGAGTGTAAGTAAGCAAAAGTTTCCTCTTTTGCATAAGACACAAAATAATTTTTAAAGATATTTTATTATTCTATTAAACTCCAATTAAAACTAGTAGAAAATGCACTGTCTCTTTTTCAGTAAAATATATTTGACTTTTCTAAGAGAATACATTAAATGATGGATTGCACAAAGATTTACTTCCAAATGGAGGAAGTTTAACACTAGGATATAATATTATCTAAAAAAATAGCAAAAAAAAGAAAAAAAAAAAAATTAACCAGGTAAATAATATGTTGAGTCAGTTGGATCAGAGCTGTCAGATATTTTTTACTTCCACCACTGCTGTACTTGGTACACACTGTTTCCTTCTGTGAGACTGATTACCAAAAGTTTGGAGTGCCTTTGGCTTCCTGACATGGGCTTTGGTGATGCAAGGGTTATGTGGTTTGCAAGATCAGTTCCTTTCTAGAGTCAGTCCAAGTGTGCAGCCAAAGTTACAACCCAAACTGGTTTGAAAAATTAGTCTGAGGGATAGTCTTCATGAAGTGGGGAAAATTTAAGAGGCTGAAAAAATGAAAAGAATGGAAGAAACAGCAGATGGTCAAAACTTGACTGTAAAACAACCCTAGCCAGTAGGTTTATCATAACGTGCAGCATGAAATAATCCCTGAGATTTTCACATAAACATCTTTAACCATTACGAGTCACCACAAAACCATGGGTTAGGATATTCCAGCTGGGGGTCTGGGCTGAGGGCTCCCCTGCCGTGTTTCCCCAGGCTCGGTGACCTGTGCTGCAGACACCTTCAGCTGCCTGGGCTCCCACGCCTGCGTGCCCCAGCACTGGCTGTGCGACGGCGAGCGCGACTGTCCCGACGGCAGCGACGAGCTCTCCACCGCCGGCTGCGGTACGTCTGCACCCCCAAAACATGCTGTTCCCATCCCACTCATGCTGCTTCCATCTCCACTTTGCTGGTGAAGGTTGCTGGCCCCTGTGAGCACACAGGGATCCTTCACAGGTTAACCCGGGCGCCTCCAGGCTCTGCCCAGCTGGAGATCAGCGTGTGTGGCACGTCACAGGCATTGTGCAGTGTTTACTGAGAAAATCAGCACATCAGTGACTCTGCAGTTTTATTGCTCTTCCTGAAGAAAATGCTGCTGCTCATGTCAGAGAGGTTATGCATCAAGAAGAGAGATGCAAGTTCTATCTTCAGTTTATTCCGGCTAATTGTTCAGATCCTGACATCTCTTGCCCTATAATATGTTACTTCCAGTTTTCCTGAGACACGTTTCCATTGTCAGTGTCAGGAGTTCAGTAAAAGTTTCATTGAAGGAAATTTTCTTATTCCTATATAAAAATGGTATATAAATATATTCTATATATTTTGAGTGTTTCTAGACTTCAAAGAGCATTTATTCAGGAGCAGACCAATATAAGGACATCTCTTCTTCCCAAATAGTCTTTTCTTCAGAGCCAGACCTTAGTTTAGTCATGGACAGCATTGACTTCTGAAGCTTTTCTGTCTTGGATTACAGAAGATTTTAGCTATCTTTACTTCTGTAGCTTTCTTTGTGATGAGTAGCTTTTTCTGGTATTGAATTGTGTGATGCTTTTTATCTGACTAAAAAGTTATGGCTTATTTCCATTTAATTCACTCAAATTCACTTCTCATTTCATCTTTGTGTAAGAAAATCGGCTGTTTATCTGATTGTTCTCAATTTCTTTCTTTCTTTTTTTTATGTGCTGTATTTTCCTTAGCTCCCAATAACACTTGTGATGAGAATGCTTTCCTGTGCCATAACAAAGTCTGCATTCCCAAGCAGTTTGTTTGTGACCACGATGACGACTGTGGAGATGGATCAGATGAATCCCTGGAATGTGGCAAGTATAACAAAAATAGAGTAAATAGAACAGTTTCAAACTGCTAACTGTAAGGCATTCTTCAGGGTCTGGTACTCTACTATTGAAAAAGAAAGCTCTTCAGTTTTTAAATTGTTTAATTCTCACTTTTAAATTATGCATTAATTAATATAGCTTGGAATTAACTTGGATCTGGGGCTATGGTGACCAATTATTTCCCATAGTGTCTTACAGTTGATTCCTAATAATATTTAGGAGATTTTTAAAAGTATGTTCTAGAATTTCTCATTTACTAAGTATAACTTCATTATATATATTTTTGTCTTTGTCTCTACATGTGTTTTTTTTTTTCTATCAAGTAATCAAACACATATGTCATGATTATCACTGCATTTAAATTTTATCAATTATAACTGTATGTGAATGTTTAATTTTCATCATTCACATGAATTTAGGTTTTCTTGTGTGTTCTGAGTGTCTGTTCAATGTATCTGGGCCATATTCAGAAACATTAATCTATATAAATATTTATGGACATTACAGAGCAAATATTCCCTTCAAAATGACCAATTGTTGATTATCACACCTGGTTTTGTGCTGTTACAATCTATATTGGTTATTTATTCCTAAATTTGCTCCAGAAATGAGAACCACAACAGAAAATAACTAGAAAATGTCTGTATATTATAGATGTCTTTATTGTGGACACCACCTGAAGGGGGTCTGTGCAAAAATGATGTGAGCAGGCACCCAAAGATTGTAAGAAAAAAACTTGCTTATTGATTTATTAATGACAGATAATTAATGGGAAATCAGTGAATTACACATTCAGCATCATTAGCCACAGCACTCTGGGCAAATCACGGCTGCAAAATTTATAGGACTTAAGGGTTTTCAAACACCATTTTAGAATTAGTTCCAAAAGGTTCTGAGCACACAGACACAGAGAGAAGTGTGCACCTCCTGCCCCAGCCCAGTCTTCAGTACCTCAATAACTACTTTGAACTAAACAGTCACAAACTTTGGAAATTGCCTTTTTTTCTTCATGCTTATAATTTCTTGCTGGTGTATTTAATTTATTTTCTATACCATTATATACACACACATACACTAAAACTATACATGCCCCTTAAAATATTTACAAATAAATAGTGTTATTTTGTCAAACTTTTGGAAAGAGACAGAAGGAGGGAACAGCAAAAGGAGCAGGAGATGTACAAATTCCTAATCCAATTTAGTATGGACCTGCCTTCAGGCACTGACTGTATTTAATTTCTGCTGGGGAAACTGAAATCTGCAGCAGTGTTTGTGCTGTGCTGCTTCAATGCAATTTTCTGCTCACTGGTAATCAAATACACGCCTTAGTGTGTGGCTGGTGTGGTAAACTTGTTATCCTGCAATTTTAGGAAAGGGTTTCATTATTTTATGGGAAAGGGAACTACTGGGAAAGAGTACAAGTCAAATTCCAAAACACACTTTCAAAGGTGCTGTTGGGATTTAAAATTAAACCATGTAATTCCCCAAGATTTTAACCTTGTGGTTTCTGATTTGACTGCCAACTAAGGAACCTGCTCATAGCTCTGTTGGATTGTAGAGCTAAAGCTTTTCCATCCTGAGAGCCAAAATAACCCAGGCACTATTCAGCCACCAGTCTACTGACCTGACATGAAATTTGGCTTGAAGTATAGTCCTAAATGCTGAGCTAATTGAATACATTTAAAAGTCAAGACTTTTTTTTAATTTAGTTGGTTTTATTTTTTCTATTTGCATAATTGAAAGGTTTATTTTATTGGGTTTTTTTTTGTTTGTTTGTTTGTTTTTGGTTTTTTTTTTTTTTTTGGTTTTTTTTTTGTTTTTTTGTTTTTTTTTTTTTTTGTTTTTTTTGTTTTTTTTTTTTTGTAGAGTACTATTCAGAAATAATATAAAAATGGGACTGTTGATTGAAGCAAACTATTTTTTTTTAACATTCACAATCATTCTATTCCTGTAATATTTCTTTGAGTCAGTTGTATAAGCCTGTCTTTTTAATGAAATCCTAATAACTAATTGCTTAAAACTGAACAGAAAAAAAAACCAAACCTGTATTTGTGACGACTTTTCTAAGTGTTTTTACTGATTTGTCAGTTTTAGAACTTTCAGTTAAGCCACTGTCTTCTGAAAAGCAAATGCCTGATTTTAGTTTTTTGATTTTGTTGTTGCTATAAATCCTATTTTACTTTGAAAATGTATCCATTCTATAAGTTTTATTTTTTTACCATCTTAGAAAATGTGTGTTTATTATGGTTAAAATTATTTGGTGTTTTGCATTTGTTTTAAAGGGAAGACACTCAGCCATAAGCACACCACAAAAATATTTGTTTGGTATTGTTAAGCTATCTCCTAATAACAGGAATAAATGAGGTAACACCAAAAATTAAAGGTACTTATGATTGAGAGCTGCATAAATTTGTTTCACATCTCTCTGAATCATATCATGACTTTATGGTGCTGCATAAGAGCATTTTTGATTTCTCTCTGCTGGTAGCCACTCCTGTATGAGCACAACACTCTGCATCTCTAAATGGAGTGAAAAAAATAATTTTCTTTGTGTTGCCTCAAAGATGCAGGATTTGCTGTTGCAGGTGTGAGAGCCAGCAGGAGGTGATTGGTTGCTGTTGTTGCAGGGTATCGCCGCTGCCGTCCTGGAGAGTTCACCTGTGCTGATGGACGGTGCCTGCTCAACTCCCAGTGGCAATGTGATGGGGATTTTGACTGCCCAGACCACTCTGATGAAGCCCCCATCAACACCAAGTGCAAAAGTTCAGGTTTGGGTGTAATTTTTGAAGGACACATGTTTCTCTTTTGAAGAGTGATGGTTTAGGGTTCTAAGTCAGCAAGTGTAAAACCTCATAGCTTAAATTTCCAGTGCTTTCATGGTGATACTGCTCGTGTCTGGCAAGGAAAAGTGGTCTGAGCATCCAAACTTGAGTTCACAAAGTCCAAGCCACCAATACCTGTGTAATAAAACAGTAGACACTTCCTTAATGCATAACTCCTGTTGATACTAAAATAAGATTATATTAATATTGTAATTTCCAAAGTTTCTAGCTTGCTCTTATAAAGATTCCTGTGTTCCAGATATTCATCACAGAAGGAGGTCATACAAAAGGGGATGTGAAGTTGCTCCCACTATAAATAATTGACACTGCTTTAATTTTATTAGTAAATTATTGACCAAATGCTCTTGGTTTTATTGATATTTTCTGTTTACATTAATAATTTTGATTAGGTCTGAATGGTTTTTGAGAGGGAAATTAGTCCTGGTCTGCATATGTCGTTCTATTATGTGGCTTTTTGAAAGGCCAATTCTTCTGTCTAGATCTTAGGACTTCATTGCACTGTAGCCATGTTCTTTATACCAATTTTGATGGGAAACATGCATCTGCTGTGAAGTGAGGCAGCACACCTACCTTATATTTCTTTAAGTGTTCCAATTGTTATTTGAAGGATCTGAATGTAGCTGAAATGATGTATTCTAGTTTTGCCAAACAGGGAAGGGCATATTTGCAGGTCATTAGGCAAGGAAAGCATTGGAATTCAGTCAGCTGTGTTCCTAAACACCTCAGCATCCACATGGAGGAGAACCCGTGTTTTTTATCTTTTGGAAACTAGAGGTGTATTTTGTGCAGAGATGATGTAGAGCTTCTCCATTAAATGAAAACAAATATGTAGGAAGAGTAATAAGTTGATGTCTTCACCCATTTTTCCAGGAGAGGAATAACCTTCAAAGACATTGAAAAGTGAAAAGTTACTATAAAACTATCAATAAGGAATAAATATTCAATTGTTACGCAATTTTTTTCCTTTTGTGTTAACACAGCAGCTGATCCACGAGAAAACTAATTCCAAATACTAATAGATGACACCAAGTTGTGTGGTCTTTTTTTCTGTTTTCCAGAGCAGTCATGTAACAGCTCCTTTTTTATGTGCAAAAATGGGAAGTGCATTCCTCAAAGCAAGGTTTGTGATAACAAAGAAGATTGCAGTGATGGGTCTGATGAGAAAAGCTGCCACGTTAATGAATGCCTCAGTAAGAAAGTCAGTGGCTGTTCTCAAGATTGTCAGGACCTTCCTGTTGGATACAAGGTGAATTATTGCAAAATGTGGTGCAATATAAAGTGAGCTTTTAGTTCTTAAGTGTTTAACCCCACTGTGTGGTACCTCCTTGGAGTGAAGTAGCTAATGTGCCATGATAAGAACATTCAAATTTTCATTTTCTGTAAGTAAACAATTGCCTATTGTATTGAAAATGGTATAGTGTATATTTTAAACATATGGAAAAGATCAGTGATTTAAATACAACAAGTCATACTGGTGTATACAGAGCACTGAAAATCAGAGAGAAAAAAATTTACAATACATAGGAATGAACAGCAGAAATACTGTTTTTCTCCAGTTTGTTTGGGTTTTTTTGGGGTTTTTTTGTTTTTTTTTTTTCCAAGACAGAGAATCTTACAGAAATATTTAAACAAAGTAATATCACCTTAGTAGCAGAATAACACTGTTCATTGTCTGCATGTGAGGATGTTTTTGAATCACCTGAATCTTGGCCTTGGCCTTGACAAGTAGAGAGGAACAGCCTGCAGTAGCCTGTAAACACTAGCTAAAAATAGAAGAAAGACTTTTTTTCAGGATTTCAGCTCTGAAGTGACCCTAGCTGCACTCCCAAAGCTTCATCTTTTCAGCTGAACATTGGCCCACTGAGAACTAAATAAAATCTGTGCAGCATGGCTTAGAACAGCAGGCATTCAACCCTCTGGAATTGTGGGGGTTGAGACAGACTCAAGAGCTGTTGGGTTCAATAAAAACCTTGTTGAAGTGGTGGAGAAAGCACATCCTGGGTCTCTGCACAGAGAAATAGAGAATATAGAGGGAACATGACACTAAGTCTTCTGTAGATAACATTAATGCCCCTTTTCCAAAACCCCTCTGCCCAGTTGTCACATTGCACATGATAAATTTGCCAGGATCATCATCAGACTCAAATAAATGTCAGAGAAACAGAGAATATTCTGAGTTAGAAGAGATCCATAACAATTGTCCATGTCCAGCTCCTAATCAGCCTCAAGAGTTCCCATTCACACTCCTGTGTTGGTTACACAGATTTCTAGGTGATATCAGTGTTTCCAGGGAAAATAATTAAAACCTGTCTATCCTTACAGAAAACCACATGTATAAATGAAAATTAAGAACTCTTAAAAGGGTTCATCCATCATTATTTTCAAGGAAAAATCCTTTCTATATTTTTGAAAATGTGTGCTGTACTTCTTTTTTTTTTCAGTTAAAATAGAAATAAGAATTACTCATTCTACAAGGTTTTTGTTTGAGTGGGGTTTTTTGTTGTTTGGTTTTTTTTGTTTTTTTTTTTGTTTTGGTTTTTTTGAGGAAATGGTGCTTAGGATCACATCAGCAATATTTGAAAAGAAAAGTAGATATACATCCTGTAAACCACACAAGCAGCAAAGTAATTAAGATGTTACTTGAAAAAATTGATGCATAAAAAGTTTATGATGCTAGCATATTCAGAAGAAAGTACACACAGGTCATAAACAGAATTAAAAATGAATGCATTTGGTTTCTTTTCCCAGTGCAAATGCTGGCCTGGATTCCTCCTGAAGGATGATGGCAAAACGTGTGTGGATATTGATGAATGTTCATCTGGATTTCCCTGTAGCCAGCAATGCATCAATACCTATGGAACCTACAAATGCTTGTGTGCAGAAGGCTATGAAACACAGCCTGATAACCCAAATGGCTGCAAATCCCTCTCAGGTATTACTATTTAATTTTTTTATAACCCACAGCTATATCCAAATAATTTGTGGGGAAAAAACTCAGCCCCAAGGCTTGTGTTACCTTTATATACAGTATAAAAACAGTTACTTTGAATCTTCTACTTAATGTAAAATAAGAATGTGACTGTGTCTGGATGCAATAAGAAGTTATATTTTTAGTATGTATTGTCCTCAGCTCATTTGTAATAAATAGATACAGTGGTTTTGGAAAGTGTGAATAATTAACCTTATTAGAAAAAGTATTAGAAAAGTTAAAGAACATAGCTTAGTTCTACTTCTGAGTCAGATGATAATAGCATGGTTATGATAAGATTTCATCACCTTTAGAATATTAGAATGTACATCAAACTTCCTCATCTGAAAAGGAGGAACGGGAAAAAATAATAGAAAACAGAGAAACAGAACAGAGTTTTCTGTTAAAACATGCAAATGTGTTCAGTACCAGAGCAGAGTAGTCTGGACAACACATTACATTCTAGAGGGCAAGAGCAGTAGATACAAAGCCTTTAATACATTTTTAATTATCACTGATAATCTTTTATTTTAGTTGAGGTGTCTCTCAATAGAGCTAAAATAGAGCCTTAAAAAAAATTTTAGAATTATGTTTGTCAGTGTCAGAGATATTTCAGTGATGTCATAAATGAGTATCTGACAGTAAATATTTTTAATAAATTAAAAGCCAGGTTTACAAAAGGTCAAATCTGGCTTCAGTTCAGACTTAAAAAATCAAGGTTTTAATGAGCAACAGTTTCTTTCTTGCTGTACCATTCGGACTAATGAAATCTCAAAAAGCAGTGGTCAAAACATGCTTGGTTTGCAACCATAATTAATAGTCAGTGTTAATTTGAAAGGAATTGTTGAAATTAAAACATATGGAATGAAATATATTTCCCAATTAATCTCTGGCATTAAATTAGGATAAAATACACTGTGGTTCCCATATTTCAAAGGCAAAAGAATTAAATTGCATTGAAAGATATACTAATTGATTGCTTTGTTCATTTTTATACTGCATCATTGATCTTTCTTGGAGCATTTGAATGTTTTAAATATTTCTTTCATCCATAACATTGATCAGAGCATATAACATTTATTTTTCAAACCATCTGTATTTCAGCATTGTATTCCTGATTTTCCATAAATTAACGTAAAAGTTAGTCTAATATATTCTTTCTCCCGGGGTTTAGATGAGGAACCTTTCTTAATTCTGGCTGATCATCATGAAATAAGAAAAATTAGCACTGATGGATCCAACTACACTTTGTTGAAACAGGTATAACCATAGTACCATACTCTAAGTTTAACTCAATACTTTTATTTTTTGCTAAAGTTTGCAACTGACAGAAACATCATCCTACAATTGGTGTTGTGTGCACCACAGAACAACTGCAGTACCTTCAGAGTTATTACAATACTTTAAATTGACTATTTCATCTGGATTTGACATGATTAAAGATCAGGCAGTTGTTTTGTCAGTCATTCTGATGTACTAAAAATCGTGTTATTTGTGATCCTCTTCCATCACAATATGTTTTGTGCAATTTGTCTATTTCATTTAAAAAACAATCAAAAACCCAAGCCTATTTGGCCATATATTTTTGGGCTACTTACTGGCATAACCTAAATCTATTTTCAGACAGACAATCCCAATATTTATGGTATTACAGAACATGAACTCTTATCTTTGTGTAAATCTAATTTTTAAATTACTCTAAATTATTAAGACAGAGAAAAGAAAAAAAAATAAATTAAAAACTGCAAAAATAGAAAGTCACCCAGTAAATACAGATCTGCCATTTTTGGCAGTCTGTTCTCCTATGCTTCACCTAAGTGTAGTTATTTACCACAGATTAGATTTCCAAAATAGGTTTTAATAAAAATACCAATTTCCTTGAATATTAATGGATCAATTGTAATAAGACTAGGAAAGTATTTACTGCCCATCAATATCATTAGGCTATTGATAATTTATTGTGTCACTATGCTGTGCACCTTAATGTCACAAGAGAGATGCTCAGGTCTCCACAACAGTAATTATGGAATTAACTGTCTTGAATGAAGCATTGACTTTAAGCTTAGCAAGCATTATGAAAGTCTGTCTGCCCTCCTGAAATCCTTCTGATTCCCTCTCATTTGCATCTCTCTGCCTCTCTCCTCTTTTGCTGGTGCTCCTGTTCATGGAAGCCTGTGAAAAGAGGGGAGGAGCAGGAAATTTTCTTCGTGGCTGATGCTGACAGATGGTCCTGAATTCAAAGGGCTCCTCTTTGGTGTGTTAGAGACTGAGCAGCTCCAGCCACTGAACAAAATGTGTGTTTTCCATGTCACATTAATTCCCTGGGCTGATGAACACCTCTGCTATTGAACCTACTGGTCTTTGCTCTTAAAAAGGCAGCATTTGACCTGAAAGCCAAAGAGACATCTTTAGCAGCAGAGCAGGGGTTGTGTCCTTCATAAGGACATCCCTGTGTCCTTGTAGTGCCACAATGGATCTGGCTCTTTCCTGCACATCTACCAGGTGATGGCAAACACCAGAGTGGCTCTGGCAGAGGAGCAAACCCACCCTCCCCTCTGTGTATTTGATCTATGATTACCATTCTAACAGTTGTTCATATAAACTCAGAATAAAGAGATGGAAGTAGGAGCTTGTTCAGTCTTCTCTGAGTTATGTGCCAGCTTTTGCCTCTTTTTTTGGTTTTTTTTTCTTTTCTTTTTCCAAATACACATAAACAGTACAACTGTTTGAATTGTGTCTCATATATCGTCTTTGCTTTCCATTTCCTTCACTCTTAGTCATCAAAATCCTCAGGGTTTCAATAGGCAGAGTAGATAATCCTCATCCTCATTATTTGTGATTTTTATCTCCATGTTTTTAGTGGGGCAGCAAGGGAACACAAATCACAGCTAAGGATATGTTATGTGCTGTGTGTAACAGAAACAAACCCACAGGTTTAAGATGGGAGACTAATGCAGCTGATTCCATTTGAAATCTTCCCTATTCCTTCTAAAAGGCAGATTACTTGTGAAATGAAAAAGCATTATGCTAGGAGGGCTTAAGTGAGATATGTAAATGATAAAGAAGAAATTATGTCTGGACAGAGAATTCTTAAATACATGCAGAAATCTTTTACCTGCAGTTGATGTTCTGATAAAAATTGAAATTAAATTGACCCAAAACAAAACACTTGAAACCAAAATGTTCAGGCAGTCAATTCTCTGTATTAGTCTCAATCCTTTGGAAACTTTTACAATGTTGTGAAATATATAGAGATAAGGCCATATTTTTTACAAATTGCTGACTTCAATTTATAGAATGTTATAAAATTGGATTAAGTAATATTTTCTATTCATTGATCTGTTGTCTCCTTGGTTAAGGATTTGGAGTGGAGGTTTCTCTGTAGATGCAATTATACTAACAGGAGAAAAACAGACAGGAAAAGTGTTTTGCAGCCCAGTTATGACTGACAGAGCTGCACCTGGTTTGTGCAAAGTGTGTGCAAGTATATGATATTTTTGAAAAATGAGAGTGGTCTTCTTACACTGAATGATTTCAGGCTTTTTTTTAATGATGATTTGTGCATCCCAACGACTCTTTTCCTCTACATTTTAATCAATAGCTAGATTTACAGTAGTAGATGCAGATAAGCCGTGTATCAGTGTCTGTACAATTAAATATTGTTGTCCTTAGTTGTTTGCATTTGAGCTGGCTGGTCCAGCACACCCCTTCCCAGCAATGAATTGCACTAGGAGGCAGGTTGCTGATCTACCTGAGAGCAAGATGTCACTGGGCTGATAAGGGAATTGATTAACTGACCTTGAATTTATAGAAGGAATACAGACCACATCCGTTCCTTTCACCACTGCTGCTCCTCATTTCATTGGTAACCACAACCTGGCACATTAAGAATAATTGTGATTTCACCACATATCAGAACATTCAGCAGGTTATGGGGCAGATAAGGAAATAAGAGCTATCATCTGAATGCACCCCCCCTCTTCCTTATCTGCCATTGGGGATGACAAGCCATTATTGTATGATTGCTCCTCCCAGCCTGTTGGAATACCTCAGATATAATCACCATTCTCAAAATGTGTTGGCTTTGTAGTTGCAGCCATAGGAGATTCCCAGGTGCCTGCTGGATCTCCAGCTTTCATGGTTTTTCTATCTACCACCTCTGTGTATCCATACACACACATATATATTAAAAAAAAAAAAATAGATATATAGATAGATAGGAATACCTATAATATAGAATCTAAGAAGTCAAAACCTCCTCATGCAGGAATTAACATTCATGTCTTTTTGCAACACCACCATTTTGAATTCCTGATTAATTTATATTACTAAAGAAATATTTTGTTATTTAAATGTCATAAACATTATACTATTTCTAGTTCTCCCATCTAGTTTGCCAACGAAATGCCAAAGGTAGTAATCAGCAGTAAAACTGAGCAAAAGTTAGAAGTATTTATTGCTAAATTTCTGTTAAATAAGAGTACAAAAAACACAGGAGTCTCACTTAGTTTCATACATCGTCTACATTCTTTGAAGTGACTCAGTTAATTTGTCACCATATTTATTTCTGTTACAGTCTTTGTCTTATTCTGTTTACAAGTAATGTACGGAAAAGAGAGGGAAGTGTTTCAGAAATATGCAGACAGTAAAATAAAGCATTAGGAATATTAGATGTGTTTTGCATTCTGAATGCTATCCAGCAGTTTGTGTTCAAACATTTGAATAAATGGACTTTTTTTTTCTGTTTTTAGGGGCTGAACAATGTGATTGCAATAGACTTTGACTACAGAGAAGAGTTCATTTATTGGATTGATTCCAGCAGACCGAATGGCAGTCGCATAAACAGAATGTCTTTAAATGGAAGTGACATCAAGGTAATTGGGGATTAATAATGTCACTGCTAGAATTAAATTTTTTGAGTGTTTTGGGCAATGCTCCTTCATACATTTAACTCAGATTGTGAGGCTTTGGTGTGTGAATACAAACACAGCATGAGTTAGCAAGTCCCAGTAACATTTAATTGCATTTGTATCTTATTTGAAGTAAAGATAGGGACAAGGAGAACTGTATTTAGGAGCTAAATTCCTTATGACTTATCTGACAGTTTACTGAATTGGCAGTTCCATGTGGTTTCCAGGATGCCAAAGAAAGAAAGAGCTATAATTAGGTGTTAGCTCTGTAAATACACTGGTGCATTATTTCTTCCTATATTAAATTTCCTGTGATCTTCAGTTTTGTTTTGTTTCCCCTCCACTACATTGATAATTAAAATAACTCAGTGTCTTTGCTGTGAAGGGCAAAAGTGCACTCCCATTTCTGCACAGCCTGTCTGTTCTGCTTCTGTAGTGGATTAAGTTCACAAATCCACTATTAAGCACATTTGTTGACTTATGTGAACATTTTCCCTGAACTGGTGATAAGCAGTAAGGAATTCTCTGTTTATTCTATTATGTCTGACCTTCTTAAACATGGAGTTTAATGAGCAGCAACATATCCTTGTTGCACACCAATAAACATGCAGAGAGAGAAGATTTGTGTTTTTCATTCACAGCTTGGTACATGGGCTGACACATCCTCAGAGCACATCAGCTTCAGTCCTTAGGAGTCAGGGCTTGAAACTCACTGGCTTCAGTGAACTTTGTTTGCATCCTTCACCAAAATAATTGTTCTTAAAAAGAAAAAAAACAACTAGTGGATAAGCAACTTCTGGCAGTCTGATTGCATTGGGTTAAAATGAAAACCAGCATGCATTTAAAAGTTTTACCTCTGAGGGGAAAAAGTAGAAGACAGGCAAGTATGGGGTTCAAAATCCATTAAATCCTTGAATCATATTTATTGTCTTTAAACAGTTTCCAAAGTGTCCTCCTCAGCTTCTGTCCTTTCTGGATGATTCAGTATTAAATAAGGGCTGGGGATTACTCAGACTCTTTATTTCTAATCTTAGCTGTTTCAAGAAGAATAAAGAATTTTTCCCAGTCAAAAATGTTCTAATAATCAGGTAGAAGAATAAAAAAAAATTGCTTTCTACTGATTCATTAATAATTTCATTTTTCAAGAAAGGTTTTCAGAAAGTTGAACAACCAGTAAAAGAAAATTAGGATGAGAACATGGAGGATATTTTGTTTTTCCATCAGTTTGCAATTTGCACAAGTGTCATGTCGATGAAAATTTTGCTCATATAGGATACCATATTCAAAGAAAGATTATAAAAATAATTCCATTTAATTTTCATACAAAAATATTTTTTTCTCTGAAAAACTTGGTCCAGATTTGGCCTCTGAAAGCTAAAAAAAGGTGAAAAAATTAGGAAGAATTCTATACTGTAGGTGTCTAATAGCCTGTCAGTAACCTTTCATCCAGTGCCAAATTTTTGTGGCTCTTTGACTCTTTTATTAGGTTTCCATAGACATACTTAATAACTGACATTATTAAAAAATTATTTCAAATGAAATTTTTATAAGTATTTATTTAATTGTTAAAATGCTGGTGCTATTATTTGTTATCTAGAAAACCCATTTACATATTTTAATTTTTATTTTTTGTCACAAGAGAGAGTTTTTGTTTTTCCCCCTGAGGTACGAATCTCTCATTTTAATATCTTCACACTTGTTGTGTTACTCTTTGTTATAAACAGATCTGCTCTCAGTGTAAATGGTGCTGTTTGATGTATTGCCTCGGATTCCCCTTGCAGGAGATGGCATTTCTTCAGCACACCAGCTCTGGGAAGCCTGATGGCATCTCATTTTTCTTCTGCCTCTGCTCATGGAGGAGATATTTACAGAAGTGAAACGACAGCTTTTTTCACATGGACGTGTTCAGATGTGAACACAGTGTTTTAGGGAGAGTTTAGATTCAAGTGTTAGTGGGAAATGCAGTAGAAAGCTGCACTGTGCACATTAAGTGCCACACTGGTGATCTCAGTGACTGGGACATGTTGAAGTGACTCTCCCAAGGAAAAGTCAGCAGAAAGAGAGAGTTGTTATTTTGGTTGATGCTCTAGTGTGGTGTTTAGACCACTAAACCACTCTCCAAATTTTCAGGTTTATCCTGCATGAAATGTCCCTTGTGCCATTGCAGCAGTTGCTGCAATTACACATTTATAAACTGGTGAAGCTGGTAGTGTGGAGGTGTTAGAAAATAAAACATCTTATTCCCATTAAAAAATTAGTGTATCCTGGAATTTAACTTTTAAAAAAGATTTTATAAGGTGATAAATTATGTAACAACCTAAGAAAGTGCTTTTACATATTCATAACTATAAAACTGATTTAAAGCACCTTACCATATCCCTTCTTATCTTAAAGGCTTTTCCATGTCTTCAGATGGTAAATAAATTTAAAACTAGCACATTCAGTTATATATAATGCAGGTTTGTACATGAAGTTTATACTCTGGTGCACATGCTGTTGGTGATGAAGATAACAGTAAATTAGAAAGTACATCACAGTAATAAACCCATTATTAGTGCTTAAGAAATCTCATAAATTTTCAAGTATTGCTTTCTGAATTGTGGGGGTTTTTTTTCCTGAAGTTCTAGTTGCACAGACATAATCAGGACTTAATCAGGAACAGTACAGGTCAAGATAGATCTTCTCAGGAATAGAATTTTCAAGCCTAGAAGAAATTGGACTCAAATGATTGTGAATATTCAAATATTACTGAATACTTGACATGAAGTACTCCCAGACAAGTTGGACTGAGTCATGATGAGATCTGTAATCACATATATCTAGAGGAATTTGTTCAAGTTCCAGAATTATCCAAGTCATCAAAACCCCTGAGAATAACACATCCCTGTCAGTAGTCTGTAGGCTTTCCTGTAGGTGACTAAATTGCTTTTTCTCTTAATGATGTAGTCCTTTTGAAATTTAACTAATTCTTGGGAAGTTCCTCACTCTTCTGTGATACTTTCCAACCAGCATCTCTCTGAGTGCTCTCATGGTCTCTCTGTCACGATGACATATGGCACCACTGTGACATTAAAATGAAGGATACACTGATGGAGGCTGCTGAGAGAAATGGGGAGATGAGAAGCAGATGTGCTCAAGGGCACACTGTGGGGAGAGCAGCCTCATCTCCACTCTGCTCTGTGGAACAAAAAATAGAATAGTGAAAGGGAAAAAAACTGGTTTGGTTTGATTTTTTTAATTATTTATTTATTTTTAAATTAAGAGAAAATTAAAAGCTTAAGATGAAAAATGAAAGGTCAAAAGTTTTTAAATATTCGTGCATAATTCAGAGAAGTTGGTAATTTCCTCTTTGCAATATCATGGTATGCTCCATTGTCCCTTACGAGGAGAAAAGTGTCACATTGTCATAGCTACTTAAGTGTCATTACCTGAGAAGGGTCAGTGTTTAACAGTGAACAATACCCATTTTTCACATGCTCTATGTCACTGTATCAAATATCCAGTGTCTCAATACCCTGGTATCAGTAGCTCTCAAACTGTTGTTCCTTTCCCCAGTTATTTAGATAAATAATTAATGTAATTTTTGCTTTTGCAGGTAATTCACAATACAGCTGTTCCCAATGCCCTGGCTGTTGACTGGATTGGGAAGAATCTCTATTGGTCTGATACTGAAAAGAGAATAATTGAGGTGTCTAAACTCAATGGCTTGTACCCAACTGTCCTTGTGAGCAAGAGAGTGAAGTTTCCCAGAGATCTGTCCTTAGATCCTCAAGCTGGGTATGAAGCAGCCAATTTTCAATACTTCCTATTTAATCCTGATTTGATATTAAAATATTTTTATTTAAAAAAATAGATAGGAAGTAATACTTAGTTGTTTGTTGTTTTGTTTTTTTTTAATCTAGTATTCAGTGATAGGAGAAAGTTGCTGTGTTGGTCTGGGCTCTACCTAAACAAAGAAAAGCAGTGTTTTTCCTAGCATAAAAATATAACCTATCTAGTTTACTAGTTTCAAGATAAAAGCTATTTTCCACTATTTCTTAGAACTAGAATTTAATTTTCTTGTAACTGTACCTTTTCTTCCTTGTAAAATTTGAGAGGGAGGATGCCAAAGACATTTGTTTAATGTCTTCAAGACATGAATACATGGGATCTTTCTGTGGTTGCCTAGGCATCCCTGAGAGTGCAAAAATCACTCTACAAAGTTAGTACAGAGAGTCCCAGCCTTTCAGGAAGGCTTAGACATATAAATAAGTAGGCATAATAAACATCCTGGGTTTCTTCTTGGTGTGTATAGTCAGTTTTCCAAAGCTCTTTTTACATTTTTATTGATAAATGCAATCCTTCGTTCATTTATTTTAATATAGAATTTTACTGAGAAAAAACCCTCCAATTTAGAGTTATAATTTGAAATGGTGTTACTTGTATCTTGCAGGTTTTTTTTTTTCTCACTAATGAGAAATGCTTAGTGAATTATCCTGCTGATGCCATGCAGTTTGTTTCCAAAGAAAACATTTTCTGTTGGAGAGAATGGAGAAAGTTCCCTCTCTGCTGCTTGTGTGGAGCAGGCTTGGTGCCAGCATATTGCACCTGTGTGTTGTAGGATACCTGTGACTGTTCTTAGGGCCACCATTCCCTCCTGCACACAAATTCTGTTCCAGGTGGTTATTGACAATATGAGCTGCATCTGGATTTTGGAGAGCCTGTCCAAAGCCTGGAGAGCAGAATCAGCTCCCCAGCTGGAAAGATCTGTCCTGAGGTTCTGAGTAATGGCACACAACAGCAGCCACAAGCATCCATGTACTAAAAATTGGGATTTTTCTTTCTTTATGTCAAACATGCTCTGCATTGTGGTTGAACAGCATGTTGAGGGGGAAATTGCTGCTCAGCTTTCTGACAGTCTTTCTCAGCGTTCACCCGTTTTTAAACCTTCTGTGTGAGAAAATGTTTTAATGTTTTGGAACTAGGACTTCTTGAAGCAATTCAATTTGGATTTTGTGACTGTTAATAGCAAAAATGTTTTGTAATATGTGTAAAAAAAAAAAAAAGTAGATATAATACCATTTTTCTGATAATTTAGTAATGGTGCTATTTATGCAGGATGTGAGATTCACAAAGTCCAGTTTGGGTGGTGCTTTGAATTCTAAGGTATCAAGACTAAACCATTTAAATGCACATTTTACTAGTCCTTAATCAATTTAATAAAATCACACCTAGCATGAGGATTCCTATTCAAACCCTTCACATTCAGCACACCTATTTACAGACAGAGGTCTAGAAAAACACAAGGATTCATCTGGAAGGTGGAAATATTGTAGAGTGATTACTGATTGACTCAAGATGGACTAAATGAATTAAGCATTAAGTCATAGAATGGTTTGGTTTAGAAGAGATGTAAAGATCATCCAGCTCCATCCCCCAAGATGGGCAGGGATGCCATTGACTATCCCAGGCTGCTCAAAATCCATCCAGCCTGGTCTTTGACACTTCCAGGGCTTCAGGGCAGCCACAGCTGCTCTGGTCAATTATTGCTGTTTTCCAGCTGCTGTGTTTTGTGTTGCAGATACTTGTACTGGATTGATTGCTGTGAGTCCCCACACATTGGCCGTGTTGGGATGGATGGATCCAGGCAAACTGTGGTTATAGAAACACAGATATCCAGACCCATGGCTCTCACCATAGACTACGTCAACCACAGACTCTACTGGGCTGATGAAAATCACATTGAGTTTTCTGACATGGATGGATCTCACAGACATAAAGGTTGGTCAGCACTTCAGTTGGGTTTTTTCTTCTTTTTGATGCTTTCCATGTTATGTGTAATTATGTAAAACTGTCCTTTAAAACCTTTTTCGAATTTTTTTTTTTTTCCTTTTATCATTATTTTAAAATCTGCTTTTCATTTTTGTTCTCTGTTACGGAAATGAATAGTTTTTAAACGTGCACAAACACAGAGTGTCCCACAAATTATGTGTTTGAGGGAAGAAATGTCAAATAGAAAAAGCTCTAGGAACAGACTCAGCAATCTGAGGCAGCCCTGTCAATTTTATACTCTGGCTTATATAGACATGTTCTTGATTAAGTTACAAAGTGAGTGAAACTTGCTGTTAAAAGTAGAAGGAATAGATCATCTGTGCCATGTGTCAGAAGAGGGCTAAACTCAGACTTTTCTCCCACCTCAGAAAGCCTGAAAAAGCCATTAGTCTACTCAGCATGAGACCAGTATTTCAAATGTTATTTGGGGGTTTCCTGGTAGATGAGTGAAATAATAACTTTTGAAATACTTATGCAATGAATTAATCTTTATCCCTGTGTTTTGCTTCTCAACTGACAGATAATTAAAAGGCTTGTGTCTTCTATCTATGAAGTATTAAAATAAACAAATTCTACACTATGATGAATAGTTCTCATATTCCAAACTGTATAATTAAAGATCTTTCATTTTAATTTAAATATATGAAATAGTATCAGTCTACTAAGTTTTTGTTGGGGTTTTATTTGAGATGAAATTGTTACCTGAGTTCCTTCCTCAAGCTTTACCCAAACCTCAGCACTGCTGCACTGCTGGAAAAACCTCATGGATTTGAGCTTTTTTAGACTTTTATCTTGTACTGGGTGCCTCCAGGTCTTCTCCATGATGAAATAACTACTTTATTTTCATATCAAAGCTTTACCAAGAAATAAAAAAGGGAAAAAAAAAACCAACCAAAAAACAGAAAATCGAATCAACAAGTTTTCTAGCCCTTGTGTTCATGACTTGTAGGTTATAAATACATCATGAATAATTCAATGGCAGTTGTTTGAGATGGTAGATTGGAGACACTCTAGCAGTAGCTGTGAGAGCTGTAAACATTCCCATTAATCTCAGCATCATATCCATGGTTTTTCTGGGACAAACACTGGTCAGTCATAACCTGCTCACCTAAGCTCAGACATCGCCCCGAGCTGGATTCCTGCTGACAGTCTGTTCTTCTCACAGGGGCAGCAAAGCTCCCTACTCCTCTTGATGCCATTCCCTGTGCTGCTACCCTGCTCTTTTCATTCTCATAAAATCATCTTCTTACTCTTCCTTCTGGATCTTTCGAAGGAAAGAAGTAAATAATATCCCGTGTGTCACTCTTAGCCTTAAACTGACAGCAATGGTCAAACCTTTCACAGCCTTCCCTTTCAGCCTGAGAGTTTCAGAATTTTTCTTTCCCCAAAAATGTCCTCCTCTCACTACACTCAGGAGATGGCTGCAAAATTCCAGTCAGACCATCTTCAAGTCCATTGCCTTGGTCTCCAGCCTGTGGAGCTGTCCTGTACAATTGGGTAAAATCAGTTCAACAGCTTCGTATCTGCAGAATTAATGTCTTCTCCTGAGGATTCCTGATCCTGGAGAAGAAGGAAAATTTGTCACAATGCCACAGCAAATTTATCCAAATTTGGTACCAGTGGAGTATCTGAGGCAAGCTCCAAAAGCAATAATGACTTTGTATAAAGCTGGTATTGTGCTGCTTTTGGGGACTTTTCTCTTTGAAGTCCAGATGGTGTATAAATATTCAAGCCATAAGAAGTGAGCTTTGGCAGAAAGATCCTGATGTATTTAAATGATGTGAAAGCAAGATTTATCTTTAGCCAGTTGTCATAGAGACTGGAAGAGACCTCATGGATCACCTAGTCCAAATTCATGGACCACCTAGTCCAACCTTTTGTGGGAAAAGCATGGTCTAGATGACCCACAACCATGTCCAGCTGCATCTTAGAAGTGTCCAGTGCACCATTTCCTTGGGAAGATATTCCAATGGCTCACTGTTCTCATTGTGAGAATTTTCCCTCTTGTCTCCATTCGGAATCTTCCCAAAAGTAACTTGTTCCCATCACCCCTTGCCTTTTCCATGTAAAAAGGGAGTCTCCTTTTCTTTACAGCCCTCTGTAAAGGCTGGAATGTGGTGATAAGGTTTCTCTTCTTTTCTCAAGAATGAACAAACCCAGTTCTCTCAGCCTTTGCTTTCATGGCAGCTTCCCAATCCTTGGATGATCTTTGTGTCCCTTGTCTGGATCCTTGCCTGCCTGCCCACACCTAATGCAGTTGTCACTTTCTGCTGTCAGGAGTTTCACTCAAAACATCATAATCAAATCAAAATGAAGTTGTAGAAAAGTTTTTCTGGATTTAATAAAACAGTGATGGAATTCTTTGTGTCTAAAACAGATGAAACAACCCCATGGGTGCTCCAAGGGGAGCTTGGAGAGTTTTGCAGAGTTCACACATAATGATCAATATGACTTTAGTCAGAGTCTTTTCCCTTTCTCCCTGTTTTTTTTTTCTGGAACAACCAAGTTCATAGAATTTTAATTTCTTCATGATTCAGCAGAAGACTAGAAATATTTTGGAAGATGAAATTTAGCCATTGTAAAATAATTGTTTTAATAGGGGAAACTCAGGGAAGTTCAGTGTTTGGAACTATGATCCCCCTTGGCTTTCAGATGTCTGTAATCCATGTTGATAAGCACTTAAATGAGAAAGATTAAGTTTTATCTCTTGTGATAACTGTGTTACTTGCAGGCATGTTTTCCACATGTATTTCATGGTCTGTTTTCCTTTGTCATTTTGGACATTTTGTATTGTCCATGGTAACTAAGGGGAAGATGGTTGAGTTTGCTCTTATCCTTTGTGTTTTCAAATGGAGAAGGATAAAGGCACAGATACAGCAACCAAAAATTACATTTTCACGGAGGAGAGAAAAAAGTCTGAAGGGGAATGTTGTGAATGATGCAATCTGAAGTGTTATTAATGGCACACTAAGCATTTCCTCACCTGTTTCTGTGACCTCTGAGGATAAGGCTGGTTTGCTCTGAGGTTTTTTCCTGAGACTATGATTTTTGGATTTTAAATTGTCCGTTACAAAATGTGTCAGAAAATGCCACAGAGATTTCAAAAGACACAGTAAGTAAGTAACTTGTCAGAATTAGTGGATTTCATACCATTAAGGGATGGTATGAGACAATTTAGGATAAACACAAGCTTTAGCTAATTATTGACATGCTGTCTGTTAAACCAAGGGATGTCTATTAAATGCAATGAGAGTTTACATATATTTAGATCTTGGTGTTAGCATTTTTTTAACAATATGGGATTTTTTTTTTTTTTTTTTTTTTTTTTGTTTCTGATGAACCTTAAAGCTTTTTGAGAAGAACATCTGCTGCTTTCCTCTTGTAAAGTTCCTCTGCATTTCAATAGAGAAATGTTTTTTTATGATTGCCAAGAGAGTCCTAGTAAGAATTTTGAAAACATGCTAACTAGGCCAGAAATCTTAGAATATTTGGGAGCTCTTCTTGGCTCTGGGGGCAGTGATGACCTTGCTGAGCTGCTTGAAGTTTAATGCTTGGTTATATAAACTGTCTTTAGAGCTTAGCCAATTCAGCACTGCAGCATTCACAAATGTTACACACTGTAAATGATTAAGCAAGTATTGAAGCACTAATCTGGCTAAGCACTAAGCTGGTTTACTTATGTGAGCTTTCAAAAAAAAAAAAATTTAAGAATTTGTCAGACTTAGCTGCTTTCTGTTCCCACCACCCAGAGGAGATGCAGACTTCACAGCTCCCTGGGTATCTGGTTGCTCCATGCAGGTTTTCCCAAGCTTCAGAGCCCCTAAATCCCAGAGGTGCCTACATTTCCCCATTTCCCTTTGAAGATGAATATTTCATATAATGAAATTATAAAACAGAAATATGACAGTCCAGTTTAGGAAGTACAGAAACTTCTCTGAGATTAGACCTTAAATTGTGTCAAGTTGACGTTTTATACTGTAAACACAAAAAGTTGGGCACTTAATTCCTTTATCTGACAAGGGCATGGAAATTAAGCAATGGAAAAGTGTTGCATTTTAACTAAATTATTATTATTAAATTACTTCTTTTGCTGTAATATAGTTAACAGAGAATAACTTTCCTGGAGTAACTCAATTTGAAAAAACATCTTGAGACAGCTTCTGCCTGAATGTTTGCAATTCTCAGGACTGGAGAGCAGATATGCAAGTTTTAAAGTAACAAGTGCAAGGAGTTTGGAGGTTAAAACCATTTTAATTTTTAGTGCCTGTAATTTCAAAAGTTGCTTACTGTAAGGGTTTGTAGGTAGAAAATGAGTATTTGTGTCTAATTTTGGACTCTTCCACCAGAGTTTATGAGAGAGTATATCCAATTGTTCATAAAATTGCCTGAATGTAGAAGTGATCCAAAAGTTATAGAAACCAATTCCTTCCAGATTTATAATGGAAGTTTTCATAGGTCAAAAACTAGAGAAGTTTGAAAAGAGGGATTTTTTTCAGAGCAGAGGAGAAGTAGTTCTGATATGACAAGTTTTTTCCCAACTTTTGAGGAGTCTGTAGAATTGCTCATTGTAGTCACATCTGATAGCACAAGGTGATAATTTCTTCCTCTCCGTTATTGACTTCTGGATTCACTTTTCCTAATTTTTCCTATAAAATTCTCAAATCCATATGTCTTCCTAAATCTAATTACTTCATTTTATTGTGTTCCTTCTCTTTTAAAGGATAATATTCAGGAAAAATTACTCAGATTCACCTATATTAAAGGCAGTTCACACAGTTACATTTCTCGAAGGTTCCCTAGTCTCCAGTTTATGGAACTCAGTTTATGAAGGTTGCCAACAGGTTGGTTTCTGTATATTCCACTGGTCTTGTGAAATACACTCAGATTAGATTATAAACTCCTGAAAATAGTTCACTGTACTTTAAACTATGAGCTGGACTTGTGCCATCACAAGTTTTAAGGGATGAGCATTACTTTCCATGCAGTTGTTCTGTCAGGGCAATCATGACAGAGAACATAAACCACAGATTTTCTGTTTTCTCCTTGTTCATATCAACACAATGGAAAATGGGAGGATTTTGATCAAGGGAGTTTCAGTGTTGAACAGCAACTGGTTTCAGCAGAAGATAAATGAGATAAACCAAAGTGGCCCAGTAGTTTATGTCCTCACAGTTGGAGGCAGGAGAGGGAAAGATAAAAGAAGGAATAGGGAAGGGAGTTGCTGAAAATGGGTATCAAAACCAGCAGCAAGACAGGAGGGGCTGGCAGGCAGGTAAAGGGTCTCTGAAAAATCTGAAAAATAATTTTAAAACCTTTGAAACTCAGTAGCACACTGTGAGTTGTTCTACTCAAATAGTGACTTGTATATATTTGAGAATAATTTAATTACTGCTCTGTACTGCTGTGGAGGAACTGGCATATAAGCAACTGCTCACAGTGAATTTTAAAAGGCAATAAAACATTTCAAAGTGGGATAGTGAAATATTTCATTCCTAGTTTTGATCAACTGGTTTTACAGGCAGATTTTGAAAAATGTATGCATTTCTTCTCATGGTGTTGCTATATCTAATAGTGAGCTTTAAAATCTCAAATACATTAGTGCCTTAAGATGTTTAGATTTAAGTCTAAATTTCCTGATTCTGTAGTGGTAGCATTTTGGGGATGTGTAACAAGTTTTGTGCGAGTTTGTTGTACTGAAATATTCTCAGGTTTCATTGTTTCAGTTACATTTTTATACTGGCAAAATATCCCCCACTGAATGCTAGGACTTTTATCTTCCATACTTAACCTAATATAGTGTGTGATGTATATATTAATTTTGCAGAAAGAAATATTTATTCACGGACATGTTATTAAAGATATGGATAATAGCATCCTAAAACTGTTTTTTTTTTTTTTTTTTTTTTTTTTTTTTTTTTTTTAATGTGAAACGTAGCTTCAATTGCTGGACTTAATCTATATAGTCCATTAATATTTTTTTTTTTTTTCTGTTCATTGAGTTTGACAGGTTTAGGTTTTTAAACAAAGTGTCAATTTCATAAAAGTAACAATGGTTATAAAATAGCTCATCTTTAAAATTTAAAATATTTTAATGTAATATACTTAAATTTAATTATATCTGTCAAAACTGCATACTTTGTCACAAGCTTAATAAAGATAATCTTATTGTCATTATTCATTTTTTATTTTATGGACTAAGCACTTCAAATTCTTATCAAAGGGAACAAGCAAGAGGAGTAAGTAGTATAAGAAATAAAAAGGTATTGACTGTGTCTCAGGCTCCAAGTTGAATGAAAAATGAGACAGAAACAGCTACAAGGGAGTTCAGTTGGGAAGTGGACAGTGGGGGCAGTAATTGCTGCAGAAGAGATCAGCAATCTCCAAGTTTATTTGGTTTTGTAGGTTTAATTGTTATTTTCCCATTAAGTGTTGTTCTTCCTTGATACAGTTTGTCTTTGGAGGGTTTGTAATCCTTCCTAGGAGATTACCAGTGGTTCCATTTAGATCAAGATGTCAGTGGGCTTTTTATTTCTGTTTTATTGCAGTTCAGAAAATCAAGTTTCAGAGAGTGGGATTCAAAATAGTGTAGCCTGTGTTTTCAGTTTTGGTCACCCATGTAAATTTTCTGTGTTTGGGTGCCAAAATTCTTAAACAGAAACTGCTCTAATGCCATGGGGAGCTAGCAAGTCATTTAAATTTCTGCTTAACAACAATTAATTACCTTTAGCAATTGCCTCCCAGCACTGGCACTCTAGCTGGGTGAAGGTTTGGGAAGAGCCTAAGAGGAACCTTTCACCCCTTCTGCTTTTGTAGATTTTGCACAAGGGCAGGGCAAGGTTGCACTCCCTTGTTTTTGGAAAGGGAAGGGACACATCTCTTTCTGTCTTGGAAATGATCAACTATCTTCTGCACATGATAGGACACTGATAATTTTGTTTGTTTTTTTGGTTTTATGGGCTTTTTGGTGTGTTTTTGGTTTTTTTGTTTTGTTTTGTTTTTTTTTTTTTTTTTTTTAAATCTCTTAGAAGGGGTCAACATTTGTCCTTTAAAGCACACTTTTTCTTTGTATATTGATTTTACCACCCACCAGTGAGACCTTTTTTTATTACTATTCTTGTTATTGTATTTGCTTTTACTTTTGGAAAAAACTTGTGTTTCAATAAGAGCCGTGGGAGCTGGCCTTCACTTCTGTATGGCTTCTCCATAAGCAGGTTTTGTAGCTCAGGAATCCTAGATGGAATGATTTTCATTCCTGAAATCAAATGAACATTTTTTTTTTTATGCTTAAGTAAATGTGCTCAGAAAATATAAGGGAAGCAGAGTTCACTTCTTAGAGAAAAGTAAACATTTGTATCACAAATATGACTTACAGCCTATGAATTTATATTCTTGGATCAAAATTCATACAAAATGCAGGAGAGACACAGATATATTTTAAGCCTGTCATGTTTCTCATGTGTCTACATAATCATGGTCCCTCCTGTGGCTCTTCTCTTAAGTTCATGCAGCACTTTATCTTGCTTTATTATGTTATATATTGTCATTTTTATTTGTCTTCGAGTATCTAATAACTTTTATTTCCCACCACTTCTGATCTCTTGCAAGCCTCCTCATTTTTCCCTTTTATTAACTGCCTGCTTTTTTTCTTCAGCTTTCTGAAAGGCCTGTGCATTCCTTCTCCTTTCTGCCTCCTCTTTCTTGCCCCTTTTCTCATCATCTTGTTTGGTCCAGCACTGTTTGGGATTAGCATTCAGTGTCAGAAAATCCATGATTTATGGATAAAATGAAACACCACAAGAGAATCAGAGTGGGCAGCAGGGGTGTTAGAAGAGGAGAAATTGCATGGAACTTGTCCAGCTCTGGCAGGAGGAGGCTGTGGTAGAGAAAGGAATCACAAAAGTTAATTTTTTTACTTTAACAGCATATATTCCTTTCTTACCTATGGGTTTGCAATGTGATAAAATGTTTTCAAATAGCTGATGAAGAAGAAACAGAGGTGCTTTGTTATGACTAACCTTTACTTAAAATTTACACAAAAATTATCTGTTTTTGCAGTGCTTAGCAAAGTAAGAAGAGCAATAAGTCTTCTTTTCCTGTTTAAAACTGATTCACACCAGAGTTTGCTGTAGGGTTAATAATTAGTATTGTAACATTTAACCACTGTATGTCATTTATGATGAGACTGATCAGCCAAAGCTTTTTTTGGAGTTCAAGGAAAGACTGGAAAAAAAGAAAGTTTCTACCACTCCATACATTTCTAAAAAATCAATATTCACTGTCTGAAATTTTGGAAATTGTGAAATACTGATGTCCTCGAAGGCAAAGAACAAAGATCATGAAAGAGTATTTTAGTGCTCCACCAGACAATCAGGTGTAAATATGACCTCAGTTTCTGTTCATTTTTGTTTGGTCATTCACAGTTGATAGGAACTGTAAATTCTATAACCTCTTACATGTCAACAGTTCTGATGTCTCCTTGCTTATTAAGAAAAAGAAAAATTTTATTTAGCTATGATAGAATTATTCCTTAAACAGTGAAATAATTCAGAATTGGTTGCCATTCAATGGCTGTTTTCAGGAAACTCTCTCAGACTTTACAGGTTTATCTTCTACAAGAAAATACATTGAGCTTTATGGTCTGCTCTGAAGAAATTTTATAAGGTTTTTGTTATGTAATTATTATTATTGTTTCTTCTTTTATAAGAATTTTATATTTTTATGGTCAGTGTAGAACTTTTGAAAGAAATATTTGTCCAGTGATTCTGTACTCATATTGTTTTACTTCAAGTGGATTTTCATTTGCATACATTTGTACTATTTATTGTTTTTTAAATTGATTTTTTAATAACTTTCTCTACATTTCACAGTAGAATACATGTAGCTTTTACAGCTTTAAATGGTGCAAGTTTGTGTTGATCATGACCTAATGAAAAGTTAATGCAGAAGCCCATTAAAATTAGAGAGTTGCTCAGAAACAAAAATAGTGACAGGACAAACTGCAACCTGGGTCTGTGAGTGTTAAGTTTCAACTGTATACCAGTGTTATATTACCATTATAAATGGTAATAATATGAAAACCAGATTTTAGAAACAAATCTATTTTGTCAGAGTGTCTAATATTTGTTGCATTGTTCCTGATGAGGTGGATTTATTTTTAAGAAGTTTGAAAGAGTTAAGCTTTTAAACCTGGTGTTTACAGAATTTTATTTTTTTTTTTAAATAAAAGAGAATTGTACTTGAATCAGTGACCAGTTTTCTTATGTGCAGTGTTCTAACAGTAATATTTAATATTTTGTGCCACACTCTTAACTTGGCTTCCCTGTTAATGCAGTGTGATGAGACAATTCAGGCAGTGTGTGGTAATCTGAATCTTCTTTAGCTCATGAATATAAAGTTTCATCTGGATTCTGATTTATGTCTAATCCAATGAAGTCAGGATAAATTGTCTGGCCACCCACAAACATCCACAAAACCAAAGAATAAACATTCATTCTTATATCTATGCTTAGGATATGGGATTTTCTTCTTGGATATCCGAAATAAGGATGACTATTCAGTGTATTTTTCATTGGCAGAGAATAATAGAGATGATTAAATCAAATTAATTTTTTTCTACATAAATCTCTTCATGTATATTAAGGTGTTTATGCGTCCTTTTATTTGGATTTTAATTTAAAGTTTGGTCAGAAAAAAAAGAAAACAGACAAATAAAACAGGACATTTTTTGTCTTTATAGAGACTGGAGTGGGACCTTTGACATCTTTAATTTGATGCTAAAAGTAGAAGCAAGGGTTATAATTTATATGAACCAATTTTGTCACAGAACTGAAGCAAAAATAAAATAATTAGTTTTATGGAAAGCTTTGGGGCCTCATTCAGGGCAGCAGTTTCTGATGTTCCATCCTGCTTCTCCTGTCAGCCTGGTTTGTATTTCTCATTGGAAATGTTGCACAATGGGACTCTACAAATCACAGGAATTATAACAGCTTTTCTTGCACTGTACTGTCCATGGAACTGTGGCAAAGTTGCCTCTGTAACAAGTGCCAAAATTGAGATTTCTTTGGACTTTGAATTCTCGGAAATGCTATGATGCTCTTTCAAAAATATCACATTGTTATTTCAGTGTGACAGATATGGTTCATGGAGAAATATAAGAAGGGAAAATAATTTCTGGCCTAAGCAGCAAGGTCTCCTTGACCAGAGGGCAACATGCCCTGCACTGGAGTTCAGTACTGGGAGGACTATTGGATAGAAAATTGAATTTTCTGAGTTGTTGTTCCATATACTCAGTATCAGTCATCAGATCTCAGTCAGCTATGAAATGTTCCAACAGGAATTTGAGATTTGCCAATTCTATGTCAGCACTTTCCAGGTAAAAAGCTGCAGAAAGCAAGGTAAAGGTGTTAAGGATGTGCTGGTTAAATATGACAGTCAGCTGCTCTGATCTGCCTTTTCAGTAATTAGAGTGATTCAGCTACAAAAGATTATAATTTACAAATTAATTATTGTGGTCAGATAATCTCCTGTGAGATTTATGATAACTACTATTGATGGAGGGAAAAAAAAAGTGGCATTCAGGTACTGTTTACCAAGAACAAAATCTTCAGGATTAAGGAGTGTACAGCAGGATAAACAATGCCCCAAAGCTTTTTCTCCCTTTTGTCCTTCCATCCTTTTCCAAATGTTGTTGGCTCATAATTTTGTGATACTGTAGCTATGGTCTATCATCATCACTGTTTATTCTTTTTATATTGTGTGGTTGGTGATGCTAGAAATGATCAATAATCCCTTTTACTGCAATGGTCATTTTAAGGCCATTTAATTTTTTTTTCCTAGCTCTCTTGTCAATATATACTTTGATTAAATAAAATGCTATTAATTGTATGAAAGGGTATTAAACACAGAGCATCAGGAGATGTATATATTATGTTCTGGATGTTTTCTAATAACTTTTATTCCAGTAAAAGAGCCAATTCACATTGCTTATGCAAAGAGTAGGAGAAGTTGTGTTTGTTGATAATTACTTTAAAGTTTGATATGTCCTTAGTTTAAAATCTGGAGGTTGTTTTTTTTTTTTTTTTTTTAACTGAAATTCTCCTTTCCTTAACACTGACTGGGCCAAAAAATCCTAAGCAAGCAGGGCTTGTCCTCCATCCACTTTCACTGTAGCTGGTAATAAAGGACCCTGTGGTGCTGGTGTGTTGTCACCATAATTATTCTCAGGAGTTCCATAGCAGTTCCTCTGTCAGCCCGGGCAGTGGGGAATATTTTAGCTGGCAGTTTCTCACGGGTGAACATTAACCTGAGTTCTCTCCTTCCAGTCCCTAATCAAGACGTCCCAGGGGTGATTGCACTGACTTTGTTTGAGGACTACATCTACTGGACAGATGGCAAAACCAAATCCCTGAGCCGTGCCCACAAAACCTCTGGCTCAGACAGGCTCTCCCTCATCAACTCGTGGCACACCATCACAGACATCCAGGTGTATCACTCCTACAGGCAGCCTGATGGTAATTATTCTGTCTCTGCTTTCCAAGCAGCTCTTTGATGTATTTAACTCAGCAGCAACGTGCTAAATGCATGCTCATTTATCTGCAGTAATTGTTTCTGTTCTGTTTCAAATTGTGGAAGTTTTCAAATTATCATTTTTAAACATAAATCTGTGATTAGTGTTTTAAGCACATCGGGTATTAAGTCTGTCTAACAAAACTTGCTCAGTACAGAGATAATTTATATGCTTAAAAATTAACCCAAATACTGACTGAAGTACAGGACTGTTCAGTTGCATTAAGTACAAGTTACCATTCTTAAGAGGGGAAAAATGTGTCATGAGAACTTTTAACCTGGTTCTTTGAGAAGTGTTACTATTGCAGAAGAATACTGCTGGACTGAGGGAATGTCAGAGAATGTGAGTGGTATGATTGTGTCTTATCTGCTGATATCCCTGTATTTGAATTGTAACTGAATGCTATTTGGCAATTGGCCTAGATAAGCTAATCTAAGCTAATCTTTTGTCTCATTAAAAAAAAAAAAAAAAAAAAAAACCCAAAAAAAAATAGAGCTTTTTTCTTCCTCTCATTCTTCAAGTATTGAACTTACAGCCATGGTAATCATTCATTTTTGCATACAACAGAGAATAGCTTAAAGGCAAAAGGAAGAGTTTGCCTCTGCGGGTTTTTGACTTTGAGACGTTGCATTGTAAAGGCAGCACATAGAAAGCAATTTCCTTCCTCCAGAATCAGACACCCCAAAGTGTGCTGAGATAAGAGGCTCTGATCCATCTCCCCTGTTCTGTCCACAGTGTCCAGACACGTGTGCACGCTGAACAACGGTGGCTGCAGCCACCTGTGCCTGCTGGCCCCGGGCAGGCTGCACTCGTGCGCCTGCCCCACCAACTTCTACCTGGCCGCCGACAACAGGACGTGCCTGTCCAACTGCACCGCCAGCCAGGTACGTGTGCCTGCCTGCCCTGCCCTGCCCTGCCCTGCTCCAAACAGGGAGCTGCCCCAGGAACAATGAGCTCTGCAGGGAGCTCAGCACTCAGGGCTGCAGCTGCTCCCACCACACTCAGGTGGGAAGCAGGCTGGTATCGGCTTTTTCTGCAATGCAAGGCTCGTTCGCTTGCCAATGTCGGTGTCCCTGCCTGCCACCAGGACAAATACAGCTGCTAAACCCGTGAAAATAGCCTTGAAAAAACAACATTGGGCTGAAAGATCAAAATACAAAGTGTGTAAAACAGTAATTTGGGAGGCACTAATGAATTCTGCATTAAAAAAAAGAAAATGAGCTCAGTCTGGTTAGAAAGATAGAAAAATGATAGGCTTAAAAGGTGTTAAAAGCAGTCCAGTATTTAAAATGGAACAGAATTTAATCAATTCAAACACTAAACTATATTCCCTACTAATTAAAAGAAACATTTCTTACTTTTTCTTTTATTTTAATTTTTTTAAATAAATAAAAAACACTGATTTATTATAAGAGAACCACTTTGATAAAAGCCTTTGGACTGTTCTAACCAGGCTATTAATTGGTTGATTGTTATAGGACACATTGCCTTTAAAATATTTCTTAGAAGTCTGATTTTCTAGTAGTTGTTTTTTATTTGAGTTGTGCTAATGACCTTTTACAGTGTTCTATATCATGATGCATGATAATGATTTCCATCATTAAGGAAAATAGTTTTACTCCTAATTTTTAGAGAGCAGTGGTCATCTTAATGAGAGGTGCAGTTTCACTCAAGTAAAAATCTTATTTAAGGGAAAATAATAATCTTATTTAAGAGACCTGCCCACTGCCTTTCTCTGTTTCCTTAAGCTGTAAATCATTTTTAAAATGGGGAATTTCCTACCAATTTTCCCCCTGTATTTAGTTCCTCAAATTTGGCTTAAAAAAAAAAAAAAAAAAAAAAGGCACTTAAAAAAATTATTTAAGTGACAGGACAACCTTATTCCACAATGAATTTATATACTAACAGAATGGCTCCATTCCAGCCTAATTAATTCAGTGGTAGTATGAGTTCAAGAAATAGCATCATATTTTGGATACTTGAGGAGCAATATTTTATCACTTGTGGATTCCACAGAGTGGAGAGTAGAATTATGTAAAAGAGGCAGCTTCAGACAGGAAATTAGAGGTTGACATTGCCTATTCATCTTTTTTTTCCAGGTTGGCAATCTATTTACTGTTTGATCACTCATCAGTCTGATGGTGTCAGATGCAGAGATCAGTGGCAAAATTTTGCTTCTCCTTAAGATTTTCTGATGATGCTGTCAAATCAGAGCTGCTCCTCTGATGTCATCATTTTTGACAGCACAGCCATCATTGGCTATTTCTGATGGAAAGGAGTTGGATGGTTCATAAACTGATCTTGCCTCTCCATGCCATCCTGTGATGGCTCATCTGGCATGAGAAATTATTTAGTACAAATCCCATTAGACTCTTGAACACCAGAACTCCATCCATTTAAGACCCATATAACCTGATCCCTGATTTTGCAGGGTTTGGTCTCCTCACTTTAGAAGGGAATGAAAGTATTTTCATAACATCTAAAACTTAGTACCTATTTCCTGGAAATAACTTTCTGTTGCCATTCTGGCAGCCTGAAGTGAATTGTGATGAGCAGAACAAGTAGAAAAGACAAAGAATGACAATTGTCTGAGTTTCTGTTTGTCTCCTGCCTTTGGCAGCCTCCTGCTGAGCCCCTGTGAGCTGCAGGTCTGTGTGGGGCTGCTCTTCAGCCCAGCCTGTTACACAGCAAGTCCTTCAAGGTGGTACAAAAATTATGTAGCTCCAACTATAGGTTCCATAACATAAATGCCTTTGAAACCCTAACTTTTCTTGGCAGAAGAGATAAACTGAGCTAAAACACCAAATTTAATATACCATTTAAATACAGCTTTATTGAATAGTCAGTGATTTTTAAATTGTGAAAAAAATTGACAGTGACAGAAAGTGAAATGTCTTGCCCTTCTAAACCTTTTGGTTTCCTTCCTTTCTGTGTTCATAGAGACACCAGGTAGGAAAACCAACATTTCTTGAAAGCTGAATGATAATCTAGCCAATTTTTTCTCCTTGACCTGAGCACATAATGTACTCAGTTTTTAGGTTTAGCCCTAGAAAATTGCATGAATTTGTACTGTTTGTTTTGTTTGCATTCCTCTTTCAGTCAGAACAAAGGTACAGTCACCTGAGAGTAAATGCCCAGCCTTCTTACAAAGGATTATTCAGTTTTTTCTACAGATGCTTTATCCTTTTAAAAGTCTGAAAGGCTTTATATTTGGTTTGTTCATTTAATTCAAACAATGTAAGCAATACTGTACACAACACCACACATTAAGGCTCTTTTCTCTAACTGTGGGTGCTTGGGTTTGCCTGGAAAAATGATGTTGTCTGCTTCAACAGTCTACAAAAGCTGAGAATTGAAGTGTTTGCTTTGAATATGACCTTCAAGAATGAAATCACAGAATGCAGCAAAATGCAATGAGCAGTTTGTGTTGGAGCATTGTAATCCAGCATAACACAGTCATTGAAATGACTGTGATTTTTATCAGTTTGGAAACCTCAGTGCCAAACACCTCCAAATTAAAAAAAAAAAACAAAAACAAAAACAAAAACAAAACAAAAAAAACCCCAAAAATAAATAAACTAACATTTCAATTACAAGTTTTGTAAAATTAACAGCCAGAAATTATCAATGCAACCACGCCTCAAGCAGCGAAGCTGATTTTCATCAACTGCGCTATTCCTGCTTATAAATAAGTAAGTAAATAAATTAAAAAATGTTAAGCTTTTCTTCCTGCTGGCCTTTCCTCTCTGCAGTTCCGTTGCAAAACCGACAAGTGCATCCCATTCTGGTGGAAGTGTGACACGGTGGATGACTGCGGGGACGGCTCCGACGAGCCCGCCGAGTGCCGTAAGTGCGCACTGCCTTCGAGGCCAACTCAGACACAATAAATTTTATAAAATAAGTTTAGGAAGAGGAGTTTTATGGACACTTCTGTGTGCACCACTCTTTTACTTGGTTCCATGGTCTCGGAGTTTTTTAAGGTCTTTGGAAATAATACGTGTTTTTCATCTTTCAGACCTTTGCTTCATGTTGTCGCGAAAGATTTTAATTTTGATGCTGTGCTCTGAGGTTGTGGGATTCTTTGCATAAATACAAAATTCTGACAGGTTTATTTGGGTTTTCTTCCTGTGTAATAAAAATGGGGGATTCTAATCCCATTTGCTTGAGTTTTGTTGCAATTACAGATGTTTAGATAGACATTATTTACTGCAGTTTTTTGCAACAATGATGTTCTCCCTGTGATCCTTGCTTTCTCCTCCCTTAAGCTTATATTTTAAAAAAATGTTCTGTGTTCACAATCTTCTGGTTAATTAACAGATAATTTGATTTTTTGGTATTGAAATCTCTCACCTTTATTTTTACAATTTTATAATTAGTTCTCTTTTCCTACTGAAGCAAATTTTAACACATGTAATCATTCTACATAATAAGCTACTCTATGTTTGTATATAATATTACTATAGAGGTACATAATTGCTCATTATTTCTAATGACAGCGGCTGGAGAAGGAATAATGTTAGGCCTTTCCTGGGAAATAGAATTACAGTGGGATAGGGAGTTTCTTAAAAGCAGACTCAAACTCAAGCATTTAGAGCCGAAATTGCAGGTCTCTGTTGAGCCTTTGGTAAGCTTAAACCTGCAGGGGGTTCTCACTCTATGTCATTAACACTGTAACTAGAGCTGTACAAATTAAAGATACCAGACTTTGAAATTAGTCCTGCAATCATATGTGTACCTTGTAATTACTAATATATACTCAGACTGAGATTATAAAGGAAATACAAGTTTATAGGTATTTTTGATTAGTCCATAGGGCAAGAACAGCCATAGTGAGACTTTAACCATTCCTCTGATAGCATTCATAAGCAGTTTTGTCTTTTCCCAGCGGAATTCAGATGTCAGCCAGGACGTTTCCAGTGTGGCACTGGGCTTTGTGCTCTTCCAGCTTTTATCTGTGATGGAGAGAACGACTGTGGGGACAATTCTGATGAACTGAACTGTGGTAGGTGCTTGTATACACTGCAGGCTTCAGAAACAGGCCAAGCTGGTTTAAATGTCATGTTTCACACTCTGTCAACAAACAGCATTTTTCTTCATTTACTTTTGAAGTTTTGAATCTTTTCAACTTTTAATCACTTTAACTTATTTTTATTTTCTTTTAATTTACAGACACACACGTGTGTCTGTCAGGGCAATTCAAGTGCACAAAGAACCAGAAATGTATCCCAATAAACCTGAGGTGCAATGGCCAGGATGACTGTGGTGATGAAGAAGATGAAAGAGACTGTCGTAAGTTATGCTGAGAGAATTTTGTTCCGTGGTTTGTTTTGAGCAGGAACTGGAGTAAAACACTGTCAATGTCTTCTCTCTAAAACAATTTGAGAACATGCAAACAGTTAATTCACAGGACAGTGTGCAATGCTTCATATACAAAAGAGAAAGCTAAAATTATATTTATTAATTCCAAATCTAAAGTCATTGCAAAGAAGAGAGGAGTATAAACAATTTCAGGCATTTAATTGAGTTTTTGACTGAGGTTGAAACACGTATTTGACTCTTGACCACCTCACAAATGACTCATCTTCCTGAGGCTTTCATCTGCATACCTTGCAGCAATGCATTTCAATGGAAAAAGATGTTTTCCAGAATCTTTTGTTGGAAAATCTGTAGATCCAAAGCTCCTTCTATATCCTTTTTCTTTCATTGATTTTTTTTTAAACTTTTTTGTTCCCCTTTCTCTGGACATTTAATTAATCTATCTATGTAACTGGATTTCCATTTGCTCAGCTTTTAGTGCAACTTTTCATACATTTATTTTCATTTTTTATTTTTATATATAGGTAGAGAAAATATTTTCATACTTATAATAGAAATTTGTTGATTAAGTTTGTGTGTCTGATCATTTTCTAACAAAGATGATGTGGCTGCCTTGAAATGGAGCTCTGTCTTTTACTGATTTTGCTGCTCACATCTGCTGCTGATCTGAGCTGCTTGTTCTGGATCAGCTTTCTCAAGGTTTGCATGTCATGCATTTCTGCAAAGAACTAATCCTTCTCCAAGGGGAGGAAGGTTGCTAAGGATAGAAAGGCTTTATTGATGGCCATGTTTGTTGGCTGTCTTCCAAACTGCTGGGGAGAGATGTAAATACAAGTTTTGCAGAAAACATTTTATGTTGGTTTGCACGTTGGGTTTCTTTAAAAACTGATTAAGAGGATCAGATAAACTCCTGTGAAGGATGAAAGAGATTATTTTTTTTTTTTCTTTGGGAAAAACTGCACATGATATATGGAAGGTTCCCAAAAACGTTGAGATGTAGCTGGCAGAAGTTAAATTAGAGCAGCAGAGTCTACAGCTCAGGGACTGAGAGTTCACATTGGCTTGGGCTCCTGGCCCAGAACAAGTAACAGGTGAGATTCTCTCTCACTCTAATATCACCAGTCTGGGATCCACAATTTTTTTTTTTCTCTGCCACTGTTCTGCTTTGCTTACCAGGTGATGTTTTCAGAATCACATTTCATACTGAAGGCTTTCCTTATATAAAATGAAGGTCATTGTGCAGGTCTTTCTGGTAAAGCACTGTGAAATCACCTGGTGATGTGTCCTAGCTGAGGATCAGAATTATTTGTTTTAGTACAGTTAGGAACACACCCAAATCTATGGAGATGTGACACTGAAAGGAATAACAAGAAACCAAATTTCAGCAAACCTAAAAATTTTTCCTCTTGCCAAGCCCAGGCAACAAGAATGATGAGATCAGGGAGCAAATTGCTTTTTAACAGGGGTAGGAAAGTTTTTTAAAAGCACTATAGAATTCCTTAGGTAAAAGCAGGACAGGCATTAATGAGGGAAAATCTTATCAAAGGTTTCCTGTTTTCCCCCTATGGTCAATTCAGTTTAAAATTATTTGGAGTACATACACTCATCTCTAAAGAACATCTAGAATCACATGTGTGCACTGAGGATCTGTTTTCTTTTAAAGTGACTCTTCTAAGGTTAATGCAGTTAAAGTTTAACTTAGAGCATCCTTAAGAATAGGCTAAAAGCTCAGATGCATCTTTGCATCTTTTTCTTGCTGCAGGATTCATTCAAAAATTGTTGTTCAAAACTGATAAAGTGAAATATTTGTCAAACTTTTCTCAATGTTTACCCAATTTGACAGAGCACAGAATTTCACAGAAATCATGCATACTTTTGATTCCATTTTTATCAAAAACATCCAGAGCTGCCTTAGTCTTATAAACTGACTCAGAATTTATAACTGGCATTTTAGAAAGTTAAGGAAAAGAACTTGTCTGATTTTTGCTAAGAAGATTTGATTCTATCAATGGTAAGTCTATTTGCTGTTAGAAGACTATCACAATAGTCTTTGTTTATTATATTTGTTTTACCTTAATGTTTTTATAAAATAATACATAAGAAAATGATTAACTATAAATAATATAAAACTAAATGCTTTTTTCTTACCAATAAATTATGCTAAAGATACCCAGTTTCTGATTCTTGAATCCTTAATATTTTTTGTCTTTAAAACACATATTTTGAATATTAGCAGGAATTTCTAATTTTGATCTCTAATCCTTTTATTTAAAGCTGAAAACAGTTGTTCTCCAGACCACTTCCAGTGTAAAACAACCAAACACTGCATTTCCAAGCTGTGGGTGTGTGATGAAGACCCAGATTGTGCAGATGGGTCAGATGAAGCAAACTGTGGTGAGTATGCCAGTAGTTCTGAATCTGTTGCTGTGGCTTGATATTTTTTTTTAGCAAAAGGAAGTAATCATCCCACTTTTTATGTCCTCTTTCAGTGCTTGATAATACCTATCTGGAACTTTTCTGGCTCATCCAGTTCTTACTGAATGGCAATCTTTGTATGAGTAGTTCATAAAATTCCCATTGTACCACTTCTTTATTGGCAGGATCTGCAAATGAGGCTCTCATTTGGCATTTAGAATCTTAGAAGTGGCACAGAATGTAGTGGCTGTCATAGGATACAGTGACATTCTTTATTTTTCTGTCAGTGTTATCCAGTTTCTGTCAGTTCAGTCTGCACTTTATTGCTGCTGAAGTTCATAAATAGTGAAAATACAATAATTTGCAAATCCTTGTAGTTAAGACTGATGGTATAGAAAGGTTCAGAGCAGTTTCTAACTTGACATGGCCAGCTTCTCTCTGTGAGCTCCAGGGAGTTACGAGTCAGCTCTTATTGTTGCAATTAGAGAAGATAATAAATATAAATATCCAGCCTGGGAAATGGATCCCAGACAATCAGAGGCAGAGTAAGTGGGTCAGTGCTGCTGGAAAATCCCTGAAGATGGGTGTCAATGACAGACACATACTAACCATGTGCAGAAACACTTGTGAAACTTCCAAGACTGGCCTATAGAGGAAAATACAGAAAAAATGTCCTGAGGTAGAAGGGAGCAAGACAAATATGGAACATTTAAAGCTCTGACCATTACTCATCCACACATCAGTGAATGGTTTGATGAAACACCTGTGTCTGGACAGGTTTATCTCTGGAACAACAGAGTGACAAAACTACAGGCTACAGTCAAGGACAAAGCACTGAGCTGCTTTTCCAGGGATGTGTTTCAAATAATTGACACATGAGCCTATATAAAAATGCTGAAGTTGGCATATATGCCTGGAAAAATGAGCTTTCTCAACACTGAAAATCCAAGACCTTTGTTTGAATTGCCAGGATGGGGAAAATAATTACTCCTATCAAGTGGTGAGCAGTTTACAGTCCAAGGAATCATTTGTCTTGAAGAAACAGTGAATGCAAAGGAGATGAACATTAATATCCACTTCTGGGCTTTTATTGAAGCAGCCCTGCCCTGCTCACTTCCTGATTTATGTCACAGATACTTTCTGCTCCACCACTCCACATCACCTGGATCTCCAGCATGCTGTGGCTTTCCAACTGGGACAGCATTCCAAACTTCCAAACTCTGGATTCACATTTTGGCCAGACCGTGTACACCCAACTGATGTGGCAAAAATGGTTGTAAAATAATTCATCTAGTAACATCCTCAAGTCACAAATTTTTTTTTTTTTTTTTTTTAAGAGAAAAAGGAATAAAACTGATAGTAAGTGCGAAAAAATGTGTTTAAAATAAGTACTTCACTCTGAGCCATCATTTTACAACAGAAAGAATAACAAACACTCTGACTAAAAAGTATAGAGAAGCAATGTGTGCAATCCCAAGCTCAAGAGGTTTTTTAAATCACCACAGATCCAGCTGGAGGTGTTGGCTCATGTCTGAGACTCATCTTGACTTTTGTCCTGTCCCTGGCAGTGACTGTCTAGAGAGGAATATGTGAGCAAACTTGCCTGGGATACTTTCCATCCTCTAACAACCTGAGAATCTGAGATAGTGTCAGTCAAACATGTCTCTGTGTACAATAACCCATCACAGATTTCACTCTTTTTTTTGCTTTGTGAAGTTTTCACAACATGCTGCAGCAAGGTGTTGCACAGCTTAACCACACACTTCCCTGAAAAAACACCTACATCTTTATTTTTAATCTCCTAGCTGCATACACTGCTCTTGGTTTTTGTGTTGGAGGAGACAGGATAGTTTATCCATAGGCACAATTTCTGTGCCAAACTCAGTTGAGTACACATGGAAAAGCTAAGCCTTGACAAGAACAGGGTGTATTTGAACACATTTTGAAGTTTTCCATATTTCTAGTATTTGAAATATGGTTAAATGACCTTACAACAGCAGTAGTTTCAACACAGTTTGGTCTTCTGCATTTGTTTTCCAAGTTAAAGATTGTTATTTTTATGGACAAAGTTTGATAGAATTAAATTAAATTGAAGCTGCAGGCTAAGTATAAAAAGGATCTACATATGTTGATGTAACACTAATTTGTTGTTGTTTGGAGTTCATTTCTAAAATGCCTGCAATGCAAAACTTGTGTAAAATAATCTGTTTTCCCTGGAGTGCTGCACAGCCATATGTATTTTGCTTAGTCAACTTCTGCTGCTGTGTGTTATTGGAGATATTACACTGAATACATTTGCTGGAAGCAGTGTAAGTGTATTTAGTCTTCTGTGGTTGCTTTCCAGTTCAGACAGCTGAGGTAGAATCAGGAAATGTGTGTTTCTTTAGGAGTGCCTGGTATTTCTCAGAGAACAGGAGGTAGAGTTAATTAGTGCTAACCATCCAAGCAATTAAAGAAAGCCATTAGATTATGCTAATCCTTGGTCACAACTTTGATGTTTGAGTTAGAATCTGAACAAATCTGTGTGTGGTCTTGGAAAGCAATTTTATAATATCCTTTAAAGGTTATGTGTGTTTCAGGTCTTTATTTTCCTGATGCGTCAACATTGGCATGACTGCTGCCTTTCAATTTTTAAATATTAATTTTATTTTTAAATATTAATCTGTTTAGGCTTTTCCTCTGATGATAAAGAGTAGTTGCTTTGAGGCACTTGAAGGATGCATTACATAAACTTAAACTTCCTTCAACAGGCTTAAAATTTCCTGTATCCAGCATGGGTGACAGCCTGCCAAGCCCTAGGACAGCCAGCCAATCCTGGATCAAAAACAAATTCCTTTTGGTTTTGGATTTTAACCCACTCAGAAACACACACACACAAATGCACACACATGAAAATCTATAGATTTAAAATCCCCAAAAGAAAAGCAATGCATGCAATAAGTGATTTCATTCACAGGGTTTGATATTTGAATAAAAATGCTTTTAAGGTGCATATAGGGTTTTTTGACTTGTTTTGTTTTTGTTTCCCCATTCAAGCATTCATCCTGTTTTCCTCATGCTCATTTGGAAGTATTTCTAAAGTAAAATCCTAGTCCAGTATGCACAAAAAAGTGAACCCCAACCCAGCAGCAGCTACCTCAGGTGATCACACAAATTTCTGAGGAAGGGCTGTGCCTGTTGCAGTAGGTCAGAGAATCTCTTAATAACAATTTGAAGGGAGCAATATGAAAATGAAGTTATCAGTGCTTGCTTCTTTGCCTTTGCACTATTTCTATCTGAACTTTCACACTTTAAGGTGGTCTCATTTTAAGAAAAATGAAAAAGCAATTTAGTGTTGAAGGCAGAGATGACAAAATGTGTGTTGGCCCCTGTGTGCTCTTCATGGTTCCACAATTCCCAATAAATAAGGTCAAGCACTGTTTTCTTTGAGGTGAATGAATCCATCATTCTCAAAGATCAGATAATTGTTACACAACTTTCCCAAATTTTTCCTCTCTGTTATGCCATCCCAGTGTTTTCTTCAGTTCTCATTCATGTGAAGAAAGAAATACAAGACAAGAAAACCTGGTTTGTAAGACATGAGCTGTAATCTGCTACACAAGATCATTCAACCCAGAGGAAAAATAAAGCTTTCAAATTTGTGAAGAAGGAAGAGCCTTACTAACATGCAAAATATTTTGTATTTAAAAAAATTATATTCCTTTATGTTTGGTAGAAATAGAGTATGAAGAGAAAGATTAACATTCAAATAGCAATCAGAGGTTAAGGTTGGATAAATTAAAAAGATCTAGATTTTCTTCACATTTATAGAAAAGGAAATGGTACAAAATAGATTTAGCATGCTTGAGAACTAAATAATTCTTTATGAAGATTAAGGAAAGATATATTGCATGTTCAGGTAGCTGAAATGAATGGGTGTCATCTCTGGCTTCTGTGTATTACTGATTAGATCTTGGTATTTCTGCTGAATGTGGAAGGATAAATAGAATATTTATATGTTGCTGTGATGTTATCTGTCATTAGTGTTACAACTCATTTTGTGGGCAAATATTCTAGTGGGAGATTGCAGAAGACTTTACTGGAAGTATTTTAATAAACCTAGGATGGATTTCAGGTTTGAAACTCTACCCTTTGCAGAGCTACAGAATGAAAATACAAGAGTGTCATAAGTTTGGGAGGAATATTTCTGTGTTTTGTAATGTTAAGTATTTTTAATTGTTTGCTAGTGCACATATTTGAATTATCATAATCAGAGTATCATAGACTGTAATATTGAAAAATATAATGGAAAAAATACTTTGGGAGAAAACTTCTTGCAATTGTGACATTGGCAGAGAATAAGGAGCAAACACAAAAGGCAGAATTGCAATGACCAGATTTTTGAGTGCACACAACTGAGATGCAACACCAATCTTGACACTCAAATGTAGTTTTATCAGTCTGGTTCCAGAGCCACACCTGAAACAGCAGAGAAAATGCAGCAGTTTGGCTCATGGCATCAAATTAACACCTCTAATTTGTGTCTCAGCAGCAGAGGAATTGGGTTGGTTGAAGCTGCTGTTTCTGTCAGTCATTAGCAGCCCTTGGGTTGCATGAGAGCAGAGTGAAGCTGCTCTGACATGTTATGACTTTGCCTAACGGAAATTTAAAATTTTTCTAGTGCAATATCACAGTGGCATGTAATTTTAAATATGTCATTGAGGCTTTTACAAAGCAAACGTTCTTTTTTTTTTTTTTTTTTTTCCCCAACAAATATGTCACTGATAACTTTTTAATTTACTTCATTTCATCTCAGGCCTTAGAAGCTGAACAAACTATTCAAGAATTGCTCACAGAAAACACCAAGGCAGCTCCTTGCTGCTGGAGGAGTTCACTGTGTTCATGTATCTCCAAGAGGCTTTGCTTCCAATGCTCCTCTGTAAATAGAAAAATAGAAGAATAGGAAAAATACAACATAAAGGAAATTTTCCTCAGTTTAGCACTAAAGGCTTTGTAATGTTTTAACTCATATGAGTAACATCCAATCCATCAATAGGTAAAAATTTAAAATCAAAGTGTAAAATTTTTTGTCCTTAATTATTATAGGTAAAAATAACTTTTGAGAAGTACATATTGTGTACATTTTTCAAACCAATATTCTAGTGGTTTACTGTGATCTGATCTTTTTTAGAGCAATCTTTGAGATAAATTCAAGGAAAAGTTAATTCAGTCCTGGAGATTCCATGCACTAATACCCTCTCTTGTGACCCCTTCTGAAGTTTATATTTTTTAACTTTATATGACAGTTTATACACTGCCTATTTTAATTTCATCAAATTTAAGATTAAGTTGCGAATGAATAAATAGAAACTTAAAGAATGTTATGAGAAATAAATTATTCCTGAAAGTAATACTTCAAATATTGTGGTTGCTTGTCCTTAAATGTATCCAGTAGCATAATCATGTATTTAGTGGGAGTCTTTCCCATTTTAAATCTTTGTTTGCAATGCTGTAAATATTATTCACCTTAATTACAGATAAAAAAACTTGTGGACCTCATGAGTTCCAGTGCAAAAACAACAACTGCATTCCAGATCACTGGAGGTGTGACAGCCAGAATGATTGTGGAGATAATTCTGATGAGGAAAACTGTAGTAAGTAACTTTTACCTTAGTCCATATTAAAACAGAGACAGGTTAGCAATGTGCAAGAGGAAACTTTTGAATTTTGATAAGACACACATGTATTTTTATTCCACACCCTCTGATCTGCTGAAAATCAGTTGACCACAATTAAAAATCTCTTGCTGTAATTTTCCAATTCTGTTCACACTTACAAAGAGCTGTATCAGCTATGAAAAAATGCCTGACCTCCAATTGCTCAATAATCTACTGAATTAAAAATAAATATTGAAATTAATTTAATTTTATCAGTTAGTTACATATCAGATTTCTTATCTCTGAAAAGGAATCATAAACAATGTTCAGAAGCAACATGATAAGCATTTGTTAACAAGGAATTTTGATCAAACAGTGCCTGCTCATTATATTCATCCTATTCCTGAGATGATTTGCCTTGTTTCACATTGAGAAGACAATTTCTATAGCATTTAATTGCATTGAGAGGTAGATATAGTTATTCAAAGTAGCTCAGTTACCCAATTCTCTCCTACCCATGAGGAACCTGAAGGCTTAATAAATCTCAGTATTACCACTTTCAGGGAGTTAATTTCCATCTGGTTCTTGGGAAGAAATGAAAAATCTGTAATGTTTTTTATCAAATAATTATAGTCTTTATAAAATATTTCAAGAGGGACATTCCCTAAATAGTTCTGAAGTGCCTCCTCTTGACAATTGCTGTGGGGTTTTTTCTCTTTTTACTCAGAAATAATATCTTGTTCTTGCACGTAATCTTTAATACACATTCCTGATTGTATATAATGAGTGTGTGTTTAGTGTCTTCAAGGTGATGATCTAGAAAGCTCAATAAATTAGAAATTCTAATGCTGAGTAACTGCTGCTGCCCCTTTCTCCAGTTCAAGATGTGGTGCCTGTAGGTACTGAGTGTCTCATTCAGCCTGGGAGGTTAAAATGGATTTGTCTGCCTGGTAATTACAACCTGCATTTGAAAATGTTGTGAGTTTTATTACTGCAAGCAGAAGTGCTGTGGTTTTCATATACAAGTGTTACATAAAAAAAGGAAAATGTCATGTGGCTCAGTGATCACTCAGAGCCTTTTGTTGTTATACTCCAGGGGTGTTGGCACAAAAAAGCTTTTCTGTTTTATGGGAGATTTTACTTAGAAATTGATTATTAGTGTCAGTTTTCTGTATTACAAGTAGCAAGAAATTATTTTATGTTCTTTTCTCTCATTGAAATCAAATAGAGAATCATAGTTTGGCTGTGGTGGTATTAATCCACAGGACTGGGCAGTCTGTTGAAAATTTGGAAAAAAAAATAAAAAACAGCAACAAAACAAAAACTTCCACAAAATATTATTTCTGTTTGCAAAATAAGTGTTGCATATCATATTTGGAATTAGCCATGTGTATGACACAGCACTAATAATTCTATTCCTTAAAGTTCAGATCATCATACTACAAAGTGTTATTAAAATGTTCAAATCATGTGAGAGAAATAATCTGCAGTTTAAAAAAAAATTAAGTTAGCCAACTTTGTGTCCATATCAATAGCAAAGTTATACATTCAGTCCTTGGTTGTTCTCTGGACTTGAAGATAAAGAAATCTGTAATTAATTGTCATGCATGGAATTAGTGAGTTGAGAGTGCCCAGATATAGAAGGTGAATTAAATTAAAGGGTGTTAAGTTGTTGGGTTTTTTTTAAATTTACTTTTGCTTGTCAAATGCATATTCTAGCTATAAATTCTACTGCTTAAACACAGTAGGCTGGCACAGTTTTAAAATCCAAAATCTTGGAAACACTGGGACAGTACATAATACTGTTCTGCTGTTTGAAATAGTTACATAAATTTTTTATAGACCATCAAGCCACTTACAGAATAAAGTGTAATGAAACAAATATATATGAAATTAGAACTTCAAAAGCATTTGACAAAATATGTCACATTGCAGACTGAGATAAATTGTTCATGGCATCCATGAATATAATATACAAAGGGCTGTCAGGGAACTACATCAGAAAATGAGTTGTTTCTCAAGAATGCAGAATGAATTCACTGAATTATAGAAATTCAGCTCAAGCATTTACACTTTTCTATATAGTTTCTTCACATGCAAAAAATTCATTCTTCTGGTCGTATCACAAGTGAAACAGTACATGTTAAAAAAACCTGTATGGGTGTGACAATTATTATTGCTGTCATGCAAATCATTGTGCCCATCAAGACTTCATTGTTTAGTTGTACTTGTCTTACAGTCTATTTTTTTTTAACTATATTTGGACACTGAAATAAGAATTATTAGCATGTATATTGGTACATAATAAGAAATCTAGGATACATTGTTAACTCTTCTGAGGTAATGTCTGTCTGGAGGGAGAATTTGCTTTCAAAGTTTATTTGGATGTTTATAAAAAATACTGCAAAAATAGTGGTTTTTCTTCCAGAAAACTCCAAAAAAGGAAAATGCCTTAGGAATTAATCTTATTCTATCTAACCTATCTTACTCCTGCTAAAAATAAGGCAATAGTAATTTTTTTTAAATTTAATGTAATTAAAAAATAAAAGGTACCGTAAACATTGAAGCAAAACAAATATAATAATGCTGTAGCAAGACATTAATTCAATTGGTGTAAAAATATTTAGTGTTGCTACAAGTTCTTCCTGATGCTCTTTTGTTGCTTCTACAACTTGCCAAGAAAACAAATTAGTTAATTTTGTCCTGGAATAAGTTTGTATCCCAAATGCTTTTCCTGGGAAGGAGTTTCAGTGTTTTGGTAAAGCAGAGGCTAAAGAATTCCTAGATTATACAGAAGTCTATTAATGCTTATTCCTTTAATACTGTTTTTTATGAACACTTATTCCTTTCTAACAATCTGAGCACTGATGGAAAAGTACTTTTCTGTGTTCCTATGTAAATCACAGAGCTGGATCCCAGCAGCAGAAGAAATATTTCTTGCAAACAGAGAATTGAGTACTTAGCTCTTCATGTACATTTTTCCAGCATCAAATCTCTGCTTATAAATAATTTATTAGCAGTATAGCAAAAGTATTTGCTTGTATTTTTTCCAATCAATATAGAAAAAAAGTTTGTTTGGTTGGTTTTTTGTTGCTTGTGAATTACTTTTCCCAACAAGTTTTTCCTTCATGTATTTTATCATATCATGAAATTCTCCTTCTTGGCCTGTTGAGAGCTAAAAGAATTAAACATCAGGGATTTGCTAAAGCTTACACTTTGAAAAAAAACCAAAAAACTGAGGTAGTGTGCATATAATCTGAGTCCACATAAATGCCAACCTTTGCTGAAACATAACAGTTTCTGTTTCTGGAGAAACAGAATTGATGCAATTGCTGTAGATATGCTTTTAAAATTTCTTTTCTACATCTTCAAAATTAAAATTTGTGCCTACCTGAAAAATAAAATTTCTCTTAAAAAATTTCAAACAGAGTAATTTTGAATCTTTTTTTGAAGTAAAGAGTGGAAAAAGGCAGTGGAAAAGTTGATCAAAACTAATTCTTTCCTGAAACAGTTTTTGATTTTTATAAATCTTGGCGGGGGGAAACAACAAAGAAACAAAACACCTGAAGTTGAGTTTATGTTAAACTCATGTAACTTATGTCTGGTGTATTCTCATACTGGTATTTACCAAATTTTTCTCAGTTTGAGGTCTCTAATTTTGTGTTTGCTTTTCTTTATCACTGGTACATTTTAGAAAAGCATTCATGCTTGCACCTTCCATAATTCATTAAAAGACTTTTCAGCATTATTCAATTTTTTGCTCTCCATTCCTACTGTCCATTGTTGCTGTCTCCTCTGACTCTTTTTCTTTCACCCTTCTTCCTTTGCTTCAGTCACTGTCATTTGCTGTTCACCACCTCTCTGCTGAAAAGGTTTTACTAATTAATCCTTATTCTTGATTTTACATCATTTGCATAATGCATTGTTTGCTGTAGTGGAAATAATCCCACAAATAATCCTTGTTTGCCTTTTAAGTCCTTTTATTCCCCAAGCCCTCTGACTGGCAGATCTGAATTTCATATAGAGACTTGCTTAACTCCTCCAAGATCCACAATACCTCTCTACCTTTGTTTAGTCTAAAGCTCCAGCATCCAGAAAATGTTTTTTTTGTAGTGGTCCTCATTTTCAGGATGAAAGCACATGATGTTCTCCTGTGGGAATCTTCCACAGAACTCCTGCTTGTCAATGTTTCTGTGTCAGCAGTAGTGAAAACTTTTATTTCATTTGAAACACCAAACTTTGGTGTTCCATTTGCCATTCTCCTGAATGCTGAGCACAGGGAAGCTGACTCTTGACACACACACCTTAACTGGTATGTGATAAATGATGTGCTACTGTGTGATGGAAAGTCAGAAATCTAAGTTCTAATTACATTTATATTGACATACAAAATGTATTTCTGGTCTCTGGTGCATATCTCACAAACCCTGCAATGACACACATGTGTTGAAATTCATAAAATATATATACCCAACATCATGTTATTTTGCAAAGAAATTTGATAGAAATGAAATGTATGAAAATAATGAAAGTATTTTCATTACTATCATACTATATGTAAGTGGAATTTAGTTAAAAGATGTTGTGGAATAAAATCCCACAGAAAACCACTCCTTATCATTTGCAAGCTAATTGTTTTGAGTTTTCTGTATTTAATCATTGATTGATAAGGGAGGGTTATGTGTAAAATATTTAAAGGAAATGCTAATAAACCTAGGGTTTTTCTTTTCTTTCTCCAGAGCCTCAAACATGCACTTTGAAAGACTTTCCTTGTGCAAATGGAGACTGTGTTTCAGCAAGATTCTGGTGTGATGGAGACTATGACTGTGCAGATGGCTCAGATGAGGTAGGCATCTTCCAGAAAAAGTATTTCTTTAGAGAATTAGTAGTTTTATATTTTTGGAGAATGGATTCCTACATAAAAGGCAGCAGTGGGAACTCTACATGTGAATCCATGTATGCAAATATAATAATAATAAATTAAATTATTTAATATTTTTAAATTAAATTATTAAAATAAATGTATTAGGAATCAATGAAATCCAAACCTCTTGATACAATTATTCTAAAAAGAGAACATGCAAATAAATGAAGTAAAGTTTAAGAGTATTCTACATCCTCTTGTCCAGGCAATTATTTGAACCTCTTCCCATCCTGGAAATACTTTGTGTCCTGATAGAGAAACCATTCTTTTTACACACAGCACTGGTTTGGTTTGAGAGATTTTTTTGAAAGAACAATCAGAAGCTCACTGGATACTACTTTTGCTGGTTTTCTGTTATTTTTATTTTGTTCTTTTTTCCCTTCTCCTTTCCTGTCAATACTAGCCCTGAGGTGTTTCCCATCCATTTAGAGGATGTGAGCCACCATTTATATCATATCCACCAATATAATTCATTTCACAAGACTTTAATTACTACATATTCCATAACATGTGGATTTATGGGCTGTAACTTCTGTCACCAGCTGCATATTTACCAATGTTTATATTAAACTCTTGATCTTGTTTATTGGTTGTTTCTTTTGTACCAGAGGTACTGTGAAACAGGCTGTTCTAGGGATCAGTTCCAGTGCTCCAATGGCCAGTGCATCTCAGCAAAATGGAAATGTGATGGTCACGAGGACTGCAAACTTGGGGATGATGAGAAAAATTGTGAACCAGGTATTGTTTTAAATAATGCTGAAATATATAATGAAGCCAGGAATAAATAAGAGTGAAGGAAGAATATAACTCATCCAATCAAGATTTCTTGGGCACTTGCAGTAGTGAGAAAGTGCAAAAAAATCTGAAGTACTTTACCTTTTGAATTTGCATCATTGTGTCTTCCTACTGTGTTTTGAAAACCCTACTTATGTACAATTCTGCAGAGGGAAGCTTGTTGTGGCATAGGTATTTAGTTGAATTATTTTGAATTGCAATTTGATAATAAATACTCAACATATAAAATTCTGCTCTGAAAATGTCAGTAAACCTTAGCATGTCCTGAAATGTTTAGTTTTGTGGTCTTCACTCAAAGTTTTATAGTCCTTATGCAAAGATTTTTTCAACTAAATTATTATTGTTTTAATTTTATTTTATTTTATTTTTGCTTTCTTGGAAAATATTACTTGTTTATTTTTACGTGAATTTTCCTAAATTTCTTCATAAGCTAGATGTAACTGATAAAAGCCTGGGATAAAACTTTCCTGTTTTACAGTGCAACAAAAATATCCACCTTTATATTAAAATATCCTGCTTAATATTTATGAATTTTCATTGTAATAATGTATACTTTCCAGGAAGATGGTTTCCTAAAAATTTAGCTTATTCAGTTATAAATTAGCTACCCTAAGCTGAATTCTACATTCATTTTAAGGAATGCAATTTTTAAAATATATTCATTCTCTGAATATATGCATATGTGTATTTGCCTTTGTTACCAAGCATAAGGAGAAAACAAAATTAAACTTCTAAGCAGAAAAACACAAATACCTTTTCACTATCATTATACCATTTATTTAGGATGCCACAACTCAGATTTGTCAAATATTTTATTGTCATTTACAAAAGTACTTAGACACAAGTTCGCTCACTATATTAACCAGAAGAAAACTTTAAATGAAAAATAAATTTATTCATAAATTGTCTTTTTCTTAATGCTAAAATATGTGTTTGTAACCAGCATCTCCAACCTGCTCTTCAAGTGAGTACGTGTGTGCAAGTGGAGGCTGCATTTCGGCGTCTCTGAAATGCAACGGGGAGTTGGACTGTGCTGATGGATCTGATGAGGTACCTGACACACTCCTGCTGATTTGTTTTTTTTTTCTCCTGATATGATTTTTTGGTAAATTTTTTAGGTCTTGAAATAATTGAAAGGGCAAACAGGGTTTTCTGTCACACTTGGAGGACTGTCATAACTTGACTCTGTTTTGGAGTTCAGAAATTTGTTTTCTCGAGGTCAAACCCCAAGCATGGTTCTGGGGAGGTTTCCACCAGGGACTGCTCCCTCCTGGCAGTGTGGACAAGCTGTTGTTGCTCTCATTCATTGACCCATAGCTGATGTGTGTGTTCCCACAGATGGATTGTGTGACAGAATGTAAAGAAGATCAGTTTCGGTGCAGAAACAAGGCGTACTGTATCCCTGTGCGGTGGCTGTGTGATGGCATCCATGACTGTGTGGATGGCAGTGATGAAGAAAACTGTGACCAAGGCAAGAAACACTTCTCTAAAAAACTTTATTGGGCTTTTTATAAACACACACATTGCAAGTTAGTGGTACACTGGCCATTATGAGTGGAGAAAGGAAAGTTGTGTGACCTCTTCTGACAAAGACAGTACAGCAGCTTAACAAGTGTTCTGCAGGAATAAGCAAAACTTTAGGTTGTTTATTGTTCTCCTTTCTGTTTTCCTCCCCAGTGATGCAGAGGTCATGTTGTTACTGGAAGCATATTCTTTTTCATCAAGGAAATCAGCAGTAAATCTGGTTAATTTAAACTTTTATGGGCCACAATAAATTACAAAGCCATGCACAATAAATTACACAGCTGTGCAATGTAATGAACAGTTGCTAAATAAGTCATCTTAAGAGCCCAGGTTTTTGTTTATTTCAGAGAATCATAGAGCATTTTGGATTGGAAGAGACCTTAAAATTCATCCAGTTCCAAGCCCCTGCCATGGCCAGGGCCACCTTCCACTATCCCAAATTGCTCCAAGCCCCATCCAACCTGGCCTTGGACACTTCCAGGGATGGGCATCCCAAGCTTCTCTGGGCAACCTGTGCCAGTGCTTCACCTTCTGTTTTGTGTTTGTCCAGGAGCAACTTGTTCACCCACAGAGTCCTTCTGGCACATGCTCTTTGTTGGGATACATCACTCCTGGACTTGGAGGAGGTGATGCTTGGGTACCAGCCAGGCTCTGCTGGGCCCTCTTCCTCCAGGGCTTTCCCAGACAGATCCTGGAGAAGCCAAAGAGTGCTGTCCTGGATCCCAGTGTAGGGAGCTTGCTCTGCACCCTCCTTGCAGCCCTGAGGGTCTTGAACTCCCCCATTCCATGGCCACTGCAGCCCAGGCTGCCCTTGAGCTTCACTTTCCTCACCAGCCCCTCCTCTAGGGCAAATTAAAGAAGTTTTTTTCTAAAGAATAATTTTAGTTGACATCTCCTTGGGGTTTTTCCTGGATTTTTGTTCTTTCTTTTTCTTTAAAGTGGGTAATTCTGTGTGTTAGCCATCTACAGTTTCTTATTCTGTACATAAATTCAGAGCATAATGAAGTACAGTTATATGTGATAATAATCAGATATGAAGCAAATGTAGTAAAATGTCCTTTCCATGTTTTAAGTCTATTACACTATGCATAAGACTAAAGGCAGGGGGAAAAAAAAAAAAAAAAAAAAAACATCATGTGGGGATGATTAAGTTTGAAAGAGAGGCCAGAAAATTCAGAGAATGTGAAGAATATTCCAGAGATATTTAGGTGCAAGAAGACAGATAACAAGTTAAAGCTAACTAAATAAATAAATAACAACAATCTAGTCCATTGTGAAATTGCATTTAAAATATGTGGACTGTATCTCTTTAAAACCCAATGAAGTGTAAGTAAATAGTAACACACTTATTTTGTCTGATGCCCACATTATTCTTGGGTAGCATAATGGAACTTCTGTGAACTGAAAATTGCTTATAATACAATAAGAAGCCTATTCCTAGTAGGTTATTGCTCTCATACTTTGTATTTATGTCACAATTATGATTCTGTTGCAGAAATCTATTTTATAAAGGAATTATGACAGGCAGAGCAATCACATGAAACAAATGCCAGTTTATCTCACTGATAACTAATTTTTTTCATCTTTGGAAATACAGCAAACACAAATGGAATTTTATTCTTCAGCATTCTAAAATAACATCCATAATATTTATCTGTGGCCTACTGTGCATGTTTACAAAAATAACTCTCTTCAATCTTATTAAACAACTAGAATGATGGTTATATTGTGATTGCACACACTATTATTTGGATTCATGCCTTTCATCATGAAGAGTACTTGAATTTTATATATTTTCCTTGGATAATTATACAGGATATTTCTGTTAATGTTCATAAGTTATATTTGCCATGGGAGTGAATTATACCTGGTAGCACAGTGTGAGAGTTCGAACATCCTTTTATGCAATGGGCATCTCATGGAAATTACTTTTTTGGAGGAAAAAGGTTCAGCCATTCTGAACCTTTATAGCAAAAGAAAGCCTTCTGTTGATTTTAATGAGGTGTGAACAGGGCACTGAATGAACGAGTAAAAAGCCACTGAAGCCTGATCTAGCTCTTAGAGTGGGTGTAATGTATTGAGGTAAGCCACAGTGAGAGTTTTGGCATGATATAAAATGTCATTGTTTCCTCCTCTGCAGGTACACAGCTTTATTTCTTTTATACTCCACTGCTCTCAGGAAACTGAAAATCCAGTTACTAAAAAAAAAAAAAAAAAAAAAAAAAATTTATAGGAAATTAATTGCAAGAACTTTTTATAACTTTCTTGATTGGTAGTGATTAAATTTAGTCATAATTGTGAAACAAATTCTTTCTTGCCATGACAAACATTAAAACTGAATCCACCTTGAACTAATTTTTAAAGCCTGAGAGCACTCTGCCCTCAAGCATTTTCCCTCACCCTATGTTCCTTTTTGTTAGATGATTCAGAGCAGATGGAAGATTTTATTCTCGCTGCTTTCTGTGTTCAATAAATATCCTGATGAGGCATTTCAGAAGTTAAAGAGGGGAAGATCCTTTCAGAGGTCACTTAATTTTATCTGTTCTTTGCCCACATGGCTGGACCTTTCCTCGATACAGTATTTAGAGGTGGTGGGGATTTTACAAACCTGCCCAACCTGTTGCTGCTCAGGAGAAGAAAAAGGTGCTGCCTCATGGCTGATGGGCTGCAATCACTTTGACATAACTCAGAGAGAGGAAGGATCAGACATTAGTGTGGAACAAACCTGGACTGAAGGAGCTTTTCATGTTTGGCCCTATTTCTGTTATTTTCATTCTCTGATGGCCCAAATCACTGATGCACCAGCCCAGCCTTTGCTGAGAGAGCTGCAGACAGGGAGTCTGAACATTCCCTGGCTAAATGCAGATGGAACATGGCCAGCTGGTCACTGGATTGGTGATTCCCAGCTAGCAGCCAGAACAACAAGTGTTTGGTCAAGGAAGAGACTCTTTAATGAGAATTCCTCTGCCTCTCCAACCTGTTCCTTTGGGATCTGTAAATTTACTTATGCTGCCTGTGTTACTCACTGCAAATAGTATGTGATAAGTGGTTGTAGTGGTTTTATCAAAAGCTGACATGCTTTTGTCTTTGTTTTCCTGCCTGTTCATTTTTCTGTCATCTTTTCATCTTCCCAGGGGGAAATATATGTAGAGCTGATGAATTTTTGTGCAACAATTCCCTCTGCAAACTACATTTTTGGGTTTGTGATGGTGAGGATGACTGTGGAGATAACTCTGATGAAGTTGCTGAAATGTGTGGTATGGCATTGTATTTTTCAGAATTTTTTGTATAATAAACCAAAACTGACATTTTAAGATGCACAAATTTATAAAGCCATGTGTGACTTAAATTTTGTTTTGCTTTTAGAAGACCAGCTTGAAATATGTGATACAGCTTTCTTTTATTACTTTTCATGTAATTTCAGATATTTGATGTTTGCTATTTTTGAGAAAGGAAACTTTTCTGTAGGAAACTCAGAGAGGGAGGAAAAAGTTACTTGTATGATATAATATAATATGATATAATATGATATAATATAATAATTTAATATATATTTTATATATATTATATTATATATTATATAATATATATTATATATTATATATTATATATTATATATTATATATTATATATTATATATTATATATTATATATTATATATTATATATTATTATATAACATTAATAATATAATATAATATAATATAATATAATATAATATAATATAATATAATATAATATAATATAATATATATTATTTTATTTCCTACTTCTTTTGCTTTTTTTCTGCCATATTTACTGGTTCTCAAAAAAAAAAAAAAGAGTAAATCACCCTTATCACACAAAATCTCTAAACGAAGAACCAACAGGTATCTGGCTTTGATGTGTCATTAAAAAGGATGAATAGCTGGGTAACAGCTGCTTCTTTTCTTTGCTGTGCAGTGAAGTTTCCCTGCCCCCCAACGAGGCCATACAGGTGCAGAAACAACAGGGTTTGTCTGCGACCTGAGCAGATCTGCAACGAGGTCGATGACTGCGGGGATAACTCGGATGAGGATCACTGTGGTAGGTGAAATTGCCTTTCAAGGCTTCCAGATCAGAGAAAACACCTTGAAGGCAAACTTGGTTACACAGATCTGCTTGTCCTTCAGTAAAGCTTCACTGGAGGTTAGATCAGAATTTGGAACTGAAAGAAATTAAGCTTGAAATAATTTCCAGTTGTTTAATGCTTTGCGGTCATTCTCGTTTGTGTGTGTCTAAAATAATCAGAGAGTCTTGAATACTGATTTATTTTTCTCTTATTAATCTGTAATTATGCAGATAAAATCACGTATAAAGCCAGACCATGTAAAAAAGATGAGTTTGCTTGCAGTGACAAGAAATGCATTCCCATGGAGCTGCAGTGTGACTGGTTTGATGACTGTGGAGATGGCTCAGATGAGCAAGACTGCAAAATAAGTGAGTTGGGCTGGCAAGATCTGTTTTCTTGATTGTAGCAGAAAAGAAACAATTAACTGAGACATTCATCTGTGCAAGACCTATTGAACAATTCAGAACTCAGCTTAATGTATTTTCTTCTTTTCGTTAAAAATTGATGGAATTTTGTACCACAAGAGCAAGACAAACTTTATAGCAATTCAAGTTGCAGAGGTTTTTTGATGTAGTTGCAAGCTCTTTACGAAATTTAAGTACAAGTTGATTGTATTTTGTTTCATATTTGCAACAAGAAAACATTTAGTATTAAAATCTTAATGGGAAATTTATCTCAGTTAAATACGGTCATTGCATAAAATAAAATTATGCAGATGTAGATAAACACTGTAATGTCATTTATTTGTTAAAAATTTACCTGATGCTCTTTAAATAGGAAGATGAATTTGTTTGTTGTTGTTACTTTAGGTCTCACTTTTAACACTTTAAACAAATCAGGGATATTTTAGACATTTTGCTTATGTTTAGGTGTTGCTGAATATACATGTGAAGATAATGTGAACCCTTGTGGAGATGATGCATTCTGTAATCAAACAAAATCATCCCTTTTGTGTCAGTGTAAACCTGGATTTCAGAGGAACAGGAGGAACAGACAATGTGAAGGTACAGATATTTTCCATCTTCCCTTGCTGTAAAGTATTAAAAGTCAATTTTGTAGTCAATTTTCTGTGCTGGAGAGGGAGACACATCTCATGCTTGGGTTTTTTTTCCACAGAGTAAAAGATGTTTGATAGCTATAGGAATAAGAAATTTAAAAGAAAAAACAAAATCAAACCCAAAAACAAACAAAACAACAATCCCTCCTCCTCCCCAAAAAAATAAAATAAAAAAGAGAAAAAAAAACACAGAAAGGATTTGCATTTTACCTGGAGAGGTTATCAAAGATTTAGCATTAGTTGTGAATGTCAAAAGGTTCAATTCAGGCTATTAAATAATTTAAGGAGTTAATGGTTTTTTTAAGATCTAGTAGATTATTTAACATTGGTGTTGAGGTTGGCATATGAGAATATTTTGAGATGCTTAAAATAATGAAGATGCATAATACAAAATTGAAATCAAAGTAAAAAAAATAAAAAGTGAATTTTCTTAGAAAATGCAGTCTTAATATGTATGATGCCATATTGGTCAGCAGGAAAGTGTTTATGAGATTCCTTTGTTCATCTGCTTTAGTCCATGGTTGTATGAACATGTTAAATAATAGTGTACTAAACTACAGGTGTATAAATTACAATTTTTTCTTTATAGATATCAATGAGTGCATGGTATTTGGTGTTTGCTCCCAACACTGCCATAATTTAAAGGGCTCTTACAGATGTGCATGTGAGAAAAATTATAAAGAGAGGAATAACAGTTGCATAGCAAAAGGTAAGGCTGAAAAATCAAAATAGACAGTACTGTAATTTGTTATTTAAGTTTTCCATAATATTTGATGCAAATTTGCCATGGGAAGATCATTAATGAGTCATTAGTATTTCATACATAACATGAACTTTCTCAGGGTTTTGGCATCATTGCCTGTTACCAAAAAAATCAGATTATGGCATGGAAACAAACAGGGTAACTAATTGAAGACAATGGTTTGTTGTTGTAGGAGCACAGACAAATTCTGAGGTCTTATAATTTGAAAATCTGGAATCATTATCCTAAATCTGAACTCTCCACAAGCTTCATTTCCATTGTAATACAGTTCAGGCTTCCTTCTTTCCCTCACTGATATTTGCTTTAACCAAGCTTCTCTTTGTTCTTGCATTTATCAGGAGGAAGGGAACAAATGATGTTTGATATTTCATGCTCATAAAGAGGAAGTGTGTTGGACAGACCTTGAAAATTGATTCTCTCTGGATAAATGTGATATGAATGGGGAAATAAAAATAATCTAAATACATCCTAAATTATCAAGCAGATTTTAAATTTTCTCAGAACTCAGTGAATTGATATTAGAGAACATTTTCTTATGAAAAATATGCTTTACAACATCTGGTTCTAGATGGTATCTGGCTATCTGAAATGAGGAGATATAAGACACAGGTTCTGTTGCAGTCAATTTCAAAACTTCCCTGCTTTCACTAAGGATAAAATCATTCCACTTTTAATTTCCAGTTGAGCAATTTAAAACATGTTTATTGACAGCTCTGTGTTCCTTTAATATATACTTTTAGGACCCTCTAAAGACAGCAGGCAGATTAAAATATGGATTCATATGGGCTGAATCCACTATATCCTGTATTTTTGTATGCTGCCTAAAAATGGTCAAATTCTTACATGGCATACTCCTTAAAATATTGTCCTGGGTGTGTCACTGTGTGCTTGGAGAGCCCTGAAGTTGATTTGTTGATATGAGAATATCAAGAGTTGCATTTATTGCCCAGAGTGTAGGTGTTTCTGCAGTCTTCAAAATCAGAAAATAATTTTATCATCAGAAGTTATATCAGCTGAACACCAAAAAGCTACTTGAGTCAAACACACTGATTTTGCATTAGTTGACATTTACCTTATTTTTGTTTCATTATAATAATCCCTAGGCTCTGAAGATCAAGTTCTCTATGTTGCTAATGACACTGACATCCTGGGTTTTGCATATCCATTCAACTACAGTGATGCTCATCAGCAAATATCACATATTGAACACAATTCAAGGATAACTGGAATGGATGCATATTTTCAAGGGGATATGATTGTTTGGAGCACTCAGTTTAATCCAGGAGGGATTTTCTACAGAAAACTTCACGACAGAGAGAGAAGGCAGAGTAACAGTGGCTTGATAGTAAGTGATCAAAATCAAAGATTAAATCACACAAATTTCATTCAATTTATCTTTCTATTCTGACTTTTCTATAATAGCATGGGCTGATTTAGTAAATTAAAATGTCTGAGAATGATTTTATTTCAGTGATATGTATGGTTACTAAAGCCTTTCTGTTCAAGACTGACAGATTTGGTAGAGTCTCCAAGACAACACAATTGTAGCATTTAAAAACTTTCCTACAGAGAAATGAGCACTATATTAGAAGCCTGAGAAGTCTCCATACCATCAGGATTTTTTATTTCAAGAGACAAAAGTGAAGAATATAATATATAGAGGAAGAAAGCCATGAATTTCAAAACCTTGGAAGACAGAAAATGGAGATAGGCTAAACACAAGGTTAATTTGTACAGTGATCATATAAACAATAATGCTGGCAAAGTTATTACATATGTTTAAACATTAGAATGATTAGTATTTATTCCCACTTTTGTTGAACTGCATTTTACCTTATTTTGAATAAGCTTAAATGTAAGTTTGGACTTTGCAACAGAAAATTTGGATTTTCATAAGTTTGGGTAATTTCAAGTGGTCTTTACTTGAAAATTTAAAAAAAGAAAAAGCAATTTCTTACTCATTTTGCCAAAAATATTTCTACAAAATTCTCTAGGAAGTGATGTTGCTGAACTGAAAATAATAATGTGGTCTTTACACTGATGTTTCTATAATGTTGTAGATTTAGATTTTGGGGGTTTTAGTCTTTATTGATTTTGATAGCAGAGTAGAGATTTTATTTTTTTCTTGGCCAGTTAGAAAAAACACCTGTCTGGCTGTTTCATGTTTCCTTAAACTTAGGAGAGGTAACAGTGATGACCTCCCATCACACCCAGCAGAATAAACAGGAGTAGCAAGAGTAGCCCAATCTTTTATCTATAATTCATACACATCTGAACCCACTTCTGAGTGCATCCCATCCAAGGATATTTCCTCTCCAAATGAATGCTACTCCTGACCTTTTACACCAGCAGGATAAAAAGCCTCGGGATGTTGGCACCAATGGACCCTGAAGATGCCTTGAGTCTGTTTTGGCATCTTTGTAAGAGTGGTTTAAAACCAACACTTGCACCTGCCCAGCAGAAGTGTCTAGATTTTGTTCAGAGAGAGTGTATGGGAAGTAGATCTGAAGTACAAAATAACACCTAGGATCTCTAGCAGGTCAGCTCTGCCAGCTGAGTTTTGCAGAAGGATACCTGTATTGAAGATGTGGTTTTCTCATTTAAATGTGGGGCATATTTCTGCTTAAAAATTCCTGATAAATAGGTCTGTATATTGAGTTATTCACTGGAAAATAATGAATTTGTAGAGCCTTATGAAGTTAGTGTTGAGAAGGTTGTGGTGTTATTTATTTATTGTCATTTTTTGGGGGGGTAACCTGCAGATGCATTCTGCAGCAAAAGCAGTTTGCTGGCCCACAGCCTCTGTAATGGATCTAACACTTTCTCAGAGGTCCATAAAGTTGAGCATAAGCTTCCTTCAGGCATCTTCATAGTCCAGGATTGAAATTTTTACAGCTGATTTGTCATTGCCTCCCTGTTTAAACTAATAGAGATAAAATACTGTTAGAATTACTATTTTCCTAATGTACTGAAATATTTTTTGGTTTTTGTATCCTTTTTCACTGTTATCCAAAAATACCTTTTAGTCACTTCCTTTTTTGATACAAAATACTGAAAAAAGGATGTTTTTCTTTATACTCCATGTTCCCCTGTCTCTTCAGTGCAGGTAGGTCTTTGTGACAAAGCTTGATCCAAGCCAGACAAGGCTTTTTTACAAATCTGAATGTGGAAACTGCATAGGCTGTATTTGAATATATATTGAACACATCTCATTTATATTTGTGAAACATTTGCTTCTCAGTGCTTAACTATTCAATTATTTTCCCAGCATTATCTCATAAATATTCAAATATTGTTGCCTTATTTGCAGCTGATCAATAGGTTAATTGGTTTTATTGTGTTGCTTTAATATTGTCACTGAAATTTGGTTTTTAAAAGCTTGAGAATTCCTGAATTTTAACCTTAGTTTTCTTTAATGGGTAAGTTTTCAAAGGTTACATTAAAACTTTTATATCTAGACTTTGATATGTAAATCAGGACAGTAAACTTGAACAAAGTCACCTGCATTTTCAGGTAATTACATTAATGCAAAAATCCATCTCAACCGAAATTACTCCGTGGAATTAGCATATCAAGAGCCTTCCTCAGAGAACAGCTTTAAGTAGCTCTCCTAATTTTCTGTGAAAAGGAGTTTAAGACTGGTACAAATCCAAGCATTAAAGGCAACAGTAAATATCAACTCTTCAGAGTTTATTGACAGATGCAGAAGAGGATTTCATCCCCATCGAGTTCAGGCAGCCCAAGTGAGTTGGTGATAACTGGAGCAGCTGTTTGCTGCCCAGTCCTTGGAGAGAGCTGGAGGAGTTACCTGAGGTGAAAACTCCACACGGTGCCACCCCACACTTCAACTCCAGCTCTTTATTTTATGGAAGAGGACAGAGAGATGAACATGGAAATGATCCTGCCATATAACAGGAAGAAAAGATTGGGTTGTGCTGTTTACCCAGTCAGTTTTTTTGGCAGCTGCTCCAGCCTCAGTGTGCTGAGAACCTCACAAGGACCCTTAACCTCTCCTGTGCTGCATCCACTCCTGTTTCCCAACGCTTGCCCCAGGGCCCAGAGCATCCCTGTGAATGCAAATTATTGCCAGCCCTTTTTCTCTAAATAGCAGGAGTTTATGGTTTTACCTTAGAGCTACAGCTCTGTCTGGATGAAGTTTGTGTACTTAGAAGACTCTTTCTGGAATCAGCTGGTTGGGATTTATAAATGATCCTACTTTATGTAATACAAGTGTTGGTTTGGTGAAACACTGCACCCACTGGGATGCTCATCTGTCAACAAAAATGTTCTGTTTCAGTGGGCAAAAGTCTAAAAATTTTGTTGTTTTTCATTTCTTTCTACTGTTCTAGTAATATAACATTAGATAATGTATTATTTTCAATGAAGATATTTTAGGCAAAATCAAACATTCCTTTACTTTGATCAACAGCAATTCTATACCCAAAATATCTGCAAAATAAATTAAAAAAATACTACTTCTCATGTGCTTATGATACAAATTAGATTTGTCATTTAATCTTCCTCTTAAGCATTGTAAAGGGATGTGTCCTTACTGCATGTGCAACATATTTTCTTCAGCCAAACTCAGCTTTAGGGGATGAAAATCTGTAATCTGCCATTATATGAAAAAGGTTTCCAAATCCAAGTTGTTACTGCAACTTCTTTTTTATGTTTACTTGTTTGTTGGTTTGTTTGTTCTGATTTTGTTTTGTGTGTTTTTTTGTTTTTTGTTATTGATTCTTTACCTTGAAAGCAGAATTTACAAAAGACAGCAGTTCTGATCAAAAGTCATTGAGCTGACGTGGTCTGTAGCTGTGCAGAGACTTCCAAACTGTGAAAGGCAATTAGGTTTCAAACCTCATTTTTTCTAATCAGTTGTAGTACATTTTATTTAGCATCAAAGTGGGCTAAAATTAGTGTAGAAAACATTAATGTGATTTTCTTCCTGTATTTTCAGCCTTATTTTGTATGCAGAATTATTCTTCAAAATTAGCATAATCCAAATAAACTTTTAGGTAAGAGCTCATTTCCAGTTAGTAATTTTACTGGACAGTGTGAGAAGATGCATAAGAGCTCAGAAATATGCTGTAGCTGAAACTTAATGAACACAAGTGGAAATTACACAGCCACAGCATCAGTTAATGGCTTTTTTCCTTTTTTTTTTTTTTTTTTTTTTTTTCTTTTTCCCTTTTCCTAATCTCTTACATCAGATGGCTCCTTGACATTTCTTATACTCATCTTCTTCATTTGATCTTTAATATTCCCCCCTAGCATTACTGGAATTTCACTTTCCCTGTCTGGTTGAGGAGAAACCACATCCTCAACATCCCCATCCTTGTTCTGGAATTTTTGTAGGATGTCCCTTTTAGGATGTCTGATCTGTTTCTAGAACCATCTTTTTTGGGATTAATTTTGCTGCTTTATTATTCCTCCAAACTGAAAACCAAGGTTCTATATATATCTATAAAACAAACCTTCTATATCATTTTTGCAGAATTAAAAGTTTATGAGCAGCGAACACTAAATTCACCCGTGTGGTCCTATTACTTCACCTAGAGAATGAAATTACCTTTATTTTATTATGAAAATAGTCTACAAATGTCTTGTGGTATTAGGGAACTCTGACACTTGAGGATAAACAAGTTGTTTTAGGATTTTCTTTCCTGGTTTTCAGTTATGTGTCTTAGCAGTAATTCATTGTTTCATTTTTTTAGGAATATCTGGTTTTTGTTCATAATCTAACTTGATGTCATTATAAGTAAATAGGCAAACAATTGTATGTGTGTTTAGCTCATGCTGGTCTTGAGGTTTTTAAGATACACTGCATTCATGTTAGAAAGAGTTGGGTAAACAGGTGATACTAATTTCTGCTGGAATTCCATTAAATTTTAGAGAAACTTGTTCATATAAATCTCCTATTTGCAATATCAACTCCTATCCTTAGGACCATCTTTCAGAGCTAAGCCTTAATGATTATGAAAAAAAAATCACTATGAAGATCCTGCAGTTGATAAATTTAATGTTATAATCAGTCAAGCCTCTTTCAGGTGTGAAGATGAATATTCATGAATACAGAGGGGATTTTATGCAGTTTTCTAAATGCAGTGATTTTCTCTACTCTTGGCAGCCTCTCCTCAGGATGGGCTCACACTGCTTTCACTGAGGGCTTTGGGATGGAACACCATACCAAGGTTCTGCATGGAATAAAATAGCTGCATAATCCTAAAATTCCTTTTCCTTCAGTTTCAAATTAAAGCACATAACACTTATTGGCTTCAGTATCAACAGTTCAAGCAGTTTGTGCCAAAGTGACTTTTCCTTAATGGTGGGTAGACTTAAACTTGAGAAAACAGATTTGAAGCATGGAGTTGTTCTTCTGCACAGAACAGTCAGCAGATCCCTTAGAGCTGAGCTCCTGCAGGTGCAGTTTACACCTTTCCAATGCAGTGTTTCTGAAAAAAATGACACAAATCTGTGGCTGTGCAGCTGCTGTGAAGTTCCACAAGTCTGACTGCCACATCTGTTCTTTTCAGTGCCCAGAGTTCAAAAGGCCCAGGGGCATTGCAGTGGACTGGGTTGCTGGGAACGTTTACTGGACTGACCATTCCCGAATGCATTGGTTCAGCTACTACACCACCCACTGGACCAGCCTGAGGTACTCCATCAATGTGGGGCAGCTGAGGGGACCAAACTGCACCAGGCTCCTCACCAGCATTGCAGGAGAGCCATATGCAATTGCTGTGAATCCTAAAAAGGGGTATGTATCCTTCAACATCACTCTGATCTGGTAATTTGAACAAAATTGTGAAACGGGGCAAGGGAAAGAAAATTATGTCTACAATTGTCTAAACTAACTTTTCCAAGTTGTTGACTTAATTTCCTGCTCATCTCACCTCAGTGTAAACCAAGACCTCTGCTCTGCCAGGAATGTTGAAAGGCTCACAACAACTGAGCATCAGTGAAGTGTTTTGAGGTTCTGTGTAGGCATTCAGCTTAATTTTTTATTTAATGTTTTCAGGATGATGTACTGGACAGTTATTGGGGATCGGTCTCACATAGAGGAATCATCTATGGATGGCACTCTGAGAAGGATACTGGTTCAAAAGAACCTGCAAAGACCTACAGGTAACACCTTCTTTTTCCAAAATACCTGGTACTCACTAACTCATAAACATGGTTTCACTTTAAAAAAAATTAAAAATTACACCTAACAAAACACCCAATAAACAGGAATTTTTCTGTATTTACCCCCTGAAGATTCTTTAGTAACATCTTTCTGTGTTTTCTTCTTTTACTTCATGGTAGAAAATAGATGTTCATGCAGTTTATTAATTTTTTATCTGATATTTAACACAGGCCCATGTAGAGGGAATGCAAAGAAAGAATTCAAACCTTTAATATTTCCTCCCAAATAAGATTTACAAATATTGTTTATACTGTTCTTAAATTTATTTCCACATATGGTTTTCCTATTTCAAATAAGAGGGAGTGGGAGTTTGAGCATTTGGGCTTGACTTCATAGGATTTAAACAGAAATGACTGTCACAGGAGTGTGTAAAACAAATAGAAATACTTCTTTTATCTCTCATAGCACAAAAGATACATTGAGAATTTTAGTTATTTATTAATTTGCATTTAAATCTTCTCATTAAAATGCAAAGAATAATTTAAAGCTGGAGAGTGGGGATTGCTTCTAAAACATGCCCCTTACAGACCCCATATATCAAACAGAACTGACACATTGTGATTGCCTTTTACCAGAAATTATTGTCTTCAGCCATATCCCTGGATGCCAGTGTTTCTTTTAAAGAGGGTTTTTTAAAATGGGGTTTTAAATGTAAACATATCTCACTGGTCTATGAGTCAGATTTTCTCCACTTCCTCTCATCTATCTGTAGCTGATTAATTTATCACCTTAAGAGGAGTATTTTCACTGTTATGTATAATTTCTTTTGATGTATTTTTTCTGACTTACCTACTTACATAAATAGGAAGAAAAATATCTTTTCCCATTCTTATTAAAGATGCACTGCAACTTCAAAAGCTCAGAATGAAATTATTTTATGGTTCCAGCATTTTCTTCAGGCTGAAGTTTTAGACATGACCTAAAATGGCATATTAACCATTTAATCTTCCTCTGTGAAGCATGGATTACTTGATTAAACTATTTAATTATTACCTAGAGGCTGGGTATTCATAATACAATCGATCTTTTATTCTCTTTTGTTTTCTTTTCATATACAAATGAATGATTTTTTTTTTAATTTATTTATTTATTTCTGCCAATATTGCTGTTTAAGTCTTGCAGCACTAATATAATATAAATGATCTGATTTTTAATTCTATAAGACTGCATGGGTAGTATTGGTGCTAAAAATGAAAACATAGTTAAATGTGTGTGGAAATAGGGTGCAAAGATTCCATGAATTCTGAATGCTTTGTTTTTAAAAAAGCACCACTCTGGTGCAATTCACATATTAGATTTTGGTTGGGAGAACAGCTTAGAGGATTGATTCTATATTTAATTCCCACCTGGTATTTATGCCCCTACCTGCTGAGGAGAATGGGTTAGAAAAGGGGCTGACCTTGGGCAGAGTAGGTAAAGAAAGTAAAAAACTTGGTTGCCCCAAGGGGAAGGTTTAAGTGAGACCTGTTGTATTTTAATCTCTTTAGTTTCCAGTCAAGTCTTTTCATTGCTGCAATGTTTTGTGTACATAAGAGTATGAATGACATAATAATGTAGAGTTATATAAAAATACCAATTTTTTTCCAGGTTTTATGTTCCTATTTGAACTTTATCTCCTTTGTAGGTCTCGTGGTTGATCAGTTCAGCCAGCGCTTGTTCTGGGCTGATTTTGAGTTATCTGTCATTGGCAGTGTTCTTTTTGATGGGTCCGACTCTGTTGTGTCTGTGAGCACCAAACAAGGTATGCAGAGCCCTGGGATAACATGATTCCTATTTTATTTTATTTTATTTTTCACTAATCAGAGGAACCATGTCAGCAAAAATCAGTGATTATTAATATCTTGTGCTTTTGATAGACAATGCTTCAAACATTACCTAAGCAGCTGTTTCAGATAAGATAATTTTAGCCTTTAAGATAATATAATAAAATTACCTTAGAGAAACAAAGCTTCAATGATATGTGCAGATCTTCAACTTTAGGTATTATTGAGTAACATTTAGGTTTGATCTCTCTTGGACTTATTAGAGCTGCCTGCATTGAATTGGAGTTTTAGGGGTTGTAGAACAGTTTATCTGATTCAGTTCTGGGAGCAAAAATAGGCTTGGCTTTCAGGTCAGTGAGTAATCACAGAATTCTGCTAACAGAATGTGAATGAAGAAAGATCCTTTTGATAAAAAAAGGAGATTCTGGTGAAGCAAACAGTTTTCAATTGCACTTTTGACAATTGCTTTTTAACAATTTGTTAAGTAAGAAATTTATTAAATCTGAATAGAAAAATAAAAAGAACACATTAAAAATATTTGAAAGTAGCCTTTTTGGGGGGGATTTCTTAGTGGATAGTTGGTTCTGGAGAATTGTCAGGGTGTTATTATACCTGGTGCTATTGAGTATTTGAACCCAGAATTCACCAGGATATTCTGGAATATATCAGAAGGAATCTCCCACAATCCTAACTGGGGAGGAGAAGATTAAAATAATCTCATTTCGGTTTAAAAGTTTTTATTCCACAATTTGTATCAATATACATGAAGATAATCATCTGAAGGGAGATCACTTTGAGTGTAGGGATCTGACCACAGCCTCCTCTAGCACTGAACCAAATTAAAATTGGGGGAATTTAGAAATTGCTTTACAATGGGAAAAAAACCTTCAAACCATTGAATTAAACAAGTCTAAAATAATTAATTAGAATTCATACATATTTTTATGAGAATTAAATACTGAGTACCAAGAAACAATAGGAAAAATAAAGGTTGATTAACAAAATTAAGTAAATACAAGGGAAATATAAATTTTCTCCATTTTTAGAGTAAATGGAGAAAATAACAGGCACAAGGTATCACAAGAAATTACAGATTCTGCTTCTTTCTGGCTTCAGGAAGAGATGTATTTCAGGCAAAGTAGTTTTAGTTGGAAGCTTTAGTTGCCTTATTGAGGGTAAATGTGAAATTTTACTGCCACTTGTACACAGGAAATCCAACTGGTGGCCTAATAGGCCCTCAGAGCTCTTAAAAATGAGGAGTTGGGAGAGTTAATAATTTCTTTTGCATTAATTTACTATAATTATGTAATAAAACAAGTGTAGTACAAAAACTAGCATTTCAAATATGCCAGGAAGGAGCTGAAGAAATGTTTTGTCAGAATAATTTCTTTCATGTGGAGCAAAATGACCTCTTTCTTCCTTGTCACATCCATCTAGTTAAAGTGTTGTACCTAAAGTACAACAGGTAGAACAAGTCTGTTCTAATTAGTGAGTTGTTACTGCAGTTTCCTTTTTTTTCCAATGATCAGCAAGTTTCTGATGCTCAGTTGTGTGGAAAACTGATAAAAAGCTTGACATTTAAGTTGCCTGTAAAATGGGAAGAGTTCCTTTGAGGAAGATTGCCTTTTTAAAGGTAGTTTTTGTGGGGACCAACCAAACTGTCTGAAAAATAATGTCCTTAGGTGTTAATCATAGTAATGAATTGAAGTTTTTATTTTAAAATGTTGTTTTTTTATTTGAATATGAATATGTGTTTGTATTTATTATCCATTTTTATTCAAGGTTTACTGCATCCACATAGAATTGATATTTTTGAGGATTACATATATGGAGCAGGCCCTAAGAATGGTGCATTTAGAGTGCACAAATTTGGCAAGAGCCTGGTAGAATATCTAAGTGTGGATGTTGATAAAGCAAAAAGTGCCTTGATTTTTCACCGCTACAAACAAATGGACTGTGAGTAAGCATAATTACTTTAAGTTCAATATCACCTCAGGGTGGGAGAGGGTGGGGGAAATAACCAAGTTGCATAAATATAAACCAGAGTCTGATTGTGCAAACTGAAAATAGACTTTGTAATATTTCTTTATATAATTTTGATGTGTTTTCACTCATTTAGAAGGACGCTGGGCAGATTTGTACACAAATGCCTGCACTGTAACTGAGATATAAAAAAAATTAAAAGAGAGATGAATAACAATCCCTCCAGCCTGCAGCAGATTAAATTTTTTATTCCATCTTACCAGTACATTTTTTGATAATGGAGTAAATTCTGTCCTTCTGTGGGTCTTGCACTGCTGTTTGAGGGAGCGTGCTCATGGACTTGAGGCTGGGAAGTGGAAGTGTATCAGAATTTTTGCATCTGATTATTTCTCTTTTCTTAGCTTTAGAACACAGTTCTAAATTTCTTAGATAAAAAATAAAAATCAACATTTCTAGTATTTTATCTTTTTCAACAGTGCCTAATCCCTGCTTGGAGCTGACGTGTGAATTCATTTGTTTACTCAACCCTTCTGGTGCAACATGTGCTTGTCCAGAAGGAAAGGCATTGATGAATGGAACATGCATTGATCAGAGCCTCCTAGGTAGGTACTGAGAACTGCAGGAAAACCAGAAAACAAACAGCTGCTTGGTTTTGGCCATTGCAAAAGGCCAGGCTGGCTGTGAGTGCAGAGTTTTGTGATGTTGTTCCAAACACACATTACTTAGCTGAAACTGAAAGGATAGGTGAAGAAACAAAATCCCTGATTTAAAAAAAAAAATATAAAAATATATACCTCCCCTGCTAATATCCATCAAAAGGAAAAATGAGCTTTCAGTTTAACTGATTCAAGGTGATACTTAAAAGTGAGTGGGTATAAATACTGACCAAAAGAAATTTGAAAAGCACTGAGGTGTTTTGGATCCCCAATTAAGTGAGTCATTTAGTAGAAAAAAACACTGCAGCAATGGTGAAAAGGCAGTGAGAGCAATGTACCAAATAATAATGACTTTGAAGTAACAGCCAAAGGAAAAAATCTTCAGCATTTTTATCTGAAATTATGTCTTTTGGGAACCTCTGTAATGACTAATACTGAGACACAGGAAATCAGATTTCATGAGAAAACAGCCTCTAAGTTCTCACTGTGTTTTAGGGATGTGGAGAGAATCTTTTCCACGTATTACTGAGTACCTTAAAACTGTCTTCACTCTAATTTAGGCCTAACCTAGCTTGGTCACACTGCTGCAATGATTTCTCAGCCAGCTTGAATTTTTAAACATTCTAGAAATCACAGAATAGCAATTCTTGTGTGCATTATGTGTATTAGAATGTTTTCCTGATGTTTAATTCCAGGCTCAGAAGTGCAAGAGATGGATATTTTGGTGAGATCCTCTGTGCTTAAAGTGCTCAATTTAGCAATTAAATTAATTAACCTGAAATGTCATGATTCTCTGGAGAAAATCTTACTGATCTATACTACCTAGGCTTTAAATATTGAATTAACAGGACTGTGTTTTAGTTGTTCATTATGTGGTATTAATAAAATTGTTCAACTCTGCACATAAATCAGTCTGAACACCTTCCCTGCCCCTCCAAGTGTCAGCTCTTTGTCCATCTCAGGTGCACACTTGTCAAGAATTTCTGCTGTGGTGTTTCTGCACCACCTGAAAATAATTTCAAATTACCCATAGTTACTCCTTAGGTGTTGAAGAATGGACAAATGAAAGAAATTTGTTTTTCACTGCTGACTTGTACCAGTTTGAACTCATAATTTCAGAAAGGCTCCATTTTTTGCTCTTGAGCAAAGGATTGTGCTGTGGTAACGTTTTCAGGAATGTGTTTTTATTAAAGAAAGATCTGAAGAGGTTTTTAAATGACTTGTTATAAATTTTTATGGATAGACAGAAAATGCCTAGAGAAGCATTTTTAATATATTGATAATTTTGAGTACCTTCCCGTGACTGCAATATCTGTTATGACTTTTTAAAGGGCTGCTGAATAAGTGTTTCCTTAGTTTTTTGTTTACATTTCAAGTAATGTCTAATGTAGACTTTATCTTACTTTTTAAAAAAAATCTATGTTATTTTTGTAATAGTAGACTGCAAGTTTGGTAGTAAAACAGATAACAAATTATGAATTGAAATTTCTGAATCATAGTACTCTCTACTAATTTTTTCTACTATTTCGTTTTTTTTTTTTTCAAGTTAAAGGAATGTTAAATGTCTCTTTCTGAGACTCCAGCAGAGATTTCTGGAAAGATCAGAGTTGACCCCACGATCAGCATCTTGAGCTGATACAGGTTTATATTTAAAGGCTGACTGACAGTCAGTTGCCTTTAATGGGTCACTAATAGCCCACAAACAGAAGAAAAATCCATTTATAAATCAGGTTCTTTTCCTTCAGGATGTTATACAATATGAAATAAAAACTAGGAGCTGCAGTTTTCCTTTCTGATGAAGATCTAGAAAATGTGTATGAAATATTCCAGTGCCCACACATTCACCTTGTTTGGCACAATTCAGGATGTCAGGAACCCAAACCAGAAAATCCTGCCTTACTTGGCTGTGCACTCTTGAAGGGTGACCTGACAATCCAATGGGAGGTTATGCAGACATATTTTTTCCTGTTGGTCTACAATAAAATCCTGATTCAAAGTCAGTCAAGATATTCTTGTCGATTTTGGTGGTCTTCTGGTTTTTGAGGTGTTCTGATTCTATTGCAATTGCACACATCTATTTTAGGTTGTGTAAGAAGCCTTTAACTTTTAGAAATCAGTAGCAATTGTGAATATCAAGAACTAGTAGTGTTGAACTGTACTTTTTTGAATAATATATAATTCAAGTTACAATAGAAAATAGACACTTGAATATTCATAATATTTCTAATGACTTTGAGTGGTTTTTGGGCATTTTTAAATGCAGTAAGGAAACTAGTGGTAGATTTTTATGACTTGGCAGAGTCAAAATGAGACAACCATCCCAAATTCAATTTAATTTCTTCTTAGTCTGTCTACCATAAAGGTTGGTGACTGCAAGGTAATGCTCTGTTCCTTGTGCTATATCCCAAAAACTGAGTCAGATTCTGGATTGTTCTGTTTCTTTTGGGTTTTTTTGTTTTTGTTTTTTTTTTTTTTTTTTTTTTTTTTTTTGTTTTTTTGTTTTTTTAATCAGAAGAAAATTAGCTAAATCCTAGAATTCTACATCCTATTACTCCTGTCTTGGTCCATTGTGTTATTTTCCTTCATGATTTCTGCGTGAGGAATTTTAAATATTGACTCCTCAGTGGCTTTGTGTAGGGCTGAATCCAGATTGCCTCAGACAGCTGTTTCCCCAGCACCTCAAACTACTGATGAGAAAAAGCTTCTGGGTTTGATTTGGAGTTTTCAAGCTGGAGTCATTACAACATATGGGTGTGTTACATCATTGAGAATGTTTTTTATAACAAGAGTACAAGTTCCAGTGTTTTCTGAGATAAGCTTCCATTTCATTTCTCCCTGGATGATTGTGACTGACAGACCAGAGTTTTTTGGGGTTTATTTATTGACTAAAACAGGCTGGATTTTTCAGTTTAGAAGCTACCTTTTAGTATTCCTAAAGGAAAGAGCAGAGTGCCACCTCATTTTCCTAAAAGAGACCCCTGGATCTGCATCCATTAGGTTTCTTGTGTCTAATTGTCTGTGTAGCACAATGAAGCTAAAAATGTACCCAGAGGATGAAAATGGAGAGACTTGCACTGGAGGAAAGCTTTGAGTCCCACAGCTGAAGGAGCAGGAGAAATGAACACTTCCAGGAGTTCCTGTTCTGGAGCCTCACATTTATCACTTTCCTCTAAGAGGGGAACATTTCTGCTCCTTTGGTTGAGTGGAAAGCCTGAGGAAAAAAATCCAGACTCAGAACTGGTGTTGCTTCTGAACAGAGATGGAATATTTAATTTATCATGTTGCTTCCCTCAGTTTCTGTGGGGATTTGCCCATTGCCTACAGAGATTGCAGGCAGCTGAAGTGCCTTGGCTGTGGTTGGAGAGGTTCATCCCTTTGTACCTTCTTTTTGAACCCCAAAGTCTGCCTCAGAGAGGAGGAGCTACTGCAGTTTGGTCCATGATATCTTCTTGGGGGTTGTGCTGCTTTTTCAGATCCTTAAATCTCAAAAAAAAAAGGGTCACAAAGAAATCTGATTTTGGTTTGAAAAAAAAATAAAATAAAAAAAAAAAGCTTTTATTCATGGCATTTCTTCTGTACTTACAAAGGGGTTATTGTTGGAGGGGTGTTTCCCACTACAGAGAAAATGGGTGTCAGTTAGATTTTCTCACTATGCATCTTTTTCTTAGCCATTCTCTTCCTTTTAAAATTGTAAAGAAAACAGATTTTTTTTTTTTTAAGAAAAAAAAAGTGTGAAGGGAAAACAAAGAGGAGCATCTGTTTTACAGCCTTCAGACAAAATTTGGGGAGAACAACTTGTTCTGATACTTTTCAGCATATGGCAAATTGGCAGGTGTAGTACAACTCTCATCTGAAGGAAGATTTATAGAACCTTCCCTCAGCATTATACTCTGCTCTCTGCCTTTATTAGTGCATTAAGCTCAGTAAAGGGTGGGCTACACCTTTGTCCAAGGGAGACCCATGAGCAAATAACTTCCTGCCCCATGGGATGAGTATTTCCCACTGTGAGGAGGGAAATTCTTCTTGTCCCAAAGAATGTAGGTCCTGAACCTTGTGCTCCATAACATCATCTCCCCATTTAACTTGTCTAGTCCAGAAATAGGGGAATACTGCAAAAGGGAGAAAACAGAAAAAGATGCATTTTTTTTTTTCCTCAGGAAAGAATAGGGTTGTTGTAGAAATGCCAATAAAAGGTGTGTATTGTGTAAGTGGGGGAGAGGAATGGAATGTAAAAAAATTGAACAAGTGAAAGAAAAAAATACCAGTAGAGTTCACAAAGCTTTGATTTGCTGTTTTGTCAGTGTTTCTTCTTTGTAAGGTTTTCCTTTTGCTTCCAGTAAAAGGGAAGAGTCAAAGATGAAGCTGATAAGCCAAAGTCTATTAATGCTTGTGTCAAACAGTTTTCCTGGGAAGAAAAGCATAAGAGAAATGGAAAATCAAATTTTTTTGATTATGTATTAAAGATGTTAAGATTGAAATAAGCAAAACAAGGCAGCAGAAGGCTAAATATCCAGATTAGGAGAGAATATATAAAATTCCATGATCTGTAATCCTTTCTTTCTTTCATGTTAGAGAGATTCAGTAGCAGGACTAGGGGTAGGATAACAAGTGAAATGATATACTGCTGCCATTTCAGAAGTGAAAAGAGCAGCTGAGAGGTCTTTAAGTCTGAGTTTAGCAAGCTCAGAGCAGCATTAAAAACTGGAGTTAGAAATTTTGTGATTTTGTCTTTTTAACAAGTTTGTTCCAATGGTGGGTACTTGCTAGACCTATTCTCACTTCTTTCCAAATTATTTTTCAGTAATTCTAATTAACTGTATTCAGCTTTTTGCGCTAATTCTTCTGTATTTTTCTCCTGTATTCCTTTTCTTCCTGTCTTCTCCCATGGAACTGTTCTGCTCATGTCTCCCACACAAAGGCAGGCATGTCATCCCCTTTTGTACTCAGCTGATGTGAATCAGTGTAATTTGTTTCTTGCATTCACCTCCAGACAACAAAGCAGCAGCATTAAACCCCATGTATTGTTCAAGTCTACTATACTATTTAAAAGCTGCCTTTTCCACTGTATCTTTCAATCTTCTTTCTTAGCTTATTGGAAATCCAAAATTGCTGCATTACCATTTCTCTGTTCCATATTAGAGTTGTACTGAAACTCTTGAATTTAAAATGTTCCATAGAGAACGAAATCTGTAGTAATTTCCATATTTTTTCCCTAATTTTATATCTTAATTCTGTAGAATTGTTCTAAAAGAGAAACAGAAAATGTTTTTAATGCACTATCAGAAAGGTTCATAAAAATGAGCAGTTGTCTGTAGTTCACTGTTATTTATTCTGTTTTTGCCAAGTTCTGCTCCATAAACTCATGACTAATGATAAGTAAAACAGATAAGATAAGCAAAACAAAAATAGACCTTCTCTCCAATAAGATATGCTACATTATCCATTCAAATAACTTCTATAATGAGTAACCCAAGAACGGTTCATGGAACATCAAAGGATTTAATGAACCACCCAAATTAATAAAACACTGAAGCATCCTTAAACTCCCAAATACAAAGTAGCTTTCTTACAGCAATTGTGTATATCCAGAGTGGATACAAAAAAATCAAGTCCAAACAGGATTTCATATTTTTATTGTAAAACCCATGAAATAATGAGGTGCCAGTCAGTCCATCATGGAAACATTTAAGATTTGCTGTCTAGTTGCAACTTAATTTTAGAAAGGTGCAATTATCTGAAAGATGACTGTTTCCAGAAGTTTTGTTTAAATAGGCTGGATCCCAGGTTTTGTGCTTGCACCATCTCAGCAGTGGCTGTGAAAGGAGGCAGCAGGAAAGAGAGACTTGGGTGCACCCAAAGAAAGGGCTCTGCACAAGCACAGCTGTATTCCTGGGTTTTACAGAGCTGTTTTTGCAGAGAGCTGTTTAGGTAGAGAACATCCAACATTCCTAAACTCTGCACTTGCAGCAGAATGTGCTTCTTTAAACCTCAAAGGAGTTGCTGTGCCAGTCAATGATAGACCTCAACCAGTAAGGGACAAATGGGAACTTTGACTCTTTTTCATGAATTGTTGGACTAAAGCAGATGAATTCAGCAACACTCCTGCAGCTGGTGGATGTATTATTGAAAAGTTCTTGGTACTTGTGGCATCCCTCTTGTTTAAAGCCATGTTGGCTCAAATCCTGGATTAGTTAGGAAGCAGTCTGCCTTCACAGGATTGCTTTGCTATGTGACAAATGAAACCTCATTGCTGAAAGCATGATTTGGGCTGGAAAGGTGCTTTTCTGCTTCTTCAGGATTACAGCTGTTTGTATGTTTGAGCATTGTATGTGTGCTCATCTATAACTAATTTGCTGTTGTTATCACTGAGTGATTTTATACCTTGTTCATTGAAATTAATAGAGGTTTACTGTTCCAAATGTTTCTAAGAGAGGCACAACTCTTAAGTATGAAAGAGCTTCACACAAAGACTGAATCTGGCCTGGCCAGAGTTTGTGTCCCCTTGCCCTTACACTAAGGGGGTGGCACTGCTGCCATAAGAATTGTGATTGCAGAGGAGCAGGCAGCTTCCCTTCTCAGGGATTTTACAGTCTGAGCAGAAAAAAAGAAATTATCAGAAAATATGGCTTAGGAGAAACAAGTTTGTATGCAAATACCAATTTTTGAAGAGGATTTAAAGGCTAAATAATTTCATTTAAAATATTTTGAACCGGGCTTAGTTAAGAAGACTGTTAGTTAGCAGAGAGTGTGGAAGAGAGATCCAAAAAATAATAAAAAAAGAGCTGAGGTCAACAGAAAATGACTGGGAAGTTTTCTGGGGTCTCCCAGATGAAACCAACATTCAGTTTTCCAATTCTCAAACTAGGAATTACAGCTTCAAACAAAAATCCATACTATCATTACTAACTCTCAGGGTGTCCCACTTCCCTGTGCCCTGCAAGAGCTCCCACCAACTCTGCAGCTCCTGGCAGCCTTTCCAGGGTTTATGGCCTCCAAAGTGTGTTGGGTTTTTTTCTGTCACTCTGGAAACAGAAGGGATAATTTACTTTCTCCATTCTGAAAAGGGATATTTTGCCCCTCACTGATAGAGATCCGTGGCTGTGTTTGAAGCAAGGTCCTGTTTGCCCTTACATGAAGCTGGGGGTATTAAAGCTCTGTGTGTTTATGTGCTCTTGCTGCAGATGACAGCTGTAAATTAACCTGTGAGAATGGAGGGAAGTGCATTATAAATGAGAAGGGAGATCCCAGATGTCACTGCTGGCCAAGCTACTCTGGTGAGAGGTGTGAAACCAATCACTGCTACAACTACTGCCAGAATGGAGGAACCTGTGGGGCCTCTCTCCTTGGTAAGTATTTCTGAACAGCTCTATACCTGCATTAAGTGTTTGAATTTGCTCCTTTTTATGCTATTTTTCTCTTTATTTTCTTTGTCTGTACTTAAACAATATGCAAAAATACATATTCCATATATATTCTTTGTAATCTGTAGGGCTTTTCATTCACTTATCTGGGTGTTCCAGCACAATTAATCTGTGTACCAGAAAAGGGAGAATATAAGTAAATATTCAGTGTGAAGACTTGCATGTTGAGGAATTGTAAAGCAAAATATCCAGTCAAACTACATCTAGAACAAGTCTTCTACATCATCTCTCTAAATTTAAATTAATTCACCCCCTAAATTTATATGTGCATACACAGAGATATTTGCTGAAATACCTGACCTCAGTCTTTTACCTTTGTCTTCCTGGAGTTCCCCAAATAGGAATTTTACTCATCTAATTCTCAGGAAGACTTTGTTGATGAGAACTCAGATCCTTTATTTTCCTGAAGGAATTTGAAATTACATCTCCTGGGTTCAGGAGGTTTTTAAAAAAGCAGACACTTGACAATTGCTCTTTGTCCCTAACACATAATCTTTTGTATCTTGTATAATGTTTGGTCTAGAGAGGAAAAGTGTGAAAAGGAGTACTCTAAAATATAGCAATTCTGTGAGAAAGAAGTAGAACTCTATTTTCTGCTTCAAGGAATATTTAAATATTTGATTCAAAATACAAGATCTGGAGAAGAGTTTGCTGCCTCTTCAGAAGATTTCATCTGCTTAAGATGCTGTGAATCATTTTTGCCCAATGAAGTTGTCATCACCCTCCTAAAGTCCAGGCACCTGACCTTGAGAGGTTTGTAATTGTTCAGCACAGAGATTCCTCCCTGAAGTGCAGAATTGTGTATTTGAGTCTTCATGGCAGAGTGGGCTTAGATGGTAAAGATTTCCTCAGCACTCCTTTCTAATTAACCTTAGCCTATTTAGTTTGGTAATTTAGCTCCACTTGCTGGCTTCTTTGGAGCCTCTTCCCATTGACTGAGGCATGGTGGCAAAATTCCAAGTGAATGCAAGCCTAGTAATTTATTCTTTCAGTTCTGAGTAGTTGAGGGTTAATAATGTTGTTCATAATAATGACTAAATATCAGAAAATGAGAATTACCTGTACTGGAAGTTGATGAATTAGACTTTAAACTGCTCCTAACAGCTGATGGAACTACTGACACAAATGATAAGCAGTGATTTTTATCAATGTGGTGAGATCAATAAATGCTAAGTGAGGACATGCAAGTGAATGGAAGTGATGGTTTAAATGGTGTGCAGAACTTCCTCATCATCTGAAGAGAGGATGTTTATTCCCACATTTTTACATGTCTGGCATCTAATTGATTCTTTTGTGGGGTTAAAAGGCTTAATAAAATTAATAACTTGGCTCCTGGAACTCAGCTCTGTTGTGAGTCCTGCAGAGACCCCAGGGTTTTATTTAATCCTTTTCTTTTGGCAGTAGCCACAGGGCTTGCTCACCTCCAGCAGTTTGTTCTCCCTCTCCCAGGCAGCTCACACTTGCTGTGCTCACCATCCTATCACATGGATATTTTTAATTTTCATTTTCCTGCTAAATCCAGCCTCTGAAATCTCTCAGCCTTTCTAAAATAATTAGTGCAGTAGGTTTTGCCACCAAGACATGAGCAGGGTCTGCAGCACATTTTGTTGAATTCTTAATATGGGCCTGGGGAGGCAGGAATGAGCCTGGGGAGGCAGGAATGAGCCTGATGCTTAGTCCCAAATGGAATGATGTGTCTGCACTAAAGTACATCAGAGGAGCCACCATGGGTGTCACCACAGCCCACATTTCATTATTCAACTGCCTGATTTGGGGGAATCTGAACCTTTAAGAGCAGCTAAAGTTTATTGTAGCAGACATGACCAAAGTGTGCCTTTAAGAGCTGAGAGCAGCACAGAGCTGGTTCTGATGGCTGTACCTGTGCATACCCACTGACAGGAGTATTATTCTGCTGTGCTAGGTCCCTTTAGTTTCATCAAATTTTTAAGAGTCATATTTCAAGTTAACCAGATGTCCTATCTGCCATTTCCAATTCATGAGGGTAGCCGTGCCTTGAAGCCCACACCATAACTTTCATGTGCTGGAAATGTGGAAAAAAAAGACCTTGTATCTTTCTAAATCACAGTGGCTCCATCCAATATTCCAGATAAAATCTTCAAGTTGATGTGCATCTCATCTTCCTTGCATGCCTAGCTCCTGGATCCCGTAAATATTCTATTAAGAGGAAATCTCTATTTCTTATCAGGCTGTATTTCTTATCTCTACCAGCCCATGAATCGTGTGTTACTGAAATAAACTAGCATGCCAGTGAGATGCCCCTTATCACAGTTTAATCTAACCCATGATGTTCCAAGGCTGTTATGTGTTTTGCAGAGAGAAGTTACACTGGACTTCCCAAAAGCATTGAAAAATGTAATTAAACCAAGAAATCTTAATTCCTCAAGTGTTTTTTGCAGCAACCATTTCATCTTTCCAGTGGAACACACAGTCCTTGAATTGGGCAGGGCACTTGTAGCTGCAGGGGATGCACAAGCCCTTTGCACTTGGACTGAGGGTGTGAAATCCAGACCAGTCTCCTTGTCTCAGACTTGCAGGCAGAGCTGATCTGCTTGCCAGGCTCAAGTGAGACTTGTTAGTCTGTTGTTACTTCATTCTTGCACGTTTCTACATGTTCTAAAATGTTCTTTATTACCAGGAATTGCTCATATTCTCATTAATGGTTTTAGAACTTCAGCATTATATTTGGTCTGTATTTTTAGTTAGTCCTACCAGGTTGATCTGTCTGACAGCAATAGAATTGCAGAATCATTAAGACTGGAGAAGATCTCTGAGGTTGAGGCCAGCCCTTAACCCAGCTCTGCCAGGTCCACCACAAAACCAGGTCTACAACTGACACATCCTTTAAACCCATGTTCCAATAGGTATATTGCAAACTGATTTTGGTAAAGAACTCTCTCAATTTCTATAAAGTATAAGATTACTGTTTTAAAATTAAGTCAGCTCAGTATCATTTGACTTTGATCTGAAACAGCTGTCTGTGTGTGCTTCCCACTGTAGTGCAGTGCTCACAAACACTCCTCAACAAGCAGCAGTCATACTTGTGATCCCTTACACATCTGACTCACCAAACTGACCTGCTAAACTCATGCAATCAAGTTCTACATGTTTTCCCAATTTTGCCTTTCTTTAAGTGTATTTTTGTTCAGAATGATGACAATTTTTCCTCTGAAGTTGCAGAAGCCATACACGTGCCAGTGCAAATCTAAACTCACCTGCAAAATATAAATGACCTGTGATCATTTCAGCTTGCTTGGCCCTCTCTTTCTTGGAGGCTTGAATTGCCTTTGCCAATTCTCACATATTATTTTAGCAGCTTTGATGCAGTTGATCTCACAAGTGTCATTTTGTACACGTGGCCTCTGAAGAGCTTAGGGACCGCCAGCACTTTTAGCCTCATGAGATGATGCTTCCAAAGGGTCCCCAGAGCTGGAAGCTTCCCCAGGAGTCAGGAAATTTCCTTACTGATCATTTCTGGCTCAAAAAAAAATGAGATTTCCTGGGAATGAACCTTGCTTCTTATTCTGATCCAAAGAAAATGATGCAGCATACAAAATGCTCCTCTGGTGAATGTGTGTGTTCTAGTGAATGTGTAAATCCTCTTCTCCTTCCCTCCCTAATATAGAATAGTAATGTGATAACTAATTAAGTAAATTGCAGAGTATTACTAATTTTTTTAAAACATGATTGTGCTAAATCTTTGCTGGATGTGTTAAGTTGTAGAACCTCATTATCTGCACACAAATGTTAATTTGTTAAACAAATCCCACTGGCAATTCAGGGATTATTCACTGTTGGCTTACTTACTGCTAAGCCTTTTGGCAAATTCCTATGTGAACGTTATATAGCCAGAGATTGGAGCAGCTTTAATTAAAATTTATAAGTTTACGACAGTTGTATTGAACTACAATAATTGAACAAAGAAAATGTCATCAGTTAATTAAAAGTACACATCTGAGACATGTAATTAAAAGTTTGGGTGTAATAATGAACACTTTCCAGTAAGCCAGTTTAATGGGAATTTGGGCAAAAAAAGTCAATGTTACCATAAAAAAAACCATTTTATTTCTCCATGTAGTTTAAAGTAAAAATATTGCAGAAATAGTTTGCCAAATGTCAAACACATTAACTAAGTTACCTAGTTCACAAAATCTGATAAATCCCTTCCTACTATACAAAAAGTATGTCCAATCATACAGTGTTGTGATGTTTGTATCAAAATAAGTGAAAAAGAAAATTATGTCATCATTGTGTATGAGGCAGATCCTATTTTGTGGTCTATTTTATGAGCAAAACAAGATGATTTGGTGCCTACTGCAAACACTGCCAGTGAAGAGCCTGGTTTGCTAATGCCACATCAGCCCCAGGAGATTTCCATGGTGCTGTCTGCAGGACAGGGACTGTGGGAAGGGTGAGGATGGTGTTTCACTGGAGCTGCTCTTAGGTCCCAGCAGAACCACCAGTGCTGGAAAGAGCAGTCCTTGAGATTACTCAGACATGTTTAGAAATTGTTCTTTTCCCCTTTTCTTTTCCCCTTTTCCCCTTTTCTTTTCCATAACACAGACTCTGTATCTGTTGGGAAAGATCCCAATCAGCACACCTACTAATTATCTTCAATAATGCAGCTTCTCTCCACTCCTATTGTTTCAGTAAAGCTAATTATGGTTCATCAGCCACACAGAAATGAATTATTGTGATTTCCACAGACTGCTGATAACAGCTCCAAAGGACAAGATATCCCTTACAGAATGCTCAAGTAGACCTACCTTGTTTTCTTTAATAGTGACAGCAAGTTCAATATTGAAATTAACACATATATATATATTCACGCATAGCAACTTAAAAATACACATTGCTGGGAGTGAATTTACCAGTGACTGGAAGAAATAAGTAATGTAGGTTTTGGTGAAGACATTCATCTGGATGATCTCATTTTTCCAAACTTGCTGAAAGCTTACAAAAATAATGCTATTGACCTAGGTTTTTTTTTTTGTTGTTGTTGTTTTTTTTTTTTTAAGTTTATTTAGTTATTGAAAATGCACAGTATTTATCTGTTGCTTAGGCAATGTCATGAATGAAAATTGATCTCCTTAGAATTTTGATCTTTGCAAAGTATATGTAAATATAAGTTTATGATCTATGAATGAATCCCCAAAAGAAGTCACCCATATATTACAGGGAAAGTAAACCAATATATTTATGAGCAATTTTTGAAGTTTATTTGAAAAGTTATAATACAGGCAATATCTATTATGTAGCAAATTAAACTGACAACCCAGGAGTAACTACAGCCTCAGTATCTGAACCTAATTGAACATAGAAATATTTTGATCCTTGGTTTGTTTGGGTTGATTGTTTGTTTGTTTTTTGATCTGGGGTTTTTGATGATTTATTTTTTGTAAGAAAGGGCAAAACTACATTTCATTTCTATGTCAAAAATTTCATCTACTTTTTGATATCCTACAGCAGAAAATAACATATGTCTTAGAGTCACCATAATATATTTTCCTTTATTCTATTGAATTCTGTTCTGCATTTGAAGCAGTTTAGCATTCTATAAACCATCTTCCATGTGAATATTTTTCTACATGCTAATGTGTTGTGAGTCCTTCTGTGGTGGTGAGGGTCAAGAATTAAGAAAATGTTTTAATTCTTTGTCTGTAGACTCTAATGCTGAGATTTCCCCTGACCAGGGGAGGTGCTGGAGCTCTCTGTGCATGAGCTCTTCCTGCAATTTCCATTGGTTGGATTGTGTCACATTTTGGTTACATGGCTGTTTCCTTTGCAAACATAAATCTCTGTTCTGATTCCATGATACAAAAGCTTATGGCATTGTTTGGCATTGTTTTAGTGCTGCAGTTTTGTTAAACTGTTCTGGAACCTTTTTTTTTTTTTTTTTTTTTTGTATCAGAAATAATTTATGAGAATAAGGCAAATGAAAATGTTATTATTAGTATTATTTCTGGTGTCAACAGTCTGTGTATAAATAGGCAATGGACTGTTAACATTACTGAATGCCATGTTAAATTGAGTGACAAAAATGGGGTTTAGGCTACACTGTATTAAATTTTCATTTAGCTGTCAGCAGTTTGGCATATTTATTAGTCTACTTTAGTAAAGAATAGAATAATCTTTTCTACAAACTAGAAAAATATCATTGTCTCATCATTTTAACAAATAGAGTAGTATTAATAATGAAAATGGATTTCAGACTTCCAGATCTATGTTGTATCACTATTTTATCTTTTTTTTTTTTTCTGAAACTCTAATTCAGATGAAGGATTATGTGAAACCTCCTGTCTTGGGGGCAGAAATTTAAATACAACTGTATACATGGGGAAAAACAAGTGAAATCTGTGCTAACATCTGAGTTCAACATCTTTGATTTAATGTTTAAGTCACAGGGGACAGATATGAATAACCAGACTGATGCATATTAAAGTAGTTGGGGCTATTTTTAGGTCAGTGGTTTTGTTCCTGCTGTACTCATTAGAGAAAGAGACTAACTGATCTCATGGCCCTTAGGATGATTTGCAAAACACTTTAAATTAGCATAGCTTAAAATAGAAAATAGAGACAAGAATTACATGAAGTGTGTCGTGTTAGAAGGGTAAGAAGTAAGTGAAGGAAAAAGATTGAATAAATCATTCTGCATGAGTCAGAGAGAGGAGGCAAAATGAGGGTGCTTCACTTGCATTGAAAAATTCTCCAACAAATTTGATTTTAAGTGATTGCACAGGATTAAAAGAAAGGCAGACCAGAAGGAAAATTGAATTGTGGGGTTTGTGGAATACTCATTTTAATCTCAATTACTCAATAACACAGCCAACTAAGTGGAGAAGAAAGACCAGCAAGGTAAGCTGGGTTCCACTTCTCAGAGTTTCAGATGCAGCTGTGGTGAACATCAGGAGGCAAGTGGGAAAGTAGGTGTGGATACTCTGGGTTATCAGTGCTAAAGTTAGAGTCATTATTTTTCCTCTTTATTCCTGAAATTCCAGTCCAAAGGTATTCTGCATCACACATGCAGCACATTATGTAGTTAACTTGATAAGCACAAAGTCATTAAATGTTTTGGGTTGGAAGGAACCCTAATGCTCATCTTGTTCCAACCTGTCTTGTCTGCCCTTTTATTTCAGAAGGGTGCTCATGTCCTGCTTAATCTTCATCTCTTTCCTTCCTGGGAAGCCAGGAAAAATAAAAGTGTTAAACTTGTTCTCCATAAATTTAAGAAAATCCTTAAAGCTGAATGAAACTGAAAAGGAGGGTGGGGGGAAAAATAATGTCTTGCAAGAGGTAATCAAGAATGAGAATAGTTTATTAGGAAGTGAGCAGGGAGATGGCTATTTGGACACATCAGGTCATTTACTTGAAGATTATAAATGAGATAAAAAAGCAAAGTCAGAAGATTGAAAACCGTTAATGGGATCTAGAAGTTTGTTTTAAAGAAGATAAGCCTTAAGAAAATAAGATGGGAAAGTGGAAGGGTTTAATAAAACAGTGGAATTGTAACAAAGCTATAAATCCTTTAGACATGAGATTTAGATAAGGAAAAAAATGGGAAAATTACAATAGAGAAGAATCATAGGAGGAAAATGCATTGGGTTTTAAAGACTATTTTAAAATCGTTTGAAAAGAAGCTGTAGACTAGGAGTTCATTGTGTGCAAATGTTCATCCCAAAGTGTTAACTGCTTTTCAGACATTGAATATTGATGTTACAGGCATCTTTGGTCTGATGCCAGACAGCAATTTTTATGTAACAGTCTTCATTATCTGAGAGGGGTGGCATAACAAAACAGGCACAGATACTTGTGGTTTATTAAAATTGTTCTGTAAAGTGTAGCTATTAGTGCATTAGTAAATATTTTTATTTCATGTGATCGTATATCAAGGTTTGTAGATTTGAGAATAATGTAGTGCACTCTGAAGAGACACCAATGGTGATCATACAAACAGTTATCTTCTGCAGCAGGAGGAACCCAGCATGGCAGGTGATTTGAAGCAGTCAAATCCTAAATTCCTGCTTAGGACCACCTTTGAAATGATTGTATATTTTAAATAATAACTTTTTTCTCATAAAAGAGTCAATGACTGTACATGCACAAGCACAATAAAAAAGCACAGATGCAGTTTTTGAGTGCCCATATCTCCCAGAGCCAATTTCATTTTCCAAAAGTTCTGCATTCAACGTTTCAAAGGCGCGTTCTCTCAGCATCTAGGGAAACACAGTTGGGCTCCAACATGGAAATTCCTACTCTTAGGGTAAATCTGTGCTAAGAAAGTGCTGCTGATTGTTCTGCTCTGTGTTTATTTTTACCATAAGATAGCTGTCTCTGTTGTGGACAGGCCGGCCGACGTGCAGCTGCGCTCTGGGTTTCACGGGGCCGCGCTGTGAGCAGACGGTGTGCGAGCGCTTCTGCCACCACGGGGGCACCTGCAGCGTCACTGCTGGCAACCAGCCCTTCTGTGCCTGCCTGCCCGACTACACAGGAGACAGGTGCCAGTACTGTGAGTAATCCCCACTAATTATTCCACCTGGGTTTGTAGTAAAAGTTCTACGCAATGGAAGTTTAAAGCCCATGTGGGTAATTTTTTTTTTTTTTTTTTTACGACGTTGTTTAATTTAGCCCCAGATTATTTGTGCTGCTGAATCAATGCCATCTGATGAATTCAGGTGATCTTTGAGCATATTGCTCCTCTTCTATATGGCTAGCTGAAGAAAGAGCTTTTTTAGGAATGATTTATTGTTATTTTCATGAATGAGCCGTAGAGTGGAGCAGAACAAGACAGATGACTTTGTCAGTAGCCATGAGATAATTGTGTTAAAGTTTTCTCTACAACTTGTCATGTGTTTTGTTATGCTGGTAATGAATTGACATAGTTGGTTAAAGAACCTTCTAATCTTTGCAGACCAAAAAGCCTTTTAAACTGCTCCTTTGCCTTTGTTTTCTATTTCTAACCCCAGCAAGCAGCACTTTGAGGATAGCTTTAAGTTTCATATTGCTATATTCCTTCAACTTGCTCAAAGATCACCCTGACTATGATTTCTGCCCCATCCTAATGTTGAAACTGTAAAGGATTTCTGAATGTTACTCTTGTTTATTTCTCAGGACTTAGATTCTGTCTTTTGCATCTGATTTTCTCCCTGTTTTTTCCTTTCACTGGCCCATCAGCCTCTTCTCACTGAGATTTCTGAAGGATTCCATGCCCTTAGAAAGGCTTTTCTCACTTTCTACAATTTCCTCTAATTCTTCAATTCTTTAGCAGAGGAGTAAGAAAAGTGCATTATCAAACAATAGGCATTTTGCTCTTACTTGATTTTTTTTTTTTTCCTTGCCATGCTTTGGTTTTCTTTCACCATTATCTCTTTTCAGTAACTCAAGACATTTGAACATAATCTTGAATTTCTTCTTTCGGTCACTCATTTACAAATGACAGTTTGTCCTCCCCATGTCTTTTCAAAAATGATGACTGACAAGTAACCTTCCTTAAGTTAGAGCAAATTATTTTACTGAGGTCTGCATGATGTTTTTTAATCATCTTTTTTCTACTCCTGCTTTGCTTTGACTGTAACATTCTAAAGGCAAGGACTGTCATAGCCTTGTTAAACTGTCATAATGCTTGTCATAGAACATTAAATGTGAAAGCCATCATCTCTTTTGTACTTTCAGTGTATTTGCTGAAGAAGGCTTGATTTAAGAAAAAAAGGGATGGGAAATTAGCTGTTATAAAGATTTGGTTTGGAATTATCTACAAGATATAATTATCTACAAAATACAAAAAGTATTTAGTTTTAGAGAAAGGTCTATCAAACAAGGAAAAGGATAGTGTGTATCTTAAATAGGATTTGTACTGATGTAAACTGAATATATTTCCAGTTGGGAGACTATTAAATAAATTGAAACCTCTGAATGGAAAACCAGCAGTAATTGTGGTTTTCTCCCCCTTGGTATTAAACAAACTGCATGAATCCACAAATAAGTATCTGCAAACACAATTGGGTATTTGAAAACAGTATAGTACATAAATCATGCACAGACAGACACACAGATTAAGGGAAAATATTTACTTGAGGCTTACCCAAAAGCAAACAAATTGTTTCTAGTTGAATGCTTCTGCAAACATATTTTTTTCTTTTTTTCCCTTCTTCTCTTTTTAAATTTTTTTTTTTAAGAGAATTAATTAAAATGTAAATTTAGGGGTACTTTTTAAACAGTGCTTATTATCAGATTTGGATTGTCTGGGAAACTGCCACAATACAGAGACTTGAAGACATTATAAAATACAAGATAAAATTAAACTTTTTCTGATTTAAAACTTAAGCCTTTTAGAGGGGAAAAAAGTCTCACCATCTTTTAGAGTATTTTCTGGTGGCCAATAATTTTTGTGAAATTATACCGGTCTACAGTTAATAATGTGTATATAAAGTATACAGTATATAATATATATATTTACAGTATATAATGCGTATATATCTGTTATTTCTTTTGCTTTATTCACACATGTGCAAGATCTTTTGCTTTATTAATCACCTTCACTTTGTATGCCAGCTGGAATACATTAATATTGCAAAGATTGGTTGCCTCCCAGATTTCTTTTCCAGTCTTTGCTGTGACTGAAGGTAGTTCATATGCAAAGGATGACACATGAATGTGTGTAGGTATTTTACTCCTGCTCCCAAGCTTAAAATATTATTAGTGGGTTTTTATGGCAAGGAGAAGACATTTGCTTGCAGTATTACCAGCTTGCAAAGACCTTATTTTCCCCACACTTATTGTCTCCAATTACCCAATGCAAAGTTTCTCCTGTGCTTAGCTCACATGAGGGCTAATAACCTAAATGTGTGCTCTGTGTCAAGGCACTGGCATGGCTGAAATAAATTTAGGTGACTGAATTTACATAGAATTCTACTAACATTGCACATGTTATTAAATACACATAAATCTGATGTATTTGAATGTAGCTCCCTGTTTTAAATTCCAGAAAAAAAGACACACTGAGTAGCTAAAGTTCATTTCTTCTGTCATTTAAGGCCCAAGCTACATAAAAAATAGGAAACTTTTTCATGCACTTACAATCATTCAAAGTGAATACGGTGATCCCACAAGCTGTTACTTTCTCTGAAACCAAAATCCCTTTTTCAGTAGAAAAAAGAAATAATTTTCTGTCACTTCAGCCCAAATGTAGCATAAACATTTTAGATACTGCAGATGATTAAAGGTGTTTGTGACTGCTCAGTCCTAAAACCTAATAATTGTTTTGACATATGACCTTCCTATTCTTATGTATTTGTGGTTTTTGGCTTTGTGGGGTTCTTTTGTTTTCTTGTTTTGTTTTTTTTTTTTTTTTTAATCATAATGTACATGCAAACATATGCCCCTTGCACTGCTCTTACATAAAATCACTTTCAGTATTAGCTTTCAAACTGCAGTAGCTTTTGTTCCAAAAACAGCCCTCCTGCTGCAAATTGCCATTCCATACCTGGAACTGGGAAAGGAGAAACAATGAAGGAGAAACAACCTCATTTAGTGTCTTTGGAGCTGCTCTGGTTGCTGATCCCTTAAGCAGCTGAGCCTACAGCCTGCACAGACAGGTGGAGATATATAATGAATATTCAAACAGAAATAACTCCTCCAACAGCCATGCTCTGTCCCTCTGCAGAACTCTTCCAGCAGTACTCACTCCTTGGAGAGGAGGAAAAACAGCACAGAGTAGCATAATCAAAATGTGTTTGTGACTTGGAGATACCCTCACAAGTGATGCTCAGGGAAGCTGTGGCTGCCTGCCCCATGCCTGGAAGTGTTCAGGGCCAGGATGAGCCTCGGAGCAATCTGGAATAATGGAAGGTGTCTCTCTGCCTATTAAGGAGCTTAAATGATGACTTTAAAGAAAAAAAATAAACCACAAAATAAAATTGTCACTACCACATAAATAAAAATAAATTACTAAAATATTAAGATACTGGTATGTTGTAGTTCCTGGAAGCTTCTTCAGTTAAGGAATTTGATTTTTTAAAAGGTACTGAGATGGTAACTGGTGGTTCTGAAGAGTTAAAAAATTCACTGCTTGAAATCTCAGTTCTACTGGCATTTAAACAGTTAAATACCATAATGGGATCTGGCAGTCTGTAAAGCTTATGCAGAACTTATGGATTGTGTCTTTATATATTATTATTAGAACTTCATGAAATTTTAATATGTGGATAAATGAAAATAAAACTTAATTATTTCAAAATATCGTTTCAATTTCATTTTAGCATAATGCTGTTAATGGTAATGTGAATGTATCAGAAGATTTTTATTCAGCCAATGTCCCATTAAATACATTAACATTGCTCTGCTTTTCTCATCAGGAGTCTTTATATTATGTGGGATGATGCCATAAATGGTTAGATAACTAGAAGGGAAAAAAAAACCCCTCTTATGAGTTTATACTTCCATTTCACCTCCCTAGATTACATTGTTAATATATTATATATCTGTTTACAGGTTATTCTTGATTCCTGTGGTTGCCAGTGAGTCACCGGCTGCAGTTTTCATTTTGCTTTTATTACAGCACTTTGGAAAACACGAAAGCAATGGATTACTTGTTTCCATAACGCTCCTTAACGTGTTTTGGTAACGAGGTGTGGTGTTGGTTGCAGACGTGTGCCACCACTACTGCGTGAACTCGGAGTCGTGCGCGGTCTCCGGGGACGGCAGCGTGCAGTGCGTGTGCCCCGCGCGCTTCGAGGGGCCCAAGTGCGAGGTGGACAAGTGCCTCAGGTGCCACGGGGGACACTGCATCAGCACCAAGGACAGCACTGATGTAGTGTGCAAGTGAGTGCGTGCGGAGCAGGGATTCTGTTCAACATCAGGCATTGATCAGAGTCGTGCTGCGTCAGTCTTGGCGTGTCTCGCACAGTAGCGTGGCTCTGGAGCGGTCACATCACATCTCAGCAGTTCCTCTCTGCCCATACAAAACCAACTGACTCCTAAACTGGCTTCTAAACCCAACTCAAGCTGCGCCAGGGGAGATACAGGTTGGATATTAGGAAAAAGTTTTTCACAGAAAGAGTGATCAAGTACTGGAATGGTCTGCCCAGGGAGGTGGTGGAGTCACCATCCCTGGATGTGTTTAAAAAAAGACTGGATGTGGCACATGTGCCATGGTCTAGTTGAGGTGTTATGGCATGGGTTGGACTTGATGATCTTGAAGGTCTCTTCCAACCCAGTGATTCTGTGAATTCTGTGAACCTGTGGAGCACTCCTCACTGGGAGAAGCACAGGAGCTTTTCACTTGGAAACATTGAAATTAATCAAGTTAGCAATGGAGTTCTTCCATATAGCTGAAATTTCTTCATTCTACACTCTGTGACAGTGATAGAGACATACTAAATACTGTTGGAGACATAGGCAACATGTGCTGCTCTATTGCTGAGTGATTGTTTTGCATTGCAATAGTTTAATTTTCATTAAAAGAAATATTAAATACATATTGTGTAATAATCTCATTGCCTGTGCTAACTTGTCAAACTAGAAACCTAGAATTCTTTCAATCAGTATATTTTATAACAATATTAAAATACTGATTTTACAATGAAATGCTCAGATTTATTAAAATAGTGATTATGCTTTGCTTTTTTTTATTTTCTTTTTAACCATGGCAGTTGCACTAATGGGAAGATTGCCTCTACCTGTCAGCTGTGTGATGGCTACTGCTACAATGGTGGCACCTGCCAGCTGGACCCAGAGACAAATATACCTGTCTGTCTGTGAGTATCCTGCATCCTGGAGATCATTAAAATGCCTGTGTGACAACAAATAATAACATCATTATGCATGCGTCTGTATTTTTGGTCTCTCTACGATGAATAATGTGCTGGTTGCAGTTTCAAATTACAATATTTGTTTTCCAGCTATTTCTGTAACCTCATACTTTGCATATCTTTTTGCAAAATGTGTGCTGAAATTTAGAACTAGGCTCTATTGTGAATGCATATAGATACAAAGATGTATCTTTGGAGACTTACAGTAATTTCAGGTCTGTTTTTTTCTGGAATGGAAACTCGAGGTTGCCTTCCCTACTTCTCAGAGGTGGATTAAGTCTTTTCTCCTACAGAGATGGTCAGATTTGAAGGCAAACCCCTCCTCCTGATGGCTGGAGAATAGGAAAGATAATGTCAGGGTTATTTCCCTGATGGGGATATGCTCATGTATTTCACATTTCTGCCCTAACCTTCCCACTGCCCAGAGTATTGTGGCTGTTCTGGAGTGAGATTGTGCTCTCCCTCCTGTGCCATGGTCAAAGAGTAATTCAGGCTGCTTTTGTTAAGCTCAAACATAAAATGCCAAAGAAATTTGGATTCTGTAGCCTAGAAGTGAAGTACTGTTGTCAGCAGAAATGCCTACATTCTACTCCTTTCTTGAGAGCTATGGTGTATCTTCTTTTACAGCTGCTCAATATAAAATACTGAATTAGTCACTGTAGCAAGAAATTAATTTCTTTCCTGCTCCCTATTCTGTTACTCTGAGCTACCTAGTCATACTTTTTTTTTTTTTTTTTTTTTTTTTTTTTTCCTCAATTTATTTATTTATTTCTTTTAAATGGTCTTCCACCTCTCCAAACAACCTAGAGGTGAGAGCATCCTCCAGGCTGGAAGAGAGGTGTTGGAAGACAGACTTGGACATGAGTGTCCCCTTCCCTGGGTGACACAAGCAAATTGTTGCCCAAAGGGACCTGGCACTACAATTTTGTGAATACAGATACAGCCATTCCTTCATTTTGTTGATGCAAGTGATCTTGAAAGAGAGTTTTATTCAGGCTCCCAAAGGAGTTTCATAAATGCCTAGATTTTGTTAGTTTGACCAGTGGAAGAGGTGGGCCAAGGGTTCCTCCCTGTGAGTACTGAAGCACTTCTGCATGAGAAAGAGGACACAATTGTAGTGGCATTACCATTTAAAAATTGTCAATGTATTGCTTGAGCATTTGGGGCTAAAGACAATGTAATTTAGTTTTGCCTGGTAGCCCTTTTTCATTTGGAAATATTTTAGGTGCTTATTTTTCTCTTTCATTATTATTTTTTACCTATTTTTTACCATTTTACTAGTTATTTGTACTTGCTTAAATGTCTTTAATTGATCACTAGAGACTGATAAATCCTGGCAAAAGGAGACTATCATAGCTATGATATAAAAGGCCCAAAAATGCTGACTAACCCTGGTGATTCATGTGCTTAAACACCCAGAATGGCTATCTTGGAAGCTTGTGACTTTTTATTATTTGTTTTTCTTATAAAACTGTCATATTCTTTTTCAATTCACATGGAACACCATAGCATCTCAAGGAAAAAAAAAAAAAAAAGTTTTTGCTTTAATTTGTGTGTGGATTTACAATACATAAATGCTGCAGCATAGACCAACACCATTAGCAATGCTAAGAAAATGGTAATGAACATTTTTAAGGCCATTGCAATCTGGATCAATCGATAGAAATGTACATCTGACAATAATGCTCTGAGAACCCTTCAGGCAGTATAGGCCCATTGTTTTAAAATTTGTTTGATCAACACTCATGAGCAAACTTTTCAGTATTGTCAGATGGACCTTCCATGAAAAAAAAAAAAAAAAAAAAATTTGTCTTCTGTGAGTGTGTGCCCGTGTGTGTGCGTGTCTTGCCGTCGTTCTATTTAACGCGTTTAAAATCTGTTCAGCACAAGGCAGAATATTTATGTAGGTCTATTTTACTGAAATTCTGCAGATGCTCTGTGGGGTTTAAAAGTCAGCGCTGTGACCAGAAAGTGAACCCTTGTGATTACTACTGTCAGAATGAGGGAATTTGCACTTTAACCACGTTTAATGAACCGAGATGCAAGTAGGTTTAACCTTCCACTTAATGCTGCACATTCTGTGACATCATTCCAGGCCACAGTTCATTGGTTCAAGTCATGCACATTCACATACATTTCACAATATATACTTAATCTGGGGGACCATTTCTGTAATACACACTTACCCTTTGAGAGTTGCACTGATGAGTATATTTAAAAATACCTTTGGAGTGTGTGTATCATCATTAGAGGAAGAAATGAAAAGCTTTATTTTTACTAAATAAATTGAAAAATCCTGAAAATGCTGCTTGGCTTCTATTGCTCATGTTTTGAGATATTTTACCAAGTTAATCCTACATAGCATAAAGTTTACTGAACAGTGATGTTACACATGTTCTGTAGTCCAAGCCTGACTTCCTAGTTCTTATCTGTACAGGGAAAGGAACAGCACAGATATTTAGATGCCACTTCAGGAGTTAAGCTTGTATTTAAAAGTCTTGTTGTTAATTTTATAGAAATAATTCTGTAAAACAGAAACTATTAAACAAAAGTGTGTGAGCTATATCATAACGTTGACTTCTTTGGTCAAAAAAGAAAATTACATTTGTATTCTCTACTTCTTTGAAGGATTTTAGGTATATTTCCTAAAGAGAAAATTTTAATCTTCATCAGGAAAAGAAACAACCTTAGTCTTTGAAAATCCTGTAAGGCAGATTTACAGAGAGATACATAGCAGCTGTCAGATGAACATAGCTTCACTCAGTGGTTGTGGTGCAAAAGTCAGTAGTGAAATCATGAACCAAAGACCTAGACTTGGGAGAAAATGTGAAATTCACACGCATTTAGACTTACCTCAGTGAATGGTTTATGAAAACACAGAATGCTGTGGGGATGTTATGGGGGCGTAGAAAAGACAGTGACTGCTTAGGGTGAATAACCTTTTTTTTTTTTTTTTTTCTGAGCATGATCTCAGTTGCTTTGTCAGTGTTCTCATGCAATGAAACTCTCTGGCTTGAGGTGCCAAAAATTCTTTGGAAATAAGATTAATGTCCTAACTACCACTTCTTTGACTTGGAAGAGTAAGGAGTGGTCAGCAGGGTATGGGACATGGGTGCTCAGAACTTTTTTCATCTCCTTGTATCATACTTGTGTTTTCAGAATCATGCAGCCCTGAGAACAACATGTTGCTGTCTATAAAGTCACATATTGGATACACCTTTCCTGCTTTTTCTCTCAACTGCCCCAAGAGCCACTTGTCCCAGGGCTAATGTTTTTCTAAATCAGCCTCTAACTGGGGAGTGGGTGATTTTTAGAAGAAATATAAGATGCCTGGGTTTATTCAGCAGGAACTCTGCTTTCTCTCACAGCCACTATCAGTTAAGAGTGCAAAGTTTACACATAATCAAGCCCTTATCATTATTCAGTAAAGACAATTGAGAAAAAGATTTAGCTGCTCCAAAGGGCAATCCTAAAGCCATAATTATACAGAACAACTGTAAGAACAGACTCTCCTTTTGACAACCTCTACTGCTAGCACACATTTTTATTTTATCTTCCTGTCTCAAGGTGTCTTTCTAATGCTGAATGCACTAAATGACCTAAATATCAGTTGTACTCTGGAAAGAGGACTAGTGCTTTCTACCTCACCATTTTAGGAATGAATTATGGCCTTACTGTGGCTTCAAATAGGCCACCAAAAAAAAAGGATTTCATCAAGGCCATTGCCAGTTTCAGTGAAAGCTCTTTCAGGGTTTAAAATATGCAGAATATGCTAAGATTTCTTTTTGGACTTCTATACAATCTAGATTATTAATTCTTCACATTATTTTTAGGTATGTGATAATTATTATTCCCTGTCCCCCCCAAATTATTTATTTTTGCTCAATTACAAGGGTTATGAGAGAATTTCAAAATGTTAAAATCTGGGGCTAATGACCTTTCCTGAAAAATGTATCACTTTGGGTGTTTTAAATTAGCATAATCTTATGTATAGTTACTGTCATTTTACTATTCCCATACTACATTTTCAAGGATCTCTTTAATAACTGCTCACTAATGGGTGGGGTCTCTGTGTGTTGTGCAGAACAGTAGAAGGATGTGAGATATGCCTGAATTGCACTGGGAAATTCACAAATCAGTTGAAAAAAAGAATGATCAGGGGATCAGATTCATGTGGAAAATAATCAAGAAATGCATTTTCTGTGTATTTCACAAACTGTTCATTCCATCTGTTCTATCAGTCTGTCTTTTAATAAATACCTTTATTTATGTCTGTTTCCTTCTCACTAATTACCAACCTATATATACATTCCTGTAAGAGAAGCAGGGTTTAGAGAGATATTACACCTTGTGTGCTACCAGTGAAGAGAACTGGAAAGACTTGAAACTTTCAAGAACTCAGGAGTGGCTCTGGTTGTTGAATGGGCTGGGCTTTTATTCTTTAGCACAGAATATTGCTCTCTCTCTGCTTTGTTTCTTTTATACCTTCATCATAACTATATGTTGCTATAATTCCATCTTTTTCTTTGTATTACTATTGTTATTTATACCTGCACATGGATGTGTTCTATTGTTAGTATCTGCAAATAAATGTGATCAAATCATAACCCCCTTAGGCATTATAGAAATATAAAAATCAGGAGACAAAGAACAGCATTATATTAGTTGCCTGTTGCTGGATATGCTGACTGTTCAGAGGGATTCAGGTGTGTGTTGTATTTCAATATCAGAACAAACATGAGTTCCTCTGTAATGAAGTACAAGTCATCCTGGAGAGTCAGTGAGAAGGCACAGACCATGCATGAGCTTGGAAGAAAGCCTAAGTTTGGTAACAGAAGTATATGAAAAGTGGAGGGTGGAGAAAGAATAAATTACTTAATTTCTTAATGGAGAATTTTGATCAAGCAATAGGTTAAAGACAGTGAACAACTGGGGAGAGCACAAGTTGTAGAATTACTTAAAATAGATAACAACGTTTGAACCTGGAAGTGCAGACATGGATAAATTAGGAAAAATAGCTCCTGCAGGAGTGAAAAAAGCAGGAGAGCTGTTCTTACAGAATCCTGGAATGGTTTTGGTTGGAAGGGAACTTAAACTTGTCATGCTCCAACCCCCCTGCCATGGGCAGGGACACCTTCCACCAGACCAGGCTGGCCAGGACACCTCCAGGGAGCCACAGCTTTTCTGGGAAACCTGGTCCAAGCTGTTCTTGCCAGCTTTATATCCAGTAGGCTGGAGAGAGACCCTGTGTGAGAGGAGTGTGTGGGGGTGAGCAGCTGTGTGTGCAGATGTGTGTGTGTGTGTTTAGGGAATTCAGGAATAAAGAATGCATTCCTCTTCATGGAGGAGCTCCCCTGCAGCTCAAGGTCCTGTGATGCTGTACCTTCTCCTGACACTCCCTTCCTGTGGAAAAATCTTCAAATATGAACAGTTTTGATGGAAGTGCAGCTCGTACAAGTGCTGCATTTACATGCAGGTTTATCATAAATAAACTCATCACTATGGCAAGCCTCTGCTCAAAGAAAGGTTCAGGTACATCCATGGTCCAGTTGTGGACCAGAGCATGCAGTCCCCTGGCTGACATTTTCTGAAGGCTGAGTAGAAAAAGCCACTGTGGTGTAGAACAGCCACAGCATTGAAAAGCCTGACTAAGAGAAGGCCCTGGTAACCCTGAGAGGCAGCACAAACCAGGAAATTTTATCAAGTATCCTGCAATAAATGCTTTCCATATGATTTCCTGGGGTATATTTAATGAGCTCCCCAATTGCAATTACAAAAGGAATTTCACAGCATTCTGCCAGTCCTTTGACAGCTTTCTTTTTCAACTAAAAATATCTTTGGTATAAATATCTTGAAATTGAATATAATCTGCAGGTTATACCTTTGTATGATAAAAGATCTTTTATCCACTTTGTACCACAAACTAGTATTAGTTCAAGAACCAAATGCAAAGAGGAGTTTGAAGAGTGGTTGTCAGAGGAGGAAAGCTTAGAATCTTGGAAAAAAGGAATGTATATATTTTTCACAGAGCATTTACTAACTAGGCTGAAATGCAGATATCCTTTGTCCATGAGTTTAAAACTTTCAGATATAACTTGCATAGTATTTGCTGCTGTTTATCACTGCTTGGGAAAAACATGCTTGTGTTTTTATCTACCTACTTACTCAGTCTTTTCTCTTTCTTTTTTATTTTTACCATTTCAATCTCTTTTCCTTTTGTTTTATTGCTCAGTGTAATTTCAGCTACAGTAGAAGTCACTTGGACATGCTTTTACATATTTTCTGTTATTTTAATGCTTGTATAGCTTCTGTACTATATACATGTTGCTAATTGCATGGTGGTTTATGACTCTCAGTTTCTTCTTTTTCTTGGGATGAATGAGGCTGAGTTGCACTTGGAAGTTGTTCCTTTACAGTGAACATCATGCAGTAACTGTGAATAATGATTTGTACATAGTAATCTCATGCCCAAATTAAAATTAATTTTTAAATTCACATTTTTTTTCCTGCACATATGTTGTAAATAAATTTCAGGGGATTTTTGGTGGTTCTGAAAATTATTTTTTTTATTGTTTTGCCTGGTTTTGAATGTGTAATTATCCTATTCTGCATGTATTGGATTGCAAGGTAATTTGTATTTCATTTTCAGGTAACAAGTATAAATCTTCTATCCCTTAGCTTCTACATTGTTTTCCTTTTATGATGTTGAGGGATGCTCATTAGATAAAACTACTAAAATATGGTTTGTTCATGTGTAAAATGATTATGTAAAAGTTATTACTTGAAAATAATGAAACCCTACAATATAGGGGAAGCTACAGAATGTGCAGTTATTGATCAGTCCTGGGGTGGGACTTTTGGTCTTTGCTATGAAAATGCTTTACTTTAGAGGATTTATCAGTGGGTTTAACTCTATCATATCAGCTCCCAAACAAAGCATATCTGCAGAAGTATTCCTAAATTTATTAAAAGGAATAGTTTAATGATTTGGTTTAGTGCAGGCTTTTGTCATCCTCTGACATCCTAAAGAGTTTTGAGGAAAAAGGAAATTTTGATTTCTCTCTTTCAATGCAATTTAATGTAGATAGTAAATAACTGTAATCCAGATATTCTCTTGTTTTACAAACAGTTTTAATATTAATGACAAGTTCAGTGACATTTTGATGTTAAATGTTCTCAAAATGGTGAGGCTAAATACTTTCATTAGGATATATTAGTATATATTTCTATGTCATGACCAAAAGGAAAAATAAGTTAGAAAAGTTACTTTGTACGATGAAGAAATCTCATTTATAGCTAAGAAACATTTTCATTTCCCCTTCCACCTCTGTTTTGTAAGACTGTTCCACAGATTCTGTTACACTTCTACACTAATCTTTCCATGCTGTTGTCATTTTTGGATCTGCACCAGTATATTGAGTTGGAAAACAGTTGTCTACAAAAGCACTTTTAACTGCATGTTATGCCTTCTGTATTATGTTTTTATGACAATGCTTGTGGCACAAAGAGGGAGAAGAAAAGAGAAACAACATTTAAAAAAAAAATTGCACACTGCCAACAAGTTTGCTTTTGTTTTTTACTATTTTTTTTTCTATTTATTCAGTCATTTCATAGTCAAACGGTCAAGTACCTGTATAAAAGAGTTTGGAATGTTTGATCACACTGACCTGTAAGGGTTATACAAAAATAGAGGAGAGAGACATTTTCTGTCATGAATAGACTGCAGCAACATCATGATCAATCTCAGAAATGCAAATATCTCCATTCTAAACATTCCTCACTCCAAGTGCAACACCTTCATAATCTCAATTGAAAGTTTTTTAAAATATCTCTCTTTGCAATGCTGTTTCCTCAAAGAGATAACTCCAGTGGCACAAGCTTTCAGTCCCTCAGAAGGCACTTTCCAAGCACTCATCTGTTTATAAATGTAGAACTAAACATTTACAGAGAGAGCTGTAGAAGTTTAATTAATGACCTTGGCAGCAGAACGTGTACAACCTTTATTTATCACATTCACTCAGTTTTCAAATTGGCATCCCCCGTGGTACTGCTGCTCCTTGCTGTTGCTCTGGTTCTGCTGGGAACTGGGGATTTGCACCTGAGATGTTCTCTGAGCACCCTGCACCACCAGCCTGTCCTTCCCTGTCAGCTTCCCCATCTGTCTCCATCTGCATTTCTCTCTGAGGGACTCAAATTAGGCATTTCCACTGTCCTTTCTCCCGAGTTTGGGATGATGTGAACGTGTTTGATGGAACAAAGTGGCTTTATGTGGTTCTGCTTCATTAATGCCCTTTTGTTTGCTCAGACTGCAAATGTCCTGTCTGGCCACAGAGCCCCTGGAAATGGCACAGAACAGCTCCAGGTACCAAAGAGTTTGGAAAAGGACAAACTGCTGTGCATCAAACTGAACCAGGAATCAGCTAGGAACTGAGCAGTCTGAATTTAAATGTCCTGACACCAGAAAATGCTGTTATTAAGAGCAATTTCTCTCTGCAGACAATTAAAACTGGTTAAATCTGCTCATTTCCCATGTTCCTGCATGAACAGTTGTTCATGTCCCAACCCCATCATTAATCATGTGCCTGCTCATGGCTGATTTTCTGTGTCAAATTCCCTTGCAGAAAACATCCCTTTCCCCTGGGCTTTATTTATTTTTCTCCTCTCTCTGCTCAAGACAAGCCTTCAGTACCTTGCTGGACCATCAAAGGGCAATCATTTCACCTCAAAGTGCAGAAGGAAATTACTGCCATCCTCCCAACTTCACTCTCTTTAAAGTTTATTGCAGAAAGCAAGCATTTGGGGAAAAAAAAAAACCATAGTGTAAAAATAGCAATGTTTTTATGAGACTTCTATCAAATGTCTCAGATGTTTCAATATTGTTATTTTTGCAATTAGGATGACAAGATAGGTACAAAACTTTTTACATTTTTGCCTTAAATTTTTCCTCCGTTTATTGCATATCTAGCTGTAGGATTTTTTTTCTTTGCCAGCTGTTTTGATCATATGTGTTATAAGGTTTTGAAGAATGCAATTGTACATTATAGAATTTTCTCATGAGCTTGTGCTTGAAGGCTTCATGGTGATCCTTTTACTTGTCTCCCTGTCTTATGTTCTCTAAATTGTTTTTATGGCAGATTTATCATAATGATTTTATATACAGTGGAATCATTTGAAATATTCAATATAAGAATTTAGTTGCAAAGTCAGATATGTCTAACTCTAAAATATATTTTTTCCCCTTCAGTAGTGTAGTATTAAATGCAAATTGCCTGTCATCACAAGTTTTAATTACATTAGCTGAATCCTGAGCAGGAAAGATGCAAAATATCAGTAAGAAATATAAAAGATTTTTCATGTTTGTCACGTGCCAACAGCTTGAAGCTGAGTAGAATATTCTGAGTATAAAGATATTTATGTTTCTCTACAAGAACAGAGACACTTATTTTGAAGCTGTATGTTGAAAAATTGATATTTTTAAAAAGCAAGTTCCTTCAGTATCTTAGTAAGGTGAGCTGCCAGTGCAAGCATTTCTATCTTACATAATTGCTAAAAAGAGATCTGGAAAGAAAAAGGAACAGATGCATCTTTTGAAAGATTAAAGTTGTGTTCCCTGTGACTAACAGTGTGCTCAAGTGATGGTAAGCAGGTGGAAAAGTCACTTGGGTTCAGTTATAAAATATATAATTGTGAAGCATGTGTGCAATTAGGAATTGGGGGTTCTTTGCAGTGAGGAAACCTAAGTGTGTATTTAGCATATTTATTTAAGTAAACAAACTTATTTGAATAAACATGAAGAACTTCTAAATTATAATGCAATTTAGCTAGTGTGTGACAATTTATGAATCAACTAGCAATAAAAATCAATATATATATAAAAAAATCAATAATGCTTTTAAAGACCTTCTGTGCCTTCCCTCTGTAGAGCTTAAGCACTTTCATAGTGTATCCTACCAAAAATTAAATTAACTTCCCAAAAGAAGTTCAAGCTTAATATTAAACCCAGTAAAGATATTTATCTGAATGTCAGGTTGTGCTGGAATAGATTTAGGAGCAAGGAGAGAAATGAGCCAGTCTTCTGCAATGATCAGCAAAGACAAAAGAGAGCCCAAAGCATCACCAGCAAAGCTGCCTAGGGCTCTTCTCTGGCAATGGCATTGTTTTTATCTAGAATATTTGGTATCTTTCCAAAACCTCTTTTATGACAAAACAGTGTCAGTTGTTAAGCATAACCACCTCTAAAACTTTGCAATTTATTAAATCCTTAGGAAGGCATCAGATAATAGTAGTTCTTGGAACTGCATGAGGGTAACGCTCTGTTGCACCTCCCTAAAGATAACTGATGTTGAAATTCATAAATAATTCAAAAATACTTAGAAAAACATGATTCATTGCACAATGTGCAACAGAGACAGATGAAAAGTGACTACTCCCTGCCAGTTCCACAAGAGAGTTTGAGGGTCTGTAGTAAACTTAATCATATTTACAGCAAGTTGAATAAGCAATTGAATTTCATTCAGGTATTTTGTTTCCATTTTTGATGGATTTGCTGAGTCTGCTTCCACAGACTCCTTGTGTTTCCTTGTATGCATGGAGAGTGCTCTGAATCCCAATTGAAGAACTATTTGCATATTGATAGGAAATTATAGCAGAATAGCTGTGTGTAATCCAGGCACCTGGCTCCTGGAACACAGATTCTGAATATAAACAGGGTTTAGGGCTCTCTGAAGCCAGGAGAGGCTCCTGTCCCTTTAGGACTACTCTTTATTCTTTGACTCTCATGCCTACACACACACACCCATGTGGATATATTTCTGCAAATAAATATCTGGTTATAAAGCTCAACGTTTAAAAAGTTAAAATGCTAATACACCTTTGATTAAACTTATTATTTCAGAAATTAGAAAAGCACTCTGGAATTAAGGTTGCAGTGATAATGACAGCAATCAAATATCCAAAGGTGCAGTTTCAAACTAAACCCCTGCTCTGAATGTTGTCAGTGCCGTGGCAGAGTCCCCCTGACTCCTTCCATGAAGCTTCTTGTGGGTTTTGTGGAAGTGCTGCTGTCATTAGTGTAGCTCTTGAGAAGATGCTGGTGGTCTCTTTCATGGGTTACTGTGTTAATAGCTGACATTTATTAACTCTCCCATCCTAATTGGGTCCTTTCAGATGCTCAGCCAACTGGTCAGGCACACAATGTGAGAGGCCAGCTCCCAAAAGCAGCAAGTCTGACAACATCAGTACCAGTAAGTACTTCCAAAAACTGCTGGAACTTGTCAAATTTGGTTCACCTTTAGAAATCTAAGCCTTGTGCTACTTTAAAATATGACTTTAAATTGTGAAAAATGCTGGTTACTTGTACCTTTTTCTTTAAAAAAAAAAACAAAATGTTGATATTTCTCAACTTTCTGGTTGCCATTTGGTGTTGCCAAGGTGATTTGGATGCAGTTCTTGGGCCTTACACTCCCTGCTCCAAGGGCTAGCTGCATTTTTCTTAAGGAAAGCACATCAAGTGACAAGCATTTGGTCACATCAGCCCTGTGCAGGGAACTAGTGGGAGACCTCTGACCATTTAAATCCTACTGAAAGCATCAAAAATAGAGCTGTAAGTAGTGCATAACTTTTGTATTGGCCAGCTGCAGAGGGGTGAATTTTACCTACTGTGGAAATCGACCTGAAAGTAAGAATAGCTCCTGCCAAACTTTTTTAAACATGTCTGTGAGCATAAAAGGATGGCATTGCTGCACTGTTGTCAGCTTCAACTGGCCAAGGCTCCCTGCAGAGTGCTGAGTGTGCCCTGCTGGACCTGCCTTGGCCACTTTAGCCCAGGTGGGGCAGCACAATGAGCTGCTGCTATCCAGGTCAGCTTGGTGCTCAGACAAAACCTTCCCAGCCATCCAAAAAAGTGATAGCACTCACAAGCTGGAAATAGGCAAAAAAGGAGGTGAAATTTGGATCACTGCTTCATTGTGAGGGCATAGCAGCTGCAGTTTGGGGAATGGGCTTCTCCTAGAGCCCAGGCTGCACCATGGCCACAAATGGCAACTCATGGACTCATGCCTGGTGGGATGATCTCAATGCAGTTATTTATCAAATGTTTTCTTAAAAGAGCCTTGTTGTAATATACTTTACTTGCTGAATCTTCATAAACTGAAGTGAACTCAGGATGCTTCAAGTTTTTATTCAGTACTTCATTTCATTTTCTGACAACCTGACTTGGCTTTCAGGCAGAAAGCCTTCAGGCAGAATCCAAAGCACTTTTCAATTCTTTATTTAGACTGTGCTTAATGTAGAGCAGACACTGCCAGCAGCTTATATTTTTTTAATAAATCAATAAATGTTGCCAGTGAAACAACCAGCAATATTTTTGTTTCCCACCTGTTAAGGATTGTAATATTAAAGAAAATATATGCCACTCCACACCAGCTTTATGCTGGATTCCTGCTTTTATAAGTCCTGTATTTATAACATAAAATTTTTTGTTGCATGTATTACTTTACAAGCAGATACTTAAAGTAAGGTGGTACAGTTGGTGAGCTTGTTTTTGCAGATAGTCTCATTTCAGTGAAATTATCTGCCAAAATAATGTGAAGCCCATTTTATTCTTCCCTGTTCCCTCCTCTCCTTTAACACTGCTGTCTGATCTGTGCACTGTTTTTCAGCTGCATTAAGCATTATTGTAGTTTTTGTGATTGCCTATATCAACATAACAAAATTGTTGGCTCTTGAGTGCAATGCAGTAAAATGCAGCAAAATGCAGGAATGCACCAACCATCTATAAATGAAGATTGCTCACTGCTTTTTATTTTCTCACAAATAAAGGTAATAGATACCTATAAATACTAATTAATTATTCAACCAGAGCCAAGTCTATTGGATATTTTAAATAAATGACTGTGTCACCTAAACTGCTGAAGATCCTGGTGGCAGTCAGTGGCTGTGCCATTCCAGTCCAAACTGTTCAGCAATTCCTGACTTTCATGGATGGCTGCTGCAAATGAGGGCAGGGAATTAGTCCAAAGTATATTGGTATCCAAACAGAAGAAACTCCTGGTTTGTTTACAAAAGTACTTGTGTGTACACTATTATCTGTTATGAAGTTGGGGTTTTTATTGATCAGCATTAAAATCTCAAATTGATGAGTGAAGATCATCACATGAAATTGCATTGTTGGTGTGGGAAATAATTCTCTTTTAATTAATTTAACTGTTTTACAGCTGTGAAGCCATGATTATTCAATGTTGTTTCCTTCTGTTTTAGGAAGCATAGCAATCATTGTTCCTCTTGTTTTATTGGTGACTTTGATCACGACTCTTGTAATTGGACTATTCCTTTGCAAAAGGAAACGAAGGTGAGAAATTTTACATTGATTTATGAAGTAAAAAAAAAAAAAAAAAAAAAAAAGATCTTTAAAGTATTTGCATCTTTTTGATATACAAAAAATCACTTTATATGAGAAGCAAAAACACAACAAATGACCCAAGGCTTGGTTCTGGAGGCAGCGAATCAGTTACATTTTGGTTCTTGCTGGAACAGCCCCTCTGTTATTGATACTTATGTTCCTCATGCACTAGATAAAAAATTGTGGTTCTTACCCACTTTGCTTAATCCTGACAAGCTTCTAGAAGTGTTAAGAACTTTTTCCAGAGACTTAGAGGACTTAACAGAATTAATCTGTTTCATTGATACCACATACTCAAATTTTGAGTATTGTTTACATCTTTGAGTTATATTGAAGATGTATACAGTACTTAAAATATTTACTGTAGAGTCCCAAACCTTTTCCTCATTTCTATGTTCCTTTATTATCTTGCACAGGAAGCCAAATTCCATCACTGAGCAGAGAATGTTTTGTTCTCTTGAATTTGGCTGCCTTAGAGCTGATAATGAGCTTGAGGACTTGTGTTTGACTTTTTGACTTTGGGCATTTCTTCCAAGGCCATGTTTGGTGGCCAGGAGAGGCAGGAATGTTTGTGCTGTATGAGACACCTGAGAGAGCTGCTCCCCTTCATGTGTCCAAAGAACATAATGTTGATGGAGATGCAGATTTAGCAAGGGAAGATTCCTGGTAACAAGGACATGGCCCACCAGGGAAGGGGGTGGGAATCAGCAAACCATTTACTTCAGGCTTGTGGCTGTCCTGCTTGCTGGCCTTGAGCAGCTGTCTTCCTTTCTCCTGGGGCTTGTTACCCCACATCTGAAACCAAGACAATGTCTCTGTGTTAAGTCCTTTAGAAATAAGTGATGAATCTGCTGTTTCTGCAAATGTGGCCCTTTATGAGACTATTTCAGTGCTCCAGGCTAAAAGAATCTTTTAAGTTACTATGATCTGGCATCACATGCAGCATCTCTCTCTCCTGCAAACTTATACAAACGAGTGAGCATCAATTTTTAAAACCTTTTTGTAAAGCCAATAAGACAAATACATTTCCTGACCATACTGTTAGTAATGCTGACCCTGCCAGACTCCATGGATGTCATTATGTGCTGCTGCACTTAAAACACCAAGTTTAGTGATAGCCAAATCCTGAAACCAGTTCCTGCTCTGTAAATTATTTAGGTTACTGAGAATCACTTGGTAAATAATAGATTTTCAGTAGAGAAATAGAACTAGCCTCACAAAAGGGCTTTCTTCCTAAAATTATATTTGAAAATGTTTTTAGAGTTATTTTATCTCTTCAGAGAAGACTGACAAGTATTAAAGTAGGTGTAGTTGTTCAACACTAGCATGCTACTGTTAAGTGCCTATTTTAGGAAATATTTTTTCAATGACATTTCTGAAAAATACAGATCATTTAGTATATTGGATTTCAGACACTGACTGCATCTTACCCAGCCAACAAGAGGACTCGACTCCTATCATCCTGGCTGTGACCTCCCTATTATTTCCTTGTAATTCTAGAGAACATATTGCATTGGGAAAAAATTACCCTCTTGATGTTATTGCTATTGCTCAGGCTGAAATCGCCTCCTTAGCTAAAAGAAATGAATTCAGAAACAGAAACAATTCAACTCAATCACTTATCTTTACTGATATCTAATTCAAGTTTAAAAATAAGACTGTGTCTTTTATTAAAGCTTGAAAGAAAATTCAAGTTGAACTTCAGTATTCCAATCACCACTGGCAGGGAATACAAACTGGAACGACGAGAAGTTCATACATTTTTAATGCACCATGATGAAACCATTTGCTTGTCCACAGCTTACAGCTGACTTTGGGCAACTGGTTTGAAATAGAAATGAAATGAATTAGCAAGGGGACATGACTCATGTTCTGTCTTCGTTCCTGCAGGGAATCTGTGATGACTTTGCAAGGCTTTCCTTGGAAGTGAGGGAAATCTGGAAATAATTGGAGGAAGTCAGGGTTGTAGACAGAGAGTTAGCAGTTTGTATGGATTCATACCACTACAGCCAAACTGAGAAAAACAATAAAATTCTGCTTCCAGCTTCTGTGAGATCTATATGTAGACTCAGATTGCTACTTTGCTTGGAAAATTGGAGGATTTTATGATTGTCTCTGCAGGAAATCTTTTTCATTCTGTTGATCTTAGAGATTAAAGAGGAACAAAACACCCAACAACTTGCTTGAAAGTTCACTATCTTCTTTTTTGTTGGTTTTTTTGTTTTTTTTTGGTTTTTTGTTTTTTTTGTTTTGTTTTGTTTTGTTTTGTTTTGTTTTGTTTTTTGGTATGTTTATGCATTACAGGACAAAAACTATCAGAAGACAACCGATGATAAATGGAGGAATCAATGTAGAAATTGGCAATCCATCATATAACATGTATGAGGTGGGCCATGACCACAGTGAAGGTGGTCTTTTAGCCTCAGATTTTACTCTAAATGCAGAAAAGGTAATTTCTTTTCTCTTTCTAGTGGTAAAGACATTTCACATCTTGCAAAGGTTTTGTCTTTAAGTGTAATGAATAGAAATGTAGAACAATGACATTTAGATTTAGTTAATGAATCTAAAACCAAGTTAGATTTCATTAGAATAAATGTCATGTATATATTAACAGCTGTTTTGTAGTCTGATGCTGTCTGATGGTCATTTTTCCTAGTGCCTTCATTTTATCAAAATAGAGTTAGAAATTAACTACAAAATGATTGTTTTTTTAATTTTTTTTTTTTTTTTTTGGTCAAGGCAGTGTCTATGAGCTGCCAAACAACAATCTGTCCTTTTAGCCTAGTGCTAAATATTTAAAATTGGAAATGTGTTGGTGTCCAACCTCTGTCTGAAGCACAAAAGAATGCCTGCATACATGTGAGAACCAACTTATTTCACATGTGAGAACTTCTCAAGGCACAAAGACCTGGGATTCCTGACGGGGCAGATAGATTAAATGTTTGCACAAAGCTAGTGAGCATTATCATTTCCTTGTAAGAGATGCTGTCAGTCCTGCAGCAGCACTCCAGTGATGGAAGTGCCTGAGTGATGTGACACGGGATGAGCAGGGTAATGCCAGGAGATCTCTCCCAGAGCTCCCTAATCAGACACACACCAAAGGGCAGCCATCACTCTGACAAAGCAATAACGGGATTACTGATGGCTCTGGGAATGCCATCCCTGCATCACACAGGCACAGGGCTCAGTGCAGAAGGTAAGCTGAAAATGGAGTTACTCAGAGTGGCTGAGCCAATGCTTATTGTGAAGTCTGGCCCTAATCCTTAGTGGAAAATCGTTGTAAAATGCTGAATTTTACTCCCGTGTTGAATGTAAGAGTTTTTCATGCTGAGAATTACCTGGAAGGAGGTTTTTCTAAATGCAGATCACTCTAAAATAATGTTCTTAATTGGTGCACTGTTTACTTAACAGTGTTGATAAGTACATATGGAAAATGCTCTATGAGCACAGAATCTGAAACTTTCTGTTTATACAGGCCAGATACATAGGGGGAGGGTCCACTGCATTCAAGCTTCCCCACACAGCTCCATCAATCTACCTAAACTCTGACTTGAAAGGACCACTATCAACAGGGGTGAGAAATGATGATCCAAGTCCATTCCATTCCACCACAGCCCCTTTCTAAAGAAAGTCTGTCTGTCATTTTTTGAGTAGAGGCATTTTCTGTTTATTTTTAATTTTGTTTTTCATCTTTTAATGGAATGAAGAATGACAGTAAATAATACTTTTTCTATTTGAAACTAAAGGTCTCCTTCAGCATACAAAATTTCATCTGTACCCATCATAGTAACATGATCTAAAACTGCAAATGTGTCTTTGCAAAGGAATAAAAAAACATTAAGCAATGTGATGCTTTGCCATAATATTATATAAGTTTAGCATGGCCTTTACAGCCATGCATCCTGAATAGATTTGCAATTTGTATGTAATTACAGGCATTTAATGAAGTTTATCAAGCTGAAAGATTGTCCCAAATAATGGAAACAAATGTTTTCTACAGGAATTTGATGCACATAAAAACTAACAATTTCCTTCGATATTTGCAAAGCATATTTTAATTGTTCAGATTTCAACGAATTTGTATCATAAAAGAGCTTCTTCTAAAGCATTGGATTTTTTACTACAACTTAGTATGAGATTTATACACAACTTTATATGCAACTTAGTATAACTTTTGCAAACATTAAGATACAAAAGGGACATCAACACAACATTCATTTTCATGTGCCTCAATATATCCATCTTTTGTGCCATTCACGTTCTTGCATGGTTGTAATATGTTGTATTTGGAAGTTTAATAATTTTTACGGGGTGTGGTTTTTCTGATGGAGCACAGAACCATGGATGATGAAAGCCAGAGTATTCACCCATCTTTAACTTTTTCTCTTAAATTCTGGCCACTCCAGCTTCTTTCTGTACCTCTCTGTACTGTCTTGTACAATCAGTACCACACAAAGAGGTATAATGAGGCACACCCTACTATTATATATAATTTTAACAACTCAATAAGGCACTGCATAGATGCCAAGGGTCTCTGTTCTTTTGTGGTTATCATCTTTAATAATGATTGTCAATGAACTTTAAAAATCCTGACAATTGAAATAGAACTAAATTTCTGATTTTAATCATGACCACAAAAGTAAAGATCTATGGGGACAGATAGGTAGAATTGAGAGTAGCTTTTTTCTCTTTTTTTTTTAATCTTTTTTCTTTTTTTTCCTTTTAATTAATTAAATAGATGTGGCTCAACTTGTTCTGCCTCCATTCCAGGAAAGTCTGGACCACAAGGCAATCATTTTGTCATCTGCAATAGATGGGATGGGCAGCTTTTAACTCACAAACTGAGCAGCTGCTACAGCTATCCAGCCTGAGGAATATCTGAATCCTGGGCTGAGAAACAGAGTTGAGGAACAAGGAAAGGAAGAGCTAAGACTAAAGTTATCCTTTATTCCTTGTTTCCCAGGAGGTACTCAGGATATTTTCAAGTCAAACCCTGTTCTGGTTTGGCTAATTCAAAGTTTAGCCACCTCTTATTACACCAAACAAATTAATTTCCCTTTTTTAGAGCTTATTGGTGTTCCACTCAGTATCTGTGCAAGCAGAGTTGTGGTGATAAGTTAGTTATAATAAGAGGAGGAGTTTGACCACAAGGTGCTCTTTCCTGTTATAATGGGTAAAAGCTGAACTCTAATTGGATAGCAAAGTTCTTCTGGAGACAATAAAGGCCCAAAGTATGAAGGAAGTAGTTGAGATTCAGGGGATTTCTCACACAATTAAGTGCTTTGCAGCATTAAAAATGGACTTATCCTATGCTGGAGTGCCTCTCATTTCAACAGAAATTTTTCATTACAGTCCAAACCACCAAAATTGCTGAGAAAAGACCTCTCAATTTGTAACTACTATGATATTTTAATAGTTATGCTGGTTTATTATTAAAGTTTAATTTACATGACAAAAGTCTTGAATTTTTTGGTCAAATTATGTTGTGTATTTGGGCCACAGAATTCGAAAACATGGTCAGCTATTGATGGGATGCTGATGTCTTAGAACAGGTAATATATGGAAACTGTTGGCTGCAGTTTTCTACTGTTAAACTTGTCACATGGTCTCACAGTGCACCTTCTCTATAAACTCCTTCATATCTATTCTGAAATCTCCCAGTGTAATAAGGTGGACAAGTCAACCTCAGAGACATTTTTTCAAGGCTTTTCATTTAATTTTTGTTGATGTTTTTATGGTTTTAATATCATAATATGCTGCATGTCATGCCATTGGTTACTTTAATAGCATGTCTCATCATGAATTTAATTTTCAACTTAATAATTAACTCATCATCAGGTTTGCAGACGTCCAGGTACCTATTAAATATGTCCTGTTGTATTTTATGTGTACTTGTTCTTGGTTTAACAAAGCCATTTCCATTTCCATAAATGCTAATTTTGATTCAATCTGACTGATCTAATGTTTGCCTAATTTCTCTGCAGCCAACAAATTACGCCAATCCAGTATATGCAAAGTTATACGTGGATGGACAAAACTGTCGAAACTCCTTAGCAAGTGTTGATGAAAGAAGAGAACTTCTTCCAAAGAAAATAGATATTGGGATAAGGGAGACTGTGGCATAATCTGCTGTTACCTTTTATACTCTGTATAAATGTATAAAATATAAGGATTACTTTTCTATGTACCAACAGTATTATAATTGTTTTGGCATCAGCATTACCTCTGTTTTTTGTTTGGTTGATTGTTTTCTGGGTTTTTCTTTTGCTGATGACTTTTGACTGACCATTTGTAAGGTATTTTTATGAAAAAGAAACTGCACTACGGTACAATTTACAACAATGCTGCTGAAATAACACACCTTTAAATTTGTTAAAATGGCAAACAACATATTCGTTTGTAGCGTGAAAATGAGCAATCTATTTTCTATGAACTTTTTTGGTTCTACTTAATCAATGAAGATGATATCTGCACTTTTTCATTATGTAGTCTGGAAGCTGTAGTACAGTGTGTAATTTTGTTTATTTTAAATGGTGAAAGAATGATTGAATGGTCTACTCTCTTCTTTGTGCCCATTAGAACTTCTCTTCAGATCCTGATGAAGCTACATAACTTTTCACAAACAAACATAACTTGCTTTTAAATTAGCTTTAGGTTGCCAAGAAGTAAACAAGACTATAGAAGTGAAACATCTAATGATCTGCATGAACACAATGATTATGTTTCAGAAATTCAGTGACTGTACATGATATACTAAACATATATACCATGTAAACAAGCTTTGTATTTATTAAAACCTTATAGAACATAGTAACGATATATCTTGGGAGCTGAAACCTTACTTGCTGTGGGACAAAGCATACAAACTCCAACAGTCCTGTAGGACAGTAGCCACCCTAGAGCACAAGAGGGCATTGCCTACACATGCTTTATAAGTTTATTCACTTAATCACACCCAGTTCTTATGGATTAATAACTCCCCAACACACACTGAGCAGCAGGGAAAAAGCCAGAGCCCAAAACTTTAAGCACACTCAGATGATCACAGCATTCGGTTTTGACAATCACAAAAATCTCCCCTCACACCTGTTTAGTGTTATTAAAGGATTCAAAACACAGCAGTTTCTTTAAATTAGGATGAACTGTGGTATTGTGGAGGTAAAAGGAACCAAGTTGAATTTTAGTGAAACCTTAGCAAAGCCCAAGTTTCAGTAGTCTGGGTTCAATATCAAAGTCCAAGTATCAAAAGTGAAAAGCATCAGTATCAGTTTCCAGCACTTCTCTGACCTGGCCTGTTTTCTGTTGTTGCTAAGAGGCAAAATCTGACTCACCTTTTTTAATTTTGATGGAAATAAAGAATACAATTACTTTCAGGTTTGAACTGAATCAAAATGTTTTATACATAACTTTAAAGGCACAAAAGACGTATTCACACATACACTGTGGAGGACTCTTCCTTCCTCTGCTAGACATGACTGACTTTTAGCTATCATAATATATTAACCTAACAGATTAAATATGTTTGTGGTTGCTCTTTATTCCCTTTGTACAAGCATTACAAAAATAACTGCTGTTTTATAAGAGATTTTTGTTGTACTATTGTGCATGCATACTACCTATTTCTAAACTTTGCCATATTGGGGCCTTTATAAAACTTTTGATTTATGTAATACTAGTGCAATTTTGCTTGAACAATGTTATGCATATCATAAACTTTTTCAGGTTCTTGTTTAAGTACATTTTTTTAAATTGAACAGTATTTTTCATTTTGGTTATAATAGTCATTTTGCCTATGTTTCTACAATGAAGTGTTAAATACTTTATAAAAAAATTGTTGACTGATTTATTTAAATGAAAATCTACATACTTAATTCAGTGTGTTGACTAATTTTTAAATTTAACTTACAAAATGAAAGCTAAAGAAAGAGCAAATTGAAGCAAAAGGACATTACTTTGTACAAATGGCTAAATCCATTTTCTTAATGAAAATTTTTGCTTTTTATACATGAATGTTTTTGCAGCTCTGCACGTGTTTGGATGACTTAGGTGTATAGCTGTATATTAATGTCAATAGAATTTTAAAGCTATTATTTTTTCTATAAAAAACTGTATTAAATAGTTTCATACCACACAGCTATGATTCCACAGGTTCTGCCTTTGTTCTGCTGACATCATCAGAGATGGATTAGGCCCTTTTTTTTTTTTTAATTTTTTTTTTTCACAGTTACAGTTGCTATGAGGTGCAAGTAGTTGGACATTTCAGAAACTTTGCCATGCATTTTCTGTCAGAGAATCTCTTATCTCCAAAACTCAGGTAGATCTAAATTTTATCTGGTGGGTATAGAAGTAAGATGAGTTTTAAACCATGAATTCTTATGCAGGCCTGAGGAATTTTATTTATTGTGATGTCTCAGTTTCCCTTCACTGAGACATTTTATTTACTTTATACTTGCTTGAGAATTAATTTCTTTATAAATAATAAATTTATTTCCTTATAAATGCACAGTTGATATTAGTGGAGCTATTAAATATTCCATATTAGATCAGAATGAGGTCATAAGTATGTAGGCAGAATTCTGATGGAGAAACTGAGCTCTACCACTGCCATACCTAATAATCTTTAAATTTCACATAGGTGTAATAATCCACAATGGGTTTTTGTTTGTTTTTTACATTTCCAAGGTTCTCCACAGGGAACTGTTTCCACAATCCTTCAACAGCCCCAGAATCCCCAGGTTCTGTAGGTGGGCAGAACACACCAGGAACTGAAGGGTGAAGGACTGAGAACCTGATCAATTAATTACATTTGCATCCTCATAAGTTCAGTAAAACTTTTTTTTGTGCAGGAAATTCTATAAAATTTTACAAGGGACAAGAAAAATTTTTGAACTTTTTACCCTCCTGCAACCTTTTTGCTGTTATTAAGGACACAGATTCATGAGTGTTTTGACACAAGCTTAGAAGTGAAGAAAACTTGGCTGCATCACAGATAAGAGGTGTCTGTTCCTTCAGAGTGCACTTGCAAGGTTTTCCTGGTTGCTTTCCTGTGAAAGCATTCTGTGAACATTAAGGTGAAATGCCAGTTCTGTACAGAATTTATCAGGATAAAATTTTTCTCCCACAGTACTAATGATTTTGCTTAGCAATATGAAGCTGTCTGTGGGTTCCACAAATTGCAGGTGTTGAAATAGTTTATGGAAATAGAATTGTTCATCGACTTTATGCTTTTAGGCTAAGATATATCCATGTTTTCATTCAATAGACAACAAAAATAAATTTAAGTTTGAAGAGGGACATGAAGTGCTCCATCACAAACTAGATTCTGAAATTCTTTGCTGAATGGAGAATCTCTATGCAAAACATTAAAAAAAAAAAAGATTTTTTGAAAATTTTGTAGTTCTGTATTATGGATTTTTTATTTCCCCACAGAGGTTATTCTAGTTTATTCACATAATTGTGCAGTGGAGTCTCTGCCTTGTGGTTGGCCTCTTGGTCTATAAAAGAGTTTGCATAAACTCTGAATGATGACAACAAAATTCTAAATGATAAATTGAGATGGTGATGCTCCTGGTACTCTGATTACTCACACAATTGAGATTGCCAACATCAATGCAGTCTTGTTGATAAAGGGAAGCAGATTTGAGAATATTCATTTTGAGAATATTTATTTTGCTGTGCATATTCTAATTGTTTATTTCTCATTTCTAAGGCAGTCATAGTGTTTGATGTTTGCAGAAAGAAAGCTCTACAGTGGAATGCCTTTAAAATTCCTACTTCATTCTATTACCTAGCAGCAAGATTGCTGAGAAACAACTAATGTAGCAGCAATTGTTTGATTTTTATCAGAATCAGTGCAGTCACATACATTAATTGAATTTTGTGTAAACATTTCAGAAAATTTGTGAAAGTGCCTGATGTATCAGAGTAGAGCCAAGTGTGTTCTCATGCATCCCCCTTTTGGGGGATGTGAAGATGATATAGGGGAGCAATGTCAGTGATGATAAAAGGTCCTCAAGGTTGTCAGCCTTAGAAGTGAAGGCATTTTTCATGTGCAACAAGCAGACCAACAATGAATCTTGTCTGTCCAACCCTGGGCATCTCTGCTCAAGTACTGGAGGCATTTGGAATTTTTCAAGTCTTAGCTGGACAGAAGGATGGCTGATGGAGGGAAGGATAATTTATCATCCCAGGTCAGCATTTATCATGCTTACCATCTCCACATGTGAAATACAGATCTCATGGAAGCAAGGGTTTCTCATTCAGGGCCCATATTTTAAGGTGACAAAAAGGAAGAAAAAACAAGGAGTCTTTTTGCTTCTCTGTGCCAGCTGCACATCACTTGGTACATGTTGTGCCTCTCATGACCTCTGACAGTGATGTTCAAAGTCAGACTTGTATAGAGGGAACTGTCTGCTGGCCTCAAAGGCTGTTCAGTGAGTTTTCCCTGGAATGAAGATAATGATACTGCTGACCTCCACTACTGCTACTAAGCCTACTAATGATCCATTTTTTGGGAACAAAAAAAAAAAAAAAAAACCAAAAAAAACAAAAACAAAAAAAAAAAAACCCCAAAAAACAAAACAAAACAAAACAAACACAACAACAACAACAACAAAACAAACAAAAAAACAAACAAACAAAAAAACACCTTAAAATACCATGATATGTACATCTACACAATGTGTATAGTATCAGAACTCATCTGTAGCTACTCTGAGCAAAAAATAATTTTCACAGGTGAATAGAAAGGAAGGGCTGAAACTACCTTGGAAACTCAAATGAAATATTAGTTTGGGATTACTGCTAAAGCTATTTTAAACTATCTGTTCATGCTGGAGAGGGGAAAATGATTATAGAAGCTGGCCACTGACTTTTTCTTAAAATATTACTTATATAAACGATTTTGAATGTTACAAGAGCTGGCACCTCAGAAGATCTCAGGAAACAAGCTGTGTAGTCCAACAGTTTCTCACTGTTTGTAAAGTGGCAGTGCACAGGCAGCATTCTGTCACATGAGGTGGTGTTTGATGGCTTGTTAGTGATAAACAGAGTAAGGTAGGTCTGTGCAGATTCAGGAGAACACTTGCTGAAGAGATGACCTGCTCAACAGGTGAGTGTCCAAGCACCTGAATGCTCAAGGGGTTGGCCAGGATTGCATTTGAGCCTTGGGGAAGGGGTTTCCACCTGCTGATGTTTAAATCTGGTGCTCTGTGTGTGTGAGCAACTCACTGAGCCCTGACCAACACCTAAACCAGGGCAGGAGCCAGGATGGACTTGCTCTGTCCAAGGAGCAGCAGACAGTGTTAGGACAAAGTTTTAATCCCACTGAGGACTCTGAGCCTTGGGGTATATAGAAAAGCAGGAATGAAGCTCTGAAGAGCATGAAGTTGCTGGGTGTGAGCAGTGACACCTGACAGCAAAACTGGAGCAGGGAGCATCAGGGGGAGCTTCCTGCCTTCCACCTCAGCCTTCATACTCTGGACATCACACCCTGCCTGTCCTTCACACATCCAGAGAGTGTGGCCAGGTATCCCCCCGTGTTCAATTTTCAACAGAAATTCTGCACACTTGGTGAAATATGAGATTAACTACTTGGTAAATCAGGAACTGATTACAGAGATGTAAGTACAGCAGCTATAGTTATATAGCTACAGTTATAGTTTCCTTTTTTGAAAAAGGAAATTTTTCTTTTTAAAAGGAAAAGGAAGAAATGTTCGAGTAATATTCACACATACTGGGAAGTAGTCTGCCATGTCTTATAATAATACATCAGGAGAGATGTCCTTCAGAAAGAATAAAACAAGATGGGATGAGTGGTCTGGTTTATGTGTAGGGTTAAGGTTGCCCTTCTCCAGGCAAGTCTGGAATTCTGTACATCTTTTTTTTCCTACCTGACACAAGAATGGAATACGTGCACATCCTGCATTTTTGTGTACACTTGTAAAAGTTCAACTTAAAAGTCAGAGCAGGGGAGTGCACTGTGGAGCAGAACTGGGTAGTTTAAAGGTGTCCAGTGCATTCTCCAGTGATCAGATTTGCTGGGCTAGCAATGCTGCATGTCTGTCCATACTTCAGGAGTCACAATATTCCAATTAGAGCTTGGCAGTCATTGGAACTTCTTTTATGTCCTAAGGCTGTACCAGGGCTCTCTGTACAGCAGGACCAGAGTCACCATGCAATAAAAGCCATGTGTGAGCTCCCCCAGGCTGGAGATCCCACGGACTTTTGGTGTCCTTTTCACTGGCTGTGGTGAGCTATGGTGGTGCAAACAAAACCTATCTAACCTGCAGGGCTTTGTAGCTCAATAGCAGTTTGAAAATTGGTCTGTCACAAAGAGAGAGTGACCTCCTTTGGGATTTGTCTGCGTGTGTGTGATTGGGTTCAGACCTTGTTCTGTCCTGATGTGTCTTATCTGACACTTTTCAGAAGATGTTAAGCCTTTGTGGAAGATCTGTGATGATTTTCTGCATATATTCAGCATTTTAATCATCTTGAAATTCCTGAAATCCTAGTAGTTCATTGCCCTGGAAAGTACTTTAATGTAATTTTTTCTACAAGAACTAAAGTTTTAGCTTTAGTTCATTTTTTCTAGTTTGTTTCCTACAATGCAGAATCAGATATACTTCTCCCCTATTCTTAATGAACATGAATAAAATAAAACATAATGCCTAATTTGAGAATGCTATTATGCATATATACTACCACAGTTGTGTCTGACAGGATTAAGCTGTGCTTTTTTTTCTCCTTAAATTAAAACATTAATGCATCTTTCGGTGATAGGTACTAAAACATCTTTATAAATATTTGAAAAGACGCTGCTCAATGAACTGTGCAAGACAGGAGGCTGACCTCGCACAACTAATTAATTACCACAATCAGACAAACTCCAGACAAAGTACCCTCTCCAGCAATTTGAAAGGTAATTAACATTCATGTCTCGTAAAAGTCACTTGACTCCCAATTATGATTAAATATGCAAGGGCACGGGGACACAGCGAGTGGAAGAGCTGAGTAATCCCCAAGTACAGTGGCAGCAGCTGGAAAGCAATGTCAGGCATGGAAGGGCTGGGAGGGAAAATGGGATTTCACATCCTTCTGTCCCCCTGAAGGACTCGTGGGTGAAGGACCACCACCACCACCACTGGGTTTGGCCCCACTTCTTCAGACCAACAAAATTCTTAGCTGGTTATTTCCCAGACTGAATCATGCTGGACATTTACAGTTGTCCATAATTCTAACTAAAATATTATCTACCCAGATTTAAGAATATCTGGCAAACTATATGACAGCTCTATGTATTTTGTTGTAAAATTAATAAGTCTTAAAGGATTTAACAGCATCTTTTGTCACTGAAAAAGTCCTAATTAAGCACATCTAACTTGACAACAGTATCCTTCTTTAAGGAATATCAAAATGTAAAGAAACAATATTAAATTACTTTTAAGGGTCTGTAATCAGCAGGGCAAACCTATTTTTTTGTAGTAAAAAATTCATACATCCATTATAATTTGTGTCTACTGCTTTAAGTGTTTTAAAATGTAGATAACACTTCAATATTTGAAAATACCTTAAAGGAATTTTCTTCTCATATATCTTTTAAAAGTAGACTGTTAGGAAGATTTTATTTTAATTAATATTTTAATGAAGGAATAAAATAATTTAGGTTAACAAGCACATTAGCAGTAAATGAAACAGCAAATCATTTACCATAATGAAAATTGAAAAGCAGCAATCATATTGTCTGTTTAAATAGCCATATCCCATAAATACAGTATGACAACCTGGATCTTGTCACATATTACTGTATCACATCCTATTTTCATGGGCATCATTAATATCAGAGCAATTGTTACAGCCCACCAAAGAGAAACATGCTGAGGTCAGTCACCCTGAGGTCACCCCAGGGTGGTGAATTGCTTCCATGTTAGCCAGGACAGGCAATAACCTGTGAACACTGGAATTCCATTGCAATGCTGGGTCAGGTGTGTCTATTTGTACAGCCTGATGTGAAATAGCAAAGCTCATTGAAAAGGACACTTCAGCCAGAGAGGAGCTCCAAGGGGAGGGGACAGGGAGCGAAGCCTGCCCTGGGACAAGGAGCAGTAATCAGTCCATCAGGAGAGAAGATGTTTCTTGACCTAATAAAGCAACAGTTGTGTCTCAGAGGAAGGGAAACGAGGCCCTTCTTAATTAAGAAAACCACCAGCACAGTGTTGTAATGGCTGGAGAGCAAGATTAGATCTGGGATGAGCCTTTGGGGAACTCACAAAATCTGCCTGGCCCCATGAAGAACTGCTGAGAGAGGGAAATGTCTCCAGAGGTGCTGCTTGAGAGGTGTGGATCAAAATGATGAAGATTCCAAGAGGTACATAGAAAGCTACATGTAAGTTACCTAAAATTCAGGAAAAGGGAAAAAAAAAAAAAAAAAAAAGACAGTGTTATGGTTTTTTTTTTTTGTTTGTTTTTTTGGTTTTTTTTTGGGAGAGGGGGTGTTCATCTGCGACTATGTGGCATATTTTAAATGTGGATATTATGAAGAAATAATTCTGTTTAAATTTCCCCTTAGCTGGCTGAGGGGACTTTGAGGGATGTCAAAGTCCAGGATAATAACTTCTCGCAGAAGTTATGGAAAATGAGTCTAGTCAGTAAAACACCTTATATATCTGATGGGATTCTTTTAGTTCTTGTTTTCAGATATTTCAGAGAGTATCTATCTTTCTAGATACTATATGTATCCAAAGCCTGTAGAACTCAGTTACTGTAAACCTCTTACTACTTAAATTGTTTTCAACCCTTTCTCATTCCTATTCCAAAGTATTCAAACACAATTTTATTTCTTTAATGTTTTCATAGGGATTTTTACTTTCTACTCCCAAGCAGGTTGAAAAAAGTCAGGGAAATTAACTGGATTTCCACGGTTTGAGATAATATGAAATAGAGTTCTTTGTACAGAGCTGTTCCTTTTATTTATACTTCCTGCAATTTCAGAGTTCGAATTACAGTTTAAAAACTTGTGGTGCTTTGGAAGAGCTGCATGACAGAAAAACGGAGTCATACTCATTACAGATGACAGAAACCCTGTGGACAGCACCGAGGGAGGGAACTACTTAATTAAGAATAACAAATGCAGAATCACAGGGCTTGACAGCACCTTGGGGGTCTTCTTGCCCTCTCCATGTTTCCCTAACAGCATCAGCTATAGCTCAGCCAGCCTCCATAGGCATTTCTACAGAACTTCTGAAGAGTGACAGCAATGTCCTGAAACAGCCAATTTCAAGAGTGACAGCAATGTCCTGAAACAGCCAATTTCAGCACTTGCTGTGCTTTTTTTTGTTTGTTTGTTTTGTTTTTGTTTTTTGGTGGTTTTTTTTTGTTGTTGTTGTTGTTTTTGGGTTTTTTTGGGTTTTTTTTTTTTATCATGCATATGTCTCAGTTTCCACTGGTGAAGTTTAAAGCTGCTTGTCCCATCCACTCTACTTCATACAGCCCTTAAGAAAGGGAAGAGTTAAAATGAAGGAGAGGTGACCCTCTGTTGTGGTGGGCAGGTCTTGGACCTGCCCTACTCCTCATGAGTCCTGCTGGAATGCCATCTCCAGCCAGGCTGTAGGGCAGCACAAAGGCCACAGGGGTCTTGTTGTCCTCTTTCACTTCACCTCATAGTGTGTGTCATATCTGAGGAGGGAGATTCTCATGGAGACTCTTTGTTTCTTGATGCCTTGAGTTTTAATTTTCATATTTTCCAGATTCTGTACTGCATTGGTATATAACTGTGAACTTCATATAAAGTGTTCAGTAAGTTCTCTTCACAGCCTAGTCAGACAAAACAATCCTTTTCCTGGGAACCAAGGACATCATTGCAGCTTCAGGCCCAAAAAGTGCAAACAACAGGGAATTGAGGAGAGAATATGGGAGGATGGGACTGCAGAACCTGGAGCTGGACAATGAACCCCAACATGGAAATGAACCAAAACTTATAAAAGTGTGAAAACTCGTGACCAGGTGTCCATTATGGGTCTGTCTTGGTGAATGCTTTGAAGGCCTTTTAATAAGTGCCTAACTTATTCCTTTAACTCTCTCGATATTCAGTACTAGGTAGCCTCTCCAAGGCTTCATCTGTCTCCTTCTTACTTCATTGCTTGTAAATCTTAAATCTGGTTCTGTAAGTGAAGACATGCACTGATCCCTTGCTGATGCCAGGCACGATCTGTAAGGAACTAACCCCCAAACTGAATTGGTACTGTAAGCAGATTTCTTTAGATTTCAGCAGAGAAAAACTCCAAACAAACATATCCACATGTATCCATACCTCTGCAAAATTCTGGGCATCAGAGAGTCATGCAGATAGAATTTAATGTATCTAAGAAGTTGGACTGGATCCCTGTGGGTTAATTTGAACCCTGGATGTTGTTCTATGATTCTATGATAATGTAGCCAATGCAGCTAATCTCATTATGTCAGTAAGAGCAAGGTCTGTGCCTACAAACATCCTGAATAATTTCTGCTGGAGAAACCTCTGAGCTTTGTTGGGTTGAAGGAAGGTCTGTGCTGGTAGAATGAAGAAGAAACTTTCTCTAGGGTGACATTTCAAATAGCTGGTGCCTTGTCATGTTCCCAGGTGCTCTAGTGAGATGGGGTTTTTGTTGTTTGGGATTCCTCTTACCTAGCCCTTCAGCATTATTAGCTGCTAAAAAAGAAGATTTCAGAAAGCAGAAAAGAAGGCAAGAGAAGTGAACAGCAGAGAGAAATCCTAGGAAGGCCCTGACCCCACATTTCCTTCAGGAAGGGCAGAAAATGCTCCTCTGTAAAGGCTGGGGCTGCACAAGGCGTTGGGTCTGCTCTGTGCAATTGCAATGATCACACCCATTTTCTCTCCAGCTGGTTTCAGCAGCCCTTAACTTGCACTCCAGCCTCCTCCTCTCACTCTTCACCCTTGCCACCAGGATCTCTGGCCCCGAGGAATTGAAATTCTGCCATTTCTCCTCCTGAGAAATGGCTCTTGAATTCTCTCAGCTCCCCTCCGTGCTGAGCTCCTCTGGGCACCAGGCTCACGACCTCCAAGGATGCACATCTCAGCTTGGCTGGACTGGCTCCCTTCCCTCAGGGCTCATCATAACCCTGCAAAGCAGAGAGGTTCATGAAAAGTTGTATTTCTAAAGGACACAGAGGGAAATGGACATTTATGATAAAAATGACATCTCCTACTTCAGTTCTTTGCTGTCACTGCGCAGAGACTTTTTGTTTCCATTGAAAATCTGCCTGACCTAACCTAGAGCAGCCTTGCAAAGCAAAGGGCTCCATTATCCTACATTTTTCCCCCCCTGTAATTTCAGTTTTGATTGCTTTTAGGAGTTCTCTGTACCTGTTCTGCTTGCTAAGCTGGGGGGGAGCTTGGCAGCAACCACCACAGAGATGGATCTGCTTTACTTGATTCTGCTCATGGTGCTGTTTTCCTTCCTATTTGAATACCAAAATCACTTCTATAAGTATTTTTTGTGTCAGTGGGAGATGTGGTGACACTGGTTTTTAGGAATTTTTAGGAATTTCAAAATATTTGAGACTACTGTGCTGCAGAACATATGGATGTTTTCTGATGTCCAGGTGCATGGACAGAAAGAGAATTTCTGATTTTCATAGCATGGTCTCACATAATTAAATTTCTAATAGGAAATGGATATTTACATAACCTTTTATGTTCTTTATGAGTGCTCTGAATTCCAATTTGCCAGGAACAGAGCATTTATTGTGATGTGACATATATTCAGTGTCCATTGCTTTCCTCAGATGATGGCAAAAAAAATGTCACTCTCATAGGGACTAAACAGCTTTACTCATGAAGCACTGAAACTGTTGATTTTTAATCTAATCTACTTAACTATTTTATCAACATGCTTTAAGCTGATTAAATAAATTTCTTTATGCTCTAGAATTTAAAATCTCTTCTTTGGATGTTTCCTGTGTGAGCTTGCAGTTCATCCAGTGTGTAGGAATGTAGAGTGGAAATTAAAGGATGTTCAAAATTCTGTGTAGCAAACCTGCTTCTTAATGACAGGATTTTTTTTTTTTTAGGTTCACTGTGCAGCCAGAGGATATGAGTTTTTTTTTTTTTCTGAACCAAGTTTACAGCTGTAGCAATGAAGTTCACACTAGAGCATAAATCTGCAGGCTGAAACCCATGTAAGAACACACAGGATTGCTATTGAGAGTACTCAAGTGAAAAATTTGAAAAATTGTGTATTTTAAAGTGCTTGTAAAACCCTGTTGCCCTATGGATACTCCAGGCCCCTTGTTTGCTTTCATTTTTCAACAACAATAACAACAATGTCACTGCAATGAGCATTGTTGGAACACTGCTGATGGGCATCTGGGTGTGCAATGATAGTCACCTGCCAAGGGGCAAAAAGAAATAAGAGCCATCACTCTGTCAGAGCAGCACCATCTCCTCCACCAAGCCTGGAGAAAACCTTGTTTTCCCAATGTACACCTCAGGACATTCCATGATTTAACACTGCAAGTAACAGTTTGGCCATTTCCTGGTCCCATGGGCTCTTTCATGCATTGATGGAGCTTTTTTTTTTTTTTCCTATAGAAAGTATTAGCCAAAGGGAAGGGGCTGTCAATGCCCCACCCCCTACATATACACCAGAATTTTACAGAAAATATTTACAAACTGTTTCATATGGTCTCTACTTTCCCATCTTCATTCTCAATAGTTTTTGCTCATGAGAGTTTTTAAAAATTCCAAATGTATTCAGTATATTTCACTAGCAAAACACCTTGATCTAAAGTGAACACTCAGATTTTAATCAAGACTACAATATATAGAGTATATCTGCTGGAAGAAGGAAAAATCCAGTTCTTGGGAGACAGAGAGAATGTAATTAACTTGAGTTACATCATTTACTGCTGTATTCATGGGCCCAAATTCAATTCTCTTTGACATACCTTTTAAAAAAATCCATTGTTATGAAAAGTAAAGTGCAGCTTCACTACTGAAAATCATTTTGAGCTCCTGCTTTTCTCTGCACTTTAAAATTCAGTACAGAATGGACAGGGAGCCCTGCTTGGCTCCTGAGCCTGGAGAAGTTGGGCTGAAAGCAGCACAGGGTCACTGATCTGTGTCCCTTCCTTGGGATTCATCCTGTCTCCTCCTGGCATAATCTGATGGTTTTATCTCCCTTCAGCACTCAGGATCCTATACAAATAATAGTATTTTATATATAGCATCCATTCATGAGAGATAATTAGCATTATCAATTAGCCCTGTATCCAGCATCTTCTCTTTGTTGTCAACTGACACCTGTATGCCCCTTGCATTGCATTACACTGCACTATAATATGATATTAATTAAAATATTTACAGTTCTCAGCTGATATTTTGAGTAGAATTCCTCTGATTGAACACTGTTTATCATGTACATACAGCTGGGAAACATGGTGTTGGCACTTAAAAGTGAATTTCACAACAAATATTTTGCCTCACCACCTTACCCATTTTCATCTGGGCTGTGTATACCCCATTCATGCAACTATTCTGCAGGGGTGGGACTCTCCATGTCCAATATGAACTGTGCTCACAAATCCTGGGCTGCAGGTGGGTGTGGCAGAGCAGAGAGCAGAGCAGGGGGAAGGCACAGCTGGTGGCACACTCAATTACAGGGTCAATTGTGCTTAATGAACCAGTGAGGTGGAAAGCAAAATATTCACCCACTCCCAGCTTTAGCCCTAGAAAGTTGTTCTGGAAAACTCTTTGCTGAGGAATAAAGGCTGCAGGAGGCTGTTTTTGATGGCAGGGCATTGTGAAACTCATATAATGTGCCTCTGGCTTTGCTATTGTTTTTCCTTTGTCTATAAAAACAAGTTGGGGTGAAGCACTTTGCTGCTGTGTGTGCATCCTGAGTGTCACAAGGCACGTCTGGCTGGAAGCTGCAAGCTACAGAAGCCAGGTGCTCTCACAGTGAGAGTAATTTTCAGCTCTGGAACAGCTTTTGTATGTCTAAAAACCAACAGGGGCACTCGTGAAATGGAAGAGGAAAAGATAAACTGCAACAAAATGAGTGTCTGTGACCAACATTTTACCCACTTTTGGAGCTGGGTGAACTGAGCTCATCTCTGCTCCTCAGAGCAGCCTCTCCCCAGCCTCCCCCATGAGCAGAGGCACCTTTGCTGAGAAGGAAATTCATCTGCCTGTGTCCATGCACTTGCTGCTGCTGCTCTGGGGAAGGTAAGCTGAGCAAACTGTCCTTTTTGGAGCAATAATGCTGTGACTCTGAGGTGTGCTTACAGCAAATACCTCCTGTGCCAATTTAAAACCCCAGTCTTCACTGTTTAATCAACTGCAAAAGCTGTTTATTGCTTCCTATACATGAGTGTCTCAACGCTGTGCTTTAATTAACTGCGTTGGCCTTGGTTGTCACTCGACACAGCTTTTATTGGAGGAGATGTTCAATTCTGTCTTTCATAACTGTGTCTCAAACACATCTGTACTGAACTCTTTCAGGCAGTGATTAGTTTCCATCAGCTGTCTCACTCATTTCACATTCGCCCACAGGCAGCCTCATTAAAGTCCAGCACAACTTTCCTGCACTGTGGCTTCTCCCAGCTCCTTGGGCAAGGGGGGAAGCTGTGGCTCAAATTTGTTTGCTGCTGTCCTGGAGGGCACTCCAGGGCTGATCTTCACCAGCCCAGCCTTCTCCTGGGGTTACTGCAGCTCTCTGAGAGTCCCCCTGTGCTGGGGGGAGCCAGCAGTGATGAGTGCAGGGTCAGCCCTGAGTGCACCTGAGACGCTGCAAATTTCTCCAAAACTCTTTAGGTCTTGCCACTTTTTCCTCCTTGCCCTGCCTGAAGATCCATACCCATGTCCTTCACTCCTTTCTCTGCTTCCTTGGAGCACACCCAGGGCATGGATGCCCTGCCCCAGCCTGCAGGCTGCTGCAGCACCCCAGGCAAGCAGCCTGAGCTCCCTTATGGCCACTCTGGGGCTCCACAGAAGATACTGGCTTGTTGTAGCATTAACCTGCTTGTCTTACCAAAGGTTATCAAACACTTTAAAGAGACCTTTTCTCTTGTCTGAGTGATTGTATGTTTTTCTCCTGTGATGCTTTCATTCCTCTTACACACAGAGAAATCAGGATTTTTTTCTAATTGTTGCCTAATTAAAAACAAAACAATTACCTCTAATAAAATAATGATTCCTCTTTGAGGCCTTCACCTCTCCCAGCTAATCATTAATCCCAAGGAAATGAGACAGGCTTGATTGTTATTCCTAAAATATATTGCATATGTAATTTAGAGCTTCCTAGAAACAGATTTCTTGACTGTATTCTCATCCTCCTGGTTCCTCTAAGTAAATTGTGAATGAATTTATCCCCATACAAATTAAAAGAATATTGCAATAAACAAATTTAGGGTGTTACTCAGAAAAGTAAAACAGTCAGAATTTAAACCAGCAATGGAAATAGCAAATTTAATTTTAAGATATGGTTGGGGCTCTTTGGGGCTCCACACTCCTCCCTGCCACTGCTGTGTCCTCCTGGCTGCCCTCCAGCACATGGGATGTCATTTCCCTGCCTTCCCTGTCTGATTTAACCAACTGCTTGCCCAGCAGCATAGTATTATTTTATTCCCCTTTTATATTCCTCTTTATAAATGTTAGGTTAGAGCTTTCTAATTTTACTGTTGTGGATCCTTGGAGAGTTTTTGGAAGGGAAGGGGATATATTGCTCTGTTGCTTTAGCCAGAAGCAGCTAGAAATCTGGAGGTGACATGTCTGAGCTGCTCTCCTCCCCTCCAGCCTTGTCCTGGGCACAGGCAGTGCTTGGTCTCTGAAGAGCCCCCAAACACCATCACCCCTCAAACCCAGAGCATGATTCTGGAAGGCTCCATCCCACCCCCCATGCAGACCAAACCTCCTGACTCATCCACTGGCAGAGGTGCTTTTATGGCTCCATTGCCCCTCTGTGTGTTTCTTTATTTCCCCCTTCCTCTTGGCATTTTAGACACTGTTATTTGCCAGCTAGAACAGCCCAGCTCTTCATAGGTTAAACAAGGTGGCCACTTTTCTCCTCATGGCTAATAGTTAAGTATTTAAGAGTATTTAGGTACCAACCTGAGGCTTTTCTGTAGATCACTTCCAAATATGTGTTGTCTTCTTCAGCACACAGACCCAAATCTGTGAGCATCCCATGTGAGCATCCCACCCCACTACAGTGCCCACCCTCAGGAAGGCATCCAGCTAACAGGGTGGGAGTGAACAGAAGTTAAAAAACAAAATAAATAAAATTAATAAATTACAAACCCCCCCCCCAAAAAAAAAAAAAAAAAAAAGCACTTTATGTCTGATGAAAACTGCTGCAGATTCCAGGCTTTTTGTTCATTGGTGAGGCTGAGTGGAGGCACGCACCTGTGAATGCTCTCCAGGGCTTTTGTCTCAGTGTGAATTCGTGCTTTGGGCTGCCTTGACATTACAGATCTCTAAACAGAGGATTGGACATTATTGGAATAAATTTACCCCCACAGGAGAGACCCAGATGGAAAGTTGCAAGGAGAATATTTAATGTGCAGAAATGTGCACCCTGATGCTATAGCTGTTATGATTGTGCCATCATTTTCAGTTCCTTTTGGGAGATGCTGTGAGACTCATCTTTCTCTATGCTATTTATTGATGAAGTTGGCTTGAACTACCTTGAAAGGGTCATGCATTTATATTTAACATTTAATTGTTGCTATTTTCTCAGGCCTTTGGAGAATGATCTATTTTAATATTCCTGTGATACCCACTGTGAATGTAGATAGTATCGCTTGTAATAGGGAAAATAAAAAACATACATTAAAAAAAAAAATAACATCAGTCTTTTTTTGTCTTTATTGTTCTAGAAGTGACCAAACCCACGGAGCTGTTGGCTGTTTATGCTCAGGAGCCTTAATACCAAACTGCCCCAAAGAGCTCACAGAGAAAGATGGTCCAGAAGCTGTCAGAATGGCTCATTTAGTGAGGAGATGAACTGCTTGTGGGAAAACCTTGCCACTAAATGGTTTCCTGTAAAATCCTAATGGCAGATGTGTGGATATTTGGCCTTACTCCAAGGACCACACATCCTAAAACCGAGATTGGGCGTATTTTGAGGTGACACATTAATGCCAGTGGGAGGGTAGGGATGATACATTTTATATCCTTTTTGGGGGAAAAAAAATCTCTAGCCTAGGTGCAGGCTACTATTAAGAAAGGAGAAAGGATTTTTCTTCTTTTTTATATTTATGTAGGGTGTCTGTCCTGTGCTCCAGTGAAAGCTGAGCAAAATTTGTAAGAGCTGGTGGAGGTGCAGCCAGCCCCACTGCTGCCATCACATCCCTGTCTGTGCTAGACAGGTGTGCACTGAGAAAAGTGCCAGCTCTGAGCCCTGCCCTCTCCCCCTCACAGATAAATACAAATACTTTGTCCTCCCTTGCCAGCATACAGCATGTTTTCTTCCCCCACACTTACACATCACCAATGCCATCAACAATGTTCTTCTCTTCCATGTGTTTCTGGTTTTCACTTCTTCTGCTTCATTCCTGGCACCTGATCCTTATTCACCTCCCTCCACCCCTCTAACCAGTAGCTCCCTGCTGTATTTCCAAATTAAATTGGGGTGTGAGGGGTGTGAGTGTTGCCTGGAGATTGGCTCTTCCCTGAATGCTGTCTTTGCCCTGCTGTCCCCTGGCCCTGTCTCAATAGAAGTTTCCCCCTCCCTGCCCTCCCTTTCACCCTCTGTGGGTACTGCAAAGGGGCAAAACCTCAGAGAGGGATGGGGCACGTTCTCCTCCTCCAGCCAGGCATCCCTTCACCTGCACGTGCTCATGTCCATCCAACAGCAAGAAGCTCCTAAAAGACAAAATATTGGGGAAAAGGCACAGTTTGGCTGTTAATGGAAGAAGCTCATCTCCATCAGCTGGAAGGTGCAGAGGGAGACATGGTGATCCTTCCAGTAGTTAAATGTGGGGAAAAAGCATTATTGCTTTTCCATAAAACTTTAGCTGTCTCCCAGTGGCAGGAAAAGGGGTTTGTTACATATCTGCCAAGTGTGTGGTATTTCACAGCCACCTCTGCCTTCCAGCCTGGACTTTTCTTCTCATTCCTATCATTGTATATTACTGGGAACCAGGGAAAAAGCAGCCTTGAGGCCTTGCCTTTCTCAGGCCTTTCCAAGGCCAAGGAATTATAACAATGATTATGCACTGCAGGGTGCGTGAGAGACGCGATGTTTTGAAAAAGTGTGTTTTGAGAGAGCTGTTGCCTTCTTGGACCAATGAGTCTTTTTCATTTTGTTTTGCACGAACTACCCTTTATATGTGTGTAGTGTTTATTTAAATAAAGCTCTCTTCTAACACATTCCTATCCCAATCCCTTGACACAAGTGCAGAAGCAGGTCCCCACTGGTATGCACAGGACCAGAGCCCAGCTCCTCCTGGCACCTGCAGCAAATCCCAATATGAGGAACCCCACACCAAGCCCTGTTGTCCAGCCTGGGCAAACTAAGTATTTTCAATTTGGCAGAGCAGAGCTGGTGGCTGGAGCCAGGAGCTCTCAGGAAAACCCTGCTGCTGCCAGGGACAGAGCCCATTTCTCTTCTTGCAGCACCACAGAGGCCCTGGCCTCTCCCTGCTGCTGCCCCAGCACTGCACTGGGGCTGTTGGTGGTTATTTATTGATCCCTTCCCTGCAGCAGAACAGCTGGAGATGGAAGATAACCCAGAATAACCCAGCTCTGCTCCCAGTGCAGCTCCTGCTCCGGAGGGAAGTGTGAGAGTGGGAGGCTGGAGTGGCAGGGAGCTGACAGCCAGGCTGACACAGCAAGAGTTATGGGCATTCAGCAGACATTAAAAGGACAATAACACACTGGCTTATGGCTATTTGTTTTTTATGAGTGACTTTGGCAGTATTTTGTTTGAAGTTTTGATGGCCATATGTTTTCCAGGGAGGCACAGCGCTTTCCTCTGTTTGTAAACTGTGCTATAATTGAAATTGAATTTTTATGAAATCTACGTGAAATATGATAACACATTAAAACACTCTCCTTTGGAGAGTTTCCTCATTGATTTTTGTTGCATTAAATCTGTTTACACATCAAAGGAAAATATTGCATTCTGTCTGTCTTCATTTCAGTCACACCCTTCCTTTTGTTTCCTGGAGACCACACATGGCAAAGCAAAATCCTGTCTGTTGAGAGCTCTTCCAGCACCGACACTTCTCTTGGTGAAATGATGCTTTACACTATAATTGGCCTTCTTTCTTCCATCTGCTTAGGAAACCAGGAACTTTATGATGTCTTTTTCTTCCTTCCCCTTTTCAGCAACTCAACTATGTTTATACAATGGAACCAATTCTTGCCTGCTGAAAATACATTGGATTTGATGGGTGACTTTGTGTCCATCAGGATCAATCTGGTCTGGACAAACTCTGTAGCTGGAGTACATAATGCCATGGGTCAGTTCACTTCAGAGGAGCTGTGCAGATTTATCTAAGAATCTGTTCCCAAAAAAGGGTTTTATTTGTTATGGCAGAAATAATTTTAAATTCAACCAGCATGTCTTATTTCTTGCTTCTCAACTATTTTTGTGTGTGTAAAGCTAATGAATTATTGCCCTAGAAAAAGCTTGTAGGGTAGCAAGTAAATTGATTTTGTTTTGAAATCAGTATATTCTGAAAGTATAAATTTTAACCTAGTGCTCTCCATGATTAGCCTAATGCAGAGGGTTCTTCTCCCTCCCTCCTCCTGCCCATGTGCATGGCATTGTGCCTGAGGTGAGAAAATTCAGTATCTGGGGTGCCAAACATGGTGATATTTGTTGCAAAGCCTGATGCTGTGGTGACAGCAAGTGGCCTCTTTTTCTACCCACAAACTGCTGGTCCAGAGTGGGAAACCTTCCTGCATGCCAGTGAGGACAGTGCTTGGATGACTGTCCTACACATTATAGAGAAAAGGTGAGATCTGTTGTGCCCAGTTTCCTGCTTGGAAGAGCGGAAATAGAATTGATTTATAGCTAAATTCTATCCTTCACTAAACACAAAGCGTGACACAGTGCCCCAGCAGATGCCTAAATACGTGAAAGTTTGAGGGATTTATATTCCTAACTCTTACACGCATAAAAAAACCCCAACAAAACCCCACCAAATACAAATCTAAAATTATTTTCTGATCCTATAAAACTGAATGTCTTCTCCTGCCTGGTGTGCTGTGCAGGGAGCCAGCCCTGCCCATTCCTTCTGTGTCTGCTGTGATGAATAAATCCTTCAGACGGAGTTCTGTGTCTGTCCCCGCGGGACTGCTGCTGTCCCCGTTCCTGTCCCCGTTCCTGTCCCGTCCCCGCTCCTGCTCCTGTCCCCCCTCCCGCTCTTGTCCCCGTCCCGTCCCCGCTCCTGCTCCTGTCCCTGCTGTCCCGTTCCTGTCCCCACTCCTGCTCCTGCCCCCGTTCCTGTCCCCGCTCCCCGATCCTGTCCCTGCTCTTGTCCCCGTTCCTGTCCCCAATCCCACTCCTGTCCCTGCTCTTGTCCCCGTTCCCATCCCCGTTCCTGCTCCTGTCCCTGCTGCTGTCCCCGTTCCTGTCCCCACTCCCGTTCCCGCTCCCGCTCCCCGCTCCCACTCCTGTCTCTGCTCTTCTCCCTGTTCCTGTCCCCGCTCCTGTCCCCGCTCCTGTCCCTGCTGTCCCGTTCCTGTCCCCGCTCCTGCTCGTGTCCCCGTTCCTGTCCCCACTCCCGCTCCTGCTCCCGTCCCTGCTGTCCCATTCCTGTCCCGGTTCCTGTCCCCGCTCCCGTTCCTGCCCCCGCTCCCGTCCCCGATCCCGTTCCTGCTCCTCTGGTGGCTCTGGCACCGCGCTGCGATCCCGGGCAGGGCAGGTGGTTTCACCGCAATAAAAATCCCAGGGGACATCCCCCTGAGGAAGTTTAACAGCGGTTAGAGTTGTACCTTGTTATCAATGTTCCCGGTTGTCTGTAATGTTAATTGTTAATGGTAAGTTCTTGGCCTCACCCTGTTTTAGCCCCTAATTGTCTTACCCCATGTCCCCTGCCCCTCCCGTCGGGTTATCCCGTCGCTGCTTCCCTAAAATGGCGCCTGTAACAGAGGAGGAGGAGTGACGTCAGTGGAGTCATGCAAATGAGGAAAGACGCAGAGACTGCTGGGATTCCATGCAGAGAGGAAACCCCAAAGATAGCGAGCCCACATAACATCTGGGACTGAAAGTAGTGTTCTCTAGTTGGGGAAAATAATAAAAAGACAAATTCACCATCTGGACCTGTTGTTTTTTTTTTTTCTGTCACCTTGCCTTAATAGCAGTCTACCACCATGACCACTCCTTAACAACAAATTAATTGGGATTTGTGGAAGGAGGGATCTATGTTTGTTTGTGATGCCATGTTTGTGCTTGTCTGTGTTGTTCTTTGGGAACAGTCCAGGTATGCCCAGCATTTTGGGTTTTCTATCCAGAGCTGGCCTGCAGTGGAGGGTTGCTAGGAGGAGCTGGTCCCCTGGTCCATTTATTTCATTTTGCAGGCCAGATAAGGTGGGGCCTGAAACAGACAGACATGGTCTGCACTTGCCTGTTATTGGTTTTGAGATCTCAAGGAGGAACAGAGTGTTGGAATTTTCAAAAAAAAAAAAAAAAAAGACCCAAGAAACACCTGCAAAATATTTTTTCAGTTCACTTTTTGCCTAGTATTTGCCATCTAAAACAAACAGAAATCTTCAAAGGAATGAGCTGAGCAGTGACAGAACAACAGCGAAAAAGGGTTTTCTGTGTATCTCCTCCTGTCTCCTCTGCCACACTGGCAGGTCTGTGCTGGCTTGTGGGATTTGCTTTGGTTAATTCTCTTTCTGAGCTGCAGAAAACTGTGCTCTCCTCTCTCATCATCCCTGGGCAGGTTCATTTGCTCTCCTTCTCTGAGCCCAGGCTGTTGGCTCCTCATCTTCCCTGCAGCCTCTCTCCTTGAGCTACGTGCTCCCCATCTGTGACATTGCTTTCCATGTCCCCACACCGTGTGGCACAGGGGGCAGGTAGCTCCATGTGCCAGCCCTTGTGCTGCCCTGGGCACCTGGGGACACTTGCTCCTCTCCCTCCTTAATGGGCTTCCAGATAAAATGGAACACAAACAAATCCAAGCTGCTCCCTGGCAGAGTAGGCAGAGTGAAATAAATAGTGTGTTAAAGCTAACCAGGTGTTGTAAGGAAAAGGGGAAAGAGATAAAAGTGAGAGAATCAAAAGTTTAAAAAAAAAAAAAAAAAAAAAGTAGTGGAGAAGGGCAGAGCAAACATATAAAAGAGAATAGAATGACATCATAGGAAAATGGAGTGATTTGGGTTGGAAGGGACCATGTATTTCCAACCCCCTGCCATGGGCAGAGACACCACCCACCAAGGGCTGGGTTAGGAGCTGTGGTGCCCCAGCTGATGAGAGCCCAGGTAGGATGGGAAATCACACTTGGTGTCTGCTGCGAGCAGATCCCTTAAAGAGCTCACCACATTGAAGCAGTGTGAGCATTTTGTATCCAGAATTAATCACAGCACCTCCTCCTGTGACGAATTATTAAAGGAAACCTCAGGAGCTGCTGGGGGTGCATATACAGGATGTCACTGCCCTGCTCCTCGTGGCAAGTGATACTGGTGCAGGGAGCAGGCTCCAAAGCCATCCCTTAAATGAGGCATTCCCCTGGCTGTGGGAAGCAGGGATTGTCCTCACAGGGATGTGCTCTGTGCCAGCAGCAGCACAGGCTGCTCACCTCTTTCTTCCTCAAATTGTGGTCATGCCCTGCAGAAATAAGGCTAATCTGTATTTCTGGCATGGATGGGAGGGGAGGACAGAGCAGAACTTGGAGGCGTTGCTTCCATACAGATTGTATGTGTGTTTGTGAATATAGACAGCTCTGCATCCATATGCATATATATTTTATACATTTCCTTATTAAAAAATGTGTATAGGTTTGTGTCAGTACATGAATTAACTGCATTAAGGTGTCCTTGCTCATGGCACAGGGGTTTGGAACTAACCTAAGGGTAGTTTAAATTAGCTTAACATTCCTTAATCTTCATTTAAGGTTAAGATCCCTTAGCTAGTTAAAAGGATCTTTACTGTTCCTTCTAACCCAAAGCATTCTTTGACTCTATGAAATGTAAAGACAAACATCCCGTTTACAGAAAATTGTGTTCATGTTTTCAGGGTCACCTCCACAGCACTCATTCATTCCCCTTCAGGAGGAGAGAGCAGCCCCAGGAAGGTCTCATCCTGCATGTTTATATGGGCTGCCTGTTTTATGAGCTGCCCAGATTTCCAGCTCTATGCTCACTTGGAAGTCAGGTAAACCCTTGGAGACCCTTTCTGGTTATTGAATATTGGTCTTATTAGATGTATAAAGCATTTTGTTTATGTTTAGGGTGAAAAACCTCACTTGATGGTGTTCTGGCACCTAATTCTTTGTGAACCTCAATGAAATCAGTGGGTCTGAGGCACAGGTGAGTGGTACAGTGCTTGAGCTACTACAAGGGAGACTGCCATGGCATTAGAAATGTGCATTCTAAGGAATAACAACTAGTTTATCCAATTACAGCTGTTCTGGGGGTGTTCTGCTGCTTTTGGCAGTAAGTTTAAATCACAATCTGAGCTCTTAGCACCAACACCAGGTGTGTGGGCATCAGGGCAAGCATTTGGGTGGGAATGGGAGCCCATCCTGTGGGTCTGAGGGATGCAGCCTACACTGAAGCAGAACCAGGGCTGAGGATGGACAGAATCCAGTGCACTTCCTGCAGGAAACTTGGCTTCCCTTAATTATGAAGTAGTGTTAAACCAAAGAACCACAGAACAAAGATAGCAGCAGCACACAATTTAGGAAACAAGTTGGTTAATTAGCCAGTCATGTTGTGGTTGATAGTAAATACATGGCTGGTTAGTTCTGGCATAATAAATAGTAAATGTAGACACTAATAAATAGCTATTAATTTCTGCCAAAACTTGGATGTTAATTGTAGATTTTGTTAAATGTGACCTATTAGACATGAGCTGTGGGGTTTTCTTTAATTAATTAAACATAGCACACAAAGTATTTCTTATATCTGTATTTATGAAGAGATGAATATGCAGTAGCTGACCAAAATGTTCCCTTGTTTTAAGTAAAGACTGAAACAATGATTTTTACATTTAATGCATTTTCAACATTTTTTTTTAATACTTGTTCTTGTTTTTTTTCTTGGTATCTCTTAAGCTTTCTGATCTTTCTAAAACTATGTTCAAAATAATATTTAGCATAGAGAGAAACAATAAATATTTCATGGTATAATTAAATCTTATTAATGTAATTGTCTGCATGTTTCACATTAAAAATTTACAAGACCTTTTCCTTTTCATTAAGAGTTATATTTTCTTACGAATTTCCATAAATTTTTGAGCTTAACCTAACTTAACTGCGGGAAGCATCAGAAGCTTTCTCATGATTTGATGTTGAATCTGAGTTGCTTTACTTGTATTTTTCTTAGGCTAGCCAGAGACTCTTTGTCATGCATTTAGTACTCGTGTAATTAAGGTGCAAAAGATTAAGTATTTGCTTTACCATTTGTGGATCTAGCTGCTGGCATTTAATGTTTTCCTACTTTTAGTATTCTCTTTTCTGTTGAAAATATGTTTCGTGTGGGGATGTTTTAATACTTCTTCTTTTTCTGCACTGTGCTACATTCAAGGCATGTACAGAAAAATATTAAATTTTAACTTTAAAAGACATCTTTCTGTACAACTAAGTTTTTATGAGGTGAGCAATTCCACACAAGTCCATTCTACTGCTTACTTTAACACCAAAGAAACTGTAATGTAGCCTATGAATACAGAGCAACAGCATGTGGTTGTGGTTCATCCCAGCTCAGTGCTTTCCCTACTGATATTCAGGAAGTTTTCTTCTCTACCTCAAGCCCCCTGCCCCAAATACCCCTTCTGCAGCAGACTGAATCAATATTTCAGGCCGTCCCTGAAGACTGATGTGTCTACAGCTATAGAGACTCCATGCTCACAATTCCTTCTCTTAAAAAATTTCATGTTTTTGAATGGAAAAAAACCCACCATGATTCCCTTTAAGCAGCAGGAAGAGAATATGTTTCTGTCATTCTCTAATTTCCAAGACCTCTATAATAAAATTCAAATCCTTATGAAGTTCTCCTGAATCCATCAAACATTCATCCAAGTGGTTCTGTTTATTGGCATTCCCACATTAGCACTGTTAAGATTCACCAGCCATTCATCTGCCTGGTGCTCCACATCTGAGCAGACTTTGCTCAGACACCATTACCATTAAAATAAGCTTTTTCACTTGAACTTGCTTTCATTTAAGTCACTGCTAACGTAGAAAGGAGCTCATTTAGTGATGCTTTTTCACCTTTATGTTAACTCTGAATGCATCATTAGCAGGGAGATGTTGACTAATTTGGAAGGAGTTCATAGAAAAGCTCTAAAAATGGTTTGCAGGTCTGCAAAGCAGGCACTGTGTGGAAAGATAAAATGAGCTATCAGTGTCTAGACTGGCAGGAAAACCATGATTAGAAATTCCTAAAGGAGGTAAAAATGGATAGTGGAAGAATTCAGTGCGTTAAAACTCTGCTGAAGGGCTGACACAGGTAATGTGAGCACACAGCACACAGTAGAAAATCCCTCTTTTGATGTTTATGGTGGCCAGCTGGGGTTGGTTTGAACACCACAGGGCAGGGAGACAAACCAAAGGATTTCAGCAGCTCTTGCATAGTGCAAAAATGTGTGTTTAGTAGTTAAGCAGGGGGGAATGCCACAAAAGCTAGAGAGAATGAATACAAGAAGGACAGAATCACCACTTACTTGTGGCAACATTTCTTCTGGCAACACATTTATAGTTATAGAAATCTCCCTTCCAAACTTCTGGGGGGTTTAGCATGCACAGCTTTTGAAACCAGAAAGCAGTAATATGAAATAGAGAACATGCTGGCATTTCTGGAGACTTGGGACCCAAATCCCCACAGTGGGGCAGCTCTAAGAGCAATTGCCACCACCTGACAGCATTTCTTCAGCTTTGCTCCATCACAGAGCCTCTGGGTGATCCCAGAGTGTTCACTTGCAATTTGTTGCCCATTTTATTTTGATTTGACTCCCAGCTGTGCAAGTCAGGGACTCTGGATTTGCCATTTCAGTGTTACTGCAGAGTGATGCATGTCACACAGGCTTTGGGTTGTGCCCACTTTGCTTCATCTGTCCTTCACCCTCACAGAGAGCAGGCTGTGAACCAGGGACAAAATCTCGTGTCAGGAGCTACTTTGCACAGTCACAAAGCACTGTTTAATTTGTGGGTATACTGCATGAACAGTGGATGATGGAGTTTATAAAAGAAATTAAGTTGGGAAGAATTCAAATGAAATATCTTCTACAGAGAGTGAACTCATTTGTATTCCAAAATGCAATTATAAAGTGGCCTCAGGAAACTCAGTGCTCCTTCTGGTCAGCTGCACCAGCAATATCTTTGCACAAGATCATGGATAGCTTTAATTTCCAATGAAGAAACTCAGCGAGAGGAACACGAAAACCTCTGTGAAGGTAAACATTTCATAAGCCAGCTGACAACTGCACTAGAAATATTAAACAAGTTTAGAGAGTGTTACTGAGTTCAGCAACAAATTGTAATGTGATTGGAGAGAAAAATGCTGCCTGACTGCATCAAAGGATCCAGTGATTAGGAACTGAATGAGACCTAAAGACCACACATTTCAGTAATCTGTCTCTGTCAGTGCTGAGATGCATGACACAAAGTAAAAAGTGAGCTCTTACCCTAAATTCAGGATGCAAAGATACAAAATGCAATCCAGCCCACTGATTCTGAAACATAAATGTTTGAACTTCCCTTCCAGCTTCTTCGGGAGCTACTAATTATGTCTCTGGATACCTTGGCTGTCCACAGGATTATCTACTCCCTTTGAAAATTCTTGTCCTGCAGCAAATTTAGTCTACAAGTCTGGCTATAGTGTAGGAACTGCTCCTGCACAGGGATTAAGTTCTTGTTTGACTCAAGTAGGGATGTATTTTAAACTTCACTGCTTGTTTGCTTATAACTAAAATCCTGTGTGGGCTTTCACAGCTTAGAGGCAAAACTTGTGACAGTCCTTATGGGATGCCTCATCCCTGGCAGTGTCCACATTGGATGGGGCTTGGAGCAACCTGGTCCAGTGGAAGGTGTCACAGGGCAGAGGGTGGAATGGGATGGTCTTTAAGGTCCTGTCCAACTCAAACCATTCTATGATATTAAAAAAGCAAAAACAACCACAACCAACCAAAAAAAAAACAAACCGCAAAACACAATCAAAAAACCAACAAAAAAACAACCAAACAAAACAACAAAAAAACCACAAAAAACCTATCAAAACCAACCAAGCAAAACCAAACACCAAAACCAAACAAACCCAGAACAGATCAGAGGAGAGTTTGAGAGGACAATCTGGCTTAATCACAGTGTCCATCCCTCCCAAACCAAAACCAGGTACCTTCACCGAGGTGATTTTTAAAGAGTAATAAAGTGAAGTGGCTTTGCTCACTCCAGTGACTTCCTCTGTGTCTGTCTGTGGTTTATTAGTTTTTTTCTGGGACCACTGACCACTGTATTGCTAAGGAAAATATCCATAATATAGTGGATTTTTCAGCAAATTCACACACACACACCACTGTTTGGATGGGTGGTGCAAGTGACATTTGGCCCAAAGGCCAAATCTTCCCTCATTATCAGCAGGAAAAAAGAGCACATATTCCCAAGGGAGTGATGTGTGCAGGGTAGGGAGCACAGGGCAAAATCCTCTCCTGCAAGCTGGGCTGGCTCTGCCTCGAGATGGCAACACACAGATTGTTTCTTGTGCTTAAAAAGCTGGTGAAGCATGAGTTTAGCTGGAGGAAATGCTGATGTGAAGGATGCTCCAGGAGAAAAATGATGGGTAGAAAAAGTAATTTATCTTGTTGTTCTAATAGTTGGAACAGGAAGAAAAAGGCAAACCCAACAACACCCCCTAATCACCTGAAAAGTCTCCAAAAGACCAGCCAAAAGAAGAAAACAGAAGTAAAAATGTAAGAGAAGAAGGAAAGACCTAATAAATGGCAGTAAGTAGCTCCTTGTGTTTTAAATGTTAATTTATAAGAAACAGCATTTTTAAAAAGGGGCCTTTTTATTGTGTTAAGATGTCTATGTTTTATAGCAATATTCTCATGTTGTATATAGTCGTGATGAAAATCTGACTTTATATCTTTTTTTTTTAATACCTTTAAAAAAAACCCCCTCAGTTAGGAAAAAATGCACTTTTTTGTGACTCAGATGTGTTCCTAACATGATGTGCTCAGTATTTTCTGTAAAGTACATGGTAAATTGAGATTTACCAAAATTACTGAAAATTAACCTGTCTCCCTTCACTGCACTGAAGTTTAGTGAAATCTAGTGAATGAATATGCTATGCCAAGGTAAAAAAAAAAAAAAAAAAAGTTACTTCACTATTGAAAGCCTGAAGTATTATCACTTACAAAGGCAAGAAGATAAGACATGTTTATTGTTTTCAGTGCTTAGAGCGCTCTGCATTCTGCAACACACATTACCATAATTTGTTTTTATTTAAAGTGCAATATAGGTGTGCTCCTGCAAGCAAATTTAACCACATTTATTAAAATCTGCTTCAAAATTCTTGGCTGGCAATCAACAGAAATATATTGCAACTGTTTGATGTGCACCTGTGTAAGGTGTGTCTGGAACTGAGTGGATCTCAAATAGCTGCACCCTCCTGATTCCCATCCCTTGTTTGCCTTCCAGAAAATGCCAGAAATGAGAAATTTCACAAATTAGTGAATTTACTGACAGTTTGGAGTAAGAGAGGGAATGCAAAACTTTTCCTTTCTCTTAACAGGCTTTTAAAACTCGGCAGTGCTGGGATCTAAACATGCTCTGCATCTTCCTGAGCACCTCAGGAAGGAGACATTCAGCACAAGGCTTTGTTTCATGTTACAGCCAAAGTGCTTTACAGGGAATCACAGCTTCCCCATGGACATGGATCCAGGTGTCCCACAGCAGCAACACAGCTCACAGGAAAGGAAGGAGGAAAAGCAACTTTATTTTTGTAGACAGCAGTGAGGGTTTTAGGTGATGTCTGCTTGCTGGGAGCTGCCTGGGCTAATTCAAAGTGGGAATCCTTTATTTCAGAGCTCTGCTTGTTTTAGACAATGTGCCTGTGAGACAGAGGATGGGAGGAGCTGAGGGCTGCTGTGCCATGGCCAAGGCACTCCCACTGCCTGACAGAGCTCATATTATAAAAATAACATTATAGTATTAAAGACCATGCTGATATCAGCAGCTCTCTTTTTATTTCAGGGAGGTTTTTATTTATTTATTTATCATTTACTGGGAGGGTGGTGAAGCTCTGGAACTGTTCACCCACAGAGGTCTAGTGGAAGGTGTCCCTGCCCATGGCAGGGGGTCAGAAGGAGATGAGCTTTAATGTCCTTCCCAACCCAAACTATTCTATTATTTTATTATTTAGTTGCCCCAGTATTACAGTACTGACAATATCAAAATCTAAATAATATGCAATGAGCATATGTTCAGCAAAGTTAACCAGCATATGATTTAGAAACAGAATTATTAAGATTTAAGATAAAAAATTCAGTTAAAAACCAAATGTGCAAAATCCTTTTTTTTTCAGGTATCATGCCTCTACACTAAAGTGATGGTGACTTGAAGGAAGAGTATCTGACTTCCAAGACTACACATCCCAGAAATCCTCTGTGCTGAAGGCTGCTGCTCCCAAAGTAACTTCTAAAGAACTCCTCTGAAGAGCCCACTACATCATCATGTAGGCAACACTCAGAGCTGATAATATTATTAATAAGGATATTGTGACTTTTGGCAAGCCTAAAACAAAATATCAATGAACCCAGCTAATGTTTGAAACTAAATATAGTTCACATTAAATTTTAAAGCTTTGAATTGCATGAAGAGCTTCACAAGTTCCAGTTCAATCGACAGTAATTTCAATTCGCCTTCAGCTACTCTGCCTCTGTGTTATTTTTCCTTGTTGGTGTGGGAGATAACAAATGTGTGAATGACATTTCAGTCTGGTAATTGGGCCATTTATAGCTCCTTGTTAGTTCCTGCTGGATAAGGGCTCTGGTGCTGATTTTACATAAGGATCAAGCACCTCATTAAAAGCCAGGCTGAGAGCATGCCTGCAATACTTGACTGCCAGACAAGTGTTGCCGTGTAATACACGGAAAATAAGTGACTTTGTGCTTGCCATTTCCATTAAAAGATGGCACTTTTGACAGCTAAAGCAATCCCTTAGTCTTTTTCTCTATTGACCTCTGTGTTAGGGGAGGCTGTGCTGGTTTGAATGGTGTTCCCTGCTCCTTGCCCTGCCTGTTCCTGCAGGAGCTGAGCCAGGATGGCTGGTCCCATTCCAGCCCTGCTCCTCACTGTCTGCTGGGACAAGGCTGGTGGGAGGCTCCAGGAGATGCTGGTGGCTCCTCTGTGCAAAGTCCTGGCTGCATTCAGGGTCTGCACATGGACACAGAGGCTGCACATCTTCCTTAGTTTGGGTTCCTCTGTGCTGCTCACACCATGGCACAGGTGGGATTCCTGGGGTTATCCTGGTCTGGGCCAGCAGCTGGACTTGAAGATCCCTGTGGGTCTCTTTCAACACTTCCAACTCTTCTGTGATTCTCTGCTTATTCCTCTTCATGTGTCACCCACTTCCAGAGGTAGGTAAGCCAGGACAGAAAACTGCAGTCATGGTTTTCTCCCCATGTTTTGTGGACACTTTTCACCCCAAAGGCCGTGAAGAAGCTCTGAGTGTCTCTTTAGAGTAATATTTTTACTGTCTTTGGCAATGTCAGAGATGGTGAGGGTTAGAGGATTCCCTGACACAGCTGGTGTAAATGAGTTACAAGTGGATGTAGGAAGAAAATCGCTCTAAGCAGAGGGGGAAAAAGCACCAAACTCCAACAGATATTTTCAAATACAAAACTTTTACCATAGACAGGGATTCATCATTCTTCCAGCTATGTTTTAATAGAAAGCATTTCCTCCTTTCCTGAAAACCTATCTTATATTCCAGTTATTAACACACTACTAATAAAACATTAGCAGGAAATGATAAGCATCTATCCATCTGCAAACCATTCCCTGATACCATCACTGACTGTGATTTTTTAACTTGGATAATTAAAAACAAGATTTTCAAGTCATAGATACTGATTTTGTAGCTAAAAAAAAAAAAAAATAATTTCCCCACCATTTCCCACTGGGGGTTTGTAACACCATTTCATGTTTGGTTTTGGCTGCACTGTTGCACCTGCAGAGGCTGCTGGAAATTATCAGTGGCAAAATGGGAGGAATTCAGTGAACAAATAGGAGAAAAAGCCTGTCTAGACTTGTCAAGATTGTCACTTAAGAAAAAACTGTGAGAAATACAGGTTGCATTTAGCACTACACCAGCACTGACTTGGAACATTTCTCATTATTAAATTCATGGTGTTCACAGTGCTCAAAAGTGAGTGCAAAATGTGCCTGACTTCTCTAATGGGTTTTGGAATCAGAAAAATATGTAAATGCTTTAAGATATTTCCAGTGATGTTGTCATCATCCATCTGCATTGCATTTTTGCTTCAAACTAGAAGATTCCTTCACGATGAATAGGATGCTTAAAGGGAAGGCTTCTATTGCCTCTTTTATTGATTATTAATGAAATCACAGTGCTCTCAGACTGTTACAGCTGCAGCCCTAAAATAAGCCTTGGCAGTGATAATTGCTTCTCTTAAATCATGGATGTATTAAGGAAGGGAGCTTTTCTGGAAGAGTTTATGATTTGTGAAAACTGTTTAATAATTGCCTGATTTGCTGGAAATTTGGAGAAATACTTGAAGCTTTTTAGGAGAAACTCGCATATTTCATGTTTTTTGAATTTCCAAGCATTGGGTCAGGAGGAATAGTTGGAAAAACCCAACAGGTAATAATAAAAAATGTGACAGCATTCTTAATAAAAGAGCAGTATAGAAAGCTGTAGCCTGGCTTAGTAGCTAAGAAAGCAGAATGTGCTTGTAAAAAAATATATACATTTGTTTTTATTGGTTTGCAAAGACAGATGATGTACAAATAGCAACTGAATTTTCCACCTGGAACATGGAGTCATCAAGGAGAATTCCATGCCCAGAATGTGAAAGCAGAGCAGGCTGGTGGATCTGCACTGGACCAGGGATGTGTCCTTAGGCACATAAGGCCAAAAAATGTCTTGTGTGCTAGAGCATCTTATCCTCATGTTACAAGGAAAACTGGATTTGATTATAAGGTACAGAATAACTCCATGCAAAAATTCTGGAACCATGCTTGATATACTAAACCATTTTAAATAAACAGTTTTAGAACTGAAAGCTGAATTTTCAATCAAATCTTCTCAGATCAATGAAAATAATGAAAACAAGGGATCTTGGAAGAAGTGTTTGTGCTCAACTGGCACCACCACATATCACACAGCATAGTGTGATGCTCTGCCAGGCCCTGGCTGATAAAAATCCTCATTCCTTTAACTATTTTCATTTGCACAGAGTTTCCATGGAATTGCCATGCCAGCAGGATCAGGTCATTCCTAGTTAATATGCTACAACATGTGCAGGTTGGGTTATAATTTTTCCTGAGCTCAATGGCTGTGTGTCCTTTGTATGGGCAGAAATTACTGAGCATTGTAAAAGTTTCCATTTTATTCTTTCATGCAGGACATTCCTTTAAGTTTCTGAGGGGTTGAAAAGGAGCTGAGATGCTGTTTCAGGTCAGTTCATTCTTATTTCAACAAAGACAGACTTCCAGCTCCAAGCATGTCTGCTTAAATTCAGTTCTCACAAAGGCTTTGCATGGAGTGATCACCAAAGCAGGTATTGTCTCTTTTTAAGTATCTTTGTAGGGATATTTCTTTCTAGTTTTGGCAAGGAAATTGCTTAAATATTGCCAGATAATGACTGCCTAAAGAATTTTGACTTTGTAGATAGTGGAAGGAAGATCAAAAAGACACAAAAATATATTTTTCTGAGTTATCATTTCTAAAAGTTTTGTAAATTTGATTGCAGCAAAACACAAAACACCTGAAAATAGGCACCTCAGAAGAGCATATCAATTGGTATCTGTTAAGAAATGTATGTAACTTTTCACCTTTAAGATGGATTTGCAGTAAGAAACTTTTTCTATAAATCATTTCTCAGCAGCAAATGTTCTTAGCATTTGAGGAATTAAGAATTTAGACCCCTTCAAAAAAGAATTAATTTGTATTTAAGTTATTCAAGCTCACACAAAGGCTTCTAGAAATGAGACCTTTTTCTGCAAACAGGGATAAGGAAAGAGCTGTGGATGTGCCAGTTTGGGGCTTTGCTGTTCTCCTGCTGCTGGAGCAGGAAAAGCACCTGGTGGCAAAGCTGTGGGGGATGAGAAGACACTGAGATAAGACCTGGGTAGATGAGGAGCTGTGAAAGAACACCTGCTTTGTATGGCACAGAGTCTGATTTTTCATGATGTACAGGAAAATAATGAAGTGTGTGAATCAGAGACTGCCTTCACTCTGCAACTTTACATCTGCTCTGAGACAGCAACATCATCATTAGCTTACTCAGCCAGGGGCAGGAGCATCTCTCACACAGATCTATTTGGATTTTATACTCATGAGGATATTAAGCAGGTTGTTTTGGTGGGGTTTTTTTGGGGTATTTTTTTTTTTTTTTTTTTTTTTTTTTGAAACATCTTCTGAAATCTTCCCACCCAGGAGACCAAATCTGTCAAGTGAAGAATGATGTTACAGGTCCATTTAAAATCCAAACCCAGTGGAAATGCCCTGTTGCCTCTTCATCTAGCAAGTAAAAACAAAAGCAAAACAAAATCAAACCAGTCCCCAAAGCCATAACTAGTTATTTTCTGCCTTTGCCTTTCAGGTGAAGAGCTCTACCTGTGTGTCTCCTGCCAGCTGTCACAGACATCACCTCCTCCCCCCAAAACCACCTCCCAGGATTTCTGGCTGTGCCCATGCTGTGTTAGAGCTCCCAGAGTGACAGAGGGTAGCTACCCAAGCCAGGATTTTGTCTTTTCCTGTTTTTCTTGTCCTCTCTTTCCCCTCACTTTATCACCAATGCTGGGTGGGTCTCATCACCCTCTGCCCTCTCCCAGTCTCTTCCTGTCCCAGTTGTCCCAGTTCTGGTGCTCCCCATAAAGGGAGGAACAAGGAAGAAATGTGGGTGCTTAAAACCCACCTTCAATGGCACAGATAAAGAGCCTCCTTCCTTGTTCTCATCTTTAAAGGCCACCTGGGGCTTGCCTGCATAACTGAGAGCCCTTCCAGAAAGTGGGGTAGAATTTCACTTATAAAGTGTTAAAAGATTTGTGTCTTTGCTGGGTTTGCCCAACCTTTTATAACTTGGCTGCTATCACATGCAGTATTCCAAGAGTGTCACATTGCAATATTTGTTTTGCATATGCAATGCATATAACACTTTTTAAAATGGAATTTTTACAAAGATATGCAAAGTTTAATATGCTTGTAGGTAATCAGAGTCTCCTGGTATGTTTGTTAAAGATTGCCATCATTTAATTTAAGTGTATAGGGTTCTTTTATCTGAAGCAAAGCAAGATTTTCTAATTGATACAAAGGATAAATACATCCATGAATTCCCTATATTTTACATTATCTTTCAGTAATAGTCTTCAAACTCACATAGTTATCATAACCAAGATAAGAAAGTATCACATATGAGTCTGAGTCATACATACTGTGATTTAATAAGTACTAAGTCAGGTTTCCAACTCTACCATAGTTGTCTGAGAACCAAATCTTTCAGGTTCCCTTGAAAATTTCTGGCCTTAAAACTTAGAATGAGTTTTTGTCAGAGTGAAGTTAATGCTTCATCTTTTCTAGGTTATTAAGTTTTAGCCTTCCACCACCCGTAAGAGCAGCAGTAGGTACACAGAGAGGGCAATTGACTGTCTCAAAAGGTTAACTGCCTTCTGGCTGAAAATGAGCACAATTACTCACCAAAAAGCAAATGACTAAAACCCTCGTCTGAGGAGTTTTCAAATGCACCCAGAATAGACATGTTCAGCTGGGGAAGGACAGAATTCATAGAAAGAAATAAAATTTGTCAAGAAAGGAAAGATTAAAGTGATTCATGATAGTGTTCCAAAAACAAATGTAGAGTATTTGGGGGTTTGGAAGAGAACACACCATATACTGTTCTTCCTGAAGCTGGTTGCCTTGAAGGTGCATTAATTTGTTCAGCTGCGTGGTGGAAGGCAGGGGAATGAGAGGAGGACACGGGTCACTGCATGGGTCAGTTCATCCTTGTTTCCTCTATTGTGAGGAGACATTATTGACCAAATTGAACAGAGCATTAGATATTGTTCATTTCAGGCCAAGCCTGGCTCTGTTAAAACCGTTTAAAAGGTTTGCTATTCCATGAAAGCAGCATCAGGACATCAATGCATGGGACTGTGTAGGAGCAAGAGAAGGGAAGTCTGAATAATGTAAAATGTCTACAAGATAGAAACACACCATAATTTGAACCATAATTTGAAGAAAGACTGTTTAATTCAACCTAATGTGGCAAGTCTTGCAGCATTTTCAAGTTCTGATATTTTTACCATTTGGTCATTGTTTTTTGACTGTGTGATGTGTAGAAATTTCAAGTGCTTGTAATGCTGATAATGGCAATAGGAGGGGTGCACTGCATGTACCTCACGTCACATAATGATGAACACACTCAAAAATTCACCTCCTGGAGGCCCTAGGCTGGACATTCAAAATTAGCAAACTGTTTTGACCTTCATCTCTTGGTGCTTCAGTTTCCCACCATGAAATTAGCAGGTTCCTGCCCTGTCCTTGTGGTGTCGGTGTGAGGCTCAAACAGTCACTCTGCACAAAACCTGGGGGAAAATGAAAGTGGTTTGAAAGTCAGTGGGGAGTCTGGCAGGTCAGTCCTCAGCAGCATGTTTAAACAGTGCTGTAAATGTGATGCAGCCACACAATTAGCAGTGGGGCTGAAATGAAATATTGACGAGCTGTGCTCATTAAAGGAGCCGTGGTTGAGGCGGGCACCAAATGAGTCGAGGGTCCTGCAGAAATAATGGCAAGTCTTGCTGTAATTACAGATCTCATCAATACAGAGCACGAGAGAGCAAAAGAGAAGGTTGCCCAGACAACCCAGCTTATGAATGCTTGACTTTGCAATATTAATGGCAAGTGGTAATAAATTATTAACATTTCTGTATTGTGTGTGGTGGGTATGAAATGTAACACAAAGCTTATCTAACCTTTCTGTCAGGTGCAGTTTGATGAGCCACATCCAGCAGCTAAGACATGTGCAAGAAACATTGACCCAGGCTGTCTAGGACTCTAAACAACCTAATCTCAACTCCTATTAAGCCCTTAGTTTCTAAACAAAACTCTGTACTTTTAGTTTTCTCTAGCAACCATTGTCTGCAGGTGCAATATTGACAGTTTTCTGCTAAATTTGATTGAATTCTGCTGATTGATTTCTGCTGAATGATTGACTTATTTAGGCATAAACTACAGCAGGTAGCTCTGTTAGGGACCAGCTTCAGGTCCCTTCCCCTGAGATATCCCAGCCTATTCTGCCCACCAGAGGCAGGGGTATCATTCAGCTGAGCAAAAGTGGCAGCTCATTTGGAGAGAAACCTTTATATCTCCTGGCTTTTAAAAATAAAAAAAGCTATGATTCTTTGCTATCTTTTTCCCTTCTATGTCTAACTGATCCTAACTGACCCACAGTATTTAATAGGAAATTCAAGCTTTTTTTACTACAGCCTTTCTGAGCATATGTCTTGTTGTTGCCTAAACTCGTTAACAGCTCCATCTGTTTCACACTCTTCATTTCCCAACATCATAAAGTATTCAGGAATAATAAAAGGTCATTTAGGCCTTGCAGCTTTGTTCTCTTTATCTCTGAAAGTTTTGTACCAGCCATCTCACATTCTGTCTAGTCTCTTGGGCAATATATTTTAATAAGCCTCAAATGCAGAACTTCATTATCTGGAACTGAGAATTCAAGCTCCTAAGCATAATTTCCCCCCTGGTTTTTCAGAAAGCCTCAAAAATACAGAGAATACATTAATTTACTTAATTACATTTTGTTTTCTTTCAGCCTTTAGGTCAACCTTAGTAATGTGTTTAGAAGCAAATGATTTTATATTTGTGTGACCTGTATTAATTACTGCCAGGCATTGCTGACTGCCCAGCACTGTAGCCTGGGATTTTTTTTTTGCTGTGGGATGTGACTGCCCTCTCCTACCAGAGGGTCTGGAGTGGCCAGGCTTGGAACTACCTGCTGAGAGGCCTCTGTGTACAGGGAAAACTCAGAATATAAACAGAAAACTGGCTGTGATGGACTAGGCTGTGGAGTCACCCCATTCAGGGTTTCATCTCTGGCAGTGGCTGTCAGCAAATGCCTGAGGAAGGAGAGCACACCTGCAGCTCCTCTGCTCTCACCCACACAGCATCCACATCATTGGAGATTGGCCCCAGAAGTGTTTCTTTCCTCTGTTAGTTTAATTGCCTTTGAACCTCTTTATGATTGTAACACCCTATAATTACCAGTTCCACAGTTTAATCGTGAATGCATGAAAAAAACACTGCCCTTTGCCTCTTCTTAAATTACATAAATTAATTTAGTGCACTGTCCCAAACCCTTCTGTGTTGAGAAGTAGCAGATAATTGCTCCCTATTAACTTTGTCTGTGTTGTTCATAACTTTCCTCTGTGACATCCCACCTGAGCCATCTCTTTCCCAAGCAGATTGAACACCAGCCTATTTAATCTGTCTCTACTCAGAGGCTGTATCTATATCTATACAGATCCAGCAGCCTTTTCCTCTCCTGTGTGCCTCTCCCAGCACTGCCATGTGTCTCACATTTAATACCTCCCGACTTGGTTTCTAGTCTGACTTGTATCAGTTGAATTGTATAAAGTCAACTCTGTGTAATACATGTAAGAAAAACTGTTCTAAAATCGTGCTTTGATGTTACTTCAGAGGTATCTTTAGACTGGAGATCAAACCAAGGCACTAAATAGGGCCCCAGTGTGAATACATGCATTTCCATGGAGCAGTACTCAGGTGTCTTTTACAGGAGACAGTTCCACAATTCCTGTTTCACATAAATCCCAGACACACAAGGTGCGAATGAAGCAAGAGCAGGACCCTTGAATTCTGTATTTTTTCCCCTTTATATGAGAAAACACAGTCTTTTCCTTCATTCACTGTGGATTAGGAGCAGATCTTGATGTTGCAAGATGAGGTAAAACAGGATCTGTGTAACCAGGAGCAAGTTACAGGCTTGTCCATGGTGCAGGAATGGGCAGTGACACCTAAATTGCTCTTAGAGGAACTAATTTTTGAGGTAGGCTTTTTGAGGATTTGTACTAATTATATTTGAAACATTTACTTACACCTGAACATAGTCCAGATTCTGATCATATAAACCAATTGTTCCTTGGCACCCATATTTTAATTTAATGAGGATTTGCACCTCTTATGCTGCTCACTGAGAAGATGCTCTGTTTTTTCCTGTGCAAAACTGAGAAATGTCCCCACAGGCACAAGTGTTTATAGACCAAACACAGAAAATGGGGGTGTTGTGTTTGTGTGTGTAGTTAAAGGCTCAGCCCCACACACAATGGAAAGGCACAGGGCACAATGACAAAATGTGAAATGTGGGATGTTGAGGAATGAAACCAAAGCTGATGAAAATCCTAACTCAGAAGTGTCTCTGACTTCATGTTTCTGTTGCATTTATTAATGAGTAAAAATAATTCAGTCTGAAAATGCACTGGGAGTCAGGTCAAGTCTACTGAATTCATACAGCTTTGATGGAATTGTCTATTATGTATCAGCTGGCCCAGATACCAAAAATCTATTTTAACTGCAAGAAAGGAGTCTTTTGTTTCTTTTAGTCAACAGCTGTGTGCTTAAATGTACAAACCGACATGTCTGCAGCCCCTCTGTGCATTAGCTACCCAGCCAACCTGCTTTAGAGGAATGATCAGGCCTGCTGTGTTTATGTCAAAGTTATGATAAGTAAATTACAAGCTACATGTTACCTTTTATTTTTACCAAATAAGAAACCTGCAGCTGAGTGGGAATTGCCACACCAACTACACCTTTCGCTGCCTTAAAGGTGGTTAAATAATATGTTGTCTTTTCTTGTGGATAATAGGAACACTTTATACAGCATTATTCCTTCACCTCAAGGTCTGTCTCATGGGAATCACTGGTGAAAGTTGTACTTTATGGTGGAGGTCTGGCTGGGTAGGACATCAGCCACCAGTGCTAATGGTTCTCTGCTGAGAAAATCACTCAGAAAATGTAAATGCTAAAGAAGATGCATTTCAGATAATCTTAGAAAATGAGGGAGGGATAAACAAGGCAGCTGGGACTCGGTGGCATTTTCTGATTTGTGTAGGTCCTGTTCCCCTCTTGTTAGCAGCATGTGTGCAAACAGTGGCCATGCATTTTGTACTGATTAGCCTGACGGTTTGAAAGATTAGCTTGGTTTGACGTGGAACGGAGGATGCAATTAGGAAAATAGGACCATATGTTATAAGGACCTTAGCTGGATAATGAGAATGGAGGGAGATGAAAAGTGTGTTCCAAAGTCTCAGTGAAGTGATTCGTTTAGCAAACAGAGGCTGTCAAATCTCGACTGACTAGACAGAAGGGCTGCTGCATGTAGTTATTACTGCAGAGGATTTGCAGAACATGATGAGCAAATGGCAGATAATTTCACAAAGCAAAGACAAATAAGTTAACAAAGACAAAGTCATCAAGAGTGTGCTTGAACTGAGAACAGCATTGTCATGGGCACTGGCTCTCTTTAACTACAGCACTTAGAGTTAATAAATGGCATTCATTTAAGGAGAGTGAAAACCTGCAAGATGCAGGTAATTTATAAAATACTTGGAAAATGAAGATCAAACTGGTCTGAACTTTGCACAGCAGTTTTTCTAGAGGGTTAAGTTTTTCTTACTCAAGATGTGTGTGATACTGCTTGTCAGAAGGCTTCTTCCCTTTTCTTGACAACATTTCTTGAGAAGTGGAAAAAAAAAAGTGCCAAGGAACTCAAGAGCAATGTGGTCAGGCATAGTTAGAAAAACTTGTCTTCAGAATCCATCTGATCTCAAGCTTTTTTGCCCTTGTCTTTATCTATAAAATCACTGTATCACCTTGTCATGCCTCTTCTTTCCCCAAAATCAGGGGTGGCAGCTGTATGTAGGTGCCTGTGTGAACTGCACATTGTGTAAACCTCTGGTCGTACCTTCTGCACTTCTCAGACACTTTTGGTTGAGCTCCACAACTTTTTCTGATTTATAGTACCCATAACTGGGTGCTTTTCACCATTCTGCAGTTGTGCAGGTGATTGTTCCTGTTTAAGCACAAAATTAATTCCTACTGAATTTTTTTTCTCCTTTTTTTTTCTTTTCAGATAAACTCCACCACTCAAGATCATCTTAATTTTTTTAAAACTTATTGTCATATTCCAATGTGTTTGCAGTTCCCTTCTGCTTCATGTTGGGTGTAAATTTTATAAGTGTGTGCTCTGACCTTCACTGGTCACTAATAAAACTTGTCCTTGCAGGAACCTGAGGATGCTGCAGCTCTCTCAGGAGCTGCTGCCAGGTCTGACCTTCTGATACTTCAGCCCCTCCTGCCTTCCTTCTCAGTGTGTGTTTGCTGGCAGTTTTTCACTCTCCATCCTAACAAGCTCATTTAAGTTGTGTTAGTGTAAGAAGAGTGCATGATGTAGCATGAGTCCTTTTCTGTGGTATAGGAAAATAGTTGACACAGTTGACAATGAAGAAATTTGTCACAACCATGTCACAGTTCTTAATGAACTTGTTGGTTGTTGTCCATTTCCCTAATGTCTTCTGGGTACTTGCAATTACTTAATTTAACTATTTGTTCTAATACTTTTTTAGGAAGAGGGGTTAAATTGGCTGGCTTGTAAACCTCTGACTCTTCTTTTGTGCTTTTGTTTGGTTTAGGTTTTTATCTCCCTAGAGCCTTGTGGGGTTTTATGTTTTAAAGGTCTTTGACATTTTCCAGTTTTCCTTTTTCTCACTCATTTGCAATGCATTTTAGCTGACAGACTTGAAGTCAGACAGAGCCACTCATCATAAAAGATTATGTTGTAAAACCTTTTCCAAGCATGCACAATAGATTTACAAATGTTTCTCAAAACCTACATGCTTCATTTTGCAAAACATCAACAAAAAAAACCCATTGGGAGCAGAGAAACACAAACACTTGAGAGAAAAGATGAAACCCACAGAAGATACTGGTTTGTTGTAGCATTAACCTGCTTATCTTACCAAAGGTTATCAAACACTTTAAAGAGACCTTTTCTCTTGTCTGAGTGATTGTATTATTTTCTCCTGTGATGCTTTCATCCCTCTTACACACAGAGAAATCAGGATTTTTTCTAATTGTTGCCCAATTAAAAACAAAACAAAACAATTATCTCTAATAAAATAATGATTCCTCCTTGAGGCCATCACCTCTCCCAGCTAATCATTAATCCCAAGGAAATGAGACAGGCTTGATTGTTATTCCTAAAATACATTGCATATGTAATTTAGAGCTTCCTAGAAACAGATTTCTTGACTGTATTCTCATCCTCCTGGTTCCCCTAAGTAAATTGTGCATGAATTTATCTCCATACAAATTAAAAGAATATTGCAATAAACAAATTTAGGGTGTTACTTAGAAAAGTAAAATAGTCAGAATTTAAACCAGCAATGGAAATAGAAAAATTAATTTTAAGATATGGTTGGGGCTTATAACAAAAGGATTTTTCTAAACAGAATGGCTGTCCAAAGGAGGGGGACAAGTTTTGAAAGCACCATGGTGAAGCCTTTATCTGTGTTACTTCATCTTCCAGTTGTCTTTTGTTCATGTATCAGAGTTTGTGAGCAGATCCTCTCAATTTTTTACATTTTTTAAAATTATGTTGATCTTAATTGCTAAATCATATTAATGTAGATAGCTTTTAAAAATTAGTTCTATAATGGTATTGAGAACAGTTAATTCTATAATTAATGGGAACATTTATCCATCATTACTGAGATGCAGAAAGAATTTAATCACAATAAATGAGAGTCCTTATATATGAATGGCTGTTGAACTTGTAGAGTTTGGTCTATGATAAAATAAGAAATAATTAAGGAAAACATACATTTCAAGCAGAAATTTTGTCAATGCTTTAGAGGTGATGCAGGCTTCTAAATTTCTCCCCATTTGCAGAGGAGAGTATTAACAGTATTCTGGAAAGACAAGAACACCAAAACGTTCTCTTTTTTATATTATGAGACCAGATTCAACACTGAATTTTTTTAAACTTGGTAAATTATTTAGTTTGAAACTCTGTAAGAGAAAAGCAGGTAATGCTGTCTCCAGTTTCACTTTAAATAGTTTAAACACTCCATGAGTAACTGAAACTGAAAATGACCAAAAGATACAGCAAACCATGATATGGAAATGTTTTATTTCAGCCTTCTGAGTGATAAGAAGATGCCTCTGTCTTCTTAGAGCTTTATTTTGGCAATAAATCTAAAGAGATAAGAATTTAACAGATGGGTTGTGAAATTGTTAATGTATGAACTGTACCTCTGGTGAACTCTGTGCCCTTTCTTTCATGACTGTCACCTCTTAAATATATGTGACAGCAATAACCCTGAGTTTGGCCTGTGTTTTGCAGCTGGAAGTGCTGTGCTAAGAACAAGCTTCACAGCTGGGTGGAAACCCTGACCTTGCTGTCATCTATGGTTATGTGCTCAGCAACTTCACCGGCTCTCACTCTTACACAGAATAAAAAGGAAAAGAAAAAAGGCAAATTACTGAAAACCCCTCAAGACTCTTTTTGGTCTCTGGACAGTAATTTCCAGTGAATTACTGGATTCAAGGGCAGCCTGTATGGGAGCAACCCAGTCTCATGTACATGGCAGGGAGAGGGACTGGATGCCTTTGAAAGGTCCCTTCCAACCTTGCCCAACCCAACCCAAGCCAACCCATTCCATGGTTCTGTGGTTCATGTCCTCGAGATGTAGTGACAGTGCCCTGGTGTCCCAGGACAATGCTGAAGTGACCCAACAGCCCAGCATGACTGTCCCAGACCTTCATCCTTAACCACGTACATCCTCCATCCATTTAACTTCAAAAGTTGCACTTTTCTTTCAGCAGTGTGTTTACACTGGTATAATTGCCTCCATAAACAACAGAGCTGTGTTGACAAGGTCCAGAGATTCCCACAAAAATTGGTTTTGCTGCATCCTTGATGCATTTCATATGCTGTATTTCTTTTATTTTTCTTCTCTCCAAAATGATAGCTTTTGGGTTTTTCTGATACATATTTGATGATGCTGGCTGATTAATTTGAACCTTCTGTGGCTGATGTTGCCATGGATGTGTGATGGAGCTGATGCCTCCTCCGTGCTCTTCCTCTACAAACAGCAATGATGTTTGACTACCAAGCCATCAAACGAGGGAAGGAAAGTGTCAGCCAGGATAAACTTCATATTACAACAGGAAGATTGTGAATATGAAATAAGATCACAGTTGAATGGAACAGGCTTGTTGGTGATTAGCTATCGAGAAATAAAGAAAACACCTGGTTTTGTGCAAAAATCTCAGATTTAGTCTAAAGCAAAGCATGAATTATCATTGCTAAGCTGTCTTAAAGCAGTATTTCTTGTATATTTTAGAGAAGTAGCTTTAAAAAGTGTTGTTGTGTCTGTGACCTCACAGGCATCTCCCAGGGTGGAGGGCAGGAGGAGCAGCTGTGCTCCCTTGGTGTGAACACCCCTGCAGCAGAATTTCCACTTCACTGCTGTTTTTCATGAGCCCCTCTGCAAACTTCTGACCCAAACCACTCTGAAGCTAAAGGAAATTATTCTGTGGGCTTCAGTTTACTTTGCTGCTGAGCTTAGCAGAAAACTAGGAAAGTTTGGCACAGAGGAAGGATGTGGGGGTTTTGATACATTGAACCTTACATCATTATATTTGGTTTATTTATTTTGTTGCCTTGAATATCAGGTTAGAAACGGATAAGTCACACTGTCTGCAGGGCCCCAATGAAAACACCTCAGAGAAATTTTGTTTTGATGGACAGAGTAATTGCTGACTGCTTCAGGCTACTGATGTACCCACACCTAGATCACGAGTGAGGCAGGGGATCTTTGCACAGCACAGTCCCATTTGTAATTAGTCAGTGATGGGGTATTGTTTTCTGCCTTTCTTGTATGTACAGAGTGATTTCTGCCTCACTGATGACTGTAAACATCATTCTAAGTATTATTTTATGATCCCTGTAGGAATAACAATGTAAACAGCATAATTATGTTCACCTTTGAGGCATATCTTGAAACTTTGTTCTTCCAGAAGAGTGATAACAGAAATGAGTACTGTTGACAAGGTAAACAGAGAGCCACCACAACCTGCTTGTTAGAGACAGCTAATGCTTGAGGGAACTACACATTCAACACCATAAAAAAATAAATTTTAGAAAGAGTGTTATATGGTAATCTCAAGATTTATTCATAAATGTATTACTACATGGAAAAAAACCAAAAACTGAAAGCAAGATATTTTGAGTTCTTTCTTCTTCTGAAAGAAGCATGAATACTTAGCACTAGTAAACCATATTTCTCTGGGTAATTATTATGAGTCCCATAGATCATATGCATATTTATGTCTATTTTTACCCCCCTTTTCCCAGCACTGGCAGGGTTCCTCCAGGGTCAATCTGTTCTTGAAAGACGCTCACTATCTTCAGGCTTCAGCCTGTCTTTGTTTGAACAGTGTATAGCAAAGCACCCTGCCTTAGACTCCCAGGTTGTTAGCTCTTCCCAGTGAGGAAACCTCAGGAATATTTCCTATCTTTTGGACTCTTCAGTGTAACACAATTAGATACTTTTTCACGGCAGGTATTTCTGAAGCGTTTTGATACTGAAGATAAACCTGCAGCTTTAGGAGTCACAGAGAATAATTTAAGCATTTGCTTTAGATTTATCTACCATAAAACATAAGATCTGAGGTGTGGGGGGAAAAAATATCTACAATTCTGAGAAAATTCTCTACAGATTCCTCAGTTTCTATACCAAGACTGAACATTTTTGGAGTTCTGTCTGGAGACAGAAGAGCTCTTGAGTGCTTGCACACAGCTTTTGTTCCACTGCTCACCTCCCTCCTCCACAGCTCAACTGAACAGCAGAGACTGCAGAAGTCAGCTCCTTCCTCCAGCTCAAGCCTCCTGCAAGATGTTGTTTTTTGAAGCTGTCCTTTTCTTCTCTGACTTTTGGGAGAAAAGCCAGCATCTGTTGTCCTTTTTTACACATGAGTCTGTCCCAACCTGAAAACCCAGGTTCTTTGAAAAACAAATATTGCATGAACTGGTTCCTTGATGTTATACAGCAAGGTATCATCCTGGTTTGGACAAGAGATCCTCATCTCTTCACAACCCTCCATTTCTGTATTAATTTGGGTTAATTGCACAGGTGGCATGTTCCTGTTGACAGGCCTGAGAATCAATGCTGGATGCTGAACACACAGAGGCATTCATGATATGCTAGTTTCACAGCACTGAAGACAGTTTCATAACTTAAGACAAATTCTACAAATAGATGCACCTGCTTATCTGCAGATGGAGAATATAAAGTGTGTTATTGCTGTGAAACTCCTGAATGCAATTTATGTGTTTGCCTTACTCATAAATTATATTCACAGGTTTAGAATAAACATCTCCGGCTTCACACTGCAGAGAAAATTATTCTCAGTTTTTAAATACTGTTTTTCTGCAGATTAGTCCTGCCTGTAAGACATCATAAGGTAATAAAGGTACATTTTCCACCTAACTGCATTTGGGGATGGAAAATACCTAATGATAACAATAACAACAATTCTTGGCATTATTATAGCAGCGTTGATCCAAAGATCTCCAAATGCTTTCCAATAAGTAATTAATTAGGCCTCACAGCACCCTGGAGAGTTAATTACAAATTATCAAGCATAATCACAAAGTGCTTCCATTGAAGCTATTCTTGTACTCTTTCCAGAGGAACACAAAATATGCTGGCTATAATGCTGTGACCTTTCTGTCTCCTACTTCATTTTGAAAATATAATTAGATAAGAATTTGGATATATCCTGTTTTAGGGAAGGCTAATATGATCACTGCTGACCAAAAACTCATTATAATTTTCAGCTTCTTCAGTGAGACAATACTTTTTAATCTTGCTCTGTTCCATAAATCAACAGCAGCAACAACAACAACAAAAGAAACACGGCTAAGTATTCCAGAGGAATTCCAGAGAGATTCTAAATTGTGCTTGTCCATCTGTTGTTCTTTCACAAGGGTGGTGATTTTGAGGATGTTTTTTCCAGGTTTAGTTCTTACACAGGAAAAGAGGACAGGTCTATGCTGCCTCCATTCCTTCTGGGATGCAGCAAGCTCTGTTAATCCAGAAAGGATAATTTGGGTCTGAGAACATATTTGTCACAGCACGTTGAGTCCCAGGGAATATCGGGAGAGAATAATAGTATTTTATCTCATGTTTCCAAAGTGCCCCACAGCATATGAACTCAAACATTTCTGGACGGTGAGCTGGCCTTCTGAAGGAATTAATTCAGGCTCTTGGTAAAATAGTAATAAAAATGGGAGGAGGAAAAGGTGGGAATGAAAGCTAAAACAGTGGCCCCAAACAGAGTAAGTAGAAACATCCTGAATTTCCACAAATGACAAGATGAGGTACAGCTTTTGCTCATCAGAGACCTGTGATTTTACCTTCATCTCATAAAATCATAGGAGTATTTAAACCCCCTTTTTATTTATGCTACATTATGTCTCTTGCTGCACCATAGTTATGGGCTTGCTTTTGATATAAGATGAAACCAGTTTACTTGAATAATTATCTGAGGCCAGAGTTCTCTCTTTTTTCATATACCAATTTTTGAAAGGAAATGAAAGAAGGAATTAATAACGCTCTTGTTTGCAAGAATAAATCTCATGGACAATTTGCCATCTGAAAAAGTTCCAATATTTTAGCAAAGAAAATATGGTACATATTCATGTTCATAGGAAATATGTACAAGAACTATAAAGAAATTTCAAAGGTTACTTTGCTTAATATGTGAAATTAACAGTGAAGATCATTTTTAGTCCCTCTAGCATAAAAGTCTAAAAGCAGTGATGAGAGAAACCCTGGAACTGTAGAAGCTGATTGAAAGTTTCCCTTCCCTACTTGCTGGTGGAGTGGGATCCACATGTGTAAGCAGTAAGTATTTAAACATGTATATTACACCAGAGCAGAACAGTGCATGACTTTTTTTTTTTTTTTTCCCTTAAATTCTAGAGGGAAGTCATTAATAAGAAAATAACACACTTATGAAATTTCATAAGAGCTACCAAAGGGAATTACCCTCTTGGTAAATTTACGGACAATAAAAATTATCTTTAGGAAAATAATTGAGGACTCTCTGTTGTAAGTACATGTTTATGGTTGATTTTGTGCCACTGCTTTATCCCATCAGAGAAGAGAGCTAATTTTCTGAAAGTATTAATTTATTAAGCATCTGTTGGTCTCATTGTACTGTTTTCATATCCGTACATGCAATCCCAGTGAAGTCAACAGCTTCATCTAGATGTGAAAGATAATTTGATCCCAGAAGTGATTCCAAAGCATAGTAGAAATTAAATAATTCCAAAGCAAAATAGAAATACTGCTATTTGTCTCTACAGCTTTTAAAGTGTAACCAAACTAATGAGAAAGGATGCAGAGTCTAAATTCAGTTTGATTAAAGCTCTAAGCACCGATTGGGTCCAGAAGATAATTTAGAGGCAGGCACAGAGAAGTTTAGTGCTGGTGAAGGCACAATGAGAAGGAGAAGAAAGCCCCAGGAAAAAGCTGGACTGGTATAATTACATAAGGGACCAGGGTTGATGATATGTGCTGTAAAACGCCTGTATGCAAATAAACACAGTAACTGCTCAAGCATTCTGTTTTTCAAACAGAAGAAGACACATGGTACGAAATGAGGATTTGTAATTGCACTGTGGGACAGAATTGGGGTGAGAAGTCTCCTCACAAACACAAGGAGCCAGCCCTGGCTATTAAGCAGCCCTCACCATCATTCATCCATCTCCTGGGAACACGTGCTTGATTGGCAGCCCTTCCCCTTCCAAGTATTGAGTGAGGAAGATCTATCAGCTCACCTGTTTGCTCAGCTCTGCAAAAGCTGCACGGGGAGAGCCAGGCTGATTTCATCCCCTGTTCTGGGACACAGCTGCTCTGTGTTTGTTTTCAATGGATGGGGCCAATTAGAGCACCTTGAACAAAGGTTTCTCTGCCCTATGTTTACCATGACTTTCAAAGAAAAATATCTATGAGCACTCAAGAATGAAGTTAAAATCTTATAGTGCACTTTTTTGTAATTTAATGAAAAAGAAGTTGCATGTCCTTTCAGGAAGAAATAAAAATAATGTTAGCCAAATAATACTTCTACTTTGTTTTAAAAATATCTATCATTGGCATAAATTTAGGTGAAGCTATGTAGATGCTATCCATCATTAAAAGGCTGAACTTAAATCCAAATGGGATCCACCTCTCTTTTAGCTGCTCCAGATCTGAATGTCCCACTTATTATTCAGAACACACAGGCAGCTGGCCATGGGGAATACAGAGAGGTCTGGGCAGGTCCCCAAGGTGGGAATGCCAGAACAACAGAGGGAGCTGTGGAAATGAGCACCCATGTCCAAAGAAGGGTCCCAAAAGATGGTTTTTGGGACTACAGACACAGAGTAAAGCAATAACTGCATAAGGTAAAAAATCTCACCTCCAGTGATCCAGAGGGTTGATGAGTAAAAGTCAGTGAACTGATGCAAATTGAGTCATGGTAATTTTTATTTTTTTAATCATTTAACAATGAAACCACAGTTCCATGCAAAAAAGTTCCTTCAGCCAAATCTATCTATACCTAGACTTATTCTTCAGTCTTTTTTTTTTTTTTTTCCCTGTACTCCTATGTTTTTGTGAATATTTTTTCTGTGGGGATGGGAATGCCGGGTACTTCTGGACATAGCATTTGTCAGTGGTAATTGAAGCCTGGATAATGTGAAATATTGCTCTTTTTTCCTGATGATTCTTTCCTGAATATTTCACATGGTCAAAGATACATGGAAAAAAGGAAGTTGGCCTTGCTGTTAATGTAATTATATGAGAAGAAAGGTAATCAGCTGTTTTCATGCACTCTGATAATGAACTACAAGCTGTGAGAAATCTGCTTGCATAATAATAAGAAAGATGCACAATAAACACTGAGTGTGATTAATTACCCGAGTACATTTGTATCCAATTTAGCATCAAAGAGTGACAAGATCAGAATATTAGGTCTGTCTGGAGCCTGGGACAGAAGTATGAATGAAAGAAACTCAAGTGCATTCTGGCAAATGCTACACTTAATGCATTTGGTTTATAATATAAAGCCTTGGAGGAAATTAGCAAATGAAGTCCTGATAGCAATATGTGCATGACTGCCATTATTGTTAATGTTGAACATGTGCTTAACACCCTGAGCTCTCTACCAAAACTTTATTGAAGTAGTTGCAAAAAAATGTCCAAAATGCAGCAGAGCCTAGAGTAAAACAGACTGCTAATGTCAACTAACGTGTGCAATAAAGAGAGCACACTGATTAGGTGATGTTTTTCTGATTCTCATCTTTGGAGAATAATTACTAATCTTGAAGACTCAGTCAGCAGGCACTGCACTACACAGAGCACAACCTGCTCTGTGATATAACTAAATAAAATACCTTCTTATGAGTCAGATTCCTCTAGCCATAAAGCTGGTGAGAGAACAGGCTTCAGTCATTGCTCAGAGCAGAATATTGATGCATTGGAGTCTCTACTTTACAGGCAATCAAAGTCTAAAATTCATCATCCTTTGATTGCTGCTCAGTGCTGTGGACAAATCTTTAAAAAATCTAGGAATACTGTTGAAGAAGGGCAAAACTAAGAAATGACAGAGCTGAGAGTAAAAATTTTGACATCTCAGGAAAAGGTCAAGAAAGTTTTGCAATAATAAATAACCATGGGATGAGACATATTACGTAGCTGTGTTAATTTGCCTGGCTTTAGAAGGATGTGGGGCTTTGTTTAAGGCTTCTGATGTCATCTCTTGTTGAAAAATAAATTATGATTGTCACTGCTTGGACAGTGGCAATTAATCTGTAATTATTCTGCCACTTTAGGAGTGTCCACGCTGCTTCCCTGTCCTGCCAGGGGCTCACTCCCTCAGCCCTTATCCCCACAGTCCAAACTGAGACAAGCAGCTCTCTGAATCTCAACGTGGTAGCCATGGTGAGCAGGCACCTGAGGCAAGTTACAACCACTATTCTGTATCCTTGAAAACAAAACCCTAGAGAAACTATTTATTAGGTTTTACTGAAAATAGCAAGCAGCAGAAAGAAGTTGGGATAAGGGAAGAATTATAACCAGAATGGCTTTCATAATGGAGCATTCGATACTTGGGAGCATGGGTAAAAAAAAGCCCTGGTGGCTGTTTCTATTTACTTTCCCAGAACTTACTATTTCAGAGATACTTCTTGTGATCAATACCAGCTGCAAGACCCACAGATTAAATCCAGATGACTGGTGTTCAAAGTCTTGTTAAATGGTTGGGGGTGTTTTTTTCTGGCTGTTCCTCAGCACGCAAGCCAGGTTCTGCAGAAGCTGCAGCAGGGAGAAGAATGATAAATGTAGAGCAAGGCTTAGCACTGCTGAATGGGAGAAGGACCAAGGGAAGGCACAGACAGGAATTTGGTTGTGCATGGGTGTAATGATCATGTGCCACAAAGATGTAATTAAATTAAGGACTGTTTTGCGAAGGAATAAAGATATGGAGTGTATCTCCACAGAACAAACAGGCAAGGAATTTGCATAAAGTTCACATTCCTGTGGAAATCTACTTGCTACTTCTGTGCAGCAAGGTGCACTACAGTGAAACAACAGAGAGCAGAATGGTTTGTGAATGCTTTCAGGTCTCAGCTCTATGTTTTTGAAAATAGATGCCCTCATGGAATAGGCTGCATGTCCACCCCATGTGTGTTGTAATCCACTATCCTAGATGTATTAGAAATGGTTTACCCTAAGACCCCTATAAATGTCCTATAGTTTAACCCTTCCCCTTTGTTTTTATCCTATTGGCAAAATGCCAGTCCTCCCCCCACCCGTCTCCTAGAAAAGACCACTATTCCATAACCTTTCTCTCTTTGCTCCTGAGTGCCATCATAAAATAAACCTCAAATTCCAAAAAAGGGCAAAAAGCCTTTTTTGTAATCTTTTACTCTGTCTTTGTGGGGGCTGGGCTGCTTCTTAGAAACTGACCCTGTCTGTAGCCAGAAAGTAGCCTCAGCTACCGCCCACATGTGAGGCTACCTAAAATTTGCCTGAAGTACATAACATGACTCAGTCAAGCTATTTCCAGATTATAAAGCTGAAGTTTGCTTCAAATGCACACTAACACAGTCATGGAATCAGTAGTTTCTTTATGCACAATGGGAAGAAGTAGTTCTAAGCAAGACAAAGCTCTAGAAGATCCTTAACAACTGTTCATTGTCACTACAGGTGACATGCATATAGAAACATAGATACGGCTGGAAAAGACTCATCTGAAGCACCCCCACACACAATGCACACAGACCGAGCTCACAAAGGAAAAATACTTACTGAAAGCACAAAGAGACTCTAACTCATATGAGTTCAGCATGTTTATTTTAGTTGGGGGGATGAATATTTTAATAATGAAGATTCACCCTATACTTATTCGACACTTCTGTGCTTGTACCTTATTATTCATGGCTTATTAAACTGGTTAAAGTGGTCAACAGGCACTGCAAATGCCGTTACTTTAATGTTGCATGTTACATTAGAAATGGCTGAATAAACTTATCTAAGACATTTAGCAGTGTGAAGTGCAACCCTAAAATTCATGTAAATGGGTTTTTAATAGTGCTTGATGTGTTATGACTATGATATACCATAAATGTTATGCATACTACTTTTGAGGTATTTACACATTCCTGTATTCAGTACTGATGTGTTTATTAAATTTTATAAACAAAGATTAAAATAAATATAACAATCAAGTGTAAAGTTCACCCTCAGATATACACAGCAGAAACCAGTTTGGATATTCCAGTGCTGTTAACTTTACAGGGCTCTCACTGAAAGCAGAAAAATCAAAACTACAGTTCAGACAAGCAGTCGAGATGTTGGGATCTTTATTTGGTTTCTGATGATATGGAAATCCAGAATGGCAGATGTGCTTGTTTCCATCTGTCTCAGTGAAATCAGATAAGGTAGAACTTAAATTCAAGGGGGAAGGTTGTGAAGAGCAGCTTTGGCATCTACCTGGGCCTGCAGCGACCAACCCAAGCACCTGCAGCAGGGTGTGTTTCCCCCCTTTGAGCACAGGTGTGAGCCGGGCCATCTCTGCCCAGCTGAGAGCCCCAAAGCTCTTTCGCAGAGCTGTGAATTCAAAGGCCTTTATTGCACACACTAATGCCATCTTCCCTATCTGGTGTGTTTTTAACTCTTGGCAAGATGTGTTTGCCTCTTGCTGGCTGGAAGCTGCTCTGCTCCAGGGCCAGCAGTGAGCAGGCTGCAGGGGCCAGGCACCGTGGAGAGTCCTTCCCTGAGCACTTGGCCAGTCTGGGTGTGTCCCGGGCTGTCTTAGACACCTGGGCACTTTTTGTGGGCTGGGGGTGGCCCCAGAGCTTGTGGCAGCGTGTCCAAGGGCATTTTGTGACAGGGTGCACCACGGTCACCATGGAACCGCATGGAACACGGTGTCCAAGCAGCCCTTGGTGACAGGGTGCACCACGGTCACTGTGGAACCGCATGGAACACGGTGTCCAAGCAGCCCTTGGTGACAGGGTGCACCACGGTCACTGTGGAACCGCGTGGAACACGGTGTCCAAGCAGCCCTTGGTGACAGGGTGCACCACGGTCACTGTGGAACCGCGTGGAACACGGTGTCCAAGCAGCCCTTGGTGACAGGGTGCATCACGGTGACCGCGGAACCGCGGGAACACGGTGTCCTTGGTGACACGCGGGTACATAAGGGCTGGCGGCGAGGCGGCCACGCCAGAGTGCTCAGTGCTCGCGACGGGACAGGACGCAGAGAGCGGTGCTCTGACGAGACCCATCAGAGCCAGCTCATCTGCGCCTGACCCGGAGCTATTGCCAAGGGCTACTCTTGCAGCTGGCCTTGCAGCCAGACTGCACTACTCGCTGCCTCGGACCTTCTGAGGGATCTCTCTCAAAGGTGCCCTCGAGGTCAGGCAGCGAGATGGCAGGCAGACTGATCAGCCTGTTCAGGAGGCGTAGGAGGGAGAAGAAGCAAGGCCCTGCAGCTGCCCCAGCACAGCAGCCTCAAGAGCCGGAGCAGTTGCAGCCACTGCAGGATGGTGAGTGGCAGAGCTGGGCCGTAGGGCTGGTGCTCAGTGCCAGCTTGGCCCAATCCCATGCCATCCCATCCCATCCCATGCCATGCCATGCCATGCCATGCCATGCCATGCCATGCCATGCCATGCCATGCCATGCCATGCCATGCCATGCCATGCCATCCCATCCCATCCCATCCCATCCCATCCCATCCCATCCCATCCCATCCCATCCCATCCCATCCCATCCCATCCCATCCTCACCTAACATGCCTACGCTCAGGGGCCAAGGCTGTTCTCCCAGCGGCCCTGCTCTGCCCCGTGGCCATCCGCGGGCTGTCCCTGCCCGGGCAGCGCAGGGCTGGGCTTTGTTCTGTGCCCTCTCCTGCGGCCCCTCAGCTCTGACTGCGCTCGCTCTGTGCCAGATGCAGTGAAGGATGGGACGCAGAAGCAGGATCCCGCCCGTGGCCGATTCCGCAGAGCTGTGCAGGTACGTGCGGCCATCCCCACCTGGGCCGGGCCTGCTGTCCCTGCTCGGCCCGGCACTGCGCGTGGAGCACTCCATGGAGCGTCCCTCCCTTCCCGCCCCTCCTTCTGCTGCAGGCGCTGCGGAGGTTTCTGCGTGTTGGGCGCAGAAACACCACGGCCACAGCAGCCAAGGACACGGCCCAGCCTCACTGCGAGCCGAGCGAGCTGCCGGCAGAGCCAGGCCCCAGCACCGAGTCCTCTGCCTGCGCAGCAAACTGCGCCACAGCAACGGCTGAGGGCAGCGCGGAGGCTGGCGCGGCCCGGCCTGAGAGCATGGCCAGCACGGACACCCTCACAGAGAGCAGCTCAACAACCGACTCCATGCCCAGCCTGACTGACACTCCTGCTCCCACTGAGGATTTTTCCCAGGACGAAGGGGCATTTTCTCCACAGCAGGTAAGCACCCTGGGGCCAGGGCTGAAGGCCTCCCTCGATCGTGTGGCCCCTCAAGCCACGTCCGCTGTGCCCCCTCAGCCCTTGAGGCCAGCACAGTGCGGCGAGAAGGCAAGAGCTTCTTGGGGGAAGCTGGGGACGTGGCTCCCATGGACAGCACTCCAAGTCCTCCTCGTGCCCCCTCCAGGTGCCAGCCATCGTGGCAGACCTCCACCGGAGACTCACCTCCAGTGTCACTGTGGATGCCGGGGTGCAAAATATCCTCGTGACACTGGCTGAGGAGCACCCTGTGCACGTGGTGATGAGTCTCCTGTGCTGTGCTCCATCGTGTGACGGGTAAGGGGCTCAAGCGCCTTGGCAGCTCAGGCCTCACCAGCCTGTAGGGCCATCGCCCTGTACAACCTGTCCAGTGGGGTCGGGCATAGAGCTCATGGGGCCCCCGGGCCCCCCTGTTTCCTGAGCCTGCTGCCATGCTCCCTCCCTGCCCCTCAGGGCACAGGGGCTCTGTCACCCGGCCCCACTCAGCTGCATGGGGCTTGGTGCTGATGCACGGCTCTGGTCCCACAGAGCTGCCGCCCTGATGTGGAGAGCCATCGGTTCGGAGGGACAGGTAGTGCAGCAGGTGCTTGCGGCACTGCTCTCTGTGATGGAGTCCAGCATGCTCTTCAGCAGAGAGGACAACGAGGCCGTCTTTGCCTTGGCTGTGAGTTTCTGCCACTGGCCTTTGCTCACCCTCCAGGTCCCCTCTCTAGCAGCTCTCCCTGCTCTGCCCAGCGCCCTGCAGCTGCCAGCCTCGGGCGCTGGGCTGGAAGCTGGGCTAGGGACAGGCACAGGGGCAGCAGGCCGGGTGCTCCCCCTGCGTCTCCCCTGGGGCCCTGCCACACGGACACCTCGGCACTGAGCGCTGCCTCGGGGCGCTTTGTCTTTTGCAGGCAACTGTGGTGCTGTGGGTGACGGTCCGTGTGCCCGAGTGGTACACGGCAACGCTCCTCCATTCGGCCCGCCTCTTTGTGGCTCTGCTCATCCAAATTTTTAACAGCACAGAGCAGATGCCACAGGGGCTTGAGAACGTGTGGACAGCCTGCCGGGAGGAGCATCACCTTCCCAACAACCCCAAGAGGTGCCAATCGCCCTGTCTTTCCCATGCCCTTGTGGCCAGGGCCAGAGCTCCCAGCGTGACCTGGCCTTTGCTCTGCACACAGGTTTGCGGTGCACACCATGAAGGCTCTGCTCCACCGACTGGGCCGTGACGAGCTGCTGGTGGCTCTGGAGCACAAGCGGGTCTGGGACACCTTGCTGTGTCCCGACAGCCAGCTCTATGCAGTGGAGCTGCTGGCCAGGTGAGACCCCCTTCCCCGTGCTGCCGGCATTGGTGCCCTGTGCCTGCAGGGCCCCACACTGTCCCCATGGTTGTGGGCAAGAGGGCCTTGGCACCGAGGGATGGCCGAGCAGACTGGAAAAGGCTGGGAGAGGAGGGTGCCCCGGAGCAGCCGCTTGCCCAAGGGCCCACGTCCCCTCACAGGGTACTGGGCAAAGTTGACACCTCTGTGAGTCAGTCCTGGCAGAGGTTTGCCCGCCGGGCTCAGGGCCTTGGTGCCTTTGTTCCCCTGCCAGGGAGATGCGCCGTGACTTTAGCCCCTTGTGCTCCTGCGTGGCCACCCACCTCCTCAGCCTGCTCGTCGGGGGGCTGCCGCGCTGGGACCTGCCGGCACTGGCGTTCCTAGTGGAGGTGAGCCTGAGGGCCAGCGCTGCCTGGCTGAGCTGCCTCCCACCTCTCTGGCCTCTGGGAGCCGCAGCCGCCTGGCACGGTGCACGCCCGGTGCTGCTGCCCGGCCCCGGCCCCGGGCGGTTCCGCGCTCCTGCCGGCCGGGTCCCTGTCACTGCCCTGTGCCTTTCAGGTCCTGGAGTGTCTGGACATGAGCAAACACGGGCACAGCGCCTGGTTGCTCATGTCCAGAGAGCTGGACAGCGAGAGCGGGGACAGGCTGCGCCTGCAGCTCAGAGGCCTCGCGGTGCTCAGCCAGGACCCTTCGCTGGTAAGAAGGGGGCAGTGGCTGATGCCGCGCTGGCAGCGTGGGGGTGGGCAACGCAGCCTTTTGGGCCTGCATGGGATTCGGCAGCTGAGACAGCTGCTCCCAACTCTCCTGCCTCCCGCTTCAGCTGCCTGAGTGCCTCGGGACAGGTCTCTGGCCTCTGGGCCCTGAGGCAACTCGGTGGGATTTACAGGGCCAGGGCTGCTGCTGCTGCTGCTGCTGAAGAACCACCACCGGCGTCCTTTGGCAACCTCCAGTTGCCACTGAACATGGGACCAGCAGCAGAGCAGACAGGACCAGCAGCAGAGCAGATGGAACCAGCTGGAGCTGCAGGCACAGCTCTTGCTGGTCCCAGCTGAGCCTGTGGCAAGCTGCAGGAGCTCCTGCCTTCTCCCTCCCTGTTGACAGTTCCCTCCCTCCATTCCTCAAGCCCTGCCCATCCCCAGTTTTGCCTCCCAACTTACCCCTTCGCTTCGCCTTCCCTTAATAAAGTTTGGTTTGTTCACTTTACCCACGTCTCTGTGGAGCCTGAGCGGTGCCAACCCTGAACCCTGGGACACTCAGGGCCCTGCTGCCGTTCTCTGCCGTGCTGTGTTCTGTGCACGGAGAGAGAGCAACAGGGGCAGCTCAGGCTGCAAAGGTCCCTGTCCTTCAGGTCCCCTTGCACAACGCCGTGGGGTTAAAGGTCGTGCTGAGCGCGCTGAAGGGGACAAGGAGCCTGGGTTTTAGAAGGGCCAGCTTGAGCATGCTCTGAGCCCAGCCTTGAGGGATTCCTTGGCAAGCATCCACGGAGGACAAAGGAGCTTGCAATGCTGGAAGTTTTCACAAAGAGCTTCCTGAAAGCACAGCACTGCTCCATCCCTACACAGGGAGGGGAAGAGGGCAGAACCGGAGGCCATCGTGGCCTAACAGTGAGCTTTGGGTGTGCCTAAAAGCAAATGAAGCAGCAGCAGCAGCAGCGGTTGTGGACTAGCTGAGACTCAGAGACACAACCATGCCAGTGGAGGGAGCGCTGTCAGGCAGTGCCTGCATGCTGCGTGAGGTTCTGGGGGTTCAGGTCTCCCCACAAGTAAGGAATGGCAGCCCCTGCCTCGGAGCCAGTCAGAAACCCAAGCAAGTGAGATCAGAGGAGAGTCCTGGAAAGTGCTCCCAAGAGCCTTCTGGGGAAGCGGGCTCTGCTCCCTGGCTGGCAACAGCCTGGTTTGGCTGCCGAGACCGCGGGCGGGAGTTGAGGCACGTGAAGAGGCAGCGGGCAGCTCGTGTTTGTGGGGGGCCCGGGGCTGCATGCCCGGAGTGACACGTGGAAACACACACTTGGGTGAAGGAAGATGAGCTCGAGCTGGAGTGCCTGTGCTGCAAGGACCAGAAATAATTCAGCCTTGCCAGGGTGTCCTAAGTGTGTGTTGGTGTTTCCCAGGAAAGGTACACATTTGGGGAAATGCCTTTGGAGGAGAGGCTTGCTTCTCCAGGACAGTGCTTGCCCAGGAGCCCCAGGGATGTAGGTGCAGCTGTCTCCCTTTGGCTCCCTGCGCTCCTTTCAGGGCCTCCTTGAGGCTCCTTGCCCTTAGCAGAGGGGTGTGGCAAGGGGGAAGGTTGTGAAGAGCAGCTTTGGCATCTACCTGGGCCTGCAGCGACCAACCCAAGCACCTGCAGCAGGGTGTGTTTCCCCCCTTTGAGCACAGGTGTGAGCCGGGCCATCTCTGCCCA